>OY783225.1:91419576-92702705 GCA_963678685.1 Patella ulyssiponensis
AACATGTATTTCAAGTTTCATCAAAATCAGTTCAAAATTGTGACCACAACCTTGATATAACATATTTTCACACAATTTGCGTACGGCGGCCATTTTATCCGTCAACTCTAGTCCGATTTTCACAAATTCAAATTCTCTCTTCATTACCATGAAACCGTGATATAATCAAACGGTTTTTTAAATCGGATAATAATTTTGACCTCCAGAGGGACCACAAGCTAACAAAAGCGATTTTTCGGACAATCAGGGGACATAATTCAGGAAGTTATGATCCGATGGGCGCAAACATCGAAAGGAGCCAAGATCTTTGGGTTGTAAACATACATGTCAAGTTTCATCAAAATCGGTTCAAAATTGTGACCTCTATAGGGTCCACAACCTTGATATAACATATTTTCACACTACTCGTGTACAAATGGCGGCCATTTTGTCCGTCAATTCTTGTCCGATTTTCACGAAATTCTAACTCTCTCTTCATTACCATGTAACGGTGATATAATCAAACGTTTTTTTAAATCGGATAATAATTTTGACCTCCAGAGGGACCAAAAGCTAACAAAAGCGATTTTTCTGACAATCCGGGGACATAATTCAGGAAGTTATGATCAGATGGGCGCAAATATCGAAAGGAACCAAGATCTTTGGGTTATAAACATACATGTCAAGTTTCATCAAAATCGGTTCAAAATTGTGACCTATATAAGGTCCGAAACCTTGATATAACATATTTTCACACTATTCGTGTACAAACGGCGGCCATTTTGTCCGTCAATTTTGGTCCGATTTTCACGAAATTCGAACTCAACCTTCATAACCATGGAACGGTGATATAATCAAACGTTTTTTTTAAATCGGATAACAATTTTGACCTCCAGAGGGACCACAACTAAAAAGGGCGATTTTTCGGACAATGAGGGGCCATAATTCAGGAAGTTACGATCCGATGGGTGCAAATATCGAAAGTAACCAAGATCTTTGGATTATAAACATACATGTCAAGTTTCATCAAAATCGGTTCTAAATTGTGACCTCTATAAGGTCCACAACCTTGATATAACATATTTTCACACTATTCGCGTACAAACGGCGGCCATTTTGTCAGTCAATTTTGGTCCGATTTTCACGAAATTCGAACTCAACCTTCATAACCATGCAACGGTGATATAATCAAACGGTTTTTTTTAATCGGATAACAATTTTGACCTCCAGAGGGACCACAAGCTAAAAAGGGCGATTTTTCGGACAATCAAGGGCCATAATTCAGGAAGTTACGATCTGATTGGCGCAAATATCGAAAGGAACCAAGATCTTTGGGTTATAAACATGCATTTCAAGTTTCATCCAAATCGGTTCAAAATTGTGACCTCTACACTGTTCACAAGCTAAAAAACGTGATTTTTTGTACAATCAGTGGCCATAACCCATGAAGTTACAGTCCGATACATGCCAATATCGAAAGGAACCGAGATCTTAGGGTGATAAACCTATATTTTAAGTTTCATTGAAATCGGATAAAAATTGTGACCTGTAGACTGTTCACAAACAATTGTGGACGGACGGACGGACGGACGGACGGACGGACGGACAGACGGACGGACGGACGGACGGACGGACGGACGGACGGACAGGGGCGACGACAATATACGTCCACATGAAAATGTGGGCGTATAAAAATAAACAAAATGGCTGAAGTTTTATGACACAAAATTTCAAATGCTCTAATTTTCACTAAATAAGACTTAAATGCAAATACTACAGGTTTACTGAATATCTAGCGGAAAATATTATTTTCATGCACTAATTAATATAGTAATTTCAGGTACCTTATAAATCTAAACTAAATAAAGTAAATAAATATATAATAAATAAAGCTTATGTAAAGGGAGATAATTCACATATCAATACATAATATATGAAAATTAGGTAAATTTTAACCAACCTTATATAGATATCCTAATTATAATCCACATAGCAGAAAAAACACAGTAATGAATACACACACAAATAAAGTTAATGTCACTGCTATTGCTGTTGAACTTAAAGCTGATCTCGCGAACGCGCACGCGTGTGAGCTCACTGATGAAGTTGACTGGTGTTGAGATGATTGATCAATAATTCACATCACACTGTTTACTGTAAACAATTACCATTACCAGACTGCAAATGTGTTGTACCTCTTATTAGGTTTAACTGTTGTAGTCCCCTATCGGGCTCCAAATGTTGTAGGGGTTCAAATTATTGTAGAAAGCGACCACACAAGGGTTCAGTTTAACAACTTTATTCCAGTAAAGAAAAAAAACCCCTGAAAGTATACATTTATAATATAAATAATACAATCAAACATATAAAAATCAATGCGTTCATATTCATTAAAATAATATATTACATATTAATAATAAAACACTTCTAATTGCTATTTATATAATACTACTTAATCTATAATATTGATCTATAAAGGTAAAACTACCTCCTGTTAATCCGCATGACATATGCAGAAACTCGTAGGTTCCTAATTAGTATAAAGCTAATTAATAAAATCATAACATATCTTACCCTGAAAAGGGGTTTTCCTGGCTTACCAGACTTTAACAAAGGTGAAGTACCTTATGAAGTCTGTAATAAAATAATATAAGTTGTATGAAAGTAATAAATGTAGATTTAAAGCGAAATGCTTTAAATAGCGTTATTATTATTGACTATATGTATATATATAAGATGTATTTGCAGAATGCAATTAATAAAAACCAGACTAACTTTAACTTATTTGAAAACTTTACCAATAAAACTAACATGGCCGCCAATTTAACAAAGACCAATTACACAATGAAATATAAAAACTATTAAAACAAATAGCAACACATACCTTTAAATTCTATCACTGGAACTTTATTAAAACACCTGCTCTCAATAATACACTATATTATACCAAATTGAAGAAGATTCAACTACAAAACTCTATAAAATTAAACACAAACTAACCATGAATTACAGAGAATGAAAATATCCTCTGACCTTCATGAAATCATTCCTAAGAAGTGACCATAGTGATGAGGATACAAAACTAAGAAAACCTCAGGTCAAAGTTGAAATAAACTACCAGTGAGCTGAGTGAACTGGAACTCACTGGAAACCCCTTTAAGAAGAGTGTATAGGACAGGATAGTTTAAAGAAGCAGTGATGTGTAAAATATTATCTAAGATTAAATTAGTATTGTGATCCATTTAAAATACCCATAAAATAAATAAAATCACTCTATCACACTACTTTCATTTGATAGACATAACGTTGGATTTTATTGGTTGATAAATAGAGACTGTTGTCTTTACTCTAAATAGGTTTCCAACGAACAGGTTGCAGCTCGATCGGTCGAATAGGTCGCTAGCCGAATAGGTTCCCAATTTGTGTAATAGCGTCAAGTTTTCCTGTTAAAGTAAACCGGTAGCCGCATCGCAAATGTATGGGCGTAGGTACATATCACTTACTGTCATACATCCGATTCCGAGACTAGATGTAGTTTACGGAATCTGTCGAGATTAGCCGAGTGGGGCAAAATGATGCATTTTACTCAATTAGTCTCGCCGATGTCATGCTTATCAGTGATTGTAGCGGCCAAGCGAATATTCACTGCGGGATCAGTTTGACAAAACAGCTCACGTGAGGTACGATTAATGAACTAAGTACGAATCAGCCAGGTTACGAAACAGCTGACATCCTTCTACTTCCCATTATGATTTGGCCTACATAATAATATACAAACACCTTAGATCAGGTTGATACATTGACATGGATTTTACAAAATATACCTGTTTTATTTATTCATATTAATAATAACCGGGCGTTTTCTACAATTACCGGTAATTATTATTCTGATTTTCTGGTATTGTAAGATGGCTTCTAAATATACCTGCTCTATTTGTTTAGATAAGTTTACTAAACCTAAATTACATGTTGTCATCACACTTTCTGTCAACAATGTATTGGTGACTACATCAAGGCTCATGCTCATTTAAACAAGTTTAACTGCCCAACCTGTCGGAAGGAAACCGAGGTACCATCAGGCGGTGCCAGTCAGTTCGTCACCAACTTTTATCTAGAAGACGACGATGATGATAAACAGTACTGTACAAAACATAAGAAGAAAGAAATAGAAGTTTATTGTCGAGATTGTCGTAAACCATGCTGTTCTATTTGTGTTATGGTGGATCATAAAGACCACACATTGGCGGATTTAGATGAAGTAGACCAGGAATTGAGAGAAATTGTCATGAAATTGAAAACAGAATCAGAAAAGAAGATAAAAGAGTTACAGAAACATTCTGACTTTCTAAAAACCAAAATATCTGGCATGAACAACTCATGTAAGACAGAATGTGATAAAGTTCAGAAACAAATAGACAGTATTTGTATAAAAGTCAGGACGATTGGAGGAATAATTATAGATGAGATCAATAAAATTGCAATCTAATTAAAATATAGATCTATATTTCGTTTCGTTTTTTATACTTTCGATGGCCTACACTCATGTAGATCTAACAAGTTATAGTGGGAGCTCACGTTCTATGACGTCAGGTATCAAGCACGGGACATTTGACCCGATAACGTCAGTCATTCGATTAACCAATTAGCGACTGCCATGCTTTTTAAAATCTACTTTTTTTTTGTTTTGATTTCTATCCGCTGGTGTTAGTATAGACGTCGTTGGCTGGTAATATCTACCCACAGTTCCACGCATGAAAAGGTCAAACGGTCGATTCGACAGACCATTTGATTGGCTGACCCCTCATTTGAGGCAGAACACCAGTTAAATAACAAGTCCTCCAGATCCAAGAGTAGTAAAGACAAGTAAAAATGAAATTTTGAACTATAAAAAACGAAACGAAATTGGATCTGTGTTTTAATCAGATTGATAAAATTGGTAAAGATGAAAACAGTAAACTGACCAAACTAGTAGAAGGTGATGACAAGATGACATCTAAAATGAACGAATGGTGTGAATATGCTGATCGTATATTACAACATAGATCTATAATTACAGCTGTAGATAAAGATGGATTAACAGATGTTCGAACCAAAACATATTACGACATATCAACAAAGTTACATAACCCTGTAGTCAGACATCCATATTATTCTATGGTAAAGGTTGATGAAGACTGTTTGAAACGCCTACTGGGTAAAGTACAAACACCAACAACATTTACCAGTAGTTTTAGTTTGAACCAGATGAAGACAGGTGAGCGGCACCGTGATAAACAGAATACATCAAGATTATATATTAACCTGAAATTGAATAGAGAAAACCCTTACAATTTTAAAACTGTTACAACTAGTTGTACTGTAAAACTGTTAAATATGAATGATGAGAGTCAATCAACAGTTGAACAAATTACACGTACAATTAGACGACCTGTTGATTTTGGACCAGTTATTGCATCTATGTTAATACATCTTGATGGTGCAAGGGTATGTGTAGACTTGGATAAACTATGTGATATGAAGAACGGATTTATTGATGACAACAAAAAATTTACTGTAGAGGCTACTGTAAATATAACTGATATAGAACGATAGGGGTCATATTGAAGACATTAAACAGTTATAGTTATATAATAAACAATTAATACTACGTCATAAACAATAATATGTTACGTGTAAATATAACAGACAAAGGGAATCCATTCATTTGATCGGATATAAACGTATGTGGTTTGCGGCGCTTGTGTATATTGTGTCATGTCTGAAGGTGCTGTATAAATATTATTTTGTGGCAACATTATATGGGCAGGATATTGGTACAAATGCAAATATGCGGAATTGTTTATGTGATTCGGCGATATTTGAGATCCATAATATTTTTTCTGTATTGAGTAAAATGTTTGCGCTTGGTCGAAAAGAACGTTTCATACCACTTCTCATGAAGTTAACTTAGTAGAATATGTAATAGAAGCTGTACATCTGCCTATTGCAGGTCTTTCATTGTCTACATATGTTGTATAAATTATAATTAGGTACATGTATATAAACACGACACGTCAATTATCAACTCTCTAGATTATCGGTTGGCCTCGAGATTGAATGACTTGGAATAATCGCGCAATTTAAATAATTTAACGTTTGAGTTAATAATATAGTTAATCATGACTTTGCTTATTATCGTGGTAACGGTACTAGGCAATCGAGACTATCTATTCCAAGTGTTGTAGTCTACTAGTACTAGTGCCGTTTTCTGGGGTAAATGATAAACTGTAAAGAGCAAGACCGATGTTTAGGGAGGCCGCATGTCAGTCAATTTGATTGACAGTTCGGTAAACGGCCTTGATGTGATGTTTAGTTGAGGTTAAAATGAGGGTTTGGATCTTCCGGCAGCCGTTTCTTGTGCTTATATTTTGTATAAATTTTCGAAATTAATTTCCATACTTTAATGTAAATAAAAATTATTAATATTATCTTATATCTAGTAGGAAAACTCATCGCCCTATAATCACAAAATATCTAAACAGACTCTATGTATAGTATAGTAGTTGCAAAAATGAGTTGTTGGATATCTCTCTCTCTCTCTCTCTCTCTCTCTGTGTGTGTCTCTGTCACATAGAAATATAGCACCCAATCGGCTTCGCTATGTCTTTTTCTTGTATTTGAAGGATGTTAAAGTATTTCTTTGAATTATTGTTCATGGAAAAATAATATTTGGGTCATTTTACTATATAAATTTTATTATATATCTCACACTAGAGTCAATCTACTATATAAATGAATTATAGTATCTTATATATCACACATATCGCACTATACCACATGAAGTATACAACCGGCTTCTCTTAGCAGTCAGTATACTTTGAACCAAATCGGTGGGATTTTTCCTTTTATTTTCAAATATTTTAAAGTATTTGTATGAATTAACTTATATCAAAAGATAATATTTCAGTGAATGCATTTTAGAAATTTAGGATAGTATCTTATATATCACACACATCGCACCATACCACATGAAGTATACAATCGGCTTCGCTCAGCAGTCAATATACTTTGAACACAATCAGCGTCGCTTAACAGTGGCACGTTTTCTTCTATTTTGAAATATTTTAAAGTATTTCTATGAATTAATTTACATCGCAAAATAATATTTGAGTTAATCTATTATATAATTGAATTATAGTATCTTATATTATCACAGACATCGCACTATACCCCATGACGTATACAGTCGGCCTCGCTTAGCAGTCATTATACTTTCAACTCAATCAGCAGATCGGCGTCGCTCAGCAGTGGGATTTTTTCTTCTATTTTGAGAGTTTGTAAAGTATTTCTATGAATAAATTTACATCGCAAAATAATATTTGAGTGAATGTATTATATAAATGAATGAGAGTATCTTATATACCACAGACATGGCACTATACCTCATGCAGTGTACAATCGGCCTCGCTTAGCAGTCATTATACTTGGAACCCAATAGGCCTCGCTTAGCAGTGGGATGTTTTCTTAATATTGAACCAATCACGTGAGTTTTGTCCAGGTTCTACGGTTTTCTACCCCTGCTAAAGACCCCTACGAGCATGAAAATTATTGAAATAAAATTTAATACCCTATATTAGTCCCGAAATGACCTAGTTTGTGTCGAATGGGCGTTAAATCCCCCCTCTCTCTCTCTCTCTCTCTCTCTCTCTCTCTCTCTCTCTCTCTCTCTTTCGAAAATTTACATCGAAAAATAATATTTGAGTGAATGTATTATATAAATGAAGATAGCATCTTATATATCACAGACATCGTACTAGGCCTATACCCCATGAAGTATACAATCAGCTTCGCTTAGCAGTCAATATACTTTGAACCCAATCGGCTTGACTTAGCAGTGGGATTTTTTGTGCTATATTGAAAGATGTTAAAGTATTTCTATGAATTAATTTACTTTGAAAAATAATATTTGAGTGAATGTATTATATAAATGAAGGACAGTATCTTATATATCAGATAGACCGCGCTATATCACCCGAAGTATAAAATAGGCCTCACTTAGCAGTCAATATACTTTAAACCCCATCGGCGTCGCTTTGCAGTGGGACTTTTTCATCTATTTTTAAAGATTTTAAAGTATTTGAATGAATTAATTTACACCAAAAAATAATATTTGGGTGAATGTATTATATAAATGAAGATAACATCTTATATATCACAGACATCGCACTAGGCCTACACCACATGAAGTATACAATAGGCCTCACTTAGCAGTAAATATACTTTGAACCCAATATTAGCAGTGGGATTTTTTCTTCTATTTTGAAAGATATTAAAGTATTTCTATGAATTAATTTACATTGAAAAATAATATTTGAGTGAATGTTTTATATACATGAAGAACAGTATCTTATATATCACAGCGACCACACTATACCACATGAATTGTAAAATCGGCCTCCCTTAGCAGTCAATATACTTTAAACCCAATCGGCTTCGCTTAGCAGTGGGATTTCTTTCTTCTATTTTGAAAGTATTTCTATGAATTAATTTACACCCAAAAATAATATTTGAGTGAATGTATTATATACATTAAGGATCGTATCTTATATATCTGGAACATCGCACTATACCACATGAAGCATACAATCGGCTTCAGTTAGCAGTCAGTATACTTTGAAGCAGATCGGCGTCGCTTAGCAGTGGGATTTTTTCTTTTATTTTGAAAGATTTTAAAGTATTTCTATGAATAAATTTACACCAAAAAATAATATTTCAGTGAATGTATTATATAAATGAGTGATAGTATCTTATATATCACAGACATCGCACTATACCCCATGAAGTATACAGCCGGCCTCTCTTAGCAGTCATTATACTTTGAACTCAATCGGTTTCGGTTAGCAGTCAGTATACTTTGAAGCAGATCGGCGTTGCTCAGCAGTGGAATTTTTTATTCTATTTTGAAAGATTGTAAAGTATTTCTATGAATAAATTTACACCGAAAAATAATATTTGAGTGAATGTATTATATAAATGAATGAGAGTATCTTATATAACAGACATGGCACTATACCCCATGCAGTGTACAATCGGCCTCGCTTAGCAGTAATTATACTTTGAACCCAATAGGTCTCACTTAGCAGTGGGACGTTTTGTTAATATTGAACCAACCACGTGAGTTTTCTTCGGGTTCTCCCCCCCCCCCCTGCTAAAGACCACTACGCGCATGAAAATTATTGAAATAAAATTAAAACCATATGTTAGTCCCGGCGTCGCTGAGCAGTGGGATTTTTTATTCTATTTTGAAAGATTGTAAAGTATTTCTATGAATATATTTACATCGAAAAATAATATTTGAGTGAATGTATTATATAAATGATTGAGAGTATCTTATATATCACAGACATGGCACTATACCCCATGAAGTGTACATTCGGCCTCGCTTAGCAGTCATTATACTTGGAACCAAATAGGCCTCGCTTAGCAGTGGGACGTCTTCTTAATATTGACCCGACCACGTGAGTTTTGTCCAGGTTCTACGGTTTCCTACCCCTGCTAAAGACCCCTATGAGCATGAAAATTATTGAAATGAAATCAAAACTATATGTTAGTCCCGAAATGATCTAGTTTGTGTCGAGTGGGCGTTAAATCCCCCTCCCTCTCTCTCTCTCTCTCTCTCTCTCTCTCTCGAAAATTTACATCGAAAACTAATATTTGAGTGAATGTATTATATAAATGAATGATAGTGTATTATGTATCACAGACATGGCACTATACCCCATGCAGTGTACAATCTGCCTCGCTTAGCAGTCATTATACTTTGAACCCAATAGGCCTCGCTTAGCAGTGGGACGGTTTCTTAATATTGAAGCAACCACGTGAGTTTTCTCCGGGTTCTACGGTTTCCTCCCCTGCTAAAGACCCTTACGCGCATTAAAATTATTGAAATAAAATTAAAACCATATGTTAGTCCCGAAATGATCTAGTTTGTGTCGAGTGGGCGTTAAATCCCCCCTCTCCCTCTCTCTCTTTCGAAAATTTACATCGAAAACTAATATTTGAGTGAATGTATTATATAAATGAAGATATCATCTTAAATATCACAGACATCGCACTAGGCCTATACCACATGAAGTATACAATCGGCTTCGCCTAGCAGTCAATATACTTGGAACCCAATCGGCTTCGCTTAGCAGTGGGATTTTTTCTTCCATTTTGAAATATCTTAAAGTATTTCTATGAATTAATTTACATTGAAAAATAATATTTGAGTGAATGTATTATATAAAGGAAGAACAGTATCTTATATATCACAGAGATCGCGCTATATCACACGAAGTATAAAATAGGCCTCACTTAGCAGTCAATATACTTTAAACACAATCGGCGTCGCTTAGCAGTGGGACTTTTTCGTCTATTTTGAAAGATTTTAAAAGTATTTCAATGAATTAATTTACACCCAAAAATAATATTTGAGTGAATGTATTATATACATTAAGGATAGTATCTTATATATCTCGAACATCGCACTATTATATACCACATGAAGCACACAATCGGCTTCGGTTAGCAGTCAGTAACTTTGAAGCAGATCGGCGTCGCTTAGCAGTGGGATTTTTTCTTCTATTTTGAAAGATTTTAAAGTATTTACACCAAAAAAATAATATTTGAGTGAATGTATTATATAAATGAATGATAGTATCTTATATCTCACAGACATACAGTCGGCCTCGCTTAGCAGTGATTATACTTTGAACTCAATCGGCATGGCTCAGCAGTCATAAAGTATACTTTGAAGCAGATCGGCGTCGCTTAGCAGTGGGATTTTTTCTTCTATTTTGAAAGATTGTAAAGTATTTATATGAATAAATTTACATTGAAAAATAATATTTGAGTGAATGTATTATATAAATGAATGATAGTGTATTATGTATCACAGACATGGCACTATACCCCATGCAGTGTACAATCTGCCTCGCTTAGCAGTCACTTTACTTTGAACCCAATAGGCCTCGCTTAGCAGTGGGACGTTTTCTTAATATTGAACAAACCACGTGAGTTTTCTCCGGATTCTCCAGTTTCCACCCCCTGCTAAAGACCCCTACGCGCATGAAAATTATTGAAATAAAATTAAAACCATATGTTAGTCCCGAAATAACCTAGTTTGTGTCGAGTGGGCGTTAAATGCCCCTCCCCATCTCTCTATCTTTGGAACATTTACATCGAAAAATAATATTTGTGTGAATGTATTATTATATAAATGAAGATAGCATCTTATATATCACAGACATCGCACTATACCACATTATGTATACAGCCGGCCTAGCTTAGCAGTCAACCCTTTTCTTATGTTTTAAAGATTTGGGGATATTATTTCGATTGATTTTCATAAAATAATAATATTTCTTTCGAGCGTTTAAATTTATCATCCAATACCGCCTATAGAGTGTAAGTGGTCTAGCTACGCAGTCAGCACACTTTGAACCCAATCGGCCTAGCTTAGCAGTGGGACTTTTTCTTAATTATGAAAGATTATAAAGTATTTCTATGAATTAATTTTCATAGAAATATAATATTTTGTAAATTAAATGATATTTCAGTAAGTGATTGACATTTTATTAGAATATTATATTCCAGAAATAGGCAAATTCATCGACCAATTAAAACTCCGAGTACACAGTAGTCTCGATCCCCCCCCCCCAAGTCTTCAACGTAGAATATTTGTCTTGACGATAGAGACTAATTACAAAGTAGATCAGGTCAGGGAGAGTACATTTTGTCGTTTTTGAATTTTCGTACCGCTAGTACCTCCCGTGGTCGTAGAGATTTGAAATTGTTAGGAAGTGTTACGAGCGGCTATTGATAATCACACAATCGGACCATGGAAACCACTAGGTATGCGTAAGTGTAGTATCACTTGAGATTTATTCTATTATTAACAATAAATAGTCCTTTATAAACTCCACCTTCAAATAAAATGGGAGGGACTCGAACAAGAAAGAGGCGGGGCTTACATATGCCTCGCTCAGCAAAATCTATAAAATCGGCCTCGCAAGGAATGATTTAACATTTAACGCTTACCGTTTTCTGGGGGCTGTAGCTTATTCCAACACTAACGACAAAAACTCAGATCAATAGTTAAAATTGTACTTTTGATAAAATGCTAGGGGATCAGGGGACACCTGAATGTTACAGAAGATTATAGAACAGTGAAATGAAATGGGGGTTAACGTCCTACTGTTCTGTTCTGACTGGGCTAATGAAGACCTACTTACCACATACAGTGTGCTATGAGGGAAATTGTGCCAAGGCAGCGGCGCTACGGTCTACTCTTATATCAACTGCCAATGTGTACACGGAACCTCGGATTTAAGTACCATCCGAAGGTCTAGACAGCGCTGTCCTTGTCAGGCCCCTTGACTTGAATCTCTGACAAAGGGGAAACCAATCCAGAAAATGAACATAAAAACAAGTTTAGGATTTAATGATTATATAAACATATTTGAAAATACAGATAAAAAGAACGCATTTTAACAGTAGGCTAATATATATGGTTATATTACAGTATAAACTTAAACAGTTAAAATATTAATATATATTACATACAATGATACACTATATATAGTGTATCATCGTAAAACTTCAAATACTATTATATCACGAATAACCAACTGTTTATACCAGATTACATTGATCTGTAATTTGTCTAGATCTATTCCATTATGAATTGTTTATATTCATTGTTTTTATTTTATATTCATAAACTTTTTAATTTGATTATACATGTTTGACTGCCTCCCCCATGATTTATTGTTGTTGAAACTACAGGCCTATGGTCTGTCAAAATCTTCACTAAATTTACTACACAGTTACTTAACAAATAGAAAACAATGTGTAAAATTAAATCAAAATATAAGTGGTATGCAAGATATTTTCAAAGGGGTACCTCCATACTCCGCGCAGCGTTTCGTTTGATTATAGGTAATCTCACTACACACTGCTACTCTGAGTGGATATTGTTGTGTTAAATTTTGATTAGTCAGTAGTCCGACTACCAACCTATCACTACCTACCATACAAACGCTTTACATTTAAAACGAGTGCCAGTATTGGACCAAATATGTTTACATAACGTTACGTCATGGCTCACGCTTTTATTATGCCTAATTAACCCGTGCATAGGAGAATACTGCAGTAAAACTAATTGTGTGACAAACGAGGCTATCAAGTCGAATGAAATGTAAACAATACTGTTTGGAAACGAACATACTTATACCTTTTTTAATACCTTAAATCACTGTCCAAAGTTTTAGGGAAGACTTAGATTAAACGAAGGACTGTCATGTTGCTGTACTTAAGTGATAGCTTTCATTGAACGGGGAGAATAGACACACTCCCGCAAAAGTTCAAGAATCAGAAGTCAATCCAGCAATGGTCAGAGAGAGATTAATAAGCGATCAAAGTTGGGTGGTAAAAAACTCTATTATGAAGGAGGGGGGGGGGGTATTCAATACCAAAATACGGTTCTTAGTACGAAATTCCAGCCATTATGTTATATATCACTGAATATCTCCCCCCCCCCCTTCATAATCATAGTAATAGCGTTTTTAACATCCAAATTTGATCGCTTATTAAGGTAAGTAAATATGAATGTGCCAGAAAATTATTTATATATTTGAAGAGAGCAATAAATCAGCTTTTCAGTGATATATAACATTATGGCTGGAATTTCGTACTAAGAACCTTATTTTGGCATTGAACACCCCCCCACCCGCCCTTTATGATCATAGTAATAGAGTTACGCACCATCCAACTTTGATCGCTTATTAACCTAAGTAAATATGAATGTGCCAGAAAATTTCGTATTAAGACCCTTATTTTGACATTAATCACTCGCCCCACCCCACCATTGAATACCCCCCCCCCCCCCGTCATAATACAGTTTTTCACCACCCAACTTTGATCGCTTATTAAGGTAAGTAAATATGAATGTGCCAGAAAATTATTTATATATTTGAAGAGAGAATTAAACAAGCTTTTCAGTGATATATAACATAATGGCTGGAATTTCGTACTACGAACCGTATTTTGGCATTGAATACCCCCCCACCCTCCTTCATAATATAGTTTTTTACCACCAAACTTTGATCGCTTATTAAGGTAAGCAAATATGAATGTGCCAGAAAATTATTCTTAGTACGAAATTCCAGCCATTATGTTATATATCACTGAAAAGCTTGTTTAATTTTCTCTTCAAATATATAAATAATTTTCTGGCACATTCATATTTACTTACCTTAATAAGCGATCAAAGTTGGGTGGTAAAAAACCTCTATTATGAAGGAGGGGGGGGGGTATTCAATGCCAAAATACGGTTCTTAGTACGAAATTCCAGGCATTATGTTATATATCACTGAAAAGCTTGTTTAATTATATCTTCAAATATATAAATAATTTTCTGGCACATTCATATTTACTTACCTTAATAAGCGATCAAAGTTGGGTGGTAAAAAACTTTATTATGAGGGGGGGGGGGTATTCAATGCCAAAATACGGTTCTTAGTACGAAATTCCAGCCATTATGTTATATATCACTGAAAAGCTTGTTTAATTATCTCTTCAAATATATAAATAATTTTCTGGCACATTCATATTTGCTTACCTTAATAAGCGATCAAAGTTTGGTGGTAAAAAACTATATTATGAAGGAGGGTGGGGGGGTATTCAATGCCAAAATACGGTTCGTAGTACGAAATTCCAGCCATTATGTTATATATCACTGAAAAGCTTGTTTAATGCTGTCTTCAAATATATAAATAATTATCTGGCACATTCATATTTACTTACCTTAATAAGCGATCAAAGTTGGGGGTGGGGGTAAAAAACTCTATTATGAAGGGGGGGGGGTATTCAATGCCAAAATACGGTTCTTAGTACGAAATTCCAGCCATTATGTTATATATCACTGAAAAGCTTGTTTAATGCTGTCTTCAAATACATAAATAATTATCTGGCACATTCATATTTACTTACCTTAATAAGCGATCAAAGTTGGGGGTGGGGGTAAAAAACTCTATTATGAAGGGGGGGGGGTATTGAATGCCAAAATACGGTTCTTAGTACGAAATTCCAGCCATTATGTTATATATCACTGAAAAGCTTGTTTAATGATCTCTTCAAATATATAAATAATTTTCTGGCACATTCATATTTACTTACCTTAATAAGCGATCAAAGTTGCGGGGTGGGGGTAAAAAACTCTATTATGAAGGAGGGGGGGGGGTATTCAATGCCAAAATACGGTTCTTAGTACGAAATTCCAGCCATTATGTTATATATCACTGAAAAGCCTGTTTAATTCTCTCTTCAAATATATAAATAATTATCTGGCACATTCATATTTACTTACCTTAATAAGCGATCAAAGTTGGGTGGTAAAAAACTCTATTATGAAGGGGGGGGGGGGTATTCAATGCCAAAATACGGTTCTTAGTACGAAATTCCAGCCATTATGTTATATATCACTGAAAAGCTTGTTTAATTTTCTCTTCAAATATATAAATAATTTTCTGGCACATTCATATTTACTTACCTTAATAAGCGATCAAAGTTGCGGGGTGGTGGTAAAAAACTCTATTATGAAGGAGGGGGGGGGGTATTCAATACCAAAATACGGTTCTTAGTACGAAATTCCAGCCATTATGTTATATATCACTGAAAAGCTTGTTTAATGATCTCTTCAAATATATAAATAATTTTCTGGCACATTCATATTTACTTACCTTAATAAGCGATCAAAGTTGGGTGGTGAAAAACTGTATTATGAAGGGGGGGGGGGGATATTCAATGCCAAAATACGGTTCTTAGTACGAAATTCCAGCCATTATGTTATATATCACTGAAAAGCCTGTTTAATTCTCTCTTCAAATATATAAATAATTTTCTGGCACATTCATATTTACTTACCTTAATAAGCGATCAAAGTTGGGTGGTAAAAAAACTCTATTATGAAGGAGGAGGGGGGTATTCAATGCCAAAATACGGTTCTTAGTACGAAATTCCAGCCATTATGTTATATATCACTGAAAAGTTTGTTTAATGCTCTCTTCAAATATATAACTAATTTTGTGGCACATTCATATTTACTTACCTTAATAAGCGATCAAAGTTGGGTGGTAAAAAACTTTATTATGAAGGGGGGGGTATTCAATGCCAAAATACGGTTCTTAGTACGAAATTCCAGCCATTATGTTATATATCACTGAAAAGCCTGTTTAATTCTCTCTTCAAATATATAAATAATTTTCTGGCACATTCATATTTACTTACCTTAATAAGCGATCAAAGTTGGGTGGTGAAAAACTGTATTATGACGGGGGGGGGGTATTCAATGGTGGGGTGGGGCAAGTGATTAATGTCAAAATAAGGGTCTTAATACGAAATTCCAGTTATCGTGTCATGCATCACCGGAAAGTAAGTTTCAATGGCTCTTTGAATATACTTGTTATTTTCTGGCACATTCATAATAACACACTTTAGAAGAGATAAAACCCTTTTTATTTTGAGCTAAAATTTCGTCGCCATCAAACAATAACCTAATTACTAAAAATAGACTACTGTCAATTTATTTTATTTATCGAAGGCTCGGATTAGCCCAAACGGAGCACGTGATTTCACTGAAGTCATGGTCATCCAGCAAATTCCTTATTGCATGCTGAGTTGATTGTCCCTAATTGTCTGGTAGAAGGTCTTATTGTCTGGTAGCTATTGTATGCTAGCTTGATCTCGGCGTGTCCGATGCATAAAACTGATGACAGCATAGTATCTAGTCGCTTCGGGATGAAAACAACAATGTGTGTGGAGGGATTTATAGAGGAGTAGGCTACATGTTGTTATCTTATTTATTGCCACCACTGCTTAATAAAGTCACGCTTTACGTTTTTCCTCGTCGAGCGACTGGATTATTCGACTGGTTTATTCGACTTGATTATTCGACTGAATTATCTGCCTATTTTTTTCGACTGGATTATTTGACTGTTTTTTTTACAACTGAGATATTTCACTGATTTTATTGACTGAATTATTCTAATGAGCTATTTGACAGGTTTTATCGATACCATATAGCCGCCCTACCCCCTGACTATATAATGTATGTAGTATTATTAGTATGAGCATACTCAAGTCAGACAGAGCTTGTGGAGGGGGTGTGGGGCTGCTTTTATCGACTGACATTTGTGCTACAAATAACTGCAATGATTCAGCCAATGGTTGTGCCAATTTAAATGGTCAAAAGCATATTGTCAACTTGATCTGGGATGAAGACCATGCTTGTGGATTTAAAGACAACTACATTTTACTATTTTATTTTACTCCCATCAGAGTAGCCTATTGTTTTCGGTTTTTCACCATCAGGTTCAGTGACTGGTTTTATCGACTGTGATATTGAACAGGTTTTATCCTCTGAGATATTCGGCTGGTTTTATCCACTGAGATATTGGACTGGTTTTATCCACTGAAGTATTCGACTGGTTTTATCGACTGAGGTTATTTGACTTCTGTTATCGACTGAGATATTCGACTGGTTTTATCCACTGAGGTATTTGACTTGATTGTTTTATCGACTGAGACATTCGACTGGTTTTATCTACTGAGATATTTGGCTGGTTTTATCGATATATTCGACTGGTTCTATCGACTGAGATATTCAACTGGTTTTATCGACCAAGATATTCAACTAGTTTTATCAACTGAGATATTCGACTTGTTTTATCGATTGAGATATTCAACTGGTTTTGTCGACTGGGATATTGAGGGATAAATTTTATCAACTGGGATATTTGACTTTTTCCACGATAATATCAGTCAAATTATCAGTTGACAGAAACAGTCCAATAATTCAGTCGACAAAACCAGTCAAAAAATCCAGTCCCAAAAAACAGTCAAATAATCCAGTCAATAAAACCAGATGAATAATCTACGCGAAAAAACAGTCAAATATCTTAGTCGATAAACCAGTCGCTCAATATTAAGCAGCTGTGGCAGTGAACTAAGGTGGTATAGAATAGCCCAATAATGCTCGTAGCCATAGTTAAAGGGGGTGGGAGGGGCTTTACACCCGCCCCTCCCAACCACTTTAAAGTCAGATTTTTTGGACAAAAGTAGTCTTTTGTTCTAGGTATTTAGGTGATACATGTACTTAACTGGAGAGTAATAAATAGACTGTGGATATCTGACGAGATGGGTTTTCTTATGACCTCCCCAAGTATTTCAATGTATATTTCAGTCGAAAAAAGCTCTTGACCGACTTGATAGTGGAGAACCATACTTTATGAAGCACGAATTATTAGGGAGTGAACTAAGATAACAGTAAGTAGCCTGGAGCCACAGTGGCTAAGTGGGTAAGCCTGGAGGTTACGGGTTCGTTCCCAGTATTGGCCAAAAACGTCCTCAGTATTTTCCGGATGGTTTCCCCTTGTCAGTGGGGCAGAACAGAGGGCAACAAGGACAGCTGTCCAGTTGTTTGGATGGAATGAAAAACCAAGGTCCCATGTACACATTGGCATGTATGTAAAAGATCCCCTGGCAGTTGATATTTGATATATTAGAGTAGGACACCGTATGGCATATGCCCGTCTTCATTAGCCCAGTTGTTGCACAACAGTAGTACGTTAAACCCCATTCCATCTCATTAAGTAGCCCTTTCATGCTAATAACACAGTTCGACTTTCAGGGAATGTATCTTGTGGTGTGTGTTCTTTAAGTATGGGAAATGAATACAGATTCTTGGAATAGATCTTCAACACTTTATTTCAACAGCTAATAAATTACAGCAACAAGTAAACAACATATAGCTTCCTATAAATCAGTCCTCCAACTAGTATATAGGTTCCCTAAGCTGGTCTCTCCAACTATAATTCATCTTACATAATTTGTCTTTTTATTTAAATTAGTTACTATGAATGTGTAAACGTAAAGATATAATTATTGAAGAATTAAATCTTAAGGCATTTATACAACAGTTAATGAAACTTAACAAATCAACCACTTTAGTTGCGAATTGCCAGCCTGTTATAATTTAGATCAACTGACAAATTAATTGCTGTCTGCTTCTAATGACTAACCAAGCATTATAAGGCACTAATGAGATCAGTGAAATAAGATAACAATAAGTAGCCTGGAGCAACGATGACTAAGTGTGTAAGATGCTGGCTTGCTAGTCTGGAGGGAGTGGGTTCATTCATGGTATGGGCCGAGATGGTTCCTCAGGATATTATTGGGGTGGTTTCCGCTTGTCTATAGGGCAAGATGGAGGGCCTGACAACAAGGACAGCTGTCTAGTCATTTGGATAGGACGGAAAACCAAGGTCCCATGTACACCTTGGTGCGGATGTAAAAGACACCCTGGCAGTTGGAATTCAATATATAAGAGAAGACTATAGAGCTGCTGCCGGGACACACTGTATGGTGCAGGGCTGCATCTAGGGGAGGGTGCAGGGGGTACATTGCACCCCCAGAAAAAAAAGGCACCCCAAGAAATGGTGCCCCCCCCCCCCAATAATAATTTGACAATCTTTCAATTATACAATAATACACTTGATTATGATCACACAGTTGATGCTCTTAAGGCACTGATCCAAACTTTCTTATATCACTTACATGGGGGCTATGGCGCCCCACCACTCTGCTGCACCTCTACTTTTAAAATCCTACATACGGACCTGGTATGGTGTATGCCCGTCTTCATTAGCCCAGTCGTTGCAAAACACTAAGATGTTAAACCTCATTTCATTTCATAGGAGAGAGAGGAATGGGGTTTAACGTCCACTCGACACAAACTAGGTCATTTTGGGACTAACACATGGTTCAATTTTATTTCAATAATTCGCTTGCGTGTAGGGGTCTTTAGCAGTGGGAGGAAACTGGAGTACCCGGAGAAAACCCATGAGGCTAGACAGGTGACCCTACTTCTTGCTTACACTGGCTTACTTACCAAGAGGCAGGGTGTTCGATCCCTGCATTGGCCGAAAAAGTTCATCCAGATTTTCCGGTTTGATTCCCCATTGTCAATGAAGCAAGACGTAGGGCCTGACAAGGTTAGCTGTCTATCGTTCGTACGGGATGAAAAACCGAGGTCTCATTTACACATTGGCATGCATGTCAAAGATCCCCAGGCTTTTGGAATTCAATATATAAGAGTAGCCTGTAGCGCAAAATTTCCCTTGTAAAACACTTTATGGTGTATGCCCGTCTTCATTAACCCAGTCTTTGGATGGGACAAAAAAACGTATAAATAGATCCCTTGACAGTTGGAATTTGATATAAGAGTAGGTCGTAGTGCTACTGTCTTTGAAAAAATTTCCTCATAGCACACTGTATGTCAGTTGCCTCTTCCAGTCGATAAAATCAGTCAATTAATTCAGTCTATAACATCAGTCAAATAATCCAGTCGAATAAACCAGTCGAATAATCCAGTCGAATAAACCAGTCGAATAATCCAGTCGAATAAACCAGTCGAATAATCAAGTCGAATAAACAAGTCGCTCAATATTAAGCAGCGGCGGCAGCGGACTAAGATAATATAATAACAAATCATGCTCGTAGCCATAGCTGAAGGTACCGGGGGCATGGGGTAGGGGCCGGGGGCCCTCCCAACTAGTTTCAAGATCAATTTACTGGCAAAAGTAGTTTGATAAGTACGATATTCAGGCGATAGTTAAGCCATAAGCGAAGGAGCCAAGGGGAAGGGAGGGAAGGGGGAGGGGATTGGGACGTCTTCTACATGTACTTAAGTAGATACTACTACCCCCCCCCCCCCCCCCCCAAACACACACCTCGAAAAGAACACAAACCCTACATATGATATGAACGTAGAAAAGGGATACGATGGGGGTGGGGTGGGGCGTGTGATGATGAGGTATTTGACATTTTCACGTGGCCTCGTCCAGTCGATAAAATCAGTCAATTAATTCAGTCTATAACATCAGTCAAATAGT
The DNA here is from genome assembly GCA_963678685.1 of Patella ulyssiponensis. Lineage (NCBI taxonomy): Eukaryota > Metazoa > Mollusca > Gastropoda > Patellidae > Patella > Patella ulyssiponensis. The sequence goes on from OY783225.1 coordinate 91,440,528, forward strand.
TCAGTCGAATAATCCAGTCAAATAATCCAGTCGAATAAACCAGTCGAATAATCCAGTCGAATAAACCAGTCGAATAATCCAGTCGAATAAACCAGTCGAATAATCAAGTCGAATAAACAAGTCACTCTATATTAAGCAGCGGCGGCAGCGGACTAAGATAATATAATAACAAATCATGCTCGTAGTCATAGCTGAAGGTACCGGGGGCATGGGGGCCCTCCCAACTAGTTTCAAGATCAATTTACTGGCAAAAGTAGTTTGATAAGTACGGTATTCAGGCGATAGTTAAGTCATAAGCGAAGGAGCCAAAGGGAAGGGAGGGAAGGGGGAGGGGATGGGGAGGTCTTCTACATGTACTAAAGTAGATACTACTACCCCCCTCCCCCACCCCACCCAACACACACACCTCTAAAAGAACACAATCCCTACATATGATATGAGCGTAGAAAAGGGATGCGATGGGGGTTGGGTGGGGCGTGTGATGATGAGGTATTTGACATTTTCACGTGGCCTCGTCCAGTCGATAAAATCAGTCAATTAATTCAGTCTATAACATCAGTCAAATAGTTCAGTCGAATAATCCAGTCAAATAAACCAGTCGAATAATCCAGTCGAATAAACCAGTCGAATAATCCAGTCGAATAAACCAGTCGAATAATCAAGTCGAATAAACAAGCCGCTTAATATTAAGCAGCGGCGGCAGCGGACTAAGATAATATAATAACAAATCATGCTCGTAGCCATAGCTGAAGGTACCGGGGGCATGGGGTAATAAGTAATTTACTTATCAAACCACTTTTGCCAGTAAATTGATCTTGAAACTAGTTTGGAAGGCCCCCGGCCCCTTCCCCATGCCACCGGCACCTCCAGCAATGGCTACGAGCATGATTTGTTATTACATTATCTTAGTCCACTGTCGCCGCTGCTTAATATTGAGCGGCTTGTTTATTCGACTTGATTATTCGACTGGTTTATTCGACTGGATTATTCGACTGGTTTATTCGACTGAACTATTTGACTGATGTTATAGACTGAATTAATTGACTGATTTTATCGATTTTATCAAACTACTTTCGCCCGTAAAATCGATCTTGAAACTAGTTCGGAAGGCCCCCGGCCCCTACTTCCATGCCCCCGGCACATTTAGCTATGGTACGAGCATGATTTGTTATTATATTATCTTAGTCCGCACCGCCGCTACTTAATATTGAGCGACTTGTTTATTCGACTTGATTATTCGACTTGTTTATTCGACTTGATTATTCGACTGGTTTATTCGACTGGATTATTCGACTGGTTTATTCGACTGGATTATTTGACTGATGTTATAGACTGAATTAATTGACTGATTTTATCGACTGGAAGAGGCAACTGACATACAGTGTGCTATGAGGAAATTTTTTCAAAGACAGTAGCACTACGACCTACTGGTTTATTCGACTGGTTTATTTGACTGGATTATTCGACTGAACTATTTGACTGATGTTATAGACTGAATTAATTGACTGATTTTATCGACTGAACGAGGCCACATGAAAATGTCAAATACCTCATCCTCACATGCCCCACCCCACCCCATCGCATCCAGTTATGGCTTTAACTATCGCCTCAAAAAGAAGGGGGTTGGGTGGGGGCGTGTGGGAGGAGGTTTTTGACATTCCATTTCCATGTGGCGTCTTCCGCTCAATAAAATCAGTGAAATACTTCAGTCGATAAAACCAGTCAAATAATTCAGTCTAATAATTCAGTCGAATAATCCAGTCGAATAAACAAGTCGCTCAATATTAATAGACAAAAACAATAACAAAAGGTATTGGAATTATTGCGTTCTTTCTTTAACTTTTAATGATTACAAACTATTCCAAAATTTTAATAAGCCACCGACCGGTTTATTCGACTGACTATTTGGCTTGTGACTTAGGGTCGACTCCAATCATAATGGGAAGTAGAAGGATGTCAGCTGTTTCGTACCTCACGTGAGCTGTTTTGTCAAACTGATCCCGCAGTGAATATTCGCTTGGCCGCTACAATCACTGATAAGCATGACATCGGCGAGACTTAATGATGAGTTCGACATATTAACTTTTTTTACTCCGACAAATTAAATTCTCAAACATTTTTTTGAGGTTAAAGAAAAATAAATAAAGACGTTTGAAGTATTTGTAGTTAAAAAATATTTCCTATTTAGTGTAAATGGGTATTAAAATGAGTAAAATGCATCATTTTGCCCCACTCGGCTAATCTCGACAGATTCCGTAAACTACATCTAGTCTCGGAATTGGATGTATGACAGTAAGTGATATGTACCTACGCCCATACATTTGCGATGCGGCTACCGGTTACCTTATCAGGAAAACTTGACGCTATTACACAAATTGGGAACCTATTCGGCTAGCGACCTATTCGACCGATCGAGCTGCAACCTGTTCGTTGGAAACCTATTTAGAGTAAAGACAACAGTCTCTATTTATCAACCAATAAAATCCAACGTTATGTCTATCAAATGAAAGTAGAATATATTATTTTTTATCCATTCCTTCAGCTCAGAATAGAAGTGTAATTTCGTCATTATCTTACAGCTGGATCGGTCGAATAGGTCGCTAGCCAAATAGGTCGCCAACTTGTGTTTGGAATGGGCGCAGCCATGTTTCATCCGGGACCTTTAAAGTAGTTCCAATATGGCGGAATTCATCATACAGCCGAGTTTAAATTGTCCGAAATCTTCCGAGGTTTGCCGAGTGCATTTTGCCCGAAGCAGTTAGCAAACTGATCCCGCAGTGAATATTCGCTTGGCCGCTACAATCACTGATAAGCATGACATCGACGAGGCTTAATAAGTACGGCATATTAACTTTTTTAATCCGACAAATTAAATTCTCAAACATTTTTTTGAGGTAAAAGAAAAATAAATAAAGACGTTTGAAGTATTTGAAGTTAAAAAATATTTCCTATTTAGTGTAAATGGGTATTAAAATGAGTAAAATGCATCATTTTGCCCGAAGCAGTTAGGTATTAAGTAAACATTGCACGAGCCATTGAGCCAATGACTGGCGCCGTCTGCAGTCAACGCACGTGTTGTCTAAACTCATCTGTTACAGAGATAATTCGTAAGTAATTATCTGTGAAACAGATTGAGCAGTTAGGTGTTATGGTAAACATTGCACGAGCCGTTGAGCCAATGACTGACGCCACATGCAGTCAACGCACATGTTGTGGACAGTCATCTGTTACAGAGATAATTCGTAAGTAATTCTCTGTGAAACAAATTGCTGTTTCGTGCCTTCGGAAATTTGAAGTTTTACATGTACTTAAACATAAGCTTCCTAGCTCACATGAGCTGTTTCGTACCTTCGTTAATTTAAACTTTTACAATGCACTTAAGCTTACCCTCCCCCCCTTGCACCCGGCCGGGCTTTGGATCGGCGTTGATGGAGTTTCTTCTATTCTATCGACACTATCATGTTAAGTTAAAGTTTGTCTTTTTTTAAAATTATTTTCTTCTTTTGTGCTGTGCTTCTAGCTATTCTATGGTGCAACAGGAGCGGCAGTGGGGCCATAAACAAACGCGCATCTTCATAACAGGGAGCTGGCTGATATCTGGTTCTGTGCGTATTCCTCCCACAGACTAAAAAGATAGGTTGCCAGGCAACGAAACATTCGCCCACAGCAGCTAAATCATCCGGGCAGTCAACAAGAGTTGTCGCATATTTTTACTTTTTTATACGCCCACATTGAAATGTGGTCGTATATTGTCGTCGCCTCCGTCGGTCCGTCGTCCACAATTGCTTGTGGACGCTCTAGAGGCTAAAGTTAATATCCGATTGACTTTAAATTTATACATAGTGTTTAAGGTCATAAGACAAAGAAGCCTTGTGATTTCTGGTAATTAGTGCCAGAGTTATGGCCCTTGATCACTTCAAAAAATCTTGTGGGTGCTCTAGAGGCAAAAGGTAATATCCGATTGACTTAAAATTTATACACAGTGTTTAAGGTCATGCAACGAAGAAGCCCGTTGATAATTAGTGCCAAAGTTATGGCCCTTGATCACTTTAACAAGCCAACAGTGAGGCTGATGTCCCCCGCCGAAATCCCAAAATAAATAGATGACACATATTAATTAATCGCACATTTATTTTTTTCAAACGTATCGAGCAATCAAACTGTACACGAAGTGTCATCCAAAAGTGTTTTATAAAGAAAAATGCTAAAACCGACGATAAAAATGAAAATGTACCCTAGTTAGGGGGACCCTAAAGGCAGACAAAAGGGCCCCACGCTTGACAAAAGGGCCCCTCTGGCCAAGGGAAAGGGCCCTCGTGCCAAGAGAAAGGGCCCTCGTGTCCGAGTCAATCGTTTCTATACACTGTTACTGTCGAATCCATTACTGAATGGGGATGCAGTCATTGTATTGGCATAAAAATCATCAATCAAGATGAACCTAAGTTATCTTGTCCCAAAGTATCAACCAATCAAATTGCTTATCTCTGCCTACCCTAAGAAGAAAATGCTCATCTTCGAACTCCATCAAGGCATTGACCTAATAAGCATACACACCAATTTTGAACATTTTAACTCAATTAGAAGCAGAGTTATTGTGTTCCAAAGTCTCGGCAAATCAAATTGCTTATCGCTCTGCTTACCCTGGGCAGAAAATGCTCATTATCGATCTTAGTCAAGGTATTACTGTAATGAAACTATACACCAAGTTTCATCACTCTCACTTAATTAGAACTAAAGTTATCGTGTCCCAAAGTATCAACCAATCAAATTGCTTATCTCTGCTTACCCTAAGCGGAAAATGCTCATCTTCGAACTCCATCAAGGCATTGACCTAATAAACACATACACCAAGTTTGAACATTCTAGCTCAATTAGGAAGAGAGTTATTGTGTCCCAAAAAGTGTGACGGACGGACGGGCGGACGGACGGACGGACGGACAGACAGACAGACCCATTTTAATAGTCCCCCAACTTTCTTCGACAGGCGGGGGACAAAAAGTCTTGTGGACGCTCTAGAGGCCAAAGTTAATATCCGATTGACTTTAAATTTAAACGCAGTGTTTAAGGTCATGAGACAAAGAAGCCTATTGATTTTCAGCGACTTCTGATAATTAGTGCCAGAGTTGTAGTCATTGATCACTTCAAAAAATCTTGTGGATGCTCAAGAGGTCAAACTTAATATGCGACTGACTTCAGATTGATACACAATGTTTAAGGTGTTGAAACTAACAAGTATTTTGATTTTCAATGAATTTTGATAACTGAACAGCTAAATCCATCATATTAAATGTTTCCTATACTAATTGTTAGCGTGGGGCAAAACTTTATAAAAAGCAAACAAATTCTAATGATTTTCTGATAATTACATAATGAGTTGTTACTCTTAATCAGATATTAGTGTATTACAAATGTTTCATTACCAAAAAAAGTAAAAATATGCGACAACCCTTGTTGACTGCCCGGACGATTTAGCTGCTGTGGGCGTATGTTTCGTTGCCTGGCAACCTATCTTTTCGATAATGAAACATTTGTATTACAGTAAAATCTGATTAAGAGTAACAACTCATAAAGTAATTATCAGAAAATCATTAGAATTTGCTTAGTTTTTATAAAGTTCTGGCCCATGCTAACATTTAGTGCGGTATACAAAACATTTAATATCATTGATTTAGCTGTTCAGTTATCAAAATTCATTGAAAATTAATCGGATAATAAGTTTGGTCTCTATAGCGTCTCAAGATTTTTCAAAGTGATCAAGGGAGATAACTTTGGCAGTAATTATAGGAAATCACTGAAAATCAATAGGCTTTTTCGTCTCATGACCTTAAATACTGTGTATCAATTTAAAGTCAATCGGATATTAACTTTGGCCTCTAGCGCGTCCACTAGATTTTTTAAAGTGATCAAGGGCCATACCTCTGGCAGTAATTATCAGAAATCTCTGAAAATCAATAGGATTCTTCTCTTCATGACCTTAAACGCTGTGTATAAATTTAAAGTCAATCGGATATTAACTCTGGCCTCTAGACCATCCACAAGATTTTTCAAAGTGATCAAGGGCCATAACTCTGGCAGTAATTATCCGAAATCTCTGAAAATCACGTGGAGTCTACGTCTCATGACCTTAAACACTGTGTATAAATTTAAAGTCAATTGGATATTAACTTTGGTCTCTAGACCATCTACAAGATTTTTCAAAGTGATCAAGGGCCATAACTCTGGCAGTAATTATCGGAAAATCGCTGAAAATCAATAGGCTTCTTCGTCTCGTGACTTTAAATACTGTGTATAAATTTAAAGTCAATCGGATATTAACTTTAGCCTCTACAGCGTTAACAAGATTTTTCAAAGTGATCAAGGGTCATAACTCTGGCAGTAATAATCGGAAATTGCTGAAAATCAATAGGCCTCTTCGTCTCATGACTATAAACACTGTGTATAAATATGAAGTCAATCAGATATTAACTTTAGCCTCTAGAGCGTTCACAAGGTTTTTCAAAGAGATCAAGGGTCATAACCCTGGCAAAAATTATCAGATATTGCTGAAAATCAATAGGATTCTTCGTCTCATGACCTTAAAAACTGTGTATAAATTTAAAGTCAATCGGATATTAACTTTAGCCTCTTGTGCGTTCACAAGAAATTGTGGACGATGGACGCACGGGCCGACGGACGGACGGACGGACGGACGGGGGCGACGGCAATATACGTCCACATTTCCATGTGGGCGTATAAAAACGATCCTGGTCTAGAGTGCGATACGTTGATATCTTTTTAACTTCCCCTCTGACACAAGCTTTATCTGTAACGGCGTTCGTTCGTTCTTAATCGTTACTGGGGGTTTAACGTCCACTTCCACCAAAGGTGATATCGTAGACTAGTCTGTAACGGCAATATCGATGCTTCTTTATGCAGAAATCTACAGAGCAGTTAAATGGAGGATTGGCAATAACCGTCTGTTTGCGCCGCTGACCTTTTGAAGTTAACAATCGCCGGTCAATATTGACAAAAATCACAACTCATAGTCAATATCACAACTCACCCAGCAGAATGGACTCAATATCAACACCAGATTAAATATTTTTCAATCTCTTTTTAACCGCTTTAACCATCGCCAATCAATTATCGTCAAGAGTTCATAGTAATCAGCACCAGATTATAAACAACAAAGGCAGATCGCAGTGTTTGGGGTTTTTTTTGCCAACTTATATTTTTATACGCCCACATTTTCATGTGGACGTATTATGTCGTCGCCCCTGTCCGTCCGTCCACAATTTGTTTGTGGACTCTCTACAGGTCATAATTCTTATCCGATTTTGACGAAACTTGAAATATAGCTTTATCCCCATAAGATCTCGGCTGCTTTCGATATTGGCATGTATCGGATGGAAACTTCATGGATTATGGCCCCTGATTGTACGAAATATCATGTTTTTAGCTTGTGGACCCTATAGAGGTCACAATTTTGAACCGATTTTGATGGATCTTGACATGCATGTTTATAACCCCAAGATCTTGGTTCCTTTCGATATTTGCGCCCATCGGATCGTAACTTCCTGAATTATGGCCCCTGATTGTCCGAAAAATCGCCCTTTTTAGCTTGTGGTCCGTCTGGAGGTCAAAATTATTATCCGATTTAAAAAACCGTTCGATTGTATCACCGTTACATGGTAATGAAGGTTGAGTTCGAATTTCGTGAAAATCGGACCAAAATTGATATACAAAATGGCCGCCGTTTGTACGCGAATAGTGTGAAAATATGTTATTTCAAGGTTGTGGACCCTATAGAGGTCACAATTTTGAACCGATTTTGATGAAACTTGACATGCATGTTTATAAGCCCAAGATCTTGGTTCCTTTTGATATTTGCGCCCATCGGATCATAACTTCCTGAATTATGGCCCCTGATTGTCCGAAAAATCGCCCTTTTTAGCTTGAGGTCCCTCTGGAGGTCAAAATTATTATCCAATTTAAAAAACCGTTTGATAATATCACCGTTACATGGTAATGAAGGTTGAGTTCGAATTTCGTGAAAATCGGACCCAAATTGACATACAAAATGGCTGCCGTTTATACGCGAATAGTGTGAAAATATGTTATTTCAAGGTTGTGGACCCTATAGAGGTCACAATTTTGAACCGATTGTAATGAAACTTGACATGTATGTTTATAAGCTAAAGATCTTGGTTCCTTTCTATATTTGCGGCCATCGGATCGTAACTTCCTGAATTATGGCCCCTGATTGTCCGAAAAATCGCCCTTTTTAGCTTGTGGTGGCTCTGGAGGTCAAAATTATCATCCGATTTAAAAAACCGTTTGATTATATCACCGTTACATGGTAATGAAGGTTGAGTTCAAATTTTGTGAAAATCGGACCCAAATGGACAGACAAAATGGCCCCTGTTTGTACGCGATCAGTGTGAAAATATGTTATATCAAGGTTGTGGACCCTATAGAGGTCACAATTTTGAACTGATTTTGATGAAACTTGACATGCATGTTTATAACCCGAAGATCTTGGTTCCTTTCGATATTTGCACCCATTGGTTCGTAACTTCCTGAATTATGGCCCCTGATTGTACGAAAAATCACCCTTTTTAGCTTGTGGTCCCTCGGAGGTCAAAATTATTATCCGATTTAAAAAAACGTTTGATTATATCACCGTTACATGGTAATGCAGATTGAGTTCAAATTTTGTGAAAATTGAACCAAAATTGACAGCTGTCTTGTCAGGCCATCCATCCTTCATCACTAACAAGGGGAAACCATGCCAGAAAATCTAGATGAACTTTGTCACCCAATGCAGGGATCAAACACCCAACCTCAAGGCTGCCGAGCCAGCATCTTACCCACTTAGCAACATGATTCCCAGTTGAATTTGAAGCCTACTGAAATGCACCTTTATAACCCAAAGATCTTAAGAACGCGCCTGCGAGAGCACCATGCAGGGGCCGGCACATCGTGGGTGACCAAATTTCACCAAATTTTTTATGTATGATGGCTAACCCCCCAAAAGTCCACCGACATAATATGAGATCAATTGAACAATTATTAGACCCTAAAAAAATAATTGAAATTATAAGATAGAAAAAAACATGAAAAATCAACAATTTAATGCTATTTTTCAGTTATTTGTTACAACTCAAGTAGATAAGGTAGATGAATGAAACTCGATAGGGTAGTAGATATGGGCCTTCAGTGTATTTCCTGAAAGTTTGATGGACCCCCTTAGAGGGATTCCTGGTTTAGGGTCTTAGTGCTGGAAGGTACCAAAAATAGCATAATTATGTAGGTGATAGCATTTTAACCATATCTCACCCACTGCGGGTATATGAATTTTTTTGGAATGCTGAGTGAAAAGGTATTTATCTATAGTATTACGATCAAGAAAAAAATTGGGTAGCACTCGAACCACTTAGCAGTAAAAAAATAACTATTTCGATTCCAAAATGATGATTTTTTCCCATTTTTTGACAGATAAAACACCATTTAAGCCCTATAAACCTTTGTATTAGAGCATTGGAATGCAAATTGAGGGGGTATACCACACACCACACATACACCCGAAGAGAGTCCTCATATTCAAAAAACAAGTTCGAACGAAAAATGACTGGTGTATGGGGTACTGATCCAAATACAAGAAAAATTCAATCGGAAATCGAGTGGAATAACGACTCATGAATCTGAGCTGACCTGAGTTTTAGAAGCGATTTTCAAAAAAAATCCGAGATCTGTATCAGCAGGGGGCACTTGTGAGAAAATTACTGATATCGACCCCATCGTTAATCTGCTATTGAATTTTCTGATATCAAGTCTCCGATTGGATAGATAAGGAGGGGAGACTTTGATATCAGAATATGGACTCAGAAAATTTTTCAAAAGGTGTCCCCCGGTATTATTGGATCCTTGCTGCTTATAGAGATGAAAAATGCAGTTTTGGACATGCATAAACGCGAATACCGCCTGTTATGCATGTCTTAAACGCCGCCATAATCCCTTCCAGAAGGGAAGGATACACTTTACGAAGTTTTCCAATAATCACGCTTCCAACAACCTGCATCAACAGTACCTAATCAATACCATCATCATCAATAAAGATTCTCCGTGAATTGCAGCACATGGTTTCTTCTCATATTAAAATATGAGAAGATAATTACGGAATGAAAACTCAATATAATAATATATTGTTTCATCAAATACGTTCATTTTTGAAAATCACCAAAACAACAAAATATTTAACATAAATTTTTCAATTTCAAGATTGCAAATATTTCACCAAATAATAATAATACGTATCGGTTCAATATGCTCAGCCTGGAATCTACGAGTCTCATGAAGAACACCAATACTAAATTTTAACTAATCTGCAAGTGATACGTTTGTTACAGGCAATTGGAGAGTTTCATTGAAATTATAGACTCCAGTATAATAGGTAAAATAGTCTTCTAGGTGCAAAATTAAACTACATAGTACTACATCGACTTCGACATCGAAGTTTGAATAATTTCGCAAACAATAATTTCGCAAACAATATTTTCTACTTCCATATTAGATATGGACAAGCCGCAGTAAATGGCTTGTAATGTCTTTGTTGCATGCGCGTAAATTCACAATTGTAGTTTCTGAAGGATAACTGGCTAGTAAACCGCATTTTATTCGTGGAAAAAGACGGGCAAACGGGGGACGCCGCCATCTTGGATGCTGACAGGCTGGATTCCAATCCCAACTTCAACAACCTGGCCGATGATCTGTTCCGGCCCCGACTGATCGATGGTGAATGAGGCTAATTCAAACCTAAAAACACAGGCAAAGACAGATTTTATTAGTGAAATAATGTCAGAAAATTAGTAATTTTCCTTAATTTAGATCGTCGAATTCAGTATTAAAGAGATCTGTGCTAGTGATTTTTTCAAAACCAAATATTAGTATTAGTTGACCTCAACCTCCATTATTAATGGATTTATCCTCAGCCCCGCAGTGGTGGAGATATAGCACCATAAAGTTCATATGTATCACCTTAGAGCAAAAAATACCTATCTACATGAATTTCTCATGGTCCAAACTATGTCGGAAAAATTTATTGGTCATTTTTTTATGAGAGTAGTTGACAATACCTTTCATGAAAAATAATGAGAAATAATAAAATATAATCAGGCAATTTATGAGAATTATTTGAATTTAGGCCATAAATCATAAAAAAAATAACGTTTTTTCAGTATAAACTGGTCATAGCTGGTTCTCTCTAACTAAAAGGTTGGTGACCCCCAAATTTCATGTGGGGTATGCGGGGTACCCAATGACCAATTCCACAAAGTTTGACCAAAATCGCCCGATATCGCTTGTGCCGCTTTTTTTCAATTTTGCATGGTTGTCTCGCGAATGCATTCTTAATTCATTTCGATATTTGCACATATCATATTCTAACTTAATGATGTAGGAAAAATCACTTTCGGTATTGCTTGTTCTCTATCCATCTCTCGAAAATGTGGGCGTATCCTGCCTGGCAGTGCCAGCCTATCTTTAAATTTCTTTCAACATATTTAAAAAAGTACAAAGCAATTTGGGGTTCTAATTCTGGTTCAGCAGCAATTTTTATAAAATTCGCACAACAAGCAGCCATCTTTGTTTTATAAAGTTCCCGTTGCAGCCATTTTTATAAAATTTTCGTAGTGGTTGGATATTATATAAGTCGTCGTGTTTCAACATTATTTCAACAACACGTAGGAAAAGATATGAATCAATCTGCGGTACGAATCATGTTCCAACTTTATTTCAACAACACGTAGAAAAGGGTACTATCATTTTTTAACTTTATTTCAACAACACGTAGGAAAAGGTACGAATCAATCTGAGGTACGAACAAGCCAACAGTGAGGCTGATGTCCCCCACCAAAATCCCAAATTAAATAGATGACTGACACATATTAATTAATCGCACATTTATTTTTTTCAAACGTATCGAGCAATCAAACTGTAGACGAAGTGTCATCCAAAAGTGTTTTACAAAGAAAAATGCTAAAACCGACGAGAAAAATGAAGATGTACCCTAGAGGGGTATCCTAAAGGCAGACAAAAGGGCCCCCACGCTTGGCAACAGGGCCCCTCTGGCCAAGGGAAAGGGCCCTCGTGTCCGAGTCAATCGTTTCTATACACTGTTACTGTCAAATCCATTACTGAATGAGAATGCAGTCATTGTATTGGCATAAAAATCATCAATCAAGATGAACCTAAGTTATCTTGTCCCAAAGTATCAACCAATCAAATTGCTTATCTCTGCCTACCCTAAGCAGAAAATGCTCATCTTCGAACTCCATCAAGGCATTGACCTAATAAGCATACACGCCAATTTTGAACATTTTAACTCAATTAGAAGGAGAGTTATTGTGTTCCAAAGTCTCGGCAAATCAAATTGCTTATCGCTCTGCTTACCCTGAGCAGAAAATGCTCATTATCGATCTTAGTCAAGGCATTACTGTAATGAAACTATACACCAAGTTTCATCACTCTCACTTAATTAGAACTAAAGTTATCGTGTCCCAAAGCATCAACCAATCAAATTGCTTTTCTCTGCTTACCCTAAGCGGAAAATGATCATCTTTGAACTCCATCAAGGCATTGACCTAATAAGCATATACACCAAGTTTGAACATTTTAACTCAATTAGAAGGAGAGTTAGAAGGAGAGTTATTGTGTTCCAAAGTCTCGACCAATCAAATTGCGTATCGCTCTGCTTACCCTGAGCAGAAAATGCTCATTATCGAACTTAGTCATGGTATTACTGTAATGAAACTATACACCAAATTTCATCACTCTCACTTAATTACTAAAGTTATCGTGTCCCAAAGCATCAACCAATCAAATTGCTTATCTCTGCTTACCCTAAGCGGAAAATGCCCATCTTCGAACTCCATCAAGGCATTGACCTAATAGACACATACACTAAGTTTGAACATTCTAGCTCAATTAGGAAGAGAGTTATTGTGTCCCAAAAAGTGTGACGGACAGACAGACAGATAGACAGACAGACAGACGGACGAACCCATTTTAATAGTCCCCCAACTTTCTTCGAAAGGCGGGGGACAATCAATCTGAAGTAGCCCTGTACACCCTGACTGACTGACCCCACGCCCACACTGATCAGTAGTGAATATTCGCTAGGCCGCGACAATCACTGATCAGGACGACATCGACGCGACAACAATCTAATTAAAATATAGATCTATATTTCGTTTCGTTTTTTATACTTTCGATGGCCTACACTCATGTAGATCTAACAAGTTATAGTGGGAGCTCACGTTCTATGACGTCAGGTATCAAGCACGGGACATTTGACCCGATAACGTCAGTCATTCGATTAACCAATTAGCGACTGCCATGCTTTTTAAAATCTACTTTTTTTTTGTTTTGATTTCTATCCGCTGGTGTTAGTATAGACGTCGTTGGCTGGTAATATCTACCCACAGTTCCACGCATGAAAAGGTCAAACGGTCGATTCGACAGACCATTTGATTGGCTGACCCCTCATTTGAGGCAGAACACCAGTTAAATAACAAGTCCTCCAGATCCAAGAGTAGTAAAGACAAGTAAAAATGAAATTTTGAACTATAAAAAACGAAACGAAATTGGATCTGTGTTTTAATCAGATTGACGCGACAATTAAAATTGGTCCCCCAAGTTAACTTTTTTCTTTCCACAAATTAAATTCTAAAACATTTTTTGTATCTATTAGAAAAAAAAGTAAAGACGTTTGAAGTATTTATAGTTAAAAAATATTTCCTATTTAGTGTAAAAGGGTATTAAAGGGGTTATCCCGATATTTGTTTTGGGAATAAAACTGCTTAAATTTGTGTTAAAATCCCTTAAAATCTTCCAGTCAAGGGCCGAGCAACTAACTCAGTATTTATGATACGTTTTCAAACAACTTAAACCCGTCAGTCTTCATCTGGAATTTGAGACTGGTGCCCCAGGGTGTATTTTGCGGTATCTGGATAAAACCAAACATTTTTTTTATAAAAATAATGCATAGTTGAAATTTGCCTTTCTTTATCAAGTACAGCACATGGGTCATTTACTGTATAGCCCTCTCAAGTAACCGTAATCGGTTATAAGGTCACCCAACGAACAAATTAACCCGAAATCTTAAAAGGGTTACGTGTCCGGATAAGCAGTTTTGGCGTTCACGTCCAAACGACTCAATATTTTGAGTTGGAATTTTGATACAAGGTAAATACACCATTCCTCTATATTTGGGCGTTTAATTTTCATACATTCTCAGACTTTTATTTTTGAGCCTCTGTTTAATTCGGGTTTGTCCCTTTAAAATGGATAAAGGCATCATTTTGCCCGAAGCAGTTACGTCTTATGTTAACATTGCACGAGCCATTGAGCCAATGATTGAAGTCGCGTGGTGTCATTGCACGTGTTCAAGGCAGCCATCTCGGCATCTGTGACAGGGATAATTCGTAAGTAAATGAATCAGATTGGACTGACCCCTGTTTATTTAAGCTGATCAACAGTAAATATTCTTTTGGTCGTTACCAGAGCCTGCAGCTCAATATTAACCCCTTTTTTCTTCTTATGAGCAAGTTTAATTCTAAATCAACCTTTTAAAGTTTGCCCGAATCTGTTTGCGTTACTGAGTTTGATGTAAATAAAATAAAACCAAGTATACGGTCAATCCAAACCATTAGACAGAACTCGAAGTCCTAAAAAAACGTTATAGGCAAAATAGTGTAATCAACAAATGGACTGCTCCCCGTGTACAAAATACACGACAAACAGTGGTAACAGGTGTCCGGAAGAGTAAGCTTACCCTGCCTGGCGCGCCACACCCGCCATAGCTGCATCCAAACTATTAGGCAAAATGTCGATAAAATAGCGTGATTGGACAATGAACTATCGGTATGCAAAATGCACGTGATGAACTGTGCTAACGATGTAGTAGACATAATCAGGGAGATAGTATTAGTATACGTGTCAATTAAATATATCTAGAATAATAGCCGAGAGAGACACGTTATATTTACCAATCAAGTCAATATGACGGCCATAAAACTTTTTAAAGGTTTTTATAAGTTTAGTGCGCACGTATCCTTGTAGTTGAAGCTTAGATGACAAATGCCTCGATCTACTTAAAAAATCAGAATAATTGGAACAAGCTCTCTCGTAATGAATTAGCTGAGACACAAACACTCCATAAGCTGGTGATATTGGAATGTTACTACTAATAAATGGAAAGTTAACAATCGGAAAGTCAAAGTCATCGCGTTTATCGTACAATTTAATTCTCAGTTTATGGCACTTGTCAAAATCGAGACGCAGATCCAAGTGAAGCGTAATTGTCATTGTCAGTGGTGTTTTAATTTCCAACTCATCAGGATATATGAATTCGACATAATCACTAAATTTTGGATTATTAAGTGATAAAACGTCATCGATATATCGATAAGTGAAATTAAAATATCTGACTAATCGTTTATTTGTTTTTACGAGCGCTTGGATGTATTCGGCTTCGTACGAATAGAGAAATAAATCAGCAAGCAAAGGTGCACATTTGGTGCCCATGGGGATACCTACCACTTGCTGATATATTTCCCCTCCAAATTCAACAAAGATGTTATCAATTAAAAAATCCAACATCTGAATTATCTTGATGGCGGTGAATTTCTTTTTGAAATCACTGTGATTCTTAACGAAATATGTGGATTTGTAATTAACAACTAGCCTAAATATTGATATCTAGCAGTTCTCGATTTAGACGAAAAGACACTTGCTCGACGTCGCATGATGTGACGTGTGCACATTGACCTGTACCGTAGGGCCCACTGTTTAGATTGGTACCGCACGTGCACTTAAAATTAAAAGGCCAATCAGTACTACAGTAGGCCTACAGAGTTAAAAAAAAAAAAGACTTTCACGTTCCCTTTATAGAAGTAGGGATAGTGCTAGTTCAGCTCTGAACGTAGGCCTATACCTATAGGTCTCATAACCCGCCTGTACAGTAATGAGACCCAAAGACAGGGCTTTGGTGAGACGTATGTTCAGAGCTGAACTAGGTTAATGCTTAATGGTAAAGTCGGCTCAATTTTCCGTAATAGATTACGTGATTTCCTAATTATAACGAAAAAGTCTTCTTTCACACGGAAGATCAGGTCATGGGTTACTCGGGTAGGTAATTTCCGACTTCCGTATATAGATGGCGCTGTATTCAAGGAATTCCGGGATTTCTGTTTGTTACTATTTATAGATTTTATAATTCACTCAGGAAGCTTGTTTCTCATGAAATACGATGTTAAAATGGATATATTATGCATCGTTGCTTTAGTATTACTTTTAGAAACTGTTTATTGTAAGTTGATTCTGCAACTTCACATTTTGTGATGGGTTTGTTAAGCTGTTTTTCAAGAATTGTTTCGTTTCAACAAAAGAACAATTATTAATGATTAATTCAATTCAATCATTCAAACACTGATCTCGTCGACTTGCTCCTTGCTCAACTTGCTGTTTCAACCAGCCAGTTAAAATTTAATTAATGTCATAAAGAATTCAATACTGTAACTGAAGTAGGCCAATGTGCACAATTATCGTTTTTAACTTTTCATCGTCATGCCGGCCATGCGCAACCCACGCGTGTCAAAATAATCAACCATGATTGTGGACACCGCACTACCTGGTAGAAGCAGAAGTAGAAGAAGTCTCTAAGCTAAGCACAGGAATCGGACCTTCTATCCGTATT
This sequence comes from Patella ulyssiponensis, assembly GCA_963678685.1. NCBI lineage: Eukaryota > Metazoa > Mollusca > Gastropoda > Patellidae > Patella > Patella ulyssiponensis. The sequence continues at coordinate 91,457,263 of OY783225.1, forward strand.
ATATATATGAATACATACCGAAGTAGACAATATAATAAAAAAAATAACAGGAATGTAATGGCGTAATGCCTGTTGAAGCCTCGATTTTACCTGCTCTCGCTTCGACTCCTTTTTTTTTTAACAATTCGTAATGTCAGACAAAATAATTAACCTCTCTGCCATTTCACTCAGATATGTTTTTTTCTTCCATCTAGCCGTTTTGATTTGCATAAATACTCCCCACAAAACGATATATCATAGCCACTTGTTTCCAATATTTACATTATTTTGTTTGTTGATTATTGTCTTCGACTCCATGCGCTGACGTCATACAAAAACCTAACCAACCTCTGAAGTTTCTTATACTTCCGCCTCAAAATCATGAAGATTCACCAAAACCTGGCAGAATGTATATTCAAACCTTCTTCTTCGATTCTACACCCAAAAGTTAACAGTGAAGAAACAATGTTTAACCAAAGTTGCTATTAGCACAACACTTGATAATATTTAGACCAAACACATTAAGAAATATATTTATTTATGACAAGATACAGCTCAACATGCGCAAACCTATCAATTTTAGAAGTAACTAGGGTGGTCGACAAGTCACAGAGGCTTAATGGTAGACCGAAGAAAAGGTTTAAGGTATAGAAATCGCCATGCAAAAGGAGGAAAATAGATTGGGTTAGGAAATCTTAAAATATCTTTGGCCCTCAAGACTCTCCCACCCTCCCTCCTGTACCCTCGAGACTTACAGCATAGTCCCCCTTCCTTACCACCTTCCCTCCTGTACCCACAAGACTTTCAGCATAGCCCCCCTTCCTTACCACCTTCCCTCCTTTACCCTCAAGACTCTCAGCAGCCCCCCTACCCTACCACCCTCCCTCCTCTGCCCTCAAAACTTACAGCATAGTCCAAGACACTACCCCCCTCCCTTCTCTTCCCTGAAGACTTACAGCACAGTACCCCCCCCTCCCCCTGTCTCCTACCACTCACGTTACCAGTATTGTGCAGCACAGTTACCCGTCTTCCCCTACCAATGCACACCTGGGCAATCATAACTTAGGTAATTAAGGTATATCATCGCTTTGAAGATCCTATCAATTATTTTTGGGTTCTTATCAATATTTGATTAAGTGTTATTTGTTTTTGTCAGGTAACATTGACAGTAAGTTGTATTATTATGAAACTCTCGGCAGGGTTCAGGAAATAAAACGTGTAAAACGCAGTCTAGATGGCAGCACTACAACTACGACAGATAAAGATATCAAATTTAACGCTTTCGGCAGGTGAGTGAAGAATTTTCAAATGTTTATGATATCACTGTATATTTCGATGAGTGGCTAAGTAGGTAAAACGCTGGTTCGTTTACCTGGAGGCTGCATGTTCAAGAAACTTCAGCAAGATTTTCCGACATGGTTTCCGCTTGTCACTCGTGCAGGACGGAAGGTCTAACAAGAACAGCTGTCTAGTCGCTCGAATGGGACGAACAACTGAGGCCCCCTGTATACAATGGCATGCACATAAAAGAAACCTTGGCAGTTGGAATTCGTTATAAAGAGTACGCCATAGTGCGGCTGTCTTGGCAAAATCTCCCATATATAGCACACTGTATGGCGTATGCCCTTCTTCATTAGCGAAGTACAGTGGCAGAACAGTACGTCGTTCAACCCCGTTCCATTTCATTTACATTTTTAGGAATGAGAATGAAGACAAGCATATGACATACAGTGTGCTACAAAAGGAACTTTGCCTGGACAGCTGCATTTTGGCCAACAGAAACTGCAGAGGGATCCACAGCAGCTGTATCCCAAGTCTTCCGTCATAATTAACTGTATTCAAATATTTGTTTTAATTAGCTTTGAATTTTATTTTTGAATTGAGATGGATTGATGTCCACTCGACACAATCTAGGTTATTTCGGGACGAACAGTAATTGTATTTTACTAATTCAGTTACACACCAGAAGTTTTTATTATTCCTCAATATCCTTTCTTTCCTTCCTCGCATCTCAGCCCCGGTGACCCGTTCTTTTTTAATCTGAGTTCGAGGGTGTGCGGTAAGCTAGAAAATATCCTTCCTCACACCAAAGTAGAGAGAGAGAGAGAAATGGGACTAACATCAGGTGTCAATTTTATTTCAATAATTCGCTTGTGCGTAGGGGTCTTTAGCAGTTGAAGGAAACCGGAGTGCCCGGAGGAAACCCACGAGGTTAAGAAGGCGCCCCTATCTCCATGCCACATACGTTCAAACCAGGGATCGAAACCACAGCCGCAAGCCAGAGGTGACCGGCCAGCTAGAGGTCGAAGCGCGGCACTCTAGATCACTATACCATCCCAACCCACCACACCAAAGTAGAAAAATATTCTTGCTCATTTATAGATGAAATATTTTTATATAAAGTGATGGCAGTATACTTCCTCACAGCCACCACCATTGTCCTAGTGTAATGAAACAAGTAAAATGAAATGCAATGGTATCTGTGTTATAATCAGATCGTCATGACAACCAAATTTCTCACTCCATTTCAGGTCATTCGAACTCATACTAGAAAATAATGCTGATATTTTATCGCAAGATTTTAAAGCTGTGTTGATTCGTAAAGATGGCAGTTCAACTCGTGTCAATGTTCGTAAAAACGAGTTGTTTCGAGGACATTTAGCAGGTAGGTTAAACTATATTCTACTTCTGGAGCTTATTCATTCGGATGGATTAAAAAATTGAGGTACACATAAAAGAACCCTTGACAGTATGAATTTGATACATGTATAAGATTATGCCATAGTGTCGCTGTCCAGGCATAATTTCCCGCATGGCACACTTATTGTATGGTGTATGCTTGTCTTCATTAGACCTGTAGGAGCATTTTCCACTTACATTCAATAAGTGTGTGGTGTTATTGTTTTTGTGATGCATAGTCCACAAAATGATAAACTGAGATAACGAACTAGAGAAGAATTGTTTAACTTCATAGAGCCACGTTGGATCAGTGAGTAACACACTGGCTCGTGAACCTAGAGGTATCAGGTTCGCTTCCAGTTTTAGCTGAGAAATTTCCACAGGATTTTCTGGTGTGGTTTCACCTTGTCAGTGATGCAGGACGGAGGGCCTGACAAGGACAGCTGTCTAGTCATTCAGATAGGATGAAAAACCACGGTCCTGTGTTCACATTGGCATGCACGTAAAAGATGTCCGTCTTCAGTAGCCTAGGAGCATTTATAACAGCAGGATGTTAAACCCTATTTTATTTCATTTGTTGTTGAACTTCAGGTGAAGGAGACTCATTAGTGGATGCTACCAGAGAAGATGGAATCTGGATAGCAAATATTTACACCAAACAAGATTCATATCATATTGAGGTAGATATTTATATGTATATACAAATTATTTAGGGAGAGGGGTTTGACATAGGCTAGACCTGTTCCCCAATCCCGTTCAGACATCCTGAATAAAATATTGTTTAAAAAAAAAAGGTAGATATTTATACTATACTTAACAACATTTGATGCCATTGGGAGTTGCACGCCCATGTTTGGAGATTACTCAACAATCTGGTTGTTCTCTACTTCACACAGGCCTGAAGTATCAAAACTATTTTATACACTAATGTATTATGTCGTCGACCCTGTCCATCCGTGGGTCTGTGGGTCCCTTGAATTTTTGTTTGTGCAAACTCTCTAGGTCGTTATTTTATCTAATTTTGACAAAAATTGAACTATAGTTTTATATCCCAAAGATCTTGGTTCCCTTCGATATTGCCATGTATCGGACCGTAATTTCGTGTATTATGGCTGCTGGTTTTTCCCAAAAATAATGTTTTTAGCTTTCGGACCCTCTATTAGTAAGCGCAGCCTGACTGCACCACACAGAATAACAAAAAACAAATCTACAGACAAGACATCATGCTCAGAAATCACAAACATAGATATCAAATTAAGTGAATGGATCTGAGGTCTAGCAGTAAGCGTCCACTGCTCTGTACAGCCCCAGGTCTGTAGTGATGCAGACTTCACTTAAAATTGAAAAACAAACAATCAGGAATATTTTGATCAGACATAAAAAAACGTTCATATATATCACACCATAATTACGGTTGAGTTCAAACTTCTTGAATGTATTGATACCATTTACTTATCGCTCTCTATCTCTCTCAAATTTACCCTACCCCTTCCCCCCTCCACACACACATACCCTACCGCCCCCACATACCTCGTCCATGTACTAATACAATATACTCATATAATCCTACTATTGTTTTTATATTTTAGCCATCATGGCGCCATCTACCAATATCAGGAGATTATTCATACATAGCTTATAGAGGTTCTGATATTAAACGTAATATTTCATTCCCTTCTCCCCATCAACAACAGAATCAGAGAAACATTCCACGGTAAGTATTCTTAACATGAATATTCATGACCTTTGAATATATGAATAATAATGAGAGGTCTATGTGTGTGTAGCTGTAGATCTAGTTGTCACAGTAAAGCATGCCCAAGTATTCTGTATATCGAAGCGAGAACGTATTATATTGTAATGGTCTAATGGAAGTGAGAATGAAATACCATTGAATTTAATATAGTCTGGTCATTTAACAAGTATGGCTTCAGAAATCTTCAATAATATTCAACTCAAGATATGGTCTATTTATCTTGTGTATACATTTCAAATTATAATAAAATAGGGTTTAACATCACCATCTAGGCATCATCAAACCATCATACTCCGCGCAGTGTTGCGTTTGATTAGAGGTAATCCCACTACACACTGCTATTATGAGTGGATATTGTTGTTTTAAATTTTGATTGGTCAGTAGTCCGTCTACCAACCAATCACTAGCTGCCCTACAAAAGCTTTACATTTAAAATGAGTGCCAATATTGGACCAAATATGTTTACATAACGTTACGTCAAGACTCACGATTTTATTATGCCTAATTAACCCGTGCATAGCAGAATACTGCAGTAAAAATAATTGCGTGACAAACAAGGCTATCAAGTCGAATGAAATGTAAACAATACTGTTTGAAAACGAACATACTTTCACCGTTATTAATACCTTAAATCACTGTCCAAAGTTTTAGGGACGACCCAGATTAAACGAAGGACTGTCATGTTGCTGTACTTAAGTGATAGCTTTCATTGAACGGAAAGAATAGACACACTCCCGTATAAGTTCAAGAAACAGACAATATTCCAGCAATGGACAGAGAGGGATTTCTCGGGCCATTGCTTCAGGAATATGCAAACCATGGACTACAAGTGGTATTTTATTCTGACACTCAGTCAATTGACGTGGGATCGATTTCCCTGTTGTACTTGACAAGGAGTCTGGTCGCCAGCCCAACCTCATGGGTTTTCGGGGGGTTGGGATGGCCTAGTGGTCTAGAGTGCCGCGCTTCGACCTCTAGCTGGCCGGTCACCTCTGGCTTGCGGCTCTGGTTTCGAGCCATGGTGTGAGCGTATGTGGCATGGAGATAGGGGTGCCTTCTCAACCTCGTGGGTTTCCACCGGGCACTCCTGTTTCCTCCCACTGCTAAAGACCCCTACGCGCAAGCGAATTATTGAAATAAAATTAAAAACCATATGTTAGTCCCGAAATGACCTAGTTGTGTCGAGTGGACGTTAAACCCCATTTCTCTCTCTCTCATGGGTTTTCTTTGATTTTCTCCCACTGCTAAATACCTGAACTCGCAAGCGAATTATCGAAATAAAATGTTAGTCCCAAAATGACATAGTGTGTGTTGACACCAACTCTCTCTCTCATTTATCCGAACATTGACAGGTCCATTGACCAAGTTTTCAATGGTTGTATGTTAGAATGAACCATACCATACTGTAGTGATGTGGTCTAATAGTTCACCTCTCCGTTACAATAAGAAATAGATGAAATTTATAAATAGAACAAGGTTACTAATAGAAATGACTTATATTCTTTTCAGGAAAAAGTTATGTGAAGGTATCCATGTTGATGTGAATCCAGATGATATAATAGATGACAGAGACACCAATATTAATAAAACTAATAGTAAGCAAGTTGGTTTCCTACAATTGTCATACGCTTGTAGTAGACAGAATGGGGGTGGGGGGAATGGTTGATGTGTGCGCGTTGGATCATTGGGTCAAGCAGCATGATTTCCATTCATCGCTTGTATATGACAAGGAGTAGGGTCGCCTGTCCAACAACGTAAGATGTCTCCGGGTTCTTCAAGTTTCCTCCCACTGCTAAAGAACCCTACGCACAAGCGAATTATTGAAATAAAATTGAATCATATATTAGTCCCGAAATGACCTGGTTTTTGCCAGTTGGACGTTAAACACCATTTCGCTCTCTGTCTGTAGTGTACGGTATGTATTGAACAGGTATCTCAAACCATGTGTCAGCTTAAAGATGGATTAGGTAAAATTTAGATAAAGAGCTGACAGTTCTCGCTATAATATTTTAAAGATAGATAATGCAAATTGAATATGTTGAAAAAATTTTGAGCAAAGTTATCAATGATTGTAGTTTTGGCTAGATGTGTGGATTAAGCTTAACTACTGTACTGGTCAATCGAGTCTTAGCCCCGCTTCTCCTTTTTAAATTAAATCATTAAATGGCCAAACTCTTCTAATATACTTAAAAGCATGGTTTGTTTTTTTGTCTGTAGCTGTTCACCGCAGGAAAAAGCGACAAGGAATTTTATATGGTGCCAACTCCTGTCAACTGTATGTTGTTGCAGATCATTTATTTCATAGTGGAATTGGTAGCAGTCGTCCTCATACCACTGTTAATTATCTGGTGTGTAGCAAATTTTAATACTATATGTGCCTCATCCACTATATGGGCCACACCCACTATATGAGCAACGTCTACTACAGTATATGGGCCACACATATTATATGAGCCATACCCAGTATATGGGCCACACCTAGTGTATGGGCCACACCCATTAAATCGGCAAGACCCATTATATGGGCAACATCCACTATATGGGCCACACCTACTGTATGGGTCACATCCACTATTTGTGCCACATCCACTATATGGGCCGAACCTATTATATGGGTCACATTCACTATTTGTGCCACATCCACTATATGGGTCATACCCATTATATGGGCCTTACACACCATATGTTCCACACTTACTATATGGGCCATATCCACTATATGGGGCGAACCTACATGTATTGTATGTGCCACATCCGCTATATGGGTCAGACCCATTATATGGGCCTTACACACCTTATGTTCCACACCTACTATATGGGCCATATCCACTATATGGGCCGAACCTATTATATGGGTCGCTACACTATATGGGGCACATCCACTATATGGGTCATACCCATTATATGGGCCATACACACCATATGTTCCACACCTACTATATGGGCAATACCCACTATATATATGGGCCATATATACTGTTAGTTATTTATCTGTAGCAAGTTTAACAGTAAATGTTGGCCATGGACCAGGATGGAGTGCTGGACTGTGTCTAGTCAGTCGGATGGGACACAAAACTACACACATGTCTGTTATAGACAGGTATACATATCCAGCTACTAGTACATTTTGATTCAAAAAGCTTGCTTCCAACCCTGTCTGATATCTGGACGTATCACGGCTAATTTGTCTCGTAAAGCCATCTTCATTAGCCCAGTCGATGCAGAAAAGTAGTACGTTAAGCATCGTTTTGAATTGTTTTTATTTTATTTTTAGATCAATACGTTTCAAGCGGTAGATAGTATATATCGTTCAACTCTATGGGATAAGCAGACTGACATGAGGAATATTGGATTTCAGCTAAAAGAGGTGAGCGATTCAATTTAAATTATCAATTAATCTTATTTCCGTTTAAAATACTTACTGGTCAATTTAAGTTATCAATTAATCCAATTTCCGTTTGATATACTTGGTGCATTTCAGATCATTAGGTCTGTCATTTAAAGATACTTTCGAACAAAAGTGTTTATCGCGTGGTTATTTCCAATAAAACTATGTCAATTTGGTATGTATGGAAATTAGAAATGTCCAATCTTACTTGAACATTACTGGATTCCTTGAACTACACCCAAGGTAAAAAATGTAAGGATTTCGCTAATCGGCAACCCAACGATTAGGGATGTCTGTTCGAATGAGTTCAAAGGTTGCATGTGAAGATTGTGTGATCTCTCAGTGTTAATGAGAGCTTGATGTATATGTTGATAAACTTGATAGTGAGCTTATAGACATACAACAGTTTCTGAGACAAAAGACAAAGGCAGTGGATAATCCGAGAATTTATTGAGAATTTAATTAGGCTTTGATAATTATGATAAATGGACAGCAATTAAAGACAACATCACTGATTACACTATTTGGATTGTTCGTAGTTAGTTTTATATATTTCTTTCCTCCAGTTTTCTCCAATGTGAATTATTGAAATAAAATTTTACCATATCTTTAGTCATGAAAGTTCTCATTTGGATCTAAACATAGAATAGAATAGAGTTTTGATCAGATTGTTCAATGGTGGAGAGTTTTGATAGTTTGGTATTAATGAAATCTTGTTTTGTAAGAGCATAAATTGATTTACTTCAGTATTTTAAGCAAGTTTTGTAAAAGCATAAATTGTTTTATTTTAATATTAATGAGTTTTTGTTTTGTAAATTGTTTTATTTTAGTATTAATGATTATTTGTTTTGTAAAAGTATAAATTGTTTTGATATTAATGTGTTTTATTTCTACCAACCAATGAATTAGATGAAGATACATGAACAATCAACACAAGTTGATCCTGGTGAATCTCACTACAACATGCACAAATCAACACAGTGGGAAACTCGTGATCTACTAGAGGTAAACATTTATATCTTTATACGTTTGGAATTTAATTGTTCGTTTCTATTCGTACCTTAATAATTTAATGTCCCTTTACTTACAAGTGTCATGTCCCTTTATTTAAACATTTGTCATGTCCCTTTATTATTTAAACCTTTATCATATCCCTTATTATTTAAAATCATGTACCTTTATTATTTAACATCATGTCCCTTTATTATGAAAATTGATACCTTTATATTAAAATTGTTCCATTAATATTTATACCCTCATCATGTTATATTTTAGATATTTAGTCGAGAGAATTATCATCAAAACTTTTGTTTGGCCCATTTATTTACATATCAGAAGTTTAAAGGAGGTGTACTGGGGTTAGCTTATATAGCATCACCACGGCGACGTACAGTAGGAGGAATCTGCTCTCCCTGTAAGATCAATTTATTTTTTATGTTTCAAATTAATATCAAATGTACAGTGTTTTCCCAGCTGAATAAGTTGGTCTGATGCAAATGCAATGGCACCATATCCATGAAAATGGCAAAAAAGCATGCAGAAACACAGCAAAAACCCTTATATGGAAACAAGCTTTATACTCCCCACGATTCATGGATGTCGTCAAACTTTGCACAATTCATAACAAATGTAATCTTTTTGTACGATAAGCCAGAAATACATGTACCTCGCGCCAGGGTTCTTACTTCATTTTGAAATGAACCGGCCACGGGACGCCCTAACAGATAGTCGTCTTTATGCATATTCTATTCACGACCATAATTGCATATCGTATTAAGAATAATATTACCTTAAACCCTGAATATAAACCCTTAATAAACAAAACCTTTGTTTTAATAGCATACTTGTATTCATAAGTCGATATATTCACACTTTTACAGTCAAATTTCAGTACTTTGCAAAATGCATATTCCTAGTCCTACTTTTGCTTTCATTGTTTCATCCAACCAAACGGAAGTTATAGTTTAATAATAAAAGAAAATACGAGTAAATACAAATATGTTTTTTAAAACTATTTTTATTCTTAATCACTGGTAAATATATAAAAACAACAAAATATATAAGCACATATCAATAGTATAACAAGTTAACAACGTAGCACAAATTTATTTCCGTGTATAGTCGGAAAGATGCCGATCACGTGACCAATTGTCTCGATTCAGATTAATTTATTTTTATTGTCACCTGCATACAGTCGCCGGGATCTAATGCCTTTCCACTTTAGTAAACAATTATGTGGATCGAAGGAAGATAGAGGGGGGCCTTCTAAACTTATCCGCATCAAGTTATCTAAAGTTTCTACGTTTAGACGGCACCTAAGCTTAGTTTTGATAACGTTCTGCTTAGAAAACCCCTCTCACACTCGACACTACTAACTGGTAGCGTCCTCCCTATTTCCATCAGTTTTATTACATTTGGAAATTGTTCTTTCATGGAATTGAAACTTACTAGACAAAACATTTTCTGTGAATTTTTGTCAAACGAAAGCCATTTGAAAGTTGTTAACCATTCGGATTTAAAATATCTTCCTGACTTCGACTTTGGTTGACCTATATTGGACGTGGGGGGATCTGCAGCTTTTGGAATTTCCAATAACGACGTGCATGCTTGAAGTTCAAGGTCAGCGCCGCCATCACTATCTTCGGCTATATCTCGTTTACGTTTTCTATTGTCATTCTGCGAGGTGTTCAAGTACTTCAACATTGTGTTAGATATAAATGATTGAACTGACATTGGATTATATACATTCTTTTACTTGGCATGATTAACTCAACTAAATTGTTTATTTAGGAAACAAACCGATAAGGATTGAAGCTGAAGGTAATCAGATTGTATTGACGGACTCTGTGATGGGTTTCGTAATCGACGAGTAATAATTAACTCTTTGTAATCGGCCGTGATGGGTTTCTTAATCGAAGAGTAATAATTAACTCTTTGTAATCGGCCGAAAGTTGATTGATTAATGATACCATAGTGGCCGATTCATGATAATTAACTCTTTGTAAATCGGCCGACGTAGATTGATATATGATACCATAGTGGCCGATTCATTGTTTTATCAATCGGCTAGATTAAAGATCAATCGGCTAAAGCCGACAAAAAACAGCCAAATAAGATCCCTGCCTCGCGCACTTCATTGTTCATCGTATCTGATCAAATGTTACTTCCATATATGGCGACATGTCTTAATACAGCACGATAATTGGTAAGATATCTCCAGGGTGATGTCATAGCACCTACAAATTGTAACAACGGACAAGACAAGTATGCTGCTATAATATTGCAGTTGCAAATAACCATGCTTACGAGTCTGTAATATGAGGCCAATTATATAATGTATATGGCTTTATTCTCACAGCCAAAGCCAAGATATTATTTCCTTACCCTTTTTTGGTTATCCATGGTCTTTAATCTTATTAATGTCGCGATTTGTACATGGAGCTTAAAGATACATGTACATTCTTACTATAAAACGTAAAAACTAGATGATGTAAAGGGAATATGCTGGTAATTTCACTCTAAGCCGTGAAAATCTTATTTTAAGAATCACTGTAGCCTCCATTGTCATTGTTACTGCTGTCACAATGATTATCCATGTTTTCCTTATTTCATTGGTCTAATGGTTCTGTAATAAGTATTATTATATCGCAAGGACAAGACGGATACCAGGACATTATAATGTTACTTGTGGTCATGTAAGTCATTGTTTTGTTGATGTTTTTTTTGGACGTAAACTCTACTAGCGAAATGGCCTTGTGATTCGTCAACTCTGTCAGAATCGATGAGTGAAGGATTGGATTCACTTGGACTGTGATATGGGTGGCTTATGCCCATCTTCATTAAACTTGCTGGCCATGAAAAGTAGTATGCTAACAGCCATTTTGTTTGATTTCATCTGTGAAATAGTTAACCAGTTTATCTGGTTGTTAAAGATTCCTCAAAGGTTTTATTATTTAGATGAATATTATTTTCCAGCCTACGTTAAAGATAAGATACGATTAACATTAAACAGTGGTTGGTCGAGTTCCATGAACACCAATGGTGATCGTCTATTAACACAGGAGGCCAACCTTGTTACAGCTCATGGTGAGTTAGTTCTAGATATTATCCCAGTCACGGTACAATCCTATCACAGTCAGGTTACAATCCTATCACAGTCAGGTAACAATATTATCACATTCAGAATGGTTGATAATAATTATATAGATGTCATGCAGTTACAATGGCTAATACTAGCGATCATACAGTAAAAATGGTTGATATCACTCAGTTGTCAAACATTCATGGAATTTCTAATTTTAGCAGTCATCAGAGGGGATGCTCGATTCACAGTCCAGAACGTCGTGGATTGACAGAATTACAATCGAGTGGGGCGGAATTCAGCCCTGTCACAGTTCTGTCAGTCCAGACAATGGAGGTGGTGTGAGTAGAATCGTGACATAATATGTTTCAGCTGCATGGTTGGTTGAGATATTTACTTATCCAGTCGACGCATGCGTTGTAGGCCGAAAACTCCCCTCTTCACTTGATTGTCACTATTTTAGGGATTGACAGAATTCAATTCCGGAACGTTCAATCGAGCATCCCCGGAATGTCTAGTTATTGCATGACGTTTCCCACAAATCACCCGAGATTGCATGGGGTTTAAAACACTTCAAAAAACTTATATTTTCAGAATTGGGTCATAATTGGGGAAGTGAACACGATGCTGAAACGAGTGAGTGTGCTCCATCATCTATAACAGGTAGCGGCAAATATATCATGTATCCCTACGCCGTGGATGGATACGAAGATAATAATAGGGTATGTTTCAATGTTGTTTCCACTCAGCCCTGTTTTTATACGCCCACATTGTCATTCGCTCCAAAAGACCTGTCATGGAGAAGAATCTGATACAAAACAATGAGCTCTGATGTATACCATTAGAAGCATGTTGAATGTTTTCTGACACTTGTAAGGAGGGTTTGGAGGTCGATTTGTTAACATGTGTTCTTTATATCATGAGGTCTGTCATTGACTCAAGTGAAGTGGTTTACATTCCCAGCTTGTACATGACAAGAAGTAGGGTCGACTGCCCAACCTTGTGGGGTTTTTTCCGGGCCCTCCGGCTTCCTCACTCTGTTGAAGACCCCAACATGCAAGTGAATTATTAAGATAAAATTGAACCATATATGTTCTCCCCCTAATGGCCACCGGGCCTTAGTGCAAAACTTGATTAATAATAATGATATCATCATTTATAAAGCACGTTAATACAGAAGAAATCGGTTTCTAAGGTAATGTCGGTTTTTATATTCACTGATTATTTACAGATCAGGGTTTTAAAATAAGAATGTTTTAAGTTGAGATTTAAAATGGCCCACAGACGGTAATTGTTTTATTGACCGTGGTAGTCTATTCCATAGAAAAGGATTTGTTACCCAGGATAAAAACTGTTGAAATTGGAACCAAAGTGTCTTTGGGGAGAAATATTTTGATTGGTTCCAGTTTTAAAAGTGTATGTTTTTTTATTTTGTAGAAATTTTCTCCATGTAGCCAGCGTTATGTTTTCGATGTTTTAAAATCCAAAGCGAGCGTCTGTTTTACAGGTGATGTTTACTTTACTTGCTTATCAATCAACCAAGGAAATATCTTGTCAATTTGTATCTTTCCTTATAGGCTGCTGATCGTACATCAATCAACCAATTAAATATCTCGGCCATTTGTATCTTATTGTAGGTGGCTGACCAAAGTTATAGTACAAAGTTTTGTTTTACTTGTTTTTACTACACTATGACCTGAAAGAGTTGTTATATAACCGCATTCTGGTTAATGTGAGGGATTAACTAATGAAATCTGTTACAGAGCGTTTTTAGTGTGAGGTGCACGGAACTGTGGGTAACCCACTAAAAACATTGATGCTGATTTGTTAATCAAATGTCTGGTGTCATAGGGTCGAAAGCTATTTGTATGACCTCTGATGTGAGCTTCCACTACAACAAGTCAGATCTTCATGTAGTTTAGGCCATCGAAAGTGTGAAAAATGAATGAAATATAGATCTATTTTAATCAGATTTAGAACACTGTTTGACGTACGACCAGTAACAAGTATGGTGTATATCCGGTCTTCATTTACTCAGTCACAGCAAAACAGTAGGATGTTAAACCCCATTTCATTTATATTGCCAACTACAATATTATAAAAGTAGAATTTCTAAATGGAATATATCAATCCAACATTTCATTTTGTCTGAACATAAATTGAGTGATTTTGAGTCCCTTGTAACAATATTATGATAGTTGAATCCCACAGAATATCAGTCCACAAATGGTTTAAATGTGTTACCATAACTACGTAATATCAGTCCATATGTGGCTTGATTGTGTTAGTATAATAAATGAATATTCATTAATTATTTCAGCTCAGACAAAGAGTACACCATATTGTGGTAATGGTGTAATAGATGCTGGGGAGGAGTGCGATGGGGGTAAAACAGGGAAGGAGGATAAAGATGCATGTTGTACTCCAGATTGTAAACTTAAAGGGAATGCTGTATGCAGGTGAGAAATGTTACATACAAGTGAGAAATGTTATATACAGGTGCGAAATGTTATATATAGGTGCGAAATGCTATATGTAGGTGAGAGATGTTATATGTAGGTGAGAGATGTTATATGTAGGTGAGAAATGTTATATACAGGTGAGAAATGTTATATACAAGTGAGGTATGTTATATATAGGTGCGAAATGTGATATACAAGTGAGAAATGTTATCTGTTGGTGAGAAATATTTTATCTGTTGGTGAGAAATGTTATATATAGGCGAGAAATGTTATATACAGGTGAGAAATATTATATACAGGTGAAAAATGTTATATACAGGCGAGAAATGTTATATATAGGTGAGAGATGTTATATATAGGTGAGAAATGTTATATTCAGGTGAGAAATATTATATTATTATGCAGGTGAGAAATGTTATACATATGTGAGAAATGTTACATATAGGTGAGAAATGTTATATACAGATGAGAAATGTTACATATAGGTGAGAAATGTTACATATAGGTGAGAAATGTTACATATAGGTAGGAAATGTTATACATAGGTGGGAAATGTTATCTGTAGGTGAGAGGTGAAAGAAAATCCCCTCAACACACCTGTTATAGTATTATCTACATAGACTTGTTTTATTATTTTCAGTTCCATGAATTATGAATGTTGTGGGAATTGTCAGATTGCACCTGCTGGAACGATATGTCGTCAAACGTATACTGGAAGCTGTGACAAACAGGCAGCATGCAAGTAAGTTAGTTCAAGGTGTTTTATTTATAGGCCGTGTACACCTGGTCCATCTTCTTTTGCTTCTGCTAAAATATCTCAGCTCAGAATTCTTGGAATATCTTGTCGTACTATAGCCACCCCTCCTCCCCCTTATGTGTCTTTCATGTGCAGTATGTCCACTCAATCATGTTCAAAATGTAGTAAGAGTGCTAAAAAAAAAAAAAATTATTGGATTTCAAACACCATCCCCTGCTAGTAAAATCGTGAACAGACAAACTGTGAATAACAAAGAATCTACATGACAAGACAAACTGAATTTTGTTTGGAAGTTGTGATTAAGATTGTGTGGTATTTTCTCTGTTTTTTTTACAGTGGAACCATGGATTGTCCAAAGTCTGAACCTGCAGATGACGATACAGATTGTTTAGAAGGGTGAGTACACGTTGTTTATAATGGATTGTTTAGAAGGGTAAGCGCAGGTTGCTAAGAAGGATAAGCTCAGGTTGTTAAGAAGAGTAAGCGCAGGCTGTTTAGAAGGGTAAGCGCAGTTTGTTTAGAAGGGTAAGCGCAACTTGTTTATAACGACTCCATATTTTTACTCAAATGTTTGAAACCTATAACATGTTAGTCTGGTTTAATTTATAGACCACTGATTATCCAGACTGATTTACATTCAATCATATCTTGAACGTCCATCTAATTCAAATTGGTTTAACCTAGGTGCAATTTGACAATTTGATCTGTCACATGACACTCTATGATGATCTTTACTAAATTCAAATCGATTTGGAAGGTCGAAAAAAAAGCCTTAAGTATCCATTGGTCAAGTGTCAAATGAGAAGATGTCCGAGTTCATGCGTAATAGACTGGAATAAACAGATGCGAGAGATTGTCATTCGATTGAGACTTCTGGCATATTTTGCCGAACATAACTGATTAGAAATCATGGTAAATACAGAAATGATTGAATGTAAATCAGATTATATTCATTCATATTCAATTATTATATTATACTTTTATCAGAGAATCAACTGTTCTAATGATTGATTGATTGATTGATTGTACATCTATTTTGTTCATTGCGTTGTGGGGGGTTTGGATGGCCGAATGGTTAGCGTGCGTGGGCTGTATCATACGGCCTGTCTTTGAGTCAACTGGCATGCTTTCGAGTAGGGTCACCTGTCCAACTTCGTGGGTTTTCTCCGGGTACTCATCCCACTGCTAAAGACTCGCAAGTGAATTATTGAAATAAATTTAAACCATATGTTAGTCCCGAAATGACCTAGTTTGTGTCGAGTGGACGTTTGTGTTGTGCTTGAAAAATACTAGAGAATCACTGTAGAGTCATAGCCCTACTGTGTGAGTTCTGGTAAATAATAAACGGATTTCTTCGATTTTGAACAAACTAGTTAACTTTGGTTATTATAAACTTACCCGTGTGTTTAAAATGAACTCCCGTTAAATAAAATCCTTTGCACCACTAAAAATCCCAACGAATAAAACCGGTTCTCTCTTGAAAAATTTGAATATTTACTTGTTATTTCGACAGAGTGGATAATAACATTGCTTTCGTCACATATTGGACGAATCCAACACACTGAAGCGAGGTTGTTTAAATTTGACGCATATTTTGGCAACCACGTGCTATGCTCAAAGCAAAGCGCCAACATTACGATCGTTTGAGTTTGGGCGACGAAAATATCAATTGAAGGCAATTACATAGGAGCTTTATATTGAAACCATTGATCGCCAGTCTATCAAATTTTATTCACAATGAAAGAATCACTGATTGCACGGATACTCGTTAAAATAAAGTCATATATAAAATATAAATTTTAATATCCTATCTTCTTTATATTATAAATAGTTTAACACGGATCACGAAGCACACCTCCGAAGTGTCTGAGGACTCTGAGTGTATTATTAATTTGATCTCATTCTTTCGATCAAATAATAACCGTTTCTGTGGCAGCGTTCAAGGTGCCTAATGGCATTGGGTGGCGGATACAATGCCGATAAGTCCGTAACACCCTGTAAGAAGCGGAACATTAATAATTGTAAATGGCCTGTATATATGTTAAATAATAATATCATCATACCATATTATAAAGATGGGTAATATTTAAGGCCCGTGAAAGGAATGTAGTTATTTTTGTTCCTCATGCGTGTTAAAAAGAAAATTATCCCATCCGAGCCGCTAATCAAATAATTAAGTCGGTAACAAATTTTAAAAAATACAGGTTGTTATGTGTGCGAACGCTCAAACTCAATGCCGAGTCGAGACGTGCTTTTAAATGCCACATTTCCTATGCTGTCACCCCTGATACAAAGTGATATCTCCCGAGGTGTGACGTAACCAGCTGCCATATTGATATTTTTCTTAACCGAAAGTTTGTTGATTTCAATTTTTCAAGAGAGAACTGTTTTTATACGTTGGGACATTTAGTGGTGCAATGGATTTTATTTAACGGGAGTTCATTTTAGACACACAGGTAAGTTTATAATAACCAAAGTTAACTAGTTTGTTCATAATCGAAGAAATCTGTTTATTATTTACCAAAACTCACACAGTAATTAAAATATAGTAATTGTTTTCCATAGAACTGTATAGTGTTGTTTATTGTCCAGGGAACAGGTGGGTCATATTATTACCTTGTTTTATTGTACACGGGACAGGTGATGTTAATAACATGTTTTATTTTATAGGGGTAAGTGTAGAAATGGTAGATGTGTATCATACTGTGAGAGAGGAAACCCCAGTAAATTACCATGCAGATGTCAAAATGAAGCAGGTTAGCTTATTATTTATTTCATAATTTATATGGAATTGTTTCAGTGGCCCTCGATAAAAGCAAGTCACAATTCTATGCAATACAATTACTTAATACAGTCTATAGAATCCAAGTTGAAACATGGCTCCGTAATAAGCAGTAATTTTATTCCATAGACTTGTTTACAATTCATTGAGTAATAAGCAGTAATTGTATTCCATAATGTGACATGATTATATATTGGGTCATTCCATATCAAGTGGACCAATTTTGGGGAAATTGGGAAATCCACCCCCTCAAAAAAATCTGGAAAAAATATATGTTAAAGTACATGGCCTAAAACTACCAAATACCAATTTTCAGCTTCCTAAGTCAAATATTGGCGGAGATATCACCATTTGAAAAAAAGGTTGCCAATTGGTAATAAAAATTCTCTTATTTCTGTTAGGTTTTCAGCTCCGTTGTTTATATACTTCTAAAGTGTCTAGAACCCCCTAACTTGGCAATATAATAGAACTGCAAACGTAGATTACGATTCTTTGAAAAAAATTGGGGTAGGGGGTATCCCTACTGTAAGGGTTGCCATCAAAGTTGGAAAAAAATAAACAAATATTTTATTTTTCACGACTTTGGAGTGCTCTAGAAAAGTCATTGTTGTGTCGAGAGGTCTAAAAATTGCGATATACACTCCCAGACGGTGGAATTTCGATATGGAATTGAATATAGGACCATATGATGTTATATCCCATAGATATCAGGCCCCAAAGTTGGTTTCCCGCCAAAATCTTGTGAAAATGCCTAATTTTGGTTGCCATTTTGGTTATGTGGGACAAGTGGCAAATTTTTAAAAGGGACAGGAAATGAATCTTCTGTTACCCTTTTACAACATATCAAAAATCCAAAGTTGGCCCGTGTTCTTTGATATTTTTAATTTTCATCCGAAGTTTGTAAATATACATGTGGTTTTGCCGATTTTAGCATTTTCATGAAAAATTGCCTTTTTATGATCTCTGAAAAAAAGCTTCTAAATAGGTTAGACCTACCAAATCCACCATTCTAGATGAATTTGGTGCGTAGATCACGAATATAACATCAGTTCGGACGTAGGATGTAGCAGTGAGCTTTAATTTTACCTTCAAAATGCAACTTTTCGTTATTACAGGTACAATGAAGGAAAATTAATGAAAGGTTGGTTTTCAAGACCAGTTTTTAATTACTACTGTATACTGTAGTCAAATTTACCAATCTAGGAGAAATTTTTATGTAGATTACGAATATGACATCAGTTCAGGCATAGGCTATGCTGTTTTAATTTTATTCTCTCTTCAAAATCGGAAAAAAATAAGGAAAGTTCTTTTTTTTCCAACTATTCATGAGAAATGTTACAGTTTGAAGACCAGGGGCCTGTTTCACGAAATTTTAACTAAGTTAAAATCCAAATTTTAGTAATTTGATTGGATAATATTAGATTGATTTTAGTGCTTAGCGAAACAAAATTGAAGTATCTACTAAAATTTGGATTTTATCTTAAGTTAAGATTTCGTGAAACTGAGCCCCCGTTTTTAATTTCTTCGAAATGTTAGTAAATTATTAGACCGATCTTTCCAAGAGAACTTTTTTCGTAGATTACAAATATAACAACAAACAAACCATATACGATATTATATACAATTCTATTATTCTATTTGAATTCACTTCGAAATACATGCATACGAAGATGAACTACACATTTCAGTGTCTAGCAAATTGGACGTTGAAACCACACATTTTCCAATGTGCTTACAATGTATGTAAGTTTAAGGGCGAACATTTTTAGGGAGAAGTTTTATTATCTTTTTATGATCGTTTTCACTCAAGATTCACAGTCTACCACTACGACCAGATGCATCCGGTGTGGAAAATTATACAGATAACATTTAAAAATGGTACCCAAGTTATAATGGGGTTTGTGACACTCATCACCACAAGCACGCCCTAAGGAACAGGGATCCATGTGTAGGGGTTGTGGTTAGAATGTAGTAGGATTGACTTCAGAGCCAAGTAACAAAATTGCAAAGAAGATGGGCTTTATATAGAAAATTTCTGTGGAAGACAGTACTAGGCGAGTGTAAGCATAGGGGTAATAGGTTTGGAGGGGGTCTAAAACGAGAAATCGTACAGGCCTGTACTAGGCGGGGTCATTCTAAAGAGAGTGGTTAGGCTGTACTTACGCACTCTAGGACTAGAAACAAAAGGGAAACTGAAAAAGAAGTTAGGTGAGTTGTGGGAGCGCCAAATACAAACACTACAAAGAAACATATTCTTCATCTATTTCGAGGCTAAAATAAAATAGTATCAATAATAGAAGAAAAAGTAATTTTCCTTATTTTTTCCTATTTTGAAGAGAGAATAAAATTAAAACAACATATCCTATGACTGAACTGATGTCATATTCGTAAAAAGTTCTCCTAGATTGGTAAATTTGACTACAGTACATCATCCAGTAGTAATTAAAAACTGGCCTTGAAAACCAAACTTTTCATTAATTTTCCTTCATTGTACCTGTAATAACGAAAAGTTGCATTTTGAAGGTAAAATTAAAGCTCATTGCTACATCCTACGTCCGAACTGATGTTATATTCGTGATCTACGCACCAAATTCATCTATTTTGAAGAGAGAATAAAATTAAAACAACATATCCTATGACTGAACTGATGTCATATTCGTAAAAAGTTCTCCTAGATTGGTAAATTTGACTACAGTACATCATCCAGTAGTAATTAAAAACTGGCCTTGAAAACCAAACTTTTCATTAATTTTCCTTCATTGTACCTGTAATAACGAAAAGTTGCATTTTGAAGGTAAAATTAAAGCTCATTGCTACATCCTACGTCCGAACTGATGTTATATTCGTGATCTACGCACCAAATTCATCTATTTTGAAGAGAGAATAAAATTAAAACAACATATCCTATGACTGAACTGATGTCATATTCGTAAAAAGTTCTCCTAGATTGGTAAATTTGACTACAGTACATCATCCAGTAGTAATTAAAAACTGGCCTTGAAAACCAAACTTTTCATTAATTTTCCTTCATTGTACCTGTAATAACGAAAAGTTGCATTTTGAAGGTAAAATTAAAGCTCATTGCTACATCCTACGTCCGAACTGATGTTATATTCGTGATCTATGCACAAAATTCATCTAGAATGGTGGATTTGGTAGGTCTAACTTATTTAGAAGCTTTTTTTCAGAGATCATAAAAAGGCAATTTTTCATGAAAATGCTAAAATCGGCAAAACCACATGTATATTTACAAACTTTGGATGAAAATTAAAGATATCAAAGAGCACGGGCCAACTTTGGATTTTTGATATGTTGTAAAAGGGTAACAGAAGATTCATTTCCTGTCCCTTATAAAATTTTGCCACTTGTCCCACATAACCAAAATGGCAACCAAAATTAGGCATTTTCACGAGATTTTAGCGGGAAACCAACTTTGCGGCCTGATATCTATGGGATATAACATCATATGGTCCTATATTCAATTCCATATCGAAATTCCACCGTCTGGGAGTGTATATAGCAATTTTTAGACCTTTAGACACAACAATGACTTTTCTAGAGCACTCCAAAGTCATGAAAAATAAAATACTTGCTTATTTTTTTCCAACTTTGATGGCAACCCTTACAGTAGGGATACCCCCTACCCCAAATTTTTTCAAAGAATCATAATCTACGTTTGCAGTTCTATTATATTGCCAAGTTAGGGGGTTCTAGACACTTTAGAAGTATATAAACGACGGAGCTGAAAACCTAACAGAAAAAAGAGAATTTTTATTACCAATTGGCAACCTTTTTTTCAAATGGTGATATCTTCGCCAATATTTGACCTAGGAAGCTGAAAATTGGTATTTGGTAGTTTTAGACCATGTACTTTAACATATATTTTTTCCAGATTTTTTTGAGGGGGTCAGTTTCCCACCACTGGTCCACTTGACATGGAATGACCCTATTAATATTTTATGTGTAGACTAAGTAAAGATAATCATTTTGATTACTCGATACTTTTGAAAAAAAATAAATGTGCAATTAATCAACATGTGTCATCTATCTATTTTGGGATTTAGGAGGGTGACATCAGTCTCACTGTTGGCGTGTACTTTTTTAAATGAAATAAGGTTTAATGTCCTACTTTTCTGCTCAGACTGGGCTAATGAAGACCGACATACGTCATACAGTGTGCTTTAACGGCAATTTTGCCTGGAAAACGGCACTACGGCCAACTATATATAGAATTCCATGTGGATGCCAATGTATACACAGGACCTATTCTTTTTTAGTCTTACCCGAATGACTATATTCTTTTTAAAGACATTTAGGAACTTGGCCCATGACTAACACTGTTACTCGAGTATCATTTTATCTTGTGTATCTAGTACTTATTTCTTTAACATTTATTCAATATCGAATCTTTGTTTAAAATTCGTAAAAATTCAAAAATCACCCAGATTCATCTAATTTGTGTCCAGTTTAAAGCTGATTAATTTTGATAAATTGATAACCAGATTTTGATAATATGATAGCCAGGTTAGAGTGTAAATGTTGTTTTATTTGTAGATGCATGTTATAGATGTTGTAAGTCGAGTAAATCAGGTGAATGTGAACGAGTTGGTCGGGAGATTCTACCTGATGGAAGAGCCTGTTACCGTGGTTTCTGTAAGGTAATATAAATACACTTTATATACATCAACATTGTATCTTATACAACATTGTATCTGTAGTAATAGATACAGTGTATACAACATTGTATAATTAGATACATACAATATTGTATTGTTAGATATAATAAATACAACATTGTATAGTTAGATATATATATAAAATTGTTTAATTAGATACAACATTGTATATGTAGCTAACTGTAGTTAGATACAGTATTTACAACATTGTATTTATTGATGTATTTGTGTTTTTATACCAGTAAAATTGATAAGTTGTGTTTTTACCCAATTACAGGGTGGACAATGTAAAAAGAGCGAACAAAATCTGGTACAACGATTGTTCTCATTTATAGAAAAATTAACTCCCAATGCATTCGGTAAGTTTCTGGTTATTATTCAGTATGCATGTATAACATGTAGTGCTGATATCAAGTATCGATGCATCGCCGATGCATCGATTCGGACGACGCCGATGCGATTCTCGGCCTTTTTTCGTAGTATCGATGCATCGGCAAATGTGAAATATACCAATAATTACCTTTAAGTGTCTGAGGAGTTCATAATTCGTTCACTAGAATAAATAACACATTTTCCATACGTTTTTTTTTAATTGAAAATAAAACAACATTGTAAAACGAAATAATTCATTGAATCCTGCACGTAGTATTATAATATTAGGCTAGCCCAGCTTCAACTATTACGTTACGCTTCCGTTATGTCTGTCTCGATTTCCCAGTGACTACTGTAACTGTCTTTGTTGGTTACTTCCGCTGACTATCATGCCCTTCGACCCCGAGGTCAAATTCACTACATCTGTCCATAGCCAAACGAACTTAGAACTGTGTCAGGAGTATAATATTTCCCGGCCGGTTTTAATGCTAGTGTTAAAACGATTTAGTCTATTTTTGTAACGGACAATAAAGAAAGTATTTCATAAATCCCTGTAGAGTATAGACAGGCTTTGTTTGATACGACCTGCAAATCGCCTCGGCTCTTGTTATTGCCTTACAGTTACACACGCCCTCACGTTGACCGTCACGACAATGGCTAACGAGTGTCAAGTGAATCGAACGATATTTGAAGAATATTGTCGAAATAAATTATTCAAATAATCAACATTTCTATAATAATGATAATGTTGAGGAAATCTGTTTCTATCATAACATAAATACTAATGTTATTTGTGAAATTTTTGAAAAACAAAATGGCGGCAAAAAATTCCCGATGCATCGATGCGAGTATCGATGTTTGCGTCCGATGCATCGATGCATAAAATTTCACTTCATATCAGCACTAATAACCTGACCTATGACCTCAGACGTTATTTTAATGAAAGTAACATCATATTTCATGTTGTATTTGAGCCAAAATATTGACCACACATTGCTAATCTTGAAAACTGTGTCGCTGCCATCAAATCATGGATGAAATGCAACTATCTTAAACTGAATGATGAAAAAACAGAAGTGATAAAAATTGGTTCCAATTTTCAACTCTCCAAAATAAAATGTGGTAATGTTAAAATAGGCGACATTTTAATCAACCCAGTTGACAGTGTTAGAAATTTAGGTGTGATTTTCGATAAAAATATGAATATGAACTCGCATGTATCATCTATTTGCAAGGCGACCAACTTTCAGTTATATAACGTTGGAAAAATTCGAAATTACTTAGACGTTGATACTGCTAAAATGCTAGTTAACTCTCTCGTGACATCTCGTCTTGATTACTGCAATGCATTATTATATAACCTACCAGTCTACCAAATTAACCGTCTACAAAAAATTCAAAACAAAGCAGCAAGAATTGTAACTCGTACTAAATCAAGAACTCATATTACTCCTATACTAAAAGACCTCCATTGGCTTCCTGTGAAATCTAGAATCGAGTTCAAAATTCTTTCATTGACATATTGTGCTTTATCATGTGAGGACTGTCCAGCATACATTAAAGAACTAACGCAACGTTACCAGCCCACTCGATCGCTTCGCTCGGAACACCAATTTCTTTTAAATGCTGTGAAAACGAAAACAACGTACGGTAAACGCTCTTTCTCTTGTGCGGCAGCTGAACTTTGGAATTGCAATAATTTTCCCATTGCTCTAAAAAACAGTAAATCAATTGACATCTTTAAACGGAACCTGAAGTCCTACATTTTCACTAAAGTGTTTTCCTAGTTTTATAGTTTTTAGCTGAAACTAGTGTTGTATATGTGTTATTTTACTTTGTACAAACTGTAACCAAAGAGCAACATTTTTTTGTTGGATAATTGGATATTATTATTATATTATTATTATTATTATATCATATTTTAGTTGAGTTCATGAAGAGGAATATAGTTGGTACCATTATTATATTCTCCATGGTAATATGGATTCCTGCTAGTTGGACATTTAGTTGTATAGTAAGTATTATTATATTCTCTATGGTAATATGAATTCCAGCTAGTTGGACATTTAGTTGTATAGTAAGTATTATTATATTCTCCATGGTAATATGTATTGCTGCTAGTTGGAAATTTAGTTGTATAGTAAGTATTTTTATATTCTCTGTGTGAATATAGATTTTGAAATATAGTACAATTTAGTGAACAATCCACACTGTGGAAAGGGGGCCATGTTTGGCAGAATGGTATAACACATCCACTTTGGATCTTAAGGTCTGTGGGACCCTGAAATAAAATTGAAACATATGTTAGTCCCAAAATGATTTGGTATCCTGTTTTTATGATAAATTAAAAATTATTTTTGTAGGATAAAAAAAGAGAAGAAGAAATGCGTCAAATGTCGGAGTGGAAAAGTTTAAGAGTAAGTTTAATTAAAGTTGAGTCAGTTTGCTGATAGGGGGATTGGGATGGCCTAGTGGTCTAGAGTGCCGCGCTTCGACCTCTAGCTGGCATGTCACCTCTGGCTTGCGGCTGTGGTTTCGATCCCTGGTGTGAGCGTATGTGGCATGGAGATAGGGGCGCCTTCTCAACCTCGTGGGTTTCCTCCGGGCACTCCGGTTTCCTCCCACTGCTAAAGACCCCTACGCGCAAGCGAATTATTGAAATAAAATTGAAACCATATGTTAGTCCCAAAATGACCTAGTTTGTGTCGAGTGGACGTTAAACCCCATTTCTCTCTCTCTCTCTCAGTTTGCTGATAAGAGAGGGGTTATTTCCCTTTGGCCTTTGACATCTATAGCAGTGTCGTAATTTAAATAAAATGGATTTAACGTCCTAGTGTTCTGCACCGACTGGGCTAATGAAGACCAGTATAATATGCCATACAGTGTGCTGTGAGGGAAATTTTGCCAGGACAGTGGCATTTCCAATCAGACTTTGTGTATGTCTTCAATTATGTGCACGGAGAGCACGGTACAGTATACAGGATCTCATCACAACTACTAGACACAGTTCCATACCAGACAATCCATCCTGCAGGAACGGCAAGTTAGAGGAAATGTGTCCATTCAAACATATGGTTCAGATGTGGCTGTTGTGATATGGTTCAGATATGGCCGTCGTGACATATGGTTCAGATGTGGCGGTTGAGACATATGAGTCAGATGTGGCAGTCGTGACATATGGTTCAGATGTGGCCGTCATGACATATGGTTCAGATGTGGCCATCGTGACATCTATGGTTCAGATGTGGCCGTCATGACATATGGTTCAGATGAGGCCGTCATGACATAATGGTTCAGACATGACAATTATGACATACAGTTTAGATGTGGCCATTGTGACATGGGCTAGATGTGGCCTTCATGACATATGGTTTAGAAGTGACAAAATAAGTGTTGGGTAAAATATATTGGCTATCCTCTGTAGTGCTTTTAGTTCAATTGAATCCGAGTTGGATTTTGGTTTTATATTTTTTATTTAATGTTAAATAATCATTTTAAAATGAATTTAATCTTTGAAAATTAAATATTGGCAAAAAAATACAAAGTGTCATCAGTAGCTTTAATAATATATTTGATTATATTATTTTTATTTTTAGAGTCACGATTTGTTCCTACAAGACAGTATTCATTCATTTAAAGTTCAGACTTCACAGAAACAACGAATCAAGCGTCACATGGCTTCCGTTCGACAACCAACAGTTGTTGTCAATCGTCCTAATCCACAGACTTATCGTGATAGTCGTACACGAGTTTCAGAAACTGCGATATGATCATTTCTTTCTTAGCATATTAACACAAGGTCTCAGAAACTGTGATACGATCATTTCTTTGTTCGACACTTAGTAATCGACCATGCATATTAACACAAGGTTGCAGAAACTGCAATATGATCATTTCTCTGTTCAGCATTTAGTTATTGAACATATTAACAAAAGCAGAGGCCCATATTCCTGAAGCAATGGCCCGAGAAATCTCTCTCTGGCCATTGCTGGATTGACTTCTGATTCTTGAACTTTTGCGGGAGTGTGTCTATTCTCCCCGTTCAATGAAAGCTATCACTTAAGTACAGCAACATGACAGTCCTTCGTTTAATCTGAGTCTTCCCTAAAACTTTGGACAGTGATTTAAGGTATTAAAACGGTGAAAGTATGTTCGTTTCCAAACAGTATTGTTTACATTTCATTCGACTTGATAGCCTCGTTTGTCACACAATTAGTTTTACTGCAGTATTCTCCTATGCACGGGTTAATTAGGCATAATAAAAGCGTGAGCCATGACGTAACGTTATGTAAACATATTTGGTCCAATACTGGCACTCGTTTTAAATTTAAAGCGTTTGTATGGTAGGTAGTGATTGGTTGGTAGTCGGACTACTGACCAATACAAATTTAACACAACAATATCCACTCATAATAGCAGTGTGTAGTGAGATTACCTGTAATCAAACGAAACGCTGCGCGGAGTATGGCAGAGGCCTGGAAATAATGGTTTTAGATGTACCTGACAAAATGTCAGGCACTAATGAAATAGTACCTAACATCTTCAACTTAGTGTCGGACATGTAATAATAATATCATTAAAAAGAAAAATCAGTGCCGGACAAAATGACAGGCACCGGAGATTTTGTGTCTGACAAAGCCAGAATCTGTGACTGACATTGTCAGTGACAGGTGCCTTATTTCCAGGCTTAAACAAAATATTTCATTTATATAGATACACAATTACTGAATTATAAGCAGACTTTTTTTGTTAGACATTTAGTATTTGAGCATAGTAACAAAACGTACCATTAATATGGATACCGGTAAGCAAGTACTGAATAATATTCCAATGGAATTTTTTCACTAGCAGAACTTTCTTTGTTAGACAATTAGTAATCTAGCATATTATGGGGGCTGAATCGCCTAGAAATGGACACAAATTGGTCACAATGCAAATGATAATGCAATATGAATGTATATAGACTTATTTACATTATTGTCATTTCTGTTTTTACGGTCGGTAATTTCTAATCAGCTATGTTTGGCGAAGTATGCAAAGAGTCAAAATTAAATGGCAATCTTTGGTGTCTGGATATTCCTTCTACCCTTGTAGCATTCTCATGTGGGGTATGTTTAGCCTCGTTCATCGAGTGGCTTCTTTACAAATGCCACTCGAAAGCATGTGACAATTTTAATATTTTCATTTTCATCAGGAGCCCATCTTTTCATGTTAAGATAACAAGATTAATGGTGATTTAAATTGACAAATAATTCATGTTTGCATTGTCTGTGAATGATATTGAATTAGAGACTTGCCTCCTTTAACACAAGGTACAAGTTTTATGGATACACAATGACTGAATTCGTTTCAAGGTAACTTTCGTCACTATTATTGTTGTATAAAATATTTGTCTACCATCATGATTTATTTGATAAGGATGAGAGTATCCTCGTGGAAAACCTTGCAGACGAAGATAAAAACAATTGTACATTGTGCTATTTATTATATTTATCACCCAATATCTTATTTGACAGTAGATATCGCTTGTATGATAAATTAAATAATCTACTGCGATATCTCCTTAGGAGATATCGCTTTACATGAATTTGATTGGTCAATCAAAAAGGAACTACTTTCTTTTATCTTAAAGAAACCACTTATTTTAAATAAAAAAAAGTGACTTGTTTTGTTAAAAAGAAACTGTTTTTATTTAATTGATCTTGAAGGAAATACTGAGTCAATGTATAGGACTTTGCAATTGCCAATAGCAAAACTGCTGTCAAAAAACTGATGTATCACTACACTGTAATGTAATTAGATCCAGTAAAAAAGCAATCTATACCAAAGAATTATATTTATTTGTGCATGTAAAAAAGAATTGGGTGATAAATAAAATCTCCAACTGGTGTTATTTGATATCAAAAAATATCAACACTCGTTGATAAAGTAAAAAAAAAATCGTTTTTTTCACTTTATCAACTTGTGTTGATATTTTTTGATATCAAATAAAACTCGTAGGAGATTCTCTATATATACATAACTAATGGAAACAATTGGCGTTAATATTATCTTAGTGTGTGTACAAGATGATCCTTTAATGACAAACATTACTCTTAACGTTAAACTTTTGTTTTCTTAACATTATTAACTAATTTATAAGCAAGTGAGAGTGTTGGATATAGTGTTGGTTTTAACATAATATTCCATCATCTTTCCTCTTTTTGGTGTCTGAACGTTTCTGAACCAGATAATGTACTTTTCAAAGATTGGCTTTAACCTTTGTCGGTGCACGCGGGGTCACCGAGGACCCCATGCACATGTTTTATAAGTGTTTCTAATGGGCACTGCTTTCTGAAATTAAGTGACTTTTTCTCGTATAAATTTTCACACGTGTGGAGTTATGGTTACATGCAAATCAGACCCAACGCTTGACAGGAACAAGGGATCCCTAACTGACAGTAGGGATTTCCCTCATGTATTTGTAGTCTGATACCATATTGCTGTTGCTTTTGTCGAACCAACGAATAGTGCTACGGGGACGGCGGAGGTATATAGGGGACCTTGTTTATAGTGCAACAGGGCTGACATGTCACAGAGGTGTTCAAGGAACCTTGTTTTGTAGTGCACATGTCAAATGTATTATATCACTGATAACCTGATACCTTAACTTCAATGCTTAATTCTAGAGTAATGACAATTTTGACATTAAATGATATAAGTGGTCATTATTATAAACCAATGTTTAGTATGTATAGCAAGTGGTTAGATATTATACAATAGTCATTAATTACTGGGTGTGTAACTAGCTGTAAAATATGTCGCTACTTGTACAGAAGCGTGACTATTTATATCACCCATCACTATTGAATACACAAACCAGAACAATAGTGGTGCATATCATTCAATAGTCACAAAAAGCCTACTGAATGACTACTGCCTGATTACTAACAATTTTAACTAATGAACATTATGTCTATAAACCGACGACTTTGATCTCCTGGTGTCGTATATTTTCATTTATAACAGTTAGTTTTTACTTAGTCAACAATATCAGTGGTGCAGTTATAATCATAAAAAATAGAAACAAGTACGAACAATCCAAACCAATATATAAAAGTCCTAAAAATTTGTATGTGTTTCATCATGGAGAACATGTATTGTTAAAATCTTCCATTTTATAAAAGAAACTGTATGATTTCATGCTCAATATTTTGATGCCCATTTTTATGTATATCATTCACAATGTTTTCATGCCCATATTATTAGATGATTTTATTTTGTAAAAAATAACAAATACTGGTATTGTTTTTTTTTATCAACTTGAGACCTCATATTATGATGTAGGCTACTGGAGTTAGGCCCACTAGCGTGTTGCTGAAGCAACGACCCCGAGTTTTACAAAATCTGGTCGTGGCTAGATTAGTCAGACATTTCCGAACTGTTAGGTACGTTGTCTCCCCTTACCTCACCAGACCACGTGAAAAATAGAGTTGTCCAATCAATAGCGTTGTCCAATTAATAGCGTCGTCCAATCAAGAGGCTGTGACACACGCTCAAATTAACCATGACGAACCTTGAACTTTGCAACTTGATTCTCACAGGCAGAGGCAGACATTTTAGCTTGGACGCGCGAGACTTGGTATTCACGATGATATTTGTCTATTGAAGAAGAACCAACAGGGTCAGTTGTGACGAAATATGGAGGTTATTACGTGCTCGGGAGGGCTTGATAAGAAGTACGGAGTTAAAGCGAGATCAAACCTTCCATTGATGATGGTTCCTCCAGCAACTGGGTACCCTAATCCGGCTCCGTAAATTTTGTATACTTCCAATGCAAGGATTTCACTATTATTCCTCTCAACCAAGTGTAAAAAAAAAAACCAATATGACAAGGGTTTTCACACTCGAGGTCGCTACCCCAGCTTGATCCATACACTCTGATCTGTTCCACATCTTGCCAACCGTCTTTCCTCTCTCACACCCACCATTTGTTTTTTCGTCATCTCATTATAACATTTTGATCTGGAAATAATGACGTTTCACAGTAAAAGATGACTTTGTTCTTCGAGGGGTCGACGAGCAGATGATGGGCACTGGAATGGCGTTACAACCAGCAAATGGTTTGGCAGCCACTGGAATAAGAGAACATTTATCGCAAGGTCACCTGCCTACAGTGAGAGATCCGCGTGCTGTTCCGGGTCAGAGAGAAAAATGGGGTTTAACGTCGACTTCACATAAACTAGGTCATTTCAGGACCAACATATTTTATTTTAATTCAATAATTTGCTTAGGCGTAGGGTCTTTAACAGTGCGGGGGAGCGGGAGGACCCGGGGAAAACCCACGAGGCAAGACAGGCGACCCTACTCCTTGTCACGTTTAACATGGGAATTGAAACCACGCCAGTTGATAGCCATTAGGTCATCTAACTCCCCGAGATTGTTTAGAAAGGGGTTGCTGCAGGTACTAAACCTAATTGGCGAGCGTGCGCAGTCCAGGCCCGGCGCATTTCCTCGGGGGTGGGTAGATCATGATCTCTAATTTGCGAAATATCATATTTTTAGCTTGTATTGAACTGACTGTGCGACATTTTTCGGGCATCGATTATTATTTGTGAATGCAGCTGCATCAGTCGCTGATTGGATGGTTGGAATTCAGGTCGGCATAGAGAGGGATTTCGGTTGAAAACCGATACACTAAACAGAACAGTAAATTGTAACACTTTTTAACAATGAATATCGAACAAACTTCACACTGCTACGCCAAACTTTTATTTCATTTCAAAAACAGTCTCTTCAATAAAATTGTTTTAAATACATATAGTATGCCATAAGTAAATAAAATAAAAAACTTTCTAACTTCATAAATAAAATGTATTAAAATATACTATTCAAAAAAAGTAGGGGATATTTGATTTTGGGGGCATAATACTAAAATATGCAAATGACTACGAAAAAAGTCACTATAGGGTGCCCCGAGCTGTCTAAGAAAGTTTGTCTTACCTCGAGAGGTGTTTACTGTGCCAAGACGAATTTCTCAATGATGACAATACAGGCTCGGGCACAACGGGAGCACGTGCACGGACCAAATATTCACCGTATAAAGCCATGCACGTGGTATTGTCACAACATAAAATTGTAAATAAAGACAGGTTAAAAATATTTTCATCACGCGTTTGTCTTTCAATATTATTGGATCGCTAACTACGTTAAAAATTTTAAAAATGATTGTCGTTTTTATTTTTCAATTCGCTATTTATTTACAGAGTGCTGGCGTTTAGTTTCGGCGTTTTAACATCTCCTAATAACTCGTTTTGGGCAAGATAAGAGTACAACCGGTATTTTTCTTTTAATTTTGAAAGGTTCGTGAAATCGTCGTTGTATTGCCCCAGACGAGTTTTACCAAATTAGAAAATATAACAATTGTTTCGCATTTATAAATTTGCTACCGGGAATTTATCGAAGCGAAATGTAGTCTCGGTTGACCAGATTTACTGTTCGAGACAACTGGCTTTTAGGGTTAAGGGGAAAAAAATCTTTTTATTTCGTTAAGGAATTGACCGACGAACTTTTTAAAATTGTTGTCAATCGATTCAATTAGCAGGCATGACGTCCAACGATGAATTACTATCCAGCAGCGGTTTGGGCGATAGCTATGATCTCGGCACAATAATAAAATTTACCTTTGAAAGAATTACAGGCTAGTAGTAGGTATCATTAATAAATTTCCAACCAATACAGAGCGCCAGTCTATAATTACTGCTTTACATGACGACAGTGTAACGTTTGATGACAGCGGTATTCGAAGGAGGCCGATCAGACTGGGACAATACACCATCGAAAGATACCAGCAAGACACATTTAATTAATAGAGAGACACAGATATCTGTCGATTCGACTTTGACCAAATTAAATAGGGAAAATAGGAATTTAGTAAGTAGGATCAATAGGTATAAAAAAAAAAATTTTCAGTTTAACAAATCGACTAAGGAAGACCTTAAAAGAATTGATTCACACGAAGGCTAATAATAATAAAGTTTGGTTTCAAGTCCCAACCTCGTGTGAAAGAAGTAATTTTGTATGAACGTCGGCGCGGTTATAACCGCATTTTTTGCTGTCGTGGGACTCAAATGTAATTACACTCCAACAAAAACTACAGTCCAAATAATATCATGTGAGCGCGTCGGTGTATCTTTAAAACATGTTTCGGAAACCCCAAAGTCAGCGAAAAACACCACTTTATATACGGACGAAACACCAAAATATGGCTCCAAATTCGGCACACATATGCAATAACCGCTGACTCGACTCATACGCCAATGATTATTGGTCTTCGAAATATGGCTGATAAATCTGCGCAAATTATTTTGGCCGATCTTGATGATATAGCTGGGTCCATTAGTAAATCCGTAATTTTGAAATTAGAAATAAAATGCCGCAATTTGAGAATTATATGGCCAAGCATATAACAAATTTTCTTGGTGATTTTAAAACAGATAATAGATTGACATACCGTTACGAAAGAAGATCTAACATACTGGTCACGAAAATATGTGTTTTTGTTAATTTAATCGATCGCTTTCAGTCCCAATAAAGTTATAGGAATTAGCCCAGTTCGGAGCAGAACAGTAGGACGTTAAACCCCATTTCATTTCATTTATAGGAAATACATAATTCCTTTCAATATTTTGCTTTTTACAGGTGTCTAATCTGTTCTGTAATCGGTGCTAGCTTTGTATTAGGAATCTTTCTTACTGATGATATTGTTTTGGTTATTCTGGTAATCTAGATCTGAAAGCAAATCAAGGTACCCTACCAACCCCACAAATAGACGATTCTACATGGAACATGACAACTACGATATTTTTAGATTTGTATGGTTTCAAAAAAAAACTTATAATTCCTCTCGTCAGTGACAATACCTGAAATAATTTGTTTTAGTCTGATTGATTATTGTTCAGTCTTGATATGAAGCTGTAGTTTGATCGTATTTGAATACAATTATTCATCCAAAACCTATTTATGTTGGGGGTCTCTGGTGACCCCTTGTTGCCGACAACATTTTTCGCGCAACGTGTACGCACAAGGATTAAATGGGACATCAAATATAAATTTACAAAGGCACGTTCACATCTATGGGTATAGAAACTATAAACAGATCGGTCCATTGTATCAACAAAAACTTAAACAAATGTAAATAGGACTGCACTCATAAATTACACAGGAATGGCCGATCCAAACACTGAGCCGTATTGCGCATGCTTGGAGATCTGAAATCCAATCGATACATGGAGCAGATTTTGTTAGATAGCAAATTACGATTTAAACGAATAGTCCCGAATGGTAGTGGTGGTTAATTCTTATCGGAAAAGAAATCTATAATTTTCAATTTCCAAGAAAACATAACTCTGTCAATATTGAAATCCCAAAATACAAATGTCCACCGCTAGTACACAAACAGTGTATTTTACCGTACAGTCGAATGGATATATCTTGTGAAATAAAGCACGCAGGTACAGTTTCTTGACAGTTTATGAGTTTATAATACGCAGTGGCTATTTTTACGGGTCCGTAAAACATTTCATAAAGGCTATTTTTACGTGAGTTCCGGTCGCGCATGCGCAGCGCGAAAATTTTCCGACTTGGGTAATTTTAGTGCCGTAAAAATAGTCAGGTGCTTATTTTTACGTGAATCCGTCCGTAAAAATAGCCAGGTGCTTATTTTTACGTGACACTTTCCCACTGTGGACATGCAGAAGTCCCATTATGATAAAATATGGCCCTATTCTTATAGTTTATACTATAATCTATGCACCACCCGACGGTTATTTATTTTTATTCATGACGTTCACAAATCACAGCCGTCACAGGGCCGTAATTCCCGGGTGGGGGGGATCGGGGTCGCCAAAAGTTTGTAGGCTTAAACTTAATTTAATAAGTAAATTGGTAATTGTCCACATGGTGTCAATTTCAGCTCCGGCCCTCTAGGACTATTAGTAAGCCTTGTTTATAGTGGGTCTTGGTCTATAGTTTATGAGACACTGTATTCTGATCAATTAAAGTCTATAATGAACCCTGTAATAGGCATAAGGCCTACTTATTCAATTTACTCATTATTAAACCAGTTCTTCGGTAACAAGAGTCGACACGGATAGATTCATTTCATGGGGGGGGGGGGGGTGACTGTGAAGTCTTGAATTTTGTTTTAAGGTGGGAATACAAAGAGGGAATAATTCCTTCTTATAATATGCAAGTCCTACTGTGCCCTTATCTCGTCAATATAAACAAAAAATAAT
This sequence comes from Patella ulyssiponensis, assembly GCA_963678685.1. NCBI lineage: Eukaryota > Metazoa > Mollusca > Gastropoda > Patellidae > Patella > Patella ulyssiponensis. The sequence continues at coordinate 91,492,470 of OY783225.1, forward strand.
ATATAATGGTAAAAATCAATGCCAGAAGGCACCAAATAGCTTTATATTTATTTAAATGACGTAATGACGTAAAGAATGTTCGCTTATGGCCTTCTAACACCATGTAAAATGCCGCTGTAAGCATTTTTTGTAACTGCGCATGTCAACAGGAAGTCACGTAAAAATAGCCTGCGTGATATGTTTTACGGACCCGTAAAAATAGCCACTGCGTTTATAATAAAGGAGTATCTGGGGTTGTTGGTTGTATATATATAGTGCAATAACTGTAAATAGTTTTCGAGATTTTTTTTAGCTCGGGGCACCCTATATAGAACCTAACAGAAGAAACATTTCCAGTTACATGTGACGCCCAAACGCACCAATAGCTACCGCATGGAATGCAGGTGATGCTTGGGATCATCATGGGGGTCCAACCCAAGATTTGCACGACTCTGACTTTGAATGTTACAGTCATTGTGGCATTGAATTCCAGGGTGGAAACATCAGTTTAATTGTTTTAGTGACCAGAAAACAAATTTTGATATGCGTCGGCTTACCCAAAATGAAAGGTTACGTGCCCTTGGCATGCTACAGATCGGCACAACACAGGCGGTTGTTGCGCGGACGATGAATGTTTCTCAGTCTGTCATAAGCAGACTATGGTCCAGATACCGTGATACACAATCTGTACAGAACAGACCACGCTCAGGTCGACCAAGGGCGACAACTCAAGCCCAGGATCGATTTATCCGTACCTTGGCCTTGAGAAATCGTGTCATCACAGTAAATCAGATCAGCGCTCGTCTTCAAACAGACACTGGTGTGAGAGTGAGTGGCCAGACGATTCGGAATCGACTGCATAGGGGTCACCTTCGCGCCCGACGTCCTCGCGTGATCCCTTGTTTGAGAGATCATCACATTCAGGCAAGACGTCGTTGGGGTAGGGATCGTCAACACTGGGATAATCGACGCTGGAGCAATGTGATGTTTTCAGATGAGTCAAGGTTCACTGTTGATTTTTTGGACAGGCATAGGAGGGTGTGGCGTCGTCGAAACGAGCGCTTCCAAGACGTTAACGTCATCAGACATGATCGATTTGGGGGTGGTTCTGTTATGGTGTGGGGAGGCATCACTGTTGCTGGAAGAACGGCTTTACATGTTGTTGCAGGGCGTGTTACAGGCCAGTACTACCGGAACAACATCTTGGCAGTCCATGTTGTGCCGTTCGCACGACGTCATGGCCGCCGTTTCATCCTCCAGGATGACAACGCAAGATGTCACAGGGCCAGGATGGTTACAGGTTACCTCCAACAACAGAACATCACCACATTACCTTGGCCAGCACTGAGTCCCGACCTCTCCCCCATCGAGCATGTCTGGGACATGCTTGGACAGAGGTTACGTCAACGTCAACAACGTCCTGCCAATGTCCAAGAACTTGCTGCTGCGTTGCAACAGGAATGGGACAATCTGGACCAAAATGACCTTAGACGTCTCATTAGGAGTATGCCACGTCGGATCAATGCTTGTTTGGCAAACAGAGGAGGATTTACCCGTTACTGACTTTGTTGTGATGCTGTGGTAAATTTGCTGTTTGACCCCGGGTATCATTTTACCCTTACAATGGTCAGTCTGTGCCTTACTTAGTCTAACGATCATTTGGAATAAATCGATGAATGTGAACTTCATTTCATTTTGTCATTTGTTTCTTCGTCAGTTTCATTAGGTGACTTTAATAACACTTAAAAATCAAATATGCCCTACTTTTTTGAATAGTATATATTAAAGGGACAATAACACTCTTGCTGGCTTGGCAGCTCTAGAAAATAAATAATAGTCTTATTCTAAGTACCAGATGTTTATGTGTCCTACCTGTTGTGTAAATTATCCATTACATCATATTTTACTTGTCAAGAGGGTTCGAAAATATTTTAAAATCCAAGTTACATTTGAAAAGGTTTACGTTAACCTTTTCAAATCATGTAGTTGAATTTTTCCAATTTTTTAAATTAGGTGTGTTACGATGAAATTTGTACCATCAATTTATTTGAATATTGTAAAATAATACAATTTGCTGACCAGAATAAAGATTGGGACATATTATTCAATTACAACAAGAGTGTTATTGGGGCTTTAAGTATACTATTCTAGAAAAAAAAAACGCCCTAATGTAATACGTAACCTGTCGAAGTAATTACATAATAAAAAAATGTATTCTAGAAAAAAGACAAAAACTACATCGGTCTAAGAAATAAACACACATCATTTTTATATACAGCTCCATGTTAGTCTTAACTACACGTAACACATATAGTATTTACGAGATAAGTATGTCGTAGTTATGTGTTACAGATGACGTATTAATGAGATAAGTATGTCGTAATTACGTGTTACAGATGACGTATTAATGAGATAAGTATGTCGTAATTACGTGTTACAAATGACGTATTTACGAGATAAGTATGTCGTAACTACACGTTACAGATGACGTATTAATGAGATAGGTATGTCGTAAATACACGTTAGGCCTACAGATGACGTATTAATGAGATAAGTATGTCGTAATGACGTATTACAGATGACGTATTAATGAGATAAGTATGTCGTAATGACGTGTTACAGATGACGTATTTATATAAGTATGTCGTAATTACGTGTTACTGATTGACAGGATTTGTTAGAATGAAATGATGTCGATTTCAAAATGGCCGTTGGTTTTTACGAGAGATAAACGAAGGGTAAAATTATCTCTGTGATCGAGATTGAGATATACTGTGTTTTTAGCGTGTGATCACTGACCTGTTTCACGAAATTTTAACTAAGATAAAATCGAAATTTGAGTAATTTGATTGGTTAATATTAGATAGATTTTAGTGCTTAGCCAATCAAAATTAAAGTATCTACTAAAATTTGGATTTTATCTTTAGTTAAGAATTCGAGAAACGGGGCCCAGTAGTTTATAATTGTGGCGGACCAGTAATAGAACAAATTAAGATCTATTCACTTTATTTGATAGGGTGTGTGTATTTTATGATTTTCAAATACTTCCCTAACCCGACAGACGGCGCGACGCTTCCCGACAAACTGAGCATTCATTCCCGACAAGACCATAGCCTTCCCTGACAAGGCCATACCCCTACCCCACCCCATTTTCAAAAACTACTCGGCTAATGAGCTCTTTTCAGATTTCTATTTTTTTCCATGAAAATATTGGGGGGGGGGGCGGCCCCCGCCTCGTACGCCTATGTTGATATGGTACTTTTTAAAATGAAGAATGCATTAGATCGAATTGATTAACTCGTGTAGAGCAATGCGGATCCCTAAGGCGAATATTATATTAAAATGCGTAATGCACCAAACGGTACAGTTGCCTAGGGCAAATACCATAGTATGTGTGGTTGAATGGTCGAGAGCGAGAGATTGTTGTGTTGTGTCGTTGTGTCTCGCGACTAACGTCACTGGTGTTGTTTCAATAATATATATTACGCAATGTCTTCAGCTGGCGACCATTAAACTACTTAAAATACAAACACTCGCACGTGCTTTGCAATGAATTACGTTACACGGGTCCAAAATATTAACTAGTGTAAATAATGTACGCTTGGCACATTGCTCGTACTATTATTTGAAATAATGATAGATAAGCCAACATCAAAGGATGACGTCACATCTGTATTTTAAATTTAAATAATGCAGGGAAACGTGAAACCAGGGGATATTTAGTGGGGACTTTTCCTACAACGTGTGTATGAAAATAGTCAGTTTGCTTGTGACGAGGCTGGTGATGTTTTGAGCTCATCGCACAGGACACATCAGTTGTATTTACTGCTACATACCTCGGAATAGTTCTTAAAAGAGACATTATGTTGTTAAAGCTAAATCTGCCTGTATTGAAGGTCTTTATTATATCTTCTAACGTTATATAGTTATAATCAGCTAGACTACCGGGTGGCTGGGATTCGAATGAATTACAAAATCCCTTAAATTCAAAAGTTTAACGATAAAATAAATAATCGAGGCTTAGCCTGGTTGTCAAGTCCCGTTGCTACGACAATAACCCAACTAGGCCAGAACAAAGTAATTTGAATAACATTTTCAATGTATTCATTTATAATTATCCATTTTTAACGTAGTATAGCAAAAACGTTCAGATTTTTATCCAAATCTTTATTTAATGCATATTTAAGCCTTTATGACATTGGCGCAGGAGTAAATGTCGTGCTAGATCCAGTGCGTGTTGGACCCTATATCATTGGCAGGGTTGGATGTCGGTTGCCATGGTGTCTTAGTTTCAGGGCGTGTTAGAGCCTATATCATATTGGCAGGGTTGGATGTCGATTGCAATGGTGTCTTAGTTTCAGGGTGTGTTAGAGCCTTTATCATATTGGCAGGGTTGGGTGTCGGTTGCCATGGTGTCTTAGTTTCAGGGCATGAGAGCCTATATCATATTGGCGGGGTTGGATGTTGGTTGCCATGGTGTCTTAGTTTCGGGGCGTGTTAGAGCCTACATCATATTGGCAGGGTTGGATGTCGGTTCCCATGGTGTCTTAGTTTCAGGGCGTGTTAGAGCCTATATCATATCCAGTTCTGTTATCTATAAAGGTAATGAATTAAATACTGGGATTATACTTGGCCAGACAATAAGATCGTCTTCCCAACTTCGTGGGTTTTCTCCGATTATTTTTATCACCCACAGCCCCACGTATAACGACCGCCTGGTCTAATTGTGTACATCGGGAACTGTACCATTACTATAAACAAGTTTAACGATACTGTAGCGTACTTCAACATTTTAAGATCAGTCTGCGGCTATGTTTTGTCTGTGATCTCAGTGCCATTTGTATTGACTAAATGAGGCGCCTTTATGAACTAGTTCCATACCAGTGCTGTAAACTACGATTTCCAACCTAAACTATTTTTGTTCTCCTTTCCCTCGAGAATATATGGAGCTTAAAATTTTTCGCCACCGTAAAAAATAGAGGGGGCGTGCGCCGGGTGCGCCCCCCGCTGGATCCGCGCCTGATATAGGTACAAACTACAAACCCTGATGGCCTAAATGTTCCTAAAGCAAAGACCACGAGTTTTACATCATCTAGATGTTGAAAACACGAATTATTTGTCAATTTAAATCAACATTGATGCTGTGATCTTACCGGAAAAAGATGGGCTTCTGATATCCAATATTTAAGACAAAATAAATATTTTACCATTGGTACACGAATCGTGTACCATAATGCGTTTCAGTCCCAGTTGTAACAAGAGACTCGATGGACGAGGATAGACCCATTGTACCAAATCAAAAGGTGTATGTAGACTGGAATAACCAGACGCTAGAAATTTGCATACGATTGAGACTGATGGCTTATTTCGCCGAACATAACTAATTTGAAATTAGAGTAAAAACGGAAATAATTGAATGTAAATCAATTTATTTACATTCATATTACAGTATTATATGCGTTCCCAAATGTTAGCGATTTAGCTCCTTTAAAGACACATTACGGGAGATAAGATACAGAACTGGCAGCTCGTATCATATTTGTCAAAATCTAGATAATGTAAAAAGAATTTGCTGAAAATTTCAGTCAAATTGATCCACTCTGAACCGAGAATTTAGCGATTGATTTTTGGACCTAGCCTCGGTCATCATTACTACAGTCAGTACGCTAAATCAGTCTCGATTATCCATTTCTTTTATTTAATAAGTAGCATAAGACCGGGTTTTAATCCAATATATATTGCAGAGTTTATTATGGTTGTAACACAGAGGCTTAAACAACAACAACAGGTTCTTCTGATATTTAGAGATACAGCCTTTTATTGTATACAAAGTAATACAACAAACGGACACCGAAGTTTAAGTTGTCTGCAGGTGAGAACCTTGGTAGCAGTCCGGTACTCACTCCTCTTATGATACAATCTCGGCTCTTATAAAGGGAACAGAGACATTTCAATGCAAGCAACATCCATTCATCTTAATCACTCTAATTAAGTTAATGGGGATCCTATCTAACCCAGTTAATAGGTTAGTCATTAATCAGCGACATTGCCTTGATAACGACGGTTACTGTATAACGTGAATGGTCTAAACATATTTGCCATATCTTACTGAGTTAATAGGTTAGTCATTAATCAGCGACATTTCCTTGATAACCAAGGCTACTGTTTTACAGGAATGGTCAACAGTTATTTGGTCACTGACCGAGATTGAAATATGTGGACCAAGCCACTATATTACATATGCGCCCCCTAATGAAAAAAGCATTTTTCATTTGAAAAATTCTTTTGAGATATGCACTCCCGCACATGACACATAAATGAAAGATACATAGATAATAATAAAGATACATAATAAATTGTCATATAATCTCGGCTCTTATAAAGGGAACAGAGACATTTCAATGCAAGCAACATCCATTCATCTTAATCACTCTAATTAAGTTAATGGGGATCCTATCTAACCCAGTTAATAGGTTAGTCATTAATCAGCGACATTGCCTTGATAACGACGGTTACTGTATAACGTGAATGGTCTAAACATATTTGCCATATCTTACTGAGTTAATAGGTTAGTCATTAATCAGCGACATTTCCTTGATAACCAAGGCTACTGTTTCACAGGAATGGTCAACAGTTATTTGGTCACTGACCGAGATTGAAATATGTGGACCAAGCCACTATATTACATGGTAGGGATAAGTTAATTAATGTCTAATTGATAATATAGATAACATTTCGGGCCTAAAGAAAGACCCACAATTGGCAGATTTAGCTCGTGCACAACGCGTGCGGGTTAGATCACAGGGTATGTTACAAGTAGGGCTGCCTGTACAACGTCGTGGGTTTTGTCCAGGCCCTCCAGTGTCCCACTACTGGTAAGACAGGATTGTGTTAACCTATGGAGTGGAATACGAAGAACGGTGAAATGCAGGTGTTTGATGATGCCAGAAATCAATGTAAGTTAATCTAGATATAGAACATATTCACTGTTTATTCAAATAAAACACAAATCACTCATGCTAATTAAATTCGGTCCACAAATAGATACTATCTCACACTGCGCCCCCCCCCCCCTGCATGCTAATTTTGGAACTGGTAATTACAATTTTATTTCAATTATTATACGTGTATGGTTTTTTTTAGCAGGGGGAAGAAATGGAGGACTGCTTGTCACTTACAAGTATGGTATCGAAACCATATGGACTAAATGACTACAAGGAAATCAACCAAGCCGCCTGCATACTCATGATAATTCTCCGGAGGGCCTGGCAAGAACAGCTGACTAGTGGTTCGGATGGTACAAAAACTTAGGTCCTGTGTACACTTTGGCGTGCACGTAAAAGTTGGAATTTGATATAAGAGAAGGCCAAAGTGCTGCTGCCCGGGCAAAATTTGCCCCATCGCAGACTGTGTGGCGTATGTCCGTCTAGATTAGCCCAGCCGGAACAAAACAGTAGGACGTTAAACCACATTTCATCTCATAAATGGAGTAAAGGTAATCAAGTCGCCTGCACGGTAATAAACGCTATATCGACAAACGATCGAAGAAAAATCAGATATCGAGAAACGAGAAATATCAGACGGAATTTAGCAAACATCATCACGCTGCCTTGTTCTGACTGCCATCCTGGTCCTCTGTGGTATGTACAGACAGCACGGGAGAGAAGCGATCGATGCCGATGTGTGTTCATACATTCAACTCTCTGTTCTAATTAAAATAACAATATGGTATGGTTGATAATTACCAATTAGCGAGCAGCATACAACAAAAACATAAGCCTAATAAGCGAACAATTTTTGGCTCAATTAAAACAGGCTATACATTAGCAGAATTAGCGTCTGCCTGGTGAATCTGTAGGTTGGCAAGCAGACGACGTTGTAGGAAATAGATTTTCTGTCTCTGCTGTACTCTATGCCTATTTTCGCGCCAACAATGAGATCTCGTCTGGCGTGAAAATGGAAGGTTTCTTATGTCAGCAGCAACAACAATGATAGATCAAACTAACTAAAAATGGCGGGAGTGTCGTGTCAGTGTTATTAAGACCATGGCGATATAGGACTACGTTAAGAAGACTGGACCGACCAGTCGTCCGGGTCAACATTATTTGTCTGTGGCCCCTTTCGATTTTGTCGGGGTTTGTATCAGTTGGTATATTCTGATTTGAAAATAATATTCCTGACAACTGATAGCCCTACGGGTCGACGGTTGCACGGGATCGTATCGTTAACTAGCATACCAGCAACACGGAAGCTAGATATTTATATTATACGGAAGAAGCTCGTCTTTAACAGATTTGTGATTGGACTAGTGAGAAGGTATGTATTCATATATGGTTTGATTAAACGGAATTTTGATAGATTTGGAAGACGTGTTCAGGATAACTCATTTAACTACAGATTGGGTTAGGGGTGGAAATGGAATGAAATACAATGGGGTTTAAAGTCCAACTGTTCCTGGCCGACAGGGCTAATGAAGTCAGACATACGTCATGCAGTTTGCCATTTTTCGAATTCCCACTGTCAAGATTTCTTCTACGTGCATGCCAATATGTACACGGGACCTCTGTTTTTCGTCCCATATCAACTCATTGCTTGAATACACGAGCAAACGTCTTACTGGCTGAGTCACCATGCCTCCGGCTAGCAGCGGAGGAGACTTAGCTGGCTATTAGAACGCACCGTGGGGTAATCTGGATTATGGGACGGGACTGAATAGTAGGTAGACTCGGGTGAGAGAGGGGGAATTGGTAAATAAACAACTTTTTATATTAAATCTTTTCTTGTGATAACGATTTATTTAAATGTTAATAATAATTCTAACTGGATTTGTGACTTTAAAAGGGAATTAGATTGATTTCGGGGCATATGTAGCTACATGTCGACAAACATTCAGTGTTCATTTTTAAACAGAGAATATTTGATATCTTTAAAGCCCCAATAACACTCTTGTTGTGATTGAATAATATGTCACAATCTTTATTCTGGCCAACAAATTGTATTGTTTTACAATATTCAAATTAATTGATGATACAAATTTCATCTTAACACACCTAATTTAAAGAATTGGAAAAATTCAACTACATGATTTGAAAAGGTTAACGTAAACCTTTTCAATTGTGACTTGGATTTTAAAATATTTTCGAACCCTCTGAACAAGTAAAATATGATGTAATGGGTAATTTACACAACAGGTAGGACACATAAACATCTGTACTTAGAATAAGACTATTATTTATTTTCTAGAGCTGCCATGCCAGCAAGAGTGTTATTGTCCCTTTAAACAATTTGATTCCCCGGCTGTGCGTGACAAGGAGTTTGGTCGCCTGTACAACCTCGTGGGTTTTGTCCGGTTTCCTCCCACTCATAAAGACCCCTATGCGCAAGCCAATTATTGAAATATAATTGTACCATGTGACCTACATTAATGTTAACCTCTGCTACAAAAGATTAGTTGTCCAGTCTTATGGTTATCAATAGATTAGTTGTCCAGACTCATGGTTAGCTATTGATTTTATCCTATTTATATCAGCTAACTGGTGTTGTAATCAGTTTCTAATTCTCTCAAGTCTGGTATTTTGTCATCTCTTTTGTTCTATAGTAGCGTCTCCACCCAGAATGCAAGCAGCTAGTAACTCTTACCTACGATTTTTAATGAAGTGGGGTTTACCGTCCTACTGTTCTGCTCCTATACTGGACTAATGAAAACGGGTATACGCCATACAGTGTGCTATGAGGGAAATTTTGCTAGGGCAGCGGCAATATTACCTACTTTTGTATCGAATTCTGCCTACCAAGGGATCGTATACACGGGACTATGGAGATTAACATATATAGGATCAAGGGATTTAATGATAACGATTACTGGATTTAACCATGTTATTTCTACAATACGGGAACAAACATTAAAAGTCATTAATCTATAATTCTAACAACCAAACTGAAATTACATGTCGTAGTCACTTCGACCATTGTCCTAATTCACGTCTGATTCCATTGTCAGTGGCTAAGTGGGTAAGGCGCTGGCTCGCTAGCCTGGGGGTGGTGTGGTCGATCCCTGCATTGGCCGAGAAAGTTCATCTCGATTTTCCGGTGTGGTTTCGCCTTGTCATTGATGCAGAACGCAGGGTCTGACAAGGACAGTTGTCTAGTCGTTCGGATGGGACGAAAAACCGAGGTTCCGTGTACACATTGGCGTGCACGTAAAGATCCCTTGTCAGTTGGAATTCGATAAAAGAGTAGACCGTAGTGCCGCTGCCGGGCAAAAGTTCCCTCATAGCGCACTGTATGGCGTAGGTCCGTCTTCCATTAGCCCAGGTTAGGTGCAGAAGAGTAGGACGTTAAACCCCATTTCTTTTCATTTCCTCCATTGTAACATTCCCCTTTTCTGTCGTGGACGGTGGTTTCCGTACCGGTCTCCGATCTGCGATTTGTCCATTGCCGTCTGTTTCTACTCGAGATCATTGATAACTGTCAAAGTGTTATTAACAGACATTTACAAGTTATAATCAATACATGTTTGATACCTGACAATCTCATATTACAACAGGAGACAAGGAATAAATACACTTTAAAGGGCTAATCCCGATAATTTTTTGAGGAATAAACTGCTTAATTTTGTGTTAAAATCCCTTAAAATCCCCTACCAAAGGGCCGAGCAACTAACTCAGTATTTGTGATACGTTTTCAAACAACTTAAACATGTCAGTCTTCTTCTGGAAATTGACACCGGTGTCCCAAGCTGGATTATGCGGTGTCTACGTAAAACCAGGCTTTCTGTTAAATAAACATAATGTGTAGTTGAAATTTACCTTTCGCTATCAAGTACAGCACATGGGCCGTTCACTATATAGACCTCTCAAGGAACTGGATTCGATTATCAGGTCACCAACGAAAAAAATGACCCGAAGGCTTAAAAGGGTTACGTGTCCCGATAAGCAGTTTTGACATTCACACCCAAACGACTCAATATTTTGAGCTGAAATTTTGACACAAGGTCAATACAGCATTCTCCTATATTTTGGCGTTTGAATTTCATATGTACTCGGACTTTTATTTTTGAGACTTTGTTCTAATCGGGACTGTCCCTTTAAAAGGATAGGCGGGTTGGATGGCCGAATGGTTATTGAGTACGCGTTGTATCATGAGGTCTGTCATTGAGTCAACTGGCGTTGTTTTCTTTCCCAGTTGTATTTGACAATGAATATGGTCTCTTTCCGACGCCGTGAATTTTCTCTCGGTCCTCCGGTTACCCCCCCACTGCTAAAGACCCCTACGCGCAAGCGAATTATAAAAATGAATTGAACCATATGTTAATCTCTTTCTCTCTGACTCTGTCTCTCTCTCAATATTTACTAATCAATTTTGATATTGAAAATATGGGCTCCTGATACCAACATGGAATGCACAATGGACATTGTAAAGTAAGTTCCCGGCGTCGGGTCTCTTTTGCCTCGGGGTCATTTTAAACGAGAACATTAGACGAACAAAGATAAACATATCAGATAAGTCAGTAATTAAAAGAAATCTTGGCAGTTGGAATTCGAAATAAGATAAGGCCACAGTATCACTTCCCGGCAAAGTTTCCCTCATGACACACGGTATAGTGCATGCCTGTCAGTGCAGAACAGTAGGACGTTAAGCCTCATTTCATCAATTTTACTGTCTTTGTAGGTACAACAACCTTAAACCATGGCCACTGAAGGACCAGCTTCATACGAGAATGACATAGAGGTTATTTCCGAAAACGAAGCACTTCCGGATCAATTGACAGTCGCAGTAGTGGAAGAGGAACGTTCAAGTAGTTCCGTTAAATCCACAAGCCCTGAACAAAATGTCGCCTCACAGCCGTTGACCGGTGGTGAGCGAGTTGTGCGGACTTATACCAAGTCGCCACATTACCTTCCGTTAGCTTTCCTAGTATGCATCATAAACCCACCTTTTGGTATAGTAGCAGTTGTCTTCTCCTTAATCTCCAGGAAATATAGCGCCAAGGGTGATTTTATGAAAGGAGGAACGCATGCTAGAATTTCCATGTGGTTGAGTGTAGTGGGGATAGCGTGTTCTATTGTCATCGGGGTGTTCACGGCGGTGTATTACCTCGTTATTGTGCCCAATATTATCCGTTCTTTGGAAGAACTAAAAACCTGATAATCGCTCTATATGTGTGTCTGGATTATCGATCTGTCCCTCAGTGGTAGATATATCGCTCCTTGTGTGTGTGTGTCTGGATAATGGGTGATTTAAATGGTCATCCAGTTACGCTTGTTAAAGTTTCGGATGAAGGAGGGGTGTGCGAGTCAAATCATTGATTTGTTTGTTGACGTAATCGACTGGGGAACTTGTGTTTGTAACCAAGCAAGCCAGAGGTGATCGTAGTGGTGTTAATAATTTTTCTGAAGAGTCTTGAGATCGTCGTTTCTGAAACAATGGCGACAGATAGAAACGTTGGCACGTTCAGCGGCGACAGATAAACACACTGTGAAGGTACCGAGTGCTTTGACGATTGATTTTAATATATTTGTAGTGTGAAACTTGTTAAATGTCTCCAATTACAGCCAGAGTGTGCATAATAAACCTTATAAACCTTGATTATCTTATACCCGATTACATCACCCAGCTACATTACTCCAGCTGAGAGAGAGAGAGAGAGAGAGAGAGAGAGAGAGAGAGAGAGAAATGGGGTTTAACGTCCACTCGACACAAACTAGGTCATTTCGGGATTAACATAAGGACCCAGAGAAAACCCACGAGACGACCCTACTCCTTGTCGCGTACAACGGGGGATTCGAAACCACGCCAGTTGACCCACGCGTACAACGGAGAAAACCCACGAGGCGACCCTACTCCTTGTCGCGTACAACTGGGGATTCGAAACCACGCCAGTTGACTCACATGTTCCTTAAGCAACGTCCGCGAGTTTTACAACATCTAACCATTGCTTCAATACTTAGCAAATTCCCGAACGTTTGCGCCCGTCGTGTAGACACGTGACTAATTAGCATTATCCAATCCGAGGTCGTGGCGCATAACACACTGTAAACAAACAAGTATACGTTGAAAGTTGTGTTTTTTTAAAATTAAGAAACTCAAAGAAAACCAGTAACCTTGACATTGATCGATCTTTGAACTTTGCATCTCGATTGTCACACGTAAACATTTGAGCTAGAAACGCGAGTCTTGGTATTCACGACGACCGATGAATCTGATAGGTTCCCAAGCTGGGCTTGTTATCCAATCGACCTTAGTGGCGAAATATGTATGGCGGTATATTAGTGCCAAAATTCTAACATACTATCGTCTAATTTCTTACTTCTATTCATGTAATTTCTAACCTCCATTCATGTAACTTCTAACTTCCATTCATGTAATTTCTAAATTAAGACAATGTATAATTCAACTTCTTTATTTGTTCAGTGTAAATATCAATTCTGTTTCATTTTATTTCTATTATTGAGGCGAAAAATGTCTACTTCATTGTTGTATTACATGTTAAGCATGAACGGCAAACAAATTTAGAATTATGATACTTCTACCTGGCAACCGCCATTATGATGTCGTTTGGTGTCGCCACCATGTGCTCAGTTTGGCGATTGAGCACCTGATAGGGACCATTCTATTGATACAAACGACTCGCTCTTCGTCAGATTGAGTGGCTTGCCTGAGTGTTAAAATTGAAAACAACATCGGGAGAGAGAGAGAGATGGGGACATGGGGTTTAACATCCACTCGACACCAACCAGGTCATTTCGGTATTAACACCGTTCAATTGTATTTCAATAATTCGTTTGCGCGTAGGAGTCTTTAGCAGTGGGAGGAAACCGGAGGACCCGTTGAAAACCCACGAGGTTGGAAAGGCGGCCCTACTCCATGTCACGTAAAAACGGGTAATCGAAACTACACCAGTTTAGTCAATGACAGATCTTATGTTACAGCGTGCACGTGCTAACCATTCGGCCATCCTACCCTCTAAACAACATTGAACGTGATATAAATGTATGGTTTGCAAATACTATTTCGAATACCGTGGGTAAGACGCAGGCTCGCTAGGCTGTGGGTCGGGAGTTCGATCCCTGCATTGGTCGAAAAAAGTTCATCCAGATTTTCTGGAGTGGTTCCCCTTATTAGTGTCTTGTCGTTCCGATGGGATGAAAACCCGAGGTTCCATGTACATGTTGGCGTGCACGTAAAAGATCCCGTGACCGTTAGACTTCGATATAAGTCCAGGTTGTAGATCCGCTCTCCGGGCAATATTTCCCTAAAGCACACTGTATGGCGTATGTCCGTCTCCATTAGCCCGGTTCGAAGCAGAACAGTAGGGCGTTAAACCCTCTTTCATTTCATTTTCTATTTCAAATATAAGCTAAACGGGATTTGGAGAATTTTATTTGATTTTTTTTTTACGGTTGAGCCAATAATTAATATTTATATGCAGTTGGTCTATATTAACACAGGGTTTAAATGTTATGGATAGGCCTACACAGATACTGAGTTTAATACTAAGTGACCTCTCTCTCTCTCTCTCTTTCTCAGCACGCCTTCCAATATACCAAATAATTGTCCCGATCAGGTGCGCAATAACCCAATTGAGCACGCAGTGGCGACACCAAACGTCTTCATAATGATGGTTGCTAGGCAGAAATGTATAAATTCTAAATTCGTTGATGTTGATGCTAAACATGTAAAGCATCTATTAAGAAGACATTTTTCGTTTAAATAATAGAAACAAGTTGGAACAGAATTGGAATTAACACTGAACAAAAAATAAAGTTGGGTTATACATTGTCTTAAATTAGAAATTACATGAATGGAAGTTAGAAGTTACATGAATGGAGGTTAGAAATTACATGAATAGAAGTAAAAATTAGACGATAGCATGTTAGAATTTTGACACTAATATACCGCCATAAATATGCAGGGTATTACGTGAAGGGCTTGATAAGATGTACGTAGTTAAGGCTGGCGCAATATAGCCCGGTTGGTGCTGACGTGCCATTAAACAACATTTCATTTCATTTCACGTAGTTAAGGCGAGATCAAGCCTTCTATTGAAGATGGTTGACTCAATGACAGGCTTTATGTTACAGCACGCACATCCAACCCCACCCCGCATGATTTGATGTACATGACGCTCTTACTTGTGGACGTATTATGCCGCTGCCCCTGTCTGTCCGCCCACAATTGTTTGTGCACTCTCTACCTGTCACAATTCTTATCCGATTTTGACGAAACTTGAAATATACCCTTTTTAGCTCGTGATCCCTCTGGAGGTCACAATTGTTGTCCAAATTTTAAACAAAACCCATCTGATTATATCACTGTTACATCGTAATGAAGGTTGAGTTCAAATTTCGTGAAAAATAGACCAAAATTGCCTGACAAAATGGCCGCCGCTTGAATACGAATAGTGTAAAAAATATGGTATATCAAGGCTGTGGACCCTGTAGAGGTTACAATTTCAATTCGATTTTGATGAAACTTGAAATGCGTGTTTATAACCCATAGATCTTAGTCCCGTTCGATATTTGCTCATATCAAATTGTAACTGTATGAATTGTAACTGTTCTCTATCCATTTCTTGAAAATGTGGGCGTATCCGGCCTAGCGGCCGCTGGTTATAGTCGAAGAAATGTCATCTCTTACACTGACGGTTTGATTTCGGTCGGGTAAGTATCACCTTAAGAGTTTCAGCGCGTTACCGGAAATGCCAAAGGTTGTTCTAAGTCTTTTCCAGAAGAATAGCGTGATCGCCGGTGTCAAACGCAGCTGACAGATGGAGTAATACACAGATTAATGGTCATTGGTTGAAAGACAGATATCATTGTGTACACTAAGAAGAGCTATTACTGTACTGTGATGTTGACGATACGTACGCTGGAAGGTCTCTAATAGATTGTAGTCACTAATGTGATCAACAATTTGTTGACAGAGAATTTTCCCAAGTACACTATAATAGTTAAAAACTAAGTAGTGTAAAGGTAATTTGCTGAAAATTTCAGTCAAATTGATCCACTATTAGCCGAGAAAAAAGCGTTTGAAATATTCACATAGCCTCGGTTATCATTACTCAAATCATTAATATAAACAGCATAGTCTCGATTATCCACTTGATTGATTTAATGATTTAATTATCAACGGCCATTAAGCGGCATATAGGAATTTAATCCGCCAACATCGAACGCTAGCCTTGATATCAAGAGTTTATTATGGTCTGGATATGTTAATTAATATCTAATTGATTATTTAGATAACATTTCAGGCCTAAAGAAAGACCTGTAATAAGCAGATTTTGCTCTTGCATAATGCTATTTTAAGACACCAAATTTAAATTAGAAACTGATCGTGTAACACAACAGGTAACAGAAGATCAGCATAATTGATAAGACCTTTATTAAGAAAATAAAATAGACATAAATTGAGAAAAGCTCTATTCCAAGTCTGATTTACTGTCAGTAAACTCCTGCTTATATAGCGTACTACAATTAGTGAAAATGGTACAAGGGTGATCATCATAATTGAAAGGTATAGAGCGGTAGTTATTCTTTCTTGATCAATCAATGGAGTGATAACAGCACACTTAAAAATATCCGGCACTACACCCTTTATTATTGCAGAATTAACAAGATCTATAACAACTGGTAATAATTCAGGAAGACAATCTTTTAGGAACTGGGTAGGAACAGGGTCCAATTTATAGGTTTTAGAAGCACATTTCAGAACAAGTTTGGAAACGTCAGATTGAGTTTGGAGTGCAACATCACTCAAAGCAGCGGGTGAAACGGGAATAGGTAGACATGTACTATAAGGAACACGTTCATGTTGACTTGGTTGTAGATTGTCACGTATGGTCTGAATCTTGCAGGTAAAATAGTCCGAAAATGTGTTTCCCAGCTCAGATGAACATTCACAAACAGTTCTTTAGCCTTATTCAAACTTGCATCTATCTTCAACTTCATTTCTCGGTAGATATCCCTATGAATAAGTTAGATTTGCGCCAGATCCTTTCAGCCTTGTAGCGACCCGCTCTTTGCCTGTAGAACTACGTCCTTGAGAATAAAGTTTTTAGTCCGCCCGGGGAGAACCAATTCTATAGAAATCAATGGATTCTTGTATTTTAATAAACTGATTTGTATGGAATACTGCTTGTTTTCGAAACGTAACAGGTTTTGTCACAAGATCTGGAATTTGAATGTTTTAAGTCCAAACAATCTGGTAAATGATCATAGATGACACCCTCAATGACGGCGAGATATAACAGTTAAGAAAATACACACCTTCCCGAAAACCGCGCCGGAAATTGAAAACAAACAACCATTCGACTTTTAGCCGCAATTCCACTGCAACACCTCACTAAATACTTAGTAAATAGTTACAGTGTTTGTAAAAAAAACATACATTAACATCCTAAAGATAAAAATCAATAAACGTGGAGGCTTGGGTCCGATCCGCACTCTCCATGTTTCTTTTCATCGGCGTCCCTTTTTACAGAGCCTAAGATGCCCCTACTGCTCTAGTTAAATGTCCGCGCATCATCTGTAAAGGCCATTTAACAGTAATAACAATCAACCTAGACACTGTGTCGTAGCATGACGACGATGCTTCTTAATAACTGAAAAGACCCTTGACTAATCTTGCCCATTTTTTTGACGCAAAATCGTTTTTTTCAAACATTTAGAAAAGTTTTTTTTTGGATTCAATTATTTACAGTCTGAAAAACATGGAATAAAAATAGGAGAGGTTCCGTCCTGCATGTTTTGAAAGACCTTGAGGAAAGTTGTAATTACAAACAAGAAAACTGTTTTCAAAGTCTCATTTTTTAATTTAGATTTTGTAGCACCATAGGTCTTTTCTGTCTGACGTGGAGAGCGGACCTTTGACAAACCGGTCGCCACATCCTACGTATGACCCATGCATCTTTTCTTACTACATATTTTCGTAGCCTTGTGATCGTCTAGGATTTATCTCGGATCGTCTTGTCTCCTCCTTCACGTTGTGTATTTCTTCTTGCTCTTTTCTTAAGACGTTTGTCTTACCAGGAATAACAATGCAACAGTTCATTTTTACGTTTTATATATTCAAGCTGGATACATACAAGCATAGTATAGCTTACAATACTGACTAAAGTCATTCTAAAACACTAGTCACCTAAACTCACTGGGCGAGTTTTGCTAGTAGAACTTGCTACATCTTTCTCCTTCTGACTCAAGCTATTGTCTCGGAACTCAGATGGTAATCTCTCTCTGGAATCTAAATCTCGTCTGTCTTAAAGTTATAATATAGATTATTTTATAGCCTAATGGATATCATGCAGGTCCAAGCGTGTTCATGACCATGAACCTGTGCAATTAAGAATATGATTGGATAAATTAAGCAAAATGACGCAATAGGTAAACTTCCATGCACGTGTAATTTGTTGAAAGATAGAACCAGTTTGTTATGGCTATACAACTCTTTTTTTATGTAACCATGTCAATCATTGACTAAGTTGATTTTAGTACACACCTACATATATGTGAACCAAAGATATTAATTAATGAAATAATATGCCATCTTATTTCTCGAGCAAAAATTCTTCTAAAAGTATTACATTTTTCTCATTGGCTCAAAGGGTGGCGTTTTCAAAAGTTGCAAAACTCGTGGAAGATCCCATTCTGGAATAGGCTTATGAACGTGTGGTCAAGAGTTGAACACATCCCGCAGCAAGCGAATTATATTATGTGGGTGTGGCCCCACTGTTACCCCATTAATAGGTTACAATGCTGTTGATAGCATAATAACATAGATCGATACCCAACAATCGTTCTATTTCGTACTGATCCGACAAGAAATCAGCACAATTGCTTAAAGATGATGCACAGTGATCAATTTCTCCCGTTCACTACACCAGCTAACATATCGTCTGAATTTTAACGTATAATCACTTCCTGTTCCCCACCTCCAGGAGGCAGCCAGTAATTTTTTTAGGGTTTACACAAAACCCCTTTGTCCCAAAACTTTCGTCGACAACCGCCATGCAGTCAAATGAAATATTGTTGTGTTCGGGTGAAATGTTTTTTCATCGCTCTACTACAGCAATATATCTGAATTTGGCAACTTTAGAGAATTTTGTACGGACAACTTTGGATGTGTCGTAACATTAACGGACTCAGCACATACACGAACAAAAGATCAGAGTCTTACGATTTTGGGCAGTGTTAAACAAATCTATGGTCGGATATCCCCACCGTCGAAAAATGATGTTGATTGTTGAGTAATTCTTGATTCAGTGCTGGCTGTATAGTCACGTGGTTCCGGACTAAGCAGACTTTGCCCCCCCCCCCAATTGTTTGCGAGTGTGCGCTTCATCATAAAGTCTGTCATTGAGTCAACTGGCGTGGTGGCGACTCCCCAGATGCACGTGACAAGGTGTAGGGTTGTCTGTCAAACATCGTGAGTTTTCTCTGGGTCCCCGACCCCATCCCCCAGCTAAAGATCCCTACACACAAGCGAATTATTGAAATACAATCGCATCGAAATGACCTAGTTTATGTCGAGTGGACGTTAAACCTTAATTCTAGCTCTCTCACTCTCTCAGTGAAAAGATTAGTGTATCTCTGTTCATAATAATTGGAACAAAATGTTTGATTCTGAAGTACGTACTGCTTTCAATTCCAGAAAAAAATGATATGCCGTGTTTTCGACCAAACTCCTTGAACAAATTAATAGTTGACATGACCTTCTCAGCCGTTGAACGAGGCATGTATGGTTATCGTTAACGAAGGGAGGGTGTGGTATAATGAGGCGAATATGGTTATCGTTATTAAAGGGGGGATGTGAAATAATGAGCGACCCTTCAAAATGTTTGCTTCCTGAAATCAACGCTGCACATGTGATTTTAGACCTGGCGAAACAGGCACCTTCAAATTTCAACTCATTGTAGTGAGTTTCCAAACACCTGAAAGGCGAAATTGAATAGGTCTCATTGCTAGTCTTGAATTTGGAATTAACTCTAAATACGACGCTAGTATCCCTAAGAGACGTAGAACTGATCTTTGAGTAGGCTTTGAACAGATGAAAACAGATTTTTCGCCCTCTTTCAAGATGGATAAATTTAACCCGGGTCTAGACGAAACAGGGCCCCTATATAAACGTTATGAGTTTTTAAGACTGATTATAAAACCTAGTCGAATCAGAAGATCCACAAACTTTTGTCGATTTATTAAAAGATTTTCCTTCAGTCTACAAATAAAGGATCGTCCAAGTAAAACGTCATTCTGATATTTTGTATGCGAAGATTTTCGGCTTCAGCCAACAGAAGGTTTGAAAGGACACGAAGCGTCGATGTTGGGCAGACACTTTGTTTTCCGGTGACCCGGAAAATGGGAATATCGAGACAGGTATCTTTTATATTGATCGAGATTGCCCAATCGTTTGATTCGACTTAATTCAAAACCTTCCGTAGAGTATCCGGTCTCAGCTCCCCGTTTTACTTGGGAACCAGGAAAAGTGTACTGTTTAAACCTGCACGTCTGTCTATCTCTGGAAAAATGTACCAATCTGATCTAAAATTTGTGTTGACATAGCAAAAACGTTCTGAACTTGCTGCACTAATTTCTCTTTTATAAAGTTCAGATATCGACTTTCAAAAATATGCTGCATGAGTTCACCCAAAGGCTGCTTGATATAAAGTTGAATATTGATACCCATTAAAGCTGCCTGCTGTCCCATAATAATATATACTACTTTCTCAACAGATTTAGCAAACAATGCTTTCGAACCATCCGTATTGGAATGTTGGCACTTGTAAAAATGTTCTAGTTTCCCAATCAATTGAAAATATTTCAAAATGTTCTTCGAAAAAAGCAGAAAGGTGATAGCTAGAAGGATTCACAGCTACCACTCCAACTTTGAGATTCATCTAATTCCTTACCTAATTTTTAACCCTCTTTTTGATCAATGCACCCCTACCAAAAACGGAAAATAATCCCTTTTTCATAACATTGCAAGAAGAGACGTTTAATTATTAATTCTAGGGTCATCGTGTACTCCCAATCCATGCCAAAATAAAGGTACGTGTTCAACAGTTGTTAACGTTTACAGCTGTAGTTGTCCTCCTGGGTATTTAGGAGATGGTTATAAGATACATTGTATTTCGTATCAATAATTTCCTGAGAGAGAGGGAGAGAGAGAGAGAGGGAGAGATGCTATAGAGTGTATTTTGAGGCGACGTTTCGAATAGTATTCTCTTAACATCAAGCTTGAACGAATACTGTCCGAAACTTCGCCTCAAAATACACTAGCATCTATTTTCAATAGGTATGTGCTTTTGTTGTTATATTTATGTAATGGACCATGTAACGCAAGAAGATCATGATTCAGGAAATTGAATTAGATAATTTTGTTATAAGAGGAGTTAATCTATCATGCGTGCGTGTATTTATAAATCTCAATGGGTATCATATCATCACCAGTACTTGTTGCATTCATTATTTTACTTAAATTTCTGGTCATTTGTAACTCGCTAATATCCTCGTTTAAATAAGAAATGTCCATATTACATTAGACCATATTTAACAATTAGAATTATGATCACCCACTGTCTCACATATATGATTACTAACGTATGTGAGGTCTACATTTCTTAAATTTAATTTTAGTGAATCCCTGTGATATACACAACCCCTGTGTAAATAATGATACGTGTTATCCATCGGAATTTGTTGTGAATTGTAGCTGTCCTCTCGGATTTATAGGAGAATTTTGCCATTGTGACCTTGTACTACCTTGTTCCCTTAGTAATGTGCCCATATTGTAACAATTTAAAACTATAGTTTTATGATCACAGGGAAAAGCTAGGATGAATATTTTGTTTTCAACTGTCGCCTGGGGGTTAGAATAATACGATCGCCTGACTGCTTGTCTGTGTCCTTACAAGCAACACGTGAGCTTTGTATTACACGCGACAGAACTTGGTGACTTCAAAGGAAATATGCAGTGCAGTTACAGATACTATAATCTGATAAATAAACATATAAGATGATCACTCTTGTCCCATTTTCCCCAAATGTCGTATGCTTTATAAGCAGGAGGTTACTAACAGTAAGACCCGATCTAAGTCTATATGTTCTAAATAAAGGTCTTATCAATTCTGCTGATCTCCTGTTATCTGTAGTGTTACGGCTTTACTGATTTATTTGTCTTATTATTGCATCTGAAATATTGAAATAAATACAATTTTAATCGCTCATCGAATTATTATCATTTTCAAATACCGGTTTGAACTGAGATCACCCAGTAGTTTACACGTATTCAGAAAAGAACAGTAATATAATTGATGGATGCCATGTTGTATACATGAGGTTGACCACAAAAGTTTGAGATACCCAAACTTGAAGAAGTGTACTAAAAACATGTAACTAGTTGCCGTACATATCACCGTAGCCAATTCTGATAACTCCGTTATCCTTCCGACTTAAAATCATGAATATTTTCCAAAACCTGACAGTGAATTTTACTTCAAACCCTCTTCGTTCATTCTAGACCAACAAAAATTGGCATGCAAACATGGAGAAAAGAGACAGAGAGAAAATTGCTAAAAATAGACGAACTACCGAGATGGTGAAATTTAATGATGGTCTGCCTCCTAGATGTTGACGCCCATGAAATTAATTTAAGAATGCGATTTCGAACAGTTCATTTGATTGCATTGCCACTTTGATTGTTTTTATTATAAAAAATTTCTCTCCATTTTTAAAAAAAAATAATCCTAATTCGTCGTGACGACTAGGAGGACTAGGTGACCGAGACTATTTTTAAGCCGCATATCGGGCACCATCTAACTTTTAAAATTATCGCTGAGAACTTTGGTGGTCATGGTTGTCATGGTAGTGTAGGCTGTTTTACCTGATTTGGTGGTCATGGTTGTCTACGTAGTGTAAACTGTTTTACCTGATTTGATGTTCATGGTCGTCTTCATAAGCTGTTTTACCTGATTTGGTGTTCATGACTGCCTTTGTATTGTAAGCTGTTTTACTTGATTTGGTGTTCATCGCTGTCTTTGTAGTGTAAGCTGTTTTACTTGATTTGGTGGTCATGACTGCCTTCGTAGTGTAAGCTGTTTTACTTGATTTGGTGTTCATGGCTGTCTTCGTAGTGTAAGCTGTTTTACTTGATTTGGTGTTCGTGGCTGTCTTACGTGATTTGAATAAAATGTTTTTTCATCTGTTTTTATATATTTGCTTCCGGCCGTGGTAACCGAGAGAGTTCCTCAGGTATTTTCTGGCTTAGTTTCCCATTGGCGTACTCGTAAAATATCCCCTGGCAGATGACATTCGATATAAGAGTAGCGCCGCTGACCGGGCAAAATTTCCCTGCACGTCGTATGCCTATCGCCCTTATACCAGTCGGAACAGTAGAGCGTGTGTCGGTTTCAACGAGGCGCGTGTGAAAACGCATGTGTTTAACTGATCTTGGTATATGGGGTAGGATGGGTGGCCGGTGGATTCGTACATATATATGCCAGGAAGGTATCTACTAGAATTGATCGGAAATATAAACTTCCTTAACAAAGTTACAGAAATGTGTTTTAAGACCCCAAACTTTGAAGGCTATTATCTCAGCTTTCAACAAATGGTAGTTAGAACAGTCTGTTTCTCACACGACGATATGTTAGTCCAGAAATGACCTAGTTTGTGTCGAGTGGACGTTAAACCCCATTTCCCTCTCTTATAATTATTAGTTTTTAATGCTTAATTCATCTCGTTTGTAGTTGTTATCAAATCTACATTTTTTCATTTTGTTAACGCTTTGTAATTGTTATCAATATCCTATCTTATTTATTTTGCTTCTTATTGTAAACAATATTCAAATGGGAACACATCAATAACAACACATTTGTACACTTGATGTTTAATCTGTAATCAACGGTACAGTCAGAGGGGTCAAAACCAAAAGTACGACACAGATGTCATACTCTTGGTTTTGACCCCTCTGATAAATGTGTACAAATGTTTTGTTATTGATGTGTTCCCATTTGAATATTGTTCACAATAAGAAGCAAAATAAATAAGATATGCTTACAGGATCATTTTGTTATACGAAAAACTTATCATTATATCTGTATGTGTATCGAAATGTAGCATGTTAATAAATTCAGTAGTACATCTATAAGTGTTTTTAATTCATTATACGATGGACCGTATACAGATGGCCGGACCCCCCCCCCCCCACCTGCTCAGGCTTGAAAATTTGAAACTTCAATCTATGCGATTTTATTGGCGATTTTTAGACCTGTAATTTTGGAATTTACCTTCCGGAAATACGTCAGAATGCACCAAATTGAATCTAATTTACCAAATTTTTCTGGGGGAGGGCTTAATTGGTTGAGCGCAATTAGTTAAAAAATTATCAAACCTAGACCCCCCCCCCCTGCAAAAAATCCTGGATCCGCGCCTGCTGTATGTTATTATAATACATTGGATATCTTCTTTAATCTAGGATTTGTATGTATAATACGTCCAATAGCTAGTTTAACCCGTGACGTTGTGATTTGAATTGCTGTTGGTAGCGCCGAGGATCCTTTTATCTCGAATTTAAGATTTGTTCTACATTTGGTGAATATTTGGGTTGAAACACGTCACATCAAACAATATTTCAATTTTTTTCTTGGTAGAAACATTTGACGTGGATTCATTTAACAATAAATTTTATATGGCTTGAAATTGATATTGTTTATTTGAACATGAAAAACAAGCAAACTACAACTACAACTTCCGAGAAGTTATTGTATGACAGATGTCTAGAAAACAATATATTTCTAGCCAACAGTTTTTTGTACACGTAGCATTATTAAGCCGTTGTGGAAAATTTCCTATTAATTGAATTTGAATATTAGCACGGGCGTAAGGGAGAGGGTGGGGGTCTCAGTTGGGGTGCGTGGGGTAGGGATGCTAATTTGTCACTCGAATTTTCAGAATGAATCAATGATTAAATAATATGGCATATGTTCTCACACTTTGTGTGTCGCCCAAACCCCCACCCCAATCGACCAGTAATCTGGCCCAAATGATCCATGGACCGAATCAGTCGATTAGCTGCACCAATACATGCGTAGTTAAGTTATCAGCATACGACTTGAAATAAGGATTTTACTTAAGGACGGTTTGATGGGCAATTCTTAATTTTAGGGATTTCTTGAAATGTTTTATTCATCTGGGCCCAGCGGTAATTAATGGATTGATTCTTTGTATTCAATTTTAGTTTTTTCCATGGTTTATATAAATAATATGTCCTAACTTTGTAATTAATACACACGCTTATGTTTTGATTTCTAACTTTTGACTATTACATTGGCCATTTAGTTTTAAACTTGTTTGCTTGATTTTACAATATTCCATGTAGCACATAGTCGATTATTGCTCACAAAATTATTATACAATGTTTGGGAAATATTCCGTTATTGTGTGTCTGTTTTTTAATTTTGAGTAAAGGTGGTGGTGAATGGACGATTGGAAAGCGCCTGCACGTTGTTGCATCATAAGGTCTGTAATTGAGTCAACTGGCATGGTTTTGATTCCCCGGTTGTACCGTGACAAGGAGTAGGGTCGCCTGTCCAACCTCGGGTTTTTCTCAAGATCCCCAGGTTTCTCTATCTCTCTCTCCCTCTCATTTAGAGTAAAGTATCGGACTGTCCGTGTATCACGTTTTATTCTTTGCACGTGTATGTGCTTATGTTAGATATTTAAAGATCAACCTATGTGTATTCTACCCTCTTATCCTTTGGTATAGATCATTATACTGTATATTATTACAATACATTGACAAGTGTATATTGTACTACTCAAAAGTTAAGGGTCAAACTTTTTTTTCTACCACAGATATATATATATATATATATAAAAAAATAGAAAAATACGTCCAGGTAAAAAATTCTCCACTTTACTTCATTCTGACATACATTAAATTATATAAGCTAGCTGTCTGCCCTCTATAGGCGTCTTAAAATTAGAATATTAACACGGTGGGAAGGGGGCAAATTAAGCATTTAATAAAGTGACCGGTTCAAATTAAATGCTTAATTTGCCCCCTTCCCACCGTGTTAATATTCTAATTTTAAATAAAATCTTAATATATATTTTTACACTTTTTACTTCAACACCATTTAAGGGGATTTTAAACCCTGTATATCTCTATTTCTCTATAGTCAGTTTATTAGAGAATAAGGTGAATATAAACAAGTTTACAACCATATTACATAATTGATCTATTGACATTTTTTTAATCTCTTTACTTCTGTATGGTTCTATTGTCTAATTATACCAGGAAGATTATGTAGTTTAATGTCAAGTTATGTATTATATACCTTTAACCTTTTGTTATATGTTACTTAATATTATTTATAATCCATTGTCATGGAAATCTATTGTTCTAAGAATATATATATGTATCGTATTTGCAATATTTTGTATACATTATTAATATCTGAAGACGCCTATAGAGGGCAGACAGCTAGCTTATATAATTTAATGTATGTCAGAATGAAGTAAAGTGGAGAATTTTTTACCTGGACGTATTTTTCTATTTTTTTATGCATTATCTACCGTAAACAAAGAAGTACTTGTACTTTATTTACTTTAATATATATATATATAGAATTATTGGCGGAAATCGTGTCAAAATTGGTTCACGATATGCTGACGCCAAAACCTGTGTACAAGGCATATGTCATTTTCAAACAAAACGATTTTGACAGTCTCCTTAGAAACCATAAACTGAAGCTCAAAACAAGGCTCCACAAAACTGTTTTCAGCGCCCAGATGCAGTAGGGTACGACTTTTTGGAGTTGATTATGTCCTTGTAGGCGCGGATACAGAGGGAGGCGCACGCGGCGCACGCCCCCTCTATTTTTTGCGGTGGCGAACAATTTTTAGCTCCATATATTCTCGCGGGAAAGGAGAACAAAAACAGTTTAGGTTGGAAATCGTAATTTACAGTACTAGTATGAAATTAGTTCTTGTGGGCATTTTAGTCCACTCAAAAATCACGGGCCGGGCTTCGCACTCCCAAGTGGGTGCAGCACGCCCCCCCCCTTTCTGAAAATCCTGGATCCGCCCCTGCCTTGCACGTACACTATGCATTTTCCATGAACAGTTTTGGCATAAAAAAAACCTATCATGACCGTGCTGCTCTCAGTTGATAATCATCATGGTCAGACATCAGCTAAGTGAACTTGACAGAGGAAGAGCTGTGTGGCCTCAACAGGGTTTTACACTGCGTAATGTGGCACAGAGAATCGGTTGTAGCAAGCCAGTTTGATTGGGAGACTATGGCAGCGTTTCCAGGCAACCAATTCAATTCAGAATCGCCCACGGTCTTGTAGTCCAAGATCAACGTCGCAACGCAAGACCGACATTCAAATGGCCTTACGTCAGCGCGTTGTTACATGTCTGAGAGATGAACTGCGAAATGCAAATGGTGTTCAGGTATCCGACCGGACCATAAGAAATCGTCTGCGAGCCTACAACATTCGATCTCGACGACAAGCGGTTCAACCACATCTTCTTCAACGTCATAGGGCAGCACGTCACACGGTACACACGTCATAGATACTGGAGACGGCGATAATGGGGGCGGGTACTCTTCACTGATGAGTCCCGATTTGCATTACAGTCTATAGGCGGCAAGGAGAAAGATTTGCTGATGTTAACGTCAGACAACACCATCGCTTTGGAGGTGGAATTTGTGGGCTGGAATTTCGGTACATCGCAGAACTCCTCTTTTCGTCGTCCAAGGAAATTTGACAGGTATCAGGTACATCCCAAGTCTTCGTCAAATTGGAGCAGGTTCTGTTCTTCAAGATGACAATAATGCTAGACCGCACAGAGCACGAGTTGTTAATGATTTTCTCATCCAATTGAGCATGCATGGGATGTGTTGGGCAGTGTGAGACAATCGTAGGCAACCTGATAAACTTCAAGAATTTATGTCCTTCAGGCAGAGTGACAGGCCATTCCCCAGATGTTTTTTTCGACATCTGATCGACAGCATGCCTCGTCATTGTGTCGACTGCTTACGAGCACGCGGTGGTTTCACTCATTATTAACAAAGTTATCGAATTTGAGACAGTTTTGTTGGACCTCATTATGCTCAAAATCGCGAATTTTTGATGAGATCCCCAGAATAGTTGTGTATACAAAGTACATATGCTTTGCAGAACAGACTCAACAATCAACACTGAGACATATTGAACTTATTCTGACCAAAAGTGTGCTTAAAAGTTTTGATTTACATGTGTCCCTGTGTCAAAATGTCAAGCAAAAATAATTGGTTGACCCTTAACTTCTTTTGAGTGGTATATATAATACGTCCAATAGCTTGTTTAACCCGTGACTTTGTGATTTAGATTGTTATCTGGAATTTGGGGAATATTTGTCACACCAAAATATTCAAACTTTAATCTTGGTAGAAACATTTGACGTGGATTCGTTTAATAGTAAATTTTACATGGCTTGAAATTGATTTTGTTTATTTGAACATGTTTCTAGAGAATCAAACAATACACAAGATGTTTGAAAAACATGACAAACAAGCAACACTACAACATTTCTTTCACCATCCAGGATGTTATTGTATGACAGATGTCTAGTCAACAATATATTTCTAACCAATTATAAAACAGGTGTTTTGCACACGTAGTGATTTTGGAAGTTTCATATTGATTGAATGAAATTACAGTATAGGCGGGGGGGGGGGGCAATCTCACAGTTAGGGTGTTGCGGAGAGGGTAATAGGGGTTTATATATAAATAGGGGTTACATGGTATAACACCTATTGTAATAAAATTTCTGTTAACCCTATTGTAATAAATGTGTTTTGCCACGTCAATAAAACTTAAAAACCCCACTGAGTGAAATCATGTCCCAAAGCCTTTTGGCGAATTAATATTTTGTTCAGTTTAAGGACTTGTCAGAACTCTTATACAATGATACGGAAATGGTGGTCAAAATCCATAAACTTTTAAAGTTAGGTGTCGATTTTATTAGTATGGTAAACATATTCATTACAATTATTACGATAGGGGTCGAGAGAAATTTTATTACAATAGAAGTTATACCGTGTCAAACTCTTAGTACCATAATAGGCCCGGGACTGTACAGCGCAGTGGACGCTTACGGCTGGCCCCCGGATCCATTCACTTGATTTGATATTTTCCGCAGGTTAATCTTGTAGGTTTTTGTTTTTCGTGTAGTGCGGTCCTCCTGCACTTACTATTAGAGTAGAGTTTTAGCCCTTCGTACTGCAGAATGTTCTCGTTGTCGGGTTTTGCTCCTGTTTGCTCACTACTCTTATTATTTTAGCGTTTTCCGAGATTCTATCCGGATTATCGCCCTTATTGTTGAAATTGTTTGACGTTCTAACATCTGACGTCAACTGGCAGTCTATCGCCATTGAGAGACGACAAGATCGGTCGCATTATTTCTGTTACCTCTTTTTTTTTCAAATCATTTTTAGTGAAGCCTGTACCATAATAGGCCCGGGACTGTACAGCGCAGTGGACGCTTACGGCTGGCCCCCGGATCCATTCACTTGATTTGATATTTTCCACAGGTTAATCTTGTAGGTTTTTGTTTTTCGTGTAGTGCGGTCCTCCTGCACTTACTATTATAATAATACAACCCCTATTGTAATAAATGTTTACTATGTGTATGGAAGGATTTAACAAATTGCTATCAAGCGAATTATTTTATCGGATATACATTTATAATTCTCCAAACGGTTTTGAATAGGGGGTTTTATTCATTCTATAATTATAAAGGCATTCCATTTTCTTTATATATTGATACGGATATAATGTCGAATTTATTTGCATTGCAAAACATATTTATTACAATTATTACAATAGGGTTTGACAAAAATGTTATTACAATAGGAGTTACGCGGTGTAACACCCATTGTAGTACCAACCTCTACTGTAATAAATGTATCTAAGTATAGAGAAGGATTTAAAAACTGCGGGGGATTGGATGGCCGAATGTTTAGCAAGTGCGTGCTGTATCGTAAAGCCTGTCATTGGGTAAACTGGCGTGGTTTCGAATCTCCGGTTGTTCGTGGCAAGCCGTAGGGTCGTCTATAGCGCTTTCCAGAAACAATATGGGATTTAGACCAGGCATCTGTGTACAACAGTTCACCTTTTCTGTATGATGAAATTCTATGCTATTCTACAGACATTTGGGGACCTGTAGGAAATAACGAATGCCAAGCGCTATAATAGCAGACTCGCTAGTCATACCGAGATTGATGAAACACTATTTACATACAATCTAAATGGTTTGTTACAATGGTCGACGATAATGATAAATAAATTAAATTTCGACAATAATCAAATATTAAACTATGCTTTTATCTAATACTTGTTGAAAATAAATGAAATATAATATCCAGAATAATCTTGTTTGTAAGAGTGTTAATGGTTTTATCTACGGTATCGATAATATCGATTTAATTGCTTATATTGAATTAGTGAAAATCCACAGTAACACATGAGCGGGAATGTAACAATTAATCTAAAACTATACAAATTAAAGCATTCCCAATGTGACAGGAATGATCTGTATACTTTTATCTAAGACAACCCGTTTGACACTAGTACTTCTAAATTGATGATACACCAGTCGGAACCATGACAGCTTTTCTTCTTTGTATAAGTGAAATATTGGGTAAATAATACTAAGACGAACTTATGAAAACAAATAAATAAACAAAAGTTTATCTAACTTAATATTATTGTAGGGAATGAAATAAAATAAACATATCTTTATGTCATTTATCATTTTTTATGAAACAATTATTAGACGTTACTATACCACGTACTATAGGCCTACATATGAAATGTTGAATTTAAAATGCAGCCCATGACTACGGCTGTTAATTATTGTTTGACAGTTGTGCAGAATTGACATGGATGGATTCAACAAATTATATAAATTGAGTACAGAATCTGCTATAGTCATGAAAATCTAACCAGCACGATATCCAACAAGCAGACTTTGTCTTTATTTCATTGAATGTTTTAAAAAATTTATTGAAATGAAATTAAATGGAGTTAAACGTCCTACTGTTCTGCTCCGAACTGTGCTAATGACGACGGGCACACGCCATACAATGTACTTTGAGGGAAATTTTGCCTGGTCATCGGCGCTATGGTCTTCTCTTATTTCGGATTCCGACTGCCAATGCGTACACAGGACCTCGTTTTTTTCCTCCCATCCCTGAACGACTAGACAGCTGTCCTTGTCGGGCCTTCCGTCCTGCATCACCGACAAGGGGAACTACTTTCTCGGCCAATACAGGGATCGAACAGCCGCTCTCCGAGCTAGCGAGCCGGGGTCTTACCCACTTAGCCACCGTGGCCCCAAAAGGTATTGAATATGACTTTGAGAATGATGAGGCTTGGTATATAGTTTCACTAAATCAAGTCTTTTATCTCATAAGGTTTTTCTACTTAGGCTAGGAATAGATAAACATTTTGATTGTGACAGGGGACACAAGCGCCACTGTTGGCTTACTGACCTCACTTTTGTGTTGAAATTAAAAATATTTTCTGGATTTACATTTTCTGTCAGCTATTTTGAACACTCTTGATTTTGTGGAGGAAGAATAAGGAAGTAAATACACATGAATTAGGAAAATCACCTATAGCCCCGTTTACATTTGGCCGCGATAAGCGTGCCGTACTAGGCACGGTACCAGGCCGCGATAAATTTCAAGAAATGTCCCCGTTTACATTACCCGTCTCGGAACCGTGCTAAGCACGCCAAATGTGGAACTCTTCACTGAAAAGTTAATTTCAGTCCCTATGCAAGTTACCCAGATGAAAACAATTATAGTGGCGGTAGATTTTGATACGTTTGGCCCTTTCTTTTTTGTTTTTGTTTTGTCTGTTATTGAGAGTTCGAAAAAAATCAAGAAAGAATGGTCAATTTTTAACCGACTTGATGCCTATTTTAAATGAGTTAGCAGTCTTTTCGAGTTATTCAATGATATCATGCTACCAGAGGCGGCGAAAGCGATGTCGTTTATAAATAGCTTATATTACTCAAAGCTTGTATTAGCCATTTTGACAGAACTGATGACAGAACTGTCAATGTTAGCGGGGAAATAAGGTCAAGGTTCATTTGGCGCATGCGCAGTAATCCGTGCTCAGACCGGTTAGCCTTTACACTACGAAAATTTGAAGTGTGCCGTACCAGGAACGGTTCCAAGACCACCTCACATCAGTGGGCTAGATTGGCACGGTACTCGGTACGGCACGCTTGTGTTTTACCCGTTTACACTACAAAAAAATTAACCGTGCCGTACCAGGAACGGTACCTGGCACGCCTAAAATTTGTAATGTAAACGGGGTTTATGAAAGTAACGTCACAGCCTATAGATTCCTTCGACCAGGCCTAGAAAATATCGAAACGGTCAACCCCATTCAATATTTAAATCAGATGACTGTAATACGTTCAACTCTTTGTGGGTTTAAACAAATGGTTAGGCCAAGCAATGTTATGGATTCAATAATGAAGTCAATGGGAAAGTATGGGCAACGGAGTGAATGATTTCTTACTCATTGTTCTTTAATTCCCATCTTTCTCAAACACTCAAGTTTTTGTTCCACTTTGAAGAAAACCGAGGACTAATAAAGTGGCTCTGCCCGTCTGTCGATTTGTCCTTCCGTCTACCCATCACACCTTTTGAGACACTATAACTCTCCTTTTAATTGAACCAGAATGCCCATACTTGGTGTAGGTGCTTATTACCTGAATGCTTTGATGCGAGTGATCAGATTGGTGTTTGGTATCCAGGTAAGCATTTTGATTGGTCGATACTTTGGAACACAATAACCCCCCCCCCCTCCTAATTGAGGTAGACTGTTCAAAGTAGCTGTGAATGTATTGATGGGGTTCAAAGATGACCACGCATATAGATAAGAAATTTGATTGATAAAGGTTTTGGGAAATGATAATTTTAGTTATTATTAAGCGTTAAGTGAGAGTGATGAAATTTAATGTATAGTGTCATTACAACAGTAAATGGACTAAGTTCGATAATGAGCATTTTCTGCTTAGGCTAAGTAGCGATAAGCAATTTATTTGATTGGTCAAGACATTGGAATATAACAACTTTTTTTATTGGGGTAGAATGTTTAAACTTGATGCAGATGCTCATTGGGTGACTGAGTTCAATGATTAACATTTTCCACCAGATGGAGAGTTATGAAACGTTATGCATAGTTTCACTATCAGGTACTTGATCATGAACACTTTCTGCTAAGACTAAGTATAGGCAATCTGTTTTATTGCTCAATACATTTGAATAAGATGAATTTGCAATTAATTTATTCATTTTGGGATTTCGGCGAGGAATATCAGCCTGAATGCTGGGTTTGTTTTAAAACAAAAGTTTAAACTTAATGGACGAATATTGGTTAAGGTGCGTCTTAATCAATAGTTAACTTTGTAAGATATTCCTCTAAACCAAACATATTACCCAACCCTGGTGAAAGTATCGAGTATTGTTGAATATTGATTAAGGTGCGTCGTAATCAATAGTCATATATGTAAGATATTCCTCTCAACCAATGGTTTTATTTGACTCCTCCCTCTGGGAGTATACAGTGGAAGCCACGTGTTTTCATGTCCACCAAGTATCGTGCTATATTCCCCTTGTCTATAAAAGAAGTCTCACACAGAGCGGACTTTAGATGTGTTTAACTTCAAGTTGAATTAATTTAACCATGTATGCTTTGATTATGAATATAGGGGTAGCTGTTGCCTTGATGGCATGTGTTGCAAACAGCGAAAAATTGTGTTCAAAGGAGCCCGCAGTTAACCTGAAATCTATACCGTGTGATAGAATTGAACAATCGGATCTGTGTCGTTGTTGTAATGGTATGTATTACTATTTGCGCTCGATTTTTTCAGAAAATACTTTGCGATAAATCAAAACTGCACCAGACATATTTGGCTATATTTAGTTATAAGATTAAAATGTAAACCGAATTTATTCAAGACTAATTTTGACCATATTTCTGAAGTAGGAGGCAACCCATTTGGGTTATGTTAGATTATAAGGACTCAGCTTAGCAATTATTCACCCATTGACTTATATGTTAAATGGCTGTAACGTCACAGATTGTAGTTTCTTGCTCAACATTCCGTGGATTCCAATTTTAAAAGGCACATTAATGATCATATTTAGCAGTGTCCTCGTCATAATTCTGCTTAGGGTTAATAGCGATCTTAGTAAAAGATGACATGACGTTGCGCCAAAAGATGTGGGCAACTTTCAGGAGACAGAATTGAAAGGCCCACATTCCGTTGGATAATCTTTCTATTTCTAAACAAAAAACAGTTGAGAGAGGAAAACGACAGAAAGGGAGAGAGAAATGTGGGTTTAACGTCCAGTCGACACAAACTACACTATAAACCCCAGAATGCCTCGTTCGGCATTTCTGTCCAAACGAGGTAAAAAAAAAATGCCTCGTTTGTCTGGAGTTCCGAAACGAGTTTTTTTTAAATTGTCCTTTCTTGGAACGAGCTATTTTGGAATACACGCCATACCATAAATTATTTTCGCGTTATTAATATCCATGTGTCTTCATAATTAAACATTTTAATTAAATTTTAATGTATGAGGTGTGCTATATTGACAATTGGTATAAGCCGACAAATTCATCGCTGTGCGTTTATATAACTATAAAAATAAACAGGCGTATTAGAAATATGAAATGAAATTTTATGCTTTTTTGATTAATAAGAATGGATTATTTGTTGTATTTAAATCAGATAAACACTAATTTGTTGTCTGCGATATCAGGTGGATGTGTAAAACATTTGCAGACACACAGCTACCTTGATTAATTTATTGCCCCCAATCAATTGTCACAACACTACAGCTGTTTCTTAACACTAGGGTCTATAGTTGATTGGAGCATTAAATTAATCAAGATAGCTGTGTGTCTGCAATAGTTTTACACCTCCACCTATAGCGTGTATTCTTGTCTTGTCAATTTCTCTGATTATAATATCATAGTTTGGACTGGTTGTATTTTCGTATTAAATAACATAAATTTTAATTTTTGCAAATTCGCTGATAGCAAATACCGCTAATAACTATCTTGAAAAAAACACGTTTAGTAAACGAGGCATTTTTACCAAGCCTCGTTCTTAACACAATACCTCGTTCCAAAAAAAGGGCAATTTAAAAAAAAACTCCTTTTGGAACTCCAGACAACGAGGCATTTTTTTTACCTCGTTTGGACAGAAATGCCGAACGAGGCATTCTGTGGTTTATAGTGCTATGTCATTTCGGGACTAACATATGGTTCAATTTTATTTCAATAATTCGCTTTCACATAGAGGTCTTTAGCAGTGCGAGGGAACCGGAAGACCCGGCGAAAGCCCACGAGGTTGGACATGCGACCCTACTTCTTGTCACATACAACCGGGGAATGGAAACTACGTATAACTTCTGATTTTCATAATAATTAGAAATGACATTTTCTTCACTTTAATACGTAATTATGTTGTTATATTGGACAGTCCGTGGTGTACCTTATTGACGTGACGTGCAATAATGTGACGTGACACACCGTGCAATACCGTGACATTGTCTATAGCGTATAATATAACCCCCAATAATTCACTTGCTTTAGTGCTGGGAAAAACCAGAAGACCCGGTTGGACAAAAACTCGTGAAGTTATACGCTTAAATATTGTTAGTTGTTTCGTTGGTAAAGTTCGGTTACAGTGGAGCAACGCGCAGCAGTAAGTATTGTTGTGATATTGTCTTTAGGGTCAACACTTTATCTGCTGGTGAAATCACGTTGTTTATGTGTAAATATAACTGTTTTTCAGTAGATCCATGCGATGGTGTTGGGTGTTTGAATGGTGGACAATGTGTAGGTGAAGGTGTTTGCAATTGTGCCGTTGGTTTTGGTGGCGCTACTTGTAATGTAACATGTAAGTATTGTTGTGATTTTTTGATTTATATTAAACACTTTACCTAATGGTGAATCACATGATCAAATGTGGTGCTGAGCACGAATGGGGGACCTCGCATATGACCCACGATGCAATAATTTATTAAATCAGGAATATATCGCATATCTAAATAAATGTTTATTTATGGTATAACCAATCTTAGTACCTTATTGACGTGACGTGCAATGATGTGACGTGACACACCGTGCAATACCGTGACATTGTCTATAGCGTATAATGTAATCCCCAATAATTCACTTGCTTTAGTGCTGGGAAAAACCGGAAGACCCGGTTGGACAAAAACTCGTGAAGTTATACGCTTAAATATTGTTAGTTGTTTCGTTGGTAAAGTTCGGTTACAGTGGAGCAACGCGCAACAGTAAGTATTGTTGTGATATTGTCTTTAGGGTCAACACTTTATCTGCTGGTGAAATCACGTTGTTTATGTGTAAATATAACTGTTTTTCAGTAGATCCATGCGATGGTGTTGAGTGTTTGAATGGTGGACAATGTGTAGGTGAAGGTGTTTGCAATTGTGCCGTTGGTTTTGGTGGCGCTACTTGTAATGTAACATGTAAGTATTGTTGTGATTTTTGTTTTTATATTAAACACTTTACCTAATGGTGAATCACATGATCAAATGTGGTGCTGAGCACGAATGGGGGACCTCGCATATGACCCGCGATGCAATAATTTATTAAATTAGGAATATATCGCATATCTAAATAAATGTTTATTTATGGTATAACCAATCTTATAATTATTTTAAAGTGAGAGTTTGTAATGTGACCGAGTGTAGTAGTAGACCAGGAGGACGATGTACCCTATATAGATGTAGAACCGATGGTAAGATACCTAGTCTTCTTTAGCTATACATATTACCAATAGAGTTATTATCACTATAACACTCAAATAGCCATGATCTTGACATTTACTGATAAAATTGAAATTCTATCATATATTCGGTGGAGTAATTTACAAATTAACTAGACATATTTCGTGGATTATTTTTTAAAATGGCAAAATATTTTAAGAAGTATATCGTTAATAATTTTCCCTCTACTAAAATATATAATTTGTCAATCTTGTAACCTGTAATTTGTATATTCAGGTTGTGGCTGTGGTTCTGGTGAAGTGTGTATTGATGGTATTTGTGTAGTCGAAAGTAAGTATAACATATGAAATATAAATAATTCTATATCATAAAACCATTACCTTCTACTTTATAAACAGTTGAAATTTAAACGAGCACCTGTTATAATTAAAGTCATGAAATCGTCTCGGTTATACTTTTATCAACCCCGTTAAAATATTTATTTCAAAATTTCATTACTGTCAATAAGTCTTAATTGTGATAAAAACACTATGGAACCGTAAGACTTCCCGAGTGCACTTCGTTAATTGCATAATAATTTCACGAAACAGTTTGAAAACAGGGGGTGGCCATCTTTAATATGTTGATCACACCAGTTTCAACATAAATCATTAACTCCTGTAAGACACAAATGATTAACCGACCTGTTACAATATGTTAATATGGCGTTCTATTTATAAACTCTATTATTATGTTTTATATTTCAGGTGAAAATTGTAATGTATTTATAGATGGCATATTTAACGAGTGTTTTGATCGGGGTATGTTATTTTATTTACTAACTTACAATATTATTTGATTTGACAATACAATTATACAACCAGTTGTTCGGCTCCTAAACTGGAATCTATGTAACAACTATTATAAATAAATCAGACACTAAATGTAATAGCATCTAGCAATCTAAAAGTTCAAATTCTTTCAGGTGTACCGTGTGACGAAGGATTCTGTATTACTAGATTTGGTTTATCAGATATATGCGGAAACAACACGTGTCGTGGTAAGTATAATGTAGATATATGTTATCCAAAACATTTATTTCAATAATAAATGCTGTTCTACTTGATCATTTCAATGCACTTAGCAGGATATACTTAATGCCTTAGCGACGAGCACCAGGTAAAATTTCCTACATTAGATGATTTATCAGATTTTGTGCTTTGTAAACCTGATCTTATGAAAATAATCTTGTAAATTATATTTATTATGCAATAGGTAATGTGTGTGGTGGGGACCCTAATGGTGACTTTTGTAGTGTATTTAATAATTATGGCACTTGTTCAGACGGTGTTTGTCTCGGTAAGTATGATTTATATTATAGAACAATGGTTTTCAACCTTTTTTGCCAACGACACACATTGGAACACATGAACAAATAGCGGCAACCCTGGTTAAATATATATATGAAAGAAATCAATCTGATTAGAAAACAGATCTATATTTCATTTCGTTTTTTTATACTTTTGATGGCCTACACTACATGAAGATCTGAACAGTTGTATTGGGAGGTCGCGCCAGGGACTGTACGAGCGGTTTTTGACCCGTTGACGCTTCTAGTCGTTTACCCACAGTTTCGTCAGATTGTTAAATTGGCTAATCCCTCACGCTATTCAGAACGCATGATATATAACAACACTTCCATATCCTAGTGTAGTAAAGACAAATAAAACGAAATTTTGAACTACAATAAAAAAAAACGAAACGGAGTCGATTCTGTGTTTTAATCAGATATGAACAATATTTGAATTCTGCAAAATAAAAACATGGCAAGTCTTAGTTAACACTGTAAGGCAATAATAAACATTATAAGAAGAACGGTTTTCACCTGATCTGTGTTCAGATAGAGTGTCGGGTGGCCGAGTAGTTCATCGCACTTGCTATAGATTTGAGATCAGCTGTCCATTAAAGTAGTAATTGCGTCCTCCATATGTCTTATCTCCAAACATGTTGTGGGGATCACGTGGCTAAGTGGGTAAGGCGCTAGCCTGGAGGTCGAGTGTTCGATCCCTGACTTCCGGTTTGTGATTTGTTTGAGTAAGACGTGTTTTACTTCGGCTCTTCAAATCGATTCTTATCGGTGTTTATTTTGGATATAATTCTATGTTTTCTAGAGGACTAAAAACTATCTAGGGTGAGAATTATATAGATACTTTAGACTGGTGTAAGATTGGGCCTTTGGCCCGGCTCTTTGTGAGTCTACTCAGAAATGTCTTTGTCTCGCCCTGTTCAACCATCATCGAATGGCGGTGAGAAGCGTTCCTTTAAGAAGGAGTGTGTTGTTAAAGTAAGAACTCCTAATTTTTCGAAAGTGAATATTGTGGATTTAATTGAGGCTGTAGAAAATGTTTGCGGTGAAGGTTCTTGTTTTGCTTGTGTTCCGAGATCTCCAACCCATTTTGAAGTAACTGTTAACAACGAAGAAAACTCTAAGTTGCTATGTGAAGGTTTGAAAATTGGTCATGATAAATTTTTGTGTGATAGATTATGTGAAACTACTGTTGTATCCTTCATGAACTTGCCTAGTTATATTGAAGATCGAGAGATTATTACAAGATTGAACGGACACGGAATAGAAGTGATGGGAGAAGTAAATAGAAGATATTATGCAGGTTCTAAGTGCTGTGATGGTACTAGATTTATGAGATGTAAATTTCCACCCCACATAAAATCTTTACCGTATGCGATGAAGTTTGAAACTGTAGAAGGTATGCAGAGTTTCCGTGTTATACATTCAGATCAACAACGGGTATGTTGGAAATGCTATTCGACAGATCATATTATTACTAACTGTCCTGATGTCAGATGTAGAGTCTGTAAACTTTTTGGTCATGTATCATATAATTGTAAAGGTGTACCGTGTTCGAATTGTGATAAATATGGCGATGCATGTGTATGTGGCAGTATTGTGCAGACAGACAATAAACTCGGTGAACAAATAAGCGACATCCCTAATAGTGTTGTACCTGAGGCTAATAACCATCAACCAATGTCGGACACAAGTTTTGTTATCAAAACCAGATCTCAATTACAACAGTGGTATAAGCAATACTCATGAAGTGTTTGTTCATCAGGCTGATGTTGGTGAAATGGGTAATGAGATTAATACAACTCAAGGGGGCGGTATAACAGAGTTCGTTAAACCGAGTGAATTAAATACCGATATAATGATACCTAATGTTACTAAAGCAGTCGAAAATGCGAATCTAGAAAGCGGTATTTGTGATTATGAAGATATTGATGACGATGAGAACACACAAAGTCAGGTACGTATTCATGGTATTCCACGCACAAGCGTAAAACAGCTTTTAAAATTTGTAATAAAGACAAGAAAACGGTGACAGATAAAGGGAAGAAGATCAAAGCTGTTAAGAACGTGCTTAAAGATTTTGGTTTGGATGTGATCACTGGTACGGCGAAAAATGTTCATGGCAGCAATAAGTGATTTTAATGAGTTTGTTTTAGATTATGGATTTTAAAATTGGCTTAAGAAGCAGTTCAAACGTTTATTTTATCCTTTCTATTCTATCAGACAATAACTTTGCTAAGATATTGTGATATATTTATTATTTTACCTACTTTTATAGTTACATTGTTTATTTTCAGTCTGTGATATTATTGTCGTTTAATGTTTTATTTTTATACTGTACGCCATATATTGTATTTGAATTGATGTATCTGAATTTAAATAATAATAAAAAAAAAAAAAAAAAAAAAAAAAAAAAGTGGGTAAGGCGCTAGCCTGGAGGTCGAGTGTTCGATCCCTGCATTGGCCGAGAAAGTTCATCTCGATTTTCCAGCGTGGTTTTCCCTTGTCAGTGATGCAGAACGGAGGGCCTGACAAGGATAGCTGCCTAGTCGTTCGGATGGGACGAAAAACCGAGGTCCCGTGTACACATTGGAGTGCACGTAAAAGATCCCTTGGCAGTTGGAATTCGATATAAGCGTAGGCCGTAGTGCCGCTACCCGGTCAAAATTTCCCTTATAGCACATTGTATGGCGTATGCCCGTCTTCCATTAGCCCAGGTTAGGTGCAGAAGAGTAGGACGTTAAACCCCATTTCTTTTCATTTCCTCATTGTAACATTCCCTTTTTCTGTCGTGGGCGGTGGTTTCCGGACCGGTCTCCGATCTGCGATTTGTCTATTGCGGTCTGCTTCTACCCGAGTGTTAGTCCCAAAAGGGTCTAACCATTAGTGTTGAGGGACTACCCCCACCCCACCCACCCACCCTCTGAACTTTGCCTATGTGTTGATAGATAGTTTGATATTGTCGTGTGTAATAATATATTACTTATTTTTATAGAAGCGTGTGATGATGACGATAATTGTTTAAGTTTTCCATGTACTGATGGATTCTGTGCAGGTAAATAATCACTATTATATTTTTAATCACCCATCAATATGACCTGATTTGTATATATAGACATGTTTAAACCTATTTATTTGAATAATATAAAAGATTCGAGCATCCCCTCGTCAAGACAAAAAAACACCAAGTTATGACTTTTGAGTATATTCACCTAATAATCTACTATGGCGTACTAAAGTTTTACGTTGTCCTTTTACAAACGTTTATTACTTTAAAGCTGAACTCCGATTATAAAACTACCGAAATAATTACATAAAAAAGGTAACGCCCAAAGCAACCGCCATACTTGTTTTCAATTTTTTGAACTAACATGGCGATCGCTTTGAGCACAAACACACAAGCAGGCCACGCCTACTTCCACTATACGCCCATTTTGTATTTGTTTGTTTGTCGTCTACAGGCCACATTTCTTAACTTATAATCTTGAAACTTTGCATACACATTCTTTGTACCCTAAGGTGCATGCCCAACCCCCAGGGACAGAGTCACGCCCATTTTCTTTTCGTGTGTCTTTGTGTCGCCTACAGGGCGCAATTCTTACTGGATTTTCTTCAAACTTGGTATACTTATTCTTTATACCCCAAGGAAGATCCCTATTGTTTTTGGTGCATGCCCGACCCCCCAGGGGCAGAGCCACGCCCATTTCTAGTATTTGTTTGTCGTCTACAGGCCACATTTCTTAACTTATAATCTTGAAACTTTGCATACACATTCTTTATACTCTAAGGATGATCCCTATCGTTTGGGGTGCATGCCCAACCCCCAGGGGCAGAGCCACGCCCATTTTCTTTTCGTGTGTCTTTGTGTCGCCTACAGGGCGCAATTCTTACTGGATTGTCTTCAAACTTTGTATACTTACTCTTTACACCCTAAGGATGATCCGTATTGTTTTTTGGTGCATGCCCGACCCCCAATGGCAGAGCCACGCCCATTCCTTGTATTTATTTGTTTGTCGTCTACAAGCCACATTTCTTAACGTATCATCTTGAAACTTTGAATGCTTATTCTTTGTACCCTAAGGAACATTCCTATCATTTGGGGTGCATGCCCAACCCCCAGGGGCAGAGCCACGCTCATTTTCTTTTTGTGTGTCGCCAACAAGCCACAATTCTTAATCGCTCATGTTGTCGCCTACAGGGCACAATTCTTACTGGATTTTCTTCAAACTTTGTATACTTACTCTTTATACTCTACGGCAATCTAATTAAAATATAGATCTATATTTCGTTTCGTTTTTTATAGTTTCGATGGCCTACACTCATGTAGATCTAACTAGTTATAGTGGACGCTCACGTTCTATGACGTCAGGTATCAAGCACGGGACATTTGACCCGATAACGTCAGTCATTCGATTAACCAATTAGCGATCGCCATGCTTTTCAAAATCCACTTGTGTTTTGTTATGATTTCTATCCGCTGGTGTTAGTATAGACGTCGTTGGCTGGTAATATCTACCCACAGTTCCACGCATGAAAAGGTCAAACGGTCGATTTGACAGACCATTTGATTGGCTGACCCCTCATTTCAGCCAGAACACCAGTTAAATAACAAGTTCTCCAGATCCAAGAGTAGTGAAGACAAGTAAAAACGAAATTTTGAACTATAAAAAACGAAACGAAATTGGATCTGTGTTTTAATCAGATTGTACTCTACGGATGATCCCTATCATTTGGGGTGCATGCCCAACCCCCAGGGGCAGAGCCACGCCCATTTTCTTTTTGTGTGTCTGTGTGTCGCCAACAGGCCGCAATTCTAACTGGATTTTCTTAAAACTTTGTATACTTACTCTTTACACCTTAAGGATGATCCGTATTGTTTTTTGGTGCATGCCCGACCCCCAATGGCAGAGCCACGCCCATTCCTTGTATTTATTTGTTTGTCGTCTACAAGCCACATTTCTTAACGTATCATCTTGAAACTTTGAATGCTTATTCTTTGTACCCTAAGGAACATTCCTATCGTTTGGGGTGCATGCCCAACGCCCATTTTCTTTTTCTGTGTCGCCTACAGGCCACAATTCTTAATCTGTCATCTTGCAACTTAAAATACTTATTCCTTATACCCTAAGGATGATCCCTTTTGTTTTGGGTGCATGCCCGACCCCCGTGGGACAGCAACACCCATTTCTTGTATTTGTTTGTCTGTCGTCTACAAGCTGCATTTCTTAATGTATCATCTTGAAACTTTGAATACTTATTCTTGGTAGCTTAAGGAAGATCCCTATTGTTTTTGGTGCATGCCCGACCCCCAGGGACAGTGCCACGCCCATTTTCTTGTTGTCTGTCTGTGTGTCACCTACAGGCCACAATTCTTAATCGATCGTCTTGAAAACTTTTTTTGTACTTATTCCTTATACCCTAAGGCTGACCACTATTATTTTTGGTGCATGCCGGACCCCCTGGGACAGAGCCACGCCCAATGCTTTTGTGTCTTGTGTTCGCCTACAGGATGCAATTCTTAACAGATCCTTTTGAAACTTTACATACCTATTCCTTATACCGTAAAGATGACCCCTGTGTCTGTGTGT
Organism: Patella ulyssiponensis; assembly: GCA_963678685.1. Classification (NCBI taxonomy): domain Eukaryota; kingdom Metazoa; phylum Mollusca; class Gastropoda; family Patellidae; genus Patella; species Patella ulyssiponensis. Next base: position 91,536,219 of record OY783225.1, read on the forward strand.
GTTGCCTACAGGCCACGATTCTTAATGGATTGTCTTTAAACCGCATGTCCCGACTCCCACAGGCAAGACACGCCCAATTTTTGTGTTTGTCGTTTACAGGCCGCAATTCTGAATGAATCAGCTTGGTACTTGGCTTATGTATTCCTTATAGCCTGAGGGCGTCCACTATTGATTTTGATGAATGTCCCGACCCCCAGGGGCAGGGCCACGCCCACCTTTTGCCTTTAGCGTTAGGAAGGCACAATTCTGAATGGATTATCTTGGTATACTTATTCCTTATACTCTAAGGACGGCAACTATTGATGTTGAGGCACGACCCTCAACGCTAAACAAACCAAACGCCTAGCCTTCTTGACAAAGTACCATATCAAACAAAGCAGGAATGTGGACCTATATTGTAGCGTTAGCGTTATGTTTTTATTTAATCATTTCGGTAGTTTTATAATCGGAGTTCAGTTTTAATGTACTTGGTACACATGGTAGTGGGATTAAGATCCACTTCACAAACGTTTGAATAGAATTCAGAATGACCGAGATAATAACAAAATGTTGAAAATATAAAGACAGTATTTTGTTATAAGACAGCGCAGAATCGTATCTTTTTTAAATCTAGTAAACTCAAATCAGAGAGACTAAAGCTTGGACAAAATGACGTAATATCATGTCATGTCATGTTGTTTGTGAGTAAACTCATACATAAACTCTCTGGTCAACACAGGGATTATTAGGTCATCTTACCAAAATAGCGTCGTCAATCCCTATTTCAATCCATTAAAATAATTAATTTGCTTGTTTTAACTTTATGTTGTAAAACTAACAAATTAATTTCCTTATATAAATTCATTATCGGGCTTGTCTATTAATAATATATAAACCATGTTTTGTATTTTTCAGACGTTAAATGTGGAGAATCATTTTGTCAGATGTAAGTAAACTAGCTTATCTTATACTTTATCCACTGCAAAGTGAACTATTATTAGATTCAATAAAATAAATAGTGATATTTAACCACTGATATAAGGTTTAAAATAATAACCCATATTGTAATATTTGAGTATATTCACCCAAGAATTACTTGTATTGTTGATAATATATAAACCATGTTTATATTTTCCAGATTCTAAATGTGGAGTTGTCCTTACCGAGCAACTATTATTAGATTCAATAAGGTTAAATATAATAAACTATGTTATAATATTTAGCCACTTCTTTAAAACAGATGTATTCAATTTCTTTATAAATCATAATTCTAAGCCATCATAAAAAACGGATAAACAAAATTTTTAAAATATACCCCAGATTGAAAAATAAATAGTTTGTTCTTTTTTTTTGTTGTTGTTTATTTTGTTAACCTGATGTTGCTGTGTTTGTCAGTCATCCATGTTATCATCCGTATTTTGTTAACACCAATTCGGCTATGAGTAGAAGGAAAAGCAGTTACAGATTCATACAGAACAGTTTAAAACTCCACTTCATTTTAAAGTGACACAATTTGCCATTCTCCACCTAACCCTATCCTTCAAGACACATAAGATGGCGTTACTCTGTACAAAGTCGACGATTACAAATTATTTTATAGATAATCCCCTTCGAAGTGAAGAAGTGGGCATTTTTTACAAGGAAACAGGAGGAGAAGCCTGATGAGGCTCTCAATGAATGGTGGAAAGAAAGGACATTATAAGTTTGTAGGGATCAGACCAATTGGAAGAATCACTTTCAGGGATGGGTTGTCAATATTTGGCTAGATTATCCAATCGTCGCGTTATCATGTAAAACTTTTACTTTTTCCAACCAGAGTGAATAGAAAGAGAGATAAATAACCCAAAAACAAGATGACGATGCCCATTTAAAAATTAATCTAAAAATGGTCATTTCAAAAGTATCTATTAACATTGCTTGTTTGATATGCAGCTCTCCTAACATTTATTTTATGGCAACATTTCTCTTCAAGGATCATATTTGTGGATTTTATTAATTCTAATTTATCGTCACAATTCATTATTAATAATAATGCATGACTTATGGGATTGATTTACTGAATGAGTGTGTGGAGTGGGTGGTCATTTAGGGACTAACATGTGATTCAATTTCATTTCAATAATTCGCTTGCGCGTAGGGGCCCTTTTAGCAGTGATCGAAACCCGGGTTCCCGGAGAAAACCCACGAGTTTGGACAGGCACACCCACTCCTTGTCATGGGGAATCAAAATCATGCCAGATGGCTCAAGGACAGACCTCATGCTACAGCGCCCACGTGCTAACCATTTGGTGAAGGCAGCGGTTCCGTGTCAAGCTAAGGCCTTTCATCTGAAGTCGACGTTTCGTCTCAGGTAAACAATCCACAGCCTGGCATGCTAAGCATAATCTCCGACCAATGCACTCAAGTCGTACAAATTTGTATCAAGGACCGCAAAGCTCTTAATACAATTCCTGTGATAATTTACGAATCCTAGGAACGCTACCAAGGAAATCAATCTCCTGTTTCGAACGAAAGCATTTCTTCGGCTTAAGATTTAGGTTCTCTGAAGATAGTCTTAACAGGCTGTGGATTGTTTACTTGAGACAAAACGTCGACTTCAGATGAAAATTGAATCCACTAGTCAGACTTTTTCATTATGATTATTTTTTTTAATGTTTTATTATTCCATACAAAAGTACATTATATCACAACTATATCATCGAACTACAATATGCAACTCTTAAATTAATCTATTCTTTACATATTTTCAAACAGCTTAGCACTATTCTTTTCTTTACAGATTATCACATACAGCTCAGACAGCTTGACATTACTCTATTTATTACATATTATCAAACAGATTAGCAATCATATTCCATTTTCTATTAAAGATATGTATGTTTCCATTTTTCTTATATATGTATTTTTGATAATAAACTTAGTGAATAAACTTCAATAAGGCTTGGAAATTAAGGGAGTTACCTGTTATACTACTTCGGAAAATGTAATATTTGCTACATATGATAATAAAATTGACAACAGGGGGTGTCTCCTGTTTTCTAAGCATTATTTCATTACATGTGAAATGGATATCACATAACCCATATTTTTCAAGAAAATTAGACATATTTGTTCAAATATTTTGAGTTTCAGGGCAATCATAATATAAATGTTCAAGAGTTTCATCGTTTTCCCCACAGATTGATCACTGTTTCTCATTTCTTAATTTGATAGTGTAAAGATATTTTTTGTGGTGACAATTCTGTGTAGAAATTTGAGTTGAAACTCGATCAACTTTGTGTCCAATGTCCCTTTTTTCGGTATAGCATATATTTTTCTCCACTGTTCTGGAGACAAATTTAGGTTAAGGATATTCATCCATTTTATTTCATTTTTGGATTCTTTTTCCTTTGAATCCTTATTGGTTAAGAACTGATATATATTTTTACAGCCTTTACCTTTAGAGGGGTCTTGGTACGCATGGTTTTTGTAAATGAGAATGTACATGGTCTGATATCACATCATTCCACTTTTTAGGGAGAGATGTTATCAATCCGCTGTAGTGAAGAAATGTGCCTTTCAGTCCAAATTCACATTTCATGTTGTCAAATGTTTTGAGCCTACCTCTATCATTTACGAGGTCATTAATAGTTCTGACTCCTTTTTGGAACCAGTCCTTAATTATCAAAATCTGAATATTTTATTATACCAGATGGGTTGTAATAAAATATTTTTCATGTTCATATCTTTGTTATCGTTTTCGAGTACATTCTCAACAAACTCAACCCATGCTTTATAGGTGTCCCCCAAGAATGGGTTTTCTATCACCTCAAGTATTTTGGAGTTTAGATTAGGTCCTACGGCAGAAATTTCAAAGGGGAGTATTTTCAAATAATGGTCTATAAATGGCCTCCAATTATTTTTTTGACTATGTAATCTTCTGATCCAAGATATTTTCATACTCTTATTGAATGCATCAATATCAGTAAAATTTAGACCTCCGTTTTCGGTTGATTTTGTGACTCTCGAGCGTTTAATTCGGTCATTCCCATGATTCCATATAAATCTGAAACATATTTTTTCAAGCTTTTTGAGATCAGAGCAATCAGGGTTGGGTAATGCCGAGAACAAGTGATTAATTTTCGGTAAGATTAAACTCTTAAAGCCCCAATAACACTCTTGTTGTAACTGAATAATATGTCCCAATCTTCATTCTTGTCAACAAATCGTATTATTTTACAATATTCCAATTAATTGATGATATAAATTTCATCTTAACACACCTATTTTAAAAAATTGGAAAAATTCAACCAATTGATTTGAAAAGTCTAACGTAAACCTTTTCAAATGTGACTTGGATTTTATAATATTTTCGAACCCTCTGGACAAGTAAAATAGGTTGTAATGGATGATTTACACAACAGGTAGGACACTTAAACATCTAGTACTAAGAATAAGGGTATTATTTATTTTCTGGAGCTTCCAAGCCAGCAAGAATGTTATTGTCCCTTTAAGAATGGTGACTCTTCCAATTAAAGCCAGTTTACGTTTACTCCAAATATATGTTAGCTTCTCAAGATCATCCAATTTCGCATTAAAATTGAGATCTATAATTTCGTCAAATATCATATCAAGTGAATGGATCCGGGGACCAGTCGTAAGCTAAGTCATTTGGCTAATATGTCATTACATTTTATTATTGATCTGCCTGTTTTTAACTGTGAAAATATAAAGCGAATAAATGAAATGATATGTAAACCATGATAAACACTAACTGTCAGAGGAGTTTTTGTGTTTTAGAAAATATGAGCATATTATAAAGTTTACAATATCAGCAATGGTTTCAAGACTAGTTCAACAAGTAGACCTCAGAATATCATCAAAGTTTTGCTGGTTTTTAATCCAAACTTGGAGATCATCTACCCTTGACATTTTCATTTTCTTTTTTTCAGAATTAAATTTTAAATATTCTACAGGAAATAATTTGATATAATTAACAATAACATATTATACTATAACAATTATAACATTATATCATAACAATTATAACATATACTATAACAATTATAACATATACTATAACAATTATAACATATACTATAACAATTATAATACATACTATAACAATTATAACATTTACTATAACAATTATAACATATATTATAACATATATAACATACACTGTAACAATTGTAACTTTTCATTATACTATAACAATTATAACATTACATGTACTATAACATATTATACTATAACATATACTATAACAATTATAACCTATACTATAACAATTTATATACCATAACAATTATAACATATATTATATCATATATAACATATACTGTAACAATTATAACTTTTCATTATACTATAACAATTATAACATTACACTATAACGATTATAACATTACACTATAACAATTATAACATTATACTATAACAATTATAACATTATACTATATTTATTACATATATACATGAACAGAAAGTTCCGTGATTCTTGATTGTAGATAAGAAGGTCAGATGTAAACCAATGATAATCAAACATAGTTGAAAATAGTTGTAATTAGAGTTGTTCAAGTTGGATAGTTTTTATACAACACAATAACACACTTATACATTCATTACAATCTCCAGTACAGACGCGTGCTTTGATTACCTTGACAATTGAAAACAAATTAAAACGCGACATAATAAAAATTTCAAAATTAACACTAAACTACATAACATCTTTACTTTCGTCATCTTTACTTTCGTCTTCAATATTTGTTCTAATTGAGGCCCCCTTTCCGACCATTGATAGCGTTATTTTCGTTTTTCCATTTTTTTTTTACTTGCACAAAAATTGTGTACATCTGATTATTTTTACATCAGTAAAACGTAGTAAATGTATTTGGTATGTCATATTAAGTATACTTTTACATCTAAGTTTCTTCGTTTTAGCATAGTGACATCCAGTTACCCCAGTTATGCCATCTAACTTTCAAAAAACTTTCAGCCAAAAAGGAGAGAGCGGGAGACAGAATGAAAAAAAATAACTCTATGCCCAAAAATGTAGAACGATGCAAATACTTGATTTTGGTGGACCCATTAGTATTCATTTAAGACATCTATTTCACACAAAATCTATTTTTTATTATTATTATAAATCCAGGCAGGGCTAACACTGGCTTTCTATTGTTTTCCTCTATAGTTTTCATATAAAAAAATCTTCATCTTTTTTTTCGCCAACTGGAATATTTTATCTGCCAAAAAGTTTGATAATAACGACGACATATAAAAATTTTTAGTCTTAATCTTTTAAAGGCATACACATAGTTATGGAAGAACAATTAATGATTTATTTAGGTGACGTTTCAAAAGGTATTCACGCAACGTTTTCAATAGAGGAAACGGCTCGACTTATTACATACAATACAATATACAACACTATTAAAAATGTGTCTTTACCTTATTATTATTAAGCTTTTTTTAAGTTGTAAACATGTGTTTCAAGTTTCATCAAAATTGAATGAAAATTGTGACCTCTACAGGGTTCACAACCTTGATATACCATATTTTTACACTCTTCGCGTACGAGCGGCAGCCATTTTTTCAGTCAATTTTGGTCCGATTTTTACGAAATTTGACCTCAACCTTCATTACGATGTAACAGTGATTTAATCAAACGTTTTTTTAAATGGGATAATAATTCTGATCTCCAGAGGGACCACAAGCTAAAAGATAGGCTGGCACTGCCAGGCAGGATACGCCCACATTTTCGAGAGATGGATAGAGAACAAGCAATACTGAAAGTGATTTTTCCTACATCATTAAGTCCTGTATTTCATACTGTATTGGGAGCAGCCATTTTGTTGGTCAGTTCCAGTCTGATATTCATGAAATTCGAAGCTGACAATGATTATGGTGTGGCGGTACACAACCTAGAAATGTGTACAAACGGCGGCCATTTTGTCTGGCAATTATGGTCCGATTTTCTCAAAATTCAAACTCAACCTTCCGTAGGGTGTAACGGTGATAGAGTCAAACGTTTTTTTTAAATCGGATAACAATTGTGACCTCCAGAGGGACCATAGGCGATTTTTCGGACAATCAGGGGCCATAATTCAGGAAGTTTCGATCCGATATGCGCAAATAACGAAAGGAACCAAGATCTTTGGGTTATAACCATGCATTTCAAGTTTCATCAAAATCGAATTAAAATTGTGACCTATACAGGGTCCACAACCATGATATACCATTTTTTAACAGTATTCGCATACAAACGGCGGCCATTTTGTATGGCAGTTTTGGTCCGATTTTCCCGAAATTCGAACTCAACCTTCCTTACGGTGTAATGGTAATATAATCAAACGTTTTTTTAAATAGGATAATAATTGTGACCTCCAGAGGGACCACAAGCTAAAAAAAAAGCGATTTTGCGTATAATCAGGGGCCATAATTCAGGAAGTTACGATCCGATATGCGCAAATATCGAAAGGAACCAAGATCTTTGGGTTATAACCATGAATTTCAAGTTTCATCAAAATCGAATTAAAATTGTGACCTCTACAGGGCCCACAACATTGATATACCATTTTTTAACAGTATTCGTGTAGAAACGGCGGCCATTTTGTATGGCAATTTTGGTCCGATTTTCCCGAAATTCGAACTCAACCTTCCTTAGGGTGTAACGGTGATATAATCGAACGTTTTTTTAAATCGGATAATAATTGTGACCTCCAGAGGTAGCACTAGCTAAAAAAGGTGATTTTTCGGGCAATCAGGGGCCATAATTCAGGAAATTACGTTCCGATAGGCGCAAATATCGAAAGGAACCAAGATCTTTGGGTTATAAACATGCATGTCAAGTTTCATCAAAATCGGTTCAAAATTGTGACCTCTATAGGGTCCACAAGCTAGAAACGTGATTTTTCGTACAATCAGGGGCCATAATCCATGAAGTTTTGATCCGATACATGCCAATATCGAAAGCAGCCGAGATCTTTTGGGGATAAACCTATATTTCAAGTTTCGTCAAAATCAGATAAGAATTGTGACCTGTAGAGAGTCCACAAACAAATTGTGGACGGACGGACGGACGTCCGGACGGACAGGGGAGACGACAATATACGTCCACATGAAAATGTGGGCGTATAAAAAGGTCATTTTTCGGACAATCAGGGGCCATAATTCAGGAAGTTATGATCCAATGGGCGCAAATATCGAAAAGAACCAAGATCTTTGGGTTATAAACATGCATGTCAAGTTTCATCAAAATCGGTTCAAAATTGTAACCTCTGTAGGGTCCACAACCTTGATATAACATATTTTAACACTAATCGCGTACAAACGGCGGCCATTTTGTCTGTCAATTTTGGTTCGATTTTCACGCATGCCAATATCGAAAGCAGCCGAGATCTTATGGGGATAAACCTATATTTCAAGTTTCGTCAAAATCAGATAAGAATTGTGACCTGTAGAGAGTCCACAAACAAATTGTGGACGGACGGACGTCCGGACGGACAGGGGCGGCGACAATATACATCCACATAAAAATGTGGGCGTATAAAAAGGTGATTTTTCGGACAAACAGGGGCCATAATTCAGGAAATTACGTTCCGATAGGCCCAAATATCGAAAGGAACCAAGATCTTTGGGTTATAAACATGCATGTCAAGTTTCATCAAAATCGGTTCAAAATTGTGACCTCTATAGGGTCCACAAGCTAGAAACATGATTTTTCGTACAATCAGGGGCCATAATCCATGAAGTTTTGATCCGATACATGCCAATATCGAAAGCAGCCGAGATCTTTTGGGGATAAACCTATATTTCAAGTTTCGTCAAAATCAGATAAGAATTGTGACCTGTAGAGAGTCCACAAACAAATTGTGGACGGACGGACGGACGGACAGGGGCGACGACAATATACGTCCACATGAAAATGTGGGCGTATAAAAACTGGTCAATCTTTTGACAGGCCTTTTTTTTAATCCAATTGAATTCAAGCTAGCAAATATATCTACAAATACCATTGGTGGCTTATTTTGGTTTTGCTTTCTTAATTAAATATAATCAATTTATCTTAAGTTAAACATACATTGTGCAAGAGCTAAATCTGCCTATTACAAGCCTTGCTTTAGGCCTGAAATGCTATACCAACTATTAATTATTTTAGACATTTATTAACATGAAACGAACATAGTCAACCCTCGATGCAATCTTATGTGTCCGTTTTTCATTGGATTTGAATCCGATCTGCTGTTCAATGCTCATTGATGATTTGATCGAAAAATGGATAACCGAGTCTGTTTTTTATCGTACCGACTTTAGTAATGATGATCGTGACTTTAGTAATATTCATTCTGTAATATCTCGTTTCAGCATATTCCCTTTACATTATCGAGGCTAGACCTAAAATTTAAACGCTAATATCTGCGTTCAGAGTGGAGCAATTTTAAGCATATTCCCTTTACATTATCTAGTTTTAAACTATTATAATGAGAACACTATCTCTTTATCTAATCTTCCATAATGCCGGGAAAAATAAGATTGGGTCTATAGTCGATGAGTGGCACGGCCAGTTAGCTTAGCAAAGGCCTACTGGTAATATCTATTTAATTGTTTCTGTATGTAGACATCTTAAATTCCACAAAATGTACGTTATTCTGCAAAAGACCTAGTTTGTGCCGAGTGAGCGTTAAACCACAGTTCAATCTTTTGACAGGCCTTTTTTTTAATCCAATTGAATTCAAGCTAGCAAATATATCTACAAATACCATTGGTGGCTTATTTTGGTTTTGCTTTCTTAATTAAATGTTAAATAATCAATTTATCTTAAGTTAAACATACATTGTGCAAGAGCTAAATCTGCCTATTACAAGCCTTGCTTTAGGCCTGAAATGCTATACCAACTATTAATTATTTTAGACATTTATTAACATGAAACGAACATAGTCAACCCTCGATGCAATCTTATGTGTCCGTTTTTCATTGGATTTGAATCCGATCTGCTGTTCAATGCTCATTGATGATTTGATCGAAAAATGGATAACCGAGTCTGTTTTTTATCGTACCGACTTTAGTAATGATGATCGTGACTTTAGTAATATTCATTCTGTAATATCTCGTTTCAGCATATTCCCTTTACATTATCGAGGCTAGACCTAAAATTTAAACGCTAATATCTGCGTTCAGAGTGGAGCAATTTTAAGCATATTCCCTTTACATTATCTAGTTTTAAACTATTATAACGAGAACACTATCTCTTTATCTAATCTTCCATAATGCCGGGAAAAATAAGATTGGGTCTATAGTCGATGAGTGGCACGGCCAGTTAGCTTAGCAAAGGCCTACTGGTAATATCTATTTAATTGTTTCTGTATGTAGACATCTTAAATTCCACAAAATGTACGTTATTCTGCAAAAGACCTAGTTTGTGCCGAGTGAGCGTTAAACCACAGTTTTTTTTCTCTCATTATAGTAACTTTTTTGTTGATATCGTCCTAAAACCTGAACTGCCGTACAATAACAAGTTGGAACACAATGGAAAGTCAGGCATCTTTCTCATTTTCTGTTTAATGTGTTTCTTGACATTATTCAGAAAATGTATCCCAATATGTAAAATTTTAAAAATCACGTATTCAAATCGATATCGAGATCCACAGCATAATTATCGTTTAAAAAGTTCAACTTTGTAACTTTCGCTTCCATCTTGTCACGTCATATATGTCGTGAACTCGGTATAGTTTTAGCTACCCGAGTTCTCCAGTAGTAATTACGACTTCCGAGCAATTTTTCGTACTTACGAACGCTACTTACCATTTCGTTAGTCGTATTTTTGATAAAAACGAGGAGTAACGAATACAGCATTAGTCGGGCCCGCATAGACATTACAGTTACGACTTCCAAACTTGCACGGAAATCGCATTTATTTTGAGGGGCATTTTGACACTAAAAAGCTGCGATTTTAAATTATAAATGACAATTCCACATAAAGAACGGCATATTATCAAATATCAATATAAATTATTGTGGTTCGAGTTGAAGTAGTGGTTGATTTGGGTAGATTTTGGATGGTTTTGTGTAAATCGTGCTACCCGTCTACCATACCAATCTGATTCACAGAGAGAATTACTTACGAATTATCTCTGTAAATAATTGCTTCGCTAACCACATTACATTACACTACATTATATTACAATACATTACTTTCTGTATATTAACCCCCTTTGTACTTAAACTACGATATGTCCTATATAATATTGCAACATTGAAAATATACATTTTTATTTGTAATTTAAACCGTTATATAATTTATGATTATAATTCCAAACACTGTATTTATATTGTTGTAAATAGGGAGATGAATTTATATAAGCCCCTGGCTTGTTTTCAGACCCCAGACTTATATATTATATTTATATTATGTAAATTATTTACTGAATAAATAGTGTTAGAAAAAAAAAGTGGAAAATAATTGCTGGTCTGACTCTGAGTCAAGTTTGACAATAAATTTGTCCATTTGGCCACAGATCACTAATTATTTCCCCATTGACTTTAATGTTAATTCTCGCCTCTTAGACCGGCTGTAACTTTTTCCCAAATATTCGTTGGGTAGAACGCTTTCTGCCACAGATGGAGCAACATCTGGCCCAAAAGCATGTATGAGGTTCACCATGAAAAACTTGAGATACACAGGCTGGAAGTAGAGACAACCAAACAAGCAATTTTCGGCCCTCCCTTTCAACGTAACCAACCTCACAACCCTTGTATCCTTCCGCCTCAAAATCATGAATATTCACCAAAACCTGGCAGAAAATGTATTTTTAAACCCTTTTCTTCGATTCTACACCAAAAAGTCAACAAAAATCGCCACGCAAAAGGGGGGAAAAGGGAAAGGGAGAGAAAGACTAAAAATAACTTTCGCCCATGAATATTTAGTGATCTGTGTCCATTTGGATGTACAGCACTACTTCCACTTCCCATGGAGTCTCGTACTACCAGCCGAATTGGATCTATACTTAAATGTACAATTTAATTAGTATTTGTTTATAATATTATTCAAGATGTCTTCTTAATATATCTGATTTATTTGTTCGTTTTATAAATCAACCGACGGTTTCTTCCAGGGATTTATAACGGATATTATTTATTATTCTGATTTCCTTGGTTACAGATGACTTCTAAATATACCTGCTCTATTTGTTTAGAAAACTTTACCAAACCCAAGCTACTGCCATGTCATCACACTTTCTGTCAACAATGTATAGATGATCTTATTAAGGCTAAGGCTCGCTCCAACAAGTTTAACTGTCCAACTTGTCGGCAGCAAACCGAGGTACCATCAGGCGGTGCCAAACAGTTTGTCACCAACTTTTATCTGGAAGACGACGAGGATGAGAAACAGTATTGTACAAAACACAAGAATTTGAAGAAAGAAATACAAACAACCTTCACCAGTAATTTTAGTTTGAACAAGATAGTGATAGTAGGTGTGGAGTACTATAGTGATGTTGTAATAATACAAGGATTGCCATGGTGTGTATGTGTTAGATATAATGCAGCAAGTGTATTACATATTGGCCTGGTATTGAAGAAAGTAGAAGATAAAACTATTGAATCTGTTACAGCTAGTTCTACAGTAAAACTGTTAAATAACAATGATGAGAGTAAATCAGTAATTGGACAAGGTACACGTACATTTACACCTGGTGATTATATGCCCGGTGTATATATTTATATATACTGGGATGAACTCAAGGATGTGAACAATGGTTATAGTGACAGCAACATGATATTTACTGTACAGGCTACTGTAAATATAACTGATATAAAACGATAGAGGTCATGTAACGAATACATTAACGTGATCTGAAATATATACGTTCGTTGTTTGAGGTGTCCATGATATTTACTGTACAGACTATTGACTTGTAAATATAACTAATATAAAACGATAGGAGTCGTGTAAAAGATCCATCAACATGATCTGATATAAACATTTGTTGTTTGGGGTGTCTATGGGGCGTACTCGATTAAACGTTCCAAAATTCAATTCTCTCAATCCCACAAATAGTGAAAGTCAAGTGAAAAGTGGTATTTTGTGTTACAACGCATGCCTCGACTGGATATGTAAATATCTCAACCAACCATGCAGCCGAAACTGTGTGTTAAATGATATGTATGTCCCGATTCTACTCATACCACCTTTGTACAGGACTGTGACAGGGCTGAATCCTGTGAATCGAGCATCCCCAATGTAATTATTTATGTGTGGTGTATTCCCTCTGTACTTACTCATAGAATAAATTGTATTAATTAGTGCACTCAAATAATATGCTGTGGAAATTGTATTTCTGTGACAACTATATGTGAGCAAGATATGTGTACAAATGTAAATTTGAAATTGTTTCAAGATAATTCTGGTAAAGCCGATCGCTCAAATGGGACGAAAAACCAAGGTCCCAAGTAGGCCTACACATTGGCATGCATGTAAAAGATCCTTTGGCAGTTTGAATTCGATAAAAGAGTAGGCCGTAGCCTCATTGCACACTGTATGGGGTATGCCTGTCTTCATTAGCCCAGGTTAGTTGCAGAACAGTAGTTTAACATCTGGCCTGGAGGTCGGGTGATCAATCCCTGCATTCGCCAAGAAAGTTCATCCAGATTTTCCGGCGTGGTTTCCCCTTGTCAGTGATGCAGGACTGAGGGCCTGACAAGAACAGCTGTCTTGTCATTTGGATGGGACAAAAAACTGAGGTACCGTGTACACATTGGCGTACACATAAAAGATCCCTTGGCAGGTGAAATGCGATAATAAGAGTAGGTCGTAGCGCCGTTGCCCGGGCATAATTTCCCTCATAGCACACTGTGTGGCGTATGTACATCTTCATTAGCCAAGTTTAGGAGCAGAACAGTAGGACGTTAATCGCCATTTCATTTCAGTGGGTCAATAATGACTGGTCTGAATCCAGATGAATAAAGCAGAATTACTTCCTCATTCAGCGGCTCGTCTATTTCTTAAGGCCACCTCCAGATTTTGTCAAGGTCGCTGAGATGCAAATAACGTTAGGGTACATGATTGTTGATGAGATTAAAGGTAAGGGTTAGAGCTAGGTCTTGGGTTAGCGCCATGACTGGGGTTGGAGGGGGTCAAGAGGAGATACTGAATCCTTTAACTCCTAGGCAGCCTGGTAAAGCAATGGATCCGATATGACCTTTATCCTGGAAAATCAATCAAATTTTGAACCTTTGATCTTGTGGGAAGGGGGGGGGGGCCCAACCACGAGTGAGTTACATATACTGGGAAAACATTGGGTCTATCGATGTTTACGTGCACAATCCAGAGAACGATAAGTTTCCTGCCTCAATTTTTCCGTCTGTTTACAATTTGTTTGAGGACACTTTACAGGTCACAATTTTTATCGGTTTATATCGCAAAGATCATTGTCCGTTTCAATATTGGCATTCATCAGACCGTAAGTTCATGTATATAGACCCTGTGTCCTCTTTTTAACTTGTGGATCATCTAGAAGTCACAATTTTTATCTGATTTTGATGAAACTTACAATATATATGTTTATATCCCAAAGATCTCGGCTCCTTTTCTATATTCGCACATATTGGACCGTTACTTTTTTCTTTTTACAAGCAATATTTTTATTCAGATTTCTGAAATGTGGGCATTTGGTGCATGGCAACCAATTGTTCCATAAAATACCTGTATGAAGAGACCAATGGATAGCAGTCTTTATGTTTATTATCTAAATGCCTCACTGAATAGTTGTTATAATACACCTTTAATGTTCATCATCATCTTCATCAATAATAATAATACACCCTTAATGTTCTTCATCATCATCATTATCAATATCACATCATCATCGTCAATAATAATAAATGGACAAAAATACTTTTAAACTTTTAAACACATGCATTGATATTCTGTTTGTTTTTTTGTTGTCCCCCGCCTTTCGAAGAAAGTTGGGGGACTATTAAAATGGGTTCGTCCGTCCGTCTGTCTGTCTGTCCGTCTGTCCGTCACACTTTTTGGGACACAATAACTCTCTTCCTAATTGAGCTAGAATGTTCAAATTTGGTGTATGTGTTTATTAGGTCAATGCCTTGATGGAGTTCGAAGATGAGCATTTTCCGCTTAGGGTAAGCAGAGATAAGCAATTTGATTGGTTGATGCTTTGGGACACGATAACTTTAGTTCTAATTAAGTGAGAGTGATGAAACTTGGTGTATAGTTTCATTACAGTAATACCTTGACTAAGTTCGATAATGAGCATTTTCTGCTCAGGGTAAGCAGAGCAATTTGATTGGTCGAGACTTTGGAACACAATAACTCTCCTTCTAATTGAGTTAAAATGTTCAAACTTGGTGTATATGCTTATTAGGTCAATGCCTTGATGGAGATTTGAAGATGAGCATTTTCCGCTTAGGGTAAGCAGAGATAAGCAATTTGATTGATTGATGCTTTGGGACACGATAACTTTAGTTCTAATTAAGTGAGAGTGATGAAACTTGGTGTATAGTTTCATTACAGTAATACCTTGACTAAGTTCGATAATGAGCATTTTCTGCTCAGGGTAAGCAGAGCGATACGCAATTTGATTGGTAGATACTTTGGAACACAATAACTCTCCTTCTAATTGAGTTAAAATGTTCAAACTTGGTGTATATGCTTATTAGGTCAATGCCTTGATGGAGTTTGAAGATGAGCATTTTCTGCTTAGGGTAAGCAGAGATAAGCAATTTGATTGGTTGATGCTTTGGGACACGATAACTTTAGTTCTAATTAAGTGAGAGTGATGAAACTTGGTGTATAGTTTCATTACAGTAATACCTTGACTAAGTTCGATAATGAGCATTTTCTGCTTAGGGTAAGCAGAGCGATACGCAATTTGATTGGTCGAAACTTTGGAACACAATAACTCTCCTTCTAATTGAGTTAAAATGTTCAAACTTGGTGTATATGCTTATTAGGTCAATGCCTTGATGGAGTTCGAAAATGAGCATTTTCCACTTAGGGTAAGCAGAGATAAGCAATTTGATTGGTTGATGCTTTGGGACACGATAACTTTAGTTCTAATTAAGTGAGAGTGATGAATCTTGGTGTATAGCTTCATTACAGAAATACCTTGACTAAGTTCGATAATGAGCATTTTCTGCTTATAAGGTCAATGCCTTGATGGAGTTCGAAGATGAGCATTTTCCACTTAGGGTAAGCAGAGATAAGCAATTTGATTGGTTGATGCTTTAGGACACGATAACTTTAGTTCTAATTAAGTGAGAGTGATGAAACTTGGTGTATAGTTTCATTACAGTAATACCTTGACTAAGTTCGATAATGAGCATTTTCTGCTCAAGGTTAGCAGAGCGATACGCAATTTGATTGGTCGAGACTTTGGAACACAATAACTCTCCTTCTAATTGAGTTAAAATGTTCAAACTTGGTGTATATGCTTATTAGGTCAATGCCTTGATGGAGTTCGAAGATGAGTATTTTCCGCTTAGGGTAAGCAGAGATAAGCAATTTGATTGGTTGATACTTTGGGACAAGATAACTTATGTTCATCTTGATTGATGATTTTTATGCCAATACAATGACTGCATTCTCATTTAGTAATGGATTCGACAGTAACAGTGTATAGAAACGATTGACTTGGACACGAGGGCCCTTTCCCTTGGCCAGAGGGGCCCTTTTGTCTGCCTTTAGGGTCCCCCTAACTAGGGTACATTTTCATTTTTCTCGTCGGTTTTAGCATTTTTCTTTATAAAACACTTTTGGATGACACTTCGTGTACAGTTTGATTGCTCGATACGTTTGAAAAAACTAAATGTGCGATTAATTAAAGTTACATTATGGGAGATAAGATAAAGAGATGGCAGTTCTCACTATAATAGTTAAAAACTAGATAGTGTAAAGATAATTTGCTGAAAATTTCAGTCAAATTGATTCACTATTAGCCGAGAAAAAAGCGTTAGAATTTTCACATAGTCTCGGTCATCATTACTCAAATTATTAATATAAACCACATAGTCTCGATTATCCACTTGATTGATTTAATTATCAACCGCCATTAAGCGGCATATACGATTTTAATCTGCCAACATCGAAGGCTAGCCTTGACATAAAGAGTTTATTATGGTCTGGATATGTTAATTAATGTCTAATTGATTATTTAGATAACATCTCAGGCTTAAAGAAAGACTTGTAAAAAGCAGATTTTGCTCTTGCATAATGCTATTTTAATATGTGTGTTCTATTTATTTTGGGATTTCGGCGGGGGACATCAGCCTCACTGTTGGCTTGTTTTTTTTAATTTGTGTGAAGTATAGACTTGCCTATTATAATACAAAAACAAACAAGAACAACAGAATAGTAGGGTCAGCTTAACATAGAGTCTTAGGGTCAATACACACTTGTCATCTCATCCCAGTTCAGCTTGAACTGGTGGTGGAGGTCAGCTTAAAATAAAGACTTATGGTCAATACACACTTGTCATCTCCTGTTCAGCTTGGGGGGGGGGGGGGGCAGCTTAATAATAGAGTCTTAAGGTCAATACACTCTTGAGTTTACTATATATTTGATACAAACTGGTCTACTATATCGGGGGGTTGGGATGGCCTAGTGGTCTAGAGTGCCGCGCTTCGACCTCTACCTGGCCGGTCACCTCTGGCTTGCGGCTGTGGTTTCGAGTCCTGGTGTGAGCGTATGTGGCATGGAGATAGGGGCTCCTTCTCAACCTCGTGGGTTTCCTCCGGGCACTCCGGTTTCCTCCCACAGCAAAGACCCCTGCGCGTGCGCTAAGATAATGAAAATGGAAAAAATAAGACTTGTCTGCGATATCACCTTCGGTGGAAGCCGACGTTAAACACCAAGAACAACAACGTCTACTATATCACCCAAGGTGGAAGTGGACGTTAAACCCAAGAAACGAATGAACGGTCATTACAGAACTATCAATGTTGCAATCATTCAAGAGGTCTTAGCAGCAACCAAAAGAAAGAGGGAGAAATGGGGTTTAATGTCCACTCGACACAAACTAGGTCATTTTAGGACTAACATATTGTTTCAATTTTATTTCAACAATTCGCTTGTATACAATATACTCATATACCATACAATATACTCATATAGTATACAATATACTCGTATCGTATATCATACAATATACTCATATACCATACAATATACTCATATACCATACAATATACTCATATACATGTACCATACAATATACCATACAATATATTGATATACCATACAATATACTCATATACCATACAATATACTTGTGTACCACACAATATACTCATATACCATACAATATACTCGTATATCATAAAATATACTCATATACCACACAATACACGCATATACCATACAATATATTCATGTACCATACAATATACGCACATACCATTGCCAAATATGTACAGACAATGCATTACAAAAAAATATACTCATATACGATACAATATATGCATATACCATACAATATTTTCGTTAAACATACAATATACTATACCATTCACATATACACAAATAATACATGCTATAATAAACTGATATACCTATTGTTTTAAACAGGGCAACATCAGTGAAATGAAATGAAATGAAATGGGGTTTAACGTCCTACTCTTCTGCACCTGACCTGGGCTAATGGAAGACGGGCATACGCCATGCAGTGTGCTATGAGGGAAATTTTGCCCGGGCAGCGGCGCTACGGCCTACTCTTATATCGATTTCGAACTGCCAAGGGATCTTTTACGTGCACTCCAATGTGTACACAGGACCTCGGTTTTTCCGTCCCATCTGAACGACTAGGCAGCTGTCCTTGTCAGGCCCTCCTTCTGCATCACTGACAGGGGGAAACCACGCCGGAAAATCGCAACAAACTTTCTCGGCCAATGCAGGGATCGAACACCCGACCTCCGGGCTAGTGAGCCAGCGCCTTGCCCACTTAGCCACCGTTATTCCCGGGCAACATCAGTAACTGAGTCTTAAGAGAAATGTAATGGAGTTTAACATCCTACTTTTCTGCCCTAAGTGGGCTAATGAAGATTGGCATACTCCACATGGTGTGCTTATGGGGAATTTTGCCTTGATACTGCAATACTGTGTGCTAAGAGGGGAGTTTCGCCAAGACAGCAGCACAACAGCCTACACTTATTTCGAATTCCAACTTTCGTGGAATGGTTTACATCGGACCTCAGTTTCTTTACCATCCAAAAAAACTAGACACTTAGACACTGTTCCATACCAGAACCACCATCTTGCACCACTAACAAAGGGAAACCAACCACATTCAACACCGGGATAGGACACAAAATGACTAAAGAGAGAGTCAGATAGAAATGGGGTTTAACGTCGACTCAACATAAAATAGGTCATTTCGGGACTAACATATGGTTCAATTTTATTTTAATAAATCATTTGGAAGAGAACCCAGATAAAAGCCACAAAGTTGGACAGGTGGCCCTACTCCTTGACACATACAAGCGTGGAATGGAAACCATGCCAGTTGACTCAATGCCAGACCGTATAATCCAATGTGCGAGAGAGAGAGAGAGAAATGGGGTTTAACGTCCACTCGACACAAACTAGGTCATTTTGGGACTAACATATGGTTTCAAGTTTATTTCAATAATTCGCTTGTGCGTAGGGGTCTTTAGCAGTGGGAGGAAACCGGAGTGCTCGGAGGAAACCCACGTGGTTGAGCAGACGCCCCTATCTCCATGCCACATATGCTCACACCAGGGATCGAAACCACAGCCGCAAGCCAGAGGTGGCCGGCCAGCTAGAGGTCAAACACAAAGCGCGGCACTCTAGACCACTAGGCCATCCCAACCCCCCAAATCCAATGTGCACACCATAAAGAACTAAAAGCCAATACACAGCATTATTGTGTTTAAACTCCTCGTTTCATGATAAAATGCTATTTTCATTTTCAAAGATTTGTAAAGTTATCGCTTATTGACAGGTGGGGAGTCCACGGTGGCTCATTGAGTAAGACGTTGGCTTGGTAACCTGGAGCTCCCGACGGTCCCGTGTTCGTTCCTCCTGGGTTGATAGAGAAAGATCTTTAGGTTCCCCCTTGTCAGTGATATGGGACAGAAGGCCTGGTCCCGTGTACACATTGGCATGTACGTAAAGGAACCCTTGGCAGCTAGAATTCGATATAAGAGTAGGCTGTAGCGCCACTGTCCAGCAAAATTTTCCTCATAGCACACTGTATGGTGTATGCCCGCCTTCATTAGCCCATTCAGAGTAGAACAATGGGACGTAAAACCCCATATCATTGCATTTTCTTGACAGGTGCTATGAATTCCATACAAGACAGACACAATCAAGCCCTGGGCGTATCCAAAAAAAAAAAACCCCAATGAACATCAAATCTTTACTTCTTTATCTGTACACATATTAAATAACCTTCTAACAATAACGTCAACATAATAAATACAGTGGATTTGTTTATTCTTTGTTCGGAAAATATTTTGTTATTTCGAGAAAATTTAAGTAGAGGCACGTATGTTCTATTACAATCTGATTAAAACACAAATTCTAGTTTGTTTCGTTTTTTATTATTCGTAATTTCGTTTGACTTAACTACAGCTAGGATATGGAAGAGTTGTTATATAAGCCTTGTTCTAGTTGATGGGAGGAATTAGCCAAGGAAACGGTCTGTTATGACAGTTCTTGGTGTGCTTTGTACTCATCTGTAGGTAAACCACTAGAAACGTCAAAGCTGATTGATTAATCAATGTCTGAAATCGTAAAACCAGTGACGTAACCTCCCAGTAGTGTAGGCCATCAAAATTATAAAAAACGAAACAGACTTGTATTTAAATCAGATTAGTTCCATTAGCACTGTTTCACATAAAAACCTTTAACAATCTTAATTCACAAAAAAATATATCAATATATATTTACCAGCAGTTATATCTATATGAAGGTCTGAATTCTCAGACTTCTAATCGACTGTGTATATTTCCCATCTATACGAAGGTCTGAATTCTCAAGACTTCTAAACAACTGTATATATTTACCATCTATATGAAGGTCTGAATTCTCAGACGTCTAATCGAGGGTATGAACAACACACTAAAAACTGTTTATAGAATAACAATTACTGATTTATTAACATGCAAGATTAAACAGCAGGTAGGCCTAGTGTCTCGACTCTGTCATGTATGTTCTTAAACAGATATTCTAGCCTTGAAGCCAGTACCTTTAAAATATACATGTACATAATTTGTCATGGATTTCAATAATAAACGATTACAGATACAACTCGTGTTCAATTTATATCCAAAAACCTTGAGTCACTTTGAATAAAATAAATATATTTGTTCGTTTATCGCGATAATAATATAATTTCTCCAATAAGATATGAATATTTACAGAATAAAATACTAATTCAATATAGCAGAAAACCGAACCGCTACACACCGTGCTCTGAAAACACAGAATTTGTTTCAAAGATGAAGCTTAAACAACAATTTAAGATGGCAGACAACCAAATGATTATAATGTGTGCTCTGAAAACACTGGATTAGTAAAAGCTTTAAGTTTAGCAATTTACAGAAAGTAAAGTATTTGGATCGTGGTTAGGATATTTATTTCAAAGTCACATTAAATCTTGAACACCAAGCTGGCTGCTTTTCTGCTATGCCGTATATGTCTGCTATGACCAAGATTTGATATGATTCATTGGTCATTTGGCAAGTCGGCAAAACAGCATAGTCAATTTTCTCACATGACCATTACGTCCTTCTTTTTGGAAAAGCATCCAGAGAATGATTTAAGCTGGTTGACATGAGAGAGAAATGGGTTTTAAGGTCCACTCAACACAAACTAGGTCATTTTGGGACTAACACATGGCTCAATTTTATGTCAATAATTCGCTTGGCGCGTAGGGGTCTTTAGCAGTGGGAGGAAACCAGAGCACCCGGACAAAACCCACGCCGGTTGACTCAATGAGAGGCCTTATGATAAAACACATCCATGCTAACCATTCAGCCATCCAACCTCTCCAGTTGACACGATCCCATGAAATTTCTGAATTACGCTGTGAAAATTCTTCAAATCATCCTGTACATACATACAGTCAAGCAAATTAAATTATTATTCTGAAATAAGTACATTCAGAAATTGTCCTTTTTTTTCCCAAATTGCATAATTTCGTTGTGATATTCATCAAAAAAAAAAAAACGATCTTAAAAAAATTACTTGTTGAAAAATATACATACTAAAATTGTTTTATATGAAAATAGTGAATTAAATTTATTTAAACAAATTAAGAGCAAACAGTAAAATCAGAAATTTTTAAATATTTTTTGTATTTCATTGTCAAACATTTTAAAGAAAACTGAGCAGTTGTCAACATCAAGCTATTTACATAATAATTCATTTATAGATATAGAAAAATAATATTTAATACGTCTAGTCCAACTTGATTTGGAAATGCCTGCTGTACTGGTTTTGCCCGGCAATCAAGGAGCCACGAGGGAGTATATTTCAAGCCGGTTAAGAATTTCACAAAGGTCCTGTATTAAAGATGTGTTATGTAAGATCTTTATTATTTAGACATTTATTAACATAACAGCTATATAATCAACTCACTTGAATTAAACCTCTGTGATTTAAGGTTAGAAAGGTCAATTGAGGCTAAGTTTACGCTAGATCTCTTCCAACAGTCATTATTTCGATCAGATTAAAATAATTAGAATAATCTTTATCTAAATTTTAAATAGTACTTCTTTTCAAGACACCACTAGGGGTAGATAACCCTCATCCAGAATGGCTGTTTGATGAATTTCCCATACAAAAATAATCTCCCTAAACGGCCTGAATATAAACCACAAGTTCAGAAACAGGAGAGCAAAATACCTTATACTTATAAATTTTGACAGGGCAGTTTAAACAACCTGACCTAAGCAAAAATGATGCATCAAAAGGAATTCTCTTAAGATATTGTCAGCTCACTTTTTAAAAAAAAAACCCAACAAAAATGAAATATAAATTCACGAAATGAAACAGGCACTTGTCACTTAACATATATATAACCCGGAGAATTCTTCATTTTGTTGGTTCATCGTGAATCAATATCATTTACTAGATGCTATATATAGATACAGTTGGGTCATGTGATAGTCTACATATTCAAGAAATCAACTATTACACAGATAGAGAGATAGGTGATTTATAAAATGAAAGTAGTGAGAGAGAGAGAGCAATGGGGTTTAACGTCCACTCAACACAAACTAGGTTATTTCAGGACTAACACATGGTTCAATTCCCTTGTGCAAAGGGGTCTTTAGCAGTGGGAAGAAACAGGAAGACTCAGAGAAAACACACCTTTTTCCTTGCCACGTACAACCGGGGAATCAAAACCATGCAAGTTAACTCCATGGCAGACCTTATAATACAGCGCGCACATGCTAACCATTCGGCCATACAACCCCCCAAATTGAAAGTAGTGATTTATAAATTGAAAGTAGTGATTTACAAATCGAAAGTAGTGATTTACAAATTGAAAGTAGTGATTAATAACATGAATGTAGTGTTTACTGATAACACCTTGTCAAATGGTGAACATTTAAGTAAAGAGGTGCCCAATAAATTAGTAACAAGGCAAATTCCATGACATACAGAACGCCGTTGGTCACAAGACAAATCAGATCAAAGTCTAAATAATGAAGAGTCCAGAACATTCCAAGTTGACATCACGGTAATCAAGTGATACTGAAATCATGTAATAAAACACAGTGAAGATGTTTCTGGTGTCGTGATTGGTCAAGATATTGGTGGTGTCTTTGTTGCACGAAATTCATTTTTTTAAGAAATTGAAAGAATTCATTAAGTGCACGGGACCTCAGGTACCAACCGAATGAATAGACAGCTGTCCTTGACGGGTCCCCCACCCTGCATCACTGACAAGCAGAAAGATCTGAATGAACTTTCTCGGCTAATGCAGGGATTGAACACTGATCTCCAGGTTAGCGAGCCGGCATCATACCCACTAAGCCACCATGAGCCCCACCAAGCTAGAGAATCCTGGTTGAAACATCACTCAGTAATCAACAGTACATCAGCAGGCGCGGATACAGACAGACACCCAGTCGGAACATCTATCAGTAATCAACAGTATTAGTATTCCTTAGAATTGTAGACCTGTGTACTTCCAGTTTAATTAGTAATTGCCATGGTAACAACATCAACTTGTGACTAAAGTCTGATCTGACGCAGCAAGATATAATGACAGGGTAAATTTATGGTCGCAACTTGCAAGACCAACCCCTTACCCGTAAGGCTAATAAAAATTTGAACTTTTCTTTTTCGAGAACACCAAATAAAAATTTTGCTTCTTATTTATTGATGAAAAAATAAAAAGCCAAAAATAACCCTGCTAATGGGTATTCAAGATATGTGTACATTAGGGTAAAACCAAATACAGGGCTGTATTGTATACCTGGCAGTCTTATATATGGCCTGGTAGGGGCTAGATCTAGTTCATAAGACCAACTTCGTCAAATACCACGAGATATAAACAGGACTAGCGATAATTCTAACCCTAACCCTAGCACTAACGCTTACTCTAACAAACAATCACATGCCCTAAACTTGACAGAAATTGAGTTGGCCTTTACAAATAGATGTAGCCATCTGATATGAGTAACAATTAAACAACCTGACAAATTAATACAGAGAATTCTCACTAATTCAATGACCAAAATATTTTAAATTCAAGAAAAGCATTTACATACATGATAATATCAATTTTACAGATATAATTAGTGGACAACACGACGTAACACATCCTAATAATATGTCCATTATATCTCAAAATAATTTCCAGTTCATCGTCCAAACTATCCATCCTCTAATAATATCAACCAATCAAAATTAACATAACAAAGAAACCATATACAATACTCTATTTATCAACAAGTGAAAACAATTCAAAGATTAATTATAAAACATAGTCAATATATCGCATAGCTCTTTCTTTTTATTTCCCTTGTGGTTTTCAATTTGCTGCTGAACTACCATTTGCTGCTGCACCACTATTTGCTGCAGAAGAGTTGCCATTAGTTACAGGTGCTACCTGAGTTGAACTTGGACTAGATGCATCTTTAGATTTATCTTTACTTGGTGATCCTCCTCCCCCTCGACCTCTCCCCCTTCCCCTGTTACCTCCCCGACCTCTGCCTCTCCCAGATCCCTCTCTCCGAGGTCCATTGTTTGTTCGAGGCTCGTCTTCTTTCTGTTGATCTTTTGAATCGCCCGATCTTTCCTCCGATTTGCGAGGACTCCTGGGTTTGTTCTCCCTCGGCCTGTCGTCTGGTTTCCGTGGACTTCTGTCGTTTCTAGGTTTACGTCTGGAGTTGTTGCCTTTACGCTCATCTGTGCCTGAATAAAATAAATAAATATAAACATAGGCTGCCAGACAAGGAAATATATGCACACTGACAGACTGGTCATTCAAACAGTTATGAGCTTATGAGAGATAGGTTGCCAAGCAATGAAACATATACACCAACAGCTTAGTTGTTCAATCGGTTACGAGTTAAACATCTGGGCCCCTGATAAATTTAAAATATATATACAGTTGTGAACCTTGTGAGACTCATTGTCCGCAGGTTTGTTTGGTGTGTGGTGCAGTCCTCCTACACTTACAATAATGGCCACTGTTTTCGTGTTTCTAACAACACAATTGATACACGACAACATGAACCAGTCAATTTCATGACTAACACATGGTTCAACCTTATTTCAATAATTCACTTGTGGCAGTAAACTGAAAGACCGGGAGAAAACCAAATTGAAATGAAATGAAATGAAATGGGGTTTAACGTCCTACTCTTATGCACCTAACCTGGGCTAATGGAAGACGGGCATACGCCATACAGTGTGCTATGAGGGTAATTTTGCCCGGGCAGCGGCGCTACGGCCTACTCTTATATCGAATTCCAACTGCCAAGGGATCTTTTACGTGCACTCCAATGTGTACACGGGTCCTCGGTTTTTCGTCCCATCCGAACGACTAGGCAGCTGTCCTTGTCAGGCCCTCCTTCTGTATCACTGACAAGGGGAAATCACGCCGGAAAATCGAGATGAACTTTCTCGGCCAATGCAGGGATAAAACCAAATTGAAACCACGGCACTTGACTCAATGACAAGCTTCACAATCTTAAACTGTTTGACCACCCAACCCGTCTCGGCCACCCAACCAGCTTCAAATAATCATGCTTGGTCAACCAACCAGCCTCGTCCAATCGCATCTGGCCACCTAATTAACCAGCCTCGTCCAAACACATTTGGTCATCCAACCTGTCTCGTCCAATCGTGTTTAAAACTTTCCTTCATCAAATTCAAACTGGCAAGAATTGTTGTAGGTGCGACCCAGTGCACATGGGCGGCATCACACTTATCAGCAGTGAATATTCGCTTGGCGGCTACAATCACTGATGGGGATGACATCGACGCGACTTAATGAGTCCCCTGTATTAACTTTTTTCCTCAAACAAAATAAATTCTATAACATTTTTTTGAAGTATAAGAAAAATAAAGACGTTTGAAGTATTTGAAGTTAAAAAAATATTTCCTATTTAGTGTAAATGGGTATTAAAGTGAGTAAAAGGCATCATTTTGCCCGAAGCAGTTACGTGTTATGTAAACAATTCAAACTGGCAAGAATTGTTGTAGGTGCGACCCAGTGCACATGGGCGGCATCACACTGAACAGCAGTGAATATTCGCTTGGCGGCTACAATCACTGATGGGGATGACATCGACGCGACTTAATGAGTCCCCTGCATTAACTTTTTTCCTCAAACAAAATAAATTCTATAACATTTTTTTGAAGTATAAGAAAAATAAAGACGTTTGAAGTATTTGGAGTTAAAAAAAATATTTCCTATTTAGTGTAAATGGGTTGCTCGAAGCAGTTACGTGATATGTAAACAACGCATGCGCCATTGAGCCAATGACTGAAGCCGCGTGATCTCATTGCACGTGTTGAAGACAGTCATCTGTGACAGAGATATCATAAGTAATTCTCTGTGAAACAGATTGGGGCGGCATATCAAAGAACAACATGCGAAAAATTAACCATTCATAAAGAAAAAATAAACAATTCAAACTCACTCTGTTCTGAAGATTTTGGACGGTTTCTGGGTCCTCCCTGAAAAAACAACCAAAAAAACAAAATCAATAAATCATTTCAATGTGGCCGTCTATGTAAAAAAGAATTGTGATACATCCGATCCATTCGGCATATTCTGATTTAATACATGCTTAGTGTGAGAGTGAATCATATTACATCGTGCCAGCACTGGTGAAGAGCAAATATGTGACCCGCTACCACAAAACCAGACAGATGGCCATTTTTATAAAAATAGAGCTGGCACCATATTTGAATAGTCCACAGCTAAGCTTTCCAAAAATGCAATTCTTTTTAAATTTGTCATATCATCTGGAGTTGAGTACGACTCATTAATAGTAACAAGAAGACATACAGTTTATGCTTTTGTGCCCATAATACAAAATGAAGTTGTGCGACATGCGTCTGGTTTCGTAAGAGCTGGTCACATATTGCAAGAGGGGTGCCTCCTCAGTACCGTTATTGAACAAGGGGGGGAAACCAATACAACTAAGTTATTAAGCGATTCTATATGATCAGAATCCTTTAACTCATGAAAGTTCTTTATGGTTCTTCCTTGTCAGCGGTGCAGGACAGAGGGCCAGGCAAGGGGCAATGTACAGTAGTTTTGGACAGGCGACCGTACTCCTAGTGAAGGGGTGGGGGGCAGACCTTATAATCTAAAGCACAGACATTAAGCCATTCGCCACAGTCCCCCCATCTCCCCGATACAAGGAATATCATGTTGGCAAAAGTCGAGGGAGTCCGATTCACAATGGAAATTATCACATATGACAACAAATGAATCTTTAACTGCATTAATTGCTTTATACATGGTTACGTACCCTATTTATACGAAGGGAGTTTATACAAGTTTACGTACCCTAGTTATACAAAGGGAGTTCATACAAGGTTACGTACCATATTTATATGAAGGGAGTTTATACCAGGTTACATACCCTATTTATACGAAGGGACTTTATACAAGGTTACATACCACATTTATACGAAGGGAGTTTATACAAGTTTATGTACCATATTTATACGAAGGGACTTTATACAAGTTTATGTACAATATTTATATGAAGGGAGTTTATACAAGGTTACGTACCCTATTTATACGAAGGGAGTTTTGCAGACGTTGTTGCAAGTCGGCTAAATCTTGAGCAGTTAATTCGGTATCGTCCGACTCGTTACCACCATCACCATTTATCCCATTCACTGGTACTGAAAGAAAAACAGAGACCAATCAACACAAACTACGTCATTCCGGGACTAACATATGGTCCAATCACTATTTCATTTATTCGCTTGGTGCATAAGGGTCTTTAGCAGCGTAAGGAAACTAGAGAAAATCCACAAGGTTGGACAAGGAAACCCTACTTGTTGTCACCTACTCACCTGCCGCAATGACAGACCTTATGCATTAAACCATTCAGCCTCAACCATACGCATCAATTTAGTTTCAGATAATTAACAGGAGAGAAAAGTCGCTTTAATTTCTGCAGAATCCAATTTGGCTTTTTTGTTTGAAATCAACTAGTCATCTTTTGCTTACACATTTTAAAATGAAATTCTATCTCTGATGTATACCTGATGTTGTTGTAGGTTGTGTTGAAGTTCCTGATTGGTTGGTATGTTGGTTTCTATGGTGATTAGGATGAGGACGATGATCGTCATGACCTGGTCCACTACTAGCAACGGAAGACGTTGACGGACGCCTTGTGCTGTATAAATGTCTTACTGGAATAACTGAAAAAAAATATCCCAGATAATAAAAGGCTGAGTTAATAACCCTGATAATAAAGAAATGAGTTAATAACCCTGATAATAAAGGAGTGAGTTAATAACCCTGATAATAAAAGGCTGAGTTAATAACCTTGATAATAAAAGAGCGAGTTAAAAACCCTGATAATAAAGGAGTGAGTTAATAACCCTGATAATAAAGAAGTTAGTTAATAACCCTGAAAACAAAAGAGTTAATAACCCTGATAACAAAAGAGTGAGTTAATAACCCTAATAATGAAAGGGTGAGTTAATAATCCAGATAATAAATGGGTGAGCTATTAACCTTAACAGGACCGATTGCAATTCTGTCAATAATAAACTACATAATACAGGGGGAAGTAACCATTGACTAATCATTTCATAAGGTGGTCAATACAACAAATAGTTTGAAGGAAAAACATGGGAACTGGGTTGAATAATCTAATCCTTTTGAGACTAATAAATATAATTTCCATTTCCATGGTGACGTGTGTAGTTGCGAGGGGGGGGGGATTCTGACAGAAGCGTTTCATCAAATCGAGGAGAGGAATTCTGACAGAAGCGTTTTAAACTAACCAGGGATAATTAATCACAGGGTTGATTACAAAAGTTTCTCATGTTTCTTCAAGGTTGCAAAAGTTGTCAATTGTTCATGTAAGTCAAGGAGCTATTTACTTCTCATGACCCAGGAGTCGCATTTCCACATTGCTTCAGTGAGTAGGAAATTGGTTCGCTAACCTGGATGCCCCATTTTCAATCCTCCCGTTGGCCGAGAAAGTCCATCGGGATATTACAAGCTATTGTCAGCAGTGCAGGATGGAGGGCCTGGTAAGGGCAACGTTCAGTCGTTTGAATGAGATGAAAAACAGAAGTTCTGCATATATATTGGTGTGCACATAAAAGAACCCTTGGTAGTTGGAATTTGATATAATAGTAGGCCAAAATTTCCCTCATAGCACACTATATGGCATATGCCTGTCTTTATTAGTCCATTCCGAGCAGAAGACCCCTTAAGAACTAAAAATAAAATTTGATGATCACAGTGCAAGTAGAAAAACAGAAATTTATGAATCAGAAAACATTCATGTACTTACTTAATCCAAATTTTTTAATTTCCTGAAATGATAATAAATAGGACATTTATATATTTGTCGGAAAGTTCTAATCACATTCACAGTGGTTATGTTTATGGAATTGACTTTTGCCAGGGCAGCAACTTAATTTCAACTGCCTACATACACTGTCGATGCATTTTAATAGAAGTTTCTTATTTTCTTACGTAGTACTGACTGTATCAACCCTACAAGATATAGGTCCAGAACACCTCCGTATCAACCCTACACGACATTCTTCCAGAACACCTCCGTATCAACACTACAAGACATTCTTCCAGAACACCCTGTGTATCAACCCTACAAGACATTCTTTCAGAACACCCCCCGTATCAACCCTACAAGATATAGGTCCAGAACACCTCCATATCAACACTACAAGACATTCTTCCAGAACACCTACGAGACCACCATCCATGTCAGCCCTGTAAAACATTTTTAGAGAGCACCTTCGAGACATTCTTTGAGAATACGTTTAGTGGCTTTGTTCCGAGACACTTTCGACTGTGCATTAATAATCCACATTCTCTGTGTCATATTCATTTGTGTGCTGTTTGGGGGTGCGGCGGTTCTGAAAAGTCTGTAAACCCTGATAACCAGAGAGAGAAAAATGGGGTTTAACGTCCACTTGACACAAATATGGTTCAAACTTATTTCAATAATTCACTTGCGCGTTTGGGTCTTTGGCAGTGGAAGCAAACCAGAGGACCCGGAGAAAACACACAAGTTTGGACAATTATTGAAGCCAGTTGACTCAATGAAAGATCTTAAGATACAGCGCGCGGCCCAATAATCGAGACACTAATATAATAATGTGGATATAATTAATTTGAACATACCCCTATAATATTATCTGTATCATACATAAAACGGGTCGTATTGGCTAAATCTTCATCTAATCTCCTCTCACTTACAAAGTGCTAAAAAAACATCAAATAAAATAACATCACTACACTAACCTTGAGAAGGTGAGGGGAGCGAGAAATGGGGTTTAACATCCACTAGATCATTTCGGGACTAACATATGATTCAATTTTATTTCAATAAATCACTTGTGGGTAGGGGTCTTTAGCAGTGGGAGAAAACCGGAGGACCCAGGGAAAACTCAAGAGGTTGGACAGTCGACCCTTTTCCTTGCGAAGGTATTATCTATTAATTATTTGTGATGGACGGTTGTTTATACAGGGTTGGCGGCTACACTAGAGGTGTTCGGAGACTGACATTTGGTGTATTGGGGTAGCTCGGATTGGGGAGCAACATGGGGTTGCTGGCGATGGACCGCCGTCTCCGGTTTTAGAGATATACTACTTTCAACTCGTGCCCAGTCATTCCCTAATAATTGTATAAATTTCAGACAACTGTTCCTTAGCCTCTAGAGCAGTGATTCTCAACCAGTGTGCTAATAAATATTTCTCTTCCATAAGATTAAATGGAAAAACAAATATGATTAAATCCGAGAAATGCCTAATAAGCAAATGGCACAGGTTGATCAGTATACAAAATCTATTTCTTGTACACATCAACTATCTTCAGCTAGCAATAACTTTTTGATGCAATAATTTCTAGCTAGCGATCATTTCCTGATGTATAGATTTCTTTTTTTCATCTTACCTTGACAAAAGCTAGCGATAATTTCATAATGCATAAATTTCTTTTTTTGGATCTTACCTTGACGTCGGCTCGTAAATCTGTTAGTTCGTTCTCGTTCATACAGTCTGCTCGATCGATTTTTGTTTTTAACTCGCTGGCTTTCTGTTGCCTCATTATAAACAAATCCCTCGACTCAAGTTTCATCTGTTCAAATTCTATAATCATTTGAAGCTCTCGGTCGTATAAAGCCTTTCTCACTTCTTCAAAGACAGATTTTATTTTCTTCGGACCTTTATCCACTTCTTCTTCAAAAGTACGCCGTAACCTTTCCAGCGAAGACTGTTGTCTCTGTAAATCTTTTACTGACCTCTCTAACCCTGCCAAAATATAACAAAACGGAAAATAAGAGACAGAAATGAAATGGAGTTTAACATCCTACTGTTCTGCTCCGACTGGGCTAATGAAGACGGGCATATGTCATACAGTGAGCTATGAGGGGAATTTTGCCAGGGCAGCAGTGCTACGGCCTACTCATATATTGAATTCCAAATGCCAAGGGATCTTTTACGTGCATGCCAATGTGTACACAGGACCCAGGTTTTTTGTCCCATCCGAACGACTAGACAGCTCTCCTTGTCAGGCCCTGCTTCTGCATCACTGACAAAGGGAAACCACACCGCAAAATCGAGAGGGATCTTTTATGCACATGCCGATGTGTTTCCCACGACCTCAGTTTTTCGTCCCATCAGACTAGACAGCTGTCGAGGGGCAACCATGCCAGAAAATCTGGATGAACTTTTCTTGCCAATGCAGGGATAGAACACCCAATGTCCAGGCTAGCAAGTCAGTGTCTAACCCACTTACATGTAGCCACTGTGACCCCAATATACATTTAAACAAATTCCAACATCAAGACAATATCCAACCAAACAATTCTTTCAGTAAAAAATCAAATTCAGACTGTTGACAACTTACCAGCCTTTTTTATAGTAAAATGTTCTGGTCCTGATGTTAAACTTGACGAGCTGCATTCACTGATAGTTCTAATTCTCTGGTGTTTAACTTCCTGACTTGCTGCTATACTAGAGTTGTTCCCTATAATACATAATGATTCATTTCCCGTTTTCAAAAGTGGAAAAACACTGCAGTTACGCAACATTACTAAAGCCCTGTCGCATGCGATTTTTTCGTATTTCCATGCGTACGAAAATTGCTGAAAAGTTTGATAAGTCATATGTAAATGACGTCACCTTGTCCAAAGAGATAGTGAGATAAATGGGGTTTAACATCACCTCGACACATATGGTTCAATTTCATTCAATAATTCCCTTGAGCATAGGGGTCTTTAGCAGTGGGAGGAAACCGACGGACCCGGGGAAAACCCACGAGGTAGGACACGTGACCCTTACTCCTTGTCACGTACAACCAGGGATTGAAATCACCCCAGTTGCCTCTATGACAGACATTATGATACGGCCATTCAACCACCCAGGCACACAAAGACCAATGAAATAAGGTTTAAAACATCCTTCTGTTTTGCTCCGAACTATACTAATGAAGTCGGCATACAAAGAGAAACGTCCTACTGTTTTGCTCCGACCTGGGATAATGAAGTCGGCATAAAAAGACAGGGTTGACTGGCAGATGGTAAATGTCAACCCCTCGTGAATGCTATATAAACTACAGTTTTCAACAAATTTTTAAAAAATTTAACTTGAAGAATTGTGGTCATGAGAAGACAAAACTCCATTGATATTTAGCATTCTTTGACTTTCTGTTCTGGAGTTATCCCCCCTCTATCAAAAACCTTGTGAAGGTAAGAGAGGCTACAGTGTTTGACAGATTTTTAAAAAATTTGGCAGATGATTTGTGATCATTAGAGGACAAGCCCAATCATTCAGTTTTCAGTTGTCCACTACTTTCTGTCCTGGAGTTATCACCCCTATATGGAAAACCTTGTGAAATCAATAGAGGCTACAGTTTTTGACAGATTTTTTTCAAATTTAGCAGTAGCTTTGTGATCATGAGAGGGCACGCCCAATCGATCAACTTTATATTCTGGAGTTATCCCCCTTCATGCAACGAAACGGAATGAGAAATATCACCTGAGTTTTTTTGTGAGCTGTTGTTATTGTTACTGCGTTGTTGTTGTTTATCTCTTTGGTTCATCTCTGACGATTTACTTCCGATGAGTTGAACTTTATCACGTCTGTCCAGTGATGTATTGTTAGGATGAGACAATGGACGTGATTTCTCTGGATATGATTGTTGTTGGTCCCGGTAATTAGCGGCTGGTATCCTAGCCTGGTCTGATATGTCTAAAAGTAAACAAATATAAACAAATAGAAATAAACAAATGTAAACAAATAAACAAACAAATATAAAGAAATAAACAAACGAATGAAAACAAATAAATACACAAAAATGAACCAGATACGAGAACACTCCCTTAACAAGGTAACTAAAGCTGGACAGGCTGATAAATCTGTGTGAATACTGGATCAAGAAAACAGTACCAGCTGGGCGAAGGTGTTAATATAAATAAATTAAAGAATTCTGACTAAACAATATCACAACAGACTTGGTAGATGTGAATATTCTTTATCAATATAATGTTTCGAGTACGGTAACCCTATATCAAATATGCTATAATAATCATTTGATGCCTTATATACAATGAAGGTGGTGACGTCCCAGGATTATTACATTTATTGATGCACACAAAAATAAACAAATAAGTTTGCCAGCCTATCAGTTAATTTACACTGTTAGTTGGTTTGAAATTAGGAGCTGGTCTGATAATCTAGATTGTTTATAATATTACACGTATTAGTGGAATCTTACACCTATATACTTTGGATTGTTATTATTATGGCTGCATCATGAATATCACACATACATATCAACTAGTGCTGGCCCGATAAATCGTTGAATCAATGTATCGCGATTCACCGTCTCACGATACCTGTATTGAATCGCGGGATGCCGAATCGATTTTTCACAATTCTTTTTTGCTTTTTATCAAATATATTATGAACTTTAAAAACTTTAAATTATATCCTCAACCTTAAACTTTATTTGAAACAATGACACTTCGCAAACGATGTCCAGTAGTCTTGACATGTGTGTTACTATAAATAGCGCACGACCGTAATTACCGTTAGTTTCGTAGGTTAAGATTAACAACATTTTAACGTCTTTTCGTTTTGTTTCCGAATTTTAAAGTTTGTTATAAGGCTTAGTTAATAAAACATACATATTTGAATACATAAAACAACATTTTAGAACGTAAATATAATAGATAGTAAACACAGTCGCAATAACAAATCCTCCAGCAAAATATAAATCTAAAGTTTGGGAACCTTTATGGGTTTTTAAAGGGTGACACAACGAAAGTTGTTTGTAGAATATGCAAAGCTATTCTAAAATATTGTGGTAATATAACCGATCTCAGCACTCACTTGACAAGACACCATAGTGTCCATAGTGGCGACTGTCTTGTCTAAGTTCGTCTGCTAGGATTACAGTTTACTACTAAATAGTAGGCCTAATCAAGTTTATTTATTTCCTGGTTTTAGTGACATATTTAATTTGTTGTTTTATTGATAAATCTATGACCTCGTTATGAATCGTATTGTGACTGCAGTCAAAATACCCAGCACTAATATCAACCTCCCGTAGAAGTGGATGTGAACGTTAAATAAAGCTATTTCACACACTAAATGTGCTTGATACTAGTGATTGATATACCTTGTTTACAAAACATTCAGGCCTAGTAACTTAGCAACAGTTGGCTTGTGAAGGTTTCTTTTACGTACAGGTCAATATGTACACAAGACCTCAGTTTTTTGTGCTATCCAAATGACTATACATTGTTCCTTTGCCAGACCCCCTGTTCAACACCACTGACAAGAGGGGACTACATGGAAAAATCAACAAACAACGTGATAAACACAGGACCTCCACTCCTTCAGATTAGCAAACCAACGTGATCGAACACAGAGACCTCCAGGTTAGTGAGCCAACATCTTCTCACTAAGTCACTGTAGCTCCCAGTTGCCTTGGAAATCAGTGAACCAAATTAAGTTTCACAACCAACTTTGTGTGAAAACCATGTTTACCTTTTGTGTGGTCCCCGTTCAACATGTGTGGTTTGTCTATATTGTTGTTATTGGAGTTAACAGGCGGTGTGGAATTGGGGTCAGGAGAAGTACCGCCACCTCCTTCTTCAGCTCTTCCTTTGCGTGGTCTCTTCTTTTTATTTTGGGCCTAAAATACAATATTGTGAAAATTGAATCTCCAAATAAAATCAAATGGAGTTTAATGTTCCACTGTTCTGCTCCGTCTCAGATAGTGAAGACGGGCATATGCCATACAGTATGCTGTAAGGACAATTTTGCACGGACAGCAGAGCTAAGGCCCCACTCTTACATCAAATTCCAATGGTCAAGGGAGAGATAGAGAGAGAAATGGGGTTAAAAGGCGAGCGAGAAGTCACGTAAACAAAGTTCCTTATGTCGGCATTTGCAATTTTACTCGGGAGTTTATAGCAGTATTTTTCATCATTAAGCGATAAGATATCGCAAATAACATGTTCAATATTTATGTTAAATATCATCTAGAAAATCAAATCGGTTTTTCGATATTTTTCTGAAAATGGTATTTTTCACGGTTTTTATTTCCGTGACGGATTTATACCGAAATACCGAAATATCGCCCAGCTCTAGCGTTGGGGTCTTTAGCAGCGGGAGGAAACTGGAGTACCCGGAGAAAACTCACGAGACTGAGAAAGCTCCCCCATTTACATGCCAATGTGCACACGGAACCTCAGTTTCTTGTCAATTCTGAATGACTATATGTTGTCCCTTGACAGAACCGGCACCATTGACAAGGGGGAATCACATAGCGATCGCACAGAGGACCTCTAGATTTGCAACCGTCTTTCTCACTGGAGAAAAATCGATCTTATGCAAATGTAATGGGACCGTTTCCATGCAATCGGCGAAAATGATTAGACTTAAAGATGGGAAACAGTCTTGAGGATGTAAATTTGCTTGCTCGTAGAAGTCTTTTAGCTTTGGGAGAAAGGTGAAAGACCCAGAGAAAACACACTGTATGTTGGACAGGCAACCTTATTCCTAGGGGAATCTAAACCAAGCCACTTGCCTCAATGACAGACTTTAAGACGTACACGCGTTGAGCCAGTCGGCCACCACTACCCCCCCCCTTCATAACTCAACACTGACCTTAGTTCCACTGAAGTGCCACTGTTGTAATGCTTCCTTAGCACCATCTGAAAGATATATGACAATTGTTTTAAAATATATGGCAATATTGGAAAGGGAGAGGGTTTAGCATCCACAGAAACTAGGTTATTTCGGAACTAACATGGTTCAGTTTTATTTCAATAATTCGCTGGTATCTCGTACTACCCGGGGAATCAAAACCACACCAGTTGATTCAATCACTGGTCACCCTATTATATTGTACACACGCGCTAACCTTTCAGCCACCCCGTCAAAAGTTGAGGAGATACTGAAATTGTTTTAAGAGTATCAGTGTCATGCTTTCACAAATATTTGAACTGGGCCACGAGGGAATTCAAACCTGGGACTCCATTTTGTTTCTCTACCCCCAAACGGCACTCTGTTTAAAATACAGATCTATATTTTGCTTCGTTCTTTTTATACTTTCGATGGCCTACACCACATGAAGATCTGACCACATCAGGGGTCGTCCAAATGGCTTTTGACCCTATCATGTCAGACATTGATTAATCAATCAGAGTTGACCTTTCAAGTGGTTTACCAATAGTCTCTGCATGGCACGCCTAAATGTCGATGTAACAGATGGTTTCATTGGCTAACCCCCACGCTATCCATAACACGTCAATGATAACAACTCTTCAAGGTCCTAGTGTAGTAAAGATAAGTAGAACGTAATTTTGAACTATAAAAAAACAAAATGAGAGAGAGAGAGAGAAATGGGGTTTAACGTTCACTCGACACAAACTAGGTCATTTTTGGATTAACAAATGGTTTAGCCTTATTTCAATAATGCGCTTGCAGTGGTAGGAAACCGGAGTGCCCGGAGGAAACCCAATGGGTTGAGAAGGCGCCCCTATCTCCATGCCACATACGCTCACACCAGGTATCGAAACCACAGCCGCAAGCCAGAGGTGACCGGCCAGCTAGAGGTCGAAGCGCGGCACTCTAGACCACTAGGCCATCCCAACCCCCCAAAAAACATACAAGAAATGGGGTTTAACCTCCTCCTATTGTTCTGCTCCCGACTAGGTTAAATAGAAGGGAATGTGTCGTACATGAGGGAATTCTGGCCTATACCGCTACAGGCCAGTCTTATATCGAATTCCATCTGACAATGAGTACATGGGATCCATCCAACCCCACTGACAAGGCTCAACCCTGCCAGAAAATCCTGATGAACTTTCACAACAAGAGAGAGAGAGAGAAATGGGGTATAACGTCCACTCCGCACAACACCAACTAGGTCATTTCGGGACTAACTTTCACAATAACCAGAGGGATCAAACACAGAACGTCCAGACTGGAAAGCCAACATCTTACTCACTGAACCACCATGGCTCCCCAAGATATTTTCATGGTATGGGTACTGACCTTCTAGATACGCTTGAATGGCTTTCTCAGAATTATAATCATAATACTGTAAAACAAGAACAATCTCATCAAAGGCTCGACCTGGTACCACTTCACGAACAGCAGTTACCTGAAAATACAATGTCAAATGAAATGAGAAAGAGAGAGAGAAATGGGTTGTCATTTCGGGACTAACATATGGTTCAATTTTATTTCAACATTCCGTTTGTGCATTGGGGTCTTAACACTGTAATCTGGGTATCATTTTATCTTGTGTATCCAGTACTCATTTCTTCCACATTTGTTTAATATCCAATCTTTATTTAAAAATAGGTTGCCAGGCAATGAAACATACGCCCACACAGCAGCCAAATCGTCCGGGCAGTCAACAAGAGTTGTTGCATTTTAAGTAATCATCAGAAAATCATAATTCAAACTCACCCATAACTACGGTGTTACTGTGATATAATGAAACGTTTTTTTAAATCAGATAATAATTGTGACCTCCAGCGGGACCACAAGCTAAAAAGGGTGACTTTTCGTACAATCAGGGGCCATGATTCAGGAAGTTACGATCCGATATGGGCAAATATGCAATGGAACCAAGATCATTAGGTTATAAACATGTATTTCAAGTTTCATCAAAATCAGTTCAAAATTGTGACCTCTATAGGGTCCACAACCTTGATATAACATATTTTTACACAATTCGCGTACAGACGGCGGCCATTTTATCCGTCAACTCTGATCCGATTTTCACAAAATTCAAATTCTCTCTTCATTACCATGAAACCGTGATATAATCAAACGGTTTTTTAAATCGGATAATAATTCTGACCTCCAGAGGGACCACAAGCTAACAAAAGCGATTTTTTGGAGAATCAGGGGCCATAATTCAGGAAGTTACAATCCGATTGGCGCAAATATCGAAAGGAACCAAGATCTTTGAGTTATAAACATGCATGTCACGTTTCATCAAAATCGGTTCAAAATTGTGACCTCTATAAGGTCCACAACCTTGATATAACATATTTTCACACCATTCGCGTACAAACGGCGGCCATTTTGTCCGTCAATTTTGGTCCCATTTTCACGAAATTCGAACTCAACCTTCATAACCATGGAACGGTGATATAATCAAACGGTTTTTTAGATCGGATAACAATTTTAACCTCCAGAGGAACCACAAGCCAAAAAGGGAGATTTTTCGGACAATCAGGGGCCATAATTCAGGAAGTTACGATCCCATGAGCGCAAATATCGAAAAGAACCAAGATCTTTGGGTTTTAAACATACATGTCAATTTCAATCAAAATCGGTCCAAAATTGTGACCTCTATAAGGTCCACAACCTTGATATAACATATTTTCACACCATTCGCGTACAAACGGCGGCCATTTTGTCTGACATGTTTGGTCCGATTTTCTCGAAATCCAAACTCAACCTTCATAACCATGGAACGGTGATATAATCAAACGTTTTTTTAAATCGGATAACAATTTTGACCTCCAGAGGGACCACAAGCTAAAAAGGGCGATTTTTCGGACAATCAGGGGCCATAATTCAGGAAGTTACGATCCGATGCGCGCAAATATCGAAAGGAACCAAGATCTTTGGGTTATAAACATACATGTCAAGTTTCATCAAAATCGGTTCAAAATTGTGACCTCTATAAGGTCCACAACCTTGATATAACATATTTTCACACTATTCGCGTACAAACGGCGGCCATTTTGTCCGTCAATTTTGGTCCGATTTTCACGAAATTCGAACTCAACCTTCATAACCATGGGACGGTTATATAATCAAACGGTTTTTTAAATCGGATAACAATTTTGACCTCCAGAGGGACCACAAGCTAAAAAGGGCGATTTTTTGGAGAATCAGGGGCCATAATTCAGGAAGTTACAATCCGATTGGCGCATTTTAATTTTCATCCAAATCGTTTCAAAATTGTGACCTCTACACTGTTCACAAGCTAAAAAACGTGATTTTTCGTACAATCAGGGGCCATAACCCATGAAGTTACGGTCCGATACATGCCAATATCGAAAGGAACCGAGATC
Source organism: Patella ulyssiponensis (assembly GCA_963678685.1). NCBI lineage: Eukaryota > Metazoa > Mollusca > Gastropoda > Patellidae > Patella > Patella ulyssiponensis. The sequence goes on from OY783225.1 coordinate 91,576,471, forward strand.
TTAGGGTGATAAACCTATATTTTAAGTTTCATTGAAATCGGATAAAAATTGTGACCTGTAGACTGTTCACAAACAATTGTGGACGGACGGACGGACGGACGAACAGGGGCGACGACAATATACGTCCACATGAAAATGTGGGCGTATAATAATTTGTAAAAACTAAATCATCATCTGGCCAAACCAATCTAATCTACTTAAATCGAAGCCATCCGATAGCATTGAGAGTTGATTATGGTTTTATCATATTAATGTCTAATTAATAGGCAGATTTAGCTCTTACATATATGCTAATGTATACTCACCTAGAACCCCGCCCCCAACACACCCTGCTCACCTAGACCTTCCCCATACACTCACCTTTCTCACTGCCCCCCCCCCATTCCAAACACACCTTACTCACTAGAACCCCATCCCCTAACACAAGTTATTCACCTAGACCCCCTCCCCTTCACACACACACACACATTCTACTCACTCTAGACCCCCTCCCGCCAGAACACACACACCTTACTCACCTAGAACCCCAATCAAAAAAAAACAACAATTGGGTAAAGAAACAAGGTATAATTGAGGATTTGTTTTTAACTGAAAATAAAATATATTGGGATCCTTCTACCATCTACTTACTTGTGAATTCACATTCTTTTTAACCGGGTCTTTGGTCTGAGTAGAAAGTGATGAATGTGATATACATGTAATCACAAGAAATCATGTACCGTAGATCAATTTACATTTTTGTATATCAATTCAGTCCATACTAGGGCTGCAACGATACACCACGCCATGATTCGATGCGCATCACGATTCATAGTCTACGATACGATTAATATCGTGTTAGGAAATAAATTTTAAAAGTAGGCCTTCTTTTATCTTTACTACAAATGTGGCGTTTTCACGGTCAACTAATAAGCAACTTCAAGAGTCGAAAACGCCTTTACACTCGCTGAAAGTAAAACAGTTATTTTGCTCATGTACTTATTTACGCGTTTTAAGGTATATTAGTCTATTTTTGAGAAATTTTCATTTGGATAACGAATCACGATATGGACATTGATTTATCGTGCATCATGGATTTTTAAAACATAAATCGTTGCAGCCCTAGTTCATACTATTAATAAGTTACCTCCCTTTATAGAACAATTAAAGGGGCATTAAACACAATTAGATAAAGAGCTGACTGTTCTCGCAATAATAGTTAAAATATAGAAAGTAAAAACAGAATATACAGTACACTTCAGGGCTAAGTATGAAAATCCTCCCTGTGGGTGTTTTTTCCACTCAAAAATCTCGGTGTTTTTCTCATGTCCACTCCGCGGAATTTGCGACGTTCTGGGCGGAAAAAAGTCCGCGAAAAGATAAAATTCGCGGAGGATTATTGTCCGCGAAAATTTGAAATTCGCGGCGGATAATTGTCGGTGGAAACATAAAATTCGCGGAGGATTATGTTCCATAGTGATTCAAAATAGTCTGAGTAATTTAGTCAATATTGTCACAGCGTTATTTAATAGTTAATGGAATAATATCACGAGTATATTAGTCGTTTTAGTTAACCTGTAATTTATATATTCATAATACTATTTTCAAATTGTTTTTTGAAAATTAACTAAATTGTACCAAAGTATTATTTTATTCATATCCTAAAATATCTGTTATGCTCGATTCATTTATAATGTACATGTACATCGGTATTCAATTCGTAAATCGCACCACAAAGTGCATACACATATCAATTTTCTATGTCATTAGTTCATCCGACAAGCAGACAATGAAACCATGTTTCGTGAATTCTGATCATTGTCTGAAAATGGATGACAATAAACATAATATCTAGCGATTTGAACGTGGGCGTCTTAAAATATGCTGTCGATTTTTTATATACTGATTTATTATCGATTTTAAATATGAAGAAGAATTTAATGACAATCGTAGAAATAAACAAATTAGCATTAATTCTTGGAAGGTATATTTTCTCCCCGATATTTAATTTAACGGTAATTCGATTAAAATGACGATTGGGCTCCCAACGTTCAAATAATACTTTATGTCCCGAGAATCAAATATCATGTAATGTATAGAAGCTGAAAGATTCTTTACTTATTTCAGTTTCGTATTTGACTTTAAGATACAGAGTCCCTATTCCCCACATTTCAATACAGATCAACATGTCAAATCGTTTCAGATAGCGCTATATGTATATGGCTTAAAAGTATCATGTCTCAAATGGTCGCTTCATAGATATATTATTTTATGCTTTAACTTATAAATGCAACACACAAACTGCTTACCGTATTTATACAGTTGACGATAAATATCCTAGATAATAATCCGGTTCGGTTTCTTTCCAATAATTATCACAGAAACAAATATTAAATTTCATTTTTCCAGTGAACATATCGATGAAGCTTTCAATAAATAAAACACCTAACAACCAGACCATATGAATCGAATCTTGTGCGGACTGAACTTAGATTTATAGGATTTAATTGTCGCACCAAAGAGTACAAAGGAAAATGCTTAACAACAAAAGCATGCATTAGTTAAAGCGGCTTGGCGTGATATAAGGGATGATTTTTGTGCCAAATTAAAAATACACTGAAAGGGCCTCACTAGTCCGCAGGTGCTCTACTCTCTAGTCTGTCGCTGTAAGAAATACGTGTACTATAAATGTGGGTATCAATAAAGCCTAACCCTAATAACAGATATCGGTTGACCAATGAACCCTAACCCTAACACAACCCTAACCCTAACTAATGAACCCTAATAATATATTATAGAACCCGCGGGCTAGTGAGCATTCCCCTTATTACCACCGGTTAAAGGAATAATTCTATTGACAGAATATGTCAACTGCGAATTAAGTATTGATTTCATAATTTGCATGCGCCAACCTTCAAGTCTGTACCGATTCAAAAATTAAATTATCTCTTATTTTAATATCCATAATTTTTAAAGCCTGAGTTTTATGTTATCGTTAATAAAATTAATAGAATCTTATGCAAATTACTGGTAATACGTGATGTAAATTGTAGGAGGTGGGGAGGTGCTATTCATCGTAGCCCGTTCGTAATTTAGCCATGTGTGTGTTAAAGGGGTTTGTATTTTAGTCAATTATCAATTCCTTTTGATGGCACGTGTGAATTCGCCTAATAAAGAAAGTTGATTGACAGTATGCATTGACTCAGACTCCTTGGTGCCTAAATGAAATGTCATCACGGTATTTTCCGACTGATAGTTTTAATGGACATGTGTTCAGTAAGGTTGACGGTGAATTTTGGCGATGTGTGCTTAAAAACAGGAGATAAAGGCATTTCATTCATTTGGGAATTAAATCAGAATATATTACTTGAGGTGTGAATTTTGTAACTTATTTGTCAGAATGGAAATGGCTATTTTAATGTTCAACACTTTCGCCCAAGGTAAGGCCAGCATTTATGTGTGTAAATTTTGAAAATTTCCTAATTTGAATGAGTTTGAAATAGTCGAACGATTCAAGTTTTAAAAATATCGAACATATTAATGAAGTAATGTATCGATATAGGGTGAAACGATCGTGGGATGAACTGACCCATATTCGCCTGTTTTTAATATTCCATTTTTGTGATTTATAGTTAAGTCTAATAAAACAATACTTTAATAGTATAAACACTTACAATTACCATGTCAACGCGTTGCGGATTGAAACCACGGCTTTAAAACTATGAGTGAGCTCACTTTTTTTAATTATTTGAATAGAGGCTATAGAACCACTTGTAATAACATGCTCAACACATTTCGGATTGAAACCACCGCTTTGTAACAATGAGATTACTCACTTTTCTTTATTCTTTGCCGACATACATAAACGGTAAACGGCTTCGTAGCACATTGTTGTTTTAAAAATCCAAAACAAAAACATAGTAACAGAATACAGACTACATGTGAACGTACATGTGTAAATGTATAAGTCATTAATGGGCAGTCAAGCGGACGTTAAATAAAGCTGAATAATACATTTTTACGAATGTTCGTCCATATGATTATTTGTAAGGTTTGTTATATATGCCGCACATGTAACAAACGAGTATGCGATGTTGTAAATTATACATCGATAATATATGCATATGGATACGAATACAATGTAAAGCATACGTGTAACAATAATTTCATCAAATTAAATTTCGCGCTGGGGTCGGTGGTTTATGCATATATTTTATTTCAAAGTTTTAAAAGCATGCCGATAATGCTGTTTTTCGGGATTGGACTACTGAATTATGGACACGAATACAATGTAAAGCATACGTGTAACAATAATTTCATCAAATTAAATTTCGCGCTGGGGTCGGTGGTTTAACAATTCCGCAGCAGTCGGTGGTTTAACAAATCCGCGGTGGTCGGCGGTTTACTCAAATTCGCGGCGGAAATTTAGAGCGGATTTTACAGCGGGACCTGAGCGGATTAATAGCCTGTACTCCGCGATTTTTCAATTCCGCCCAGGTCGGGCCACGGAGGAATTTCATACTTAGCCCTGAAGTGTACTGTACTGAGAATTTTAGAAAAATTGCTTCACTACAAACCGAGATATTAGTGCTTCAATTTTACGCTAGCCTTGATCGAAAAAGTAGCATTGGTAGGATTATAAACAAAGTCTCGGTTATCCATTTTTATATCAAATTATCCATAACAAAACATATTGAAATCCATAAATTAACGCAGGCTAACCATGGCCTTGAGAGTTGATTTTATTCCGAGAAATCCATCTCTGCCCATCGCTGGATTGGCTTTTGATTTCTGATACTTGAGCTTTTGAGTGAGTGTGTGTATTCTCCCCGTTCAATCAAATCTATCCCATGTACTTGAACATGACAGCCCTTCGTTTACTATGTGGTCTTCCCTAAAACTTTGGACAGTGATTTAAGGTATTAAAAACGGTGAAAGTATTGTTCGTCTTCATACAGTATTGTTCACATTGTTGATAGCCTCGTTTGTCACACAATTAGTTTTCCTACATTCTGCTACATGTATGCACTGGTTAATTGGGCATAATAAAACCGTGAGTCATGACGTAACGTTATGTAAACATATTTGGTCCAATTTGGAACTTTGTTTCAAATTTAACGATTTTGTTACGCAGTAAGCCATTGGTTGGGACTGTTGACCAATAATAATTTAGAACAAGAATTTTCTCTATTTACAGTAGTGAGTAGTGGGATTAGCTCTAATCAAACGGAACACTGCGAGAAGTATGCCTGCTATAGGCAGATTTAGCTCTTGCATAATGCATGTCTTCAGAAAAAGAGAAATAGACACCATTGTTACATGTACAACAGACAGACTGATAACAGCATCCATGTTTGTAATGTATCCTGAAATCATCATGTTTATTGTACCTACCTTTTGTTTAACATGGTTATGACTGGTTGTAGATTGAGCCATTACTGTATTTGTTCTTGAATCAAAATGAATTATAGCAGAATTATCTACAAATAAAACATACAAATCAACATCATTTAAAAAAAAATATCAACAACAAATAAAAAGATAGGTTGCCAGGCAACGAAACATACACCCACAGCAGCTGTTGCATATTTTTGAAACATTTATAATACACTAAAATCTGATTAAGAGTAAGGACTCAATAAGAAATAATCAGAAATTCATTAGAATTTTTTTGGTTTTTATGAAGTTCTGCCCCATGCTAACGTTTAGTATATGAAACATTTAATATCATGGATTTGACTGTTCAGTTCTCACTGAAAATCAATTTGATTGTTCGTCTCAAAACCTTAAACTCTGTGTGTCAATCTGAAGTCAATTGGATGATAAGTTTGGCCTCTAGAGCGTCCACAAGATTTTATGAAGTGATCAAGGGCCATTACTCTAGTAGTAATTATCAGAATTCGCTGAAAATCAATAGGCTTCTTCGTCTCATGACCTTAAACACTGTGTGTAATTCTAAAGTCAATCGGATATGAACTTTAGCCTCTAGAGCGTTCACAAGAAATTGTGGACGACGGACAGACCGACAGACGGGCAAGGCGAAGACAATATACGACCACATTTCCATGTGGGCGTATAAAAATTCAAATGAAAATAATCAATAACAATGTCTTGATTATCCATTCTTAAAATAAATTGTTAACCCGTTGATCGTGTTTAAATCCATTGAAAATCACAACCACCCGATGGTCTTGAGAGTTGAACATGGGCTTGACATGTGAATAAATGTCAAATGAAAGATTTATAGAAAAAAATTTGAGGGTCAGATGAAAGACCTACAATAGGCAGATTTAGACGTAGAACATTGATAATAGGAGTGTATTTTATTTCTTCAGAAAATTATTAAAATATGTGAACAGTAAATGTAGGCAGGTCCGTAGCCATGGAGGGCTATTGGGGGGGGGGGGGCTTAGCTGGCCACATCCTCAGCCCCACCAAAACATTCTGTAGCCCCACCAAAATTTCTGAGCTGGCTACAGGCCGAATGTAGGTACCGGTATACAGTATTGTGTTAATTAGGTTTAAATGTGTAGATAAAGCGGTTAAAATTAGTAAATAATTTGATGGCAAAATAACCACACCCATTTCTTATCAGTCCCACAAATCACAAACACATGTAATATAATAGACTAGGTCTAGCTATGTTAGTTGTATTTATATCTATATTTACACCCTATTCAGGAAATATTCTTCATAAATATCAAATACAAACACTGCTTTTTCAAATTATGTTGCCATGCAACAACACATATGTCCATTGCAGCTACATGTACATGTCCTCCAAGCCATTATTAAAAGTTGTCAAATCGCTTAATTTTTTTATACATAAAGGTTTGCGTATTGTTTTATTTTTTTGTAAGCAATAGGAGCATATAAACACAAGATAAATATACTTAAAATAACTGTATCAAGGGCAACAACTCATGGTAGAATGTTTACTCATGGAAATATACCTGAATTTGATAGGCTTCTTGTTTTTCCAACTGTACCACTACCAGTTAGACTTATAATAATTTTTTAGGTATAATAAGTAGTACATGTATTTAGGACCTTCTAGTTGCTGTACAATATTTCATAATAAGTAGTATTTAGGCCTACCAGCCGCTGTATACGGTGTGTCATGCATGAACCTTATTTATGTAGTAATAGGTCTAAATGACAACATACCTTAAATCATGTAGCAAGATGCAAATAGATCTAAATGATGACATACCTATAAACAAGTGTATTGCAGCCTACATATTGTAATTTGGGCTCTACAAATGAATATTTTCTTTGATTGGCATTTAGTACTTGAACATATTAAAACAAGGTACAATTTTATGGATACACATTTTTTTTAATGGATACACAAACTCAGTAATTGTGTATCCATAAAATTGTACCTTGTGTTCTAGAAATGTAGCCTAAAACCAAGCCTGGAAATAAGGCACCTGTCACTGACAATGTCAAGCACAGATTCAGGCTTTGTCAGGCACAAAACCTCTGGTGCCTGTCATTTTATCAGGCACTGATTTGTCTTTTTTAATGATATTATTAATATAGGTACTATTTCCACGCCTGCATATAAGCTTGTATGTAGCATTCAGTAACGAAATAGACGGCGTACTTATCGGCATATTTACATCGGTTATCCATACTCCATGTCTAAGATATCTTTCAGAATTTTCTGTCCGCCCACATTATTTCTCCACACACTCCAAGTTTTCTTCAGGCTTTGGATAGATCCTCATCATAGTTGCATTCACATTTATTCTATCGTCATTATGGTAATGAAAATGGATTGATTATTCGTCTGACTTTGTTTTACTATCCATTTTATTTTTGCTTTCAATATAATTACTCCAAAATGGCAATGTATAAACAAAGACCTGCACATGATAGCTTCGGTAATTTTCGCTTTTTGGCGGAAACTATCGAGTAATTATCCAATCACTGTTGCCTTGTTTAGAAGAGCCCATTAAATTTAAGGGTGAACGCATGGTATGTCAGATATAAACCTACTCTCCCTCGGATTGATAGAACACTTGCGCTGCGCCCGCGTGTTCTCTTATCATATCAACCTCAGGTAGGTTAATATCCTATACTTACATCGCCTGTAAATTTAATGCATGCTTGTTGTACATTGTTGTATAGATAATCAAAAATGAATATTTTGATAATTTCATCCATATCATTTATGTGTGAAGATTATGGCTGTCTGAAAATATTATTGTAACAACGGTACTGGACAAATGAGGCTATCCATTTTAACGTTAAATTTCTAAATCCGACAGGTATTTTCATCCATTAAACATACATTATGCAAGAGCAAAATCTGCCTATTGAAGGTCTTTCTTTAGGCCTGAACTGTTATTAAAACTATTGATTAGACATTCATTAACTTATTCAGACCATAATCAACTCTCGATGTCAAGACTTCCCTGCGATACTTGTTCGATTATTGTCCGATTTGCTGCAAAACTTTCCTTCGTGATTTATCGATTAAATGGATAAATATGCAGATTCAACTCTTAGATAATGTATTTTGATTAATATCAATCGAATCAACAAACAAAAGACAAATTAGTGCAAAACAAAACCATAAGCAATAGGAGGATTACGTCTGATAAAGGTGAATTTGTGCACAACAATGTCAGTGACAGCTGACAGCTGTGACAGGTAATTACAGACTTGACAAACCAATAAAGCAGCTAGCAAGTTTTCAAAATAAAACCAGTTTTAAAAAATTAATATCATCTTTTATCTAATTCAAGATCTTCCTTGCAGCCACTGCCTTGTCCAAAAACTTAAATTGTATGTGTATTATCAGTTCATTATAAATATGTTGTGCCAATCCAAATATCCAAGCTTAACCTGACAGATCTGGACCCTGATTCACAAAATCTTAACTAAAGATAAAATCCAAATTTCAATTTTAGTAGATACTTCGGTTTTGATTGGCTAAGCACTCAAATCTATCTAATATTATCCAATCAAATAACTAAAATTTGGATTTTATCTCAGTTAAAATTACGCGAATAAGGCCCCTGATCAGATAATAATGAGGTCAATAAGTCAGACAAGACAAAAAGTAAGGTCGTCTTTCCAACCTCGTGGGTTTTCTTCAGTTTTCTCCCACAGCTAAAGACCCCATGTTGCCAGCATATTATTAAAATGGACATTAAACCTTAATTCCTATGCCCTTCTAGTAGCACTGACAGTTATTGTGTACAGTTAGGCTATTAAAAGTAAAATTTATGATTACGGTAAGGAACGCCTAGTCATAGATTTTGAAGCTGCCATTTTCTTGTAGTATTGACTTGCATTACATAATAGCAGTGGCATTGGTTACCAAAATCTGCCTGTACATTAATGCAGGTTTTTCTTAGCTGTATTAGCATGGGGCGTGATTGAACTTATTGAAAAAATGTCAGTCTAGAAAAAGTAGCCCAAGCAAAATCATACTCTACTCTAGTTGCAATGTGACTTCGTATGACTTGTATCTCTCAGGCTACTTTTCAATTTTTTAAATAGTTAAAATAGCCTACAACTGTCACTAAAGTGTCACTGTCGTCAGGTCAGTGTCACTCGTCAAACAATTCGGCCTTATTATCACTCTGTAAAAAAATATATTCCAACTAAGACGGTGATAAACCAAATAGAAATTGTGCTGATGACAATTCGTAAGCAAATAAATTCCACAACCCAGTGTCTCAAGTTTCATTTGTCGTCAATTCCATTTGGAAGGCTTTCAGTCAGAGAGAAGCCGGTCGAGTCGGGCTCGGTGCAGTAGAAAATGAAGGCGAAAATTTCTTGGAACTTTCTCAGATCAAAATATAAAACATGCAAGCTAAATCTCCAGTTTAGCACCGAAAATAATTCAATTAATTAAATAGTCAACATAAACGACTACTGTTACAATAATATGTTTTGATTTTACAGCCTTTTACCTGCTCTGAAGTTTTTTCGTGCCATTCTGTTACTACTTCAAGTCGACTCAAAACCGGAAATGGCTTCGCACTGTTTACTACGGGAAGTCACGGAATTTACCGAAGATATGCTGACCCAGGATAACGCTGTTTTTTAATAGCCAAGGACGTACAGGGTTATGTAATATTTCAGAGTTATTTTGAAACAATTTCGTGGCGGTGGATGTGTGATTTTTGCATACTTTTAGATTAGTAATTATTTAATAATGCTGTGCTAAATTTTATTTGCTCGTCTTTCCAGAATATTCACCGGTAATTAGGTCTATCGCCGACAAGGAACAGACGGCCCTGCCTTATATTCAACATTTTGGGTTTTTTTTTTTTAAAGGGAATATTAGTTGGGGGTTTTTTTGTTGTTTTTTTTTAAAAAAAAAAAGCCATTTAAATAAATAATATTAGGCCCGTCGCAAGACATAACCCACCCCACCCTGCCTCAATAATCTACACATGTAGGCTAAAGACATCGAAAAAAATCAAAAAAAAAAAATTAAAACAAATCTGTTGGGGTTGGTTTTTTTGGTGGGTGTGTGTGTGGGGGGGTGGGGGGGGTAATCTCATTTTTACAAGTTAAATCTTTAAAGGAAATGTAAAATAATCAGTTTTTCTATGACGCACTATGAAGGACATTTTTACCCGGATAGCGGCGCAACGGCTATTCTTATATCATAGGCTATCCTAACTGTCAATAACCTTTTAAGTGCACGCCAATGTGTACAAGTAATGTTGTTTGTTTTTTTTCGTCCCATCCGAACGACTAGACATTAAATTTACAAACCACATACATATCAAATTATATTTCTTAGCAAAATTACCACAGAAAATCGAAAAACAAATCTCACCTGCTGGCAAACACAAACAAACTTTCAGTAGTTTTCATGGAAATCAAACGGCTCAACAACAAAAAAATAATTAACTATCAGTTTCTCTCTCGATTCCAGATGACTTGAAGACGTATTCCCCGATTTGAGATATTTTTAGCTATTAATAATTTACAAAAAAAATTAAAATGGACGAATCTAAAGTAAAGCTGAGATACCGAATATTCTAAAACAACCTAGATATATGAAGCTGTGAAAAGTCTTTCTGTAGAAATTTGGCGGGAAAAATCAATACGGTAATATATATATACTTAAGCTGTTACCATCAACCGCTCGCACTGGGCACCCATGTCGCACGTGTTCTTAGTAGACGAATATTGACCAAAATCGACAAATTAACATTCGCATATATGACATTTTCCATATATATATAATATTTAACACGCCCACAGAAATACCCGCGCGTCAGCAATATTTATTTTTATCACCTTATGAAACAGTAAACGTATTAAACGTAAAATATGTTTAGACTTCATAGCTTCCGATTGCTATCATATGATGGCCGTTTATTGCACGGTAACACGTTGCAGTTTTAAAATTTAAACTTGAAATAGTCTTCACAGAATGCCGTGGTGTGCATGGGTTTGGTGATACACCGGGGCAATGCCTTGGTGGCGATACCCGCTGGGACAACTTTTTGATGGTGATATCACAGGGCCAACTCCTTGATGGCGATACCCGCTGGGCCAACTCCTTGATGGTGATACCCCGCGACCAACTTCTTGATGGTGATGCCTGGGGCCAACTCCCCAGAGAGACACACAAACTAGGACATTTCGGGACTAAACATGGTTCAAATTTATTTCAACAATTCGCTTGTACGTAGGAGTCTTTAACTGTGTAGGCCTATGCGTGTGTGTGTGTGGGTGTGCAGGTGGGGGCTGAGGTTGGACAGGCCACTCTACTCCTTGTAACGCACATGCGGGAAAGTGAAACCACACAACTTGCTCACTGACTGACCTTGTGATTCAAAGCGCACACGTTTACCACCACCCGGCTCAATTTGCAAGTAGGCTAATCGACCATATTGATAACTATAAAATAGATAGAGGGAGGAGGCAGAGGGAGAGAGACAGGGGCAGAGATACATAGAGAGAGGGAATCGAAGGACCCGGGGAAAACCCACAAGGTTGGACAGCTGCTACTCGTCACATAGAAGCGGGGAATCGAAACCACGACACTTTTGTTTAACAATATTTTTATTAAAGGCATCTGAATGGGATTAGGAAACTATCTTAGATGTAAATTTTAAGCCACGCCACTTGGAAAGGTTAAGCCGACGCGTGTGTGCATCCAAACGACTAGTAATTCAAGAGAACAGATCGGAGCAGAGAGGATGATAAGGAAAGGGCGGAGGAGGTCATGGACTTGTATTTGTTTATAAATCTTATTTAAAATGCTTACTGATATAAAATAACGCACGACGACAGATTTCCAGTATAAATCGACCTTGCAGTACAAAGGCCAAATTGTGTACTCAAAACTGTCAACTTGACATTTTGTCGAATATCGGTCAAAATTATCGACAAATGAGAGACAGAGAGAGAGGGGGGGGGGGGGGGGTGAACGCCCAGGCAAAATAAACTAGGTAATTTCGGGACTAACGCATATATGGTTCAGTTTCATGTCAATAATTCGGCCGCGTTCTCCAGGCACCAAACTGAACTGAAAAATGTGAAATATGGTATGGTCTCGGGTATATCTATTTGCATACTTTTGTCTTTTTTATTTGAGTTGATATTGGTTGTCTGTACGTTAAAGTTCCAAAAGCATTTTTTTAAGTTATATTTTTAAAATGTATTAAAATAAAGCCCTAAAATAGATTGAACCTATAAACAGTCCTACCTTGTTAAAGAATAATCCTATTAATCTTATAATTCGCTATTGCCAGTTGAGAAATTGGCAAAAATATCATTTTCAACTTCAAATTCAAACGTTTGAAGATGGCCGTCCATGGAGAAGAATGGGAAAACAAGGGAGGTAATTGAGTAACTATTTCCTCAATCAGCCTGTGCCAGCCTTGCTAATGCCCAAAAAGTTTTGCCCATGATCGTATAATAGTGAGTTGACAACCTTTTGAGCAAAAGACATAGAAATAATTATGTTTTGACTTTCTTAGAAAATATGAAATTGGAACTTTAAGGGCAGAGATCTCTCCTCGTAGTATGGAGTACACGTAGATGATTCTCTGTGTCAGTGGGCCTATGCTGTATTTACGAAGCTGTCTGATAACAATATAATTAGTGTATATAAACGCAGTGACATTTAAAAAAAAAATAATTCAATGCATGTCAGCGCTGATAAGAATGAAAACACCGATTTTTGAGATATATCTCTTCTCTTTTCCCTTTTTTATTTGAGTTGATATTGATCGCCTGTACGTCACTCAGTTAAAGGGACAACAGATCGAACAGAAATAAAACAAAATGAAGTTTAAAGGAGCCAAGTCCCTAACTCAGTCTCATTCAAAGTATTCGACGTGGCAAACACGAAAATGAAATTTTTAAACTTGGCACACGAATCGCGTGCCAGATTGCTTTTGGGCGCCATTTGTAATGAAGTGACAAGATGAACGAGGCCAAACCTATCATAAATGAAGACTATCGAAACAGACTGGAATAATCAGACGCCAAAGACTGCCATTCATTATGCACTATTCGATTATTTCGCCGAACATAATTGATTAAAAATTAGAGTTAAAACAGAAACGATTGAATGTTAATCTGTTTAAATATATATTCATATTACATTATTATATATTTGTGTCCATTTACTAAGTGCCAAAAATAGCACTTAATCTATACTCTTCTATGCAGTGGGCTGCGGGGGCACTTTACCTGGGCAGCGGTAGCCTATTCGTCGTTTTCCAATAGTTCGGTAGGGAAAAAATGTGTTTCCGTGTTACCATTGAAAGCATGAGAGAAAGAAATGATATGATTTATTTATAGCTACAAGGCCATACCAATTTCATTCTGTTGTTTCTCAGGAAGATTTGTAAAAACTGTCCTCAATTTTACTTCAGAAAAAAGACATTTTAAAACCAGAGAGAGACAGAGAAATGGGGTTTAACGTCCACTCGACACAAACCAGGTCATTTCGGGACTAACATATGGTTTAATTTTATTTCAATAATTCGCTTGCGCGTAAGGGTCTTTAGCAGTGAGAGGATACCGGAGTGCCCAGAGGAAACCCACGAGGTTGAGAAGGCGCCCCTTTCTCCATGCCACATACGCTCACACCAGGGATCGAAACCAGAGCCGCAAGCCAGAGGTGACCGGCCAGCTAGAGGTCGAAGCGCGGCACTCTAGACCACTAGGCCATCCCAACCCCCTTGAAAGCATGTAATTCATAGTCCCCTGGTCGGATATCGAAACTAGTTTCTTCTGGCCAAAGTTCCAACAAGCCTCGTGATTTTTTTTCCAGCACCCACCCCAACCCCACCCCACACGTATATACCAGCTGCTAAGTTCAAAAGAATGCAATATGCAACGCTATTTTCACTCAACGGCAAGAGACCCCACCCAAATACTCGAGTAACTCCTAAACGGGAGATGGTTTAGTTCTTTGAATTCGTAACAATATTCGAAGAAATACATACCCACATTATCATGATATTTGATTATAATAATATACAGTATAATAATCGTACCCCTGGCGTCAGTTGCCATATAGAAATATACTATATATACTTTATTAATGCTTACCTATAATAAGTTATCTGAATGGTGTTGTGTAACAAGTATTCTCGTGTTACATTCAACAGTAGCAATCCAGCGTACACTCCAGTTTTACCACTTATTTTACTTGAACTCTGAACTCTGAACCTTCGTCACCTCTGATTTATGGACACAGTCATTATCTATATGTATATCAAAACCTATTTATTTGTGTATGCTGCACGTCGTGGGATTTAGATCGCTCGTGTTCAGGTTATCGTATACCAAAATTTAAAGGGAGAGATAGAGGGGTGAAGACGGCTGATCTTCCACTCGACAAAAACTCGGGACTATGAGATACAATTCTATGAGGGAAATTTTGCAAGGACAGTGGTACTGCGACCTACTATTTTATCGAATTCTAATTAAAAATGGTTCTTTTACGTACACGGGCCCTCAGTTTTTCGTACCACCCGAAGGACTAGACACACTTGCCTTTTCAGCAATATCGCGCACCATCCCTGAAAAGGGAACTTTCTTTTCAGGCCCTCCGTCCTGCACCACTGACAAGGAAAAAGCAACCGTGCCGGAAAAAGTCTCGATGAATTTTCTCGGCCAACACAAGCGGCGAACCGCGACCTCCAGGCTAGCGATCCAACGTCTTAGGCTACACACTTAGCCACCGTGGCTCCCATAATGTCAAATTACTGTTCTATGTCCAGCTATACCTTTAAATATCAACACATCTAAATTATAAAATATATTTTCTATCCTTCTATATCTTTCTCCAATCCCTTAGAGCACTAATTATAGAATATCATGGGTTCGAGTCCCGGTGAGGACCAAGCAGAACCTCAGACATTTTGGAGCCTAGACAAAAATCTATGGTCAAACCATCTCGTAAAAGTAGGCCTACTCTAACACAGCACACTTGACTATAGAATAGACAATAACACTAGGTTAGTGTTAAAATGGCTTCCGCATTAGATCATAAGGCCTGCCATTGAGTCAAATGGGGTGGTGTCGATACCTCGCTTGTACGTGACAAGAATTGGGTCGCCTGTCTGGTTTCCTCTCACAGCTAAAGACCCCCACCCGCAGGCGAAATATTGAAACAAAATTGAACAGTATGTTAGTCCCAAAACGACATATTTTGTGTCGATTGAACGTTAAACTCAATTTCTCTCTTTAACTGAAAGCCACTTTAAGCAGACTGTGTAGCCTAGTCTACTTTCGTTTTGATTTCTTAGAAAGGTTTTAAAATGACGACTATAATATATCTTAAATGGTTTCTCGGAAGTCGCCACGATACACGATACTGACTGAGTAGTGGTAGAGTAATGACATAATGCAAAACGAGCGCCAATAGCAACGTATAATATGTATCTCAGCTGTTTATTTAAGGAGTGTGGCTGAAAATTTCCATCAATTTCCTGGTATTTTTAAATATTGATAGATGAGAGCAAATTCTACTTACCCTGCCTGTCAATTCTTCCTGTTTTTTGAGTGTTGACAGAACAGTTGTATGATATTATATGGATTTAACGTCCTACTGTTTTGCCCCGAGTTGTATGATATTATATTATGGATTTAACGTCCTACTGTTTTGCCCTGATTGGGCAAACGAAAACGGGCATACGCCATACAGTGTATTATGATGACAGTTTTGCCAAGACAGCGGCAATACGGCCTACTAATACATTGAATTCCAACTGCCAAGATATCTTTTGCGTGCACGCCACTGTGTAATAATGACAATAATATAATGAATTTATAGAGCGCCTGCATTCCAGGACAAGAAGTCGCCAGAGGCGGATCAAGGCTTTGTAGGGTTCTAGGCAGCTCGAACAACTCGGTCCTTTGGTCCTTTGCGGAACTGGTTCGCTGCAATCTAATTAAAATATAGATCTATATTTCGTTTCGTTTTTTATACTTTCGACAAGTAAAAACGAAATTTTGAACTATAAAAAACGAAACGAAATTGGATCTGTGTTTTAATCAGATTGGGTTCGCTGTAGTAAAACTGAGACCACTGTAAGAAAAACAAGGATAAACTGATGGAATAATGCCACGCACTACAACTTAGTCAAACATTACCATAGCAGTCGGCCAGTGACTATTAATATGTTGGGGCACAGCAACAGTCAATTGCTGGAGAAAATGAAAACAAACTTAATTTATCATTTCTTAAAACAACAGAGAAATATTCTGTAATTTACTTTCACACATCTGAATTGACTTTTCAAACATCTGAATTCACTTTCTAAAACTTTCAAACCCTAACGAGTGGAGCTTTCTATTTTTGTCGCTCAAGAAAATGCCACAACCAAGCGAGGTTGGTCGGAAACGTAGTCCAGTAATTTAATAATGTAAAAAATCAAATTAAAAAATGGTCGTCAAAACTTTTATGCGCCCTTTCTTTTCTTGGGCCCTAGGCAGCTGCCTACTGCACTGCCTATAGGGTAATCTGCCTCAGGAAGTCGCCGTAGCAGACCGTTTCATTGTTTTGATTTTATGTCGACAGGTCTGTATCTGATTTATTTGACGAGGGAAGATTAAACTGAATGGAATTGCAATAGTTAAGACGAGATGCTACAAGTGAATTGATTAATAATTTTCCTGTTTTAAGGTCAATAAAGTTTCTAATAAGACTAATGTAAAAGGATGGAAATTAGTAGATTTACAGATCATTGAAACATGGTGTTTAAAATCAAAGTTACAACCTAACTGTACAATTGTTAACCAAGGTGGTTGGATGTCTGTATCACAAAGCCTGTCACTGAGTCAAGTGCCGTGGTTTCGAATCCCCGGTTGTACGTGACAATCTTGTGGGTTTACTCCAGGACCTCTGGTTTCCTCCCACTGCTAAAGACCCCTACGCGCAAGCGAATTATTGAAATAGAAAATTAAAACCATATGTTAGTCACGAAATGACCTGTTTTGTGTCGAGTGGACGTTAAACCCCATTTCTCTCTCTCCGTTAACCAAGGTCATGGACATCCTTTCTCCTCAATATCACTGATGTTGATAAGAATTTCGTCTTTTTGCGATCTGATAAACTTACTTCCGGTAGCTAAAACTTCTGTTTTCTCGTCAGTTAGTTAATGGAGCATTAGGTAAGATTAGTTTGTCCCATCCGAACGACTACATACCCTGTCCCCTGGCAAGGGGTGGTGGGGGTTACGCTAGAAAGTCCAGATGAACTTTCTCGGCCAATGCAGGGATCGAACACGGAACGTCCAAGTTGGCGAGCCAACGTCTTACACACCAAACCACCTTTGCTCTCCTGGGGCCCCACGACTCTCGCAGTAATGGTACTAACAATTCTTCGACTCACTATAACCGTGAATATGATAGCAACATAATAAAAAAAATGGCAGATAGCTTCACATAACATTAAATATACTTTTTTTTTTAAAAGAAATGTATCGCCTTGGTCACACCCCATCCAACGCCTCGCCATGCCACTGCTTAGAGGCGCTTAATTTTTATTGCTGGGGTGCTTACTTGGTCTCATGGGAAGCTGCCACTCCCACCCTCCACCCTCGCTGTAAATCCGCGTCCTACTGTTCTACACCGACTGCGTGGGCTTATGAAGATGGACATACACCATTCAAGAAAACAATTGACTGGGCTAAAAGACGGCACTTTGCTCGTGTGAAATTTTTTATTTCTTTGTTTAGGCGTGCAATGCCAGAGTACAACTGTTTCCAGGACAGAATTTGTAAACGGGTTCTGGGTTTTTTCGTCCTATCTGAACGACAAGACACCTTACAAAAGGGAACGTCCGTCCGAAAGTCCAGTGTATTACAACCACCGTTCGCTTGGAAATGAAACAAACTGGGGTTTAACGTCCTACTGTGTGTTGTGAGGGCAATTCGAACTCAGTTGTCATTAGGGTATCACAGTTTCTAAAATCGGATAAAAATTGTTACCTCAAGAAAGGGATCATACATAATCCAGGAAGTTATAGTCCGATATGCGCGAGTATTGAACGGAGTCAGGATCACTGAAAGATAGAGTGCCCACAAACAATTTATGAACGGACGGACAGGGGCAACGACAAAATACGTCCACGTGAAAATTTGGACGTATAAAAAGGGTGAATAAAGGTTACGCTTATGCTCAATAAATGCCACATCTTGTCAAAACTTCAAACAATGAAATTTTCAATGTATTTATTTTTCATTTTTCATTTAGGAACTATTATAAAACGAACAACCATTGTTTATCTAAAATCTGACATAATGCATCTTTTAACCCCCGGCGTGTTACTACGGTGATGATTGGTCGGAAATGAAACGTGTTGTATTTTGATTGGTTTGTATTATTACGTATATTGATTGACGAATAACAGATGGATTGCATCGATTTTCACAGTTTCTTTACATACACTTTCTTCAACTTCTCTTTCTAATCAACTTATATACACACACATTCTACATAACATCGGTAAGCATGTTTGATGTCACTCCCTAAAGGCTATGTAATCGGGTTATTAGGATGAGAATTAGGGATGATTTGCGGGTTCGAATGTATTGAATGCCTTACAATTCTTGTCTGTGATTTTTAGAGGTGTAATTTCTCTCTCTCTCTATATATATATATATATATATAGATAGATATATATATATATATAGAGAGAGAGAGAGAGATGGGGTTTAACGACACAAACTAGGTCATTTCGGGACAAACATATATACGGTTTAATTTTCATTTCAATTATTCGCCTGCGCGTAGGGGTCTACCCGGAGAAAACCCACGAGATTGGAAAGGCGACCCTGCTCCTTGCCACGTACAACTGGAGATTTGAAACCACGCCAGTTTTTTTTTTTTTTTTTTTTTAAACAATATTTTATTCTCAGAAAAGGATTGAGGAACAGGCTAGGCCTATATCACCTCTCTCCTATAGGCCTCTTGCCAGTTGACCCAATGGCAGACCACCATCTGTGTATATAACAGACTTTAAACGATTCTTCAATTCTGTTATATACCGGAGCATAAATATATCGTCATACAGTACAGACAGGCCAGGTACTCCTCATAATAAGGTATCCTAACTAGTGACTTCCATTGTAAAATCAGAAACTAGGATTGAAATAATTAATGAACACCTTTAGCCAACCGAGGCCCCCCCCCCCCCGGAAAAAAAGTTGCCGATCACATTGAGTACCGTATTGATTGGGGACGTGGCCCCAGCTCTCAACCTCAACTAGGGACGGGGTGTCAGTTGGGGTCCCTTTTAATTCTTTTTTTTTAAATTCGTCGTTTTAAAAGATGTAAAGAGTAACTCAACCGGGTTAATGCTCTTTTTGACCACCTGACAGGTTGGGCCATCGACTACACAGTTAATCCCTGTCCATCTCTGAACCCGCGTTGGCGTCCTATTTTTAAAATCCATATGAAGAGTACAGGGGAAGAACGATCTAAGTCACATTTTTGTCTTTTCGCATAAAAGGCAGAACAAACTTTTGGACGAGAATGCTTGACGCGAAGAGAACAACGAGTGGGTTTAATTACAACTTCAAAACTATGTGTAATAGGCTACGAATCATTATACCAGTAGGCCTACAAAAACTGACTTCAACTTTTCAGCCAAATTAAAATAGCATTATGCAAGAGCAAAATCTGCTTATTACAGGTCTTTCTTTAGGCCTAAGATGTTATCTAAATAATCAATTAGACATTAATTAACATATCCAGACCATAATAAACTCTTTAAGTCAATGCTAGCCTTCGATGTTGGCGGATTAAATTCTTATATGCCGCTTAATGGCCGTTGATAATTAAATCAATCAAGTGGATCATCGAGACTATGCTGTTTATATTAATGATTTGAGTAATGATGACCGAGGCTATGTGAATATTTCAAACGCTTTTTTCTAGGCTAATAATGGATCAATTTGACTGAAATTTTCAGCAAAATATCTTTACACTATCTAGTTTTTAACTATTATAGTGAGAACTGCCATCTCTTTATCTTATCTCCCATAATTTAACTTTAAGGTCAAATAAAGGGTGCAATGGTCGTATTTGTCCGGGGGGGGGAATTTCAGAAGGGCCTTGATTCGAAGTGACTCCGATCGTTTTTATCTGAAATTGATTGTTCCACCGTAAGCTTATACAATGAGCTACCATATGGCGCCATTGACTGGAATTCGTTGAAAAAGTGACTTAGATCGTTTTTCCCCCCTGTACTCTTCACATAATAGTACATGTATAGCCTACATGTTTTAACAACAACGGCATCGTACACCAGCCAATTTAAAGTAGCCAAGTCTCTAACTCAATATTATCTGAAGTCATCGACATTGTTAACACGAAATCATTGTCAATTTAAATCAACATTGATGTTGTGATCTTACCGGAAAGAGATGGGTTTCTGATATCCATATCCAATATAATTTGAAAGATAAGATGAACATTTTACCATTGGTACACGAATCTTGTACCATAATGCGCTTCAGGGCCATTTGTAACAAGGGACTCGACGAACGAGGCTAGAGATATTCCATCAAATTAAACGGCGTCGTCATATTCTTATCTGAGGGGAGGGGATGCGCAATAAATATGATGTAGACTGGAATAACTAGACACTAAAATTGGCATTTGATTGAGACTTCCGATAACATAACTGATTCGAAATTAGAGTAAAAACGTAAACGGTTGAATGTAAATCAGTTTATATACATTCATATTACATTATTTTATGCGTTGTGACCCATTTGTGCCATTATCTAGGTCCCAAATGAAGAATACAGGGGAAGAACGATCTATGTCACATTTTTGTCTTTTTGCGTAAAACAGACTTTTGGACGAGAATGTTTGATGCGAACAAAACAACGAGTGGGTTTAATTATAACTTCAAAATGATGTTTAACACGAACCATAATTACCAGTACAACTGACTTCAACTTTTCGGACAACTTTGTCAGGGAGGCCATTTCAGAAATGCCCTGGTTCGATGTGACTCCGATCGTTTTTACCTGAAATTGATTGCTTCACAGGAAGCTTATCAGGCGCGGATCCAGGATTTTTTGCAGGGGGGTGGGGGGGGTCTAGGATTGATAATTTTTTTAACTACATGTAATTGCGCTTATTCGATTAACGGGGGGTTTGGGGCCCTCCCCCAGAAAAAATTGGTAAATTAGATTCAATTTGGTTCATTCTGACGTATTTCCGGAAGGTAAATTCCAAAATTACAGGTCTAAATCGCCAATAAAATCGCATAAAAAAAATTTCAAGTCTGAGCGGGGGGGGGGGGGGTCCGGACCCCCCCCCCCCTCTGGATCCGCGCCTGCTTATACAATTTTCTACCAGATGGCACCATTAACTGGGGTTCATGAAATAATGACTTAGATCGTTCTTCTGGACTCTTCAAATATTAGCGATTTAGGTCCTTTAAGTATTTTTTATACACGACCAATGTTGAACAGCTGGAAGCTACCTGCCTTCGATACTGCTGTAACTTATTCGGGTATAACACCAAAATTTCTAGCGAGGTGAATGTTACCACACGGGGTCCCCCATCTAATGATGAAAGACGTGATTGAGCCAATGGTCATATACTCTGTTTTGTCAAGTTCAGTTTACGGAAGTTTTCAGTCACCCATACTATAATGCTCTGTTTGGAATATCACACAGTCGTCAGTGGTCCTATTAGATAAGGTTGAGACTCGTCACCAAGATTAGAGGTTTAGGTAATTAATTGGCCCCAATAGCGATCCTTGGGGAACACCAAATTTTACTTGACCACTCCGCTTGATAGTTCTGTGTCGTAACCCTACCTGTGACCGGTGCTCTATTACTCGGACTGATAGCCTGGTAAAGAATAAGTCGTCGCCATGCAGGATACCCCTACATTTTGCAAAAGAGATGGAACCGGCAACAGGGAAAATCAATAGGACTCATCCTCTCATGGCTGCCTGGTAAAGAATAAAACACTGAGTCCATCGTGATGATGTAAATGATTTATTCCAGTTCTGAATTTTATATCAAAATATAGAATAAATAAAAATTGATAAAGACAGAGCAAAGCAGTAAAAAAAAAACTGGAGATAAAAAACAAAATCAGAAAAAAATCTAAAGACAAGCAAGAGACTAAATCAAGAAAATCAACACAAAATAACATACTATAGTATTCCAGGGGGAAAAGAAACCATGGGCATGACCTCTGTCCTATTTAATATTTTCAGTTAATTTTTACCACTTTTAATGTCAATTGCTTTCTCTTTTTTTTTTTTACAAGCAATGTTCATTACATTTTATTTCAAATATATCCCCTTTCTAGCCTCTTACAAAAATCATTATGGTAATATTTTATACAAGGCAAGAAAGAAAAAAATAATTGGGATATATTTCTTCATTGGAAATAGAAGGAAATGAAAAAGAAATGCATTTAAATAAGCCCCTTTGAAAAATTTAACTAAAATATATTGTTTCATTTTAGTTAATAGTTTTTATAAAGAAATTATGGTGGGAAAAAAAAGAGTAAAATTGATTTAACTTGTATAAAACGAAGTGTGTACGATTCTCTCCCTTGGTTGCTTCCGTACAATTATACTATTTATTTGGATAATGTTCATCTGTGGATCAGCTGCAGTCAATATAAGAATTTCGGATAATTACTCCACGATCTGAAATACGCTGCAAACCCACTCAAGGAGTATGAAGCTCAACCAAATAATAACCGATAGATAAAGCAGAGCCATGAATTTTTTCAATAATTTAAAAACTTTTTAAAGATATTTAAATTTTGGATTCCCCCATAATAAAAAAACAAAATCTATATTTTTGTGTATTTTCTTAGAGAATGAACTTTACAACAACCAATATGAACCAAGCTTTCTCCACCAAAATATCCCATGTATTATTCGGAATGAAATGTACAATAAAAAAAAAATATTCCCATTTATACAAAAGACAATACATTGAACATAAATGTCTGTCGAGGTCAATGCTGAACACCCTTAGAATTAAGATTTACTCATCCAAAATCAATACCTTAGCATTAGCTGTAGTGGTGGACAAGTCCAATTTTGAATTCATAGGGTATTTTCTTGGGACAAGCATTTATTTTCAAGGCTACAGTAAAACACGGAAAAACAGACAAAACCAAAAAAATTATTTATTATCTTAACAAGTCTCTACACCAAATTGGATATTTATTTTTTAAGAATTTAATTAACATCATGTCAGAAAAACATTGTTAAAAATTAATACATTTGTTGTTTTTTTTTAAAACTGAATTTAGGTTTTCAGTTCGAATAATTCTGATATATTATTAAAGCTTATTGCACGAGGCGATGGATCAGGAAGAAAAAAAAAAGAAGCAAGCAAAATGGTTAATAGTTACTTTAAAAAAAAATGTTCCCCTGTTTTTTTATTGGCTCCTAGTTCAAGTAATTAATCCTTTATAATAAATAAATATTAATTGATATACAGTAGTAACAGTCAGGAGAAGTTCATAATTTCTTCGATTAACTATTATCCATTTTGCTTCACAAATAATCAGCTATTCTGGGTATAAAAATAATTAATTATTTCTCGTCAAGTTGCAAGTAACCTAACAGAATGTGGCGAAAGAGTGAGAGTGAGAAAGAGCGCATAGACCACACGGGCTTGAATTCTTGAACCCTGAATATTTTAATTCTTACTGCATGAAATCAACTGAATTATTGAAAATCTGTATTTTTGCACACATCTTTTCTTAATGCCAAAATCTGACTCCAAGACTCTTTCCAGATTCAGAATTCCCTCGTTTTTCATTTAAAAAAGCCAAACAAGTCAGAATCTATAAGTTTAGCTAGGGAATTAAATTTGAATACACCAGCGAAGCAATTCAGGGGCCATAATCACAAATAATCATAAATTGTCAATCACTGAATAGACAATGTTAAATTGCCTTTGTCGAATAAGGTCTGAAGATGTTACATGTATACTATTAAATCCGATATAAACCCCTGTGATCATGACTCAAAAAGACAAAGAGAAAGAGAGACAGAGAACTTGATAAATGATAGACAGATTTAAATTTCAAATATGTGACATCATTCATTAACAAACAACAGTACCGCAGATCAGATCAAACTGTGATCTGATTGGCTATTATTATCATGTGATATAATAGGTATTTATATATACAATATTTTCATACAATTATTATTTAATCAGGTCAACAAAAGTTTTTTTTATATCTATATTCATAATTACTAATGACAAAAAAAAAATAATATATTAATAATAATTAACAGGCAGAAAATTGAAAACTATGACCAAACATATCATTAAAATGAAAAAAGAGGAAGAGAACTAACCATTCGTGACCACTATAAAGTCAATGTTTTTATTCCCCATACTATTTTAAGAGAAATTTATAGAAAATTCATTTTCCATTTCATCCCATCAGTATGTCAAGCCAATTTCTTAATGGGGGTTTAAAACCCTAATATTTGTCTCATACAGTACAGATGACCATTTTTGAGTTGAGTGTTCCAAAAGCCCAATATTCAGTACTAGAATACAAATTTAAGATCTACTTTCAGTTTGCTTGAACAAGATGAGTGCGTATGAAGAAATCTGAATAACACAAAGCCACACTCAGTATTTCATGTACAATGTAATATTTTAACCATATAATTACATGAATTTCAGCATTGAAACACGATATATTTTTGATCAATTAATAAACATAATGATGATGTTCCTAAATAATGGAATCTCAGAGTTTCTTTTTGTAAGCAGGGAAACAAAAACTTGACATAACCATAGCAACCTGTACATATAACAATTATGATGTGTATATGAAAATATATCTAACGCGTGATTGAAAATACAATATCTAGTTTCCATAGTAATATCTTAAACCAAAATGACAAAGATCACATAACCAATGAACAGAAAAAAAGAAAATATATTTATTTGAATCCCATTCAAGAATCGTAATTTTCATTTACTAATTTAAACGATGAAAATGTTAATTCAATCTTTCAGGTCTTTCTTTCAAAATTTGAAGACTAAATTCATGAATGAAATAATTTAGTGAATCTGGCAATTTTACATTCATTGTTACACATATTCTAATGTATTAAACGCAGGTCTGGAAATAAACGATTTTAGTTTGATCTCACAAAATGTCAGCTACTCAGTATATGTAACTTTCTGCCCAAAATGTATCACAAATAAAATTAAAAAAAAAACACCCCAAAAAAGGGGAAGAAACAGTGCCATCCAAAATGACCAAGACCCAGGGGCATTGTTCTTGGCCAAACCAGGATTGACCTGTAAATATATCGAGATGAAGATCGAACCCAGTATTTGATTCACTCAAGATTAATCCGTACACATTTGATTTGCTCAAGATCTTCAACAATTGATTCGCTCAGGATTAAACTGTGTATTAATTATGGACATGAACTGTTGAGCCAGTGAAGGCCGTAAGCACGAATCACGACCTTTATCTTTGCAGAAATGGTTTCCGTTACACATACATTATGCAAGAGCTAAAACTGCCTATTACAGGACTTCCTTTAGGCCTGAAATATTATCTAAATTATTAATGAGACATTAATTAACTGATCCAGACCATAATAATCAACTCTCAATGCCATTGCTAGCCTGCGATGTTCAATGCATTTAGAATACATTTTGTGATGGATAGTCGAGGCTAGGCCTAAAATTCAATTAATATTATCTCGGTTCAGAGAGGAGCAATTTTGACATAAACGTTTATGTTACTATAGCGAGAACTGTCATTTTTTATTTATTTTTTTTATTATCTAATCTCCGATAATCCGTCTAACTTTGATCGAATGAAATTTCATAAACTTTGTATTGAATGAGTAGGATCTTAACTTTAATAACAATTGAATTCATAAAATTGCCAGACCCAATGAAGCGTTCCCCCCTTTTATTTTTAGAACGGAACAGTGAAATTGAAGAATGAGGATGATCATATATATAGTATAAGCATTAGTTCATACTTCCTTCGTACAAACGATTTTCAAAAAACCAGGCCTCTAAAGCAACCTACATGTATCGCAAACAAATCGTACATATAACAAACAGTTTTAATTATTACCATTATTAATACATTATTTACAAATATTTTACAAAACGCACAAAAATTTCAGATTTTTTTTAAATTGTTATGTACAAATTAGGCAAACAGCAAAAAAGAGAGAACTGAAGATATTGTGTTTTTGTTTTGTTACTATATCTTCGAGAAGCCCCTCCCCCAAAACAGAGACATATACAAACGGACGAAAATACTAAGCTAGATGTGTAAGTTGGACGAAGATTTGCGATGGTGCCAACATGAGGCTTAAAATACATAAAGGATACTCGAATAAAATAAATAAAAACATATACAGGGGAGAAAGAGATCGCGTTCAACGTCAACATGAATCGCATTTGGTTTAATTTTATTTTAAAAATTGGATTGCACATAGCGATCTTCAGATGTGGGAGGAACCAAGGGAAAAAACCCACAAGGTTGGACTCCCTGTCACGTACAGGCAGAAAATCATATCCTAGGTCCCAACTTGCTCGTTCATAAGTTAAGTTTTTGTGCGCTCAAACTGTAAACGGGACATGTACATGAAAATCACCTTGATTTCAATTATGATGACTGCTCAATCAAAATTGTCAAATTGCCAATATATATATAAAAACAAATAGATGCATAATTCAAAAAACATAAAAGACATGTATCTGAATATCTGTTGAAGATAAAATTATTTCACACGATGTTAAATAATATGCGATCTAAACTTCAATTGAGAAGGATGGGGTTTAATGTCCACTCGATACAAACTGTAATTTGTCTACCAACTCATGGTTCAATTTAACTTCAATAATTTGATTTAGCTGTGGTAAGAAATCGGTGGACCCAGAGAAAACCAACAAGGTGGGGCAGGCTACCCTACTCATTATTACATAAAACAGGGAATCAAACCCACACTTATTGCAATGACAGACATCACGTTTTAAACGATTTGGCAATCCCCAACTTCAATTGAACAATAAAGTATAACAAAATGATCTCAATGTAATCTCTGTGTATGTATACGTACATATAAATATTGAGAGGTGTTTGTATCCTGAAGTATTTTTTTCATGACCAGGAACTAGGCCCCCACCTCCTATTGGTTGTTCGTAGGGGCAATGCTTTTCATAAAAAAAAAAAGTCCAAGGCTTCGCCAATTCATGTATATGAACCTTGACAAACTGGCTCCTTGGACAATTGTGCATCGATTGCAGGATGTTACAATTTCCAAGATGACTGCGATGACATCATATTCAGTTTCAGGTCCATCGTACGCTGGTATTTATAAGTCCAATTGTTTAATGGATTGTCCGTGCATATTTACACAGCTAGCTTAGAATGTTCATCACCATAGAAACATATAATTACATGTATTCATTTAATCAAAGTGATTATTTCACAGTTAACAAATATAATGAATATTGAAGGCCATTTTAACCAGATATTTTCATGATCATTCAACTAAAAGAGAAACAAATTATTTTCCAGCATAACAACTCAGGTATCGTGTAGTAGTTCTCTGTTTGAGCATGAGTTTCTATATTTAATTGTTTAGTTTTAAACCGTTCTAGGCGAATTGTTCAAATTTGTAAAGAATCATCAAAAAAAATATTGGGTGTTGAATAATCAACGGATTAGTTAATTACTCAACACTGCTAGCGAACGTAAACAGCTATAAACCCAACACTATCTAGATAGAAAATTTAAAACTACCCGACAGTAGGAACCAAATAATTTTTAATGATTCTCAACAAATTCGAACAATGATTTGAAACTAAAAATCAAATACAAAAAATCCTTCTGACAACAGTTACAATTAAATGAAACCCGAGTTGTAGTGCAAGATACAGTAACATGGGACATCTTTGATCTTTAACATCACAGATATGTCAGCACATGTCGAGCAGACCTTGAAAAACTCTGGTTAACATCAACAAGCTGTAACGATCGTGTCGAGATTAACAACTTTGTCATGTGATATCAAATAGAACGAATAATCACGATATTTTTTTAAAACCCTACATCAAACTGATATCGGCCAGATTCAATCCATCAAAAAGCTTGAAAACAATGAACAATTGTTAAAGTTTTTTTTCACAATCTGACAACAAATGACATGTTTTCCTTATTCTAACATCACAAATATCTTCTGCCCTACCCGATATGTTGAATTATTCACAATTCCTCGCTGAAAAATCAGCTTTTAAATAAACAAGGAAGTCAGGATTTATATAAAGGGTTGTCCGATGAAATAACATGCAGACTGTTGTCAGAATGAAAATAAGTTTAAAACAAATATTTGTCGTTAATTTTCAAAGTTTGTTGACTTTGGAACAAACCGGACACAATTTTATGGAATACAATTACTGTTGCGACGTATTAACTAAGTTTCTCTCTATAGTCTTCACCAAACAGCGTTAAGGTATAAACAGTAATATCAATAACTTGAAATAAAAAAAACGGTATTTGGTATTTCTAAGCGAAATTACCATTGACTACTGAATAACTTTTCCATCTGGAATTTTCTCTGGACTTCATCAAGTAAACTGCATTCAGAAAAGAGACAGTAATTGTATTCCATAGAATGGACCCCCGTGTAAAATTATCACAAATATTTTGAAAGATAAACTGTGGCCACTGAATAATTTGTAACTTTTC
This sequence comes from Patella ulyssiponensis, assembly GCA_963678685.1. Taxonomy (NCBI): domain Eukaryota; kingdom Metazoa; phylum Mollusca; class Gastropoda; family Patellidae; genus Patella; species Patella ulyssiponensis. The sequence continues at coordinate 91,605,659 of OY783225.1, forward strand.
ACACGGTTTTTCATATATAAATATTTTTGGCAAGTTTTTGTATGCGTTTGCTGACGTGAAAACATGAAAAACGAAATATGCATTGCTAAGATTCTACAGCTCTAGTGGGATTTTAACATTCAGTTTCAGTTTCGGAGGTCGGTCGAATCATTGGTTGCTATGGTAACATGGTTTATTTATAGAAAGTATTATTAAATCATCAATACCAACTATTATCTCTTGTTTCCTGTAAAATCAATAATTCTAAATATTTCTGTCAATTGAGGAACAAAATTTTTCTCCGATTTCCGACAAGGATTTACCTTTTTCACCAGGGAATCGTAACATGCAAAGTAATGATTTTCAACTCAACACGTTTTAGTTTTTCTATGAACCAGGCTACCATACCATAAATATATCAACTCTAATTCCAAATACCAGTCTTCAGTCCATTTTCCATGCGTGCGGTGTCACTACATTTGCATTAAACTTACATGTACTTCTGCGCCCTACATTTACATTCAACTGCCTTCTCAATATATTTTAGACCAAATTTAACATCGAGGTAAATGTTACTATGCTTACTATTTTGATCTGTCTTTAACAATTTATTAAATTTCATTTATAATTCTACCAACTTAATTCTTAAGATTTGATTTCATTTCTCGATTTTGTTGTTTAGCGTGACTAACTTTGGTAGAAAAATAAAAAAAATAAGTATACAAATGTTGACTAAAAAGTGCTGTTAAAATCCACAACAGAGCTGGAGTTGATGTGTAATACCTTTCGAGACAAAAATACAAAGAAATAACAGAGAGAGAGAGAGAAAAAACAAATAATCACAGCAGACAGACGACATAACATGGCTGATATCTTCTGCGTTTTCATGGAATATGTCAATTACAAAGACTCTTGGCAGACGAATTCAAGTCACAAAATACAAATATGTCCATTTAATAAGAAAAATAAAATAAATATATGCCTTTTTTTGAATTTGAACGTTGAAAATTAAACACTATTTATAATACTAACAACAAGCCTTGAAACCAACCAAAGTCATTACCACACACTCAATCCACTTGACGTCCAAGGAAGAATTCTTTTTGAACATCCAGTAACAGACTACGTTCAGCTATACCGCATTTCTTTTTTTCCATTTTGTAATAACGGCAGCAACACTACTCTTACAAAGTTTGTTTTTAAAATAAAACCAACATCGGTCGCGGTCTTTCGTCAAAAAGCACTTATTTCTATATTGTTCCATTTGGGTTCCTTCCATCTCACTGGTTTTACTAAGATATTCACACAAACAATTCATATCAATTGAAATCCATCCCATAATAAGTCAGTTTAAAGTAAGGGCAGACAACTGCCATGTGGACCACCCACCCACCCACCCGAACGAAACCACATCGTAAACCCTAATATAGTGTGGTTATGTGCAAAATGTTTTCTATCATATTTAGGAAATGCTTAATGCCGTCCATCCATTGCATAAAAAAATCAGAACGCAAAATATCATTTACGTTTAAAAACGAAGCGGCACCTACAACACTCTTTAACTGTCTCCAAAGTTTTCAATGCTGTAACGTTGCGCAATCAAAGCTTCTTGACTGGATAAACGAAGGCTTTGACATATCATCCCACAATGCACTGTTTAGATTTTTGCCGAGATCAGCTTTTCAAATTAAAACGTCTTAAGATGTTGAATCGCGTTTTATAAATATATTCATAGATATATATATATATATATAGTATCAAGTATCATGGCAACAGTACACATTATGTCGAGCTATACAAGTAACTAACTGTACGCCATTATTTCTTTTTTTCACATTCTGACGTAGAAATTCAGACATCAGGAATCGATTATCCATCGTATTAATAAAATCCTCTTCAATTTTTAGCCGTAAATCAGTTTTATGTTAAAACAAGACTAGTATGTTCCGACATATCGCTTTCACTTTGCAGACACTTTCACTGAGTCTCTTGGCTCCCGATTCCGTCCTCGTTTCTCACGATTTTCTTTCGATCGCTTAGCATTGCTATTATTGTTGGGATGTCTCTGTTCCTTTGGCTCCCAATCTTTGCGGATATCCTGTGTAGTGGCACGAGCGCTGGCAGACGCGGATTTGATGGTGGACTGCGACTGTTCACGTAGCGTCTGTCCGGCTTGGTTTCCAGGTGGCGTCAGTGGTGGTTCGTTCTCATCTCTGCTGGAACTGTCGCTACCACCGTTCTCCTGCTCCCGCTGTTGTTGTTTCCGTTGAACCATCTGAGCGTAACTTAATCTGGCAGGGGTCGTACCCTTTTCTTCAGGTAACTAGAAAACAAACAACAATATTTTATATTATTTATAATACACCCAACCTCCCGGATAGTGAGCCATCGTCTTACCCACGAATAAAAGAAGTGAGAAAAAATCCTAAACATTTTACAAGGGAAATTTGGGCATTCTTCTATTCGATTGAAACTGACAAAGGATCTTTACAGGCCTGCAAATGTGTAAGGGGGACCTCATTTAAGGAACCAGAGAAAAGCCAAGAGAGAGAGAGAGAGAGAGAGAGAGAGAGAGAGAAAAATGGGGTTTAACCTCCACTCGACACAAACTAGGTCATTTCGGGACTAACATATGGTTTAATTTTATTTCAAAAATACGCTTGCACGTAGGGGTCTTTAGAAGTGGGAGGAAACCGGAGTGCCCGGAGGAAATCCACGAGGTTGAGAAGGCGCCCCTATCTCAATGCCACATACGTTCACACCAGGGATCGAAACCACAGCCACAAGTGACCGGGCAGCTAGAGGTCAAAGCGCTGCACTCTAGAGTCTAGACCACTTGGCCATCCCAACCCCCTCAACTATTTGAAGACCAGAAATCCTACACATACATTCTCCTCCTGCCATAGCTGAAGCGTTTGATTACAACACGATTCTGCTTACACCATAGGCTTTTGAGGTTGGCAGAAGTAAAGGATGCTATCGTCCCTCACTCCATTGCTTCTTCGTGATAATTGGAATGTTCCAGTCTGACAATTGAGCACTCTCCACAGAAAGAGCGAAATGGATTGTTTTACAGAAATGGGAATGCTTTCACTGACAGGGCAACCCTTAAAATCTGCAAAGAGTAAAATGGATTGTTTAACAATTATGAAAGTTCCAGATTAACAAACAAGCCTCCCGTAAAAGATATGTTAGTCAACTGCCAATGGATCTTTTACATGCACACTTATGTATACACAAGACTTCGGTTTTCTGTCCCACATGTGCTGCACCTTTAACAGGGATCAAACACTCAACCTCCAGGCTAGCAAGCCAGCGTCTTCCCGCTTAGCCACCGTGCTCATGCCCCCCCCCCCACAAGGAGTAACGACTGATGTTGAACATAATCGCACTAACAAGAAGTAACGATTGTTGTTCAACATAATCTCGGAGTAACGATTGTTAATTAACATACCACACATGATACAGATGTTGTTTGAGGTTTAATTTGTTGAACAGCTTGAGCTGATTGTTGTTGTTGATGTTGTTTTATAACAACTGGTTCACTTGGTTTCAAATCTATTGGGCTTGTTGCTTTACTAACTCTGTAATATAATAAATATTATATAGTATCCCGCCCACGGATTTTATATACTTCTAATAACATCAATCAAAAGTCCACCAGAAATGAAATGAAATGGGGTTTAAAATACTACTTTACTGCACAGACATGACTAATGAAAACCGGCATACGTCATGCAGTGCGCTAATGACCGAAATTTTGTCCACACAGCAGCACTACAGCCTATTCTTAAGCTATGTGTGTATCAATTGAAATGATTATATATAGGCGTAAACACTGTGTATAAATATAAAATCTATCAGATCATAATTATGGTCTTTATAGCATCCAGAAGGCTTTTCAAAGTGATCAAGGGCAATAACTTAAGCAGTAATTATATCAAAAGGTTTCTTCGTCTGATGACCTTAAAGACTGTGTATAAATTTAAAGTCGTTTGGATATTAACTTTAGCCTCGGGGCACCCACAAGACTTTTCAAAGTGAACAAAGGCAATAACTCTAGCAGTAATTATCAGAAAATGGTGAAAATCATTAGGTGTCTTTGTCTTATGACCTTAAACACTGTGTATAAATTTTAAGTCTGTTGGATATTTAGAGCGTCTACAATAAACGACAACATTTCGATGTGGGCGTATAAAAAATGAAACAAAATACGAAATGCCCTTTAAAGTAGGGGGTGGAATAAAATTACAAATTGTTGAGTTCAAAGTTGACCCCCATTTTAAAACTTGGAGACATAGAAGACATTGAAGAATCAACAAAAAAATTTGAGCTTCAAAGGATGTAACCCCCCTGTACACCCCCCTTGAAAATATCTGACCCTGATTTCTGGTACTTTTAACGGATTGTACCAATTTCTGTTGTTGTAAGGCGTCATAGGTGTCTCAAATCGTTCGATTTTGATGGGTTTTGAATCTCTGGGTTCATATCTGACGTGAAAACGAACGTAACTTTATCCAAAATGGCGGAAATCCAAGACGGCGGCCAAAAATCCAAGATGGCCGACAAGATTTTATGCTATACCCTATCAAAATTGAATCTGCTTTCAGAATTTATTTTCTAGACTGCTTTCACGACTTTAACGGTTGTATGATACATTTGGATTATTCAAATTATTATAATGAACTATTATATTCATTATAAAGTTGCTTGTGAATCATATACCTATATAATTGGTATATACAATGGCGTTTTGAAATTTGAAATTGTTCCCATGAACAAATTGCAAATAATGTGTTGATGCCATATAATGTGTATAAAATAGATGTTTGAATTATTTGTCATGTATGACATGTGCTGTAACTCTTTATCATTAGGACGATGTTACTTCAATTCTGAGGGGTCACGGTGGCTGGGGGTAGGGGTTCGATCCCTGCATTGGCCGAGAAAGTTAATCCATATTTATCGGTGTGGTTCCCCCTCGTCATTGATGCAGGACGGATGGTCTGACAAGGACAGCTGTCTAGTCGTTCGGATGCGACAAAAACCAAGGTCCCATGTACAAATTAGCGTGCACAAAAAAGATCCCTTGACAGCTGGAAGTCGATATAAGTTTTGTACGCGAGCGGAGCACTAATTGGTTTGTACATCTTGTTGAACCGTTCTTATTGTTCACCACGCTGGCTTCTACAACATATGGGGTCCTCTTCCAGGATCTAAGTGAAGTTCCTGGATGTGATCACTCCTGCCTTGTATTTGCTTCAAAAGAACGGTTCCATAGCACTTTAACAAATGGATGCTCAGAAACTGGAAAGGGCCCCGGCACACATAATAGACACTGAGAGAAGTGTTGGTTTCATAAACTACAAATTGAAATCATGGGGGTTCATTTGCATCGGTTGGTGAAGTAGGCGACCAAATCACCAACCAAGACATATAAGTATCTAAGTAAAGTATGTTGCAGTGGTTGATTTATACATTCATTGAGCTATGGATCGCCTAGCACCTATCCGGAAAATCTCCATGATAATGGTTTGAAAATTGCTACGATAAATGTTCTTTACATGGAACATTTAAATTTATATTAATGTGTGATAATGATGTATGTTCCCTCGCAATGGTTACTTGCATAATGCCACATTGACCAGCAGTGAATATTCTTAAGGCCGCTACAGTCACTGATAAGGATGACATCGATGCGACTTAATGAGTCCCCAATATTAACTTTCCTATTCAGTGTAAACGGGTATTAAAATGAGTAAAAGGCACCATTCTACCCGAAACAATTACGTCTTATGTAAACAATGCACGCGCCACTGAGCCAATGATTGGCGCCGTGTGATGTGATTGCACGTGTTGAAGACAGTCATCTTTTACAGAGATCTTAGAAGACTTTCGTAATTCTCTGTGAAAGAGATTGATAATGAAATGTGAGATATAAGGAGATTTGACATGAAGTTCAGCAAGATCCTATGTATCACATATGTTGCTTGATACATGTATCTGAAAATTAGATGACGTCAGAAGACTGTGATGAAGTCAGAAGAGCATCTTGTGACTGTGATCAAATCCGGAGCCACATTTTGACAATAAAATCTTATTCTACGACCCATTACACAACATATGTTCGGATTTTGTATAAAATTTCTTCGGTCATCTTAGATTTTTGGCGGCCATCTTGGATTTTCGCCATTTTGAATATAACTACATAAATAACCACACCGGCAATCAACTACACGACCCAAAAAACATCAATACAGAACAATTGGGTGTACTTACAACTTCTTTTAACGAAAAAAAATGATAAAATCAAATAAAACTACCGAAAATCAGGGTGCGGTACCTTCAGGAGGGGTGTACAGGGGGGTAACCCTCTTTGCACCCCAAAATTTTTTGTTGTTTTTTCAATGTCTTCTATGTCTCCAAGTTTTCCGATGGGGGACAGACAATTTCAAAATTAATTCCACCCCCTATTTAAAGATAATAATATTCATTTATTTATTTTTAAACTTACTTTTGTGTAGCTGGTTCGGCAGCCACCTGTTGTGTGATGACTGGTTCTGCTCGAGGGATTGCTGTGGGTTCTGGTATATCTCGAGGAGGTGAAGGAGCTACTACAGGGGCTGGAGGAGGTGGCGGAGGAGGCGGTGTATTGGAACGAGTAATAAGAGAGGTTTGAGTTTTCATATCACGAACTTGTGGCGACGGTCTGGTGACACCTTTAACAACATCAGACATCTTGTTTTCTGGTAACTCACTGGAGGAAGAGTTATTCTGAAAATACAATTTACAAATTTAAAATGAGAGAGAGAGGAATGGTGTTTAACATCCACTCAAAACAAACTAGGTCATTTTGGAACTAACATATGGTTTTAATTTTATTTCTATAATTCGCTTGTGCGTAGGGGTCTTTACCAGTGGGAGGAAACCAGAGTGCCCAGAGGAAACCCACGAGGTTGAGAAGGCGCCCCTATCTCATGCCACATATACGCTCACATCATGGATCGAAACCACAGCCGCAAACCAGAGGTGACCGGCCAGCTAGAGGTCGAAGCGCGGTACTCTAGACCACTAGGCCATCCCAACCCCCTACTTGAAGTTTAACTGACTAGCAAATGCCATACAGTGTGCTGTGAGGGTGTTTTTGCCAAGACAGCACTCCAGTAATCTGGAAAAACCTAGTATCACTGTTGAATGTAGTTTTGAGTAAACAGAGGAAACTGTTTTGTTAAGCTACTAAATATAAAACCAATTTTATTTTGTCTTTTTAGGTGAAGATAATTAGAAGCCCTTTCAGTGAAGGAGGAAAAAACCTATTATAATATACATGTGTACTAAGACCAAATATGGGTCTAACTCAATTTTCACCAAAATTTGACTGACTAGGTTTTTCCAGATTACGGGAGAGCAGCACGACAGCCTACACTGTTATTGAATTCCAACCGCCAAGGGATCTTTTAAGTGTTCACAGGACCAGTTCGTCTGGAATCAATGAATCCCGATACTTACTGAAGAGCCTGGTAGGGGAGGGAATGACTTGGACTCAAATTCAAATTGACTATCATAATGGCGGCCATCTTTGGTAAATGAAGAATTCCTCTGCAAAGAAAAACACGAAACATATGAGATTGTTCATAATCGGATCAAAGAAAACTTTAAAGTTAAACATTCTGAAAAATTAAAATAAAAACTAACTAGCATAATTACAGTCACACTGATACATGTATGTTGGTCCATGAACGAGAGGCAATAGTTGACAATAGGAATTTTAAGATATCTCAGTGCTTTATCAACATTGAAATTCAGAGGAAATCTTTAAATAGACAGAATAAGGCTAATCAGGAGTTTTGCTGAACTGTTTACCATCGAAACTGGGACTTTCAATTCTAAGTTTACAATAGAAGTTTATAACACATAAACTTTAGTATTGTTAGTTTCATGTAATTAATGATATTCAATAAGCTTACTCGAAATGAACATCATGTTCAGCAAATTGACCTTTCAATTTCATTGATAAAGTAAGTTCTTTCATTTTTAATATTTCTGGAAATATATCATGATTTAGCATCCTACTGTTCTGCTCAGACTAGGCTGATTTAGACAGGCATATGCCATAAATTTGGCCCCGACAGCGATGCTATGCCCTGCCCTTATTTCGAATCCCCATTGTCAAGGGTTCTTTTACATAAAGGTCGATGTGTATGCGTTTTTCAACCCATCTGAAGGACTAGACAGCTGTTCTTGTCAGGTCCTTCATCTTACACCAGTGACAGGGAGAAACCACCCCGGAAAACACTGATGAACTTTCTTGGTCAACGCAGGGACTGAAACACAGGAACTCCAGATTAGCGAGCCAACATCGTACTGTGTATCCCCTTATGCTGAGTAGTGCCTCCTTTTAATCAAACCGATGTAAAAGCTACAACATTTGATGCACTCAGTAAAATTTCAAAATCTTATAAAAGCCACATGACAAACACATTTTGGACAGAAATTTGAACTGACTCGCACATATACAAAACCAATATAAACAAGCCAACAGTGAGGCTGATGTCCCCCGCCGAAATCCCAAAATAAATAGATGACACATATTAATTAATCGCACATTTATTTTTTTCAAACGTATCGCCCAATCAAACTGAACACGAAGTGTCGTCCAAAAATTGCTTATCTCTGCCTACCGTAAGCGGAAAATGCTCATCTTCGAACTCCATCAAGGCATTGACCTAATAAGCATATACACCAAGTTTGAACATTTTAACTCAATTAGAAGGAGAGTTATTGTGTTCCAAAGTCTCGACCAATCAAATTGCGTATCGCTCTGCTTACCCTGAGCAGAAAATGCTCATTATCGAACTTAGTCAAGGTATTACTGTAATGAAACTATACACCAAGTTTCATTACTCTCACTTAATTAGAACTAAAGTTATCGTGTCCCAAAGCATCAACCAATCAAATTGCTTATCTCTGCTTACCCTTAGCGGAAAATGCTCATCTTCGAACTCCATCAAGGCATTGACCTAATAAGCATATACACCAAGTTTGAACATTTTAACTCAATTAGAAGGAGAGTTATTGTGTTCCAAAGTCTCGACCAATCAAATTGCGTATAGCTCTGCTTAACCTGAGCAGAAAATGCTCATTATCGAACTTAGTCAAGGTATTACTGTAATGAAACTATACACCAAGTTTCATCAATCTCACTTAATTAGAACTAAAGTTATCGTGTCCCAAAGCATCAACCAATCAAATTGCTTATCTCTGCTTACCCTAAGCGGAAAATGCTCATCTTCGAACTCCGTCAAGGCATTGACCTAATAAACACATACACCAAGTTTGAACATTCTAGCTCAATTAGGAAGAGAGTTATTGTGTCCCAAAAAGTGTGCAGACAGACAGACACAGACGGACAGACAGACAGACGGACGAACCCATTTTAATAGTCCCCCAACTTTCTTCGAAAGGCGGGGGACAACAAAGAAAAGCTGCAAAATATGGAAGACCAAATAAGACAATATTGATGATTACGGTCTAAGAACATGTTATGTAAGAGACCAATAGTTTAAAATATTTTTTTTTTTATTAAATGTGTAATCTGAAATATAGAAAATAAAATCATTACTATTGTCTGATTTGGTCTTCCATACTAAAAATGGAGAACAAGACAAAGATGTAGACCAAGATGAAATCAGGTATAAAGTTCTACTGTTCTTTTTCAACTGGGCTAATGAAGACAGGCACTCATCATACAGTGTGCTATGAGGGAAATTTTGCCCCGAAAGTAGCACCACCACTGGACGATACAATGACTACAGCTGTTGTTGTTGGGCCATCCACCACTGCCATGAGGAAACCGTGCATAGAAATCCTGAGGAATTTTCTAAGCCAACAAGTAAACCCTAAACCTCCAGTCTGGCAAGTCTGCAGCTCTCTGAGCCACTGAATTGGTAACTGAAATTCCTTGTCCAAACATCAACCATTTCATAGTACATTTAGTTTGACTATCTTATTTCATAGTTGTTTTGTTTTTGTTTTGTTTTTTTTTGGGGGGGGGGGGGAGGGAACCCCAAAAATGACTGATTTATATATAAGCAATAGTTATTTTTCTGTATCATTTTCTTTATAAAAGAAACTTATAAACTGGAAAGAAAGTCCTACAAGCATGCTATTAATTTAATCAAACCAATGTGTAACGTTTAATGGCCGTAAAGGAAGGGATAAATTAATATACTGCACGAAGGCATTGAAATCATAACACACCAGTCTAGCATTTCATCTAGTATAATCAATGATCGATTGGATTGGAAAAGAAATCGGTTTTTCGTCCCATCCGATTGACTAGACAGTTGTCCTTGTCAGGCCCTCCATCCTGCATCCCTGACAAAGGGGAACCACGCTGGAAATCTGGATGAACTTTCTCGGCCAATGTAGTGTCTTACCCACTTAAACATCATGCACAGCAATGTGTATATGGGACCTGCATTAACGTAACAACACTACACGAACTATGTCAATTTGGAACTAACAAGGTTCAATTTTATTCTAATAATAATTTTTACGTGTAGGGGTCTTCAATAGTGGGGGCTTGGACTGGCGATCCCACTCCTTGTCAATAACAGACCTCGATGATCTAACGCACACATGTTACAGCATGTGAAACTTTTTTTTCTTTTTTTTTTCTTTCATCCATTATACATTCATACCTTTCTATCTTTGTTTAAATTTAGAGACGAATCCACGATGTTATTCTGGGGCCGCCGAAACGTATTCTGTTGAGGAATAAAAAGGTTAAATATTTTACGATTCATCTTCATTCAATTCAATTGTCCATAAACGATTCTTCAATTCATAAGCCGGAAATTATAAACATTTCTAAAACAATTCTATCAGGAATGATCCTGTAGCATTTTGATTTCTAGTCATAGCCAAGTGTGAAATTAAGGGCATTTCTAATCAGATCAGATTAACGATGACACCTTTTGTTATTTCATTTTACTCGCTCGTCTGTTTAATCGAAAAAAAGACTTGTGATAATTCCACTGATGCTTCGAACATCCTGAAAACTAGTACATTTGACTATTAATCAGAGAGGAAGAGAGAAATGGGGGTTTAACATCCACTTGCCACAAACTGGGTCATTTTGGGACTAATATACGGTTCAATTTTAATTCAATAATTTGCTTGGGCTTAGGGGTCTTTAGCAAAGGGAGGAAACCGGAGCACCCGGAGAAAACCAACGAAGTTGGACAGTCGACCCTACCCCTTGTCAGGCATATCCCAGGAATCGACTTAATGATGAGACCTTTTGATACAGCAGGTACGTGCTAACGATTCTGCCATCCAACTCCCTCCCAGACTACTAAACAGATAAGGGAATATAATTTGATAAAGGAAATTCCAGTCAAAGATAGGTTGCCAGGCAACGAAACATACGCCAACAGCAGCTAAATCGTCCGGGCAGTCAACAAGAGTTGTCGCATATTTTTACTTTTTTTCGATAATGAAACATTTATATTACACTAAAATCTGATTCAGAGTAGCAACTCATAAAGTAATTATCAGAAAATCATTAGAATTTGTTTGGTTTTTATAAAGTTCTGGCCCATGCTAACATTTAGTACGGTATACAAAACATTTAATATCATGTATTTAGCTGTTCAGTTATCAAAATTCATTGAAAATTAATCGGAAAATAAGTTTGGTCTCTAGAGCCTCACAAGATTTTTCAAAGTGATCAAGGGAGATAACTTTGGCAGTAATTATGGGAAATCGCTGAAAATCATAGGCTTCTTTGTCTCATGACCTTGAAATACTGTGCATCAATTTAAAGTCAATCGGATATTAACTTTGGCCTCTAGCGCGTCTACAAGATTTTTTTAAGTGATCAAGGGCCATAGTTTGAACATTCTAGCTCAATTAGGAAGAGAGTTATTGTGTCTGTGTGACGGACAGACAGACAGACGGACGAGAGAGAGAGAGAAATGGGATTTAACGTCCACTCGACACAAACTAGGTCATTTTGGGACTAACATATGGTTTCATTTTATTTCAATAATTCGCTTGCGCGTAGGGGTCTTTAGCAGTGGGACGAAACCGGAGTGCCCGGAGGAAACCCACGAGGTTGAGAAGGCGCCCCCTATCTCCATGCCACATATGCTCACACCGGGGCTCGAAACCACAGCCGCAAGCCATAGGTCGAAGCGCGGCAAGCTAGAGGTCGAAGCGCGGCACTCTAGACCACTAGGCCATCCCAACCCCCCACAGACGGACGAACCCATTTTAATAGTCCCCCAATTTTCTTCGAAAGGCGGGGGACAATTATCGGAAATCTCTGAAAATCAATTGGATTCCACGTCTCATGACCTTGAAAATCAATAGGCTTCTTCGTCTAATGACTTTAAATACTGTGTATAAATTTAAAGTCAATCGGATCTTAACTTTAGCCTCTACAGCATTCACAAGATTTTTCGAAGTGATCAAGGGTCATAACTGTGGCAGTAATAATAGCAGAAAATCAATAGGCCTCTTCGTCTCACGACTTTAAAACACTGTGTATAAATATGAAGTCAATCAGATGTTAACTTTAGCCTCTAGAGCGTTCACAAGATTTTTCAAAGTGATCAAAGGTCATAACTCTGGCAATAATTATCAGATATTGCTGAAAATCAATAGGCTTCTTCGTCTCATGACCTTAAGGGGGTGGACAGTAGAAAATTCCATTTTTTTTAATAATCGAGGTAAAGTTATCATTCTTACACATCTAAGAACACATCCATTGACTAATACAAAAATGGCCGAAAAATTTTCCTGGGGGTACCTGTTGCTATGGAAACGGCGGCCATATTGGATTTATGCGTATAATTTTAGTCATCTAGTTTCTCAAAAACTATTCAACAGAATGTTTTAAAATTAAGCAGAGGGGTTACTGACATGTTCCTTTATGCAATAGGCAAGTTTCATTACAAAATAATAATTTGAAAGAGAGTTATACACATTTTAATGTTAACTTTGAAATTTTTTCACGTGTCACAGTTGCTATGGCAACAATATATCAAGAACTATTTTGCAGATTTCAATAAAATTCTCCTATTGCACACATTTATTATATAGGAAGTTATATTCCAAGTTTCAAGAAAATCTGACCATAACTTTCTGAGATATAGCATGACTAAAATTGATAACTCTAGAAAAAGAATGTTATGAGAAATCAGCCATTGAGTTCAAGTATTTCAGTAGAACAACTTACGCCGACCTGTTCAATTCATTTATTTAATTTCAATATACTGACTTTTAATATAAATATTCTTTAATGTTTTTCTTCATTATATACAATATTTTCTCCTATTTTATTTCTTGTGTGTAAATTTACAACCAAACTTTGACAGACATAGATGTTATTCAAAACAACCATAACTATATACTATATGTGACCGAGTCCAGCGTAATGAGTCTAAAGTCGGAAACAGCGATTTAGAGCTGTAGGCCTAAATATGTGAAATACATTGAAATTTTCGAAAAAAATTTTATCACGTCGTTGGGTACTTAAACCTATCTACTTTGATCTCCCAAAGTCTCAAGCCAATATATTATCGACAAATAACCTTATTTTGTCATTTATTTGGTCAACCCAATATAAAGAAATGAAAATTGAGAGAAAAAAAAGGCAAAATCAACAAAACTCCAGCGTTGCACGCAGCGGCATTCATTAGGGAAATCCCCTTAATCCGGGTATCTACATGACGCTTGGGAATCCCTCCATCCTTATATGAAAATATGAAGGCTATATTTAGACGTTATCATCCAATTAGAAAGCACTATCCGACATAAACAATCGTCTGCTGGTTTGTTGACCAAATGGGGTCACGACCCGAAATGGAATGCGCTGATTGGCTAAAATCTCGCGGTGACGCGTTTGCGCATGACAAATGGATAATAATAATGTCTTCGCTGTCAAAACAATCACCCTTTTCTTTCTCAGTTTTGACGTTTCTGACATTTAGTAAAATACACCGTAATTTTTTAGAATATTAATATCCAATCGTTGTTTATGTAATAGAGCTAATATGAACTTACTTTGAGGTATGGAATTTTCCAAGGAGGAGAATATTGCCCGCTCATTGAACTCAAATCTAACATCATGTAATCTGCACGAAGCGGTGAACAAAAAGGAATTTCGTGATCTAGTCACAGAATTCTTTTGTATCGACGATTGTGTAGCATCGTCAGATGAATCAGACGAAGATAGTGTTTGTGTAGAGAAGCATGATTTTGATTTTGTCAATGACTCTTGTGATTCTGACAGTGACGACACCGACATTGAAAACAATGAAAATGACGTTCAGCTAGGCCTACCTGTAGTTGATGAAGTGGAAAAGGTATTAGCCTCAAAAGAAGTAAATAATACTGCTCTTTCAGATGTAAAAGATCATGAAATGAGTAAGATTGAATCATATAGTTGTAAGAACTGCAAACTTAATAATGGTGAACCCTGTTTTAAGTTATTTAGTAAGGATTTCGTTTATGAATTAAGAATGAACATGTCATCTTTGTCTGATTTTGAAAAGGACCTGATTTTGCTAGGGAAAATAAGTTGTGTTTTTAGGAATGATCCTTACACACAGTCATCAAAGAAAAAACAAAAGGAACGTAAACACCCGAGAACTGAACATTATGTCAATGGGATACGTGTTTGTCGTGAAACCTTCAAGTTTCTTCACTGGTGAGTGACCTTGCCTTTGTTTTTTATTACAAAAATAATAGGCTTACTATTACTATTATTATACTATTTATCATAATAATATGACAATAATGTAAAGTCAAAGCTTAGTCTACATTTAATTTAACTACAATAATTTAGCTTAAAGCCCCAATAACACTCTTGTTGTAATTGAATAATATGTCCCAATCTTTATTCTGGTCAACAAATTGAATTATTTTACAATATTCAAATAAATTGATGATACAAATTTCATCGTAACACACCTAATTTAAAAAATTGGAAAAATTCAACTACATGATTTGAAAAGGTTAACGTAAACCTTTTCAAATGTGACTTGGATTTTAAAATCTTTTTCGAACCCTCTGGACAAGTAAAATATGATGTAATGGATGATTTACACAACAGGTAGGACACATAAACATCTGGTACTTAGAATAAGACTATTATTTATTTTCTAGAGCTGCCAAGCCAGCAAGAGTGTTATTGTCCCTTTAAGTAAAAGTCCTTGAGTCTTGTCCCAACTGGCTGACTTTATTGTCAAGTTTCGTTAAAGTCACCAATTCATCAAATATTAGAAAGCAATTTGTGGCAAATAAGGCAAGCTAGATTTATGTCTCCTCACCACGACTCCAGTACTTAGCTCTTTCAAGTCGCGTGTAATCACGATAGCCTGATGGAGAGTCAAGTCGCAATAAATGTTTCAAGTCGAATCGCATGCCTGTCTTCACGGGACTCGAGCTCCCACCTTTGCTTGAATCCAAAGGTACCGCCGGTACATGTATTCTATCTAAATCCCACCACTACAACAATATTACCAGTACATGTATCTTGAATTTATTAATGTACATGCATCTACAGTAAGCTTAAATTCCAATAAAAACCTACAAAAAATTTACACATTTGCTTTGATTTTTCAGCATAAGCCAGAACAAGCTTACAGCTGTATTAAAACACTACAAAGAATTTGGTTTAACACCACGCGAGAAGAAATCTGGTGGTCGACATGCTAGTGATAAACGTTTGTTAACCCATGATGATATTTGTAGAGTGGTAACTTTCATTATTAACTTTGCTGAGCTTCATGCTCTAGTGTTGCCGGGAAGAGTTCCAGGCTTTAAAAGATTTGATATCAAGCTACTTCCATCTCACTATACAAAATCAAAGGTGTTTTTGTCATATCAGACAGCAATGAAAGAAGCAGGTATGGAACTTATAAACAGTATGATCAATGTTCGAAAACAATTAATTTTACAAATATGTTTTTATACACCCACATTTTCATGTGGACAAATATTGTTGTTGTCCCCGTCCGTGAGGACGTCCATCTACCCGTCCATCCGCAATTTATATCCAAAGATCTTGGTCCCTGATTGTACGAAAAAAATCACAATTTTAGCCTGTGGACCATATAGACGACACATTTTTATTCAATTTTTAAAATCGTTTGAATATTTCATTGTTACACCCTGATGGTGATTTAAGTTTGAATTTTGTGAAAATAGGACTGAAAGTACCGACAAATTGGCCGCTTCCCTATACGCAAATAGTACATGTATGCAATCATGTAATTCCAAGATTGTGGACCTACAACAGGTCAATTTTTATCTGATTTTGATGAAACTTGAAATGTATGTTTATATTTCAAAGAAATGGAATGAAATAAAATGGGGTTTAACGTCCTACTCTTCTGCACCTAACCTGGGCTAATGGAAGACCGGGATATATTTCAATGATCTTGCTTTCTTTCGATATTCGCGCATATTGGACTGCAACATCATGGATTATGGCCCCTGATACACATAGTGCAAACAATCACATTTTTAGCTTCTGGACCCTCAACGTCAACAGGTCCCAAATTTGATCTTATTTTAAAAAAAAATATCAGACAATATTATGGCGATTCTTTGTACGCAACTTGTGTGAAAGTATTAATACAAAGGTTGTGGACCTACTAAAGGCCACAATTTTTATCTGATTTTGAGGAATCTTAAAATATCTTTATATCCCAAAGATCTCATTTCATTTTGATAGTCGGGCATTTCAGATCATAACTTCCCGGATTAATTATGCTCCTGATTGTACGAAAAATCACATTTTTTCTATTTTTTTTATGTATCCATCTCTTGCAAAGTGTTGGAGTATCTTGCATGGCATCTGCTGGTTTCAAAATGTTTATACAAGCATGATAACACATCATACAGAAATGAAATGGGGTATGACATCCAACTTTTCTGCCTCAACCGGGTTAATGCCTTGTGCTATGAGGTGAAATTTTGCCCAGACATCAGTTTTTACAAATCTCCATCAAATTACATCGTCATACTATCCAAATGACTAGACACTGTTCCTTGTTGCCAGGTTCTCTGACTTACACCACTGACAATGTGAAACCTGATGAACTCTCTCTTGGCCCATGCCGGGATCAAACCTGTGTTTCCATGGTTAGTAAGCCAGCTCTTTCTTTGGCTTCCCATGTCATACAAAATGAGATGAAAAGAAATGGGTTTAACATCCTACTTGTCTACACCAACAGGACTAATGAAGAGTTGATGCAGTGTTCTATGAGGGTAGTTTTGCCCAAACTTCATCGGTACTCTTCTTCAAATTTTTACTGTCAAGGGTTCTTTTACATGCATGTCAACAAGACCTCGGTTTTCGTCCTAGTAAGCTTAAATATGATATATAATTTTAATTTTTATTTCAAGATTAATTTCGTTGTTTTTTTATATTTTCAGGCGAACGGGTGGTGAATATTGTGGGTTTTCGCAGACTTTGGAATGCACTTGTGCCGTTTATAGTCCGAACCAAGCCAATGACAGATCTTTGTTGGGTTTGTCAACAAAACAATTCATTAATTTACAAGAGTGCAAACATGTCAGATCAGGAAAAGTCTGTTAGGTGTAAAACACAAGAAGAACACATTCTGAAAGTGACACTTGAACGTTCTCTCTATAATTCTATGGTACAGAAGGCAAGAGATGTTTTGAAAAACTTAGGAGTAACTGAACTTGAATCAACAAATCCAGCAACACGAGACATAACGATGCACTACTCTTTTGATTTTGCACAGCAAGTGCATTACCCGTCCAATCCGCTTCAACCAGGCCCGATGTATTTTTTAACCCCTCGCAAGTGTGGGTTGTTTGGTATTAACTGTGAAGCCCTGCCTAGGCAAGTGAATTATTTAATAGATGAAGGAATGTGTATAACAAAGGGATCAAACGCAGTCATAAGTTATTTAGATCATTTTTTTACTAGTTATGGTCTAGGAGAAATGCATCTTCAACTACATTGTGATAACTGTTGCGGTCAAAATAAAAACAATGCTCTTTTGCAATACTTGTCGTGGCGTGTAATCCATGGACTTCATAAATCTATAACACTTAACTTTCTGATCAGTGGTCATACAAAGTTTGCACCTGACTGGGCCTTTGGACTAATAAAGCAAACTTATCGGAGAACTATGGTTTCTTGTTTAGATGAAATTTCAGAAGTTGTCAACTCTAGCACTTCTACTGGAGTAAATACTGCTCAACTTGTTGGTCATGAGAATGGTGACATCTTGGTACAACAGCGGGACTGGCAGTCCTTTTTGCATCCTTACTTCCGTTGTCTACCCGGGATAAAGAAATATCAACATTTCAGGTGTGTATAAAAATGATTTTTCAGTCAGGTTTCATTTTGACAGTAGTACAGGACAGCAAGCAACAGCGTCTAGTAGTTTTTATGGGCCAAAAAGAGATCTGTATGCATGTTAAAGAACCCTCGACCTGATGGCATTTGCGATAAGAGGAAGCTGTAGCACTGGTGTCCGCGCAAATTTTCCCAGCATAGCGCATTGCATGCCGATCTTCATTTACCCCATTGATGAAGAAAAGTAGGATGGTAAACCTATTTCATTTCATTTGTGTATAAAACAATGTACTTTTAATTTGAGCACAGTTAATATTATTAGTAACACAGTATTTATACTTTCTCATTAATGTTCTTACAGATTTGACAGTGAACACCCAGGATGGGTATTCAAGAAAGAATTTACTTCCTCTTTGGAAGTTGGAATATGTCTGCAGAAAACAACATTATCTCCGCCTGCGGACAGACCAATGTCACTTGCTCCTCCAGGGTTGCCCTTAGAAAGACAACAGTACCTTTACAGAAACATCAGAAAATTCTGCACATGTGAAACACAAGACATCACCTGCCCAGTGCCAATTGCAAACGAATCAAAATCAGACGACGATGAAGAAATTATTGAGCCCCAAAGCAAGAGAAGAAAATTTGAAGAATAATTAATAAACTGACACTGCTTGATGTTGATTTTCAGCTGGTGACTGTGTTTTTTCTGATTTGAACTTTTGTACATTTCATTACATTATCAATTTGAACAATAAAAATGTATTGATAGGAAATAATTTGACTATGATTAACAGTTTCTTGTTGGCACACTATTGGTTTCCATGACAATCAAAATGATTTTGATTGTTTACTGATTGGGAGTTTTGTACATTTAGTTCGTTATAATATCAATTTAAACTGTAGATTAGTAATAATCTGAGGTAATTTGAGTATGATTAACAGTGTTTTGTAGGGATACTATTGGTTTCCATTGCAAGAACAACTAAATTTTTTTTAATTTTAACTTTTTGAATATTTCATTATCAACATAATTGAAAAATTGTAGTTATCCAAATTAATTTGACTATGATAAACAGTGTCTTGTGGGGCCAATAATTTTGATTGTTAACTGGTGAGTGTGTTTTTCTGATTGGAACTTTTGTATATTTCATTATCAACTTAATTGAATTTGAAAATTGCAGTAATCCAAAATAATTTGACTTTGAATAACAGTGTCTTGTTGGAACACTATTCGTTTCCATGGCAACAACAATAATTTTGCTTGTTAACTGGTGGCTGTGTTTTTTTGATTGGAACTTTTGTACATTACATTATCAACTTGAATATTTGACTATAAATGGATGTCAACTGTTTCGTAACCTGGCTGTTTCATACTTAGTTCATTCGTACTTCACGTGAGCTGTTTCGTACCTTCGTAAATTTCAAGCGTAACACTCCTCACATGTGGTATTTCGTACCGTCGAAAATTTAACTTTTGCATACACTTAAGCTTAACCCTCCTCCTTTTGAAATAAAATTGAACCATATGTTTGTCCCGAAATGACCTAGTTTAGTGGACATTAAACCCCATTCTCTCTCTCCTCCCTCTCTCTCTCTCTCTAAACAGGGTTGTATAAAAGTCATTTTGCGATCAAAGGTCACCCATATAAACTTTGCCTGGTCTTGTTGGGACTCTATTTGTTTCCATGGCAACAATAATAATTTTGATAGCTAACTCTTGATTAGAACTTTTACACATTTCATTATCAACTTGTAATAATCTGAAATAATTTGACTAAGTTTAACAATGTTTTGTTCACACACTATCAGTTTCCATGGGAACACAACATTAATTTTGATTGTTACCCAATGACTGTTTTCTGATTCGATGTTTTGTACAATTTTATTGATTATCAATTTGAACTGTAAATCTGTATTAATCTGAAATGATTTGACTATGTTTAACAGTGTCCTGTTGGGACACTATTGGTTTCCATGGCAACAGCAATGATTTTTATTTTTAATTTATTGGAAGATTTTTACATTTCATTATCAATTTGAACGATAAATATGTAATAATCTGAAGCAATTTGAATAAGATTGACAGTGTCTTGTAAGGATACTATTGGTTTCCATGGCAACAACAATATTTTTAATTGTTAACTGTATTTTTTTATTTGAACTTTTTACAATCAGTTTGGATTGTAAATTGCATTAATTGTATTAGCTGTGGTTAACAGTTTCTTGTTGGGACACTTATGGTTTCCATGACAACCACAATAATTGAAACTTTTGTGCATGTCATTATCAACATGAATTGTAAAATTTATTTTGTATATCAATATCTGTGTAAATATTTCATATTCAGTTGTTAATTTTATATTGATTTGAAATCATTATCATGTTTCAGCATATTCAGTATCAGTTGCCAAGGCAACCATAATTTTCATGTTTGAATAATAAAATTATGCTGAAACTTGTCATAAATATGTTTTATCATGTTTTGGTGGCCTACTTATAAATGGAAAAAAAAACTTTGACATAATATATCCATGTGTTTAATGAACACTTTACCACATAAATTGACTTCCACTTTAGGGGCGTTTTATGCAAAACTTTAGAAAAATATTACTGTTTCATACAACTTATTAAAATGGCCATAAGTGTGTGACCGTTAATGATAGAATGATAATTTTTTCACCATTTTGAAGCTAATTTCTCCAGCTTACCATTTTTATTAATAACTCATTTTGTGTTTTGGGGTCACTGTGACTCATTTTGCTGGACTGGGTCACATATTGTGACAGTCAGTAGGCCTACCTGGTAATGGTATTACCACCAATACCACTACTAGGTCTAGCAGAGGAATATTCATCTTCATTTTGTTTATTATGGGTGTCTGTCACACTTATTTAGTCATCTAAACAATTTCAAAGGCATTTTATTTGAATATCTTCATAAATATTGATAAACAATGACGTATGGATCAGTAATATCGCAACCAGGATTGATCTGGGGTATGAGCTTAGTGCGCATGCCCATTGACCTGACCTTAAAGGATTGCCCGCTTCTGATTGGACACTTCGACATTGACCTATGTGACTGACCAATCAAATAACGTATTCTCAAAATAACCTCATTAGTATGCAAAACTTGTTCTTGTTTGCTATTTTTATCTCCATCTAGAGGAAAGGTTTCAAGACACCCCCCAAAAACGTCATTTCCTTTCTATAGGGGAAATCCCAAGCTTTCTAACAGTATCCAACATGGCGACAGTTTACCGAATGAAAACAGAGTATTTCGCGTATGAAATGCCTGTAGTTTTTAGATTTTTATCAATAGTTTTAGCGGAATTAGAGCAAAATAAAAAAGGGTGGCATCATTCAGAAACAAATTTTGTAGAAATAAAGAATAATATAGTGAAAAAAATGACTGGTATGTGTTCCTAGATAGTGTTACTCGCCGGTAATCATAAAACCTCAAAAACGATTTTATTGTTGAAATTCACCAAATGAAGTGCGAACGACGGCCTTAAACAATGTGTATAAATTTAAAAATAATCGGATATTAACTTGTGGCCGACGGACAGACAGACGGACCGACAGGGCTGACGGCAATATACGTCCACATTTCCATGTGGGCATATAAAAAGGGAAAAAAAGAAAGACGGAAGAGAAGTTTTAAATCTATAAATAAATTGTTCTACTGCAGGTTAGGTTATCATGCTGGATACTATTATATATACACACAAAGCTATAAATAGATCTATATAGACCGAAAAAACTAAAGTAAAAGTAGATCAAAATTCTAAATTGTCAGTATATGTGGCGAATGGATGAAACTGAGCCACAGTTCTGCTAGTGAGTAGAATTGTGTTGCCATCAAACAGTGGTGAAGTGAGCTGGATACTGGTTGCCTTGTCTTGTGTCTAGAGGGAGTGATTTAATTCTATTCTGGAATGATCAATTGGGTATCTCCTTTCACGCCACCACCAGGGCAGATGTCAAGAAAACCAATTGGGTATCCCATTTCATGCCCCTACTAGGACAGATATCAACATTACCAATCAAGTACCTACTTTCATGCCCCTACCAGACAGGGACATCAACAAAAACAAGTGTCCATCATTTAGTGATAGTAAGTACTTACTGTGGATGTATTTTTATTTAAATTAGCACCTTCCTCAAATCTTCTACCACTTCCATGTTTGTGACCTTTAGTACCACCTCTCCTGTTAATATAAACAACATATCACAACCTTGTACACAGTCACAATTTGTTTCCATGGAGAGAGAGAAAGTGAGTTTAGGGGCTAGGTCATTCATGGACTAACATATGGTTCAATTTTATTGCAATAATGAGTTAGCGTGTATCAAGGTGTTTGGCTGCGAGAAGAAACAGGGGGACCCAATGAAAACCTTTGAGGTTAGACAGGCGATCCTACTCATTGTCACAACAAGGAGAAATCCCCCCCACCCCGAAAGGAGTGCTGCAGCAGTTGTCAAGGGTTCTTTTACGTGCACCCTAATGTGTACACACGACCTTGATAATTCGTTCCATCTGAATGACTACACAAATGCTCTTGTCCGGCCCACACATCCGACCACAGAATATTCTTGACAAACACTGAGAGCCAACCCAATAAGTCATACTCACTGAGCCACTGCGGTTCCCTTAACCAGTTGAGATAAAACAAACATGACTTACATAAAGCGCGAGTCTGGTTTATTTCCCATCATTATATTGGCGTTTGCATCCATTCCGTGTGGTGGGATGGCCTGATGTATTAGATGTGACTGATTGGTAGAGTTATCTACCCTTCGTGTATAACTGTGGGTCGAGGGACCATTTTCTCGCGGACTCATTCTAGGCGTAGAATTAGGATGACGATCCGACACCATTCTACCCTCTGAACTACTCCTCTCTTGGTTTACTTGACGATGTGGTTTTTGATTTCTGAAAAAAGAAAAGTTAATTGAGCTGGCATTAGAATTCATTTGTCATAGAACGGGCTTAAATATCATACTTTTCTGCACTAGCTGGGCTAATTTGATTTTACAACAACCTCAAGAAGGTACAAGTTACTTCTCTGCTACAATGGAATTATGCAGCAGAAAGGAAAGGGAGAAATGGGGTTTCACATCAACTTGACACAAAAACTAGGTCATTTTGGGACTAACATGTGGTTCCAATTTCATTCAATAATTTGCTAGCACGTAGGGGTCAGGAAATCAGAACCATGCCAGATGACTGAATGACAGACCTTAGGATAGAACGTGCATGAGCTAACACCAAGAGAAAGGAATGCCATGTCATCACAAATACTTGATAACTTAATATCCTGTCATATATGATTTGAAACCGGATTGGTAATTCACAAATAAAATTACCTATTTCTGTTCGGGGTAAATATGCTGTTATGACGACTGGTTGATGGAGAGGGTTTAATATTGGTTGCTTGGTAACCATTCATGGCTAGCATCTGAAAAGTAAAAAAATTTTTTTAAAATTCTATTGTGATCGTTTTATAGCAAATATTTCAAAGCGAGAGAGAGAGATAAACAGGGTTTGACATCTACAACGAAACTAGGTCATTCTGGGACTAAAATATGGTTCAATTTTGTTTCAATAAATTGCTTGTCCATTTGGGGGGATGGGGGAACTGGAGAAAACCCATGAGGTTGGACTGTCGACCCTACTCCTTGTCACGTACAGCACATCACTTGACTCAATGATAGACCTTATGCAATGTGTTAACCCACTAGAAAACCCAAAGGTTTTAAACCACTAGAACACCCAACCCTCCATCTAAGACAAGAAGGAACACCCACAAATAAGTAGGAATAGGGGGTACTTGACTAAACCTGACAAACGATAAATTAGAATAAGACTTACAGCTCCTGGATCTAGATAAGTTGGTGTTGTGGGATTAGGCCACTGAGAAACTACTGTTGGCTGTAGGGGATAATAAAAAGGCTAAAAAAAAAAATAATGTACAAATATAAAACAAAGTTAGCAACATCTTTTCAATTCAGATTATTTAAATGAAATGAAATGGGATTTAACATCCTACTGTTAGTTCTGTCTGGGCTAATGAAGATGGGCATGTGAGAGAGAAATGGGGTTTAACGTCCGCTCAAAACAAACTAGGTTATTTTGGGACTAACATGTGGTTCAAATTTTATTTCAATAATTCGCTAGCAGTGGGAGGAAACCGAAGTGCCCGGAGGAAACCCACAAGGTTGAGAAGGCGCCCCTATCTCCATGCCACATACACTCACACCAGGGATCAAAGACGGGCACGTACTACGAAGGTTATTTTTCCTGGACAGCCACACTACAGCCTACTCATATACGAAATTTCGACTGCCGTGGGTTCTAATATGTGCACTGAGCCGTTTTTCGTAAAACATTGGAACGACTTTACAGTCTCCCTGGCTAGGCCCTAGTCCTGCACCACACTATACAGTGTACTATGAGGAATTTTTTTTCCGAACAGCAGCACTATGACCTACTGTCAAGGGATCTTTTACATACACATCAATGTATACAACTAGACATCTATTACTTGTCTGCAAGGCGGACAAGACAACCCTCTTGTCTTTGAAACATGGATCAACCTGATTAACGTACCTGTTGTCCGTTCATACCGTTGATATACTGAACTCTTGTTGTAATCATGGGATAGGGTTGTGGATTGACTGGGGTAAACGACTGCTGTGGGTCGGCAGGGAATTGTTGTTGTGCCTTGTAACCGTTTCGAGGAATATACTGCTGAGATCGTATTAACGGTTTTGCTTTTATTCTTGCCTGAAATATATAGATAATTTGAATTTTTAAATCATATCAACAACGATCAAGAACATTTATTCAAGTGAAATAGGGTTTAAAGTCCTCCTATTGAGAACTGGCATGTGGCATGCAGTGTGCTATGAGGGAAGTTTTGACATGATAACCGCGTGTACTTATGACCTCAGTTTTTGTACCATCTGATTGAACAAACAGCCGTGCCACTGATAAGGTGAAACAACAATGAACTGTATCGAAATTGGAACTTTTTGGTTAAGGGACCATGACACATGTTTCAATTTCAGATAGATACTTATATCAATTAGTTGTTCTGTTTTACTGGCAGTTTCTATATTTTATGTTTAGTTTTAAACAGTTGTTGTAGGCATATTGTTTAAGTTTGTTGGAACCCAATATTTTTCAAAGATTCAACAAATTTAAACAACTTGCCAACAATGGTTTGAAACGAAACATTGAATTCAGAAACTCCTGCTAAAACAGCAGAATAACACGATACTCAAGTTATAGAGTTATTAAGGGGAGACGCGGGTCGAAAATGTCTAAAAATATTCAAAATTCTGAGTTTTGACATTTTATAATTTTCGGCAGGTTAAATATGTTTATTATCATATTACGAAAAAATTAAATTGACAAAATAAAAAATAAGTACCTAATTTCATGTTTTAAAAATGCCTAGGTCAATTAAAATCAATTTTTTTGTAAAGAGAATCGCAAAATATGCCACTGTCTTCGGCTTTCGTGGCGTCGACGGCATTGTTATGGTAGCCATGTTTGATATATCGATGGAAAGAGGAAGTTCCGCTTCGTTTGATAGTCGTAAAATATTCTATTTATAACTGTTACATATTTGGCAATTGTCGATTCTTTCCGGTAAAAAATATCACGGAAACTGCCTTTTATGGATTTTTGAATACATAATAAGGGTCAATCGGTTGTGAACTCTTCCGGCGCATGCGCAGTACATTATAATTGTGACGTAGCCTAGTTACGGAGATGCGCGATCATACACGACTCACCATTTAGTTCCTATTACTTATAAATGACAATCGCGACTACCGGGACGTTCTTTTACTTTCTTTTATTATTTTTATATCCTCGTGAAAGTTTACGCATGGTTTACGGGGTTTTCCATTACATATTTACGCTGACAGGAACATTTCTAAGAAAAAATAAAGATTTAAAAAAAACAAACCCAACCTATTTTCAAATGATTTTAGTAGTGAAGCAAAAAAACAAAACAAAACAAAAAAAAAAACCCAAAGCAATATATTACTATTATAGCATTACTATCAACACTGCTAATATAAATAAGACAAAAATTTTATAGATATTATGCATGACTGCCTGCAAAAGTTTTACAAATTTTTTTTAAAAAATATAGACCCAATTTTATTTTATTTCTTATACTGGTAGTAATTCTTTTTTGAGTTATGTGTATCTAACTAAATCACACCATAATGTAGTCATAAAACAAGTTGCCTACTATTTTATTGATTTTAACTTAACGGAAGCAGAAATATATAATATTATTGATGTAATGTAAAAAAATATTGGCCTCAAACATTTTTTTTTGTAAAGGGGTACCATTCCATAAATTTTCTCAATAACATTTTTCATGATAATATAACTCAATGTCAATGGAATTTGCTGTGTATACTTCTTTCATTAGGCCTAATAATCGCTCCAAATTTCATAAGATTATCTTTATTTTTTAAAAAGTTACGAGAAAGTCAAACTTTATCATCAATTTTCTCAGAAGCCATTTTTGTCGCCGATCAGTCGCATGAAAAAAAATCGTTCTCTAAATCTATTAGAACCACAAGCTTTAAATTTAGAGGGAATGTTCCATATGTATTTATCTAGTGGAATAAGAAGTATTTTAGATGTACTATAATAAAAAAATTTTTTTATGAGATTTTGGAATTAGGTCACCGTCAAGGGAAAAATGTCATCTTTAGTTTTTTAACAAAAAAATAACCATTCGTTCGATTTTTCTTTTAGAAACTCCTTATTCCACTAGCTTAGTTATAAACAAACAGGAAAAAAATCAATTTGGCAAAAAAAAATTAAAATTGGCTTCAAACGATTTTTTAAAATCGGGGTACCATCCCATAATTTTTTCTCAACAAAATTTTCATGATATTATTAATCAATCTCAATGAAATTTGCTGTGTATACTTCTAGCAACAGCCCTGATAATCCCTCCAAATTTCATTAGATTATCTTTATTTTTAAAAAAGTTATGGCCAAAACATGGTTTTCGACCAGCCTCTCCCCTTAAACATAGATACATGGGACAAATGACAACAACATAATCAGCATTCTAGAAACCTAAAAGAGAAATGGGGTTTAACGTCCACTCGACACTACCTTGTTATTTATTTGGGTCTAACATATGGTTTGATTTTATTTCAACAATTCGCTTGCGCGTAGGGTTCTTTTGCAGTGAGAGGAAACCGGAGGACCCAGAGAGAATCCACAAGGTTTGACAGGCAACCCAACTCCTAGTTCAGTCAATGACAGGCTTTATGATTGAGCACGCACAAGCCACATATTCCGCTATCCAACCCCCCAGAAATCAAAGAAATAAAATTCGTTACTTACCATGATTGGTTTACCGAGAAAGTTTTGAACCTCCTCTCTGAGATATTGATAGGCCTGTTGTGCATCTTCATCGGATTCAAATGTTACATACCAGTTACTATTATGAGCAAATTCACAACTCACAAATTTAGGGCAGTTATCTCCCTTGAACAAATTCTTTACATCCTGCAATACATTAGTTGACAAAAATGATATGAAATGGCGTTTAACATCCTACTGTTCTGCTCGAACGGGGCTAATGTAAATGTGTGCTTATATCAAATTCCAACTGCCAAGAGATGTTTTAATTGCATGCCAATGTGAAGAGACCTTGGTTTTTTGTTCAATCCAAACGACAGACAGCTGTCTTTGTCAGGTCCTCCATCACTGACCAGGGGGAACCACGCCGATAATCTGGATGAACTTTCTCGGTCAATGCAGAGGCTAAACACCCCACCTCCAGACTAGGGAGCCAGCGTCCTACCCACTTAAACCCCTTCTGGTTACTGATCAGTATCCTAACCACTGAGCCATATGGAATGGTGTGTATCAAGTTTTCATACAAGGGAATATTTACCTCAACTGGTGTAGTTTCTGGAACCTCTCGTAAAATGACGACACATCGACTGTGATTTGGTCGTACTTTCTCTCCCTTATCATCCACTTGTACGTTCACAGATTCTAAGAAACAAAACAGAAAAATAATTCTCAAACTTTTTATTTATTGATAATTAATTTGATCCCTGGTACCTATTTTTGTCCGCAGTGAAATTAATGATTTATACTTCAATACGATGTAATATATCGCTAGATGTATAAATTACTTGGGAGTCATTTGAAGCTGTTGTAATTTCAGCTGCCTTTCTACCTCTTCTTCTATCAAGGGAGATGTTACTTGTAAGCCAGTTGGGGAAGTTTGGGAATTTCAGGAGTCCACAATGGCTGCTTTACATACTGGAGCATTTACAGGATTACTAACCCTAACCCTTTACGAGGAGTAAATTGGATTCATGTTCAGTCTTCCAAAAAGAGTACAGGGTTAGAAGTCCCCAAAATACTCATACTCCCGAAATTCCCCAACCAGTCTACAATTAGCGTCTTCCATTAATAATTTTCTGGTTTTGTGCTTCATCTCTGCTTCTGCATTGGAGTTTCCGAGTCGAGAATTCCTGAACCTCCCCAACCGGTGACAATTAGCATTTTCCTTTATCAATCTGGTTTGGTGGTTTTGCATTGGGTTTCAAGAATTGTACGAGAACTAAGATGAAGAAAGAACGATTACTACAAAATTTCTGGAAGTGACAAGGGAAGGGGAGACAACCCATCTGTATTAATTTGTAAGGGCTTTAATCAATTCTCTTCCCAGATTCAATTAACCTTTCAAAACATCCAGATTTGATTTAACGAAAGATCGCCATGTTGAATGTAAACAATCCACACCACAGACAGATTCAAGAATTTTTATTCAGGGGCCTATTTCACGAAATTTTAACTAAAATAAAATCCAAATTTTAGTAATTTGATTGGGTAATATTTGATAGGTTTTAGTGCTTAGCCAATCAAAATTGAAGTATCTACTAAAATTTGGATTTTATCTTTTGTTAAAATTTTGTGAAACAGGGCCCGGATTTGAAAGAAGATCCGATTCAGAATATGGAAAGAAATGGGGTTATAATCGACAACACAAATTAGGTCACTTCTGGACCAATAACAATAATTTGCTTGCACATAGGGGTCTCTCTCTACCTGTGGGAGGAAACTTGTTGGACATGGAACGCTACTCTTTGTCACGCACGAGAAGGGGATCAAAACCATACCACTTAAATTTATTAATCGACCTTATGATCTAATGCACACGCATTACACCATTCGGCCAATCCAACCTCCCCCGCGATTCTCAATACTTCCTCACCTCTTAAGACAGTTATAATGAGTTCCAAATCACTGGTTAATTTCTGAACCTGAGGAAAGTTGGCAACTGTTGCTATGGGAACAAATTGATCTGGATCCATCTGGGACTGAAGATATGTATCATGTACCAAATTCTCTCTGTAAAACAAAATTAAACTCTGCATTAAAGCGGAAAGAAAGGAAATGGGGGTTTAATGTCCTACTGTACTGCTCTGACTGGGTTAACAAAGATGGGCAGCTCGAGAATCTAATATTGTGTTCAAGGTGTAAACTAAATGAAATCAGGCTTAACGTCCTACTGGTCTGCACCAAACTGGGCTAATGGAAGATGGGCATACGCCATTCAGTGTGTTATGAAGGAAATTTTGCCCAGACAGCAGAACTACGGCCTACTTTATATCTAATTCAAAGTGTCAAGGGATCTTTTACATGCATGCCATTGTGTACACGGGACCTCGTTTTTTTGTACCATCCGAATGACTAGACAGCAGTCCTTGTCGGGCCCTCCGTCCTGCATCACTGACAAAGTGGAACAAGGCCGGAAAATCTGGATAAACCTTCTCGGCCAATGCAGGGGGCCAATGCAGGGATCGAACACCCGACCTCCACATCTTACCCACTTAGCCACCCAAGGTGTACTTACCTTGGAAAGTAAGATTGTGTTTTAAGGTGTAAACTATAAGAGAGAGAGAGAGAGAGAGAGAGAGAGAGAGAGAGAGAGAGAGAGAGAGAGAGAGAGAGGGTTTCACGTCCACTCGTCACAAACTAGGTCATTTCGGGACTAACATATGGTTCAATTTTATTTCAATAATTCGTTTGAGCGTAGGTGTCTTTAGCAATGGAAGGAAACCGGAGGACCTGGAGAAAACGCATGAGGTTGGACTATAAGTTGAACCTACCGTGAGAAGTAATATTCAAGTTGTGTTTTAAGCAACTGTCGAAGTTGATCTTCTGGTACTGGTTCAATGGGAACATTATCTTCTGTTGACAATGTGGATACTGAAAACGATAATAAATACAAATAAATTAATGGGATTAAACGTCCATTCGACATAAACCAGGTCATTTCGTGACAAACATATGGTTCAACTGTATTTCAAAAATAGGAGTCTTTGGCAGTGGGAGGAAACCGGAGGACCCGGAGAATACCCACGAGGTTGGATAGGTGACTCTTCTCCTTGTCACGTACAATGACAGACCTTATGATACAGTGCGCACGCATTTATCATTCACTAACCCAACCCCACAAAACCGAAAAGACAAACTGTGTAGACAAGACCCACATTAAAAGAACTAAACAACAATTCCAGTGAATGGATGAAACTAAGGGGATGCTCGATTCACAGTCCAGAACGTCCAGAATTGACAGAATTGCAATCGAGTGACACGGAATTGAGTCCTGTCACAGTTCTGCCAGTCCCGACAGCTGAGGTGGTGTGAGTGGAATCGTGACGTATTTTAAGTAACAAATATGTTTCAGCTGCCATGATTGGTTGAAATATTTTTTATGCAGTCGGCACATGCGTTATACTCCGAAATTCTCCTTTTCACTCGATTGACACTATTTTTGGAATTGAGAGAATTTAATTCCGGAACGTTCAATCGAGTACGCCCATAACTTTATACTTACCAGATGCATTGTCACTGATGGCAGTTTCTGCTACGGTGAGAATTTCTAGTGGTGGCTCATCAATCAGAGGAACCAGTTCCGGCCCAATTATATCCTCCTGCATGGGGTAATCATCTGTCACCAGTGGGCTTGGGGATTCCTCGATGAGGAGGGGAGGGGGGGAAGGGGGTGCACCCCCATCTAACTCAATAGTCACATCACCGTTAGCATATGAATAGTCTGAAAGAGAACGATGAAAAATAGACACAATTATAAAACCATACAAAAAAAATATTCTCTTTCTCCATTTTTGTGTTTCCATTTGGTAAAATGATCAGTACAAGGCTTAATTTTGACTTAAAGAATCACTGGGCAATTGAATCTTATTAAAATACAGATCTATATTTCATTGGGATTTTTTTTATGCAATCGATGGCCTACACTACATGAAGATCTGACAGGTTGTAGTGGGAGGTCGAGTCTGAGGTCATGAATGACTTTTCTCCCTGTGACATCAGACATTGATAAATCAGCCAGTGTTGAGAATTCTAGTAGTGTAGTTTACCAACAGTTCAGTACATTGCAGGCCAAGTACTCGCCTTAACAGACTGTTTTATTGACGCAACACCTCACAATAACCAGACCGCAGGTTGTATAACAACTCCTACAGATCCTAGTGTAGTAAATACAAGTAAAACGAAATTTTCAACTATAAAAAAACTAAATGAAATAGGATCTGTGTTTTGATCTGAATGTGATGATATATAATGCTAAGTTGTCATTAATCACATTAAAATTAATTTCCCAAAAGAAAATCCCAATCCATTTTGAATGCAAGCTGATTGTAGATGAAGTGATAATATGATAATGATACCCTAATGTAAATGAAGTGATAATACAGTATGATAGAGAGAGAAATGGGGTTTAACGTCCACTCGACACAAACTAGGTCATTTTGGGACTAACATATGGTTTAATTTTATATCAATAATTCGCTTGCACGCAGGGGTCTTTAGCAGTGGGAGGAAACCCACAGGATTGGACAGACGACACTACTCCTTGCCACGTACAACCAGGGATTCGAAACCAGGCCATATGATACAGCGCACGCACCCCAACCATTCGGACAAATCTCTTCCCAGCCTCCCCCCCCCACCCCCGATAATATGATAATGATATCCATCAATTAAGATATGATAATGGATTATTAATGGGATTGTACATCACTTTGTTGAAAGTTTCTATTATCAAGCAGAAATCCTTTTTCCATCACATGATAAAGACATTCATATACATCATACAGAGAAATATGTGAAGATTTTTGCCAGTACAGCTAGCGAGCCAGGGCCATACACTGGACTCCAGTGTAGGGACCACCAAGTTAGGGAGCCAGGACCTTACACATTGTGCCCCTGCAGCTCCATGGTAGGGACCACTACGTTAGGGAGCCAGGGCCATAAACATTGAGCCCATGCAGCACCAGGGTAATATGAAGACATTTACTTACCAGATTTGATAATTGGGTATGTATTATCATCAAGTGTTGGTGACGAGTCGACCGTCGTGTCAACTGGGGTTGTTGTGTCGGGAGATGTCGGAGATTTGCCGAGCTCAAACACATTGGCGTTGGGATTTAATTTCAAGCTCGAATTTTTGGGAGTGATCTGCAAAGATAAAGAAAATTCATTTTTAATTCCATTATTAAAATAGTGTTATTCATAATAAAATCCTGAAAAGAAAGAATTTGGAAGTGAATTTGTTGGAGCATCCAATGAAATGATGAAAACGATTAATAAAAACACCCCAACAAAACAGTTGTGAATTGCCAATTAACAATTCCAGGTCACCCTTTTCACAATTTGCTATTCAAGAAAACGATTTTATCATTTTTGAACTACACACAGAGAAATGAAAAGGGGGGGGGGGCTAAACTATGTCATTTTGGGACTAACATACGGTCCAATTATATTTACTAACAGTAGGAGGAGGACAGGCGACCAAATTCCTTGTTACGTTTGAGTTGAGAATCAAAATCATGCCACTTGGCTCTATGACAGATCCACTTGTTAAACCATTCCCCCCCCACCTCCCCTTTCAATACGTCAAGAATGTTTTTAACTTTCTAGTCAAACTAAGACATTCCATTCATTTCTAATTAAACATTCAGGAACACAAAAAACAATCGGATCTGGAGTGTTTGAATGGTATATATACAATAGGTTGCACATAGCTTTGTTCATTTACTGTATAAGTAAAGAGACTCTGATTGTCATTAGTCACGGTTTAAACAACGCTATATAAATGTTCTCCAGTTGATTGATATCCCTTTTACAACATCGTAGTTTAAAGGGATGATGGTTATCATCAGTAGCTTTATCTAATCCTGGGGGTTGGATGGCCGAATGGTTAATATGTCCATGCTGTATCATGAAGCCTGTCATTAAGTCAACTGGCGTGGTTTCGAATCCCCGGTTGTACGTTGCAGGGAGTAGGGTCGCCTGTCCAACCTCGTGGATTCTCTCCAGGTCCTCCGATTTCCTCCCACTGCTAAATAAACCCTACGCGCAAGCAAATTATTGAAATAAAATTAAAACAAGTGTTACTCCCGAAATTACCTAGTTTGTGTCGAGTGGACGTTTAGCCCCATCTCTCTCTCTCTTTATTTAATCCAGTTAAAGACAATCGTATGCAGGGTGCCATTTAACGTCCTACTGTTCTGCTCCGACTGAGCTAATGAAGACGAGCATATGCCATACAGTGTGCTTTGAGGGAAATTTTGTCCAGGCAACGGCACTATTGCCTACTCTTATATCAAATTCTAACTGCCAAGGCATCTTTTATGTGCATTCTAATGTATGTACGGGCCCTCGGTCCTGCAACACTTACAAGTGCCTTGCTTATTATCGGCATGCTATTCATTCAAATTTTTTAAATTATTGTAAGCAAGGTGCACAGAGCAATGAAATATATACATAGTTTGAATTGTTTGAAATAATTTCTTGGATTAAGGATTTATAATTTGACATGGATGGCCATCACCAGTTTTAAAACTATAATGTCTCGCATGAAGTCTTGAACTGTTTGAAATAATTCCTTGCATCCTTGGACTGAGAAGTGATAATTTGATGTCAATGGCCAACACAAGGCTGGTTATTATCGAGTATTTGTTTTTTAAAAGACATGTTGAAAGTGACTTCGCCATGTCAAATACCGATTCAACATCCACAGCGTTTTATTAAGATTTGTACCAGGCATGTTACTCTGGTAAAACAAACGCAGTCCAATCTTACACCTCACACTCCATCTTTACTTTTTATAGGCTAGAGGATTTAAAGTTTTGTTATTTTATTTTATAGAGGTATTTGGGAGACATAGAGAGAGGTTGGGTTTAAGGTCCACCTGACAAAAACTAGGTCTTTTCGTAGCTCCCAAAATAACGTCTTCCTCATTGAGCAATTGTAGCTTCCGATCCAGCATCTTGTAGATTGAGCCATTGTAGCTCACGAGCCAATGTCTTGCACATTGAGCCATTGTAGCTAACGAGCCAACATCTTGCACATTGAGCTATTGTAGCTCACGAGCCAACGTCTTGCACATTGAGCCATTGTAGCTCACGAGCCAATGTCTTACACATTGAGTCATTGTAGATTCCAAGCCAACTTCTTTATCATTGAGCCACAGTAGCTTGTGAGTCAGTCAATGTCTTACACATTGAGCCAACGTATTACGCATTGACTCATCGTAAGTCCTGCGGTAGGAAGAAGAGAAGCTTAAATATAGTAGTACAATAATGTTTTCCATCACCCACAATACAACATTATAGTGATGTAACAATGTTCTACATTTTAAAAGATTATAATTCCTTGGTGACAGAATTAAGTTGTAATAGCTTTAGATATAAATACCACTTAATTCACTAGGGATTTTATCAAAGTGTCATTTCAAAATACTAATTCTCGCTAGTTTGAGCGACATGATTATAATTCAGTCACGATTGTATTTTGGCCGACAGTCGGGAGAGTGAATGGTAATAATAGTATAGTATAATAGAGTTATTGTTATAGATATAAAACATATTTTACAGGATATAGCTAAACATAATCACTAACACAGGTGTATTTCATTACAATAGTAGCAAGTGCAGAAGACCTTAAGCAAAACAAAATCGAAATGAAATAGGCTTTACTTCCTACTGTACTGTTCTGCTCATAAACTGGGCTAATTAAGACAGACATACACCATAATAGAGTGTGTGATGAGGGGAAATTTTGGCCGGGCAGCGGCATTACGGCCTACTCTTATAGCCTGGAGGTTGCATGTTTGATCCCTGCCCTGTCCGAGATTTACCAACAAGGTTCCCCTCCCTCTCGTGTCAGTGGTGCAGTCTAGTCATTTGGACGAAGCGAAAACCGAGATCATGCGTATACATTGGCAGTTAGAATTTGATACAAGAGTAGGCCACAAAATTCCCTCATAGCACTGTATGGCCTTCACCCGTCTTCATTAGCCCAGTATAGGAGCAGAATAGGACATTACACACCATTTCACCTCCCACATTAAAACCCTACAAAACATGGTCTAACTTGTCATGTCGTCCCTCTTTAAAACCCTACAAAATCATGTCTAACATGTCAAACTTAAACCTGTTAAACCCTCCGCATTCAACTGCACAAGAATCAATAGAAGAAAAGTGCATGTACGCAGTAAGTTGACTAAGAACAAACACCAGCCCGTTATACCCTCGTAACTCTCGAGATACTGAAACTCATAGGCAACAAGTCACAAGTCAAATAGGTCAACTACTAGACCTTGAGAATAGCTTCATACTCTTCCTGTTCAAATACAACCTAATTTTTAAGTGTTTTTAACAATACTCCAGGTTGTCAAACTCAATATTTTCCGAGGCTCTCAATATTTTTCATAAAAAGAACACCCACAAGCAAAATCTGGATTAATAAATTTAAATAAAAGCCTGACTATTTTCAGAGGTTCTCAATTTTTTTCATAAAATGAACATCCACGAAGATAACTTTTTTTACTAAATGAAATGTTTTCAGAACAGTTTTATAAACTTGACATTAATTTCTATTAACACTAGTGATTTGAAATGAAATGGGGTTTAACGTCCTACTCTTCTTCTGCGCTTAACCTGGGTTAACGGAAGACGGGCATATGCTACGGTCTACTCTTACATCCAATTCCGACTCCAAAGGGATCTTTTACGTATGCCAATGTCTACACGGGACCTCGGTTTTTTGTCTTATCTGAATATCAATATCTAGGTATTTTTTGACAAGAGGCATTTCCGCCTGCTTTTCCAAAACAAGTTATCTTTTTTATTCACATCCCACGAACATGTACTACCCGAGGCTCTTGGTTCAACATCACATCTGAAAGTCTAGATACTGGTTTGTTGTTAAGGCCTTTGTCCAGCTAAACTAAATGTTGGCCCCTAGGCCAACATCAAAAACGATGGGTTTCATTTTATATCGAACTTGGGGTTGGCCCTATTGGCACATTCATTTTTGTTTTTTCACTTCGTCATGTAAATTTCTGTATCCGAGAGTTATCTGCCCATAGTATAAACCAAGATGACAATGATAGATCAAATGACGACTGCTAAAAATACGGGTCTGGGTTTATTTCTGCATTAATTACTTAAATGAAGAGTGAAGGCCAATTGTATAATATTTCCTGTCGATATCCAATGTAATCGTTGATAAACAGTGGGTGAACACTTGAATATTTCAATAGCTTTATTAACAATTTCATACCCCATGTGTTGAGTTGGCACCCTTCCATGTTAGTACAGATTTTTGACATCAGCAATAAAAGCATGAAAGTATTTTGAGAGTGTTAAATGTATAAGCATGACATTGAACTCTCAGTCACTGAATTAAAGAGAGAGAGAAATGGTAATTAATGTCCACTCGACACAAACCAGGTCATTTCGTGACTAACATATGGTTTAATTTTATTGCAATAATTCGCTTGCGCATAGGGATCTTTAGCAGTGGGAGGAAACCGGAGTGCCCGGAGGAAACCCACGAGGTTGAGAAAGCGCCCCTATCTCCATGCTCACACCAGGGATTGAAACCACAGCCGCAAGCCAGAGGTGACCGGCCAGCTAGAGGTCGAAGCGCGGCACTCTAGACCACTAGGCCATCCCCCCCCCCCCAGTCAATGAATTAAAATGAAATAGGATTTACAATGCCCTACTGCTGTGCGCAGGGGTTTTAGCAGTAGCAGAAAGGCGGATAATCCGGAGAAAACCCACGAGGTTGGACAGGCAACATCACATCACTCCTTGTCACATACAACCGGGGAATCGACAGACCTCGTCATCCCATTCGGCCATCCAACCCCTTTAAATAACAAGAAAAGAAAGGGAAATAGAATATTTAGATCTGTATCTCCTCACTGCTTTTACAACCCAATATATACTGTCACCCCACACCAACATGTAAACTTCCATGTTTCATTGAGAAATATTGGATGATTTTATACCACTAAACCTCTACCGTCATGTAGTGGGCCCTTAGTAGTCATGACACTGGCATATATTTTATATTACAATGCCAACTTGACCTCACTTGACCTGGGGGTAGAGTTCAAATGATTTATTAACTGGTCAATAACCAGGTAATCATTGACCGTAGCCATGACAATGTTATGAAGAAGGTAATAAAATACTGGTTTATAGACCAATATTAAACACACATTATGCAAGAACAAAATCTGCTTATCTTAGGTCTTTCTTTAGGTCTGAAATGTTATTAAACTATTAATTAGACATTAATCAACTTATCCAGACCATAATCAACTCTTGATGTCAAGGCTAGCCTGCGATATTTGTTGGATTGTAGTCCGATTTGCTGCAAAACTTTCCTTCATGATTAACGATTAAATGGATAATCGAGACAATAAGTTTTGTCTTGCCGACTTTAGTAATGATGATCGAGGCTAAGCAAAATTTTCATCTGCTTAGTTCTTTCATCTGCTTAGTTCTCAGTTCATGGCGGATCAATTGACTGAAATTTTCAGCAAATTCCCTCAACATTATGTAGTTTTGAACTATTACAGTGAGAACTGCCAACTCTTTATGTAATCTCCCATAATGTATCTTTAATGTAGACAGAAAGATGATTTGGGTCAGTTTGGAACTAGGCTTTGTATTATATTTCACGAAAATGGTTATTTATAACAGGTCGACATTGAAATCTGATTCGGTGTCCAAACGAAAACATGCAAGGTGAAAATACAACTATGACAAGGCAAGTTATCCAGATTGGAATTTTTTTTTCCAGAAATGGAAAACAAGCATTTGATCGAAACCACAATAAGTTATTCAGTTACCCAGATCAGAATGCCACGCAAGTCAGATCGCTGTCAATGTAAGAGAGGCTGTCACTCACTACTCAAGACTGAAAGGTGCCCACTAATTCAAGTCAGTCCCTCACTCAAGACAGTCCCTAACGCACGTCAGTCCCTCACTCGAGACAGACTGTTACTTTACAAATCAGAATATCTTCGACGTATATCTTGAATGACATTCCCGTAACAACCTGATTTAGGTAAAACTATTGTCATGACTACATGTAAATCAAATGTCATTGTCGCTATAGTAACCGTCTCAGTCTTATACAGCCATTCAAAATGTCATTCTTTAAAGTTCAACTGTCCATTTTTGGAATATTAGGAAATTTTTAACCCTGCTTTACATGGCCCTGTTTCTCCAAATCTTAACTAAAGATAAAATCCAAATTTTAGTAGATACTTCAAT
Organism: Patella ulyssiponensis; assembly: GCA_963678685.1. Classification (NCBI taxonomy): domain Eukaryota; kingdom Metazoa; phylum Mollusca; class Gastropoda; family Patellidae; genus Patella; species Patella ulyssiponensis. Next base: position 91,644,668 of record OY783225.1, read on the forward strand.
TATGATTGGCTAAGCACTAAAATCAATCAAATTACTAAAATTTGGATTTTATCTTAGTTAAAATTTTGTGAAACAAGCCCCAGATCATTAAGAGGTTAGTCAAAATCAACGTTCAGATGGAATATCATTTTTAAAGACCAGAAATGCCAATCGCCGTGGCGAAGGAGTTAAGATCTTTTAGACCCAGAATACAGTTTTCTTGAATGTTCTAGGTATCAATCGAGTGACCATCAATTACCCAGGTCCAAGCAACATTAGATATGACCAAGCCTGGACATCATAGACATTGTCAAACACAAATCATCAAAAGATCTGCTCCTACCGGGCAAATGAAGACGGGCGTACACCATACAATGCGCCATCAGGTAAATTTTCCCTTGACAGTGGTGCTATTGCCTACACTTTTATCGAATTCAAACTGCCAAGGGTTCTTCTACTTTGACTAGGTTTGGAATCCTTACTTTTTGACAATATATGTATTTATTATTTGAATAAATATTGTTTACATTCATGTGTCCAGTTATCAATAGAGTGACCATCAATTACCTCCGTCCAGCTACATGTACCTTAACAACCTACATGTAATAAAGAACCATCAATTACCCCTTTCCCCTTTCTTAAAATTGGATTTCAAAGGTGAGAGAGAGAAATGGAGTTTAACGTCCACTCAACACAAACTACGCCATTTTGTGACTAACATATGGTTTTTAATTTTTATTTCAATAATTCCCTTGCGTGTAGGAGTCTTTAGAAGTGGGAGGAAACCGGAGGACCCAGAGAAAACTCACGAGGGTGGACAGGCCGCCCTACTCCTTGTCACGTACAACTGGGGATTCGAAACCACGCCAGTTGACTCAATGACAGGCTTTATGATACTGCACACACATGCTAAACATTCGGCCATCCAACCCCCCGGATTTTAAAGGCAACTTATATTTACTCTTAGAATTACTATGGTATAGACAGTATGTGTGTATACGCAGGACAACTGCAAAAAGACTGTGCATAGGGTAATGGGGTGATCAGTAGTGACTGACCACCACTGGCATGGAGGTCGGACACTTGAATTCCTTGTACATATTTTTATATGGTTTAAATAGTATAATAAATATTTATAATCAATCGAGTTATCAACTAAAATCGTTAACCTACCTGTTTTGCGGTATTTCTTGTGACACACAAAACACAGGAATTGGCTGAATAATAATAAACATCCCCCGGAAGCATCAAGGAGGAAATTATCGGCCAAATCAAAAACGCAACAAATTCACTAAAAACTAAATATCACTTTTTCAATTAATCTTGAAAGGTTTATTCGAAGCTATGTATCCTATCCCTTTCCAAATTCCAAACTTCAGAGTTTTTAGGAGGGTTACTTTTGGTTAGTTCCAACTATCAACAAATTCAACAACTCACTGTAGTAGTAAAATATTCAATGTTTTTTTTTAGTCCCAACAAGCAACAAATTCCACAACTCTTTCACTGTAGTATTAAAAGCACGTAAAATTTGTAATTCCCAACGCAGCTTTTCAATTGTAAATAATCAACAATTATAAAAAATACTTTGACAATATAATACAAATTATTTTTAAAATTCAATTTCTAATAACATGAAGAAAAATCAGCAGAATAAATGCATGTTCCCTGGGGATCTATTTTTCTAATGAAAATATAAATTGATAAAAGTCAATAAACAAACCCCTTTCTACCATGTATAAGGAAGAAATAAAAAAAGAAAATGATTTTTTTTTTCTTTCAGTTTTAATTTCCTGATGTTGACAAACAATGATGAAACAACTAAGGCATCCGAAGTATCAATTTACGGATCATTTTACAAATTATCACAAAATATTTATCCAATTATATTCAGCATCATCGAAAGATCCGTGTTTCTCAAATGGTCCCCAAATTTTATACTACGAGATGAGACAAGCATCTGTTTTCTACACCATATGGAAGAATCGGTTTCCTCTTGACACTTGACAAGACGTCTAAAAACAGAGTTATCACTGACAATTAGAATTAGGCTTTAACAACGAAATATAGGCAACAGGTTTCCATTTTGGAACAGTCTTCAGATGAATTTATGGCTGTCTGGTTGAGTATAAAACAAATTCTGTCATTGACAGAGTGAAAAGTTTGTCACCATATGGTGATAATTCCCTTCCTAGAAAAATCCCCGGTTGACTGCTGTCTTTTTCCTAGCTCAAATATGGCTACAAATAACTGCCATTCCACAACTTGCCCAGGTTCACACAAGTCAAATAATAATGTCCATCTTGGACTTAAAGTCAGCAGTACTGCCTAAATTATTTAGCACTCATTAGTGAAAACGAAACAAGACTGGACCCAACCGAGATTTGAGCAGAAAGCCTCGCTTCGTTAATGATATGTCGAGAGATAATATGCTAGAACGAACTCCCACGCTGAAATGTCAAACTGCCAACCAAGAGATCAATATCTGATCACAACAAAGCTAAAGCGTGGCCGAATCTCTCTCTCACTTGGAATAAATTGGAGACAAAGCTCGACACAACAACATTCTGATAATATAACACCTTTCTACTCCCGTATTCTTTAAACAGGTTGTTTTCATTATGGGTAAAGTGGCCTCGTTCTCGAGTCTAAACTGTCACCATTAGTTTTGTGTCCCGTTTTGTTGAAGGAAGGAAATCTTCGCTGTATACACACTATTGGCTGACAAACACCTTCCACTGACATTCTCTCTCTCTATTGCTGTGTCCCTCATTCATTCATCTACTCCAACTGAAACCCTCCAAATAACCAGTAAACCTAATAAAAACAGCTCATAGTAACCTATAATTACACCCTTATCAATGAACCATGACATTAACTTATTGTATTTTAACACCATATGCGACAAAAATCTAACAAACACGGTACAGCAGCCATCTTAAATACAACACTCCACAAAGCCATTAATAGGGATAGACATGTTTCCATGACAACTCTAGGCTAGTTTTCATAGTGGGAGGAAGAATAGTTCCTTATTTTAAACTAAAATAGCTGACCAGACAATTCAAGTATGCTGCATTGTGTTCAAGTCTAGCACTCTCTTATGTTTACAAAGATCAATGACAATTTTTAAGCAATAAGAAATCATTTTTTAAAAATTGTCTCAAAATTTCATACCAGTACTCCTGAAATCCCATTTTAATTTGTAAATCAATTTTCAGCTATTTAAAACAAATCAAAATTATATCCATCAATGACGTTATAATTATTTTGAGCATTAAAATTTTTTTTTCACAATTTCAAACAAATCATAAGATCGATTATATTGCTAATTGGTTATTCTTAAAAATAGTTTTAAGTCTACGTACATCAAGACAAAAACTAAATTCAATTATTTTTCTAATCAAATTATGTCTATAGTAAATAAAAGCAGTAAAAATATGAAAATCAATTTTTCTTATCATTTGTAAAAATCTTTCATTAAAAAATAATTGTTATCTACATATCAATTTCGTTACAATTGTTTTTCGTTTTTGGTCGACTTCACACATATATGCACATGTAAGTGCGTGTATTTTTAAATGGGAGAATTTTCATTGATAAATTTTTTGCATGACATTCTAGCTGAGCTTGGACTAATCAATTAGTAATTTGCCCAACAAAATAAAATGTCTAGTGAATCGAAAACAAATTAATGCAATGACAATTTTTTTTGAAATATCATAGAAAAGCATGTTATCGTGTAATCTTATTTTTAAGTTTCTTTTATTATTTTTTTTCTATGGAGAGAGGGGAGGGGACAGGTAGCCCAACAAAATGTCTATTTAATCGAAAACAAGTTAACATGACAACTTTTTTTTAAAAAATAACATAGAAAAGCAGGTTGTCGTGTAATTTATTTTTTAAGTTTTTTTTATTTATTCTATGGAGAGGGGGAGGGGAGAGGAAGAGAGGGAGAGGGGACAGGACAAGACAGTTAACCTCCACTGTTAACGAACTACCCGGAAGGTCAATTCAGACTCACATACATTGTACAGGTATGGTTCATCAACATTTCAATTATTCACTTGCCAATTTATCTTTTGCTGTTTCAATAATTCACTTGCCAATTATCTTTTGCCGTTTCAAAGGTTCTTTAAGATCCTCTACCCCAGACAAGGGAAACCACCAGGCCCCAAGTTCACAAAGCACTCTCAGGCTTAAGTCAAGAATTTACTCAAAATTGTTCGCTTATTGTAGCTACAAGGCCCTTTATAAAACTTTTGTTGTTTTAATATATCAAATACATCAATAAGAAACTATGTGTAAAGTTTTGTGTTTCTGGATCAAAGATATTTCTTATCAACAGTGATTGAAAGTTGAGTAAATCTCAACTTAAGTTCGAGAATGCTTTGTGAACTCGGGTCCTGAAGTATCTCGACCACAAGACAATTACGGTATTTAATAAATCTGAACGACATAACGAGCAAGACGAAGATGAATTGATTGGAGATGAACGTGGTAAAATAATTAGTTCTACCTGAATTATTTATGTCTCCTAATCACCTGACATCTACGACCAGGTAGATTTTTCTATTCACCAGGATTACACAAATAGTTCATGTATCCCTAGGCAACAGAACAGTAAACCTACCAACGTTTCCGACATGATGGGCTCAGATGGAAAATTCTCCAAATATTACCGTTAACATTCTGCCTTTGGGCTAATGAAGACGGGCATAGTGTGCTATGAAGGAAATTTTGCCTGGGCCTACTTAAATTTCAGCTACGAATGGATCTTTAACGTGCACAGCAATGTATACACAGGACTTTGATTTTTTTTGTTTCATCCGAACAACTAGACAGCTAACCCACTTAGCCAATATGGTTCCTGCAGGGTTAAGATTTCCTACAACAAGCTGTTGCCATGATAAGATACGCTCACATTTTCAAGAGATAGACAATCTAAAAATGTGATTTTTCGTACAACCAGGGGCAATAATCCAGGATGCTACAGTTCATCATGCGTCAATATCGAAAGGAATCGAGATCTTAAGGATATAAACCTATATTTTGAGTTTCCATCAATCTCGGTTAACTGGAGGGGCAAAAACTTTGGCATTATATTACATGTATAAGCTTACACTAACTATTCAGAGATTATAACGCCTAAAAAACACATTTTTATTATCAACAAGTTTCATTGAAGACGATTTTCACAGCAATGAAAAGCGTTATCTGTACATACAGTACTGTGAAATCTAACAGAAGCTGGACGAATCAATAACTAGGAGTTACTCTACATTATCACAATAGCTACTCGATCATCGCAGGTTAAAAATAGATCTTTCCATATTTAGATATATATTGATTGGTAGAGCAGAAAGACAGAGCAGCATTATCGTCACGACGATACATTAACATAATGTACCATTATTACTAGACAGGAGGCTAATACAGAAATAGTCATTCTTAAAAGGGGAGAGAGAGCGGCGCTTTGGACTACTCTTATAACAATTTCAACTGCCAAGGGATCTTTTACGTGTACGACAATGTGTACACAGCGCCTCGGTCTTTCATCCCATTTGAACGACTAGACAGCTGTCCTTGACAGGCCCTCCATCCTGCATCACTGACAAGGGGGAACCACGCCAGAAAATCTGGATGAACTTTCTCAGCCAATTCAGGGATCAACACTCGACCTCCAGGGTCTTACCCATGTGATCCCCTACTTGGAAAGACTAGGTTTATGTTCCAGTTCTGTCACACTGGTGGTTTTAACTTTAAGGAACAGTAGTTTGGGGGTCGATTTACAAAATGCTGCAGAACTCAATGCAACAAAGACCAGTTTCCTTTCAAAATGTTTTTTTTCAGGAAACGGTGTTAGGCAAGTGATACAACTTGGTTAATACTGTGTATAGTCTTTTGGATAGTACAGAAAATTTAGACCTGTTTACAAAATCATAGCACTCCTAATAAAAATATCCCTTGGCAGTTGGAACTTGAAAAACATGTTTGGTAGAAACACTAATGCTGGGTATTGCTACTGCCGCCAGGATATGATTTTTGCGATGACTCTGGTACAACAATACTATCCTAATTCATAACCAGTTCAATATTTTCCAAGAAAACAAAACAGGACAAATGAATAATTGATATTTTCAGTCCTGTTAATGTCTAAGAAATAAAACTATATTAGATCACGATATTACCGTGGATCAATATAAGGCCCGAAGCAATTTGTGTATCTATAAATGTATGTATAGATAATGTGTGAAATGGATAATTAAAGTAGCTTAGTCTCTAACTCAATATCATCCAAAATCTTCAACATTGGAAAAACAAATCATTTGTCAGTTTAAATCAACATTGATGCTGTGATCTTACGTAAAAAGATGGGCTTCTGATGTCCAATATTTAAGACAAAATAAACATTTTACCATTGGTACACGAATCGTGTACCATAATGCGTTTCATCCCCAGTTCTAGCAAGAGACTCGAGGAACGAGAATAGAAACAATGCACCAAATCCAATGGCGTGTGTAGACTGGAACAACCAGACGCTAGAAATTTGCATTCTATTGAGACTGCTGGCTTATTTCGCGGAACATAACGGATTTGAAATTACAGTAAAAACGGAAACCGTTGAATGTAAATCAGTTTATATACATTCATATTACAATATTGTTACGACCCACTTATGTCAATTTCTAAGTCCCAAATGTTAGCGATTTAGCTCCTAAAGACTTGACAGTTTACTACTTGAAGTGACCCCCCTCCCTTCACCCATAAATACATCGATTTAGCATCTTGCTATTTATTAGGCGAATCGGGAGAAGGTGAATGAGATACACCAAGCCAGCAGTAAGAGAATCACCACTCTATGTATATTCAAAATTCTCACACTGGCACACTATACCATACAGGATAGATTTATTGACATTTATATACCAATATAGACTAGAACTGTAATATTATTACGCAATATACCCAATATATTTCAACATCTCCCTTGATGTATGTCGACTTCATTTTTTTTTTGATACTTTTTTTTTTCTCTTTGAATCTAGATTCCAGGTAAATAGCATTCTTCAAAAAACGCCCAAATCCTAATGTGATAGCTTTATCTAATATCTGCTTCCATACCAAATTAGACAGAAATAAAATGGGGTTTAACGTCCTACTGTTCTGCTCCGACTGCAAGAGCTAATGGAGACCTCGATTTTTTGTCCCATCCAAAGCTCTAAACATCACTGATGAAAGCAAACCATGCTGGAAAATCCTGATTAACTTTCTCAGGCCAACACCAGGTCGAACGAATGATAACCTCGTTTGCGAGCCACCACCTTACTCACCAATCACTGCAGGCCCTAATGCGTGACTTTTGCCAGACATTCCACACTTTCTGCTGGACATTTGTAACCTTTTTTTGCCAGGTTTTCTGCACTTTTGCAGCATAAGAACACAGAATTACACAAATCTGACGGACACCAGAAAGATTGTGTCCATCAATGTTCAGATTGTCGTTTTTCTCAGGTTACACTAAAAATTTGTAAACTATGTATATTTCAAGGGAGGCTATCGGTATCAGACATTATTATGGGCCCATACATTTTATCAAACCTATTTACATGTACATGTATATAAAAATTCTTTCTTAAAAATCATTCTTGTGAAAATGTGTGAGAAAAAAAATCATTCTTATGAAAATATGTGAGAAAAAAATCATTCTCGTGAAAATGTGGGAGAAAAAAATCATTCTTATGAAAATGTGAGGTTAAAACAAAGTTTTCTCTGTGTCCTCTAAGATACCAATATTAGTACATAATTTACTTGAAATCATGTGATTAAAATTGTACCATGGTAGTCCTTAAAAGTGCTCTAGTCTGTGTTGTGCGGACATTTAAATTACTTTATTGACAATGTAACGTTTGATGCAGTAATTTTTTTGAATATCAAGGTTATTTTTGCGGAATGTATCTCTGAACTTTATATGAATGTGTAACACATATTTAGAGCTCTTGACAAATAACATTTTAAGAAATGTCACATGACAAGCTTGTCAGAGCTGTGGCCCATATTACCTTCATGACCATATTGTCCCTCCCCCCAGATATCTAACATCAAATTTCTTATTTGAATAATATTATTCATAATGAACCCTATTTTCCCCATCGCAAACCAAAAATTATTGACCAGAGGATGGGTTGTAAAAATAAGCAATAAAACTATTAACCGTGACTAACCATTTTACAGAATAAGACAAGCGAGGACAAGATTACCAAACATTGCATCATACACCTGTACGCAGGTCAACACACCTGTCATGACCTTTATCCAATCGTCGTTACATAAAATCACATGACCATGAAGTTAGCTCTATGTCAGGACACCATTTATCATTAATTTATTTGTATTTGTAGCCTGGCCAAAGATTACAGGCCTGCTTATATTTAATTGTAAGGCCACCTCAATTTAATTGTCTGTGCTTCAGGGACCTGGCCCAAAGTTCACAAAGCATTCTCAGACTTAAGTTAAGAATTTTCTCAAAATTGTTCACCTTATTTGAACTCAAATATAGCCCTTTTGTTGTTTTAATGTGCCAAATACATCAATAACAAACTATGTGCAAAGTTTTGTGTTTCTGGATCAAAGATATTTTTCGTATTATAGAGTTAAGAGTGATTGAAAGTTGATTAAATTCTGAAGTCTGAGAATGCTTTGTGAACTCGGGGGCCGATAAATAACCACTTGAATCCTGTTAAAAAAGGTTTTGTTTAATTATAACATCTAAACATACAATTTTGGAACATAACAATTTAGAACAGCACAACCAAGTACTTTTGGTTTTAAAATGGGAGGTGGATGGCCGAATGGTTAGCATGCACGCGCTGTATCATACGGCCTGCCATTGAGTCAACTGGCGTGGTCTCGAATCCCTGGTTGTAAGTGGCAAGGAGTAGGGTCGCCTGTCCAGCGTCGTGGGTTTCCTCCGGGTACTCCGGTTTCCTCCCACTGCTAAAGACCCCTTTGTGCAAGCGAATTATTGAAATATAATTAAACCATATGTTTGTCCCGAAATGACCTAGTTTGTGTCGAGTGAACGTTAAACCCCATTTCTCTGTCTCTCTCTGGTTTTAAAATAAGTCTTTTTCCTGAAGCAATATTGAGGACAATTTTTACAAATCTTCCTGAGAAACAAGAGAATGAAATTGGTATGGCCTTGTAGCTATAAATAAATCATATTTAACAGATTTATGTAATGTCGAGTCAGCTATAAATAAAACTATATAGCTGTAACTAGCCTACAAAAAAAGCTGCATTCCAGCCTCCATTCATATTCATGAATTATGCAAAAGTTAAAGATACATTATTCTACGTGGGGAGAGAGAGAGAGATTAACCCTCATACAAACTAGGTAATTTCAGGACTAACATGGTTTAATTTCATTTCAATAATTCCCTTGTGTATAGGTCTTTAGCGGTAGGAGGAAACCGGAGGACCAAGAGAAATCCCACAAGGTTGGATAGACGAGCCTACTCTTCGTCACCGGAGAATCTAAACCCTAGCATTAGCTTCAACGAGCAGACATTAAATCATTCGGCCACTCTCCCCCCCCCCCCTGCATTATGTGGGGGGAAACTAAGCAGAATTTCGGCCTTCATTCATACTTATGAACCAAGATGGCAGGGGTTCTTCAAGACAAAATCTTATCGTTGAGCCATCTATCTTGATTCAAAACATTTCCAAATGGCATTCACTGTAACACAAGGTATCAAATTCAAAATTAGATGATTTACGGCGATTTCAGACGATATTTACGAATTTTACAACAAAACTTTGATAATGAATACTCCAGATTAAATGATACACAGGTTACAGTGATTGTAACTACCACTTATTATAGATTTCCAATTTTATTTCATCTAGTCAACCTGGATTCAGATCTGAATATCTATATAAAACTAAGTACTGGGTAAATGATTTATTTTTGTTCAGTATTTACAAATGAAAAAGATGACCATTCGAGATTTGATGTGTAGATTAAATAATGACCTGTAACAATTTTGATTTTTTTGGAATACATGTATTTTTGAATGGGGTCAATTACAACAGCATTCTCATGATAGGTATCAAAGGAAACAATATGCTATCTCTGGTACAGAAACTACCACATGTATCAAAGGAAACAATATGCTATCTCTGGTACAGAAACTACCACATGTATACGTACAGTAATAACATTTTCCCCCCACCTCGACTTCATTCACAGAAAAATATCCATTCAGAACTGATTAGTATTAATCCTGTCAAGATACTATCATGAGTTACCTGCCCTTGAATGGTTGGAATTCTTCACCACCATGAACATGTGTACATGTAATGCAACTAGCTAAATCAATATCTAGATACGAATACATTACACTTCTGCCATCATAAAAACAGGCTGTTTTCAAAATAAAACCAGCGTTATAAATATATCTACATGTGTTGAGACATAAGTTCACGTGGGGACGACACAAGGCAGGCCTTAGAGTACAAATATTGGTTTGTCAGGCAACCAAACATATGCCCACAGCAGCCATTAAAACCAACCACATCCAGTTTTTTCATCCGAGTTAAAACATGGACAATTTTACATGCAATCCTTTAAGATATATATATATGTATTTTGTAAGATTTAGACAAAAAAATGTAAAATGAAAATTTCATTCAAATTACTTCATTCTGAGCCAAGTTATCTTTGTCGTTTTGACAAGATATTTGCAGAGTGGTAACCAGGCCACTGGTTATAAGAGACTTTGCCTAGGTTTTCCATTTTCAAATCAAATTTTTAAATGGCGTTTTAATGTAGTTAAAATCTTGAGTATCCGATGACAACAAGAGTGGATTATGGTCTTGTTAATAAACATCTAATAGTTAATGTAACATTTCAGGCCCATAGAAAGGCCAACAATTGGCAAATTTAGCTCTTGCATAATGTATGTTTAAATTGAATAGCTACCAGAGGAGAGAGAGAGACTCCTGACACAAACTAGGTCATTTCGGGACTAACATAGGGTTCAATTTCATTTCAAGAATGCAAGTAGGGGTCTTCAGCAGTGGGAGGAAACTGGAGTACCTGGAGAAATTTCACGAGGTTGGTAAGGCACCTCATTAGTCACATACAAGCAGTGAACCAGACCCATGCCACCCGACTCAATGGCAGACCTTGAGATTCCTCGTGTCCCCACAAGACCACCCAACCCTTACTAAAAAAATGAAGCTTGCTGCATATTGTCACCCTACTTGGATAAAAGATGTAAAATTTATTAGTTACTAGGCTTGAGAGGAATTTTGTCCAGACAGCGGAAAAGTGGTTTAGAAAATACAAGTATCACTGATCAGATTCTAATAAATACTGTACTGTATGTGAATTTCTGGTGGGTATGTTTATCGTTGTGCACATGTACCATAGATACATGTACATAGACCTGTTGCTAGGCAGGTTGATAATTCTATTATAATACATGTTTAACATTCTGCTGTTGGGGAAGCCAACACTGATTTCAACAAGAAACCGAGGACTACGCCATTTGGAAACTTTTCATAGGGTTCAATTCTATTTCAATAATTCGCTTTCTCAAAGGGTTCTTTAGCTGTTGGGAGGAAACCATTTGGCCACCCCAGCCCCCCCCCCCCCATTCTGAATAATTTATTTATATCAACATTTCAGATGCATTATGTTCGGGTTAATCTGCTAAATGCAAGTCTTTTCTGGTTTCAAATGTTATATAGACATTTATTCCACTGTCAACCCTCTACACCATTGGATGGGATTATTATTGGCCGGAGACCTTTTTGGGCCCCAATGACAAATCATGACTGAAAACTTTCTTGGCTGATACTGGGATCAACCCTGGGACCTGTGGTGTTAGGGGACTAGCGCCATACTTTTTGAAATGCAATTTAATTGGGTGTAAACATCCTACTGTTCTGCTCCAACTGGGCTAATGGAGATGTACAGATGCTTCACTGTGTGCTATGCGAGGGAAGTTTTACACAAATTTTTCCTAAATGTAACTATTTTCGTTTAATGGTATAATTCTTTCAAATTCAAATTTAAAACCATATAAAATGAGTGTGTTAAGTTCTCAACATGGTCAATTTCAATGTCGAACTAATAACGTGAATTTTGATTTACAAACAAACTGTAAACGTAGATATGTGTTCAGTCGTACAGCTACGTGCAGTTACAAGAAAATTAAACAAAGCCTGCAGTCAAATGTCAAATGACAATAGCATGTACATGGGATGCAAGAGATAATTTGCTATTTCACAGAATTGTCGACAAACTTCCTTTTTCTCAACGAAGGAATACATATATTTACAGAGACATTTGCAAAATTTGACAGGATTAAACTACACGGTTAAATCGTGCATGTTCAAATTTGTTGTGTACGTTAAATTTTGAGAGGAATATGCCAATCTGTTACAATGTCGAGTCGACCAATTTGTTTTTGTCTTTGTCAAGTCATTTAGCCTACACTTTCTCAAAATACTGTAGAGCATAGTGGACGCTTGCCACCTCCCCCGATCCATTCACTTAATTTCATATGTTTGTTTGTTAGGGGTTTCTGCGTATTGTGTCTTGTCTGTATATGTTTTTGTGTAAATCTTGTGTGGTGCAGTCCACCTGCACTTACTAATATTAAGTAGTGCAATACTTAGTACCAAACTGATCCCGCAGTGAATATTCGCTTGGCCGCTACAATCACTGATAAGCATGACATCGACGAGGCTTAATAAGTACGGCATATTAACTTTTTTACTCCGACAAATTAAATTCTCGAACATTTTTTTGAGGTAAAAGAAAAATAAATAAAGACGTTTGAAGTATTTGAAGTTAAAAAATATTTCCTATTTAGTGTAAATGGGTATTAAAATGAGTAAAATGCATCATTTTGCCAGAAGCAGTTAGGTGTTAAGTAAACATTGCACGAGCAGTTGAGCCAATGACTGGCGCGGTGAGCAGTCAACGCACGTGCTGTGGACACTTATCTGTTACAGCGTTAATTCGTAAGTAATTCTCTGTGAAACAGATTGACTTAGTACTAGTAGAATGTAATTTATTTTAAATACATTTTTAATGGATTCAGTTGTAAATACCAATTTCAATACAATACATTTAGATTGATTTAATTCTTTTTTTAATTTTTTTTAGTTGTAATACATGCATCACCCCAGGATTAAAAGTGATTTACTTTATAAGAAACAGTAGATTTGATTGAATCCTGAAACAGACAGGTCCCTGCTTCAAGACCTTATAGATGAAAGGGAGACAACTCTATGCAAGTTATTGATTTTTCCTTACTGATTATAATAATAATGCAACCCGACAGGTGGATGGATTTACATGTACCATCTACCAACAGCACCATGACAGTGTATTTTGCAAATTCAATTTCTGCACCCCCCTCCACCTTCCTTTTAATCTCATCTAGATGTGTTGTAAATATTATTCTAACTACAGCAGTCACATTCAATCGTAGGACAGACTACGCAGCAAACAGAAGCTGATTTGAAATGGCAAATGAAATGAAAAGGGGGTTTAACATCCTACTCTTCTGCACCTAACCTGGGCTAATGGAAAATGGGAAATGGGAAATGAACTATGGCCAATGAACTAGCCACAAAATTTCAGACCTTTTTTTAAGGCACTGAAGCAAGTCTGGACACACAGCATCCTGTCACAGGCATTTTCAAGTACAAATTATAACATATAGATTACAATGTACATGCATGTATATTTTGGGGGAAAATGGGGTTTAATATCCACTCAACACAGACTCAGTCATTTTGGGACTAACATACAATTCAACGTTATTTCAATAATTCGCTTGCATTTATTAGGTCTTTAGCAGGTGGAAGATACCTGAAGGTTGGACAGGCAACTCTACTTGTCATATACAAGCAGGGAAGCAAAACCAGGCCATTTGACTCCAATGACAGACCTTGTGATAAAATGTGCACGGGTTAACCATTCCCCTATATGTTGTGCAATGATTTGTGCCTGCGACAGGTGCCTTACTGTATGTAGGTCCCAGCTTGCTCATACCAGAGGGAGTGTTACCCTGGTACACGTACAATATCCATGTAGTAACCCTTATCATTGATTCATAAAAAAGTGAAAATAGAAAGCGATTTCAGAAACTAGCTACTAGTGCTTGATATAATTGCACATGGTTTTTGATTAGCAATGGTTTTAGTGTGAGCGTGATTTTAACTACATGTACAGAGGGAGCAGGTGGAAACTGATTATATCAACTCAATTATATTGATTTATATCAACAGTTGAACAGACTCCAGCTACATGTTACCATGCTGGCTATCATACCATCATATTTTATAACAAACATCACCAGGGTGATAGAGGAGGGAAGGGGGGGGGAGAGAGAAAGAGGTTTTTTGTCCTCTACACAATCTAGGTCATTTCGGGACTAACATATGGTATTATTTTATTTAAATAATTCGCTTGCGCGTAGGGGTCTTTAGAAAACCCACAAGGTTGGACAAGCGACCCTACTCCTACGACCCGGGGTTCTAAACCACACCAGTTGACTCAATGGCAGGCCGTATGATACAGCGAGCGCACGCTGACCATTCGGCCATCCAACCCCCCTATTTCATAACAAACATCACCAGGGAGATAGAGAGGGAGAGAGAAAGAAGTTTTATGTCCACTCAACACAAACTAGGTCATTTCTGGGACTAAATATATGGTTTTCAATTTAATTTCAATAATCATTTTCTTTCAGAAATTTAACTAACTTCATGTACATGTACATGAATACTTGTAAGTCATACAAAATAATCTAGATAATGTTGAGAGAATATTCTTCAAAGCATCACCCAAATAAATAAGTAGTCTTTTTTTCCATTGTTATAGTTTTTTTTTTACCCTATCCAGTTACTACATGTAAATACCTCTCAAAGATTTAATATAATACAGTACAAATATCTTAGTGGTTTTCATTCGAAGGACTTTCATGATTACTTGTTCAAAATATTTGGTATCACTACAGGCCAAAGATCTGATCTGATACATGTACCAGGCCTTGCGTTTTGAGGCGCGCGATCGCGCGCGCACGCCTAGGCGCACGCAAACCACCCCCGAGGTGTGTCTTGATCGCGCACGCCAGATTTTTGTGAACGAAAAAAAAAATCAATATTTGGCGGGGCTTATATCGCTGGCGATGCGAATGCACAGACGATAATGTTAGTGAGAGTTGTCGGTATGAAATTATCTCCCTTTACCGGATGCGGAAAACAGCTTAGTTTCGAGCCATAGATTTAATAACACCATAGATCGTATATAACACTTATAACTATGTTTCGAGCGCATGGCTGGATCGACTACCGCGTTATTTGTCATGCTTGATGGCCGGACGATTTATTTTTTCTGGCTGTCTTTGTTGACATTTTTTATGTCAGCGGTCGGTGGGAACAGAGTCAGATTGGCCACCAAACTGATCCCGCAGTGAATATTCGCTTGGCCCCTACAATCACTGATAAGCATGACATCGACGAGACTTAATGAGTTCGGCATATTAACTTTTTTACTCCAACAAATTGAATTCTCAAACATTTTTTTGAAGTATAAGAAAAATAAATAAAGACGTTTGAAGTATTTGTAGTTAAAAAATATTTCCTATGTAGTGTAAATGGGTATTAAAATGAGTAAAATGCATCATTTTGCCCGAAGCAGTTAGGTGTTATGTAAACAATGCACGAGCCGTTGAGTCAATGCGCGTGTTGTAGACAGTCATCTGTTACAGAGATAATTCGTAAGTAATTCTCTGTGAAACAGATTGATTGGCCACCTTCAAATTATGGAATTTTTCCGAGGTTGGTTATGACACTTTCGCACTCAAGATATTTCACTAAATGGCAACTTGGCCAGGTCTATATATAGGGGAAGGAAACCCTAGACCTTTTGTTGCTACTGTTGACAACCATCCCAGATACAACTACATTGTAAGTCAGTCGATCAGATAATCGTAGAAAATATATAGATGGCAATATAAAGCGCATCACAAGGCAACACAACAAATGAAATTGGATTTAATAGGAGGACCTATCAATGAATTCCCACCTTAATTTACATTATTGTTAAAGCACACGCCCCAAAAATTTTTAGGTGTGTGTTTTAGGTGTGTTATCCACACGCCTGAAGATAAATAAGGTGTGTGTTACACGCACGCCTGCCCCTGTACAAACGGCAAGGCCTGATGTACGTATGTTTGTTGTATGAGTTGTCTATCTGTATTCTGTCACATCTGTATGTTTGTACATGTATTGTATTATTGTTTGTGTGGTGCCTGATTTAAAATAATTTTACACAGGACACTAATGTTTATAGTTACATGTATAGAATTGGTTACCTTTAAATACGCCAGTATAAGTAAGTGCTAGGTGTTTTGCCATGACAGATTTGAGATCATCACCAATGAAAAACATCAGACAAATATCTTTGGTGCGCACAGGCCCTCAACACGACAAATATTCCTTGGTAGTACAGGCATTTACACGATTTCTAATTTGAAACATAGATGAGCAAGACACCGGGGATGCTCGATTCACAGTCCAGAATTGACAGAATTGCAATCGAGTGACACGGAATTCAGTCCAGTCACAGTTCTGCCAGTCCCGACAGCGGAGGTGGAGTGAGAAGAATCGTGACCTATTCCAAGTAAAAATTATGTTTCAGCTGCAATGATTGGTCTAGATATTTTTTCTGCAGTCTGCACATGCGTTGTACTCCGAAATTCTCTTTTTCACTCGATTGACACCAGTTTTGGAATTGATAGAATTTAATTCCGGAACTGTGAATCGAGCATCCACAGTCTCAATAACGTAGTCAACAAAATTTAAGACATGGATTCTCTGAAAAATCATTTTCCTTTCAGACAAATTCTATTTCTAATTTATCAAATGGCTTGAAGTCACCTAAATGTATGTGTACAACATTAGATTGAAATAATGGAAAGAATGGTTTAAGGTTGCTGGTGTCCAACATGTGATATTGAAATAATTTGCATACCAAAACTTTTTGTTACTTCCACTGACATTTGTGGTTAAAATTATTATGTGACTTTCTTGTCTCAAAAATGTCCCAAACACAAATGATTCTGTTTTAGGTTCAATAACCTTTATCATGGGCTCTTAATGTTTCTTGTTTTAGTCTCTTAAACCCTTCCTGGCGCTCCTAACATGTAAATATCACCAATTCTAAAGTTTATCACCATTAACAAGAATGCATACAATGAACGCTGATAAATGTACACAAGATGTTGCAACATTTAATTTATTTATCTACCATTTACGGAATACTTACTAACAAAAAAAATAATGTACTGCGGATCTGATCTTTTGATTATCCCTGTATAATTTTCTAGACAAGAATGTGTTGCTCTCATCTTCTCCATCCCCCTCCCTCCGAACGTGTTTTCCACCTCCGACCGTAATTAATATTAATAATTCACGACTCTTCGGGAACTGACTTTACGAATAGAACGCCTCATAAGCTCGCCATCCACCTTCCGTTCCAGCCATTTCCACTTCCATACCTTTTAAAGTCCTCTGTCTAATAGTTTGGTGTGGACGTCTCGATCTACGACCTTAGCTGTAGCGCGAAAGAGCGGATGACATTTACTACCATCCTAGTGTACAATAGAGTGACAGACGATCTCGTTCTATCTCGCGTGAGTCTATGATACTGTTAATGTTTACATCGCCGACATCTGGTTGGCAGATTTTGAAGTTAATTATAGATATTTTTGGAGTTTAAACAGTTAGAAGTTCGCCAGGAAAAAATAAAGGATTTTTTTTTATGATATTACACTTTTGAAACAAAGTGCATGAATTAAAGCAGAACAATATCGTAACAAAAATCGGTGCGTAGCAAAATATCAGAACCAGACGGGACAAAAAGCATATGAAATGTTGGTATATGAAATGTTGGAAATAAGACAGTAAATACCATTTGCTGTGTAAGACCTAATATATACATTGTACATGTACCCTACAAGCATTATTAATATACATGTAATTTAGTATGTATGTTCTTTGATGTTTATTATTGTATTGTATATATCATGTAGGTGTGTAATAATGCATTATCACTATAATATTTTGAATGAAATATAAATATTTTGGGACTTATACATGGTTGAATTTTATTTCAATAATTTGTAGGGGTCTATAGCAGTGGGGGGAAACCAGAGAAAACCCTGCAAGATTGGACAGGCGACCCACACTTGGTCACGTACAACAAGTGAATCGAAGTGGTCGTTAAAACCACCAGCAACTAGTGGAATTGCTTCTAGTATTCATTATAATACTGGCAAAAAGGTGCAAGCAACTGACTGACCAGTCGTGAGCAGGGGCGTAAAAATATTTTTTAATCCACTAGCCCCGGGCTAGTAGTCTACTGTCAGACACTAGCCCGGCATCCAGTACCACTAGTCCGTAGTTGGACAAGGTACAAACTTTAATCGTCAATAATGTACACTGCAGATTGTCACCCATTTGACCACATTAAATGTATTCTTTCTAACTGAACTGTATTCAATATTATACGGGGTAATGAGTCGATGTGGAGTATACAGTTTTCCCTGGCCTCAATCCATATGAAGAATGTTTTTCAACTCCACCGCATATCAAATTACCGCACGGGATACCGTTCCTGCTAATACTGTGCCGACGTATGCCAACAGAAAGCGGCCTATATTATTAATTAATGTAAAATAATCAGTTTATAAATGAAGGACTAATTTGATTAATATTCCAAGTTTTGTTCTTAGTCAATTTGAACTAGTTTTTATTACAATATATCCGATAAATAGCGGACAACGCAGGTCCTTATCTATTTCTACGATAAAACTAAAGTAGACATCTCCCATCATGCATTGTAGTCTAGATTATCACATGACTTTAGATTGTATTGACTGAGATCTATATTTAGCCTCACTATAAATAGAAGAGGTACAACCTTCCCGTGTTCACTTCAGTCACAAAAAAAACTATTGTTATGCTATGCTTCCTTTGGATTGGAGAAATAAAAGTGCAGTATTTCACATCTCATTTATGTAGTTTAAATCTCAGAAAAAATGAGCAATGAAAGGGCACTAGCCCAGGACTAGTTTGGCTAAATAGGTACTAGCCCGTAGGTTATTTTTGGTAGTCCCGGGCGTCGGGCTAGTGGATTTTTACGCCCCTGGTCGTGAGACACAATCGGCCATTGGCCAAGGAATATGTACATCTATGAATGGGCAATCAAGCACAACAATTGGTGAATGCATATTTTGTGGAAACATGGGTTCCCTAAAAAGTATTCTGCAGTTCAACGTTCAAGACACGGCGATGGAAAAGAATATGTGAAGACTTACCGGGCCCTCTAGAGTTAGGTCAGCTTCCCCCTCGTTACTTCGATCCGAAGTCATTGGGTCAGCTGGTCTCTTCTACGTTTGACTCAACCTAAAATAAAATAAAATTGATAACTTTAAATCAAATGGAATGTGGTAAATATCCTACTGTTCTTCTCTGATTGAGCTAAGGTAAAGATGTGTGCGCTTTGAGGGGCTCAACGGCCTACTTTTACATGTATATTGAATTCCAACTGAGAAAATCAAAGGACCCAGAGAAAACCCTTGTACTGGTACATGTAGTTAGATGACCCTACTCCTGGTCACTTACATGTACATACTTTTACATGTATATTGAATTCCAACTGTCAAGGGTTTTTTGCGCTTAGGGATCATTAGCCATTGGAGAAAATCAAAGGACCCGGAGAAAATCTACGTACTTGTAGTTGAGACAGACGACCCTACTTCGTGTCACTTACATGTACACGCCAAGAATAGAAACCACACCTCTTGAGTCTTGACTCAATGACAGATCTCATGATCTAACGTACATGTATACACATTGAACCACTACATTTGTTTCACTATCTTGTTCCAGTGGATTGTCCCATTTTATAAGATTTGTTGAATGGGTGAACGCTAGTCCTGATTTGTGTCGAGTGGATGAAAACCCCATTCTCTCTTATGTGTACAGTCCTCATAAATATAAATGTATCATTGCCTTTCATATCATATTTTACATCAAGGTTTAATTTTACGGATACACGTCAGCGACGTTTCGATGATGATACTCTCTGGTCTTGATCAAGTAAATGATGTTTCTACCATTTAATTTATATAACACCAATGTCATTTTATCTACATGAACATCCTATAATCAATGCTTGTAACAGCTGATCAGAACACACCATTACACTGTACATTCAATCGTCAGTTAATTAAACAATTTATATGAATGAACACACGGTGCTCATGTCGATACCATTTCAAATTTTATTCATCAACCCATCGAACGCCGATATCAATACTTGAAAATTAAATCAAAATACCTTGACTCAAAACTACCATATAAAGTCTGTCAAAAGGATTGTTTTTAGTGAACAGATTAATGAAATGAAAATGAGTTTAACTTCCTACTGTTCTGCTCCAACTAGGCTAATGAGGATGAGAGGGAGAGAAATGGGGTTTAACCTCCACTCAGCACAAACTAGGTCATTTTGGGACTAACATCTGGTTTCATTTTATTTCAATAATTCGTGGTAGGAAACCGGAGTACCATGAGAAAACCCACAAGGCTGGATAGGCAACCCCACTCCTTGCCTCATTGGGCTAATGAAGGCATACGCCATACAGTGTGCTTTAAGGGAAATTTTGCCTGGGTAGGGCACTATGGCCTACTCTTATATCGAATTACAACTGCCAAGGGATCTTGTGCATGCATGCCAATGTGTACACAGGACCTCAATTTTTCGTCTAATCTGAATGGCTTGGACATCTTTAAAGTTTCTTTGCCAGGCCCTCCTTCCTGCACCACTGACAAGGGAAAACCATGTCTGAAAATCCTGATGAGTTAACAAATTAATGTTAATGTACATGTAGTTCCTCTATTCATTATAATACTGTCAAAGCAAGCACAAAAAACATCGCAGAGGATCTTGCAAGGAAGTATCCCAACTTCTTATCGACATTCAAAGTATTTCAAGAAAAGAACCCATGACCATTGGAATTCAAAATAAGAGTAAGGGATTACCATCCCAAATTTAATTTTTGAATGACGCTCGGAGTCTTACCAATGCAAGCAGAAGTATACACAGGATTTATCAATATTAATAATTTGAAAGTCACAAATAAATTTCTTAATCAAAAGTTGTGAGAGGGTCCATACTTGAAATGGGATTGAATACAATTTGATTTTTAACAAATCTTGTACTGTACCATTAAGCTTATTCCATATTTTTTAATTCCTGAATGCAGTGGATTTTAATTAGACTAAATATTAAACTAATAATATGTTCATGGTTGCGCTTATATTGTTGAACATATTAGAAGTCTGAATGAAACATGAATAATACACTTTTATCTATATAAGTATGATAGACGGTGAGACTTTTGATTTTATATAAATTGATCATTCCAAATGGAATGGTAGCCCCAGCATAAAATACTGAAGTGGACATCAATTGGGGAAATATAAAGCCCATATTAAAGAAGAAAGTGATAATTCAAAGATTGAACGTATACGGGTGAACGACTGTGCAGAAAATACGCAAGCTGGGAGTTGGAAAAGTGCATAATCAGATGATTCTTGGTTGGCAAGCTGAAAGTTTTCTCAGGTTGTGGGGGCCGCCATATTGTTTCATCAAACAAGCCATCTATGGCCGCGTTTCATTCGATTGATATTATATCTCACCGTAAAAAAAATCAAATTGTTAGATCATAAAATGCTGTATCGATGTGGTAGGATCCTTCTAAATTGTAAATTAATCCAAAAATTCGCGATGGACCATGTCAAAACAACCAAATCTTCATGGAAATGATATGGGGGCGCCACTGCTCGACTACGCCTGCTGGTTGTCCTTACATGTTGAATGTGGTTTATAGATTATTTGCGCTTGTACAGACATGACAAGTACAAAATAAGATTCCTTAGGCATTAAAGAATCGAATGTCAATATATTCCAGTTCTTAATTACGTGTTTATAATCCAATTTAGTCCATTACACTTTACACGTGACTGCCGCAAAAATAACCGCAGAACATGGCGTCGACTATTTAGAATGAGCATGCTTTTTTTCCTAATTTCAGCTTACCTTCAATCGGTCGCTAATTGAGGCTTTCCTGGTATCCTCACTAACTACAGCTAACAAACCCAACCACTGCTAAACTAGAAAAACACGAAAATACATTTACTATCATCAAAAACAACGAAAATCTGCATGCAAGGGACAGCTCCGTATCGTAACCTTGTGAGTCGATCGACAGCCACCCTGGTCACATGGGGCGCTCACATCCAACATGGCAACCACTCAATGAATGCAAATAAACTGATAAAGTTAATTCTTAAAGGATATTGTCCTAGTTTGGGACAAAGGAAATGACAGGTAATTGTGTTAATTATTTAGATACTTTTTATTCGGATTTAATTACATGTTTGGTTATTTCCGCCTTTCACGAACCGCATTACAGTTAACGGAGTAATACATAATAATGGCGCGAGTGATGCGGTCATGGGATATGGAGACGCGGAACTTCATTATTTGTAACGATTAAAGCGACCAGTATTCTGTAATAATCCTGTTTATTATGCATGAATCAGGAGGATACAACGTATTTTTGCTATTTCATCGGCTTCTGCTCGACGACTTTCTTCTTGCAATGGTTGTTAACCGAATAGTTTATCTGAGGCGAGGAGCCAATTGGAATTTTTCCGTGAAATGTCGTGTACCGTCGGGAGCTTTGCCCTTTTATGGAAACGCGATTTGTTGAATACGACTCACACTTGATTTAAACTGTGTTGTTTCTAGCCATCAAAAATTTTAATTACATGAGTTTAGCACCAATCATAGTATAAATTACAGTGTGTTAATTAGAATGTCGATTTGAACTCCATCAATTGAGTCATTTGACCCGCCGATCAGACGAAATGACCTACGAAACTTCTCGCGAGGCAACCTGAACAGCTAACACGCGATAGTATCGCTGATACACAGTCACTATGGATAGTAGTTCTATATAGATAGTGAATGGGCCAAGCACACTGCAGTATATTGTAGTTGACGTATAGTAGCTAGTATAGTGAACGCCGACGATTGCTCCGTTAAACAATATATTACCAAATTGAAAACATATAGGGTTCGGTTCAGGTAGTTTTTACCCGAGAAATACAGTTATTAAAGCAATATTAATATTACCAATCGATAAGATAGCAAGTCAACGTGCCAGTAGGATAAATTCACAAATTAGGCCTACCACGTGGAGTAGTTTAACACAATTCATTTCGAACACGTGGTTTGATATGTACACGTTTAGAAAAAAAGTACATTTTTAAACGCTCCACGTCACATAATACAGTTATTGCAATATAATTTCTGTGAGATTGCGGATAGTATTATTAATTCAATAGTCTATTTATTGATTTCACTGGAATGTTTCTCGGTTAAATAATGTAAATCCTGTTAATGTCACCGCTTCTGTTCGGCTCATATTGGCGGAATAATACATGATTGTGTTGGTTTTTAATCCAATTTTAATTAAAGTTTGTCATCAGTGTTAATCATAGCTAGTGTGATATTTCATAGCAAGGGAATAACGGGAATTAATCTGGAAGCCGTACAAATTCTAGGCGACTATAATATTGTAACTATATATATAGACCCAAATAAACAAAGACAACTCGACGATATTAGGCGTATGAAAATTAAATTTAAAAAAATGTAATATGTAGGCGTAATATATAGCTATTATAAATTAGCCGAAAACCTTTCGAAACAAATTATCCTTGGTGAAAGAGGCATTTCGAACTAAAGTACCGAAGTGCACCTACAATCCCCCCCCCCCCCAAAAAAAAATCGAATTAACCCCCAAATATTTCACCAACAATGATATCTTAGGAGTATTCTTAGCCGGCCACATCATCAGCCCCTCCAAAAAATCCCTTAACCCTCCGCACATTTTATGAGCAGGCTACGGGCCCGCCAACAATTATGAAACTTATAATAGTCCACAACCTTTCGAGAAAAGTTATCACCGGTCGAAGACCGGGGCATTTCTGACTGAAATACCACACTATGCATCAACAATTATGAAACTTATTGACTCGCTGGGTATTATGTAATAGTAAGTGCAGGGGGACGGCACAACACACAAATAAATGCACAAGACAAACCTACGGACATGACACTCAATTTACAGACACCACAAACAATAAACGTGCATATCAGGTCACGTGATGTATTCCAAATGCGTCCACTGCGATGTACAGTCCCAAACTGATCCCGCAGTGAATATTCGCTTGGCCGCTACAATCGCTGATAAGCATGACATCGACGAGGCTTAATGAGTACGGCATATTAACTTTTTTACTCCGACAAATTAAATTCTCAAACATTTTTTTGAGGTAAAAGAAAAATAAATAAAGACGTTTGAAGTATTTGTAGTTAAAAAATATTTCATATTTAGTGTAAATGGGTATTAAAATGAGTAAAATGCATCATTTTGCCCGAAGCAAATATAGGTGTTATGTAAACATTGCACGAGCCGTTGAGCCAATGACTGGCGCCGCCTGCAGTCAACGCACTGTCTTGTTGTGGAGAGTCATCTGTTACAGAGTTAATTCGTAAGTAATTCTCTCTGTGAAACAGATTGGGAAGCAACTCAAGAGCAGGGGAATATATATTCCTAAAATACTTGTGAGAGTCATAATGGGCTATGTGCTACAAGATCGTTATATAACCATTTTGGTGAAATGTAGTAAAAGTCATCTGTTACAGAGTTAATTCGTAAGTAATTCTCTCTGTGAAACAGATTGGGAAGCAACTCAAGAGCAGGGGAATATATATTCCTAAAATACTTGTGAGAGTCATAATGGGCTATGTGCTACAAGATCGTTATATAACCATTTTGGTGAAATGTAGTAAAACGCCAAGTAAAATTCAATGGCCTATGCAGTAGGCTACTCCAAAAATCAAAACATTATAAATAAGCTGAACAATGTACAATGTTGAAATCTGCGCCTAGACATAAATTATAACACACAAAAAGAACCAGCGTGAAAATACACAGAAATGTGTTCGACTACGTAGGGAGATAAGAAATAAAATGGGGTTCAATTTC
Source organism: Patella ulyssiponensis (assembly GCA_963678685.1). Classification (NCBI taxonomy): domain Eukaryota; kingdom Metazoa; phylum Mollusca; class Gastropoda; family Patellidae; genus Patella; species Patella ulyssiponensis. The sequence goes on from OY783225.1 coordinate 91,669,861, forward strand.
AAGTCGTACGGTTCTGCTTCTATAGCACCAATGGAATGTAATGCTGGGCCAATGAAAACGTGCATACGCCATCCATTGTGCTATGAGGTACATTTTACCAAGGCATCAGCGATTCTGTCTACTCCTCGTCGAATTTCAACTGTCAATGGCTCTTTGTTACGCTCACACCAACGTGTACGCGGGTGGGACATCCCCTTTTTTCGTCTCATCCGTCCTGCACGACTGGACGAGGGGAACTTTCTCAATCAACACCGGGATCGAAACCCAGACCTCCCAGTTAGTGAACCATGCAACGCCTTATTTGACCCAGTCCTCCCTTCCGGAACCAGCGCCTTATTTGGCCCAGACCTCCCTTCCGGTTAGTGAACCAGCGACTTATTGAGCCACTGTGCCCTCCTCCACGTGTTCACACCTTTATTATGTGTAACTCCGGTATGGAAATATGAATAAAACCTCAGAATATAAGGCCACTGTGCCCCCCCCCCACACACACACACACGTGTTAACAGCTTTTGCTTTTATTGGTATTATAATATATAACTCCTATACACGGAAATGTGAATAAAACCTCACAATGATACGCCTAGAGGTCCACAATATCGCTTTTTGGAATTTAGATCTATATAGGTAACATAACACGTAGGGATAATGATGGAATAGTTCGTTACGTGACATGGAGATCATTGTGGGTGGGCCTATAAATAATGTATGAGGTCGGTGTCTTTATTACCACACAGTTGACCTCAAAACTTAGCATAAAGCACTCAACGAAGGAGGAAGGAAGATATTTTTCATTTTCAGCCATGCCACTTCCCACATCCCTTTGTCATTGTCTAGTGAATCGAATGGGGCGAAAAATAGAGGTCCCGAAAATTGGCGGGGATTTCTGAATGATGGGTGTGCGCGCATTAATTATAAGTGAACCACAGCTAACATGCTTGACCTAATTCTTAAGGCCAACTCAAGTTTCGTCAAGGTCGCTGAGGTGTAAATAAGGTAAGGGCACGTGGTTAATTGTTGGCTAGATTGTAAGTTAGGGTAAGCGTTAGGGCTAGATCCAGGGTAAGCGTTAGGGTTCGGATCAGCGCTAGCCCTGTTAACAACTCGAATCGTGAGCTTTGGCAAAACATAGATGTAACACATAAACACCCGATGCACAAATCGTTGACATTATTATTCAATATTATACATGGATAAAAATTTTCCCCGTCCAGAGAGAGAAAGAGAGCGAGATGGGTTTAACGTCCACTCGACACAAACTAGTCATTCCGGGACTAACATATGGTTTAATTTTATTCAATAATTCACTTGCGCGTAGTAGTCTTTAGCAGTGGGAGGACCCGAAAGAAAACCCACGAGGTCGGACAGGCGACCCTACTCCTTGTCACGTACAACCGGGGATTCGAAACCACGTCAGTTGACTCAATGACAGGCTTTATGATACAGCGCGCGCACTTGCTAAACCATTCAGCCATCAACCCCACCCCACCCCCGTCCAGAAAGACACTAAATGTTATAGACCCAATCGAGTTGCTTCTTTCTGTATCTACTCAGCTGTTTAAATCAGATCCAATCAATATACAAAACATGTACAAATGGGTTTTAAATGAAATGATCTCTAAATGATCTTCCTTAGTCATTAATACATTTATAAAGAGATACTATTTAAAAATACTTCTTTGTCAAGACGACATGCCTGAATGTGCAGCTTTTGGATATTTTGATAAGACTTGTAAAAATTGGACTGTGACCTATATTTAAATGCCAAACCCACACAAAGGACCTACGGCAAGGCACTGATCTACTGAGCAATTTCTGGGTTGCAGAACATTGGTACCGGTTATAACCAATATGTATCAAACTGATCCCGCAGTGAATATTCGCTTGGCCGCTACAATCACTGATAAGCATGACATCGACGAGGCTTAATAAGTACGGCATATTAACTTTTTTACTCCGACAAATTAAATTCTCAAACATTTTTTTGAGGTAAAAGAAAAATAAATAAAGACGTTTGAATTATTTGAAGTTAAAAAATATTTCCTATATAGTGTAACTGGGTATTAAAATGAGTAAAATGCATCATTTTGCCCGAAGCAGTTAGGTGTTAAGTAAACATTGCACGAGCAGTTGAGCCAATGACTGGCGCGGTGAGCAGTCAACGCACGTGCTATGGACACTTATCTGTTACAGAGATAATTTATAAGTAATTCTCTGTGAAACAGATTGCCAATGTATGTTCAGCGACAAGGCTGTGTGTTCCGTTAATTTCAATGACGACAATTATATACGTGACTCGTGGGGTGAATTGTTAGTGCTACATGTCATCGATCAACTGGCGTGGTTTCGATTCTACGGCACCGGCGGTTTCCTCCCACAGAGACACCTATTATTGAAATGAAATTAAACCATATATATGATCCCTCTCTATCGCTCGCTCCAAACATAGGCGTGATAGCCGAATTTTTTAGTTTGGGGTTGGGGTTGGGTGTATCATTTTAGCCCTAGTGAAATTAAACATGCGCGCAATACCACAACAATCTGAATCATAATACATTGTAGTAATCGCGCCGTGACGAGGGATTTTTGTTGAGGTGTCATTCATCATCGGACCAGATAAACGCAAAATGCGATTTGCATGCAGTTCATATTCAAATCCCGCACTGGTCAAAATAAGGATGGTAAAAGCCTCAGTCACACCCTGGAAATTAAAATCACAAATTACTCGTAAAATCTCGAAAGATAAAGGCAGGTAACACGCTCTACCGGAGCGAATTTGCTAGAACTGCAATTTGAATTTGAGACTCCCTGAATCAAAATCAGAATTTTTTGAACCTCCGAACTCCGGTTGAGAATTGCATCATCCCAATAATGGTCAGTAAAATTTCCGGATTCCGGGATGGAATAATTTTCATATTTTTCGTTTTATATCGCCCGAAAAAATTGTTTTTTCCGACTCCGGGTGTCTGCAGCTGCGAATATTTATCCTTAAATTATTATTACGGTCTTTAAATCACTTAAAGGGGGCCACGGTGACTCAGTGGGTAAATAAGTTGTCTATAGCTAACCTGGATGTTTCGATTCCCTGGTTGTACGTGACAAGGAATAGGGTCGCCCAACCTTGTGGCTTTTCGCCGGATTTTCGATTCCCTGGTTGTACATGACAAGGAGTAGGGTCGCCCAACCTCGTGGCCTTTCGCCGGATGCTTCGGCTTCCTTTCACTGCTAAAGACCCCTACACGCAAGCGAAGTATTGAAATAAAACTGATCGATATGTTAGTCCCGAAAAGATCTAGTTGTGTCGAGTGGACGTTAAACCCCATTTATCTCTCTCGCTTACCTAGACGTACCGGGTATAATTAACATAAAGCACGTGTTGGTGTCAGCTGGCCTGACCTTTATAATAGAATAGATGGGGTTATATTATATAATGATCAGATTCATTATTCATGACGTATAACATTACTCTCCATTGGTTGACATGGACAATACGTCACAGTTGCTAGACAGGGGATAAACATTAATATCAATAACATAGGGCATTATATGTATATTGGATCTTGTTGTAAACATTTCCGATAATCTGATTTGAAGTCGAGTATCATTTCATAATCTAACATTCATTATTCAGAGAGAGAGAGAGAGAGAGAGAGAGAGAGAGAGAGAGAGAGAGAGAGAGAGGGTTTAACGTCCACTCGACACAAATTAGGTCATTTCGGGACTTGGGCTTAGGGGTCTTGAGCAGTGGGAGGAAACCGGAGTGCCCGGAGAAAACGCACGAGGTTGAGAAGGGAATGGTTAAAAACAAAATATACAATTGCAAGTAAAAAAGAAATACAATTTACAGATAGATCTATTAGTTAGAAAGAAAAGTTTGCTTGAGGGTAGACTTTGCCCAAATGTTTTTTTTTGTTTTTTTTAGCAGCCTCTGTAAATTTCCGTCAAGCTCGAAATTTCTGTACCTTCTAACACAATTGCTGCACAGTGGAACAAATGTGTAAAATAACATTCTTTCATTAGTTTTAAGTAAGAAATTTAATTGATTAAAGTACATCTATGGGTTTTAAAATAAAAACAAAAAATCGAATAGTCTTCAGATATTTCTATTTCATTATGTTTCTCGTCCCCCACACTGACAGAGTGTTTAGTTTTTATACGCCCACATTGAAATGTGGTCGTATATTGTCGTCATCCCGTCCGTCCGTCCGTCCGTCCGTCGGTCCGTCGGTCTGTCGGTCCGTCGGTCCGGCGTCCACAATTGCTTGTGGACGCTCTAGAGGCTAAAGTTAATATCCGATTGACTTTAAATTTATACACAGTGTTTAAGGTCATGAGACGAAGAAGCCTATTGTTTTTCAGTGATTTCCGATAATAACTACCAGAGTTATGGCCCTTGATCACTTCAAAAAATCTTGTGGACGTTCTAGAGGCCAAAGTTAATATCCGATTGACTTTAAATTTATACACAGTGTTGAAGGTCATGAGACGAAGAAGCCTATTGTTTTTCAGCAATTTCCGATAATAGCTACCAGAGTTATGGCCCTTGATCACTTCAAAAAATCTTGTGGACGCTCTAGCGGCCAAAGTTAATTTCCGATTGACTTTAAATTTATACACAGTGTTTAAGGTCATCAGACGAAGAAGCCTATTGATTTTCAGCGATTTCCGATAATTAGTGCCAGAGTTATGGCCCTTGATCACTTCAAAAAAATCTTGTGGACGCTCTAGCGGCCAAAGTTAATATCCGATTGACTTTAAATTTATACACAGTGTTTAAGGTCATCAGACGAAGAAGCCTATTGATTTTCAGCGATTTCCGATAATTAGTGCCAGAGTTATGGCCCTTGATCACTTCAAAAAATCTTGTAGACGCTCTAGAGGCCAAAGTTAATATCCGATTGACTTTAAATTTATACACAGTGTTTGAGGTCATAAGACGAAGAAGCCTATTGATTTTCAGCAATTTCCGATAATTGGTGCCAGAGTTATGGCCCTTGATCACTTCAAAAAATCTTGTGGACGTTCTAGAGGCCAAAGTTAAAATCCGATTGACTTTAAATTTATACACAGTGTTGAAGGTCATGAGACGAAGAAGCCTATTGTTTTTCAGCAATTTCCGATAATTAGTGCCAGAGTTATGGCCCTTGATCACTTCAAAAAAATCTTGTGGACGCTCTAGAGGCCAAAGTTAATATCTGATTGACTTTAAATTGATACACAGCGTTTAAGGTCATAAGACGAAGAAGCCTATTGATTTTCAGCAATTTCCAATAATTAGTGCCAGAGTTATGGCCCTTGATCACTTCAAAAAGTCTTGTAGACGCTCTAGAGGCCAAAGTTAATATCCGATTGACTTTAAATTTATATATGTTTAAGGTCATGAGATGAAGAAGCCTATTAATTTTCAGCGATTTCAAATAATTACTTCCAGAGTTAACTCCCTTGATCACTTCAAAAAACCTTGTGACACTATAGAGGCCAAACTTATCATCCGATTGACTTCAGATTGATACACAGAGTTTAAGGTGTTGAAGCGAATAAGTATTTTGATTTTCAATGAATTTTGATAACTGAACAGCTAAATCCATGATATTAAATGATTCGTATACTAATTGTTAGCGTGGGGCAAAACTTTTTAAAAAGCAAGCAAATTCTAATGATTTTCTGACAATTACATAATGAGTTGTTACTCGTAATCAGATTTTAGTGTATTACAAACGTTTCATTCCCGAAAAAAAGTAAAATTACGTGACAACCCTTGTTGACTGCCCGGACGATTTAGCTGCTGTGGGCGTATGTTTCGTTGCCTGGCAACCTATCTTTATTTTTAACCATTCTAATGTACCCACTCACAAAATATCGGGCAAGAAACCATCACTATATTAAAAGACTATAACATCGACTTTAAACCAAAACCAATCGATATACACCTTGGACTTTATAAACAAGATGATCAAAATTATAATCAATTGCCAACACTATCTGTCACACTTCTAAACCACATAATAATATTAACAAAATTATATATACTGTATATAAATGTAAACTAAAAAACATCCTTACCAAATAAAAAAGAATATACATCATACATAATCAACATTAAAAAATTAGAACTAGAATCTGCAAATACTCATCTCCATGAAAAATGGAAAACACAAACAGAATAAAACCTCCGATATACAAGTAATATTATAACAACCACAAAATATCTTCTAATTTACTACAATATCTATTTTGAAACGAATTAATGGATATATATTATATGTACAAATCCATTCAAAATAGATACTTCTTACAACAGATTTACATAAAATGTATATTTCGAAATATGTACAAGCATACTTTTAAGAATTATGAAATAGCTAGTATGTACATGTAGTAGGCTATAATATAAATATCCGAAATAACTAAAATATTTGAAATATGTATCTTGTATGTATGTATGTAATCAATTGTAATATCTGAAAATAAACTAAATTTTAAAAAAACAAAAAAAAAACGATATATAGGGACCACGTTTTTCTCAAAACATGTCAAGACGGTAAGGGAGAGCCCCCCCCCCCCCAAGATACATCGAGCCCTAGAAGCTTCTTGCAAAAATTCCTGGAGCTCCTGATCAATCAATGTTAAATGCGTTATTCCTACTGTTTAATCCTATTATTAAAAGATGTATTTTTGATAGGAAATAATAATATAATCCCTTGGTAGGTTTTCGGTTCGAAATACAACGTAAAATGACAATGACGTCAAAAAGCACCTGTAATGACGTCACAATCATTGGGACGTATTACTTTTACATGATTTAGAACTTCAAATAAAATTCAAGCTACTAACTAGAGACTTCTTTTTATCGATACTTGGCCTTGATGGGTTTTATAATAATAAAAAATTTTGCTTCATTAATTCATCCTCAACTTATTTTCCACATTTTTATTTTATTAAATGAATTTTATGGGTGCTACGCATATGCCTATACTTTTTATAGTAAAAATTTGAGTCCTGTCGAGTCATGTGTCGAGTCTGCGTTTGAATTGCGTTTATTGATGCAAGGGAGAGAATCTGTTTTTTTTTTAAATAAAGGGAACAAACTCTTTTTTATGACAGAAATATTACCCAGGCGTGTAAGTGATAAATAATATGAATTTTGAGTCTGGAAGTTTAAGTCTTGGGGTTAACGAACTCAGATGATAACAGAAATGGTAAACAGTGTCAGTAAGAGAAACTTTTCAATTAATTGTGGGTGTTAATAGCTTAATTAGCTAATTAACAGTATGTTGTTGATCACAGAGCAATTAACTTTATGACCTTTATTCCGGTTAATTCCCCAATACAAGTTAGAAACATCTTACCGTACCGTATTTGGTTGCAGAAAGTCATTCATGTCATTAGCCCAGTCACACTCACAGCAGAACCATACATTTCATTGCGCGGTACGGGGGACACATTGAATTGATGTGTAGCTTGTGTGTTGTCTTAATTTAGCTATACCTGCCCCCCCCTCTCTCTCTCTCTCTCTCTCTCTCTCTCTCTCTCTCTCTCTCTTAAATTGTACATTGAATGGGCCTAATATTATATTTCTTTTCTTTCTTTCAGATGTCAGCAAAACTTTTGATGTTAGTGAAATTTGACGGAAGAAAACATTGACGTTAACTAAACCATTGAATATTTGATGTCATGTGTTCAATACGGAGTTTAACAATGGTTGTATGCAGACCTAGATTATCACGTTTAAAGATAATCTCATATGATGTTAATCCAGTATATTTGACATCAGCGCAGTGTTATGGTTTCAGCAGAAATAGAAAGCACCATTCAGATTGTCGCAATTTCAAGGGCATTCTAGGAAAAGATAGCTCTGCATGTCAGGGAATTTCTAATCGTGAATTTAGACGCTCAAGTAATTGGCCTTATACCATTCAAAGACATTCTGGCGAATGTGACAGCAATCGTTTTTTGATTAATCAGCGTCACTTTCATACATGTGTTAGACTTTCGTCCCGACCATTGACTGATCCTGAGAATAGAGGTCAGAGTCAAGATGGAGTGAACTTTGACACATTGGGGTCATGGAATAATCGTATTGACATGCCCATACTCATGGAGGAAAGTATTAAGAAAGGTGCGTATGAATTTTTCTTGTTATGTAATTAAGTCAGGTACAAAAATGAAATGTGGCTTAACGTCCTACTGTTCTGCTCCAAAAGGGATCCTTTACATGTACACAGGAGTTGAAAAGTCATATTTTACCAAATTCACTTGTTTGTTTCTTCAGAATGAGACATTTCTTGTGCATCTTTTCATCTAGTTGCCAGATTTTGAAGCCAGTAAAAAGGGGTATTATAGATAGTGTTTCAAAACGTTGAATATGTGACATTGTGGCTTACCAAAGAATTACAATCATTCAAAATATAGCCAGTATTGTTTTATGCTTAAATACGTATTATTGAAATTATTATTGAGTCTATCTATACTGTGTGAAATCTATAAAATTAAAGCAGGTAAACAATAATAGTAAATAATACACAGATTACACTTACAGTGTATACATTCCTATGAAAGAATTTTAAAATTTTTTTTCTTAATTTTCTAATTTTCTTCCCCCAACAGGTAAACTGATCCCACGTGTTGCTTTCCATGACATCAGTAGCTCCTCCTTGATTGGTCGAAGAAAAACTAACGAAGATCGTTTTGTTACCAAAGAATTAATTCCTGGTCTCCATTATTTCGCAATATTTGATGGTCATGGTGGGCCGTTTGCCGTTGATTATATCTCAAGTCATTTAGAAGATCATCTACTGTACTGGACAACAAAGACTACATCATTAGCAGACGCCATAGAGAAGTCATTTTTAAATATAAATAATATGTTGTGTCGCCATGTTAACCATTACTATATAGGTAGGTTATTATAGGTGTATTTGTGACTCAAGTGATTAAGGCGCTAGCTTGCTAACCAGGATTTCTCGGATTCACTCCCGTCGACAGTTTCCTTATGTCAGTAGTAAAGCGCTAGCTCTCTAACCAGGAGGTCACAGATTCACTCTTGGTGTTGGTTGATTTTGCTTGTGATTTCCCGTCGGCAGTTTCCTCATGTCAGTGGTGCAGGACGGTGAATAAGGCACTAGCTCACTAACCAGGAGGTCTTGAAATCGCCCCCAGTGTTGGTCGATAATGTTCTTCGTGATTTCCCAGCTGCAGCGTCCCCTTGTCAGTTGTACAGGACAGGGCCATGACAAGGACAGTGCCTAGTCCTTCACATAAAACAAAATAAAAAAGTCCTGTGTACACATTGGCTGCAGGTAAAATATCCCAAGACAATTGGAATTTCAAATGAGAGGATGACCTAACATTGTCATCTCTGCACGAGATGAATTAGCCCATCTGATATGCAAAAATATTTTTGGGACTTTTCCTTTAAAGGGACTGGGGGAGTTGGATCGCCAAATGGTTGGATGTGCGCGCTGCATCATAAGGTCTGTCATTGAGTCAACTGGCATGGTTTCGAATCCCCTGTTGTACGTGACAAGGAGTAGAGTCGCATGTCCAACCTCGTGGGTGTTCTCCGGGTCCTCGGGTTTCCTCCCACTGCTAATGACCTGTACGTCCAAGTAAATTATTGAAATAAAATTAAACCATATTATGTTAGTCCTGAAATGACCTAGTTTGTGTAGAGTGGATGTTAAACCCCATTTCTCTCTCTCTCTCTTTAAAGAAATATTGGTTGATATAATTTCAGATACAGACACATATAGTACTGGTACAACAGCTACCGTCTGCTTGTTGCGAAACAGTATAGAATTAGTCGTAGGACATGTCGGAGATAGTCGCGCAATACTGTGTCGAAATGGAGAAGCTATTCGCTTAACGAAGGAAGATGCACCTGAAGATCCTGTGGAAGCCGAGCGAATTAAACAAAATGGTGGACAGATTGTTTATAATAGTCTAGGACTACCTCAAGTAAATGGACGATTGGCGATGACTCGTAGTCTTGGTGATGTTGAGTTGAAGAAATATGGTGTCTTGGCAACCCCACATATTAGATCTATAGAGGTGAGTTGTCTTAATGTGTAGTCATTTGTATGAGACAAAAAAATGAGGTCCCATGTACACATTGGCGTGCGCCTAAAAGATTTCTTGGCAGTTGGGGGATTCGATGGCTGAATAGTTGGCATGTATCATAAGGTCTGCCATCCGCAACATGGAGTAGGGTCTGCTTTCCAACCTTGTGTGTTTTCTCTGAGTACTTCACTTTTCTCCCACTGCTAAAGACCCCTACGCGCAAGTGAATTATTGAAATAAAGTTGAACCATATGTTAGCCCTGAAATGACCTAGTGGACGTTAAACCATATCTCTCTTTCAACTGTTTCAGTCTCACAGCATGTAATTGTCTTTAAAACTGCTATATTTTGTCTCAAATTTTGAATTATTAAACTATTTGCAGGTAAAACATGGCAGGGATGCATTTCTGGCGCTGGATACAGATGGTGTGAATTTTGTTTTGAGTGACAAGGAGACTGTTTGTATCGTTAGCAGTTGTCCATCACCTAAAGAGGCAGCAAGTAGTCTGGTTGATCAAGCCTTACACTTTGGTTCGGAAGACAATACTACATCTGTCATCATTCCATTTGGTGCCTGGGGAAAATATCGGGACGCTGATCGTTCCATGCCATACAGTTTTGGACGAAATTTATTTGGTAACAGATACAAGTACGGCTGATATTTTGTAATTGAAAATTAAATAGTTATTTAATTCAATAACGAAACAATGCCAGTAGATTGTGAGAAGGCTTGCTTGACTTTAGCAACAAAGTTTCCCTGTTGCTATAGGTGCCATGTCAAATGTAATGACGTTGTTTTGAGAATACTATATTATTGGGATGCACAGACGACAACAAGGCCACCTTAAGCATCCATCTAACATTTGACTCAAACCCAAATTTCTATAATTGAAGGGTTTAATGATAAAGGGAAATAACTCCTCGTATCAGGATTGAGACCACTAATATATAAGTACAGGTTCTGTGATCTGTTACACCCTGTGACCTACCCATTCAGAACAAGAGTTTTATTAAACATACATTATGCAAGAGGTAAATCTACCTATTTTATTGGACTGAAATGTTAAATAAACTATTAATTAGACTTTTATTAACATGAAAAAACCATAATCAACTCTCGATACCATCTTTGGTTTCCAATTTTCATTGGATTTGAATCCAATCTGCTGTTCAATGTCAAGATTTTGTTAATTGTCATGAAAGCAGCATCGATGACAAATGGGGCTATATTGATTTTAAAAAAAGATTTTCTCGACTTAAAGTGAAGCAATATTGAATTTCAACTATGAAGGAATCTTTTACTTGCACGCCAATGTGTACACAGGACCTTGGTTTTTCGTATCATCCGAACGACTAGACAACTGTCCGTCATCACAGTGAAAGGAAGTTAAAACACTGTAGGAATATAACCCCTTTGTTTGGTAAAATAGGAATACACTGTCATTCGACCAAAGTATGAATCCCCCATTGATGGAATCCCCATATCATGGAGCACAGTAGGAATCCCCCATTGGTCAGGCAATTTTAAAAATAATTTATTTGGTTTGCTTATGAAAATGTATTTAAGATAATATATTTTTTTGTTGTAAGAGTTTTTATACAGGGATTTATTTTGGTTTTTGTTAACACCGTTTTTGGTATCTGTAGATTCAACAATATCACTGGAAATGAAATATTATTTAACAAGACTATGATAAATTTTTATACTTACTCCCAGTTTATTATTATAAAGGTTATTGTGTATATAAAAAGGATTTTTATAATGGTTTGTTATGAAATAAAATATTATATCATGTGATATTGTTGAGTCAGCCTTGAACACTGTCTCTTTGCGACTAAGTAATTAAGACACTGGCTCGTAACCCTGGAGGTCCGGTGTTTGATCCCTGCATTGGTGTGCATGTAAAAGATCCCCTGGCAGTTGGAATTCGATATAAGAGTAGGCTGTAGCGCCGCTGCCCGGGCAAAATTTCCCTCATAGCACGCTGTATGGCATATGCCCGTCTTCCATTAGCCCAGGTTAGGTGCAGAAGAGTAGGACGTTAAACCCCATTCCATTTCATTTGAACTCTCTCTTTCTGATTTCTACACTACAGAAGGTCTAGTTATTTCAGAATGGCTGCCGATTATAAGGTTAAAGTTTGAAAAGTATGAGTAGAACCGACACATTTTGTTTGTTTGTCGTAGCAGAAGAGTAGGACGTTAAACCCCATTTCATTTCATTTCATTTGTTTGTCGTACAGATATACTATTCAAAAAAAGTAGGGGATATTTGATTTTTAAGTGTTATTAAAGTCACCTAATGAAACTAACGAAGAAACAAATGACAAAATGAAATGAAGTTCACATTCATCGATTTATTCCAAATGATCGTTAGACTAAGTAAGGCACAGACTGACCTTTATAAGGGTAAAATGATACCCGGGGTCAAACAGCAAAGTTACCACAGCATCACAACAAAGTCAGTAACGGGTAAATCCTCCTCTGTTTGCCAAACAAGCATTGATCCGACTTGGCATACTCCTAATGAGACGTCTAAGGTCATTTTGGTCCAGATTGTCCCATTCCTGTTGCAATGCAGCAGCAAGTTCTTGGACATTGGCAGGACGTTGTTGACGTTGACGTAACCTCTGTCCAAGCATGTCCCAGACATGCTCGATGGGGGAGAGGTCGGGACTCAGTGCTGGCCAAGGTAATGTGGTGATGTTCTGTTGTTGGAGGTAACCTGTAACGATCCTGGCCCTGTGACATCTTGCGTTGTCATCCTGGAAGATGAAACGGCGGCCATGACGTCGTGCGAACGGCACAACATGGACTGCCAAGATGTTGTCCCGGTATACTGGCCTGTAACACGCCCTGCAACAACATGTAAAGCCGTTCTTCCAGCAACAGTGATGCCTCCCCACACCATAACAGAACCACCCCCAAATCGATCATGTCTGATGACGTTAACGTCTTGGAAGCGCTCGTTTCGACGACGCCACACCCTCCTACGTCTGTCCAAAAAATCAACAGTGAACCTTGACTCGTCTGAAAACATCACATTGCTCCAGTGTCGATTATCCCAGTGTTGACGATCCCTACACTAACGACGTCTTGCCTGAATGTGATGATCTCTCAAACAAGGGATAACGCGAGGACGTCGGGCGCGAAGGTGACCCCTATGCAGTCGATTCCGAATCGTCTGGCCACTCACTCTCACACCAGTGTCTGTTTGAAGACGAGCGCTGATCTGATTTGCTGTGATGACACGATTTCTCAAGGCCAAGGTACGGATAAATCGATCCTGGGCTTGAGTTGTCGCCCTTGGTCGACCTGAGCGTGGTCTGTCCTGTACAGATTGTGTATCACGGTATCTGGACCATAGCCTGCTTATGACAGACTGAGAAACATTCACCGTCCACGCCACAACCGCCTGTGTTGTGCCGATCTGTAGCATGCCAAGGGCACGTAACCTTTCATTTTGGGTAAGCCGACGCATATCAAAATTTGTTTTCTGGTCACTAAAACAATTAAACTGATGTTTCCACCCTGGAATTCAATGCCACAATGACTGTAACATTCAAAGTCAGAGTCGTGTAAATCTTGGGTTGGACCCCCATGATGATCCCAAGCATCACCTGCATTCCATGCGGTAGCTATTGGTGCGTTTGGGCGTCACATGTAACTGGAAATGTTTCTTCTGTTAGGTTCTATAGTGACTTTTTTCGTAGTCATTTGCATATTTTAGTATTATGCCCCCAAAATCAAATATCCCCTACTTTTTTTGAATAGTATATATTCTGGTAGTTTAACTAACGTCTGCTCCCACATTAGTGAAAACCATGGGCAAACTGGATTCCTTGGTGTAGAATACGTGACATGATGAGAAAGTGAAACAAGGTCAGATCGCACTTCCCCACCCCACTCATAGAACATTTTTCTTGTCAGATTTATCCACCCCGCTGCATTTTCATTGACCTCTGTCCCCCGGCATGAATTGGTTGCTGATGTATTGTTTAATTGGTTACCAAGACAACATGAAAACTTCCACTAACCCTAAAGAGAGATACGGTTCAACGTCCACTTGTTCTTGGACTAACACATAGGGGTCTTTAGCAATGGCAGGAAACCAGAGAACCTTGAGAAAACCCACGAGTTTGGACAGTCGGCCCTACTCCTTGTCATGTACAACCAGGGAATCGAAACTACGCCAGTTGACACAATGACAGACCACATAATTTCACGCGCATGCGTTCGACCACTAGACCTCACCACATTAAGGCTTGATGAATATTAAAAACAACGTAACGAGTCTAGTATCTTGCTGAATGCTTATTTATTGTATAACATATATAGCAGTTTACAAGCCAGCTTTCAATATAAAGAAATTACAAAACAAACAAACAGAGAAATGACAACTTACAATCATTAGACAAATCGTTAAGATGCATAGCCGAAAATTCACGCTACATATACAGTCTTAAAAATATGATAGTATACTGCAAGAAATACCATCTGTGTGTAGTGTACATTATATATTGAAATATAAAACAAAGATAGCCAATAATACACGCTCAAATAACTCAGAACTATAGTCTCAAATAACTCAGAACTACAGTCTTAAATAACTCAGAACTATAGTCTCAATTAACCTAAAACTATAGTCTTAAATAACTTAGAACTATAGTCTTAAATAACTCAAGAGCTATAGTCTTAAATTTCATAAATTGAGGTGGCAGAACTGCAACATTATTCTATTTAGAGACGTACCTCGTAGAGCTAAATTATTGTGAAAAAGATGCAGAGATAAGATGGGGCTGTGGAAAGTCTGGAGTTTGAACATTTAGAACCTAAGTTCTCTACATGAAAAAAACATATAGAAAAATAGGTATCATTTTTAAACACTATGTGTACCATTTAAAATCACCATGTGTACCATTTTAAATCACCATGTGTATTTTTTAAATCTCTCCTGTTATGGCAAATGTGCGAAAACCACACTGCCTTGACTAACTATCCACAATCCCTGCAAGTCAGATCTGTTAAAAGCAAATTTTGATTCAGAAATTCTCTAAAAGCTTCTTATGGTGCAGTGTTCGTACAAAAATATTTTTTATGTGAATGCAGTTTTTCATTAAACACCTCTAAGCCAAAAGATTCCCACAATTAAAAAACGAAGAAGTCTAAGTGTGTATATCTAATTAAATTAGTTCAGTTAAGAGAAGAAAATTCAGGATTAAACCTGAAGATTTTAGAGTAGTGTGAATTTAAATTCTTGACCAATCGAACCACGTTTTGTTTTCAAAAAGATAATATGTTACTGGTCAATGATGTAGTAAAACTGGGGCAAGTAAACCTAATATAACCGTCAACCAATATTTATGATATAATAAATAATAGGTTATAGTCATTAATACTTCTTAAATGTCTATAAAAAAACACTAACACCAGAGATGAAAAGGGGGAGGTAAGAATATTGGTATTGTCTATTGCCAGGTCGGTTGGGTGAAGGAGGATTGGGGGAGTGAAATGGGGTTTAACGGGACTAACATATGGTTTAATTTTATTTCAATAATTCGCTTGCGCGTAGGGGTCTTTAGCAGTGGGAGGAAACCGGAGAAAACCCACGAGGTTGAGAAGGCGCCCCTATCTCCATGCCACATACGCTCACACCACGGATCGAAAACACAGCCGCAAGCTAGAGGTCGAAGAGCGGCACTCTAGACCACTAGGCCCCCCCCCTTCCCCAATGCAGTGAGAGGGGGAATATAATTTATAAGTAATTCTGAGTTGAGGGGCGGGTAGTCGGAGTGTTGTTAACCTGAGGTTTGGATACTTCGGACACTCTCCAACCGACCTGATATATAGACTCTACTAAGACTATTTTAAGAAAGATATGAATCAAATCTAAATGTAATTTATATACATGTCTACTTTTATCAATTCGTCGGTAGGTAGATGAGGTGACTTATCGTCAGTTATTTACGGTATGAAGATAAGTCACTTCGTCTACCTACCGACGAATTACATGTATTACCCAATAAAGGTTATTATTTCTTTTAATTTAAATTTATATATATATACATATATGTATCTATCTTATTAA
The DNA here is from genome assembly GCA_963678685.1 of Patella ulyssiponensis. Lineage (NCBI taxonomy): Eukaryota > Metazoa > Mollusca > Gastropoda > Patellidae > Patella > Patella ulyssiponensis. The sequence continues at coordinate 91,686,008 of OY783225.1, forward strand.
TGAAAATTATTAAGATTTTTAATGATTTATAACATATATATATAATCCAAACCATATATCGCCATATATAAGCTGAATAAACACATTCAAACTCTCTCTCTACACAAGGGCTTCAATACAATGAAGATTATCATGTCCAATTGTGGTTTCACATCAGTTTTAACAGCTTTATATCATCTCTGCTTCAACCTAAGTAGTTTTAACGTGGGTTTCAACCAAAATGATATCGTGGACAGTATCCAAAGACAACATCATTGGTATTGCAAGTTCTCTCTCTATAGGGCATAACGGTGATGTAGTGAAAGAGAGATTGGGTTTAACGTCCACTTGACACAAACTAGCGCTCTTTAGCAGTGGGTGAAACTGGAAGACCGGAAGACAAGGTTGAATCGAATCCACAACAAGGAGTGGAGGTTATATGTATCAGATTGGAGAGAGAGAGAGATGGGGTTTAACATCCAGACACAAACTAGGTCATTTTGGGACGAACATATGGCTCAATTTTATTTCAATAATTTGCTTGTAATGAAGCCGCTTGTAGTATACATTATATCTAACTTTATACTAATACTCTTTCTTTCGTATAGGTTTACACTAGAAAATTCAAAATTTCAATAAAAACTTGTATGTACACAGCAGATATTTTAAATATTTATCTTATGATACTTACAAAAGTGTCACGATTTTTTTTAATACATTTCACTGAATTGGCTATAAAATGAATCCAGGAAAATTGGATAAAATAATGGCACAAAGAGATAAACTTAGAATTCATAAAGTTTTACAACAATATCTGATCTTATATGCATTCACGTTGATTTCCTTGTATGACAGAAGACTATTCCCTATTGTGATCTAATGCCAGTAATCAACTGTGCAATATTGTATACAAAAAATGCCCAGTTAATTAGATATTTAGAGTAAAATGTTTTAATAATTAAATCAGCCAACCCTATGAATATATTTTAAATAATAATAAAAAAGGGTCTTTACATGTATGTCTAATGAATTTTCTAATAAAAAAACGGACACAAAAAAACGCACATGCACATGTAACATACATAAAAAAAAAAAAAAACATGCAGCAAAAAATTGTGATTTATTTTTCTATACAGATTAGTTTATTTCTTATAGTACATATAGACAACAAAACTTTATTTTATATGAAGTCGACTAATTTATTCATATATTTTTTTTTTATGTTTGCGGTAAAAAAAACATGGACTATACAATTATATATATATATATATTATTATTATTATAATATAAAACGATCGCATTACACAAGTTTTTCAGTCTACATGATCCACGTTCAGCATTATGGAAAGCCAAACACACCAAAAAGCACGCTCAGCATTTTTGGCAATACTGGGTTACCATACTTTTTTAATTCATTCAGAAAATATTTCTTGAAATTGATGTCGTTTCTCAGTTTATTTGGAACATTTACGGAAAATATTACAAGAAATTCGACTGCCATTTTTTTTAAAAATTAAAATTGAAAAAGCCAAATTGTAGTTTGAAAGCTTTCCCTCTGAAGAAGTGATAATTAGATGTTTGGATTTGATCCACGTCTCATACCGTACCTCTAAAATGACATAATATGATTGGTTGAAATATTTCCCATCATGCCCCATGTTAGTTATGACGATTGATCTTATCGAGCTAATATGTTCTACAACTTGTAATTATGAGAATAAATAAACTAATTAGCTAAAATACATAATAATATATTGATGATTAATCAAACACGATTGGAAACAATAATTGCAATGCAAACAGCGGTTGCTAGGCAATGAAACGTACACCCAAAGCAGTTAAATCGTTCAAGCAGTCTATAAAGAATGTCCCACTCAGATGATGACTTTGCTCTCCAGAATATCCACAAGATTATTCAGATTTATCAAGGGCAATAACTCTTCTGTAAGAAACTATTAGAAATATTTGAAAATAAAAAGGCTTCATATGATGCATATTAACACTGTGTATCAATTGGCAGAGAGAAATGGGGTTTTAACATCCACTCAACACAAACTATGCCCAACCTTATTTCAATAATACGCTTGCACATAGGGGTCTTTAGCAATGGGAGGAAACTGAAGAACCTGGAGAAAACCTATGATGTTGGACAGCGACCCTACTCTTTGTCACGTACAGCTGGGCAATCGAAAGCATGCCAGTTGACTCAATGGCAGACCTAATGATATAGTGCACGTGCTAACCATATGGCCATCTAATCCCTGATGTGGACTGACAGACATGGGTGACAACATTAGAAAACCACATTTAAATCTGGGTGTATAAAAAGTGTGCAGACGCCATAAAGATTATTGTATTCAAATTCTCTCTAGAATAATAAACAAAACATTTCGTATAAAAACAAAATACTTGGGTGTGAGTTATTCAATAACTACATATTTCTTTGTGACCAAAAATAAAATTCAAGGCAAATTTTGGCAATCAACAAATGGTAATAAAATGGTAGACTTGATTGATAAGTCCATAGATTAAGACTTCGTTATCAAGTTAAATAATTGAGGCAATTCTTGTTGATAAATGTTTGAATGTATCTTTGTGATATAATTCCCTGGGAATGTTGCAACTCTGTTTTTTTAGTGTTTGGTGCGGTTCTCCTGCTGTTGGTAATATTATATTCGACAACTAAAACATTAAATCGAGGTACCTTTATATAACTATAACAAACTAAACACAGTGTTCATAATTAAAATACTCATGTCTTTTCTCCCAAGAAAATGGAATATAAATACACAGGATCCGACGAACAGTTAAACACCATGTAAATGGGCTAAGAGATTTTTGTTTTATAAAATCATCAAAATAAAGAGATGGCATCACAGCATGATGTCACTACGAAATGATTATTATTCAAAACCTATGATACTGAATTCTTAAAATAGCATTATGCAAGAGCAAAATCTGCTTATTACAGGTCTTTCTTTAGGCCTGAAATGTTATCTAAATAATCAATTAGACATTAATTAACATATCCAGACCATAATAAACTCTTGATGTCAAGGCTAGCCTTCGATGTTGGCTAATAGTGAATCAATTTGACTGAAATTTTCAGCAAATTATCTTTACACTATCTAGTTTTGAACTATTATAGTGAGAACTGCCATTTCTCCATCTTATCTCCCATAATGTAACTTTAATAGTAGATGCATTATGTAAGATGTAGATAAAAAGCTGGCTGTTTTTGCTAAAATAGTTCAGAAAAAGATAATGAACATATTGAAAATTTCGTACAATTCACTTTATTTTTGATGAAGTTATGACTATTTGAAGATGTACCGTAGATTATTATCATCGTAGCAACAGTACTTGACAACCGAGACTAAAGTCTGTATTATCCATTTTATCGTTAAATTGTAAAATCTTGCGATTGTTCAAACGAACTTAAATCAAAACCATCTGATGGTCTGGATAGTTGATTATAAGCTTTTCATGTAAATAAATGTCTAAATAATAGTTTATATAAGATTTAAAGCCAAAAGAAAGACTTGTCATAGACGGATTTTCCTCTTACATAATGTATCTTTTATGGAATATCTAAATAGTGTGTTTTTCAAATGTAATGTAATAATATAAGGTAGCAAAGTTGTCAAAATTAGCTGGGAACACACCAAAATCAACCCATTTAAAATTCAGATTTAAAAAGATACTATTTTTTATTTCTCCTTAATACAATCGCTAATAGCAACACACCACACACACAAAAACATATTGAGCATTTTTAATTTTTTGTATATATTCATATATATATCTATTCTACCTAATAATTTATACAAATTTCATACAAAAAAATTATTATTATTATATTAATATTATATTGCAATACCATAGCACTAAAACAAAAAGTCGTGGAGAGAGAAAAAGAGAGAAAGCTATTTGTGGTAGTCAAAAAAGCAGACGCACCATTTGTACATGTATAATATTTACTTCCCAATTCAATGACTAATAACAATTTTGCGTAATTATTAAACTTTACAAATCTTTAAATAACACAACCTCTTTGATTTCGGTCCAAAATAAGATTTTCGATTGAATTAGATTTTACGTGAATTTGTTTTGTTGGGAGGCAATCTGCTGTCATTACTACTTTTATACGTTTAGACAGAGAGAGAGAGAGAGATGGGGTGTAACATTCAATTTCAATAATTTGCATGGGCGTCAGGGTCTTTAGAGTCGCAGGAAACCAAAGGACCCAGAGCAAATTCAAGAAATTGGACAGGCGACCCTACTCCTTGTCACGTACAACCGGGGAATTGAAACCACGCCAGTTGATTCAATGACACATGCGCCAACCATTCGGCCATCCACCACCCCCTCCCCAATCACTAAAGTAATATAAATATCCGATGAACCCAATTCAATCTTTTATTTTGAACTAAATCCAAGAGGTTTCGACTATATTACATTCAAGTCTTGATAAAAGCAGTAGTTTTTAATTTGAGTCTAAAATATCTATTCTGTTAATTATGTTATGGTCTTGGTTAAATTATGCTTTAAACAAAAACTTGAACGAACAGAAAACTATGGAAGCAAATTATTCATTGTATTGTGTACCAGTATCAATATAATGTCGAGATGGGTACATCAAAATATATCAAGGGTAATAACAGTTCCCAGGAAAGGCAGGATTTCTGTTATTTTTGAAGGCTGGTTATAGCATGTTTTTTATCTGTACTGTGGAGGGTAAATAACTGAAAGATCTGGTTCCAAGTTCACAAAGCATTCTCAGACATAAGAATTTACTCAAAATTTCTCGCCTTATTGTAACTAAAATATAGCCCTTTATAAAACTTTCATATTTTCAATGTATCAAACACACCAATCAGAAACTGTGCAAAGTTTTGTGTTTCTGGATAAAAGACTTTTCTCATTAACAGTGATTGAAAGTTTTGTAATTTCTTCACTGGAGTCAGAGAATGCTTTGTGAACTCTGAGTCTGCTATAAAGTAAAATATATTCTGGGCTATTGTAATTATATCAAAATTCATTAACAAAGTAAACAAAAAAAAAATGGACCAAACATACAAAAAGCCATAAAACAGAAATAACCAGAATTTAATTATTACTGGTAATGTCTAATAAATTTCCCTAGCTTGATACTAAAAAGCTATACAAGCACATTTACTGAAACGTTGTGGTATGTTTTACATGCTGGTAATGAATGAATGTATCCAATGAATTTTTGTTTACACACAAAAGAAAAACAGAAAAACTAACAAACAATATAAAAAGATTCCTTCCTTTTTTGTATATTGTGATATTTGTAAAATATACAAAATTAGGATGTTCGCGATTTATTACAAAATAAAGCGTTTTTCTTCACCATTGTTCAGGTGAATCAAACTCCGTAGAATCATAGTTCTTAGGTGAATTTATTCCACATTACACACAATTATTACTCTACGTCATAGATCTCTCTGTCGTGTTAATTCTTAAACAGCAGCATTAGGGGTACATATCACTTTAAACTTCTGAAACTGTGACGTCATATCAAACAGCGAGGTCCCTTAATCGATGCACAGAGCAGGATGTCTAGTTTCATGTTGGTATTACTCGTAATATTTTTGTTTTTAACTGTGTTGCGTCACAAAGAAGTCATACCAGGTTCAACAGTGTTGTTTTACATCAGCGACAGACAATCCAGTAATTTTCAAACAACCATAACTTTAATTCACAGAAATGATCTGTAATTCAATGATCCAAAATCATTGACAGAAATGATCTGTAATTTAACAATCAAAGACCATTGAGAAAAATGATCTGTAATTTATTGATCTAAAACCATTGACAGAAATGATCTGTGATTTAACGATCTAAGACCACCTTTGGTTAACAGTCTGAACAGTAAGTGTCAAGTAAAACAAGCTGTGTTCATCCAGTATTCAGTAATCAACCAACCAAATCACATACAGACATCCTCAACTGTTATCGGCGGGAGAAGAAAGTAACTTCTGCTATTTGTTTACACTCCCTAGTATCAGTAATCAACCAATCAAATTGCATACAGACATCCTCAACTTTTATCGGAGGGAGAAGTAAGTAATTTCTGCTATTTGTTTACACTCCCTAGTTTATTAATTCCTCTATATTATTTACATATTGTATGCTACATATATGGGGTCCAACTGATCAGCCAAGAAACCATCACGTAGATGCATTCGCTGCTTTTCTCCGCGAGAATTTATTGGCACGATTCCAGGATCTACAACCACCACAACACCCACGATTAAATAATGATCTTCTAATACACTATTGGTTACTAAGGGAACTAAATCCAAAGCTTCGTTTTCGTTTCCGTCCAGTTCAACAACGACAACTAAAAGATTGGTCCATGTAAACACAGCACTGAAGGAGAAAAATAATTTTATTATAAAAAAATTAAATAACCCGATTAAAAGGATTTTATTATTTTCAAAGGAATGAAATGGAGTTTTATGGCATGTCAGCTCCAACCGAGATTTAAATGGTGCCATGGTAATAAATTAAAACAAGTATGACAGACAATAAATATAATTAAAAATAAATACAAATAGATATATTTCCTTTAAATGTATAAATTATAAAATTCATAACAAAAATTTTTCTTTTTTAAAAAGTTACGCAATTTCCAGAAGCAGCAGGAGGAAGGAGGAAACCGGTGGACAGGCGACACTACTCCTGGTCACGTACAACCGGGGAATCAAACCCACTGCACTTGATTCAATGACAGACCTTATGATGCAGCGCACACAAGCTAACCATTCGGTGGCCCAGTGATGCAGGAAGGAGGGTCTTAAAGGAAAAATGTCCAGCCATTTGAATGAGATAATATATGCAGAGACCGTCCTATGAACACTATTGACATTAAATTACAGAACCCTTGACTTACCATTCACATATTTTACGATGACATCGCTGGGCACTGTTTTCGATGTCCATTGGGTGATATCTCATTCCACGTAGCATTATCGTCTCATCTAGAGCTCCAACAACAAATATAGCATCATGTCGTTCTGAAAGATAAACACACACATAATAATATGACACATTCATTGCTCTGTGGGCGGTGGTTTGTCTGGTTATCTGTTTGACCAATTTATGATGCAGATGAAAAGCACAAATATTTACTGCGTGTTGGATTCAATGTCATAAGTCTTTTTTTTAAAGAAAGCCCAAAAACCCTGTGAAATGTCAGACAACATCTTTATCTTATCGGCTACAAGCTTTGCAAAACCAGTTGATAAATCATTCAACATGATATTACTACAACATGTACATCGTTAATATGTTTCATTCAGAGCCTCCTAACTGTGTACATTGTTTCCTAACTCTAGTAGGCTTTACAATCTACAAGCATTAATGCACTCAGTAGTTTTCTTTGATTCGTCCGTGTTATATTCTAAGATCAGTCATTCTGTGACTGTGAGTGTTATATTCTAAGATCAGTCATTCTGAAACTGTAAATGTTATTTTCTAAGATCAGCCATTCTGAAACTGGTCTATCTAACCATGTATTTATTAAAGCAAAGTCATTTTGATCATAAAATAAGAATATAGATACAGAATTATCTTACCTCCGTCTGATTGGGTTAATTCAGTTCGTCTGATGAAACCAAGGAAACCAGTTCGTGCGTACGAGGTACCAACATCACCTGTTTCTAGCCGTGAATCATAATGATCCTGATTTAAAGATTCCTCACCATAGACAGAATAATATCCTGTAGAATTATGTGGACTGCTCACCCAAATCTAGAAAAACAAACCAACAGATATCATAAAACAGAATAATAAATCGTGTTGTAGTAATTAATCTACTATACAAATTGTGTTGTAGTAATATATTAAACTATTCTATAATTTGTGTTGTAGTAATTAAAGTATATCATTTGTGTTGTAGTAATTTAATCAAATTATTATATAATACATGTTGTAGTAATTAAAGGGACAATAACACTCTTGCTGGCTTGGCAGCTCTAGAAAATAAATAATAGTCTTATTCTAAGTACTAGATGTTTATTTGTCCTACCTGTTGTGAAAATTATCCATTACATCATATTTTACTTGTTCAGAGGGTTTGAAAATATTTTAAAATCCAAGTCACATTTGAAAAGGTTTACGTTAACCTTTTCAAATCATGTAGTTGAATTTTTCCAATTGTTTACATAAGGTGTTTTAAGAAGAAATTTGTATCATCAATTAATTTGAATATTGTAAAATAATACAATTTGTTGGCCAGAATAAAGATTGGGACATATTATTCAATTACAACAAGAGTGTTATTGGGGCTTTAATCAAATTATTATATAATTTGTAGTAACTAATTAAACTATTACATAATTTGTATTTTAGTAATTAACTAAATTATTATGCAATTCCTGTTGTAGTAACTAATCAATCTATTATATATGCCGTGTTGTAGTAACTAATTTAACTTTTATATAATTTGTATTGTAGAACTTAATTAAACTATTATATAATTTGTGTTGTAGTAACTAATTAAAATATTACAAAATCTGTGTTGTAGTATCATTTAAACTATTATATAATACATCGTAATTGAAAGTTTATATAATTCGTATTGAAGTGAGGAATTCAAATATTACCTCTCCGAGATGTGAATCAGCACATTGACCTTTAGTTTCAGGATTAGCAATAACCACTTTAACACCTGGTAATAACTAGAAATATACAAAAACATGTGGCATCCAATATTCAAAATTAAGAAATAAAAAAACTCCTCCATTTAGGATTGAAGAATGTCAATTCATCTGTATAACACTGTTACCAAGTTTGTTAAAATTGATCTAGTGAAAGGACACATAATTTTTATTTAAACTGGTAGAAAAATTGATTTTTTTAAAAAAACAAATAAAAATGTTCTAGATAATGCCTTGTCAAAATTCAAACTCTTAAAAAAATGATAAGATTTTTAAAGTTTCAACTAAATAAAATTAAATCTAGCATTATAAAGAGAAAGATAGTTGGAGAAATTTGATAAAGAAGCTTACCTTTCCCGATTCCATGACACACATACTATTTGGACTTCCCTTCTCTACCAACGTAACTCTATCATTTCGTAACGCACGCAGATCTACGTACGCTGTTGTTGGTTCCGGACACGATGCACCCTGAAATAAAATAAATTCAAAATGATAAGTCCATTTATATTGCGATAATTTCACATATAATCGTGCACATAGCGTTGCAATCTGGATCTAAAGGAGTCAAATGATGGACAGGAGGAAAGTGTTTCAAATATCGAGTTCCACAAATTTGCAGCAACAACACGAAATGGATACCATGCCAGTTGACACAATAACAGAGCAAATGATCCGATGCACAAGCGTTAAACCATTCACAGCAACCCATTCCCGCAAAATGTAAACTATTTACCGTTAAACCAATGGCTACGTTGACACGGCAACCAAAACTGGTACTGACAGATCTATGACTTAAACCTAGACTGGCGAAAAGTTTAGTGAAGGAACTGGTTAGTTGTATTCTTGGTCTTTCTTCAGCTACGATAACACACGCTCGTACACACGATAAATTCACACCTTTAGTCTGAAATATATAAACAAGATTTCTATTTACATGTAATGATGGGTCATTTGCATTTCGCTTGTCAGTGATTCAGGACGGAGGGCCTGACAAGGACAAGTGTCTAGTCATTCGGATGGACGAAAAACTGAAGTCCCGTGTACACATTGGCGAGCACCTAAAAGATCCCTTGGCAGTTAGAATTCGAAAAAAGAAAAGGCCGTAGCACCGCTGCCCGGGCAAAATTTAATTCATAGCACACTGTATAGCATATGCCCGTCTTCATCCAAAAGCATGCTCAAAGCGCAATGAGACAATGGTTATATACACAGTGAACAGAAAGTCTAATTCTCATAGCATTCTCGAAATAAGTGAGTCTTTAGTTGTGATTTGAAAGTAGTCAAAGTTTCACTGTTTCGGATTTTCAATGTACTCTTTTTTAAGAAAACCAAATCAATATACCAACAACACTAGATAATATCCACCCTTGGATTCATTCAGATTTAAACTACGCCCCTCATGTTTCTTCGCTGACAGTAACAGATGGCAGTGTCTTGTAACATTTTTTTACACATTGTACTTACCTTTAATGCAACAGTTGATGTACCCAGACCTTTCGTACATAATTCCATTACACCATACGAACAAAATGTATCACGAACTGTAAATATAAATATATAATAAACGTACATTACCCTATATACACTAACTGTAGATATAGATATTAATAAAACATTTATACCAGTGTTTATACACATATTATCACGCTTCCCTCATATATTTAAGTATTGAGATTTATGAGCTTGAATTTTGCACTCAGTTGTTATCTCTATGGCTCATAAACAATATCATTTATTTGTGATTTAATATTTCATACATAAACATAACAACATAGATTGCCATTTATATAAATGTTATCATTTGATGGCAACAGGGATAGCAAACTAACTGCTTGCATCGATGGACAATCGTTTGGTTTGGCAACTAATTGTTGATTTGTATAGATGACAATCTTTAAACCGATTCACTACTTGTAAAGATGGACAATCATTTGATTTGGTCAACAACTTCTGATTTGCATAGATGACAAACCTTTGGATTGAACTCACTGCTTGCATAGATGACAACAGATTACTTTGTCCACTCAATAAAAGATTAGTTAATTATAAAATAAACAAGTTAAGATGGCTGACCTTTATATTGACTGACAGCTGTTAACCATACAGCCGGATTAGCCTCAACTTCAGACGGTGGAATTAAAATGGAATGATGACCAGAATAGATGCTGCAAAATAAACAACACAACTTTCATACAAACATAATAGATGCTGGCAACTAAATATAACTTTTATACATTTCACACAACAATTACAAACAGAAAGTATGTTTAATTTGCCAGAAAATCTTCCAGCAAGAGGAAGCCATAATGAAATTGCTACAGGAAGTTATTTGTAACTCGTTGAAGCATTAATTTTTCTTTATTTTGACCAACATAAAACAGTTAAATGTACTTGGTCCTTCTGTATCCAAATACTTAGCACACTGTATATCGTCTTCATTTCCCAAGTCGGAGCAGACGAGTAGGACGCTAAACCCGATTTCATTTCATTTATAACTCGGAGCAGAAAATGCTCATAAAATGAACCCGGTTCAGACATTCACCTAGTGAATATCTATACTATATCTGTGCATTCTACCTCAATTAGAAGCAGAGTTGTTGCATACCAAAATATGTGACAGAAAGGCAGACAGATGGAACTAAACAAAAACTGACTGACCTGCTCAAACACCAAAGAGCGAAACCGAGACCACAATATGGATCTAGACATAAAACAACATCCCGAGATGGGTAGAGTTCACACTGTAATTTCTGAGCACGACATAACGCTGTCGCTGCTGCATGGGATAACTGAAATAAAACAATTACATCACATTATAATATCATAACTTCTAATCTTTCCGTGAAGAATCTTAAAACAGAACTTTTTATTTGCGCTTTTTATTCTCAAGAAAATTTACTGTTTATTATTTTTTATTATTAGTTCTAAAAAAAGGCATATCAACAATAAATGGAGTTCAAAATTTTCTACACTCCTGATGAAGACTATTCTCTTTTTATTAAGTTTTTACATAGAGATTATGTTTAAAACCGAATGATACTTCTTTTGCGCCAAATTTTAAAATATTAAAAAAAAACATCCAGATAATGGTCTATAATCACTTAAATCTACTATCATAATTTTTGAGAAAATAGAAAATTAGTATATGCAGGCAAATACGACCCAATGCATGAGACTTTATTTTCTGAAGATAAAAATGTGTTGTAACGACGGATTAACAACCCAACGCAAGAACTGTACTACTTATAAAACTGTGCTATATTAAGGGTGTTTAATCTCCTCACCTTGACACCCGCTAACATCCCAGTGGTTGAAACACTGAAATCTAAGTAACAGATCATTTCAGGAGTAGGGGCCCGATATACTGCCGCTAACTTCTTCTTGGTGAGATCATCGGTATCTAAAACAGTTGGCCATGTTTTAGGGTCAACAAATACGGCTGCTTCCTGTTAAAACAAAACAAAATAAATTTTAGCATTTAACCCTTAACACATTAAAATAAACCGAAGACTCCCCATGCAACAGACTTGGTTTAGTGTAGAGAGTTTTGTCAAGGGAGTGTTGCCGTTCCTCTTGTTGTATCCTCTGAACGGATTGCAAATACTTGAATATTTATTGTATATCAGTGACAGGAAACGGCTCTTTGTCTAAAAAAAAGAAATGTAAGTTTTGATCCTTTTTGATTTACGTTTGTAGCAATAGAATTGTGTTCATAAAATCCCTGTTCTGCTTCGACTGGGATAATGAAGATGGGCATGTGCCATACAGTATGCTATGAGAGACTTTGCTAGGGCAGATGAACTATAGTCTTCTCTTAAATCAAAATTCCAACTGCCATAGGATCTTTTATGTGTAAAAGTGCCTAGTGTTTTTCTTCTAATATTTCAACTTAGATTTAGGTAATTTGTCAATTCAAGTATCAGTTAACTCTCCTTAGATTTAAGTAATTTGACAACTATAGTATTACTTAACTCACCTTAGATTTAAGTAATTTGTCAACTAAAGTAGTAGTTAACTCAACTTAGATTTAAGTAATTTGTCAACTAAAGTATTACTTAACTCACCTTAGATTTAAGTAATTTGTCAACTAAAGTAGTAGTTAACTCACCTTAGATTTAAGTAATTTGTCAACTAACGTATTAGTTAACTCACCTTAGATTTAAGTAATTTGTCAACTAAAGTAGTAGTTAACTCACCTTAGATTTAAGTAATGTGAGAACTATAGTATTAGTTGACTCACCTTAGATTTAAGTAATTTGACAACTATAGTATTAGTTGACTCACCTTAGATTTAAGTAATTTGACAACTATTGTATTAGTTAATATGGCTACAGATTTGCTGACTTCTACGGTCATTCGTACAGTAGGTAAGGTAGAAGCTATATTCTGGGCATGTGGAGGTCGTATTGTCACTGGTACACAGCCTGTAGAGACAAGTTTTAACGAGAATTATTTTAAAAGCCGAATTTCAAACCATTTCTAAACACCTAATAAGACATGTTTTTTGGATTGAAGTAGAAAAATGGGAGACTGCTGTCACTCCCTTTAATCCCCAAAGCTTATATCGAGGCTGATGTCTTTTGACGTACTTCATGTCCCTTGACTCAATCTCAAAATAGAAACACTCAAGAATTAATTGCACCTATATCTTTTATAAATCATAAAGCAAACTGGTTACCAAAAAATATAAATTATTGCTAACTTACCTACATAAAGACAACCATAAAATGCTGCAATAAGTTCAATTCCTGAAAAAATACAAGTAATATTTATCAGTGAAATTTAAAACTAATGACTCTATTTTGATAATATTAGATTTAATTTACCATTTTCTCCAAATTTCAATTCAAAATTAGCAAGATATATTTTCCCAAGACTATGACAATTTTTAGCATTTAATTCAATTCATATTTATATATTTTTAATTATTTCTGCACATAAAAACTAAAATCCAATTTGACGAAAATCGGTTTTATCATCCTACTGTTCTGCTATGAATGGCCTGATGAAGATGGGCATACACCATTCAGTGTGCTATCAGGCAAATTTGGTCCGGACAACTATGCTACAGCCTACACTTATATCGAATTCCAGCTACCAGGGGATCTTTTATGTATACACTAGACCTTGTTTTTTTTTGTCTGACTATACGTTGACACCAGTGGGTAGATGCTGTTACTGGCCACACCCAACTACCTGCACCACTGACAAGGAGAAACCAAGCTGGCAGATCCAGAGGACTTTTGTGGCCAAAACTGGGATTGAACCCCACCCGGACCTTCTGTTCAGCAAGCCAATGTCTTGCTCACAGAGCCACTGCGACTCCAATAACTTTATTACAACATCTAATTAAGAAATGGTTACAATTTTTACCTGGAGTATAAACAAGAGCGACGTGATCGCCGGTATTTAATTTTCCTTTCTCCATCAATAAACAACCTATTCTTTCAGCACGTTTATGTAATTGGGAACATGTAACCGTCATATGTTGCTGTACCTATAAAATAAAGAACAAAATCATTCTTCAAGTCGACTTTCCTCATGGTGTATTTTTCTAACAATATCTCATTACGAAAACCAAATATTAATCTGGTTAAAATTCAGATTATATTTCGTTTCTTTTTATACTTTCGATGGCCTACACTTCATAAAGATCTGACCGGTTGTACTGGGAGAGAGAGAAATGGGGTTTAAAGTCCACTCGACACAAACTAGGTCATTTTGGGACTAACATGGTTTCAATTTTATTTCAATAATTCGCTTACGCGTAGGGGTCTTTAGCAGTGGGAGGAAACCGGAGTGCCCGGGGGAAACCCACAAGGTTGAGAAGGCGCCCCTATCTCCATGCCACAATAGCTCACACCAGGGATCGAAAACACAGCCGCAAGCCAGAGGTGACCGACCAGCTTGAGGTTGAAGCGCGGCACTCTAGCCCCCGCCCCCCAATGCAGCGAGAGGGGAAATATAATTTATAAGCCATTCTGAGTTGAGGGGCGGGTAGTCTAAACCACTAGGCCACTCTAAACCACTAAGCCATCCCAACCCCCGTGGGTTACTGGGGAGTCGCGTCTGGGTTCATACGAGCTTAATTAAGAAAACTAAGACAATCTCCCAGTTTCACCCATCAATATTATACCAAAAACTTATAACCACTGACACCTACTCCTTGTCAGGTTCAAGAGGGGAATTAAATTCAGGCCACTTGCAGGAAGAGAATGCAGGTAAAAGACAGGTGCCTTACTTCTTGTCAAATACAAGTCTTAGATCAAAGCCATGCCACAGAGTCCATTATCTAAAGCGTACATTCAGCCCCTCATCCGGTGTATAAATGAAATGAAATGGGCTTTAACACTCTACTGTTCTGCTAGGCTATGACAGGCAAAGGCCATATAGTGTACTATGAGGAACATTTTACCCCAACAGCAACGCTATAGCCTACTCTTGTAATCGAATTCCAACTTGCCAATATATACACAAGGCCCTCCATTCTGCACCAGCCATGGGTAAACCACAGCGGCAAATCCAGATGAATTCCTTCGGTCAAAGCGAGCCACTGTGGCTCCCCCTTGTATTAACAAAGTTTACATGAAAGTCATATTTACCCGTGAGTTGAGCATGGTAAAGAGAACATGATCAGGTGTCGTCTGCGCTCTCCACCGTAGGATTTCTGTTAAATATTGATGCTGCAAATAAAACATATTAATTTTAGCCAAATATTAATGCTAGAAGTAGTCATTTTTACCCAGTGGAGGGTTTTCTTTCTTCTAGAGTTAGGGTTGTCAGAATGAACCATTCATGACTCTAATCAACAATTCATGACCAGAATGAACCATTCATGACCGGACACAAGGGTTTACGACTGGAATCAAGGGTTCATGACTGGAATGAGCATTCATGACCTAAATCAAGGGTTCAACTATTCATGACTGGCCTTAAGTATTCACCACTGGAATCAAGCATTCGTGACAGAATCAAGCATTCGTGACCTGAATCAACCAACCATAACTGGAACCTCCTATGTAGTGAGGAAGCACCATAGTCACAGAGACACTGTACATGGTTCCCAATAGATCTTACAACTATCGAAATAAAATTTTAGCTCAATTGATCAACTACAGCTTAAAATGTAACAAACCTTTCTAGAAACATCTGATTCTTCTTCTGATAAACCCAGATCTCGACCAGCAGCCCAGGCTAATCTGGCACCCTGGACAATATTACCAACATGTACAGCTGATGGGGTAACATCTAAAAATAAACAATTTATATACATTATGTCCAGATTTCTATCTTGTTAACTCTGAGACCTCGATTATCTAGACATGGAGAAGGGAGGGCCCATACCTCATCTAGTTATGACATGGGGAGGGCCCAGATCTCATCTAGCTATGACATGGGGAGGGCCCAGATCTCATCTAGACATGCGAAGAGGAGGGCCCAGATCTCATCTAGACATGCGAAGAGGAGGGCCTAGATCTCATCTAGACATGACAAGGGGAGGGCCCAGATCTCATCTAGACATGACAAGGGGAGGGCCCAGATCTCATCTAGACATGACAAGAGGAGGGCCTAGATCTCATCTAGACATGACAAGGGGAGGGCCCAGATCTCATCTAGACATGACAAGAGGAGGGCCTAGATCTCATCTAGACATGACAAGGGGAGGGCCCAGATCTCATCTAGACATGACAAGGGGGGGGCCCAGATCTCATCTAGACATGACAAGGGGAGGGCCCAGATCTCATCTAGACATGCGAAGAGGAGGGCCTAGATCTCATCTAGACATGGAGAGGGGAGGGCCCAGATCTCATCTAGACATGACAAGGGGAGGGCCCAGATCTCATCTAGACATGACAAGGGGAGGGCCCAGATCTCATCTAGACATGGAGAGGGGAGGGCCCAGATCTCATCTAGACATGACAAGGGGAGGGCCCAGATCTCATCTAGACATGCGAAGAGGAGGGCCCAGATCTCATCTAGACATGACAAGGGGAGGGCCCAGATCTCATCTAGACATGCGAAGAGGAGGGCCCAGATCTCATCTAGACATGCGAAGAGGAGGGCCTAGATCTCATCTAGACATGACAAGGGGAGGGCCCAGATCTCATCTAGACATGACAAGGGGAGGGCCCAGATCTCATCTAGACATGGAGAGGGGAGGGCCCAGATCTCATCTAGACATGGAGAGGGGAGGGCACAGATCTCATCTAGACATGGAGAGGGGAGGGCCCAGATCTCATCCAGGCATGCAAAGAAGAGGGCCTAGCTCTCATCTGGACATTGGGAGAGGAGGGCCTAGATTTCATGTAGACATGGAGAGGGGAGGGCCCAGATCTCATCTAGACATGGAGAGGGCCCAGATCTCATCTAGACATTTAAAATCGATCGGATATTAACTTCAGCCTGTAGAACATTCAGAAGCAATTGTGGACGCCAGACACTTGGACAACGAAAATTAGAAGAATGTATTAATAACCTGGATGTAATTCTCGTGGTTTAGGTAAATTAGTAACACATGTATGAGGACACATTAAAACATTAGCTGGATGTAACGAGCCTTCTAAAAACTTCTTCTTTGTCTCATAAAGATGGATACCACCTAATGGAGTCTGAAATAAACGGCAATAGTTCATCAAGGTTGTAAAATATGCGAGTTGTGTTAGCACATCAATTCTTGTACATAATATCTATTAGTCTAAATATTGATATAATTTGATATTATTTAATATAATTTGATATTATTTAATATAATTTGATATTATTTAATATAATTTGATATTATTTAATATAATTTGATATTATTTAATATAATTTGATATTATTTAATATAATTTGATATTATTTGACATAATCCAATAACATTCAATATAATTTGAGGATTATCATTTCTCCAGATTCACAATGGGGGATAGCCAATGCTTAACATCCAAACTAGGTCATTTAAGGATAAACAATTGGCACATATATCTTATCTTAATAATTTGGTTGTGTGCCGGAATTTTTACAAGTAGGAAGAAAATAAAAGAATTGAATAAAGTTTTGATGTTCTTACCTTTGGAAGATAATTAGGAGGAACTAATGCTAAACAGAAAACACCAACTTGATGTATAGAATCTACAGCTTGTAATACACGACTCATCCATTGAAAACTCTACAAAATATATCGTATATTATACAATATAAATAATAGGATATATCATATTCAATATAACTGATATAGATTTTAATATATTCAAAATAAAATTGATAAATATTATAATATACCTCTTCTTCTGTACAGTCTGGTCTTTGTTCAGCAATTATAACTATTCTTTCATCCTTTAATACACTGATAGAAAATACAGCTATCCTACAAAATACCCACAAATAAAACATCCTTTAATATACGGATAGAAAATACAGAGAGGAAAGAGGATGAAGAGGGTCTAATCTCCACTTGCCACAAAGTAGGTCATTTCAGGATTAACATTTGGTTCAATTTTATTTCATTAATTCGCTTTAGCAGTGGAAGGAAACCAGAGGACCCAGATAAAACCCACGTCCAATGACACAAACTAGGTCATTTTTGGACTAACATAACTTGCTTACGCGTAGGGGTCTTTAGAAGTAGAAGGAAACCTGAGGTACTGGAGAAAACCCACGAGGTTAGACAGGGGATTCGAAAACACGACACTTGACGCAATGACAGGCCTAATAACCTTTCAGCCACCCACTGCGGAGTATGAATAGATTTCAACAAATTTTCTTCTAAATGTAACTCTGCTAGAACCACTCCCCACAACCAATCAAACACTAACCTTCCTCTATATATAAATTTCATTGGTTCCACAGCCAAAACAGTTGCAATGATGTCATCAGTATTATGACGTCGGGTTCCTATTTGCATTAACCCTTCTTTACTACCACACACAAACACTAAACCTCCCTGAAAATAGACAAAATATAACAACTACATACAAACACTAAACCTTCTTGAAAAAAAAACCCTCATAAGGACTGAATACGAAAGTTACTTCTTTTTAATTGAATTTGAATTCCAACTGCCAAAGGGATCTTTCAAACTAAACAAAATGTAATAAACCTAAATGTATAACTTACCGGACCTAGGAAGCCAATCAAACCAGTTCTTACATAAAGATTATCACCGATTGGTCGACCATCTGCATGGAGAGGCTCCACCTGAAAAAACAAGCCAACAGTGAGGCTGATGTCCCCCGCCGAAATCCCAAAATAAATAGAAGACACATATTAATTAATCGCACATTTATTTTTTTCAAACGTATCGAGCAGTTAAACTGTACACGAAGTGTCATCCAAAAGTGTTTTATAAAGAAAAATGCTAAAACCGACGAGAAAAATGAAAATGTACCCTAGTTAGGGGGACCCTAAAGGCAGACAAAAGGGCCCCTCTGGCCAAGGGAAAGGGCCCTCGTGTCCAAGTCAATCGTTTCTATACACTGTTACTGTCGAATCCATTACTAAATGAGAATGCAGTCATTGTATTGGCATAAAAATCATCATTCAAGATGAACCTAAGTTATCTTGTCCCAAAGTATCAACCAATCAAATTGCTTATCTCTGCTTACCCTAAGCGGAAAATGCTCATCTTCGAACTCCATCAAGGCATTGACCTAATAAGCATATACACCAAGTTTGAACATTTTAACTCAATTAGAAGGAGAGTTATTGTGTTCCAAAGTCTCGACTACTCTCGACCAATCAAATTGCGTATCGCTCTGCTTACCTTGAGCAGAAAATGCTCATTATCGAACTTAGTCAAGGTATTACTGTAATGAAACTATACACCAAGTTTCATCACTCTCACTTAATTAGAACTAAAGTTATCGTGTCCCAAAGCATCAACCAATCAAATTACTTATCTCTGCTTACCCTAAGTGGAAATTGCTCATCTTCGAACTCCATCAAGGCATTGACATTATAAGCATATACACCAAGTTTGAACATTTTAACTCAATTAGTAGAAGAGTTATTGTGTTCCAAAGTCTCGACCAATCAAATTGTGTATCGTTCTGCTTACCCTGAGCAGAAAATGCTCATTATCGAACTTAGTCAAGGTATTTTTGTAATGAAACTATACACCAAGATTCATCACTCTCACTTTATTAGAACTAAAGTTATCGTGTCCCAAAGCATCAACCAATCAAATTGCTTATCTCTGCTTACCCTAAGCGGAAAATGCTAATCTTCGAACTCCATCAAGGCATTGACCTAATAAGCATATACACCAAGTTTGAACATTTTAACTCAATTAGAAGGAGAGTTATTGTGTTCCAACGTCTCGACCAATCAAATTGCGTATCGCTCTGCTTACCCTGAGCAGAAAATGCTCATTATCGAACTTAGTCAAGGTATTACTGTAATGAAACTATACACCAAGTTTCATCACTCGCACTTAATTAGAACTAAAGTTATCGTGTCCCAAAGCATCAACCAATCAAATTGCTTATCTCTGCTTACCCTAAGCGGAAAATGCTCATCTTCGAACTCCATCAAGGCATTGACCTAATAAACACATACACCAAGTTTGAACATTCTAGCTCAATTAGGAAGAGAGTTATTGTGTCCCAAAAAGTGTGACGGACAGACGGACAGACAGACAGAAGGACAGACAGACAGACGGACGGACGAACCCATTTTAATAGTCCCCCAACTTTCTTCGAAAGGCAGGGGACAAAAAGGAATAAAAATCAGAAAAAGAGAGAAATGGGGTTTAACCTCCACTCGACACAAACTAGGTCATTTCGGGAGTAACATGTGGTTCAATTTTATCGAAATAATTCGCTCGAATGTAGGGGTCTATAGCAGAGTGAGGAAACGGGAGGACCAAGAGAAAATCAACGAGATTGGACAGGCGACCCTACTTCTTGTCACGTACAACCGGGGATTCGAAACCCCCGCCATTTAACTCATTGACAGGTCTTATGATTGAACGCTAACATTTTGCCCCCCCCCTAATAATAATAGATTGACAGATCATGACGTTAGTGAACTAGATTCGCATTACTGAATTAACTTTATTTAAAGTTATTCCCGAATTCAAATGATTCACATCAACCTTGATAACCAAGACTACTGCCTACCTGGAATGTAGCACTGGTAATACCCTGTAGTCCCCAATATCCAGACCCAGTGTAACCAGCACATACACATAATTCTCCTACTTCGTCTGTTTTACATAAAACTGGAGCGCCGTCTAATTTTATTACCACCATCACAGCTACAAATACAAAATATACACGTCTACTACTTGAACAGCAATCTCCTATAGAGATTTCATTGAGAGCAACAGCTTCATATTGAACAACAATCTCAACTACATGTAGAGCAATGATCATATATAGAACATGGGGTTTAAGATCCACTCAACAGGAACTAAGTCATTTCGGGATTAACATATGGGAGGAAACCAGAGAACCCAGAGAAAACCCACGAAATTGGATAAGAAAGGAATCGAAACCATGCCACTCTGACTCCATGACAGATCTTATGATGCAAAGCGCACAATTTAACCATTCGGTCACTTAGCCCCACTCCTAGCTTCGATTCAAACAGATTTTACCAAACACTTGAGGCTCACTTGTAAACATTGAACAGAACTTAATCATTTTAAAATGCAGGTCACAATTCTATGGAATACAATTACTGCTTATTACTGAGCGACGTTTCAACTAGGCTTGATAACCGACTAGAGAAGCCTAGTCGAAACGTCGCTCAGTAATAAGCAGTAATTGTATTCCATAGAATTGTGACCTGTATACTCTAGTTCAATTACTAAATGCTATGGAAACAGTTAAATCATTTTAAGGCTGATATTCCCTACAGAGATTCAACTTTTATATTATTATAGACTGTAAGGGATTCAAAATCACCAAATACGAATAAATGACTTTAATTTTAAATGAATCGAAATGGGGTTTAACGTCCCGCTGTTCTGCTCCGACTGAGCTATTGAAGTCGGGCATACGTCATGCAGTGTGCTGTGAGGGAAATTTTGTCTGGAGAGTGCCGAGGTACGCTGGACCTCAATTTTGATGACCCATCCAACAGGTCCTTCAAGTCAGCGAGTCAGCATCTCGCTCACTGAGCCACAGTGGCTTCCAACTTTATTGTATGTATAATAATCCATCTTACCTCCTGGCATCACCTGACCACAGTCTTGTAGAGTTAGAGATGTTAGACTGTTCTCACTATCAACCCTAACAACGCCGTAACTCAAACCCTGCATAGATAATATACCACGACCAGTTGCACTTGAACTCGTCCTACCAGGTCTAAACAATAAAAACATAGCATAAATACACAACACACAGTCTAAACAATAAAAACATTAAAATATATAAACATAACGTCCAACAGTCAGTCAAGATGGAGAAATGGAGGGGGGTGGTATGGAGTTTAACGTCCACTTGACACAAACTATTTTATTTCAAGACAAATATATGGAGTCTTCAGGTGTACAAGGAAACAGAGGGAACTGATAAAAACCGATAAGATTGAGCAAGCGACCCTTATCCTTGTCATGTACAAGCAGGGCATCAAAACCACACCACTTGACTCAATTACAAACCATTCGGCTACCCAACCCCTCGAAACACTGTAACCCATATATCATTTAATCTTGTGTATCTAGCACTAATTTCTTTCACAATCCTTTACTGTTAACAAATAAACAACCGCAATGATTATTGATGCATAATAGTCAGAAAATCAAATACTGCAAATTGGTCACTCCTTATCAAAATTAATCAGTCAATTAAACTGGACAATCAGAATGATTGGGTGATTAAAAATGATTTTTAAAAATTTTTTAAACAAATATTTGATATTTAATGAATGTGAAAGAAATAGATGCACAAGATGAAATGAAACCCAGGTTACAGTGTTAAACATTAACAACAATAACATACACTAATTCCAAGACTGCAATAAATAAGAGAGAGAGAGAGAGAGAGAGAGAGAGAGAGAAATGGGGTTTAAAGTCCACTGGACACAAACTAGGGTCATTTCAGGACTATGCAATGAATAAACTTCTTACTCATGGTAGTAGTAGTAATGAATGCAAGAATCTGTGGAACAGTGCAGGTCAGTGAGGATCTTGGTGATACAGCGTTGGCGAAAAGGAGGAAGTCTTTTTTTAAAAAATAGTCCCAAAATATAATCCCCCAGCAATAGCAACACGCTTGACAGGATGTGTGTGTTGCTGGGGTATTATATTTTGAAAGAATAAGATGGAACAAACCTTCTAACAGATACAGTTAAAGCTTCAGAAGAACTTGCACACGGACAAATAGACTCAGGTCGTAAACCTTTACTCTGGAAAGCACTTAGGAAGGAATCACATGATGTTAAAGACCCTGAAAATAAAAAAAACCCACCTCATCAAAATTTTCAGGTAGTGTGACTTCGTGATATAAAGACATACATTGTTAAAAATACAAGTAAAATTGGTATTGCATCTTGTATGCCTCTTGTAAAGCATGTTCCTTAAGCAACGTTCGCGAGTTATACAACTTCTCTCCGTTGCTTGAATACTCAGCAATTCCCCGAACTTTGCGCTAGTTGTTTTTACAAGTGACTAATTAGCATTGTCCAATCAGAGTTCGTGGCACCAAACACACTATAAACAAACAGGGTTTTTTAAATTGAGAAACTCGTGGGAAAACAGCAACCGTGACATTGATCGATCTTTGAACTTTGCAACTCGATTGTCACATGTAGGCATTTTAGCTATAAAGCACGAGACTTGGTATTCACGACGACCGATGAATCTGATAGGTTCCCAAGCTGGGCTTGTGACAATCGAACTTAGTGGCGAAATATACAGGGTATTACGTGAAGGGCTTGATAAGATGTATTTAGTTAAGGCGAGATCAAGCATTCTTGAAGATGCTTGTAAAGCTTTATGAGTGCTTTGTCATAATGAGGCTGGGATTTATCAATACTACATAAAAATATCGGTAGCCGCTAGTTAATAAACAGCCTCTATAGCGTCCATAAGTGTAACTGCTATGTGTAGCTTTCAGCCACTTTCGTCAGTAATTGAATTTCAAATGTCAAGGATTCTTTTACATGCACACCAATGTGTATCGAGGACTCTTGTTTTAATTAAATGGCAAGTTGTAATTTGATACTTACAGGGATTAGCACCATCGGCTACTAATAATAATCGTAGTGATGTGAAATTTATATCTTTATGATCTTTCTGGGCTAATAAACCCCAATGCATGTCTCGAGATTTCACTACAGCTACTGATGCTGGAATACATAAATCATACATTAATATACAAGTAAAAGGGCAATCATGTAACATTTAGATAAAGAGCTAGCGTCTTGCTATGATATTTCAAAAATAGCTAATACAATATTGACAATTTGATCATAACTACCGTGCTGGTTAATCGAGTCTTGGCCTTGCTTCTCCATTTTTAAATGGATGACCTGGAGAAAACTCACTAGTCTGGATATTCGACCCTACTCCTTGCCACATACAACCAGGGAATCGAAACCATCCCAGCTGACTCACTGACAGACCAGACCTCATGATACAACCATTCATACATTCACCCCCCACCCCTTTTGTAAGATATCTTGGTAGGGCAAGACAGACCCTATTTTAATATCCCTCCCTGAAATATCTTACCTTTATATTTTGTAACCATTTTCATCCAGGAAGCTGGATCAACTTTCATTAAGGAATAGGGGATAAATATCACATGCATACCATTAAAAACACTCTGTAATAAACATTTATATATATACATTTATAACATCATTTCATGTCAGCATCAAAATACAGGAAATAAATGAGACAGGGCTTAATTTTTGGGTTCAGATTCATTGTAGACCACACTTAATTAAGGAAACCAAATCTCAGCAAATAAAAAAGGAACATTCTTCAGTTATTTAAGCTATAAACATCACTGTTTCAGGTATGAGAGAGAGAGAGAGAGAGAAATGGGATTTAACGTCCACTCGACACAAACTAGGTCATTTTGGGACTAACATATGGTTTTGATTTTATTTCAATAATTCGCATGCGCGTAGGGGTCTTTAGCAGTGGGAGGAAACCCACGAGGTTGAGAAGGCGCCCCTATCTCCATGCTACATACGTTCACACCAGGGATCGAAACCACAGCCGCAAGCCAGAGGTGACCGGCCAGCCAGAGGTCGAAGCACAGCACTCTAGACCACTAGGCCATCCCAACTCCCCGTTTCAGGTATGAAATATCTACATGCTTTCTAATAAACAGAGAAGACAGGTTGACAAAGAACTTTTGAAGTTCGTTAATAGTCTGGCGCCTTACTGAACCTATGATGGCCCAAAATTTATCCAGGAACCCCAATCTGAGCTAATGGAAAGTTAGCATGTCTAAAAACTCAATCCCTAAAGTTCTCAAGCAAATAAATATAAACACAACTTACACAAAGTATACCGTGCCAGAGACCAACTTCTCTTTTAAAATCTAACACACACACCATTACTTCTCCTTCTGTATAATTACAGCCAACAGTTAACGTACGACAGTGTGATAACATGGTATTTCTTGTTACCGTGACACCCACGGTACTACCATCTTTATTTATAGTATACTGTAATAAACAATACATGATATAGTGACAGAGTATGAAACTCACTTCTATTCAAATATGAGGTATATGGTAACAAACCCATATATATAAATAGTATGTTAACACATTTCTATATATATAAATAATATGTTCACACATTTCTATATGTGTGGATAATATGTTCACTCACTTCTTTAAAAGTGTGGATAATATGTTAACTCCACCACACAAGAAGCGTGAGTAATATGTTAACTTGCTTCTATAACAGTATGAGTGATATGTTAACTCACCTCTTTAAAAGTATGAGTAACATATTAACTCACCTCTATAAAAGTATGAGTGATATGTTAACTTGCTTCTATAAAAGTATGAGTGATCTGTTAACTCACCTCTATAAAAGTAAGAGTGATATGTTAACTCATCCCTATAAAAGTATGAGTAACATATTAACTCACCTCTATAAAAGTATGAGTAATATATTAACTCACCTCTATAAAGTGTATTAACTAACTTCTATACATGTGTGAGTAAAATGTTAACTCACCTCTATAAAAGTTTGAGTAAAATGTTAACTCACTTTTAAGAAAGAGTGAGTAATCTATACAAATATGAGTAAAATATTTACTTACCTCTATATAAGCAGGTACATCATCGGATACACGAGATAATGCCTGCCAATCTTTCGGTGCTTTACTTAAATTTTCTGTAACAAACCAATTTAACTTCGGCCAACCTAAAAAATTATGATTTAAAGATAATTACAATTAACAAATCAAGTTGACAGCGGAACCATAATATTTCTCATTACAATAAGAAATAATTGGTTTGTAAGTCTCTCGTGGATATTCGTGACATCCAGAAACTCAAATGGAAAGTGCCAACCATATTTAAAGGTTACTAACTCAATTTGAAAGTAGCGAACTCAATTTGAAAGTAGCAAACTCAATTTGAAAGTACAAACTCAATCTGAATACAGGGAACCCAATTTGAAAGTAGCAAACTCAATTTAAATATGGGGAACCCAATTTAGAAGCTGTAGTACAGTATTTCTTATTCCATCCAAACATCAAGACACAATCTAAATTGTTTCAATGGCATTTAGTAATTGAACTGTAGTATACAGGTGACAATTCTATGGAATATAATTACTGCGCGACGTTTCGATATTGCTTGATAAAAACACAATCTGTCTGTCAATACATAGCCAAGTTAAAAATAATCTCAAATGTCCTTTTCAGGACGACAACATCAACATTTATAAAATTTCTAATTACCTTTAAAAACTAGAACTTCTCCACTGTTAGATTTCGGTAAACCTTTAAAACATGCTTCTGAGGTCAATGCCCAGTTGACACTTAAACTCCCTAATAAAAACCCTACTCCCTGACCTCCAGCATCCTAAAATAAAAACAACAAGGTCAAAGGTTACTATATGTATACTGGTCCTTCATAATTTCATTGAACAGCGGGCTTGTTTGTGTTATGGCAGACGATAAGCTTTAGAAATTATAGAATTAAGCAAAATTGATAAAAGAAAAATACAAAAAATCACAAAAAATGGACAAAAGAGTTTTACACTTGAGACATCTTCACACCGTCAAGAGAATAAATTATCCTACTTTGTAATCACCCTTGACAATTATCACTACAACTCGGGTATCACGTTGCTATAATAAGGATCTCTTATGTGCATGCCAATGTGTACACACTCACAGGACCTCGTTTTTCATCCCATCGGAACGACCAAAAGTTGTCCCTTGCCAGGCAGTCCGTCCTAACAAGGGAGAACTACGCAGGAAAATCCTAATGAATTTTTCTCGGCCAATGGAGGGATCCTAGCATGGAAGTTGTAGTGATAGTTATAGTAACAGTTTTATTGCAGTTAACAGTGAATACATGGACGGTATATCACTTGACGGGTGGTGTGAAGATGATGTCACAGAAGAAAATAATCTTGAAATTAAAAATTAACAGAAATTAAAAACTAAAAATAATTAATGTTAACGGAATAAAATGAAAGTTAATTATTAAAATAAATATGATGAATAAATGGAGAAGACAGTGAAAGAATTTATAACAAAGAATTGTATCCAGTCCGATTGGCATGGTTTCATATCGTGGATGTTTATTCCCCATAAGAGAGAGAGAGAGAGAAATGGGGTTTAACGTCCACTCGACAGAAACCAGGTCATTTTGCGACTAACATATGGTTTCATTTTTATTTCAATAATTCGCTTGTGCGTAGGGGTCTCACGAGGTTGAGAAGGCGCCCCTATCTCCATGCCACATACGCTCACACCAGGGATCGAAACCACAGCCGCAAGCCAGAGGTGACCGGCCAGCTAGAGGTCGAAGCGCAGCACTCTAGACCACTAGGCCATCCCAACCCCCCTCTTATTCCCCATAAAGATAAACATATTTGTTTTATTTTATCAAGATTGATAACTTTTAAACACCTGCTATGGTTTGATTTTATTTCAATAATTTGCTTGTGCGTAGGGGTCTTTAGCAGTGGGAGGAAACTGGAAGACTAAGAGAAAACCCATGAGGTTGGACAGGTGACCCTACTCCTTGTCACATACAAGAGGGGAAATAAAACCACGCCTCTTGACTCAATGAAAGACCCTTACGAATAAAAGCGCAAAGATGAAAACATCCCCCTGCACCCAAGCAGAGGTGTTGGGGATATAGCCTGAGTAATTTTAATTACCACCCCTTGAAGAGACCATGAACTAGGCCCATTAATAATTTAGCATGAGAATGGGCCAGTTGGTCAATGTGTTAAATTCTTTCACTGGACTGAAGGGTAGAATAAATGAAGCAATTCAAATCAAATAAAACCAATGATAGGAGACATAAAGACAGAAAACTAAAACAGAGACAAAACAAACTAAACCGATACAGTTGATGTAAAATGTCCTACAGACCCCCAAACCAAGTGGGTCTTCATCGAAATGAATAACTGATGCTTGTGTTGCCAATGTCAATCGCACATTTTTGCGGACAACATATTAATAAACCAGGTTTGTTCTTTGTCACACCTGGGCCTTCCTGTTTCTCGAAATCTTAACCAAAAATAAAATCCACCAAATTTTAGTAGATACTTCAATTTTGATTGGCTAAGCACTAAAATCAATCTAATACATGTATTATCCAATCAAATTACTAAAATTTGGATTTTACCACAGTCAAAACTT
This sequence comes from Patella ulyssiponensis, assembly GCA_963678685.1. Lineage (NCBI taxonomy): Eukaryota > Metazoa > Mollusca > Gastropoda > Patellidae > Patella > Patella ulyssiponensis. The sequence continues at coordinate 91,714,467 of OY783225.1, forward strand.
TGTGAAACAGGCCACAGGTTTTGACTTGAACCTAAATGACGATGCAATCTTTGCTAGTCATCCTCATATACATGACCTAAAACATCTCAATATGTTTCAGACCATAGTTTAATGTAAAGATGATTTTGCCAAGAAAGAGAGATTTATTTTTGACAATTTTACACCAACGATTTGAAAAAAAATATAGCAAGACTAAAAAGGCAAGTAGCAAAAATAATGCATAAAATATATGTAAAACATATATAACAGAATACCAGATGTTAGTATGGGGACGGATAACCATTTCCATCATCACATATTGATAATTACGGTATAAACCAATGGCACCTGTTCCTACATAAACCCTAAATATTATATATACTTTTTCTTGCAAAATCTATCCTTATTCAAACTTCTTATTAGTTCTACTGGTGCCCTACACTATTCAGGGTCAGCTCAGTATTAACCTTAATCGAATTAAAGAGAAAGAGAGAAATGGGGACTAACTAGGTCATTTCGGGACTAACATATGGTCTTTAATTTTATTTCAATAATTCGCTTGCGCGTAGGGGTCTTCAGCAGTGGGGGGAGTCCGGAGTACCCGAAGAAAACTCACGAGGCTGGACAGGCGACCTTACTCCTCGCCATGTACATCCAGGGATTTGAAACCACGCTAGATGACCCAATGACAGGCCGTATGATACAACACGCACGCTAACTATTCGGCCATCCAACCCCCCAAATCGAATTAACCTTAACATGCTAGCTGTATTCATTTTTCTGATTTTAGAGCTTATAAATATTGAATAGTTTATAAATATTGAATAGTGTTTGCCTCGAAATCATACAATAATTGGGTTTCTAAATTTCTTTCATATTTTCTCCAAAATTCCATTACTAAATCGGGTAAATATTTTTCAAAGAACAATATTTTTTCTCCTAGTCTAAATCATTGATTCGCTATATCAAACAGGTTTTTTCTTTAATCACCTTTTTTTCTGATCACCTTTTTGTTGACTAACACCATATCTATTGTGGGTAAATTTATTTTAGGGAAGATATAATCAATCTAGAATCTGAAGAATGTGACCTAATTTTATAAATAACCTTGTGTATTGACATCTAACAAATTGAAGAATTAATGGCTTTTACCCAACTTTTTGTTTTTGGCAATTAATCAATTTTGTCAACCAAGACCACGCCCACCAGAAAATTTATAAAGACTCATTTTAAATTGTGGTGGGACAGAGAGAGAGAGAGAGGCAGGGGTGTGTGTGTGTGTGTGTGTGTGTGTGTTAACATGCAATCAACACAGGACACCGAATAACAGACCATATGATCTACCATCTCCCCTCCCGACCCACAGTGGTGAAAAGATTGGAGTATATATTTTATTAGTATATTTCTTTTCAAGATGATAAAGCAAAGCCTACATGCCCCAAATATATGCAATCATAAAACTCTCTCTAATTCAGTAAAAATTCAATAACTATTGAAACATTATTTAATGATGCACACTATGCATCTAAATGACTTCTTCAGCAATTTGATTATAAATAATCTTATCATATGCTTTCTATTCTACAACAAGAAAAACCTGCTCACAATAAAACGGGAGGATAAATTATTATATCTTGGACAGGAAAATAAAACTGAAATTATAACTCAATTACTCTCGTGTTAAAATCGGTGATATTGATAGTTTACAGGTGAATGTTTATTTAAAGGGACAATAACACTCTTGCTGGCTTGGCAGCTCTAGAAAATAAATAATAGTCTTATTCTAAGTACCAGATGTTTATGTGTCCTACCTGTTGTGTAAATTATCCATTACATCATATTTTACTTGTCCAGAGGGTCCGAAGAATATTTTAAAATCCAAGTCACATTTGAAAAGGTTTACGTTAACCTTTTCAAATCATGTAGTTGAATTTTTCCAATTTTTTAAATTAGGTGTGTTACGATGAAATTTGTATAATCAATTTATTTGAATATTGTAAAATAATACAATTTGTTGACCAGAATAAAGATTGGGACATATTATTCAATTACAACAAGAGTGTTATTGGGGCTTTAAGAGAATAAGGAAATGAAGTGAAATGGGGTTTAATGTCCTACAGTTCTGCTCAAACTAGGCCAAGGGAGAGAGAGGGAAATGGGGTAGCTTATTTCAATAATTCACGGGTGTGTAGAGGTTTTTAGCAGTGGGAGAAAACTTGAGGACGCGGTGGAAACCCATGAGGCTGGACAGGCGACCCTACTCGAAACCACATATATATCTTGTTTTATACTAATAGTTAACCCTGCTTCTAGATGTCATTCAAAGAATTAAAAATTTAAAAAAAAAAACACAGACAGAAAGACAAATTTGTGCCGGACAAAATGACAGGCACCTGAGGGATTGTGCCTGACTGATATTGTCTGCGAATGGTCTCTGACCATGTCTGTCACAGGCATCGTAGGGATTGTGCCTGTGGTGACAGGTGACTGACAATGCCTAATAATGTCTGTAACTGGTTCCTGACAATGCCTATGACAGGTGACTGACAATGCCTAATGTCTGTAACAGGTTCCTAATAATGTCTGTAACAGGTTCCTGATAATGTCTGAGACAGGTGTGTTTAATTGTGATTGTGAACAGGTTTTTAACAAACTACAGACAACAAATAAACTATGTTAGTTACATTCTGTACAATACGTTGATATACCCTCTTCGTTAACGGAACTTCTACCGGTACTGGTACCACTCCTGCTGTTATACATCCATAAAACGCACAGATATACGATATAGGGTCGTTGTTAGGGTAAACTAATGCTACCTGAAACAGAGAGAGAGGGTAATCACATTAAACCTTAAGTGTTCACATTCAATGATAATTTTACTATTTAAATAGTTAGTACAGGTAGGTGGACTGCACCACATACTAACCATCACACAAGACAAGAGAGAGAGAGAGAAATAGGGTTTAACATTCACACGACATAAACTAGGTGACTTCGGGACTAGCATATGGTTTAATTTTATTTCAATAATTGGCTTGCGCGTAGGGGTCTTTAGAAGTGGGAGGAAACCAGAGGACCCGGAGAAAACCCACAAGGTTAGACAGGCGACCCTACTCCTTGTCACGTACAACTGGGGATTCAAAACCACGCCAGATGACTCAATTACAGGCTTTATGATACAGCGCACACGTGCTAACCATTCGGCCATCTCACCCCCTTACACAAGACAACCCTACAGACAGGACACAAAGTTCACACTGACAGATCAATTAATATTCTTGTGAAAATAAATAAATAAAAGCACCCCAACTTACTCTATCTCCTTGTTTTACACCAATACCTTCCTTTTGTCCGACTTTATTCAACAAATTATAGGCTATTTTATGACTTCTATTCAATAATTTACCTGCAACAGAAACAAAGTGATATAAACTTAGGGGATCACGAAAAAGGGGGGAGAACAAACGAGGCCATTTCAAAACTAACATGATTTAATTTTGTTTCAATATATCAAAATACGCTCAGGACTCAGGAGTCTTTTGTAAAGGACACAATGAAAACCCATGAGTTTGGACAGCCAAACCTACTCCTTTTGATGTACAAACTTGGGATCAAAACCATGCCACTTGATTCAATGACAGACCTTATGATCCAAACTGCACATAACCACCCAACCCTCATGGATCAACGTGATACGTTTTCCACTTGACAACAATTCTGTATCAAGTTGATCCGTAAAACTACGGAAGAACTATGTGTGGTCGTCCTAGAAATAAATATCAGATGATATGAGAGTGAAAAATAGGGTTCAAATTCCACTTTAACATGCACGCTAATGCATACGCAGGATCTTGTTTTTTCGGGCCATCCGAACGACTGGACAACTGTCCTTGTGACCCTACACTTTGTCATGTACTAGTGTAAAATCGAAAACCACACCACTTGACCTAATGGCAGATCTAATGATCTAAAGCAGACAGGTCGGTCTACTCAACCACCTGACCTTGCTAGAAGAACACAGATAAAAAAATCAGGAAAGTGCTGTACAAACGTTTTGTAATAGTAAAAGTTCTTTAAAAAATTCCACATTTAGGTAGATATGTTATATTCCTATTGCACAAAACATTACTATACAAGAGTAGAATTTTTTAAAATTCAACCCGACATTATTACAAATAGCATACTTATTTATACTTCCTAAAAATATCTTAACAGATGTCACTTTCAAAATTTTTTTTCTTAAAAAAAATTTAAATGAATTTTTTATGCAAAGGCTAAATCTGCCTATTGCAGGTTTTTCTTTAGGCCTGAAATGTTATCTAATTTATTAGACAATTATTAATTTATTCAGACCATAATCAACTCTTGATGTCAAGGCTAGTCTGAACCATTTACTAGATTATGTTTTTATTGTACCGACTTAAGTTATGATGATCGAGGCTAGGCCGATAATTCCATGGCTAAATTCTCGGTTCAGAGTGGATCAATTTGACTGAAATTTTCTGCATTAAACGAATGAAGATAGGCATATTTCATGCTGTGTGCTATTAGAGAAAATTTGCCAGGGCCTCCTCCACCACTGACAAATGAAATGAAATGTAATGTCTTACTGTTCTGCTCAGACTGTACGCCATACGGTGTGCTATGAGGATACAGATACATTGATTGGGCAGCAGCACTTTCTCTTATATCAAATTCCAACTGCCAAGGGATCTTTTACATGCACGACAATGTATACGCGGATCCTCCAATTTTCGTCACACCACAATGACTAGACAGTTGTCATAGTTCGGCCTTCATTCTGCACCACGGACAAAGGGTAAACCATGAATAATGCAGTAATCGAACACGCAACATCCAGACTAGCAAGCCAGGATCTTACCCACTTAGCCACCGTGGCTCCTTGTACCACAACAAGGGGAATTCAGGTGGGAAAAACAAGAGAACTGTCTTAGATGACATCGGGATCAAACGTGGGTTTTCTTGGCTAGGAACCTGGCTCAATACTCACTGAGTTACCGTGGCAACCCTCAGAGAAATATATTTAATGAGATATGAACAAGAAAAAGAAACAGAAATGAAGATGGGAAGTAGAATAGATACCTGAGAACAGTAACTTAAAATTCAATGAACCACAAAGAAAATAATCCAACATAAAGCCTGAATGTATGAATATAATGACCTTGACCTTCCTTATACCATGTGACTGATATAAACCAATCAAACTTACCATAATCGATGACTTTCTTTGTAACACGATGATCTATACTGACATAGTGATATCTATGTAGTCATAGCAACAATTAAATATATCCAAAACAAAAAGCGTGTATGATCTGATCGATGTCCTAAAGATTATTTTATGGATCAAAGATTAAATAATGGAAATGGAATAAAATTTATAGATTACTTGAAGTCTGATTAAAATCAGATATTTTTCAATTGCTAAGACACTTTTTATAACTAACATTCAAGTGTAAAGGAGAGAGAGGGAAGAAAAAAAAGTAAGTTAAAGTCTCGTTCTCGTGCACCAAATTCACTATTATTGTCTGGGGAGGAGAAACACAGAGAGAAACGGTGTTTTTTCCAATAATTCACTTGCAGTGGAAGAAACCCGAAGGGCTCAATGAAAGCCCAAGCTGCTAAGCGCCTGACGCCAATCCCTTTGTAAAAATATGTTTGAGGCTGTAACTAAGCAACTTTATAGAGCCCTTTTTTTTTTACTTGTTCATTATATTTCCTATCTACTTGTATCATTTCCAATTCAACAGCTTTAAAATTTTAAAGAACATTTTTCGGGTAGTCTCATCCCTTAAATACCTATAAAAGAAATTACGGTATCAATATTAATAGAAATATGTCTTACCATAAGTTAAATTAAGTGAAGGTTTTCCGTTTTGATCTAGCACTGTGATGGCATTGGCTTTATATGTAGATGAACCGTATCTCTGTAACGCTGCTTCTAAATTACGCGGTAATCCCGATGGTATCTGGAGTAAAATACAACAAATTATCAGTGGGTGAAAACTAGATTACCCAGAGAAAACTCAGTTTATGTCCCATTCAAACAACTAGACAGTCATCCTTTGTCAAGCCCACCAATGACAGGGGGAAACCACACCGGAAAATCGTGATGAACTTTCTCGGCCAATGCAAGGATCGAACACCCGACCTCCAGACTAGCGACCCAGCATCTTACCCACTTAGCCACTGGGGCCCCCAATCCCTTATAAAGACCTCTCTAATTACTAATGTAGTCGTAGTATAGGGTTTAATGTCCGTTTCCACCTAGGGTGATATTGCACCCACACTTCACTCGAGAAAAACTATCCAGGGAAACACTAAACGGAAAGCGGGCCTTTAGGTGATAGTAATAACAATGAAGAACGTACCACAAGTTGTTCTCCCGCTACCGGTGTTAATTCACTACCTTCTGGTTTTGGTGCATTTGGATCTGTGGAAGGCACTGAAACACCAAATATAATCACCATGCAACTATGTATTAACTTATGTCAAATCTATTCACCATGTAAACACATCTTAACTTATATCAAATCTATTCATCATGTAAACACATATTAACTTATGTCAAATTTATTCACCATGTAAACACATATTAACTTATGTCAAATTTATTCACCATGTAAACACATATTAACTTATGTCAAATTTATTCACCATGTAAACACATATTTTCAAAATATGAAACATATGTTTAACTTACTAGTATTCAAAATGTTAGATATTTAAAATATTTTCCCAAAATGTAAAATATTGTTTCAATACAAAATATATTCAATTTATTTGAATATAAAATATATTCACAAATATCAAATGTATTCACAATTCATTCGAATATGAAATACATTGAATTAGTTACAATAATACAAAATATGTTCAGTATATTTATTTTATTTATTTATTTTATTTATTTATTTATTTATTTATTCTTCAAGTAAAGGTTACAACATGACAACAATAAATCAAAGTACATGAGCTGCATTGTATGATCGGTAGAGAGGCAACAATATAATATATTAAGTTGTGCATATAAAATAAAGACGTTCTGGAGCATTGTATGATTTGGAATGAGAAATGAGAAGTATGATAGGTATGATGTCATGAAGAGACCTTTACTTAGGATAGCCCAAAAAGCTTGACGTAAATAACATCTATTGCTTATTTCCATTGGGGTCAAGGCTATAGGCTATATAAAATATATTCACAATATAAAAAAATATTCAATATATTTGCAGTACAGTGTAAATTATACGGTACACAAATTATCCATGGGGTAAAATAGATTACAATTTATTGTATCATGTATAGTAACTTACTTTCTAGCGTCGCATCTTCTTCATCAACAAAATATTCTTTTAATGGCCGTCTTTTTGGTCTCTGTAAAAAAACAAAACTGAATTAAAGATGCATTATCTAAGAGCTAACTCTAGCTATTGCAGGTTTTTTATTTTGGCTTCAAATCTTATATAAAATATCATTTACACATTTATTCACGAAACAAGCATAAAATCAAGTGACTAGACCATCGGATGGCCAAGATTTAAATGGGTTTGAACATCTGGGAGATTAAAGAGTTAACAATACAATGTGTAGACAGAATGACTGAAACCAGCAACTAGTTATAGGCCTATCTACTGATTGTCTGGTCTGTTCAGACTTAAAATTTGAATCAGCAACCTCCTAGAATCAGTCCTCATTGTTCGTTTCTGGACCTACCTTTAATGTGTTTAGGAGTTGTTGTATTTTAGCAGAAACTTTACCATGTCTTGGAGCTGAAATAAAACAAATAGATTCCGTTAATTCTGGTCACTTCCTTTGACAATTATAATGAGCAGTGGTGTCATGCATGTTTCGTGTCTGTGATGAGCCAAAAACAGGTGATACTTTCAAACATGTATTTCTTGGGATATTCGTTTTGATGGCGCAATATAATGGTGAGGTATATTATTATTGAGATAAAACACTCTCTATTCGGGCACGGTGGTCAAAACTCTTTAAATGTCCAGGAGAGAGAGAAAATGGGGTTTAATGCCCATTCGACACAAATCATGGTTCAATTTTATTTCAATAATTGGCTTGCACGTAGGGATCTTTAGCCGTGGGAGGAAACCAGGGGAAACCCACGAGATTGGACAGGCGACTCTACTCCTTGTCACGTACAAACTGGTGACATGCACATGCTAACCAATCGCCCATCCATTCCCCCCCTCTGAAATGTCAAGGAATATCATCCAATAGAATCAAACAAAGGAAACATATTTACCATCGTCATCGGCCAATCCTGTCACAGCTCCTGTTGCTGTCATTCTTACAGATGATTGGTTAAACCGACCAACACGATCCGTCTGCCTAGAACTTTTAGCGTTATTCGTGACATCAGGTGGTTGAGATATATGATGTGCTGCAAACAAATTAAAAAAAATCATAAAGATATTCATAACTTTTAAATACCTGGGGGAGAAAGAGAGAAACAGGGTTAACATCCAGTCGACACAAATTTGGTCATGTTGGGATTAACATACGGTGCTGTGCAATTTGCATGTAGGGGTCTTTAGTAGGAGAAAGAACAGAGAGAAACCCCAATTCCATATGGATTGTTACCATGGCAATTAGGTCAACAATTCTATGGAATACTAATACTTTTGATAACGTGTATCAATACAAGGTACAATTTTATGGATACACAATTACTGAGTTTGATACTAAGCGACGTTTCGACTAGGATACTCTCGTCTTTATCAAGCAAAATGAGTAATTGTGTATCCATAAAATTGTACCTTGTGTTATATGTTCAATTACTAAATGCCAATCAAAGAAGATAAATGTGTATCAAGTCTGTATCAAGCAATGGCATAATGTTTATTACTGAGAGACATTTCGACCAGGATTCTCTAGCAATGACGTGCTGTTTATTACCCGTGCGACGTTTCCACTAGGCTTTCTGTAGTTGATCAGTAAGAAAGAGTAATTATATTCCACAGAATAGGAACCTGTGTAATGGAATTGGGATCTGTGTATGGGTATTGGGATCTGTGTATCAAGGTTCTGGGATCAAGATTGGACCTGTGTGTCAGTAATTCCAGTTCCATTACTAATCACAATTGAAGCAATCAACTTATTAGTTACAGTAGTTGTGACTTTTGCTAAAATTTCTTGGAATTAATCATTTTTATATTTCCATAAAGATAGGCTGGCACTGCCAGGCAGGATACGCCCACATTTTCGAGAGATGGATAGAGAACAAGCAATACCGAAAGTGATTTTTCCTACATCATTAAGTTAGAATATGATATGTGCAAATATCGAAATGAATTAAGATCTTTGGGTTATAAAGGTGCATTTCAGTAGGCTTCAAATTCGACTGGGAATCATGTTGCTAAGTGGGTAAGATGCTGGCTCGGCAGCCTTGAGGTTGGGTGTTTGATCCCTGCATTGGGTGACAAAGTTCATGATCATCTAGATTTTCTGGCATGGTTTCCCCTTGTTAGTGATGAAGGATGGATGGCCTGACAAGACAGCTGTCAATTTTGGTTCAATTTTCACAAAATTTGAACTCAAACTGCATTACCCTGTAACAGTGATATAATCAAACGTTTTTTTAAATCGGATAATAATTTTGACCTCCGAGGGACCACAAGCTAAAAAGGGAGATTTTTCGTACAATCAGGGGCCATAATTCAGGAAGTTAGGAACCAATGGGTGCAAATATCGAAAGGAACCAAGATCTTCGGGTTATAAACATGCATGTCAAGTTTCATCAAAATCAGTTCAAAATTGTGACCTCTATAGGGTCCACAACCTTGATATAACATATTTTCACACTGATCGCGTACAAACAGGGGCCATTTTGTCTGTCCATTTGGGTCCGATTTTCACAAAATTTGAACTCAACCTTCATTACCATGTAACGGTGATATAATCAAACGTTTTTTTAAATCGGATGATAATTTTGACCTCCAGAGCCATCACAAGCTAAAAAGGGCGATTTTTCGGACAATCAGGGGCCGTAATTCAGGAAGTTACGATCCGATGGCCGCAAATATAGAAAGGAACCAAGATCTTTAGCTTATAAACATACATGTCAAGTTTCATCACAATCGGTTCAAAATTGTGACCTCAAAAGGGTCCACAACCTTGAAATAACATATTTTCACACTATTCGCGTATAAACGGCGGCCATTTTGTATGTCAATTTGGGTCCGATTTTCACGAAATTCGAACTCAGCCTTCATTACCATGTAAAGGTGATATTATCAAACGGTTTTTTAAATTGGATAATAATTTTGACCTCCAGAGGGACCTCAAGCTAAAAAGGACGATTTTTCGGACAATCAGGGGCCATAATTCGGGAAGTTATGATCCGATGGGCGCAAATATCAAAAGGAACCAAGATCTTGGGGTTATAAACATGCATGTCAAGTTTCATCAAAATCGGTTCAAAATTGTGACCTCTATAGGGTCCACAACCTTGAAATAACATATTTTCACACTATTCGCGTACAAACGGCGGCCATTTTGTATGTCAATTTTGGTCCGATTTTCACGAAATTCGAACTCAACCTTCATTACCATGTAACGGTGATATAATCGAACGTTTTTTTAAATCGGATAATAATTTTGACCTCCAGACGGACCACAAGCTAAAAAGGGCGATTTTTCGGACAATCAGGGGCCATAATTCAGGAAGTTACAATCCGATGGGCGCAAATATCGAAAGGAACCAAGATCTTGGGGTTATAAACATGCATGTCAAGTTTCATCAAAATCGGTTCAAAATTGTGACCTCTATAGGGTCCACAAGCTAAAAACATGATATTTCGTACAATCAGGGGCCATAATCCATGAAGTTTCCATCCGATACATGCCAATTTCGAAAGCAGCCGAGATCTTATGGGGATAAACCTATATTTCAAGTTTCGTCAAAATCGGATAAGAATTGTGACCTGTAGAGAGTCCACAAACAAATTGTGGACGGACGGACGGACGGACGGACGGACAGGGGCGACGACATAATACGTCCACATGAAAATGTGGGCGTATAAAAACATGCTCTTGTTTTAGTACTGTCATTTTCTATGAATTGTATAAATAATCATAAATTTACTATAAATAAATAACACTTAAACTTACAATGTCTAGAATTTTGCATAACATCCGCTAAAGCGTGTCGAGCTGTGTTACCAGGGATACGGAAATCTCCATAACCTTGACTACGAGGTCGCTCACCATAGTGATGAGGTGAGGCGCCTGTTTCATAAGATGAGGAACTGGCACCACTGTCTCTCGCTCCCCCACGAGAGAATCCACGTAACTGTTCTTCATCAAATACACTGTCATCATCAGAAGAAGAATCTAATAAAATACATAAATCAAATCAAATCAAATGGAGTTTAATGTCTTACTGTTCTGGACAAATATCAATGAAATTCGGTTTAACGTCCTACTGCTCTGCTTCAAACTGGGTTAATGAAGACACAGAGAGAGAGAAATGGGGTTTAACGTCCACTTGACACAAACTAGGTCATTTTGAGACTAACATATGGTTTCATTTTATTTCAATAATTCGCTTGCACGTAGGGGTCTTTAGCAGTGGGAGGAAACCGGAGTGCCCGGAGGTTAAGAAAGCACCCCTTTCTCCACGCCACATACGCTCACAACAGGGCTCGAAACCACAGCCGCAAGCCAGAGGTGATCGGCCAGCTAGAGGTCGAAGCGCGGCACTCTAGACCACTAGGCCATCCCAACCCCCCTGCTAATGAAGACAGGCATACGCCATACAGTGTGCTAGGAGGGAAATTTTGCCCGGAAAGCTACACTACGGCCTACTCTTATATCGAATTCTAACTGTCAAGGGATCATTTACGTGCATGCCAATGTATACACAGGACTTCGATTTTTCCTCCCATCTGAACAACTAGACAGCTTTCCTCATCAGGCCCTCTAATAAAACACAAAGATCATTCAATATCTAAAAAGTAAGCTTATAATTTCTAAGTGAATTATCCCCCCTTTTGGCCATATTTCATCAAGTCCCTGCAGCTTTTGAATATGTAGAAAATTTAGTCAATGAAATTTGTGCAATTATCCATTTAATAAGTCCAAATGTAGTAATTTATACAATTCATTAATTATTCTTCATCTGAAATAATATGGATTATTTGTAAAATGTTTTTAAAATTATGAATTATAGTTTTCAATTTGTTGAAATGTGTTATTATATGGATTATTGATCCCAATTGCGTATTATGGTTTGTTCTTCTCAATATGAATTGTTGTTCTCTATTTGTTGGATGTTTATTATGAATTATTTTTCTCAACCTGTTTAATGTTTTATATGAATTATTTTTCTCAACCTGTTTAATGTTTTATATGAATTATTGTTCTCTATTTGTTGGATGTTTTATATGGATTATTGTTCTCAACCTGTTTAATGTTTTATATAAATTATTATTGTAAATTTGTAGAATGTTTATTATGAATTATTGTTCTCAACTTGTTTAATGTTATATATGGATTATTGTTCTGAACTTGTTTAATGTTTTATATGAATTATTGTTCTAAATTTGTAGAATGTTTATTATGAATTATTGTTCTCAACTTGTTTAATGTTTTATATGGATTATTGTTCCCAACTTGGGTGATGTTTAATATGAATTGTTGTTGTCAACTTGTGGAATGTTATATGTTTAATATGGATTGTAGTTCTCAATTTTGTAACATATTCATTTCCATTTTTAGTTGTCATTATTAATACCCTGAGTGCAGCAGTAAAATATGAAGCAGAGCAGATTAATTTAGAGGTGAACACTCAGCTAATCTGGTCAGTCTGCCCAAGATGATTTCAAGTGAAAAAGTACATATTGACCATTTTAGAATTGTGATGACATTTTTTTATATTTTTTTTCTGAGCATATGTGCAATGGTCTTGGGTCTTTCCTGATGAAGGAAACCAGAGTACCCAGAGTAATGAGGTGAGGCTTATGTCCACTCAACAGAAACTAAGTCATTTTGGAACTAACATATGGTTTAATTTTTATTTCAATAATTTACTTGTGCGTAGCGGTCCTTTAGCGGTGGGAGGTAACCAGAGGACCCAAAGAAAGCCCATGAAGCTGTACAAGTGGGGGAACTGAACCCATGCCACTTGAATAAATGACTGACCTTATCATTAAAGCGTCACCCACCCCCCACCAGTTAGCATGTATTTAACCACTAGAGTTGATACATAGATCTATGCAACTTTCTTCGGCTGACAGTAGATTTAAACAGGCGCAAAATAAATTTTTGGAGACCAGAGCACTGAGTTGGTGCACCGTGGGGTGGCGAATGATTTACTATGTATTTGAAATTCAAATCTATTAATCTGATAAAAATACAGATCTATAATTCATTTCGGTTTTTTACACTTTCAATGGCCTCCACACCATGAAGATTTGAATGGTTTTAGTGGGCAGTTGCATCTGGGGTTATACAAGCAGCAGTCATTCGATGAACGACGTGTCTATTTGTAAATACAACTTTTGCTTTGGTTTGTCTATCCACAATTCCGCAAGCCAAACAATAGGAACTTGACTTACTAAACCTTCACATGAATAATAAGCAGATTTTTTAACAACTTTTTCAGATCCTTGTGTAGTGAAGATAGGTAAAACAAAATTTTCAATAATAAAAAAAACAACATAGGATCTGTCTTTAATTATTTTGTAAATCTAGAAACTCTTTATTTGTTTTTTGGATTATAACTTTTTATTTAAAGATAACAACTGATTTAATCAATATAACAATAACAATATCACATACATGGAACACAATATCTGATATCAAAATCGCAGAAATCAATATCTTATATTAAAAACACAGAAAACGCAGATTCGATATCAAATTCATAGAACACTATATCCGATATCAAAAACACAGAGATATCAATTATATGTGACGTCAAACATGCAGAACACAATATGTGATATCAAATACACAGAACATAATATGTAAAACATAACCATGTGAATAATTTTCAATGAGAAAACTATAGACCCACATGATAATTTGTCCAGAATAAGTTATAACACAGTGTCCATGTACAAATAATGATATAGGAAGGATGATCTTTCCTGTCTGAGAGATATACAAGTGATAATTCTATGGAATACACTTACTGTTTATAACTCAGTCTAGTTTTTTGGACTCGGCTTCTCTGGTCATAATCAAGTAATGATAAAACATACCGAGACAATATATACATGTACACGTCAATACTTGGTTAATGCTGACCAGCAACGAGAGATACCCTGATAATTTACCTTGATGGGAACATGTACGTAGAATGTATGTACGTATTTTATTGTTGTATGCAATATAGAACCATGTGGTCTTCATTCAGTAATTTTCATTGGTCACTATTATACACTGTTTCATACAACCAACTGTTAATATTTTTTTATTGGAATGGCTGAATACAGGAATTGTCAGGAATGTTAAATATGAAATGAAATGGGGTTTAACGTCCAACTTTTCTGCACTGACTGTGCTAATGAAGACGGGCCTACGCCAATCACTGTACTATGAGGAGAAATTTGCTCGGACAATGGCGCTACAGCCTACATTTTATTTCGTATTCCAACTGCCAAGGGAGTTTTGTGTGTGCGTACATGTGGTATAATTCGGATGAAACATATGAAAATGATGCAAAACAATTTCACGTTTAGTTACCATAGACATTAATTAACTCATCATGACTAAAGGACAATAAATTAAACAAAGTCTATTCATAACGAAAAAGACAAATTTGTAAGCTATTAAGATGTATGTGATGTCACACTTCCTTTTTTGAGTAGTTCACTTTAGCATGAATGATCATTGATGGTTGAAAGCAATTGAAGGATGGTTGAAAGTAGGTAAAGGATGGTTGAAAGCATTTAGTGCTGTTATTTTCCTTGTGGTATGTAAATGTATCGTTGGAAGGTCTGTATCCTTTATCAGTACAGGGGTGTTCTAATCTCATATCACAATTCTTTCCCAGACGACCATGTCGGCTCAAATCACACAATTAAACTTGACAATAATTCACAAATCAAAGTAATATATCACCTCAATCGGAATCAATGACCTTTGACCCATCTTGTAGAAGGCGACGTTTTTTTAATTCCACATACTCTCGTTTTGATTCGATGAGCGCCATCGTAGCATAATGTTCTTCTTCTGCTATCTCGAGTTTGCGTTTTAACAATTGAACTTTTAACCTCTGTTCCTCCTCCACAAGTTGCTGGCTTTGGAAATTCCACGATAAACTCTGTCGGATGAGGGGATTTTTCGGAAGATGCTGCATGGCTGTCGGAGATATCATGTGATGTGTTTTAGCAAATTTGATTGATTGAGGATTGAGTGAGGTCGGGGGTGAAAGAGAAGCAGACGATTGGTTATTCATATCCTCTGGTGACAATGCATCTGAAATGAAAAATGTTGAAACATAAAATAACAAAAATAATATCATGAGCCCAAGGAATATCCTGAATGATTGCAAAATAAGAAGACTTAGACATCAGGAAGATCAAAGCATATCGCAGACATTCTACTGTTCTGCTCCTAGTCTGGGTTAATGAAGACGGGTATATGCCATACAATGCGCTATGAGGGGAATTTTGCCCAGACAGCGAAACTACGGCCTACTCTTATATCGAATTCCAACTGCCGCTGTGCACGCCAATGTGTACACGGGACCTTGGTTGTTCGTCCCATATTCTATCGTAGACAAACCCTTATAATACCCCTGTGGATGGGAAGTCAGTAGAAGAGGAATCATTGGAGAGACCGGGGGAATGGAACAGAACATCAATATATTATTTAAGTCATTTTGTGCTTTATCCAGCATTTATGCATACTCGTGTTCAATTACCGATGTACAAGGGTTCTTTTACATGTGCAATAGACATCAATGTGTACATAGCAGAACCCCAGGCTCTCATCCCACTGCACACCCTTGACTTAGTCTAAAACAATTCTGTACTGCCTGAAGATAATATTGAATTGAGGAAGTGAGAATATGAGCCTGGTTATATAATACTATCAGGTAGGTCATAAAATCAATATGATGTCCTGTATATAATCTCAGTGCAGTCTAGTGTATGATGCTACAAGCCATGTTAAAACATCAACCATTCTTGATATGATAGATCGAGGCTCTTTTTGTTTTCACAGAGATGAGTTAAATGTCCACTTGACACAATTAGGTCATTTCGGGACTAACACATGGTTAAAGTTTATTATAATAATTTGTTTTGCAGTGGCAGGAAACCGGAAGACCTGTAGAAAAGTTACATAGTAGGACAGATGGCCCTACTCCTTGTCACACTCAAGCATGGAATCAAAACCATACCACTTGATACAACGAAAGACCTTACGATTTAAAGCGCACAGGTTAAAGTTAAACCATTCACCCCCCACTCATCCACAAAGCAGAGAATTTCGGGATACAGTCTGAGTATTTTGAATGAAATTTTCAGTATATTCATCTTAATTATCTACATTTGAAAAGTTAATAATTATAGCAAGAACGGTCATCTCTTTATCTAAATAAATAATAATAGCATATTGGTATATAAATAAAACCCCAGTAAATAATATACAAACATACCTGATGATGGTGGCGTTGTATTTAACGTCTTTTCATCTACACCCACGTCCTCCTCTTGTTCAACTGACAACTCCTCGTCTTCCACATCAATTGATTTCTCTACACTCTCTACAGCCATGTTTTTACCTCCTTTCAATGGTTTCAACTGCATGGCTATAAGATCAGCTACTTGAGGCTGGTTGTCCACAATAGTCTCACACGTACCAGTCTCGTCTGTATATGGCTGATCAGGCTTTAACCCATAGCTGGCTTTCTTGGCTCGTGTTTTTAAATTCTCCCAACATTTCTTCAACTGTTTGGCTGTTCGTTTGGTGATTTTCGGATCAAAATTGTTAAATTCTTCCGTCAATATTTCCCATGTGGCATTTTTCTCCCGACACATCGAAGCATCGTTTCGTCTGCTTTCTAAAATCGGGGCATATTTCATCACTAGTTCTGTGATAAATTCTTTTTCAAAATTAGTAAAATTGGATTTGGTGACCCTATTTTGATCAGCGACAACGTTTATAACGGGTATGGCTTTGCAGTCTTTTAACGAAGACATCTCTTAAATAATTCCGTCATCCAAGACAATATTTATTAATGTCCGGTTGTTTCAAATATACATATTTAAAATTATTCAGTCAATCACATACGGCACTCGTAATGTCCATCAAGATGCCATTGTTTCAAATAATATTATACATCACAACAACACTAATATACGCTTGGACTTAGCAAGTGGTCGTGCTTGAAGTACAGCGTATCCATATATTAATATTGCATCAATCAGTCCATGTGTGTTGATACAGTCAACAACAATACTTGTTTCAGATTCCCTACCAATGTTAATACACACATGAATTAAACCAATGGTCGTGTCCGAAGGTACAGCCGTAAGATCTGAACAGTAGGATGTTAAACCCTATTTCAATTCATGTTGAAGGTACAGTAGGATGTTAAACCCTATTTCAATTCATGTTGAAGGTACAGTGCGCATCCATATTCGAAATTTCAGCCCACACTCCAAACACATATAGTCATCAACATCAACACAAAAATTAACAGCTTAATTCTTGTAACAAAACAAATAAGCCATTTGCAAGATGATTAATATTAATCCATATTAACAAAAACTACATTAATATATCTACTGTTGAAAACAATTGGACCAAAAACTGTCATCCAAATCTTGAAATGTTTAAATTTATCCAGGTTGCAGAACCAGCTAGCTAGACAAGCTGTTTGTTATAGCTAGCTGTGAGTGTGACTCATGTGGGAGTGGAATATGGGCTGTATCGACCTTCAGCCTCTTTCTCAGATAAGTAGCACTTCACCTCGAGGTGATTGTTACTATTAATAGACCACCACTACATCAGTATTAAGGCTGAACTCAGTCAAGTTGCTGGTTTTTATAACAGACTAAACTAGAGTGTTTCAATTCAATATCAACAATTTTATTTTTATAATTTTATAGTTTTTAATTCTTTGAACCTCGAATCTATAATATTAATAATTCAACAATTAATTTCAATTCAATATAAAACAATTTCATTTTCATATTTTTATCCCTTGAATTCAAAGCTTTATTTTTATATTAATTCAACAGCAGGAGAATTCATTAAGGTTTTTATTTTTTTATTAGATCAATAAATTCTACAACTTAAGAGAGTGAAAATTTGCGTTTAACATCTACTTGACAAATTAACATATGGGTCAATTTTATTTCAATAATTTGCTTGCGTGTAGGGGTCTTTAGCAATGGGAGGAAACTGGAGGACCTGGAGAAAACCCACAAGGTTAGACAGGCGACCCTACTCTTTGTCACACACAAGCAGGGAATCAAAACCATGCCAGTTGACTGAATGCCAGACCATATAATCTAACGCACACACATTAAACCAGTGGCCACCCAATCCCCTCTACAATTTAGTCAATTTATATGTATTATGTGACTTTTTACAGTTAAAGACATTTCTTCTGTATTATATTATTTTTGTAATCTATCTTTTCATTGATTCAAAACTCTGTCACAGAGAGATATTGGGTTTAACATCCACTCTACACAAACAAGCAGAATAGAGTCGCCTGTCCTACCTTGGGGAAATTCTCCTGGTCCTCCGGTTTCGTCGCAAAATGGCCTGGTTTGTCTCGAGTGGATGTTAAATCCCATTTCACTAGTGTCCAGGAAAGAGCTCCCTCATAGCACGGATGTCGAACTAAAGGAAAATGTTGCCAAGACAGCAGCCCTACAACCTTCTTTTTTTTCGATTTACAACTATCAAGGATTCTTTTATGTGCACAACAATGTGTAAAGCGAACCTCGTTTTTTTTTTGTCCCATCCAAATCACTATACCCTGCCCCTTGCCAGGTTACCTGACACCAGAAGAGGAAACCACACGGGAAAATCAACATGGGGATTGAACATGGGACCTCTATATTAGCTATCTAATGTCTTACTCACTGAGCAACCGACGCTCCGAAAATTTCTACCAAATTTTAGTGTTAGCCAATTAGATGGCTGTATTGATCGTTAAAATGATTGGCTTACCTTTCTTGTGAACGGTGATTTTACTGGTAGAATATGACTGAGAATCATAAATAACAAATGTCTTAAATGTCAGATAGTCACTCCGCATGTCTTCAGATAACAGTTTTAAAATATCTTCATCTATTCATTATATGGTCTGTAAAACACATACTGTCCGTAATCAACACTTAAAATATCCTGCACATCTTCAATTCCATATTAAACTATTTAACGGTCAACAGCTGTTGTATAAAATATCCTATACTTATTATGTATATCAATATATTAGATATTATATCGTCCATAAAACAATATAACACATGTCTTAATTCCAAAATTAAAAGGCTTTAAATATCCTATAATCATTATGCATGTCCAATACACTAGATATCACATGGTCTGTATTACATATACTGCATGTTGATATTAACAGCAATTATATAAATATCCTTTATTTACAATGTTTGTCCATAAACAACATTAAAATACCCTATACTCCCTATGTCCATCACTAGATATTATATGATACAATCCGTAATACATAACGGTATATTAAACGATATTAAAATATCCTATAGATACTCATTATCTTGTCCATACACCATATGTCTTCAATATTAAAAATATCCTGCATGTCTTCGATATGAAACTACTGTTTTAAATATCGTATACACATTATCTATACATGTATGCCCATACGATACAGTGGGTAAAACATTGCCTCAATAATTCAAACTAAAATCTACAATATCCATAGATAATCTATAAATATCATTCATATGTCCCTATGGTCTGCAGAATATTTACTGGGTGCCAATATTCTAAAATAAAATTCACAATATATAAAATTAATCTTAGATAATTAAATAGAATAGTTCCAACAGTTAAATAAAACCATTTTAAATTCAAACTCTACTAATGTCCACGCAAGAGAGAGAGAGAAATGGGGTTTAACGTCCACTCAACACAACCAGGTCACTTCGGAACTAACATACGGTTTCAATTTTATTTCAATAATTCGCTGGCGCGTAGGGGTCTTTAGCCGTGGGAGGAAACCGGAGTGCCGGAGGAGACCCACGAGGTTGAGAAGGCGCCCCTATCTCCATGCCACATACGCTCACACCAGGGCTCGAAACCACAGCCGCAAGCCAGAGGTGACCGGCCAGCTAGAGGTCGAAGCGCGGCACTCTAGACCACTAGGCCATCCCAACCCCCATGTCCACGCTAAAAATCTTTTTTTAGCGTGGACATGGGGGTTGGGCAAAATCTTTTGACCAAATTGATGGTGGCGATCGGATAATATGAAGCATGTGTTTACCATACAAACTTTTTAAACGGATCATGTCAAGATCATGTGAGAAAAGAACTTTAAATAGAGTTTTAAAAAAAAATTATAATAATTAAATCGAACTGCAGGAAATTAAGATATTTGAATTTAGACTACCGATACTTAAACAAATTGCGTTTTAAAAAAACCCCATAAAAATTGAGTTAAAAATTGAGTTAAAAATTTTTTCAACAAACTTCTTCAAGAGATATTTAAATCTAGACTACAGATATTAAAACCAATTGAATTCAAAAAAACATTAAGTTTTCTTTGAACTCCAAGAAAGATACGATATCTAACTAAATCGATCTATGCTACTGAAACTCAGATTGGATTTAAAAAAACAATAAGTCTTCTTTGAACGTCTAGAAAGATATCAAAATCTATGCTACTGAAACTCCATCAAAATCTCTTCGAACTGCAAGATAAGACTACCGATACTCAAACTAAATGAGCTAAAAAAAACCCTATTGAATTTTGTTGAAGATAGAGGTGTTTTATATGTTTGGTATAGGTAGTACAGGTAACCAGAGACAGGTAAAAACAGGTAACATTCACACGGCCGTAAATACAAACAACTTCTATATGCATAGCTTACTTCATCGTTTGAACATCTTATGACTGCCGTTTTTACGTTAAGACAACTTGTGCAGCTTTTGACATCATTTAAAGCCCCAATAACACTCTTGTTGTAATTGAATAATATGTCCCAATCTTTATTCTGGTCAACAAATTGTATTATTTTACCATATTCAAATAAAGTGATTATACAAATTTCATCGTAACACACCTAATTTAAAAAATTGGAAAAATTCAACTACATGATTTGAAAAGGTTAACGTAAACCTTTTCAAATGTGACTTGGATTTTAAAATATTTTCGAACCCTCTGGACAAGTAAAATATGATGTAATGGATAATTTACACAACAGGTAGGACAAATAAACATCTGGTACTTAGAATAAGACTATCATTTATTTTCTAGAGCTGCCAAGCCAGCAAGAGTGTTATTGTCCCTTTAAACTCTGTTCTTGACTCAAGGAAACTTTAATTTTCTTTTTTTTTTATGAAATTGACAGATAATGATACATGTCTGTACAAGATTAACAGTTATAGGATGATAAATTATGTCATTAAAATCAATGAACTATTTCGGAGAGAGAGACAGAGAGAAAGAAAGAGAGAGAGATGGGGTTTTAAGTTCACTTAACACAAACTAGGTCATTTCGGGACAAACATACGTTCCAATTTTATTTCAAAAATTTGCTTGGACGTCACGTTCTTTAGCAGTACGAGAAAACCAGAGGACCCGGAGAAAATCCACTAATTATTTCAGTGACATTTTAATATTCAGAGATCACCAACCTCCTAGAATCCATTCCTGTACCAAAACCTGCACTACTAAAAAATCTTCAAAAGATTTAAATTTAGAATAATGATAACAGATACAGAATATTATTTACATTTGAAAGACTTTTGATTCTGTTTTAATTTTGTCAAGCTGTTGATATTTGGAGTCATATTACGGAAATTATCTTTTTTTTTTTTACATCATTAGCATTATCATGAGATGACATGTGCCACTTGTGCCATTGGTTGGCCATCATGATACCGATATCTATGGTAAATCTAATTTTTTATCTAATGTTAAAAAAGATTCAATAATCAAATACTTAAATAAAGTACGGTCCAAAAGAAAAATATAAGTTTTGTGAAATGCACAAATACAAAAGTTGTATAAAGTGTTCTTGGAAGAGTAAGCAAAACACAAATCAGTATTTATAGGTTAAATGAACTTTTGCTAGGGTGTAATAAACTTCAATTTTTTACAAGGCTTAAATGAATTCAAAATTAAAGTTTTAAATCTTAAATCAATTCAAATTTAAATTTTAAAGTGTTAAGTCAATTAAAGTTTAAATTTTAAAGTGTTAAGTCAATAAATGTTTAAAGTCTTAAATCAATTCAAAATTAAAGTTTCAAGTTTTAAATCGATTCAAAACTCAAGTTTAAACGTCCACGAAAATAGTTAATCAATTGACAGACCCATCTAATCATATTGCCATTAAACTCAGAATAAACAAAGCATCGAACTTCAGAAATTACGCAGGATTAAATAGATCAATATGTCAATATATTACATCATAGAATTTAATTTCACATCCCATCCGAACACAAACAAGTCAAAGAACAACAAGTTTACACTGTGGCATCCTGTAAATAACTCTATTCTGTCAAGGTACAGCATCCAAATTTATATAAATCCATTGAATTAACTAACTCCATTCAACATCTTTAAGCATCAAACATACACAGGTTAAAAAAACGAATCTCTGACTGCGGACTCGATGTTACGATACAAATAATTAAGCGTTAAATAGGCTTAACATCTGGTATAAACGACGAGCTACCATATACGCAAGCTAAATACGACCTTAAGTCACAAATAATTAGTCCCCGGTAAAGAAGATTTTCTTTCCTTTATCCACACGAATGTCAACATTGATATAGTGAGCCCTGATCCAACAGAGAAAACAAGATTTATTTTCAATCAAAAAAAGATTCATTGTCACTTGATAGACCATTTATACAGAGAAATTAAACTTTCTGTTTTCATTTAAAATAACTTCATATTGAGAAACATGCAAAAATAAATTATGTTTAGGGCAAAAAGTTGTTTAAATTTTTGTTAAAAAAGTTACTGAGAAAGACAAACATTCTATTTAGAGATCCGAGAGAGAGAGAGAGAGAGAGATGGGGTTTAACATCCACTCAACACAAACCAGGTCATTTCTGGACTAACATGGCTCAATTTTATTTCAATAATTCTCTTATTAGGAGTGTTTATCAGTAGAAGGAAACAAGAAAAAACCCACAAGGTTGGGCAGACGACCCTACTTCTTCCACATACAACCGGCGAAATGAAACCACATCAGTTGATTCAAGGACAGAGAGAGAGAGAAATGGGGTTTAACGTCCACTCGACACAAACTAGGTCATCTTGGGACTAACATATGGTTTCATTTTATTTCAATAATTCGCTTGCGCGTAGGGGTCTTTAGCAGTGGGAGGAAACCGGAGTGCCCGGAGGAAACCCACGAGGTTGAGAAGGCGCCCCTATCTCCATGCCACATAGGCTCACACCAGGGCTCGAAACCACAGCCGCAAGCCGGAGGTGACCGGCCAGCTAGAGGTCGAAGCGCGGCAATCTAGACCACTAGGCCATCCCAACCCCCGACTCAAGGAAAGACCCTATGATAAAACATGCATACCATCCAAACAACTATAGACAGATGTCCTTGTCAGGCCCTCCCATCCCTTGAGTAGATACAAAATGTTAATGTTTTTTAATTCATATACTATCTCTTTGTCCAGTTTCCTGGTCTTAACTTCTACTTGAACATGTCTACTTGTCTAGTTATTCGGGTAGGATAAAAAAAAAACCCAGTCCTGCGTCCACGTTGCCGTGCATGTAAAAGACAAACAGGGCAAAATTTAGCTCATAGTACACTGATAGCCATATATCCATCTTATACCTATTAGCTCAGTCAGAGCAAAATGTAGGACTTAAACCTTATTTCATTTCATTTTCTACCTGGGACATCCAAAAGTCATACAGGGAACAGACGACCACCACAACTGTCCATGTATAGTAAAATATTTGGTGTGGTATTTTTTTTGTTTCTATTTAAGGATACAGAAATGTGTTATTGACTCTAGTCAACGATGTAAATGTCATTTTGTCTGTTGCTGTGTGAAAACTTTAAACCAGTGTATCTCTTTACCAGTACACTTAAAGATACATTATGTAAGAGAGAAATAGAGAGACAGAGAGAGAGAGATTATGTGAGAGAGAGAGAGAGAGAGAGAGAGAGAGGAGAAGGATAGAGAGGGGGAGAAGGAAAGATAGAGGGGGGAGAAAGATAGAGAGAGAAAAAGATTATGAGAGTGAGTTAGGGAGAGAGAGAAAGAGAGAGAGATAGGGAGGGTTTAATGTTGACTCTTCGGGACTAACCTATGGTTCAATTTTATTTCAATATTCGCTTGCGCATAGGAGTCTTTAGCAGGGAGAGAAAATTGGAGGACCCGGAGAAAACCCACAAGGTTTG
The DNA here is from genome assembly GCA_963678685.1 of Patella ulyssiponensis. Taxonomy (NCBI): domain Eukaryota; kingdom Metazoa; phylum Mollusca; class Gastropoda; family Patellidae; genus Patella; species Patella ulyssiponensis. The sequence continues at coordinate 91,739,042 of OY783225.1, forward strand.
AAAGGCGACCCTACTCTTTATGGTCTGGATAAGTTAATTAATGTCTAATAACATTTCAGACCTAAAGAAAGACATACAATAGGCAGATTTAGCTCTTGCATGATGCATGTTTAAAAACGGTCAGCTCTAGATCTTTTTCTAAATCTTTTATTATACACTTTTAATAGCCTGATGGACATGAATTGTCATCAATATGAATTAGTGATATTTTCGACAGTTATTTTATTTTTTATATAATCTAATTTTCATCTTACCCTATATTTCAATTACTTACTTATTGGTACCATAACTAAAATACCGTAATTAGTCTGTGTGTATATAATTAAATAAGTGAAAGTACTAGTAATCGACAAATAATGTAGTTCTTTTTTCAAAAACTTTTATATTTTTGTGTATTCAATATCAAGAGTAGTTATCTTTAACTTTTCATATATAATATATTATATACACCCAACCCAGAAGTGTAATTAGTCTTTGTGTACTGACTGTATATCATATACATTTAATATTTGAAGATGTGCCTACAGTATATTATATATAATACACCCTACCAAGAAGGCAGCAAATTAATATGAGCCTACTTGGCCGGTAATAAATACTGTTTAAAGTAAGTTCTGTAAGATAGAAGAAATATATTTATGGTTCTAGTGGTTTATACCATTATTGGATAAGCCTGGATATACTTATTGGACACCTGTCATAGACACATATAATCAGACACAACAAGCCTAGACATAGGGCACCTGCCATCGACATATATATATATACATACTAAACTTAGGCTGCCGGTCCACAGTAAGCTCTGCATGAAAACAGACTCTAGCTAGCTAGGTGACAGGCATTTTATGTTCTAAATCAACGATTTTAGTCAAAAACACTAAGCAACCTTTGGAAATCGAATAGGTTTAGGTAGTCTTTGTGTGCATGCCAGATGTGAAACAGAGCAAAACCGCAAAATATAACAATGTAGCCTACTAATTTTTGCATATGGCGGCCAATCAGGTCAGAGATCTATTCTTGAAGTATGAAGTAGATGAATCTCTGTGTAAAAAATGACATATATAATCAGACAGAAATTACCACATATATAGATTATAATATAAATATGTGATAATTTGTGTCGGACAAATTCAGTGATAATTTGGTGACAACTAATGCTGTATGGCTAGTCTTGTTTTTAGACCTTGTGGGAATCTGCATAATGTATAATAATTCCACACCTTCTGGTAAATTGTCTTTCTTCAGGTAAAAGCATTATTAAAGAAATTAATAAAGACAGGTAGTGAAGCAAAAGTTAAATTTTATGCAAGTGCTAATTCACGATATTCATCATCAATTGCTTGAATGAAAACTTTCCACAGAAATCCAATATGCAAATTTACTACAAAAAACAAAATATTGAAAAACTAGGGTCAGGTAAATAAACCATCTTACTTATTATCAGTCGTTTGGTTGTACTTGTTCCATCAACTAGAAAATACGACTTCATTTTCATTGACGTAAAATTTTCCAACATTTTCTAGCAAAACTTCCGCATGTACGACGAGACTGAACAAACTTCTGTCAAATAATCCTTTCAAATATTCTCTGTAAGGTCACAGCCGAAGGTCGCTACATTTCCAACAAACTCGACAAGACAACTGTTTAACCTACGAAAATCAATTCTAAACATTTTGTTTGTTTATTTTTTTTTAAAAACATCTTTTCTGAGCTATACAGCCATTTTTAGTTTTTCATTGAGAAAGGTGTGAAAGAACCTATTATGAAGTCTCTCATCTAGGCCTGTCTCATCATCAAAGACAGCTATCCATATTTTTAAATATGGAAGAATTTAAATCCCAACATAGGATCAAATATGTCGGTTGACTTTTTTGCTATCCAATCGATTGTTTACTTTGCAAGTGAAAACAAGCAAGTGATCAGAATACAAACAGGACAGTTTATGTTTACAGACAATTAATCACATATTTCATACACAGTTTGATTTTATCTTTATATTCATCAAATATTTACACAGAGAGAGAGAGAGAGACAGTAAGAGAGAGAGAGAGAGAGAGAGAGAGAGAGAGAGAGTTTAACATCCATTCAACACAAATTAAGTCATTTCAGGACTGACACATTTGGTTCAATTTTATTTCAATAAGTCACCTGAGCACAATTGAAGAAAACCAGAGGACCTGGCAAAAACCCACTACTCTACTTGACTCAATGATCAATTAAAATAATATTCTTTAAAGATGTTGATCCAAATATTTGCACTTTCGGTCAATATCTCAGTTTTATGGGAATATAACCCACACTATGATGTACTCAAACGTTATTATTTAAACATTTAATTAAGAAACCAAAACAAAACTATCAACAGTAAATAAATATAAACAGTATCTTCATTGATACAATATCTAACAAGCCAGGAAATAAGGCACCTGTCACTCACAATGTCAGGCACAGATTCAGACTTTGTCAGGCAAAAAACCTCTGGTGTCTGTCATTTTGTCCGGCACTGATTTGTCTTTTTTATTGATATTATCTATAAATGTCCGGCATTAGGTTGAAAATGTCAGGTACTATTTCATTAGTGTCGGACATTTTGTCAGGTACATCTAATAGCGTTATTTCCAGGCCTGATTAACATGTACAGTATTAACATCTAAAGATACATTATGTAAGATTTAGATAAACAGCTGGCCGTTCTAACTATAATAGCTCAAAAATAGATGATGAAAAATGAATATACTGAAAATTTCATTCAAATTATTTTGTTCACGGTGAGGAATTTTTTGTTTCTTATTTTTGTTCAATTTGCGGAATGCCAATCTATTATTTTTTTAGACCCAATTATTTTAATTTCAAACTGGTTTAAAACAAAATACCAAACATTCTCAAGTTTTAAAGGAGAGCTTACAAAATTTAACAAGCTTTGTCATTTAAAGGAGTAGTCATTACGATGGTGACACGTCCCACTACATTCCAAATCTACATTCATTCTCTTTAAAGATGCATTATGTACGAGCTAAATTTGCCTATTGCCAGTCTTTCTTTTGGCTTCAAATCTTATATCAGTTATTATTTAGACATTTATTAACATTAAAGGCCTATAATCAACTCTCTAAAACCATTGAATGGCTTTGATTTAATTTAAAAATTGTGAATCAAGGCTTAGTCTCGATTAACAAGTACGGTTGCTACGATACTAAACAATCTGACAAATCTTAATCAAAACTTCAAACAGTGTTAACTTTCCTCAAAATAAAGTAATATGAATGAAAATTTCAATACATTCATTTTGCAGTATCAATTTTGGAACTATTAATTTTAAAGCAAGTAGGGCCAGTTCCTATTCTAATTCTTACATAATGTACCTTTAAACCTTCCATGAGTTGGCAGACGACTTGTTCAACATAAATGACTTTTTGTTTTAATCCTTCGAGTCCAACACACGAAGAAATTCTACGATAATCCAAACCAAACAAATGACAAGCTTATAAACAGATGGTTTGTTTAAAATACGACCCCCGTGACGCACAAATACAAACAATTAACTTTGGCTTCAGTCATTCTTAAATTTTGACTGGAGCTGGGAAAACTGTGTTGGGCTAGTCATCCTATGTGCTGGGTTCCATTTGGATGCATTTGGCATCAATTGGGGCTGTAATTTAGCCCAGCATGATGGGAGAGAAAGAGAGAGAGGTAACCTCCACTCGACATAAACTAGGTCATTTTGCAACTGACATATGGTTGAGCTTTATTTCAATAATTCGCTTGTGCAGAGGGGTCTTTAGAAGTAGGAGGAAACTAGGGGATCCGGAGAAAACTCACGAGGCTTGACAGGCGACCCTAATCCTTATCACATACAATCAGGGAATCAAAACCACGCCCGTTAATTCAATGACAGACCTTAGGATACAAAGAGGGAGAAATGGGGTTTTACATGTTCGTCAACTCGGCACAAACTAGGTCATTTCGGGACTAACATGTGGTTTAATTTTATTTCAATAATTCGCTTGCGCGTAGGGGTCTTTAGCAATGGGAGGATAGCAGAGGACCCGGCGAAAACACACAAGGTTGGACAGTCGACCCTACTCATTGTCACTAGTGATACGGCGCACACACACTAGCCATCCAACCCCGCCATATAGACATGTATACAATGAAAAATCTATAAAATGAATTGGCAGAGTTTTGTTTTGAAACGATGATGGATCCAGTGAGGTAAATGTTAGTTTTTAACACAATATAAATAAACTTGTAACATTATAAACAAGAGACATGTACCATCCAACATTCTCCTGGAATCTTTGTAGTTATAATCAATTGTATTGCTCATGTACATAACCTATGTTATCTTATAACACATAGCAACACTTGTTCTATAACTCTACACATCAAGTTTTAATTTCTCTTATCAAATATAGAGACAGGAGGTTTAATGTCATTCTTGAGGGGCATTTAGCATTTGATTTATGCTATAATACTTGAACACTTATTATGGATACAATCACTTCGTTTATTATACTGCAACGTTTCAACAACATTTCACAAGTTGTTTTCAAGCAAATACTTAATGTACATTGAGCTACATGTATTGTGATTGTATCCAGTGTTCTAGTATTATAGTTTTAATGTCCTTCTTTCTGTTGTAGTCAAGTCAATGAATATACAGTATATTTCATGCAGTGTGCTATAAAGGGAAATTAGCAGGGATAGCACATGGTATGATGGTTGTTTATAGACATTGAACATGTTGGTTGTGCTAGCTATTTGTTACTAGTATATAAAATGTAATGACATATATATATAATATGTTGGTTGTGTTTGATCTATGCTAACTATGTTTTATATAATATGTAATGACACCATTGAGCATGTTGTTTGTGCTAGCTATGTTTTATATAAAATGTAATGACACCATTGAGCATGTTGTTTGTGCTAACTATGTTTTATATAATATGTAATGACACCATTGAGCATGTTTGTGCTAACTATGTTTTATATAAAATGTAATGACACCATTGAGCATGTTTGTGCAAGCTATGTTTTATATAATATGTCATGACACCATTGAGCATGTTTGTGCTAGCTATGTTTTATATAAAATATAATGACACCATTGAGCATGTTTGTGCTAGATATGTTTTATATATGTAATGACACCATTGTGCATGTTTTATATAATATGTAATGACACCATTGTGCATGTTGCGTTTGTGCTAGCTATGTCTATATAAAATGTAATGACACGATTGAGCATGTTTGTCCTATGTTAGATATTTTGTATATAAAATGTAAAGACATCATTCAGCATGCTGGAGTTGAGGAGGTTTATAAATGTTTTATTCTATCGAATATTACATAACTGATGTACGTTTTTGAAATTTCCCCAAATATGATAAAATGTTGGAGTTGCTTTATAAATGTATCGTTCTATTATATATTACATACATTGATGTATGTTTGTAAAATTTCCTTGAATATGATTAAATCTAACAAAGATTCTAACCTGTGCCGTGTCGTTCTGTTCTGCGTTGTTGTTGACCCGGATAGTTGACAGATGTGCGTTTAGAAGGAAGGGGCATAACTGGCACCTTCTTATTATGCATTGCTAACGCTTGCATCACTGCTTCAGTTCGTATTTCTGTAGAAAAATAAAAATAAATATAAAACTCTGATCAATATGGCTATCAATATGATTACAATTTTTTTTATAATAACATAAATGAAATGTGGTTTAACGTCCTACTGTTCTGCTCCTAAACTCAGCTATTGAAGACGGCATACGCCATACTGCGTGTTATAAGGGAAATTTTGCCAGGCTACGGCCTACTCTTATCTCCAACGTGTACAAGGGACCTCAGTTTTTCATTCCATCTGAAAGACTAGACAGTTGTCCTTGTCACACCCTCCGTCCTGCATCACTGACAAGGAGAAACCACACCAAAAAATCTGGATGAACTTTCTCGGCCAATGCAGGGATTGAACACCCAACCTCCAGGCTAGCGAGCCAGTGTCCTACCCACTTAGCCACCGTGATCCCCGACATAAACGTACATAATATAAATCTGGGATCGGAAAACAAATCAGTGCTTTTATAAATTCATCTCCTAATTACATATTACATGACTTGTGTCAATTCTAGGCTTCGTCACATTGCAATACTGCTTCCAGTTCCGGTAAAAATCTCAACTCTTTTACCTCAAGTCAGAGTGATGAAAGGCAACGAAACATATGGTCAAAACAGCTAAATCTTCTGACCACAGTTCACATAGATTGTCGCATATTCTTTTGTCGATAAAAAAAAGAATTTACAAAACACCAAAAAACTGATTAAGAGTAATATCTCATGGAGAATTTATCAGAAATCATTAGAATTGTTTTGGTTTTTATTATACAAAACAACTTTGTCTCATGAACATGAACATTTAAAGTTATACAACCATTAATTTCAGCAAAAATACAATCAACACAAACTCAGATTTTTGATATGGTCTCCTCCTATTTCTATTTCAGACTGTCAGCAGATCTTTGATGTACTGCACATGGAAAACATGTTACATAACTTTTTTCATCCTTTCTGAAGGAATCAAATAAACTTCATTTTTTCCGTACAAGGGAGACAACTCCATTTATCAAATATGGAGAAAAAATGTACGTTATGGAATTTTCCCCCAGCATTATCCTACTGGTAATCCAATTACAACCAGATAGACTGGAATATATGTATCCCATCAATCCCATTCATGCACAGGGACTAAAGCATACATCTAGTCTGGCAGCGAGGCTTGGACATTTGAATGGTATGTCACAGATTTAGCTTTCTAACTGATTAGCTTTTAGTTCAAAACCTAAAATACATATTCAGGTGTACCCTCAATATCATGGCTGACATATTAATATGGTATATCACATTTGAATAACCCACCAAAAACCAACCAGATCTGTGGTCAGAATGCGATACTATCTCTAATTTGTCTCAAGGATACAGGGGTAGTGACAGCGGCTCAGTGAGTAAGATGTTGGCTCCGTAGCCTGGAGGTCCCGTGATTAAGCCCAGTGTTGGCCAAGAAAATTCATCAGGATTCCAAGGTAGGTCCGTCTTGTCAGTGGTGCAGAACTAAGGGGCCCGGCAAGGGACAATGCATAGCTGTTGGGATGGGACAAAAAACAAAGGTACCATGGATGGATTGGCATCTACGCAAAAGAGCACTTGGCAGTTGGAATTCGATATATAGAGTAGGTTGTAGCACAGCTGTCCAATCAAAATTTTCCTCATAGCACACTGTATGGCGTATGCTCACTTCATTCTATTGGTGCAGAACAATACGACGCAATCAACCGGAAAAAAAATACGCTGGTCTGCCACTCGCAATAGAGTGTAACAGTTGTTTGTTTTTGTTCTGCCCTTCGCAACAGAGTGTAACAGTTGTATGTTTTTGCATACGCAAAATAACTTATTCCAAGAATCAAAAACTTGACGCACAAACCAGGTCATTTCGGGACTAACATGTGGTTCAATTTTATTTCAATAATTCGCTTGCACGTAGGGGTCTTTAGCCTTTGGAGGAAGCCAGAGTACCCAGAGAAAACCCACAAGGCTGGAGAGGCGACCCTACTCCTTGCCACATACAACCAGGGATTCCAAACCACGGCAGTTGACTTAATGGTAGGCCGTATGATACAGTGCGCGCACGCTAACCATTCGGCCATCCAACCCCCTGTCAGGTACGTATTTAAAACTTTAAATATAATAGTTTACTTTATGGCATACAACCGACACCAATATTGCTTGTTTATGAAATATTTGTTAAACCACTTGACCAACCAACAACATATTGGCCACCATACTAATAATAATGCTTGTTTATGAAATACTCTTTAGACAACTTGACCACCCCAAAAGTAACACCTAATACTGAGACCACTTCGCCACCCGACAACCAATACCTGAAACCACCCAACCACCAACATCTGAGACCGCTTAGCCACCCAACAACCAATACCTGAAACCACTTGGCCATCCAACAACCAATACCTGATGCCCCTCAACAACCAACACCTGATACCTGATGCCACCCAACAACCAGTAAATGATAACGGTACTTTACCTGAATGATATCTATTATCCTCCCGTGTCAGACGACGCTGTGCCCGTCTGTGTGCTGCTGTCGATGGACTTGGAGCACTTGGTCCAGCACCTAATATATACAGAGAGAAATTATTACAAGATGGACTTGGAGCACTTGGTCCAGCACCTAATATATACAGAGAGAAATTATTACAAGAGAGAGAGAGAGAGAGAGAGAGAGAGAGAGAGATGGGGTTTATACAACATCCACACGACACTAAACAGGTCATTTTGGGACTATTTCAATAATTTGTAATAATTTACTTGTGCGTAGCAGTTTTTAGCAGTAGGAGGGCCCAGAGAAAACCCACAATGTTGAGTCAGCAATCCTACTCTTTGTCACATACAAGCTGGGAAATCAAAACCAAGCAACTTACCTCAATTACAAACCAAGTGATTTGGTGTGCACGCGTTCAACCACTGGACCCCCCCTTCACCCCCACCCCCACAATTATTATAACATGAAATGGGGTTGAACATTCTACGTTTCAGCCTACTTTTATATCGAATTGAAACTGTCAAGGTGTTTTTTTACGCACATGCCAATGAGTCACAGGACCTTGGTTTTCATACACGCCAATGAGCACACTAGAGCTGCAACGATTCGGTTCGGTGCACCGATAACCGACACTAGCCGTCTCGGTTCGATCCACGATCTACAACGTTCATATTTCGATTCGGTTCAATTGCAAATTAAATTTCAAATAAAAACAACGTACACCTTACCATATGAAAAAAAAATGAAAGACCTGTAGCAATTAAGTCCACGTAAAATTTAATAAAAACTTTGTTTTTACGAAACTTTTAATTTACGTTATTTAACAAAACACGAATGTCACTCGAAAACATAACTAAAACAGAGTGACCTCCCTTTAAAACAATTTCCGTATGCTGACGAAAGTTAATTTATTTAAAATTGGTGATGTACCGAATGTTCATTGGATGTTAATTTAGGTCAATAGCTTCGGTAATCGTTAAATAAATTCTAAAGCGATCTCATTAGCAGATAATTCCGGTCATTATCTTCGGATATTTTCATGTTTAGCGATTATTACCCGTGGTCAAGCAAACACTGGAAGGTAAAATTATGTCAGACGACGTACTTTCTCGACCACATGGTCATTTGAAATCTAAAGTTTGGAATCATTTTTGTGTAAGAAAAAACTCTTTGAGTAGTGATAATGTTGACATATTTTTACTGTAAATTTGAATACATGTATTACAGTGAAATGTTTTCACAGTTAACATACTGTAGTATTAAATAAAAGTGTTCAAGAGAATTTTAGTCTTGTGTTTTTATTGTTTTTAATGAATTATATAATGGAAAAATTACTGGTTATTGTAGCTGATAATCGAATCGAAAATAATCGAATCGAATGGTTAAAATCGATAATCGAATCGAATCGAGGTAGTTGTGAATCGTTGCAGCCCTAGAGCACACACAACCTCAGTTTTTCATGCCGGCCAAACATTTAGACAGTTGTCGCTGTCAGTCCCCCTTCGTAAACTAATGAGACATGCGAAACCGCGCAGAAAATCAAAGGAAATTTCTTGTCCAACACTGGGTATATGATGACATTTCAAAATGAAATGAAATGAAATGGGGTTTAGCTGGTGTAACAAAGAAAGTCATTTGTCATGCAGTGTGTTATGAGGACAATTTGGCCAGAAGCCTACTCGCTTTAACTATGTTTATCTTATCAAGTCCTTCACGTAATACCCTGCATATTTTGCCATTGATTTCGATTTGCTACTGAAAATATGATCACGAACACCAAGTCTCGCATTTTATAGATAAAATGTATACCTGTGTTGATCAACTAGCGAAGTTCATGGTTTGTTGAAGGTCAAGGTCTCTGTGGAGATCGTAATGTTAGTGTCTGTACCTCTGATTGGAAGACGCTATTGTTCACATGTCTGCATGTCCGCAGTAAAGGGGGATAACGTTGCGAGGATGTCAGACCAATCTAGCAATGTATAGATGTTGTAAAACTCAGTCGTTGTATATTGACATACCAAAACTAGTGGGGCTGATATGTGAAATGGGCGTGCACTTCCGGAAAGAAGCATGAACATTAGGCCTAAGGGGGTTTTGGGTATGCTGATTTCAAAAATGGCGGGAGCCACGACGTCACTCTAGCCGTTCCCGCCAAAAATTGAGAATTTCAAAATGGCCACCGTAAAACACGTTCTGGCCCATAAAATTTCTGTAAATGCCCCGATTTCAATGATGTTGCTGATTTCAAAAATGGCGGGAACCACGATGTCACTCCAGCCGTTCCCGTCAAAAATTGAGAAATTCAAAATGGCCGCCATAAAACACGTCCTCGTCGATAAAGTTTCTGTAAGTGCCCCGATTTCAATGATCTTGATGTCTATACCTATGTTTTTAAGGTCAAGGAATCCAGTAAAGCACATACGAAGATTCATAGTGTTCTCCTTCATGGTGTTTTCTAAACATGGTCATAATTCTAATCAAACGGGTGAATTATTTACATCTTCTCCTTTGCTGTACGGATATCAAGAATACATTCTGTTCCATTTCAGTGGAAACTAGCTATTACTCATCAAACACAAACAGTCCACATTTGATTTCAGTCACCATGTTATATATGCACACGATAGTGTTATAAAAATATTCAATAATCATCTAAACTTTTATTCATAAATCCGATATATTCGGTGAAAACACATTTAATAAGGCATCAGTATCATTCAATTTTTCAGAAACAAGTGATGGTCATCTAGTCAATCACCTACCATGTCCAAAAGATTTAAACTTGCTCCTTGGGCATGTGCTACAGCTACATCTGTTCAACTGACCAACTGGAACATTTGTACTCCTTGTCAAGTACATGGTGGAACACTCATAAATCCATCAGCAACAGGTTACTCGTCTTTGGCCACTAATTTATCAGCCTTTCATGAATTGAAAAAAGTGTCCTGACTAGATGATGGTGATAGCATTGAATAAACGATGGCATTAAAGCAGAAATCTAGATGGAATAAAAGTTGTTACACCCTGTGTAATGCAACAAAAGTGGAGAGAGCCAGGAAGCTCTCCACTTTTGTTGCATTACACAGGGTGTTACAACTTTTATTCCATCTAGATTTCTGCTTTACCATCGTTTATTTCATGCTATCACCATCATCTAGTCAGGACACTTCGGTCAATTCATGAAAGGCTGATAAATTAGTGGTAAGAGACGAGTAACCTGTTGCTAGTGGATTTATGAGTGTCCCGCCATGTGCTTGACACGGAGCACAAATGTCCCAGTTGGTCGGTTGAACAGATGTAGCTGTAGGACATGCCCAAGGAGCAAGTTTAAATCCTTTGGACGTGGTAAGTGATTGACTAGATGAACATAACTTGTTTCTGAAAAATTGAATGATACTGATATCTTGTTAAATGTATTTTAACCGAATATATCGGATTTGTGTAGAAAGTTAAGACGTTTATTGAATATTTTCATAACACAATCGTGTGCATATATAACATGGTGATTGAAATCAAACGTGGACTGATTGTGTTTAATGCGTAATAGTTAGTTTCCACTGAAATGGAACATAATAGATTCTTGATATCCGTTTAGCAAAGGAGAAGATGTAAATAATTCACCCGCTTGATTAGAATTATGACCATGTTTAGAAAACACTATGAAGGAGAACATTATGAGTCTTCGTATGTGTTTTATTCGATTCCTTGACCATAAAAACATAGGTATAGACATCAAGATCATTGAAATCGGGGCACTTACAGAAACTTTATGGACGAGAACGTGTTTTATGGTGGCCATTTTGAATTTCTCAATTTTGGCGGGAAACGGTTGGAGTGACGTCGTGGTTCCCGCCATTTTTTAAATCAGCAAGATCATTGAAATCAGGGCACTGACAGAAATTTTATGGACGAGAACGTGATTTATGGTGGCCATTTTGGATTTCTCAATTTTTAGCGGGAACGGCTGGAGTGACGTCGTGGCTCCCGCAATTTTTGAAATCAGCATACCCAAAACCCCCTTAGGCTAAATTTTCATGCTTCTTTCCGGAAGTGCACAACTCAGCCAAAAAATGTAACATATCAGCCCCACTAAACCAGCCTTAAACGTCCTGAGGAACTTTCTCTCGGAGTTGCATGTTAAATTAATTGAAATATTTTATAGTTAAAGGGACATTAGGTAAGACTAGATAAAGAGCTGACAGTTATCGCTATAATAGTTAAAAAATTAATAATATGCTGAAAATTTTGGTCAAATTGCTTCACTCCGAACCGAGACATTAGCCATTAAAGGTTTAACTCTTGAATAATGCATGTTTAAGTGGCATTAGATAAATCAGCATGCTCTGATAATATGTACATGTCTGATCATAGGCAATCAAATTAATTCAGTCTGGGAGATTAATAATAAGGTTTGTTGTCTATCTTGACAAAATGTTATGTATTGCCGATAGGCAAGTCATACCTAATGTACCAGTATTTACTGTCTTTCCAAGATGTGTTTTAAACAGGTTAACAAAACAATGAAAAAGTCAGACTTGTGCCAGACAAAACGACAGGCACCAGTTGATTTTTACTTAACAAAGTCTGGTTTATTTCCAGTTGAAAGTTAGATTGAAATTGTTTTTAACAGTGATCTTTTTATAGTTTAGTGTGTGAGAGAGAGAGATGGGCTTTAACTTTCACACAAACTACATGTAGGTCATTTTGTTACTAATATTATGGTTAAATCACTTGGGGATAGGGATCTTTTGCAGTGGTAGGAGACCCTTTCCCTTTTCACGTACAACCAGGGAATCAAAACCACGCCACTTGACTCAATGATAGAGAGAGAGAGAGAAATGGGGTTTAACGTCCACTCGACACAAACTAGGTCATTTTGAGACTAACATATGGTATAATTTTATTTCAATAATTCGCTTGCGCATAGGGGTCTTTAGCAGTGGGAGGAAACCAGAGTGCCCGGAGGAAACCCACGAGGTTGAGAAGGCGCCCCTATCTCCATGTCACATACGCTCACACCAGGGATCTAAACCACAGCCGCAAGCCAGAGGCGACCGGCCAGCTAGAGGTCGAAGCGCGGCACTCTAGACCACTAGGCCATCCCAACCCCCCCTCAATGATAGAACTTGTGATTTAATTAATGTGAGTAAGATATGTATTGTGGAGTAGGATATATCTACAGGTATTATAACCTACCTTGAGCTGGCTGTTTATTATACGGAGCAAGAAGCCGAGTTCTTTTCTTTTCATATCCTTTCTGAGTGATGTCACCTGAAACAGGACAAAAAATCATTATCATTCATGACAAATTAAATATTTAAAATTGTCCATCCAATCAAGAATCTTCAAGACAATTTCTAATTTTATATTGTTAAATCCATGCAAAAATTTACTAACATTATTAGAACAAAACCAAATATCAACAGTTGATAATCAACTGATCTGCAATCTGCATTCATTTAAATTAAAAAGAAGTCAATCAGAGAGAGAGAGTGAGAGTGAGAAATGGGGTTTAATGTCCAGTCCACTCGACACAAACTAGGTCATTTCGGGACTAACATATGGTTTAATGTTATTTCAATAATTAGCAGGCACGTAGGGGTCTTTAGCAGTGGGAGGAACCTGAGAAAACCCACGTGGTTGGACAGGTGACTCTACTCCCTGCCAGTTGACTCAATGGCAGGCTGTATGATACAGCGTGCGCACGCAAATTTCGGCCATCCACCCCCACCCCCAGAAATCAATCAAATTATAAATTCATACAATGTCAATGAATTTAACTAGCTGACACAAACTAAATCATTTCAATTGTCATCCATAATGAGCTCGACGGCAAGGGATCTTGATCAATGGACGGAAACTGGAGGACCTTTAAATTCATGTGGTTGGATAGGTGACCCTATTCCTTGTCATGTAAAACCTGGCAATCATGAGTCCTTATGATCCAAAGCATAAATGTTAATAACCATCCAGAACAAGAAGTGCATGGAATCAGACCAGGCTTCAAAATTCAGTAATCCAAATGCGGAAGCTGAATTTGAATAAATGTGACAATGAACAGTCAGAATATAGTATAATATTTTGAATAATTTGACAATGTCAAAGTCAGCATAAAGTATTTTGACTAAATTTGACAAAGAAAAGTCAACATAAAGTATTTTGAATAAATCTGACAAAGAAAAGTCAACATAAAGTATTTTGAATAAATTTGACGATTAAAGTCAGTGTGAAGCATGTTTGATAATATGTTAACTAAGCACTATTTATCACCTGATATCATTACACCAGACTATGTTATATTAAACAGAACATTAGTACAATATGGTGAATATATCATACTATAGACTATACAGTACATGTATATCATACATAGACTATTATACATATCTTGATAAAAACACCAAACCCTATAATGACTTTAATTTACAGGTTGTACTAAAGTTCACGCTACACCCTACACTTCAATAAACAGCATTATTGTTTTTTATTATTGAAACTGGCTACATAATGCATTGACAACATTACAACAGGGTCATGGGACATCCTGTAGTAACAAATTTATCAAGAGTTGATATCTTCAATCAGAATAAAGTAATTTGAATGAAATTTTCCACAAATCAAATTTGTATTATCTATTTCTGAACTATTATAGCAAGCATTACAAGCTCTTTATCTAAATCTTACATAATGTATATTTATAATTATTGCATCAAAACAGGCATGAACAAAATGTCAAGCTCTACTGAACTAGTACATGTACTGTACCTAACATTTTGAACGTTGTGCTCAAAGCCCACATTATGAATACACTAACACAGAAAAGAGACAAATGTGTACCAGGTGGTTTGCGTGTGACAAAGTCTGTTAATTGTGTTTCACAAAGTCTGAATTTTGTACCAGACAAAGTCTGATTCATGTCTGACAAAGTCAGAATTTGACGCCTGACAAAGTTTGAATTTAGTGCCGGACAAGGTCTGAATTTTGTGCCTGACACAGTGTGAATTTGTGCCAGACAAAGACTGTATTTGTTTGGCTTTGCGCCTGACAAAGTCTGAATTAGTACCTAACAATGATTGTATCGTTGCCAGACAAAGTCTGCATTTGCTGTGTGAAAATGTCTGTGAGAGTTACCTTGTCTGCAGGTTGTATTATATAAAACAGATTATCATACTCACAGATACTGACTCACGACTCGGCTACAGATAAATCATTTATGTTGGGTGTATAATGATAACTTATGATGATGTTAAAATCAAAGAGTTAAACCTGCAGTTAAACAGGTTGTGTATCTCAATCTACCAGTTCTATCTATCTTACAGCCTTTTTAAACATATTTAAAAATATCACGCTTTACTTTCTAGTCTACCATATACATGCTTTAAAAATTCTTTTCAATCATTCTATCCATATAACGCTGTTAATATTTTAAAAATTGTTAGCTAAGTCAACAATCAACCAGAGACACTCTACACCATAAAAAGACACTCTACACCATAAAACTTCCATATTACTTACTAAGTATTTTTGGTATTGTTTTTTAAATGGATAAAAATGTATCTATCGTCCAATCCCATTTAATGCACTACTGGATAGAATAGAGACGTCTAGTTTGCTCAGTAATAATAAACAGTAATTGTATTCCATAGAATTATGACCTGTTTATTTCCACAATGTAATTATTCAACACACTCCACTAATCATATAATTCATCTGTCATGATGACCCTCTCTCTATTATAAATCTTAAATCATATATTTTCTACCGGAATTATTTCATTTCCGTTTTGCGAAATATTTTAAATCCCATCCCAACAACTATACATTTAACATGTAAATATCTCATCGTAATGTATACCTATTGATGGTTTTAACTGGTCAAAAAATAAATCCTTTGTTATTGAAATCATGTAATTTAACCCTCAATTATTTTTATGATTTGGGTGCAGTGACCACATCCTGAGTTATTATTTGAATAAATTAAGGTTTGTCCAGTTCACTTGGAGGCTAATTAAAAATAGCAATTAACTTTATTATGTATTTAGGAAAAAAGAAGACAATTATTTGAAAAATATGAATAGTTTTTTTTAAAGATGCATTATGTCAGAGCTAAATCTGTCTAATGCAGATCTTTATTATGGCTTATAAACTATAATTATTTGTACATTTAGTGAGAGAGAGAAATGGGGTTTAACGTCCACTCAACACAAAAAAGGTCATTTCGGGACTAACATATGGTTTAATTTTATTTCAATAATTCACTTATGCGTAGGGGTCTTTAGCAGTGGGAGGAAACCCACGAGGTTGAGAAGGCGCCCCTACTCCATGCCATATACGCTCACACCAGGGATTGAAACCACAGTCGCAAGCCACAGTTGACCGGCCAGCTAGAGGTCGAAGCGCGGCACTCTAGACCACTAGGCCATCCCAACCCCCCTGTACATTTATTAACATGACAAGCCTATAATCAACTCTCTAGACCATCGGAGTAGGGTTGCCTGTCCAACCGTGTGGGTTTCCTCCCACAGCTAAACACTCCTACAACTCTAGACCATCGGAGTAGGGTTGCCTGTCCAACTGTGTGGGTTTCCTCCCACTGTTCAACACTCCTACGTACATGCAATTGAAATAAAACTGAACCATGTTAGTCCTGAAATGATCTAGTTTGTGTCGAGTTTATGTTCAATCCGATTTCTCCCACGTGTCAATATCCCATTTCTCTCTCATATAATTATTGGTTATTATTTAGCAGTAAATAAAAAGTATTTAATAGAATCAACACGGTTAGTGAGTCTAGCCTTGATCCATGATAAATATTGTTGGTTTGAACCAGAAACAACATTGTCATAACAGACCCAATATCCACAAAATAAAGCAGTAAGCTCTCAAACTGAATGTTGATTGAGGAGAGGTTGATTTCGATCCTACATACATGTACATGTATGTACATGATAAGGAGTAAGGTGGTCTGCCTTGTAAGTTTTCCATGTGGCCTTCAGTTTCCCTTCACCCACCGGTAATTATTAAAATAAAATTCTACCATATGACCCGATATGACCCTAGTTTTTATTGAATGGATGCTAAACCCCATCTCTGGGTTATATTAGGTAGGAAGATATCAGACATTGTAGGTTGTATAATATGATAATAACATCTCATTCATTATTCATAACTTGCTCTATGATAAAATCAAATTCACACAATAAACAATACCACATCAACATAAGCTTACGTCAATTATGCTCAATGTAGGTATTAATCTACTGGGCAAAGAGGAAAATATTGAAGATTCAATAAAATCATTCATTGCTAAAGGCATAAAACGTGGGGTAAACTGGAAGAACCAGAGAAAACCTCAACGATATTGGACAGGTGACTCTACTCCTTGTCACAACCAACCAGGGAAACGAAAGTTACGAAACAGTATTCATTCGGTCATCCAACCCAATCTGTTTCACAGACAATTACTTACGAATTATCTCTGTAACAGATGACTGTCCACAACACGTGCGTTGACTGGCTCAACGGCCCGTGCAATGTTTACATAACACCTAACTGCTTCGGGTAAAATGATGCATTTTACTCATTTTAATACCCATTTACACTAAATAGGAAATATTTTTTAACTACAATTTTTAAATTATTCAAATATCTTTATTTATTTGTCTTTTACCTCAAAAAAATGCTTGAGATTTTAATTTGTCGGATTAAAAAAGTTAATATACCGAACTCATTAAGTCTCGTCGATGTCATGCTTATCCGTGATTGTAGCGGCCAAGCGAATGTTCACTGCGGGATCAGTTTGCATCCAACCCTCCTGTTTCAACAACAGACATTTTTGTTTATAAAGCCATACTCTAATTGCTTTATGTATTTGGAAGTATAACTGGTACTAAATAATTGCATAAACTATTCATTTTATATTTACATGTAAGCCTCTGACAACATCGTACAGGATGAAGGAAGTGGTAAAGGAAATGTATGTGAGCATTGACATACATGTAAAGAAACTGTCCAGGAAAATTTCACACAGATTAAAGATAGGTTGCCAGGCAACGAAACATACGCCCACAGCAGCTAAATCGTCCGGGCAGTCAACAAGGGTTGTTGCATATTTTTACTTTTGTTTGGTAATGAAACATTTGTAATACACTAAAATCTGATTAAGAGTAACAACCCATTATGTAATTATCTGAAAATTATAAGAATTTGTTTGCTTTTTATAAAGTTTTTCCCCACGCTAACAATTAGTATAGGAAACATTTAACATCATGAATTTAGCTGTTCAGTTATCGTAATTCAATGAAAATCAAAATACTTGTTCGTTTTCAACACCTTAAACTCTGTGTATCAATCTCAAGTCAATCGGATGATAAGTTTGGCATCTATAGCGTCACAAGGTTTTTTGAAGTGATCAAGGGAGATCACTCTGGAAGTAATTATTTGAAATCGCTGAAAATCAGTAGGCTTCTCCGTCTCATGACCTTAAACAGTGTGTGTAAATTTAAAGTCAATCGGATATTAACTTTGGCCTCTAGAGCATCCACAGGAGTTTTTGATGTGATCAAGGGCCATAACTCTGGTAATAATTATCAGAGATCGCTGAAAATCATTAGGCTTCTTCGTCTCATGACCTTAAACACTGTGTATAAATTTAAAGTCAATCAGATATTAACTTTGGCCTCTAGAGCATCCACAAGATTTTTTGAAGTGATCAAGGGCCACAACTCTGGCACTAATTATCAGAAATCGCTGAAAATCAATAGGCTTCTTCGTCTCATGACCTTAAACACTGTGTATAAATCTAAAGTCAATCGGATATTAACTTTGGCCTCTAATGCATCCACAAGATTTTTTGAATGATCAAGGACCATAATTATCGGAAATCCCTGAAAATCTATAGGCTTCTTCGTCTTATGACCTTAAACACTGTGTATGAATTTAAAGTCAATCTGATATTAACTTTGGCTTTTAGAGCGTCCACAAGATTTTTTGAAGTGATCAAGGGCCATAACTCTAGCACTAATTATCGGATATCGCTGAAAATCATTAGGCTTCTTCGCCTTATGACCTTAAACACTGTGTATAAATTTAAGGTCAATCGGATATTAACTTTGGCTTTTAGAGCATCCACAAGATTTTTTGAAGTGATCAAGGGCCATAACTCTAGCACTAATTATCAGATATCGCTGAAAATCTATAGGCTTCTTCGTCTTATGACCTTAAACACTGTGTATGAATTTAAAGTCAATCTGATATTAACTTTGGCTTTTAGAGCGTCCACAAGATTTTTTGAAGTGATCAAGGGCCATAACTCTAGCACTAATTATCGGATATCGCTGAAAATCATTAGGCTTCTTCGCCTTATGACCTTAAACACTGTGTATAAATTTAAGGTCAATCGGATATTAACTTTGGCTTTTAGAGCATCCACAAGATTTTTTGAAGTGATCAAGGGCCATAACTCTAGCACTAATTATCAGATATCGCTGAAAATCAATAGGCTTCTTCGTCTTATGACCTTAAACACTGTGTATAAATTTAAAGTCAATCGGATATTAACTTTGGCTTTTAGAGCGTCCACAAGATTTTTTGAAGTGATCAAGGGCCATAACTCTGGCACTAATTATTGGAAATCGCTGAAAATCAATGTGATTCTTCATCTTATGACCTTAAACACTGTGTATAAATTTAAAGCCAATGGGATATTAACTTTGGCCTCTAGAGCGTCCACAAGATTTTTTGAAGTGATCAAGGGCCATAACTCTGGCAGTTATAATCGGAAATCGCTGAAAAACAATAGGCTTCTTCGTCTCATGACCTTAAACACTGTGTATAAATTTAAAGTCAATTGGATATTAACTTTAGCCTCTAGAGCGTCCACAAGCAATTGTGGACGCCGGACCGACCGACGGATGGACGGGGGCGACGACAATATACGACCACATTTCAATGTGGGCGTATAAAAAGACCCATCAAAATTTTTTACTGGCTTATTATCATGTCTAGATCTTTCGCATTAATATGATGTGCTAAAATAGACAATCACAATTGTGAAATGAAATAAAATGAAAAGTGGTTTAACGCCCTCATGTTCTGAACTCAGCTAATGAAGACGAAGAAATCACAATTGTAATTGTACTTCATGGAAAGTGAATAAAAGATGATTTGAAGTATCCACTACACCAAGAAACCGACGGCTCAGGTTTTAAACCAAGATTGAAGACCATCTCTATTGATTTTTACACTCGCGTTTAATTCAAGGGAAAGAAGTAGTGATGTTACTATAAATAACATTCTACAATACCAATCTTCTACGGTGCCATTCATCCCTTTCACCAATATAACCAGAACAAATTTTGACACTATTTTTCATAAATCATATTATTACGTCCTTTTTCTATCTTCTGGTCGTCTACTCAACTTCACAAGAGAAATGAAATGAAATGAAACAGGGTTTAATGTCCTACTCTTCTGCACCTAACCTGGGCTAATGGAGGACGGGCATACGCCATACCATGTGCTGTGAGGGAAATTTTGCCCGGGCAGCAGTGTTACGGCCTACTCTTATATCAAATTCCAACTTCCAAGGGATCTTTTACGTGCGTCGTGCACGCCAATGTGTTCACGGGACCTCAGTTTTTCGTCCCATCTGCCAAGGGATCACTTACGTGCACGCCAATGTGTACACAGGACCTTTATTTTTCATACCATCTGAACGACTAGGCAGCTGTCCTTTACAAGAGAAAGGAATGGGGTTTTAATATGTCTTGCCAGTACAATACTTACATGGTTATAGTTTATTCCGAGACTAACATATGGTCTTACATGCATTTTGATCACGTTTTGTATTTAATTCAAATGACAAAGTTTTGATCCCAAGTTTGAACTTGACGAAGTGCAGGGTCAACTTCCCACAACTAAGACAATATCATGATGAACCAATATCCACAAAATTAAAACAGTCATTATTTTTCAAAAGTCCCTTGAAAACACGAACTATAACCACTATCACACTCAGATATTAAAAACTTCTTCCCATGTAACACACATCACCATCATACATGTACTCAGCTGAGCTTACACTAGTACAAATTTCTTCCCTTGCGTATCCCCATCACAATCAGCTATTACAAATGTCTTCTCTTGTGAACACCCAAAGTATCACTATCACACTCAGTTATTAAAAACTAATTCCCTTGTAAACACCCATCATTCTCACACTCGGCCATTATAAACTTTTCCCTTGTAACACCCAAACTATCACTCATCACACCCTGCTATTATAAACTTCTTCCCTTGTAAACACCCATTACTATCACACTCAGCCATTATAAGTTTTTCCCTTGTAATACATAAACGAAATGAAATGAAATGGGGTTTAACGTCCTACTGTTCTGCTCCAAACTGTGCTAATGAAGAGAATCCCTGGTATACACCCACTATCATCACTATCACACTCAGCTATTATAAACTATACTCTATACTTTATTTAATTGGCAATATCTCTTCAAGTATTAGATTTCACTTTTCTTTTAAAAATATAACCTCTATATACTCTAATTAATAATTAAGAAAACTAATCGACTAGCCTACGAGGATTATTACAAGGCAATTCAGATTGTGAACAATGTTATAACTCGAGCACTCTTCCATGATACTCCACCCAATATCACTGATAAGGTGATAGTAATACTAGGTCATGGAAATTAGTCAACAGTTCCAATTATCATTCTTATTATAGGGGAGAAAGAGAGAGAGAAATGGGTTTAACGTCCACTCAACACAAACTTGGTCATTTTGGGACTAATATATAATGGTTTCAATTTTATTTCAATAATTTGCTTGCACGTAGGGGTCTTTAGCAGTGGGAGGAAACCGGAGTGCCCGGAGGAAACCCACGAGGTTGAGAAGGCGCCCCTATCTCCATGCCACATACGCTCACACCAGGGATCGAAACCACAGCCAGAGATGATCGGCTGGCTAGAGGTCGAAGCGCGGCACTCTTACTAGACCACCTCAAACCCCATTCTTATTATAATATAAGACTATGAGAGAAATATATGGGTTCAATTACTTCAATAATTCACTTGTGCATGCATAGGGGTCTTTGGCATTGGAGGAAACCAGATAACCCAGGGAAAACCCCAGGTTGGACAAGCAGCCCAACTTCTTGTCACCTACAACCAAGAATTGAAACCACGTCACTTGACTCAATGACAAACCTTATAGTCTTATAGTAAGTGCAGGGGGGGTTTGGATGGCCTAGTGGTCTAGAGTGCCGTGCTCCGACCTCTAGCAGGCCGGTCACCTCTGGTTTGCGGCTGTGGTTTCGAGCCCTGGTGTGAGCGTATGTAGCATGGAGATAGGGGCGCCTTCTCAACCTCGTGGGTTTCCTTCGGAACTCCAGTTCCTCCCACGGCTGAAGACTCCTACGCGCAAGCGAATTATTGAAATAAAATTAAAACCGTATGTTAGTCCCGAAATGACCTGGTTGTGTTGAGTGGACGTTAAACCCCATTTCTCTCTCTCTCTCTATAGTAATTAGTGCAGAGGGACTGCACAACACATTATTTACCCCTGGCCATATCTATTATTATCAATAGTGATCTCTAATAATCAACAGAATGAATTGGTAACCTTGTACTGATAATAAATAGAATTCAGGACAATGAGAAATATTTCCAATGTAATATTGAATTCACTGTGAATAAATCACAGTAAAATAAATTTCCTGGTAATATGTTGATTTATTAAAGGGTTTCAAACGATATCTATTGTCAATAATAATAATTCAATTGACTGTTGTAAAAAGAGTAAAAGAATATTTCCTGTACAAAAAGAGTCAACATAATACATCTTTATCATACAAAATCATATGAGGAGCCACAGTGGCTCAGTGAGTAAGACAAATGGAGTTAAACGTCATACTGGGCTAATGAAGACAGGCAAAGTTTGCTATACTATAAGGGAAATTTTTTGCCCGGGCAGCGGGACTATGGCCTATTAAATCCCAACTGCCAAGGGATCTTTTACGTGTATGCCAACGTATACATGTACATACACAGGACCTCAGTTTTCTGTCTCATTCAAATGACAAGACAACTTTCCTTGTCAGGCCCTCCGTCTTGCACCTCTGACAAGGGGCAATCCGAAAAAAACTTTATCGGCAATGCAGGGATTGAACACGCGGGCTAGCAAGACGGTTTTTCGCAAATCTAGAGAACCTGTGTTCTTTCCCTGCGTTGCCTGAAAAAGTTGATCAGGATTTTACAATGTGGGCTGGGACAATGTATAGTCCGAAGTCGTGCATGTAAAAGATCCCTTGGTAGTTAGAATTCAGTTTATAATAGGCAGAAAGAGCGCCAAAATTTCCGTCATACATGTAGCACACGACAGTATGGCGTATACCTGTCTTCATTAGCCCAGGTTAGGAGCAGAACAGTAGGACGTTAAACCCCATTTAATTTTCATTTCAATTGATTTAATTTTTATAATATTATCAACAAAACAAGTCAGTGGTGTATATTTGTTAACCTCAGGTGTCCCCTCCATTTCCTTATCATCAACACACAGACATTTTTTTATCTCTGTATTTTTCCCCCCTACTTGTCAAATCTCTGATAAATTATTACATATGTTTGATACGAGTTATAATATTTACTGTAAGTCGACACCCCTGTACTGATAGCCTCAAGTTAGGTCAAGATGGTGGACATAATCATCTGCTAAAAACACTTCCGATAACAACAAAACTCACAAAGGGACAATACACCAGGCCCTGAATTTCACAAATCAATCTCAATCTTAAGTTAAGAATTTAATCAAAATTGTTAGATATTGTTAGATTTATCTTATTTAAAATAGCCCTTTATAAAACTTTTGTAGATTTAATGTATCAAATACATTAATAAGAAACTGTGTGCCAGAATAAAGGCCAGTAATATATAGAAAAGTATTCATTCAAAAGCTCAAAGGGGCAATCTGCCATAATAAATGCAAACATATAAAACATATCAAATGTAATTATTCCAAAAACCATACTGGGCCAAAATTATTAAACATGATCAAAACTATAGCAGGTTAAAGCCATTTGAAGTTTTCAAAGAGAAATCAAATGAGGATTAACGTTATACTTGTCTGCACCAACCAGACAAAGAGGGTATTTCAAAAGATCATCTGTATGTAAGAGCTATGTTTTCAAAAGTATGAATGTTTGATTAGAATCCAGCAACATCAAGACCAGGATATTATCCAACCTACATTTGGTTTTAATCTTTAATTACTATCCCTATCTACATTAGCCTGCTCAGAGCAGAACAGCAGTAGGACGCTAAACCCCATTTTATTCAAATTCTATTACTACCTAAATAATAACACTCTTCAGCCTATATTTTTGTTAAATTTAATATAAGTCAATAATGTAAAAACTTGACGGCTTTCTCAAGGCTTCTGTCACGTTTCTTTACAAAAGGATGCAAACAATTTATCAAGTTGATTGACAACAATAATTTTTAGAAAAAAAAAAATTATGTCAAAATTGATTTAACAAAAACAAAAAATTGAAGGCTAAAATACCGGTACAATAGAAATTTTTTAAATGTAGTTCAGTTAATATAACTGGTGGCTCAGTGAGTAAGACACTGGCTCGACGTTTCGGGTTTGATCCAATTTAGGCCGAGACACGCAGGATGGAAGACCCAGTCATTCGAATGGTTCAAAAAACAGAGGCCCTGTGTACACCTAAAAGCATTCTTGACCGTTGGAATTCAAAATAAGAGAAGGATGCCCCGTCAGATTCGGGGTAATTTTTCCCTCATAACAGCACTCTGCATCTGGAGCAGAGAAAAGGGACAATTAATTTAAACTCCCAGTTCATTTCATTTCAAAAACAATCCATACAAAACATTCACAATTAAAATACTGTACAAAAATTTAAAATGGCCGAATGGTTTACTAGAGCATACGCATTGTCTCAAAAGGTCTGTTATTGAGTCAACTTGCATGTTTTTGATTCCCCGTTTGCCTTTCCGGCCTCATGGGTTTTCTCTGGGTCCTCCGGTTTCCTCCCACTGCTAAAGACCCCTACGCGCAAGCGAATTAGTGAAATAAAATTAAACCATATGCTAGTCCCAAAATGACCTAGTTTGTGTCCGGTGGACATTAAACCCCATTTCCCTCCCCCTCGCTAACTCTTGTCTTATTGCTGAACTATATTCATCATGTTAAATAAAAAACACAAAATTGTTTTAAACATTTTGATCATTAACTATATCTGTTAAATGACAATATTAATAATGAATGTGTCGTAAACGTGACTGAATGGTTATAAAAAGAACAAAACCAAAATAATCAATCATTACATGGTAAATGTATCATAGCCTACATCAAAACTTGTTGGCCTTAAACACAACCTATCTACATGTAATATCCTTCCTGTAATTTGGTTTTTAACTTATTTTTTTTACATTTTCGTATATTTATTATTTTGTTTTATAAAATATTTTAATTTTTTATGATGTTGTATTTCTATGATCACATACACGTTTTTTTTTTTGTCTACAAGATTGATTTTGGCGCTATATAAGTTTAATAAATTATTATCTATTGTTACTTATTATTATTATAATACTGGTATATGACAATTTACAATACATGTACTTAAAATGGAGTAAACAAGTGTTGGCCACAAACATAATCTACCGGATAAATTCATCATATATGTATACGACAAGTTACAATACCGGTACTTAATGACACAAAATTAGGTCATTTTGGGACTAACATACGGTTCAATTGTATTTCCATAATTCACTTGCGCATAGGGGTCTTTACTCTTTATAATAGCTATAGGAGGATACCAGAGAACCCTTACGAAGAAGCAGGGAGTCAAAATTGACGACAGACCTTGTGATTTAACGTGCACGCTTTATACCATTCTGTACTAAGGCCTACATGATCTTTTACATGCATTCCAATATGAACATGGGACCTTGGTTTTTCGGACCATCCGAATGTTCCTTGCCAGTCTCTACTTTCCGTGCCCAACGCAGGGACCTCCAAGCCAATGTCTCAGTGAGTTACCGTGACTCCCCAATAGGTGATTAACACGCTGGTCTGTAAATACTGGTACAAACTTAGAATCGCATAGATTCAGAAACAAAGGCTCAAATAAAGGAAGATGAGAAAAAGAGGCCTTAAATAAAGGAAGATGAGAAACAAAGGCCTTAAATAAAGGAAGATGAGAAACAAAGACCTTAAATAAAGGAAGATGAGAAACAAAGGCCTTAAACAAAAGGAAGATGAGAAACAAAGGCCTTAAACAAAAGGAAGATGAGAAACAAAGGCCTTAAACAAAAGGAAGATAAGAAACTTGAGAGAACCCTAAATCAATTTAATCTTTTAACAATGAAAAAGATTTTAAAAATAAAAACAGTAAATTTTACCAATAACACGTCACATGTACTCCAACACTAAGCCATTTAATATCCATTCAATAAAAGTTGACAAGACGTAAGAATAAAACTATATGGTGCATCGAACATCAAACAAACTACTATTCCAGTTGTCATCCACAAGACAACCAACACCCAAATTAAGATCTGAATGATGGATGACGGACTTGTTTATAAATTTGAACCAATTAGAACTAGTCTATTATTATATACAATGTATCTATTATTTCAATAACCGTTGATACATGTATATACTCCACAATTTGTTGTAATGCCTGAATCAATCTGAACAGGAATAACTAATTACATGTACAATACTCATTATATCATGATTAGCAACAAGGATGTTAGTTAGTAGTAACAGACTGAAGCACTTGTATTGATAAAAACACTAGATAAATATTGTTAATGAGGAATGAATAACCCAACAGATTTTATGGTTCAACTTTGAGGGATGATTAATTGTAGATCTCACTCTCAGAATGAGAGATGATATCAGATGTTTCACAAAGAGTAAGTAATTTATACATTGTTGCCTCCATAGTCTCAATTTCCAAATATCCATGGCTTCACATTTAAGGCGAGCTTTTGCTCTTGCTCCTCACGACCCACCTCAGCTTTCCTTTGTTGGAGTCATTAAAGCTTCCTGCAAATTAGCTAAATCGCTCTCCTAAATATTGAGATTAATAAACTACTTTCAGTTTTTGTTTATTTTTTAACTGCACCCGTTCACGCTATCAGTTTCCATGTTGATCATTCTGATGCTACCATATTCACCAATTATTAAATTATTAAACAAGACCATATATATACATGTAAATACAATATGATTACGAAGAGTTTTTCTACGGGAGCTTTTTTCTCATTTTAGAAATTGGCAGGAGCTTTTTAGGCCTCCCGCACAATTTTATACGCGAAGGACTGAATATCAAGAGATTTTTTACGTGCTGCTAATGTAATACCCACGACCAGAGATTAACTCTTCTATTCCTTGCTATGTCTGGTCAGGCTTGCGGTCCGGCACCATTGAAAAGGGGACATTTGTTGAGACCAACAGAGAGAGAGTTTAATTCCATTTGACACAAACTATTGTCTGAGCCATGGTAAATAATAAACGTATTTCTATGATTATGAACAAACTACTCTCCTTTGGTTATTATGAACTTATCTGTGTGTTTGAAATGAACTCCCGTTAAATAAAATCCATTATACAATTAAATATACCAACGGGAAAAAGGGGTTCTCTCTTGGAAAAGTCAATGTTTTGCTTGTATTTTCGTCTGTGTCCATCACAACTTTATACACGTGACGTTATGGGCTAAACCATCGTAATTATGTTAAAGGGGGTAATTTGTGACAACTACGTATGTTGTAATCAAAACAGCACACGGCCTTTTCGATCGTTTGAGTTTGGGCAAGAACATATAGTAACTGGAGACAATGACATTAATTTTGAACAAATTGATTGTCAGTCTACTAAATTTTATTTACCGATTATACGAATACTCGTAAATACATGTATAATTTTGCTTTTCACCCCAAAGGAGAGTAGTTTGTTCATAATCGTAGAAATCTGTTTATTATTTACCATGGCTCAGACAATAGGTCATTTGGGAAGGGGCAGAGTCATTTTAGGACTAACATACCTGTATGGTTCAATTTTATTTTAGAAGTGGGAGAAAAGTGAAAGACCAGCAGAAAACTCTAAAGGTTTGACAGGTGACTATAAATGCATTTCTTGTCACATACAAGTATTGGATCAAGATCAAAACACAATGACAGACCTTATGATCTAAAACACACCACCTACACTGGATGCATACATGTGATACCTCCCGCATTACGCGGGAGTCTCCCGATTTCACCCCTGATCTCCCGAGCTCCCGATCGGGAGACAAAAACTCCCGCTTTTTCAATTCTTGTAATTTTATTTTTTGGGAGTCAAAATTGTAATCAAATAGCATCGAAATAAAACGAGACAGACTTTTTTTTTGTTAACGTCAACCGACATTTAATCTCGTGTTGAATGTTGTTACTATAATTAGTAACACGATCTGAATACATTTACGATGTTTTCGTATTTGGAACAGTACCATTAAAATAACACGATCATTATTGTTTTTATACGAAGTTAAAGTTAATGAAGTTTAGCAATCAGTTGCAGGCCACGAAATTTGACGCAAACGATACCAAAAGTTGAAAAAAAACCCACGCGACCGATATAGCAAGTTAAGTAGTATTAGTATTTGATTAGTAAGTACTGAAACTATAAAAGTAGCTGGTTACGCAAATTGAAATATCGATGACGTTAACAAATTTCAATAACAAATTTATTCACATTTGTATTTGATCAATAATTATAAACGCTAATTTTTTGACACAGGTCTAAATAATTAGTATTATATAGCACAACTCAATTCATTCATTCTTGGTATTTTATTTCTCCATCAGTCTTCTTACCGATAGACCTACTTTCAGTTTGACAGATCACGTATTTTTGACACCAGCTTAACATCACGTATTGACCAGCCGCAAGCAGGTTAAATGATTTTAAAGTACCCCAGTCCTAATTCTTTAAATGATTAGTTATGCCATAAATATTTTAACATGTCAGCTATATTCCCAAAGAATTTACTACACGTGTTGCTTTCACTGTAGTCATGCTGTGAGGTAGTACCACAGAGTACCAATGACCCGTATGTATGTCGTCCACTTTGACCCCCAACCGGCACATGGCATCACTTGACTGCTAATGTAAACGATTTTACTGTCCTGTCTTTTTAAATATTATTTCATCACATTAAACCATTATGTTTCCTTTTAATTGAGCTTTTGTTTGTAGAGTGCCGTGGTTAATAAATATTATTAATTTTTTCAACCGGTCGCTACCTATGATTGAGGCTATCTCATGCTACGTGCTTGAAAAAAAGATTACAAATGACAAGTCTAGTAATAGTACTAGTAGTAGTATTTATGAAAGATGACCGAAAACAATGTGGTAGCTACCATTCCTGGTTTTCGAACGTCAAATATGTTATAAAAACGAAAATCCATTAGTTATTTTTGGAACCGATTGATAGAAAATATTAAAATATAGGGATTTAGAGAAGTCGAACAAATATTTCTAATGGTTAAATGAGAACACAATGTGTTTATTGTGTGTTTTGTTAAGTTTGTGTAATTATAACAATTCAATGATATTAAAAAATATAAAATATGTAAATTAATTTGTCTTTTATTCATGGTGGGTGGGTAATTTTAACGCGTGAAAAAGTCTCCCTCTTTTGACCTTAATTCTCCTGACATTTTTACAAAAATCTCCTGACATTTTACTTGTGGCCAATCACATGTATGTGGATGTGTGCTCTCACCTTACACTTGGTGACATATAAATGTTTATATATCCTTCATGATGTTGTTATTATAGAGGAAATGTGACTGGGTTATAAGGTGTGCTCTATTTAGAGCTTGATGACTCATTAATCCTGTCATATTGTAAACTATGAGTTGACCATACAACATGTAAACAAATCAACTTATCAATTTCCACCTGGTCTCCATTTACAGTGTAGTATGATTAACTGTGTTTCCTTACTCCTACATGTAACAATACCTAAAGAGTAACATGCACATGTAGGCCTGGGGGTGTAGTACATGTAATACACTGATTAGTAACATTGTACATGTACACCACTCGTTTACGAAATTAAATGGGGTTTAACATTCTTTTGTTCTGCTCCTATTGGGCTAATCATGACGAGCATACACCATGCAGTGTGTCTGCTGAGGAAAATTCTTTCCGAACAGCGGTTCTATGCGACCACACTGTGGTCTACTTTTATATTGAATTCCAACTGCCAAGGGTTCTCTTACATGCATGCCAATGTATACACAGGGCTCAGTATTTCTCGCCATCTGAACAACTAAACATTGTCCCTTGCCAGGCCCTTTGTCATGCAAAACTGATAAGAGGGAACCACACAGGAAAATTCCGAAGAACCTTCTCAGTCAACGCAAGGATCAAACAAGGGACCTGCCGGTTAACGAGCCAACGTCTTATTCACTGAGCTACCACGGCTTTCAAAATTTAGATGTCAGTTGGTGGTCTATACTCAAACTACATGTTGTATAAAATCTATCCAATTTAACCTACATACATGTAGGATTAACCAGAACAACAAATATATTAAAAGATGCACTACCGGTATGTAAGAAGATTTAGATAAAGAGCTGGTCGTTCTTGCTATAATTAGTTCAAAAATAGATAATGAAATATCAAAATATTGAAAATTTCTTTAAAATTACTTTATATACTGAGCAAAGTTATCGTTGCAACAGTACTTGACAACCAAGACTTGGTATCAATTGTCCATTTTATCATTAAATTTTAAATTCTAGCGGGTGTTCTTTCTTATCCATTTAAAAACTCTGCCATCTAATGGACTAGAGAGTTGATTATAGCCTTAATTGTCATGTTAATAAATGTCTAAATAATGATTTATACAACATTTTAAGCCAGAGTAAAGACCTGCAAGATGCAGATTTAGTTCTTTAATAATACATCTTTAAAAAAACATAAACTAGGAATGTTGCTCTACTCGTTCTGATTCATCAAGCTAATTGTTTACACAGGAAGGCCTTTACCACCACATCATAAATTAATAACTAATCTTTTTTTGTTAATAATATCACTTCACAGTAACCATCTACAATCAGTGTTAACACATCATCTAATTAATGTGGAGTAAATTAATCCATTCCTTTTTCATTATTTTCATTTACGTCAAACGAAATTTCACAAACGATTTCATTTTACAGAATCTTTATCACAAGAAAATGAGGCCTAAGTAATGTGCTACAATCAAACTTGCATATCCACTCATCTACAAATGCAACTTCAACATTAACAATGTATAACGTCAAATCAAAATTCAGTTTAATTAAAATAAACAATATCAGCACAAAAATAAAACTATTTGCATGTACACAATGTGCAAATAATTACAGAATGTGCAAATAATTAATCACCAGTGTTAAATCGACACAAACCACTGACATGACAGACCACTCATACAACAAGGATACTAGAATCTTGGATACAACATAAGTTATAGCCTGTTTTAATACCTGGTACAGTATGAAGTAATCTTTAAGTAGCGATTTGGAAACACATTAATTAACAAAACAAAATTTTATTCTAAAAGTATGACATTTCGAATAGCATGCTCTTATGGTTATTAAGCATAATGAATTAAGCTTTGTATGATGGAGTGGGGCTACCTTGACATTGTAAGACCAAACTAACGTGGGATTACGGTCCAACACTCCTCTGGTACCACCAAAACGCCTGCATTACTTACATACATGTACGTCTACAGCACAATCATGAATGACTGTTTGTTGACGGCAAGAAAATTATATTTAAAATACAATTAACAAATAAGTTTCCATAATCCAACCCAAAGCTTCATTAAATTATGTACGTGTTGAGGTTAATTGATTAGAATGCATGGATCTAAATGTATTAAAGTATTTTGGAAATTTGACCTCATTATCATTTGGACGTTTGTCTAGGAGACACTGTGTTCATGTTTTAGACAAAGCTTGACCAGTGGTCTCTGCACATACAGTTTAATATAGGAAAAGTTTTTGCTGATAGTAGGCCTAAAGGATTAAAATAGTGTGATAAGCCCTCGACATGTTTGGTGAGATTACTCACTCAGTGACTGACTCCTGACAGTGTTATTATGGATTTGGGGATTGTTTCAAAATGAACAAATGAAATACAACCTTCGGATAACTCCAAATCCAACTCGGCCAACTTTTCACGGACATCTTCTGGAAGATGTGAAGGGTCTATTTCTAGGTCTGCCATGATGGTTGTATCACAATGTTCGATATTATTCGTGTACTCATTTATAACATCGTCTAGTTTTTCACAAGATTTAGCTGAACGTCGGTAGCCATTTTCTGCACACCACACCTAAGTCTCGCGATATTTCCCGTTAATAAATATGGCGGTCTAAGTTCAACATTCTTTCGGTTGCTTGTGAAATCTTCGATTGTTTTCGGTTTGTTTGCCCCAGTTTCTTCGATTTTTCAGACCTACTCGAAGAGAAAATGTTGCTGCTTTGGGAAATGCACCCAGATCCGGACAAAAAGAAAATGGATGCGCTCTGTGAGGTAATGTCTGTTAGGCTTGGTGGTTCTAAGAATGTCTGGCTGGGGGTTCCTGCTGAGCGAACCACTCACGTGATCAAAATAGCACCGACATAACTGTGGATTTTATGAGTAATGCATATTGGAACAAACTTTCCTCGTTGACATCATTGATTTTAATGTTAGCCTTACAAATTTTCAGAATTGTATTGAACAATGTGTTTATTAAGAACTGTCCCGGGATGAGGCAAAAACTAATACAATAAGTTGAGTAACTAATAATAGTAATATGAAATTGTTCTTCGGATGGGACACTATTGTCTATAAAAGAAAATAAACGTTTTATTTAACATATGGCATTAATAGGCAACACTACCATATGAACAAAACAACCTAACATTGTAACAGTAAGAACAAGAACCAAGTACTGTATATCAGTATATCGGTTAAATTTCTCGAAATCATTTTGTGATAAAAAATAAAACTGATATCATCCATTCATAATGGTATGTCAGATGTGGAGTAATTATGGACATCACATTATACGACCTTAACTTAGCCAAACGGACAAAAAACTTGGTCAAACAAAATATGTTATCATTCCAATGCTGTTTACATCAAATAATTTAATATACCCGGTAGTATTACTATTAGTAATGCCTTCGAATAGCCCTCAGGAAAAGCTTTAAAATAGCAATGTCTCCAAATAGTCTTCAGGATCAGGTTTTAATAAATATTTGAAATATGTTACCTAAAAATATGATAAATTGAAAAATTGATCATCAAAATAAAACTTCCAGTAAAACCTACGTGTGAGTAAATCACTGGGGTTAAGATTCAACTACATGTATTACATGATAATCAGATCAGTAATACAGTAATAACAGAACACAGGTTTTTTTATGGGACACAGTCACTATTGAATCCCATAAAAAAAACTGTGTTGTGTTAATGTAGCTAAATGCCACTTGAAGATTATAATCAGTAATACAATTGAAGAGTGTGAAGTACTTAATTGGGGATTAACCACAATCAGACTGTGATTAATTAGTACTCACCCTTTCCTTTGAAAACCTGCAATGAGCATTTTAGTTGATCATGATGATTGTTTAATATTTTTATCTTGATTGGCAATAATGGCAATTAAACAAGTATGTAACAAGTATTATTTCCTTAAAGATGTATTATGTAAGAATTAGGTACAGAACTAGCTGTTCTAACAAGAATAATTCAAAAATAGATAACGAAAAAATGAGAGATCCCTTTTATCATTAAATTTTCAAATCAATTTAAATCTGGGCCATCCACTTAAATGTCTAAATAATAAAATATAAAGCCTCGCAATAGGCAGATTCAGCTCTTACCAAATACGGCTTTATAAATTGATTTTATTAAATAAAAAGATACATGCAGCGCTTAGAAACAACTATTGTTATAATGTAGTGCTTTAAAAGAAAATTATAATAATAATAATAATGCATCATACACACAAGTAGTCTATTTGGTACAATGTTGAATGCTGATGTAAATTTCTATTTATAGAATTCAGCGTATAAGATGAAAGAAAGATTCACCAAGTCGTTATATTATGGAGAACTAACAGATGAAGATGATGATGATAATTATGATGATGGACCTTCCTTACCTCTAACAGGTATACCCTCAATTAGGGACAACTCTTTTCAAATGTTGGGAGTTGGATGGCCAAATGGTTAGCACATGTGCGCTGTATCTTAAGGTCTGTCATAGAGTCAACTGCCGTCGTTTCAATTCCCCGGTTGTACGTGATGAATAGTAGGGTAGCCTGGCCAAACTCCGGGTCCTCGTAACAAGAAGTAGGTTTTCTCTAAGGTCCTCTGATATCGCCCCACATTTAAATACACCTGTGCACAAGCAAATTATTGAAATAAAATTGAACCATGTATTAATCACGAAATGACCTAGTTTGTGTCGAGTGAATGTTAAACCTCATTACTCTTTCTCTCTGGGATGGAATAGGCCTGGATATCATTTAAACAGGTCACAGCTGGAATTTGGGCATATTATGAATTAATGTTATTATATTATTAGATAATAGGATATAAAGATGTGTATGTGTAAGTATGTACTTACACACTGGTAATCTTATTATGACACATCTCTCATATGTTACACAAGCTAAAATGTACATTTAGGGAGTGTTGAATACAGTCCAAGGGAGATAACTCTATTTTATAACCTCCATTTTTTCAGATATTGCTGTGGATTATTTTCAAGATGTAACACCACGTAAACTAGGAAAAGTTGACAGTATATTTGCTTCTTCTGTAGCTAGGTATGTTTTTTTTTTATTTGCTTATTTTATTTTATTGAACACTTACTGATTATTTTAAGAGTAGGAGACATGAACCACAATAGAAGCCGAATAAAACCAACATGCAGTCTGCTTAAATACAGATCTATATTTCGGTATTTTATACTTTCAATGGCCTCTACTACACGAAGATCTGACCAGTTGTAGTGGAAGGTCATGTCAGAAGTCATACAAGGGGTTTTTGAACCTATTACGCCAGACATTCGATTTCACCATTGATATTTCTAGTGGGTTACCCACAGTTCTGTGCACCTACCGATCTGTGTTTTCAGCAGCTTGACAAACAAGTCGTTATGACAGACAATATAAGGAAATATTGTTTTATGATTGTAGTCAAATTTCCCCGTATTCGTTTATTAAGTATTACTTTTTAATTCCACTTGTGTCTGTGCAAACTTGTGCTTCCCTGTGTTCAGTTATGTTATATTTTTGTTTTATTAATTTCATTCGTGTGAGTGCTCTCCTGTGTTAGTTATGATTCTAAATGATTGTTTTGTAATTTCAGTCGAGCTTGTGCTTCCCCGTGTTCGGTAATGATGAGTATGATTTATGCAAAACGTCTACGTCATCGTAACCCGGAATACCTTGATCACATGTCTTCCTCCGACCTCTTTCTCATCTCTATGGTAAGGATGGTTAACTAAAGTCTATACTATGTCTTAACTGTTTTGATATGAATAAAAAATAAAATTAATGATTTGATTAGATTGTATTTGTTGATGTTGACAAGTCAAAAGGGAGAACTTTGTAATTGTATAAATAAGATAAGACAGTAATTTTAACCTATGTCTCAAGATGTTGACAATTTTGTAGTAATGATTTTCAGCATGGTTTCCCTCTTGTCAGTGGTGCAGGACGAAGGGCCTGACATGGACAGCTGTTTAGTCGTTCATATTGGATGAAACACCGAGGTCCCATGCACACATTAGCGTGCACGTAAAGGATCCTTGGCAGTTGGAATTCGATGTAAGAGTCAGTTGCAGTGCCCCTGTCCGGGCAAAGTTTCGAACATAGCACACAGTGTTTGTCATATGCCCGTCTTCATTAGCCCAGTCGGAGCAGAACAGATGTTTAACCCCATTTCATTTCATTTCTAGTATTGAATAAATTATCATTTTGATTGATGATGTTTTAGATTTAATTTTTATGATTTTTTAAATTTACTTATTTTTTATTAATATTTATAGATGATGGCATCTAAGTTTATTTACGATGAAGGCGTGGATGAAGAAGTATTTAACGATGAGTGGGCAGAAGCAGCAGACATGGATATAAGCGAACTCAATGAATTAGAACGCGATTTTCTACAGGCAATTGTAAGTTTCGTTCAATAAACATCAAATGTGGCTTAAAATTGCACCAGTTTTGCCCCAGCCGGGCATATGGGGGAAATGGATGGCCGAATGGTTAGCACGTGTGCGTTGCATCATAACTCTTCCAGATCTTAAGGAAAACGAAATTTTGAATCATAAAAAACTAAATGAAATAGGATCTGTGTCTCAGAAAGATTTGGGTAAGGCACTGGCTCGCTAGCCTGGAGGTCGGGTGTTCAATCCCTGCATTGGTTGAGAAAGTTCATCTCAATTTTTATGCGTGGTTTCCCATTGTCAGTGCTGCAGAACAGAGGGCCTGAAAAGGACAGCTGTCTAGTCGTTTGGATGGGACAAAAAACTGAGATCCTGTGTACACATTGACGTGCACGTAAAAGATCCCTTGTCAGTTGGAATTCTATATAAGAGTAAGCGGTAGCGCCGCTGCCCGGGCAAAAATTTCCCTCATAGCACGCTGTATGGCGTATGGCCGTCTGCCATTAGCCCAGGTTAGGTGCAGAAGAGTAGGATGTTAAACCCCATTTCATTTCCTGTTTTATATTGACTGGTTGTTACAATCCATTTCTTTACATTCATATTAAACATCCAGGTTTATGTAGCCACCATCATAAAGTAATATTTTTATGTATTTTATTTTTTAGGACTGGCAACTTTTTGTAAAGAGATCAGAATTCTTCAACCTGGCCGATCAGATTGAACAAAGGTAATATTGATTCATTCATGAACACATGGAACCTATGATTATGTCGTCTACTGGGGGTTGGGTTACCGAATCATTTAATGTTTGTGCTGTAGATCATAAGGTCTGTCATTGAGTCAAGTGGCATGGTTTCGACTCGCCACTTGTACGTGACAAGGAGTATGGTCGCCTGTCTAACCTCTTGAGTTCCTCCCACTGCTAAAGACTCCCACATGCAAGCAAATTCTTGAAATAAAATTAAACTGTATGTTAGTCCCGAAATAACCTAGTGTGTGTTGAGTGGAAGTTAAACCTTCCTTTACCCTAAACCTATTGTATTTTGTAAATATTTAGTTGATATCTGTTTTGATTTTCCTCTGTCTTGTTGTCATCTATGATGTATTTTTGTATTTTCAGAATTGCCTTAAAACAGGCGATAGATAGGGGCTGGTTTTCGTATACAGATTTATATATACTGTCTCGGAATGTCCAGATTGATAAACTTTGGTCTAATGTTGGTTCACAATGGCTACAGGTATGTTTATCATTCATCACTTCTAGGAGCCGCGGTAGCTAATCAGTGAGAGAGAGAGAGAGAGACAGAGAGAGAGAGATCCATTCGACACAAACTAGGTCATTTTGGGACTAACATATGGTTTAGAGAGTTTAACGTCCACTCGACACAAACTAGGTCATTTCGGGTTTAACATATGGTTTAATTTTATTTCAACAATCTGCTTGCACGTAGGGGTCTTTAGCAGTGGGAGAAAACCGCAGTGCCCTGAGGAAACCCTTGAGGCTTGACAGGCGCCCATACTCCTTGCCACGTACAACCGGGGATTCGAAACTTCGCCAGTTGACTCAGTGGCAGGCCGTATGATGCAGCATGTGCACGCTAACCATTAGGCAATAAGCCAATGAAACGGTCTGTTGCGGCGGGCTTTTGGCATGAGGTGCACCGAACTATGGGGAATCCAATAGAAACATCAATGCTAATTGACTGATTAAATGTCTGACGTCATAGGGTCAAAAGCTGCTCGTATGACCTCTGGCGCTACCTCCCAAAACAGCTGGTCAGATCTTCATGTAGAGTAGGCTTTCGAAAGTATACTTCATCAAAACGAAACAAAGATCTGTATTATAATCAGATTAAAACTCTGCATGTAAATCGTCCTGGAAGAAACAGAAACCAGGCGCGGATTTAGGGGGGGGCGCACCCGGCGAAGGCCCCTCTATTTTTTACGGTGGCGAACAATTTTTAGCTCCATATATTCTCGAGGGAAAGGAGAACAAAAATAGTTTAGGTTGGAAATCGTAATTTACAGTACTAGTATGAAATTAGTCCTTGTGGGCATTTTTGTCCATTCAAAAATCACGGGCCGGGCTTCGCAATCCCAAGTGGGTGCAGCACGCCCCCTCTTTCTGAAAATCCTGGAGCCGCCCCTGGAAACTGAAAGGCCGGTGATCTAATATTAGTATTTGTTTAGGAAAGCTACATAGGGTCTTGAATAATTATTGAATGTTGTTTGTTTCAGGTGATGTTGGTCAGTTCAACAGCTTATATGGCAGGGGTCATGACCCTTATAGGCTCAACTATCCTAGCAGTACAAGTTTCTACAGCCTTAACTTTGGTTGGAACGGCCATGATGGCTCAACAGCCAATTCCTGCTGGTCCACTTCTGCCGACATCTTTCGAATCCAGCTCATATCTGTCAATCAATGATACTGCCACTGATGCCATGGAAATAAACGATGCTACAGACATGAGTGCCGTCATCAGGGAAACCAAAGTTACGCAAATTACAGAACCGGAAATTGAAAAAGAGGCCCAAACTCCACAAGTCAATCTCTTGGCAACTCTTATTCAAAAACTTTTCGCTCTGGTCACGATAAAGGAATATATGCTTCAGTTTGTTTCTGCCGTGTCTGAGAATTTCAGTTCTACTCAACAACTACGCAATCAGTTTCAAGGGAGACAACCAATACACTATCAAGTTCAAGGTCACGCACTAAATGACACTGTATCAGGCAATGAACATTGTTGCTTCTGTGGCTCAACCGAACTTTCGAATTCAAAACCTGTAAAGACGGAAAATTCAAACCGATTGGAAATGCAAATGTGTCCAAAATGTCTTCTTGCCTGCCATGCTAGTCTTCGGTCTTTGTGTCATAACCGACAAATGCTGTCCCACACCGAGAAGTGTTTCAGACAGTGTCCAAATTTTGCGTCCAGACTTCCGGCCGACCATGATGATTTTTGTTATGTTAGTGAAGTTAGCCATACACACGGAGAAAGTTGGCACCAAGTTCCGTGTCGTTTAGAAGAACCTCCTGGAAGTGTTGATATGGGACGACTTGTAGTCGATGTTAGTTTAGGTTTTAAGACACGAACACAGCTGCCTGTTCTTGTACATGCTTAGTTACCATGACAGCTACTCACCTAAGCAACTGTAAACAGCGTTTATTTAAATAACAAGAACACAATTCTGTTAATGTCAACTTTTTCCACAGTCTGAAAAAACTTTTATAGTGAGGCCTGCCAGCTCTTTATCTAATCTCCCATAATGTATCTTTTATTACAATTGAAAAAAAAATTACTTGTTGATATCAATGGTACATGTAAGTAGCAGGAGGACCACACTACACACCAACAAACACGACAATTCATTTCTAAACATCAATAAAAAACAATTATGCTAAAGAAAAAAAAGTGATGTCCATAGAATTGTTGCTTCTTAGCTTGTAGTCAATATATTTACAGTCCCTCACTATCAGTTATAAATCCATAGTTAATCTGTTTCCATAGTGATATTAGAATTACTCAATATGCTCAGACTTGGTATTAATAGGCTCTGAAACTTAAAATTATCTAAAGAATGTCACATACACATATCTGACATCTGGCTGGGAACATGGTCAAGTGGGAGGTAAAAATAACCCTGAAATTAACAGCAAAAATATTATAACGTGTTTTGTCTTTTTTGGCTTATAGAATTTCTTTAAGCCTTGGTGCAAAATAGTTTTTTTATCAAAATATTTTTTTGTTTTGTTATCATTAAGGTTGTTATGTTAACTATAATCTGTAGCGTTATATTTTGTATTTTATTTGGTTTAACATTTCTCTAGGGTTTGTCAGTCATGTTTTTAGGGTATTGAGATTGTGAATAATAGTCCGGAGCTTTATTTACGAAACAGCTCAAAATGTTTTAGTGTTGCAGCTGAGCCATAAAATTCTCGTATGAGTGCACCTCATCATGAAAGATATTTTAGTGCTAGGTTTGTAGAATAAAGCTCCAGAAGCCAGGAATGATTTTACAATAATTATCTTGGTTCGATCACAGAGGAGAGGTAACATTATATTAAGGACCCGAAGAAAACCCACGAGGTTGGAGAAAGCCCACCAGCGTGGTATGGAAACCAATGACAGACCTTATGATGCAACGCAAGTTGACGTTTATTTATTCGTCCCGTCTTCTATTAGCCCAGGTTAGGTGCAGAAGG
The DNA here is from genome assembly GCA_963678685.1 of Patella ulyssiponensis. Taxonomy (NCBI): domain Eukaryota; kingdom Metazoa; phylum Mollusca; class Gastropoda; family Patellidae; genus Patella; species Patella ulyssiponensis. The sequence continues at coordinate 91,779,636 of OY783225.1, forward strand.
CCCCTTTTCATTTCCTTTATTTATTCCTCTACTGTTTAATGTTTTATCCAAGAAATTGGGAAATCGTTAAAAGTGTATCAAGAAAGACTTGATTTCTAATAATAATTTTAAAATATATCTTAGCTCGATCAAGAATCAAATACATTAAATGTCACACAAGTTTCCATTAAGAATCAGTCTTTTTTTTACATTTAGATTTTAATCAAAACGTTACAGCTGTAATATTTAATTATATTGATGCTGAAATATTTAATTATATTGATGCTGAAATATTTAATTATATTGATGCTGAAATATTTATGAAAGTAAATGGCTTGATGCGCCATATGCATTTTCATTACAATATCAAATTTCTCACAGCATAGATCAATGAAACTTAAATTGGAACATTATCAAATTAAACACTTTTATGGAATAGCAAAAAAAAACATAGTATTTGTAATTCGATAAAAATGTGTTATTTGAAAATCAGGCAGAAAATTAATTCAAAATCGTTAAAAATAGTTGTGGATTGTACTTCGTATTAATTGGTGACATGATCTTTGTAGAGTTATTCTAGCTCTCTATATGCCTTAAACCAAAGAAGAAATTTTGATAATAAAAGTTATATGAATAACCGAAAGGAAATGTTTCATTAATGAATAATTATTATAGGCCCTGCAAATAATTTATTTCACAGTTCAATCTATAAATGTTTTATGTAAAATGGTATAGACATGAAAATTGACAATTCACGATACACACACGTAATATAAATAAAAATCATGAATATTAATTTATTTGCAATGTTTTGGTGCATTATGAAATTATGACCGACAGTGAAAATTTAGAAGTGGAAGCCCTTGTGAGAGTAGTATTAATTATACAGCATTGACTATATCTGTAATTTGATACCAAAATATATTATATATTTTAAACAGTAGATTCTATTTTATCTTTGAAAATTAGTTAAGAATATTTTTATAAAAATAAAACATTGTTTTTATACTCACGTCAACTAAAACTGCCAGAGGTTTTTTTTTTCTGTTTAAAAAAAAAAATACTCTAATATTTGAAAATAAACTGATTAAAAGAATTACATTTACAACATTTCTTGTTATTGTATTGATTTTGTGGCATGCCAATGAGCTTACCTTTCGTGGTGGCTCTATAAGAAGGTCTAAGGTTTGCGCCCAGTGTTGGCTGAAAACTTTGGATTTTCAGGGATGTCTCGGTGATTAAGCTGCTGGTTTGCTGAAAGAGTTCCTCTGGATTTTCCGGCGCTGTTTCCCCCTTTGTCAATTATACTGATTAGGCCTGAGGAGGAACAGTGTCTACTCACTGGCGTGCACGTAAAAGAGCCCTTGACCCCTTGACAGTTTGAATTCAAAATAAGAGTAAGCCATAGTGCTGCTGTCCCGGCAAAATATTTCTAGTAGCTCATTAGAATTATCAGTGCAGAGACACCTTTTTATTTCATTTCAGTAACATAATTTAAAAGTCCATATTTAGCTGAAATAATGGTGGGTGTAGTTCATGGGGGCTGGGTGTGCTTTCAATCCGGTACATTTGATGCCACTAGGAGAGAGAGACAGATGGGGTTTAACATCTAATCGACATGAACTAGGTCATTTTGGGACTAATATATGGTTCAATTTTATTTCAATAATTCGATTGTGCACAGAGAAAAACCATGTTGTTGAACAAGCAACCCTACTTGTTGTTCGGAATCGAAAGCATGCCAGTTGACTCAATGACAGAATGTATGATACAATGCGCAATCGCTAACCAGTCGGCCCTCCAATCCCCCAGATGCCACTCAGAGGGTTAGGTAGTTATAGTTTCCACTTTAGATCCGAAGGTCGGTAATTCTGTCCAGCAGCATGATTATGATGCCACTTCGGTCATACTTTAGATCATAAGATCTGGCATCAAGTGCAAGTGGGGTGGTTTTCAAACTAGTACGTGAGTATGAGATGTCTTGGGGGGAGGGGGAGAAGCAGAGCATTTTTTTTCCTCCTACATTTCAACGTGAAGCATGGCCACTGTTTTGGACTGGCTCGACTGTATGCACCTACTGTGTCAGAGCTTTCAATATTCTAAAATTCTTGGGTAATTCCCAGACCTCAAGCCAAACTTGACATCATCTCCACCCTGCATGTCTGGGGCCCGTTTCACAAAAATTTGAACAAAGATAATATCCAAATTTTAGTAACTTGATTGGATAATATATTCGACTGATTTTAGTGCTTAGCCAATCAAAATTGAAGTATCTACTAAAATTTGGATCTTATCTTTCGTTAAGATTTCGAGAAACAGGGCCCTGGCATATCCAGTCCATAGAGCATCCCTGCGTTGAACCCATACCCATCTACCAACTCGTTATCTAATCTCCCATAATGTATCTTTAATAAACTAAATAAAGAAATAAAAGTGCGTATATATAGTGATGGAATTTATTCACATAAATAATAAACATGATATAAGTTTTAATACCGGTACATATATCACAGACTCCAAGCCAAATAAACACATCATTTACTGGTATACAAACTCTACATAAATATATCAACATTACATGCCCCAATCTATCAATTAAGGTGATTGTTCGGTGGACTAATTTAGGAAATGGCCCAATCTATGAATTAAGGAGATTGCCCAATCTAAGGGGAACGCATTAGGGTGCCTTCCCAATCTACGAATTAAGGATATTAATCAATCTATGAATTTATGAATTGTTCTATATTTCAATTAAGGATCTTTCCCAATCTAATAACTAGAGGGAACGCATTAGGGTGCCTTCCCAATCTATGAATTAAGGATATCACTGAATTAAGGAGATTGTTCGATATTTCAATTAAAGATATTGTCCAATCTATGAATTAAGGAGATTGCCCAATCTATGAATTACAGAGACTGCTCATTTCCAGTACAAAGATGAATTACGGTAAGAGCTAAATCTGCCTATTGCTTGTCTTTATTTTGACTTTAAATGTGAAATAAATAATCATGTAGACATTTATAAATATTGGATGGCAGAGATTTAAATGGATTAGAACGCCCATAAGATTTAAAAATTTAACAATAACATGGATAGCTGAGACAAGAAACAATCTAGGCAACATCTTCCAACACTCATAACTTTGCACAGAATAAAGTAATTTGAATGAAATTTTCAATATATTCATCAATTTTGAATTATCTATATTTGCACTGTTATAACAAGAACAGCTATTCCTTTATCTAAATCTTACATAAAGCATCTTTAATCAATATTAAATTGTATACTATATTGAAAAACATTTTTAACAGAATACAAAGTTTTTTGACCAGATGAAATATACAGGTTATGTATGAATTTTTAAAATGGATGAAGTCAATAAATGACAAAAACTATTGTGACGATACGAAAAAGCTAACTGCCATTTTTTCTTTCAGTACACAATTTAAAAGATATATACATATTATGGGACACAATACTGTCCATTTCCAAATTTAGCGGAATTAATCCAGCAAAGCAGTGTTCAATTTTTAGTAAAGTTATTTAAGCTATATCAGTTAGAGAATTAAGCACTTCACAAGAATTCAGAGAATTTTCTGTATCAATCACAATCACATATTACTGAAAGAACCCGGTCAAGAAAGCAGAGTAATGGTATAAATTTAATTTGACTGAATGGACACAACATCATCCAGACCTATATATTTGTTGAAATCAAGTGAAGACATTTTGGACTGGAGCAACGAAGACTGTAAGATAACTTAGGGCAAACCAATTTAGGCTGGAGAGACTCAGGCTATGATTCCTGTAAGGGTAAACCAATTTAGGCTTGATCAATGGAGACTATAAGATTCCTGTAGGGCAAACCAATTTGGGCTGGAGGGATGGAGACTATAAGATTCCTGCAAGGGAAATCCAATGTAGACTGGAGCAACAGAGGCTATGATTCCTGTAAAGGCAAACCAATTTGGGCTGGAGTGATGGAGGCTATAACATTCCTGTAAGGGCAAACCAAATTGGACTGGAGCGATGGAGACTACAACATATGTAAAGTCAAACCAATTGAAATTTTTGTCCTTCAGGATCATTAAAAACAAACAGCCACTCATTGCTTAAAAATTTTTAAAACTTAAAAATTCATAATTTAAAGCTAGAGCAACCAAGTAAATTACGTTTTGTCCTAAAGATATTGGAAATTTATAGGAAGAACAAAAATTTCACAATTGGTCTGACATAACTCGTTAATTTTGATTAAACAAAGATTTATACATATCAGAATATTTACACAAAGTTAAATTTAATTGCACGGTAGAATATATATATATAATATATAAATAAATACACATATACACAGGCCTGGCAATAACAGTTTCAGTTCGCTTTAGATCATACGTGGCATGGTTTCGATTCCCCAGTTGTTCGTGACATGGACAAAATTCGCCCATCCAACCTTTTGTGTTGTATCTGGGTCTCCCGGTTTACCTCTTACTGCTAAAGACGCCCCACATTGAGTCAATTGGCGTGGTTTCGAATTCCCAGTTGTATGTGACAAGGAGTAGGGTCGCCTGTCCAACCTCAAGGGTTTTCTCAGAGTCCTCCAATTTCATCCTACTGCTATAAACCCCTACGGGCTAGAAAATTATTGAAATAAAATTGAACCGTATGTTAGTCTCAAAATGACTAGTGGCCATTAAACGTCTTACTCACTGATCAACCGTGGGCCCCGTCCTATTTCCAGGCCTGTATATAAAAACAAAATATCATTGATTTATATACAATATCATATATCACATTCATAAATAAACAGCCACGAATAATTTTTGTTTATTTAAATTATAATTCTATAAATGATTATAATTATAAGTAGAACTACTAATGTATACTAGGGGCTAATGTCACAAAAAAAAACACCAGTAGCACGATTTATCTGAATCCCCCCCCCCCCATCCACCATTATTAAAACCCACATCGTAACGTATAGCGATATTTGCATATTTATCGTTCTTATGCCAAATTGTCATGTTGAATTTAAAATCGTAACTATAAGTTATTGTGACATGGTGACATGACAACACACGTGGCATGAGAATATCAAGCTATCTTCTCCAATCATTGCAGTGGAAACATTTAGAATGTTAGGGACCCACAATCAAACATCCCCCAATATGTTCTGGCTGAATCATTTAGAATGTTCCGGACCTACAATCAAACATTCCCAAATATGTTCTGGTATTTTTAGTGTAACCTACGTTTGGATATATTCCACGAATACTCCACAATCCCTTTCAATTTCTGAATAAAATAATATCAAAAAAAAAAATAATAATAATTTCATGTTTTATTCATATGTTGAGCTTTTTGATAAATATAGAAACCATACAAACATGTACAACATACAATCATATCACCATCAGACATAAATAAAACTAACTAATTCATTACTTCACTCCTTTAGCACTTGGACTGAGTCCTGGCCCCCCGAGTTCACAAAGCATTCTCAGACTTAAGTTAAGAAATTACAAAACTTTCAATCACTGTTTATGAGAAATATCTTTGATCCAGAAACACAAAACTTTGTACATGTATTCAATACATTAAAACAAGAAAAGTTTTATAATTCTACAAACAGTCCTAATGTCGCTTAGAATAAAGTCTGTTTTAAACGATTATATCGAGAATTGTCAGCTCTTCATCTAATCTTACATAATGCAGGGGCGGATCCAGGATTTTCAGAAAGAGGGGGCGTGCTGCACAAACTTGGGAATGCGAAGCCCGGAACCGTGATTTTTGAGTGTAAAAAATGCCCACAAGGACTAATTTCATACTAGTACTGTAATAAATTACGATTTCCAACCTAAACTATTTTTGTTCTCCTTTCTCGCGAGAATATATGGAGCTAAAAATTGTTCGCCACCTCAGAAAAATAGAGGGGGCGTGCGCCGGGTGCGCCCCCCTCTGGATCCGCGCCTGTAATGTATGTTTAAACAATATTTATAAGTACCAAGTGCTAAAGAACCATATATATACAGCATTAATATTTTTGTTGCCTGAAAAATCACTGCATAATTTACAATTTCAATTTCTTTCACTCAAACAGCCCTTATCATGTACTATTGAAGAGAGAGAGAGAGAGAGAGAGAGAGAGAGAGAGAGAGTTTAAGGTCCACTCAACACAAATTAGGTTATTATGGGACCAACAAAAATGGTTCAGTTTGATTTCAACAATTCACTTGCGCATATGTATGTTGAACAGGCCACCATTCTCCTTGTTAATTACAAAGGGCCAATCAAAACCATGCCACTTGCTCAATGACAGACCTTATGTTCTAAAGACCATACGCTACTACCACCCACCCAAAAACAGAAAACCATGACTGATCAATAGACTGGTCTAAAAGTTGTGATATTTTTCAGGCAACAAGTTCACTGGGATTTTGTTTTGCCTATGTATCTACATTACATTACGTATCTTTCACACCAGACGTCAAAATCATATAAAATATCTCTTAAACATAACAATTTCACTTTTTATCCTTCGCGATGCTCCACAAAGGATCCAAGTTACTCAGAGGGTCAGACGTATCTAAATTATCTTTAATGGAAGTTTTCTTGGATGCACTAAAACTCGCCTTCGTGATTCGCTTTTTTCCCTTGTCGTTGGAATCTAGCGTGAATGTATTTGGATTCTGTAAATCGGCCAGTGGAGACGCTTTCACTTCTGCTTTATGTTGCGGAGATGATTTCGAAGTTGCGGAACTCAACGAACCAGAACTGAGCACTGACGAATTTGATCCGGAACGACTACGATTTAGTGGACTCGTTGGACAAATATCTTGTGTAACATTATCTACGATTGGCTGACTAGGTAAGACGCCATTATCAGCTTTCGACTGCTGTTGAATTAAATCTGGTAAACTTGACAGATTATCTCCTTTTGTACTTGTGTCGGTCACCGTAGTTGTCTGCCCCTGCACGAGTATCTGTCCGGTACTATCATGTTTTTCACCCAATCTGCCGACGTTTTGCTGTATTGTTTGTAAATTAACGGAACCAAGAACGATGTCGTCTGCCGACGTGTGTGCTGTCGGAGGTTTTGGTTTCTGTTTTTTATAATGGGGGTTATACACCAATATATTACCTGTAATAAAAAGGAATTATATTTATATCGAATTCAAACTGCCAAGGATCTTTTATGTGCATACGAAAGACTGTTCTGGCCACAAGAACAAATCTGCATAAACACAACGAAAAAGCAACATGCCTCCCAAATTTAGATTTCTCTCAGCTACTATCCCCTTTAATATATGAAATGAAATAGGGTTTTAATTCCTATGTTTCTACTCCAACGAGCATACAGCAGCTTTTAAACTGTCGAGGGTTCTTTTATGTGCAAATTAACAAGTACAATAGCTGACCTCCAGTTTCAAAATAATAATGTTTATTATAATGTGCTTAATATTTCATCCATATACGCATGCTCATAGCACAGCATTTAAGAAGTCACTCGTCAAAAAAAACAAACATAAAACAATCTCTTTCTAAAAATGAAAACTTTTATCACCAAATTGTTTTAGTTTGGTTTTATATAAAACAGCAAGTATATTTTTGTTATGCGCCCTTAAGAGTACGTTTAGGTTGAAAGATTGTGCAAACTTCACATCAAACAACTCGACAAAATACTTACGTCTTTTCAGAAAATCTTCCGCAAAATATAACAATGCTTCATAAGCAAAACGGAGTTGTTCCGTATTTTGAATACAGTTTTTACGTTTACTCAACAATCGTTTGGTTAATACTGGAATCTCTATCATACCGTTACCATGGATAATCTCCTGCATTCCGGTATATATTAATATAAACGTTCCACTCCGACCAATACCATTCCTGCAAATAGAAATAATCAAAGTCATTCCGGTATACAAACATTTCAGTACATAATCCATTCCCAAAACTATAAATAATCAGGGAGTGAGGGAAAGGGAGAAATGGGGTTTAACATCCACTCAACACAAATTAGGTCATTTCAGGACTAACATATGGTTCAATTTATTTATATAATTTGCTAGCCCTTAGGTGTCTTTAGCGGTGGGAGGAAACCGAAGTACCCGGAGAAATCCCACGAGGTTGGACAGGCGACCCTCCTTCTGGTCACATACAATCGTGGGAATCGAAACCATGCCAATTGACTCAATGACAGACCTAATGATACAGCACGCACACGAGCCATCCAGCCCCCCAAATAATGAGGGCGGCTCGGTGACCGAATGGTTTGATGCATGCGAGTTTGATCATAAATCAAGTTGTGTGGTTTTGAACAATCATCTTGACAGCTGGAATTTGATGCAAGTTACTCAGGATTTTCCGCCGTAGTTCCCCCTTGTCAGTGGTGCAGGAACCGAGGGCCTGGCCAGAGAATGTATAGATAATTCTGATGGGACGAATAACCGAGGTCCTGTGTGCACGTAAAAGAACCCTTTGGTGTAATTCGACATAAGAGTAGGCTGTAGCACCTCTGTTGAGATAAAATTTCTCCCATAGCACACTGTATGGCGTATGCCCATCTTCATTAGCCCAGTCGGAGCAGAACAGTAGGACGTTTAACCAAGTTTCATTTCATTTCTTTGTAAATATTGAATGAAACTGGACTGATATTTCTTTTAGAGATTCAACTCTGACAATATTGTAGTTTACAAGAAATTGAAAATCTCTCCACAGGTTTAAGTGAATTCACTGAATTTTTAATACGCACCCACAATGCACTATGATAGGTTTCATGAGACTTCTCTGTTGTTTGTAAAACGTGTGAGCCTCGTTGATAAATTTAACAATATGAGAAACATCATCCGGAAAACCACTGAAAATAAAAATAGACAGGTTCTTCAGGTCTTCTCGGACATCATGTCATAGCTCATTTGGTAAGGTTCTGGTTCACTAAATATTGGGCGAAAAATTGATGTCCCTTGTATACCTTTAAAGATTCACTGACATTTTGGTAATCAAAACAGAGAGAGAGGGAGGGGGAGAGAATTCTTTATTCAGGGACTAACAAATGGTTCAATTTATATCTATAATTCGCTTGCACATGGGTTTTTTTTTTGGCAGTGGGAGAAAACCCGGGGACAGGAAGAAAATCCACAAGGTTGGAATTCAAAATAGGAATAAGGTGTAGCACAGCTGTCTAGTCGGACATCATTAATCGTTCTATAACATTAAATCTCACAAATCATCTAATTTTTACTTGTGTCCAGTTTAAAGCTGACTGTTCAATTTTAATAATAAGTGTCCAATTTACAAACATTGATTATTATGTATAATAATTTATTTTTGAACTGTGATTGGTGTTGTATTGTTCGTATGGGTTCAAAGGAACAAATATGTTTCTAGAGAATTTTATAAGGCAGCCGTGTTGATAAGCCAATTGCTGGTGCAGAGTGATACAATATTACATCAGCATGGGCTATAAATAGTAATACAGGATACACCAAGGTATTAAGATATTAACTAAAACAAATAGATTTGAAGTGACTGACTTTAGCAGTTTAACCAATACTGTAACAATTGGCACTAAATATGCAGGATTAACACACAGGTTACATTGTTACATTTGATTTTCATTACATGAGAAAATAAAACTAGTAGCATTCCACTTCCTATCACTAATTTCTTGCAACATTTCTTTATTTGTTGATATAAATTGATTTACTGTTCATGCTAACATTAACAATCAATCAGTATAGATAATTGAACATTTACCTAACTGGCCAATTCTTGTACAATAAATGTACAATAGTTCTTCCTTGTTTTGTCTGAATAATAAAAAGAAACCCATTATGTATATATATTCTGTAGAATAACTACTTGCAGGTTCAACAGACATAGACAAGCTTGTTACTTGATTATCAGATCTACATCAAACCAAAAAACAATATTCTATAATTGGGTAAAAAGGACAGAGAGAGAAATAGGGTTTAACATCCACTCGAGTAGTGCTCCTACGGTTAGTCGGATAACTGTAAACGGTTAGAATTCGACGGTTAAACGGTACGAATTGAGCGGTACAGTTAATTGGAGATGCCCCCCATTAAATGGAGTTATCTCCCATTACAAACGTCTCCATGACGACATAGTGCCGTTTTGAAAATTGAACAATGTATGTCAACTTGAGATGCCCCCGTTAACCCAGTATTATAACGTGTATGACCTGTCAATGAGCAGCTGTTTGTTTTAGAGGAATCTAATAAAAAAAAGTTATTCTCGGGTTTTAAATATTATTGTTTAAAAGTTACAGGAAGTTAGTTACTGAGGTCAGACGCTTTCTTCTTTACAACTATTCCACTTTATTCCACGATGTATTTATCTTGAAATCAGAATATTTCGCCGAGCAGTCGAGAGGTACGTGTTGCTGTTGGACCGGGGGAAAACAACCCACGTCTTAAAATCTCGATAATCGGGGGAAGGTAAGGCAAGAACAATTACAAAATAGTAATCCTGTATTAATCAATTTAAGAAGCCGAAGAGAATTTGCGTCGGTCACGTGTTCGCTCAGTCAGTCAGTGCAGTTTTAATGCCGTAGCGTTTGATACGGTTCGACTGTTATGAGTTGAGTTACATTACATCTTGATCACACACAAACTGTAGATAATTCTAGTTGCCTGATTATAAGTCTATAATAATTTCAATAACAATAAAGTAGTTTTATCAACAAAGCACCGAGGGTGGAAATTGGAGTTGTGGAACTGGTGAAATAAACTCGATCACCAAATAGTACAACACTTCCGCCATGCTAATCTCTGAATTCGATGATCGACATTTGTTTTCTTTATATACTTAAATACTAACAAAGAGGAAAAACACAGGATTTAAGAGAGGGGCAAAGCTAATATTTGTAGGTAAGCTTATTACTTGATATTGACAGACGTGTACAATGATTAAAAACCACTTGCTTGTAAACCATACGGCGATGTGAGTGGTTATTTAATGTTGAAACTTGATACCAGTTCACAAGTAAAAATTAAGTAGCCTCCTACTTAAAGACAATATTCTATAACTGGGTTCAAAACTACTCAAGACTTCCCTCTGTATGTTACAAATAAGAGACTTACCTCTGTGTGTAACATATCACAGACTTGCCTCTGTTGCATTTAACAGACTTAGCTCTGTATGTAACATGTAACAGACTTACCTCTGTATGTAACATATGACAGACTTACCTCTGCATGTAACATATAGCAGCTCTTTATGTAACATGTAACAGACTTAATTCAGTATGTAACTTATAACAGACTTACCTCTGTATGTAACATATGACAGACTTACCCCTGCATGTAACATATAGCAGACTTAGCTCTGTATGTAACATGTAGTAACAGACTTAATTCAGTATGTAACTTATAACAGACTTACCTCTGTATGTAACATGTATATTATTCTCTCAGTCCACAGCCCTTTATATTTGACACTCTGAAGATTTAATATAACCTGACCATGCTCCATGGCTTTACCTTTCTCTGTTGGCCAGTAGATAGGATATTTCTACAAATAGAGAGAGATATATATATAAGATAGGATATTTCTACAGACAGATAGAGATGCATACTTATTTAACATAACTTATTTTAGTATTTTTGCATGTGCTCAAGATATGGGTAAATAGACAGACGACTTCAGAAGTAAGAGGAAACCAAAATGTTAGATAGGTGACCCTACTCCGTGTCAGGCACTAGTGTGGGTTAAAAATCACGCCACTTGACTCAATGACAGACCTTTCGATATAAAGCAAACATATTAAATTATTCAGCAACCCCCTTCTCCTATGAATCGTGGGCAGAGTTGCTGAATGAACATCGTGACTGACCTTGCCCATTTCGCATTAGATTATTCAGCCACCCCCTTCCGCTGATGAAATGTGGGTGGAGTTATAATCACTCTTTGTGTATATATAGTTGTTGTATGAACATTGTGACTGACCTTGCCCGTTTCACATTAAATCATTTAGCCACACCTTCCCCTATGAAATGTGGGTGGAGTTATATAATACTCTTTCTGCATATAAAGATTAGATTATACAGCAAAACCCTTCCCACCGATGAAATGTGGAAAGAGTCTTGAATGACCATTGTGACTGACCTTGCCTGTTTCATATTCACTGGTTATCATAACAACTACTTCTGTTCCTTGTTCGTATACCATTACCCAGAAATCTGTTGTTGTTACCGGTAATGGGGTCTGTGTTGTTATAAACTTTGGACAAGATGGTGCTAAATCCTGAAGTTTAAAACAATCAAATTTGAATAATCGTAATCCCCTAGCAACACAATAAACAATCACAAAAGATATAGATCCTGAGGAATTTCGGATGTGGTTCCTCCTTGTCTGTGTAACACAGAGAGCCAGACAAGGGACAATGTATAGTTGTTTCATTGGGATGAAAATACGACATCCCATATTATACACATTGGCATGCATGTAAAAGACCCCTTGGTAGTTGGGAATCACGGTGGCTAAGTGGGCAAGGCGCTGGCTCGTTAGCCTGGAGGTCGGGTGTTTGATCCCTGCATTGGCCGAGAAAGTTCATCTCGATTTTCCGGCATGGTTTCCCCTTGTCAGTGATGCAGAAGGAGGGTCTGACAAGGACAGCTGCCTAGTCGTTCGGATGGGATGAAAAACGAGGTCCCGTGTACACATGGGAGTGCACGTAAAAGATCCCTTGGCAGTTGGAATTCGATATAAGAGCAGGCCGTAGCGCCGCTGCCCGGGCAAAATTTCCCTCATAGCACACTGTATGGCATATGCCCGTCTTCCATTAGCCCAGGTCAGGTGCAGAAGAGTAGGACGTTAAACCCCATTTCATTTCACTTCATTTCCCCTTGGTAGTTGACATATATACCATATGGCATTCTTCATTAGCCCAGTCGGAGCAGAACAGTAAGAGGTTATATAAACTCCATTTCATTGATTATACACACGCTGATGTGTTGAACACTGGAGAATTCGTTTGCTCTTTCATTCCAAAGAACTAGACACACTTATTAAAAGAAGATTCACTTAACAAATCCATATTGGTATTACTTGGCCCATGCTGGGATATGAAACCTGGACATTCCAAGGCCCTATAATAATTTTTGTTGGAAGTTTTTTAAAATCTATATGAAAGAAATGAGAGAGAAATATAAAGAATACTTACATTGATCCAACTAGCATTGATATAATCATCTTTAACAGTCGATAACATCACTCTAGTAGCATCATCTAAAATACAATGTAGTCTCATTAAATTATATATCATAGTTTCATCACCGAATGTTGACATATTTTCAGTTCATAATATCTTTATAAATACCATATTGAGCCCAACATTACAACTTTTGAACACAGCAATTTTGGTTTCAAGAGATCAACAATCAGAAACTTACATTGAAATTTATTACAATAAAGTGCATAAGGTGAAAGCAATGTATAATCACACACAGCTTTATGGAAAACATTCACTAGGTTTATTAAAACTAACAAAGAAAAAAAAGATATTTCAAAATTAATATATTGAATATGTTGATCAAATTACTTGATTCCGAGCAACGTTACCTTGCAGTGTTTGAGAGAGAGAGAGAAATGGGATTTAACGTTCACTCGACACAAACTAGGTCATTTTGGGACTAACATATGGTTCAATTTTATTTCAATAATCCGCTTTCGCGTAGAGGTCTTTAGCAGTGGGAGGAAACCGGAGTGCCCGGAGGAAACCCACGAGGTTGAGAAGGCGCCCCTATCTCCATGCCACACACGCTCACACCAGGGCTTGAAACCACAGCCGCAAGCCAGAGGTGACCGGCCAGCTAGAGGTCGAAGCGCGGCACTCTAGACCACTAGGCCATCCCAAACCACCTTGCAGTGTTTGAAGTTTTGACAAAGATTGTTTATTATCACAGTCTCCCTTCTCCATCAAATAGATATTGTATAATATCCCGTTAACCTCTGGAGAATTGATTATAGGCTTGTCATTTGAATAAATGTCTACTCAATAATTTATATAACATTTGAAGTCGAATTAAAAACTTGGAATAGGCAGATTTACGTCTTACATAATGTATTTGTAACGGCAATGTCTCAATACGGCTGCTCTCACCATAATTTTGCAGTTAATAAACTCAGTGAATGATATCCATATAGCTGTCTGTTTATTATAAGTTATATAAAATGTTAATGGTGTATCTAAACACACAACTTACATGGCATGATGTCTTGATCTCTATTTTTCATTGGATAACATCGTGCAATCGCAATAGAATTCTTCTTTCCTTCTTGCTCTTGATACTCCATTAATTCCTTAAACAGAAATCAAATTCATTGGAGGTGAAATTTGAATACATCTATGACAAATCCGTATTCTCTCATATTTGTATGACTTGTAAATGAACATTAACAGAAAATGGTGGGCGTGTGGTGTTCAGTCGGCAGAGAATTGGCCTCTTGACTGGAAATGAGAGAAAGAGAAATGAAGCTTAATGTCCAGACGTTTAATGTCCTTCGGTCATTTCAGGACAAACATATGGATCAAATTTATTTAAATAATTCACATGCGCGTAGTGATCTTTAGCAGTGAGAGGAAACCGAAGGACCAGAAAACCAAAGAGGTTGGACAGACGACCCTACTCCTTGTCACGTACACCGGGGATTCAAAACCACGTCAGTTAGCTCTTGTCAACGTCTTGACTGGAAATGGCATAGGTTTGGAAATTTACAAAAGTAAGGGGATCATTTACGCCCCCTAACAAATTATATTGAGGACTTCTTCTCTGTCAGCCCTGCCTTCTGAATGCGTTATTTTCAAGGCTTGAAAAGTCCGCAGAAGGATCTTTGGATCTACATGTAACTACACAACCCTGACGACTCTACTATGACAAAACAAAATAAAAATAATGAAATGAAATGGGGTTTAATAGCTTACTTTTCTGCACAAACTGAGGTAATGAGGCCGGTTATATATCCAATACACTCTGCTATGAGAGAAAGTGTACAAAGGACCTCCGTCTTTTGTCCATTCGACATGGCTGAACCAAGTCGGAAAATTCATATGAACTTTCTCGGCAAATGCAGGGATTGAACATAGGACCTCCAGGTTAGCAAGTCAACATCTTACTCACTGAACCTTCATGGCTCCATGTAAAGTCTATACTTGATGACAATACAATTATACCTACCCTCCATATGATGTCCACTCGAGAATGAGCTGAAGCTTCATTAGCTGATAAATCATCAACACACTTGCCAAATGTCTCTACGTCCAGCACTAGTTTATTCAGGGCTGCTGGATGTGAGTAAGGGTCCTTGGATTCAGGGATTCCTCTATTCTTCATTGCTTCTTCTTTCTGTTGCTGTTTTTCTTGAGCTGTGAGAACTTTTGGAGCGATCACCGGATCTGGAATAGCAGCTTGCTTGACACTATCTGGACTAGAAGATAAGATTTCATCCAGCGAAGAACTCTGTCTTGAGAGATTGGGAGTAATTGTGGTTGGAGGCATGTTCACAGGGGTAGAAGGATGACTTGATTGGGGCTCTGGAATGACTGGCGCTTTCTGCTGCTCAGTATTTCTAACTTCAAGCGGTGCCTGTGTTGTCTGTCTTAAGGGTAGTGCCGGGGTCTGAGATGGAGCTGGTTGCAGGGGCTGCTGAAGATTTACTGGAAGTTTCAGACCTGTAGAAGGTACTTGAGGAGCCATGGGCATTCTGGCAGTGCCAGGATTGAAGCTTGTTGCACCAACATCAACTCTCTGATGGACTCCTGTTTGTTGTCCTGACACTCCACTGTATTGTTGTGGTTTCTGCATGCCACCAGTTACAGGTTGTCCTGAAATCTGAGCGAGATTAGGACTTACATACTGTCCTTGAGGTGTCTGATAAGGCTGATACTGTTGTTGATACCCACTTTGCCCCCCTGGTGCTTGCTGTTGTGGAACAGCTGGTCCTCGAGGATTGTACTGCATTGAACTGGAATTCGGATTTTGATACGGAGATGTCTGATGGTAAGTTCCTTGCTGATTTGGGAGTTGCGCTGGCTGTGTTTGTCCGGATGCCATATACTGACCTTGTTGATTTGAGAATTGCGACTGCGTAGAACCTTGAGGAACTTGTGACATACCTTGCTGAACCACAGAGCCAGTCGGTTGCTGTGAATACTGATTTGGTTGTTGATGATAACCAGGTACTGGTGGTCTAATATGTCCTTGATTCTGTAACATCTGCCCTTGTACATTTTGCCCAGTATTTCCCATTTGTACACTTTGAGGCAAGCGGGGGCCTTGTCCCGTACCTAGCGGCATAGCTACTGGAGCAACTTGCCCAGGTGGTGCCATAGGTGATGTTTGATTTGGCATCTGTGGAGGTTGTTGCAGAGTCTGTCCTGAATATGCATTCTGTCCTCCATACTGTCCCTGTTGAGGTGCATACTGTCCAGCACTTGCTGGCTGAATCGTCTGTGTCTGAACAGGATTGTTCATTGGTTGTTGGTTAGCAGAAGGCTGGTAAGTTTGATGCTGGGGACTTTGTCTTGACTGTTGATAACCATACTGAGTTTGGACACTTGTTCCGGTTGGATTTGGGGCTTGTGTTGTCACTTGACTTTGAGGTATAATGACCATATTTGGTTGACTTTGTTGATTTGGATAATATCCTGGAACTGAGGAGTGTGATGCGTTTGGCTGAACTGGAAACCTTTCACCCTGTAAAGGATAACCAGTGTTATTCTGATGTGATTGAGATGGGTAGTTCAATCCCGCAGGTTGGCTGGTGTTTACTGATTGATATCCAGTAGGCATTGGACCTCTAGGATGATACTGGGGATTTGGAGGAACCTGTTGCATCATCGTTTGAGGCTGTGACTGTTGAGAAGTCGGTTGATACACATAGCTTTGTTGAGAAGATGGCAGTGAGTTCTGAGGATATTGTTGTGGAGCAGTCATGGACGTTCTCTGAGGATACTGTGAATGCACAACTGAAGCTTCATTTTGCACTTGATTGGGGGAGGGTGATGGGCTTGGTCTTTGCCAATACTGGGAAGCAGGTGGAACTGCTTGTGGATTTCCAGAAAATCCTGCTTGTTGGTTTCCAGGATACATCTGTTGTTGTTGTCCAGTCTGCATGCTAATCTGATTGCTCTGGTGCATAGGTTGTTGAGTTCCAGGATGTATTTTTGATTGTGTGCCTTGCACAGTTGGTAGCTGATGCCCTTGCTGGTTGACTAGATGTCCAGGTTGCTGGTAGTTATACTGTTGATTCCCTGCTGATTGATTGTAAGCCTGGGAATGTGATGATGGAGTTTGACTAGAATTTACAGCACCATGCTGAGGAATGTATGGTTGCTGTACTGAGATAGGGTTCTGATGCCGAAGTGAATTATTATACATCTGACCCTGGTTTCCCGGCGGAGCAGCATATTGCTGATGCATCTGATTTGGGGTGGAATAAGTAGGTAAGCTCTGGGGTCCAGAAGGCCCTTGCGGGTTTACATTTTCATTCCTTTGCGGATGTCTCTGTGGTAAGCCATGATGCAAGTGTTGACTTTCATTTGTTGGAGAAATCACTGGGGTATTGACTGATGACACCGTTGATGTACTATCCTGTCTGTACATTTGGTTTGCTCCTGGGTTCACAGGATAACTTGCATTCCCTGCATTAGGTTGAGAAGGATACTGGTTCATCATATTTGGGTTGTACTGTGAACTGGCTGTAGCCATTGGAAGATTCGGTAGAGAAGCTGGCTGACGTGGGGATTCTTCTGATCTTTGATCTTGTCGAAGAGTTTGTGCAGCAACATCAGGAGGCAGATTTTGGCCTTGTACCAAATCTGGACCTGGAAGAGAAACTTGGGGAATCTTTGGATCATACTGAACATTTGGATAACTAGCCGGAACATTTCTACCCTCTGGAATTCCTGAATGCATGCCCTGGAAATGTTGTGGAGAATCAACACCATCTAAGCTGGGGTTAGGACTGGGTGTTGCCGATCCCCTCTTTGATTTTGGTCCAAACGTTGCTGGCTTCATGAAGGGGAGATAATCTTTGAGCTTTGGTCCATCAAATGAAGGTAAAGTGGGCTGTGGAGAACTTGGGCTGGGTGTTGGTGGTTTGGGTGCTGAAGGTCGAGATGGTGGTGGTACTGAAATTATACAGAAAAATTAAAGTTTAACATTGAGTAAAAAAAATATGTGACAAATTTTCCCGAAGGAGAGAGAGAGAGAGAGAGACAGACAGAGAGATGGGATTTAATATCCAAACAAGATAAATTAGGTCATTTGGGGGCTAACAATTTAATTTCAATTATTTAATTTCAATTCAATTGCATGTAGAGGTCTTTAGCAGTGGAGGGAAACCAAAAGACCCAGAAAAAACTCATGAGGTTGGACAAGCAACCCCACTGCTTGTCACATACAAGCAGCGGAATCAAAACCACATCACTTGACTCAATGACTGACCTCATGATTCAACACATACGCCACCCAAAACCCCAGTTTAGAATGAAACACAAATACCTTTTGGAGCAAATCTGTTTTGTATTTGATCTCGTTCTTCTTGTTGTACCTTACACACACCACGACATCTTTGTAATAATCTACAAACCGTTTCTTCTAGCTTCTTGTAAAACTCTAAACCCTTCTGACTCTTCGCCATCAAATCTTCATAAACATTGTATGAGTTGATCAGTTCTTTTACTCGACTTTCACGCCTTAATGAAAGAGAGAAAAAATATATTTTGGGACTAACAGAATCAAGTGAAGTCCCACACAAACCAATAACATGGGAGAGCGATGGAGTTAAATGTCCACTCGACACAAAAAAAGGTCATTTCAGGACCAACATATGGTTCAATAAATTTCAATTATTCAAGGATTTTAGAAGTGGGTGAAAAAAGGAGAACACAAAGAAAATCGACGAGATTGGACAGGTGACCCTATTCCTTGTCAAGTAGGGGTCTTTTAACAGTGGGATGTAACACAAGAACCCAGAGAAAACCCACGAGGTTAGACAGGCGCACATACTCCTTGTCACATATAAGCTGGGAACGAAAACCATGTCACTTGACCCAATGACAGACACAGACTAATCATAGAATAGAACCCACAATAGAATGGATTACTTCGACTGAAAAAGCACAGGACTAGAACCCACGATAGAAATGATGATGGATCAAAAGAGGACATTCCAGTAATAAATTCAATACTCTGACTGCTCAACAATTATGAGATAAAAATTACGTCAATTCATACTAAGATGGATACTGTACCTGACGACCGACTCAGCTGTATTTTGTCGTATAGTAGCGTATTTAGCATTACATTCTGTTAAAGCTTGTAATATATTATTCTGAGCCATCATATTCTGTTCTAATAACGTCTTTAATTTATCGTGTTTCTTTAGCTGTTCATTAAATATAGTCTGAAAAAAAATATAATAAAATGATTTAAAGTCGCTGGTCATGATTTTGCACAGAAATGAAATGAAATGGGGTTTAACGTCCTACTGTTCTGCTTTGACTGGACTAATGAAGACAAGCATATTGTGTACTATGATGGAAATTTTGCTCAGGCAGCAGCACTATGGCCTACTCTTATATCGAATTCCAATTGCAACAACATCTTTTAGGTGCATGCCAATGTATGCAGAACCTTGGTTTTTCGCTCCATTTGAAAGGCTAGTCCTGCCAATTCTACACAGATTAATCCAAGCTATAATGTATTCAAATTGATTTTTTAACATTCAATTTAAAAAAACTCTACCAAATCAAAATACTAATGATGTATAATCACCAACATAAAAACAGGGCCATATTTCACAAAAACTTAAGCAAAAATCACTAAAATAGATTTTAGCTAAAATCAATAGAGGCCCTTCAAAACCATATTTTATTTTCCAAATATTATCGTATGATAATTAATTAAGAAGAGGCCAATCAAAACATTATTTTCTCCAATATTTGTCATTAAAAGTTCTGACTTCTTCTGGAATTAAGTTCTGTTATCATCCCTGAAGACATCAGCACTTTTTGATGAAAAATTGAAGAAAAATAACTTTTTTATATATAATTGTTTTTCATGATTATAGTATACAAGGTATTACTCACCTCCTTGTTCCCGCCATCTTGAGTAACGAGAACATTGGTTATATCATCTGATTGGATCTGATCCCGTAACTGATCGTGTAACATTGTTCGCTGATTCTTCATCTCCTCAACTTTATTCAACAATTTACGGAGTTCGTCTACAACAGCCTCATCCGCTGGACCTGAAATATCAAAAATAAATTGGCCATATAAAACAAATATTCTGGTTCACAAATAATCCTGCATCAACTAAAACAGGCCATGAAATTAAAAAAGATCTTGCTAATTACAATGTAAATAATTCACCCCCAGATACAGGAATTAGATGTATATAAAATTTTAATGAATCCAGAAATGTTACTGGATAATCATACAATCATGAATGATACTGGATAATCATACAAGAGAGAGAGAGAAATGGGGTTTAACGTCCACTCGACACAAGGTCATTTCGGGACTAACATATGGTTTAATTTTATTTCAATAATCGTTTGCGCGTAGGGGTCTTTAGCAGTGGGAGGAAACCGGAGTGCCCGGAGGAAACCCACGAGGTTGAGAAGGCGCCCCTATCTCCATGCCACATACGCTCACACCAGGGCTCGAAAACAGACGCAAGCCAGAGGTGACCGGCCAGCAAGAGGTCAAAGCGCGGCACTCTAGACCACTAGGCCATCCCAACCCCCCGGATAATCATACAATCCTATGGACAACATGTGCAGAATGTCCTGAAGATCGAAAAGCTTTTGAACAGCACAATGAAGTCCTTTTGGTTTCTAAATTTTTGTCTTTTTCCCAAGGAAATAAGAAGAACAGAAAATCACATATATTTTAGAATCTTACTTTTCTCTGGCTGGCTCGGAGGAAGTGACGTAAGAATGGTCTCCGGTGGTCCCGCTAACAAACGTAAATTTGTGATATGCATATTCATAGCTGCATGAAGATTCTCGTTGGATAACGTCCCTTGTTTATGTTTCTCCTGACAGATCTCTGTTTCTTTACGAATCTCCGATAATATAATATTGTTTGTACGATTTCCCATTAATTTCTGAAAAATAAAAATATGTTTGTTTATCAAATTGAGTCAGAAATACACGCACAGATATTGAGAGAGAACAAAATGGGGTTTAACACAAACTAGCTCATTTCGAGACTAACATATGGTTCAATTTTATTATAATAATTTGCTTGCACGCAGGGGGAGGAAACCGAAGGACCCAGAGAAAACCCACGTGACTGGAACCACCCTAGTTAACCCTATGATATAACATGCACCACTGACAAGGGGTAATCATCCTAATGGACTTTCTTGGTCAACATACGGATCGAACACAGACTTACCAGGTTAGTGACCCAACATCGTACTAACATATGTTTAGTCTGAATTTAAGTTACTGATACTTCGAATTGAATAGCATGGACGACTTTCATTTCCAAAATTTTACAACCCTAAACTCGATCATCCAGGTAACAACAAACTATTTTTACCTGAAATTCTTCCTCTTTCTTCATCTCTTCTTCCAGTAATTCTAGAATTTCTTTAATGTTTAAATCTACATCCGTTGATACACTAGAAACAGCTGCAACAAAAAAACTCACACAGTTAGAAACAGTTGCAATACAAAAACTCAAATATTACACAGTCTGAAACAGCTACAATAAAAAAACTCAAATATTACACAGAAACAGCTGCAATACAAAAACTTAAATATTACACTAGAAACAGTTGCAATACAAAATGGGGTTTTAACATCCACTTGACTTAAACTAGGTCATTTTGGGAATAACATATGGTTCAATTGTATTTCAATAATTTGCCTGCACGTAAGGTCCTTAGCAGTGGGAGGGAATCCACGAGGTTGGAGAAGATACTTGTCAAATCATCGTGCTTACATACTATAACCAGTGTTTGATTCCCATATAATTGTGTTGTGTTAACATGTGTCTCAATTATTAAATGTCACTTTTAGGTTGGACAGGCAAAATTAGAAATTAAACTCACCTGAATTTCATCTATGAGATCTTTTATAGCATGAGGATTTAAACAAGGACAGAAGTGTTTGTGTCTAACCTCTTTCAGTTTTAAGAGACATAATATTTTGTCCCATCCGAATGACTATGTACTTATAAACTTATGACTCACCTGCCATTTGATCAATGAGATCTTGTATGGCATGTGGATTTATACCAGAATGGAAACATTTCAGCCTAACCTTTTCAATTTTTGAGTTTGTCCCATCTGAATCACTAGAAGTTAACATGTTCATCTGACATTTGATCTATAGCTTAAGAATTTTTACTGAGACAGTATCGTTTCAGCATAGAGAAAATGGGGCTTTAAATTCCCTCGACATAACCCTAGTCATTTAGAGAATAACATATGGTTAAATTTCATTTGGTTAGTTCGCTTGCATGTAGGGGTGTTTAGCGTATTAGAAGTTAAACTCACCCGACATTTGATCAATGAGATCTTGTATGGCGTGTGTTCGTACACTCAATGCTGCACATTTCTCTAGTAAATCCTCGGGTAACCTATCAACAGGTGGAGTTAATTTACTTTCATCTATTTGTAACGACGACAGAAACTGACTGAAATAACAAATATTCACACAAATAAACTCTTCCATTAATCAATACTAAAAGACAGTTTTTAATTTTTATATATTACACTGTGCGGGGACAGGGAGAGGGGGTTAGGGGACAGAGGGTGGCGGAGGGGAGGTAGAGAGAGAGAGTGAGAGAGATCATACAATTTTTATTTCAATATTTCTATCTGTAACACATAGGTGTCTTAAAGTTGGGTTCCCAGATAAGTATTTATCGGGTGGTTATTGCCTATAAAAGTATGACAATTTTGGTATATATGGAAAGTAGAGATATCCAATCTTACTAGAAAAATACTGGATTCCCTGAAAAACACTCATGGAGCGTATACAGGACAAAAATGTAAGGGGTTCCCTTAATAGTCAACCCGACGAATAAGGGTACCTGCACACTCGGCGTTGAAGGCTGCACGCGAACTTGAGCGATTTGTGTATATGTTGAAAAACTTTATGAAGAGTTAGACGTACAACAATTTCTGGGATAAAAATCATGGAAAAAGACGCGGGCGGTGGATAATCCGAGAATTTAATTAGGATTCGATATTTGTAGTAAATAGTCAGCGCTTACAGACAACATCGTCTTGTGTATGCAATGCATTCTCCCCTGTCCTCCGCTGCCGTTGCCATTGGTTACGGCGAGGGGTAATCGCCTGACGCAAACATGGCCTCTTTCGATAGATTTTTATAGCAGGCTATACTCGTCAATTACAATGTGTTGAGAAGGATTTGAATCAAAATTATGATAATATAATTAGTTTGAATATGTTTTTAGTTATAATATATCATCAAATCACCCAGTTTGTACCCGGGAATGAATCTTTAAGCAGTTGGAGAAAACATAAAGACCTGAAGATATCTTGGAATATCCAAGAATTGACTTTTTTTGTAAAAACATTATCAATAAGTGAGAAAATATTATAAACATAATTACTTTAATTCTGCGTTCTTTTCTTCTACTTCACCAGCTACAAGTCGTAAAACTTTCGCTTTTTCTTCACTATAATAAAAATAACATTGGGTTTAACAGCCTTGTTTTACAACAACTTAAATTTCAAACTTTCTGCAAGAATATTTCACCTATTTCCTTAAAAATCTAGCATTCGTAGAACCTGGTATTACATCCCCAACTGTCTGTGGGTAATGTACTGGCTGGAACTGTTATTTTATAACGTATAGTTTACCTGTACACAGAAGATGCTTCATGTGCTTCCATGGGAACCAGTTTTTGAAAGATGTCGGGTCCAGATATTTCTGTATCATTGGGATGGAATGGAATACCTTTCACTAAAGATGCTCCTAAAATGTATTAAAAAAAATATTTTAATTCTAATTATTGAATGTGATTCATGAACAGGGTTGTGCTTGGGGTATTTTTTAAAGAGTTTGAGGAACATGCACTCTTATTCATTTTAGAGAATAAAATATCTCTGAGACTTCGATGAACAGGAATGTAGGCGATATCACTTCGATGGAATCAGGCGTTAAATAAAGCTATGTCACACACATTCACACACACCAGGAACAGGGAAAATGCCTCTGTCAGACCAGGATTTTATCATTTAAAGTGGGTTAAGTATCTAACCAAGCACAGACAGAGGAATCTTTGTAAGGTGAAAGAAGCACAGCTGGAATTGGAAGGTCCTATACCACTTTGCCATGAGCGACAAATGTAACAAATATTTTGATCATGCTAACTTTTAAAGTACCTGTGCTTCATTTGCATTTTTTTGGAAAAAAACCAAATTTTCAACAGTTTTTGACCTATGAAAAACAGCTTGGAAGAATATCAATGATAGACAATCCTTCCAGCTTCTGAATCTGAGGGACAATCTCCGAGCTTGGATAAATATCAATGACAAACAATCTCCCTTATAAATATCAATGACGGACAAACTCCCAGCTTGGATACATAACCTAATTATGATTGAAGGTAAATGTCTTTATAAGACAGTTTAATATTGGATTTATTCTCAGCCGAAGCATACAATCAGTCACTGTAAACATTCTAGTTCTCAACAAATTTCACTGATTGTTAATCGGGTGCTATCTGGATAAAGTTAAGCAGTTTCATTTTTCAGGCATTGCTGCTGTATTTTTCAGGCAAAAATGATTAAATATACCGCCCCCCTCCCTTCCCCCTCAGCAAGGAAAATCAGCCTGTACGCCTACATGTATGATTATCAGTTAATTGCTAGTACTTACCTTTTACATCAGGTAAAGTGTCTAAAGGTGGAACTTTATCATGATAAACAAAATCATTGTCTTTTTTAGCTGAGTTATACCTGTAATATAAGTTTATTACATTCAATATAGAGATCACTTTAGCAACATATGTTTATTACATTAGAGATCACTATGACAGTTTATTACATTTAATACAGAGATCACCATGACAACAAAACATTATTTATAGAGACAAATTGACCAGGACATACATCATTCAAAATGAAATCTTTAAGAATAATTAAAATTGTTTGAATCCTGAAATAAAATAATGGCGATGCTCGATTGAACGATCCAGAACTGAATTCTATCAAATCCAAAAAAGGCCATAATCAAGTGAAAATGGGGATTTGGGGCTAGAACGCCAACGGCACGAGGAAATATCTCAACCAACCATGACAGCAAAAACATATTCATTGTGTTTAATTAGGTCACGATTCTACTCACACCACCTCCATAGTCGGACTGACAGAACTGTGACAGGACTGAATTCTGCTTCACTCGATTGTGATTCCGTCATTTCGGAACGTTCCAGGAGTAATAATCGAGCATCGCCAATGTGATAAATTCTACTTACTTTCCACCAACAACATCCTGGGCAAACTTTAATGCATCTTGAATTTCAGGTACCTCATTCTAAAATACAGATAAATTAATACAGCTGAGTCAATTGCATTTTTAAATTAGGTTGAAATCAATATAAACACAACAATTCACATGTTGAACATAAATTTAAAGTAGATCAGAATATCAGGGTTGGCGGATAATGAAAAAATTAATATATCACGATATTAATTGATCAAACATCACAATAAACGATATTACTGTATTGTGAAAATCTTTATGCATGCCTCAATAAGTTGAATTTTGAATTCTTGGGCCAAAATTGTCGGCTTGTCAAATGAAATGAAATGAAATGGGGTTTAACATCCTACTCTTATGCACCCAACCGGGGCTAATGGAAGACGGGGGCTTGTTGTCAAATTACTGTTGCTAATGTTGGTAAACACCATGATGGAGATTTACCCTAGACCAGCTGGTTCTAAGAGATGATATAGCATATGTATTATCATCAATATTCGAACACAATGATTACCATTTTGGCTATAACATTATTCCGGTTTTTCAATATTTTTAAATAAGTCTTGATATGGTAAAATCGCAGACAATTTTATCACAGTATATCACCACACCCTTGATTCGATGGTGATATTTACTGTAAAAGCAATTTAAAAGGGACATAACTTGATAGTGTGTTCACACCACTCTACAAAGCGATACAAGTACCATAACTCTATATCCTTCCTTGTTTCACCAAATTGAATATTAATTTCAAACAAATCGGATGATAACACTTGCTGTTAGAGTGTTCTCAATATAATCAAAAGTAAAACAAGGTCCGTAACTCTTGATGTAATTAAATTAACAGAAATAGACGTAATCCAATAGGCTTCTTCATCTCACCAATTTAAGCAACATATATAAATTATAAAAAGATTGGATGACACATGTAAGTATATAGAGTTTTCCCAAGAAATTGTGGACACCTGACCTATGGAGAAATAGGTAAAATGAAATGGGGTGTAACGTCCTACTCAAGCCTGGAAATAAGGCACCCGTCACTGACAATGTCAGACACAGATTCAAACTTTGTCAGGCACTACACCTCCGGTGCCTGTCATTTTGTCAGGCACTGATTTGTCTTTTTTAATGATATTATTATTACATGTCCTGCATTGAGTTGAAAATGTCAGGTACTATTTCATTAGTGGCTGACATTTTGTCAGGTACATCTTAAACCGTTATTTCCAGGCCTGGTCCTACCGTTCTGCTCCGACTGGGCAAATGAAGACCGGCATACATCATACAGTGCGCTATGAGAGAATTTTTGCCCAGCCAGCGTCACTTCAGCCTACTCTTTTCCGTGTATACTCGGCAAATGAAGATGAACAGACGGACGGATAGGCGTGAGGACAATATACAACCACATTTCAATTAAAAGTGTGTACAAACCTTGGCTAGTTTGACGCTTTCATTAAGTTTATCATTTGATGCTGTAAAATATGCCAGGGTCTCTCCCCATTTTCCTTTCTCCTCGGACTCTTTACCGGTGTAGTAATATGTTATACACTGATATAAACTCACTTTTAACTCCATACGCTTCTTCCAATCCTATCAATATATCAAAAACACAAAATATGTTAAAACCTACAGTAGTTGAAAATAGACACAACACAATCATAACATCAATAAAACAAAACCATTGTCAAGATTTATGGGTAAAGAGAGAGAGAAATGGGATTTAACGTCCACTCGACACAAACTAGGTCAATTTGGGACTAACATATGGTTTCAATTTTATTTCAATAATTCGCATGCACGTAGGGGTCTTTAGCAGTGGGAGGAAAACGGAGCACCCGGAGGAAACCCACGAGGTTGAGAAGGCGCCCCTATCTCCATGCCACATACGCTCACACCAGTGATCGAAACCACAGCCGCAAGCCAGATGTGACCGGCCAGCCAGAGGTCGAAGCGCGGCACTCTAGACCACTAGGCCATCCCAACCCCCTGATTTACGGATAACTATAGACTCGGTAATAAATAAAAATTAGCTGACTTCTATTTAATCTTCCACTTCATCTTTCAAAACATGAAATGAGTTTTAACGACCAAATTTCCTCAAAGAATGGGCTAATGAAGATAGTTTTTCAAATCAGAAACTGAATTGTTTTAGACCTAGCTGTATATCCTCCCATCCTTTTAGAAATGAAATGAAATGGGGTTTAACGTCCCAGTGTTCAGATCCACCTGGGCTAATGAAGACAGTCATATAACATACCGTGTACTATGAGGGATTATTACTTTTGAGTAAACAATTAAAGGAATTCTACTTTACCTTATAACTCCTTGAGTTGACCAGTCCTTCTGTATTACAAATATCCAGATTTTTAATAGCTAATTTATAAAATTCTACAACTTGTGCCGCTACTTTAGCTGTTATAGTATTCTTCCTGCTGTCTATCATCGATTTCTCTAATATACATTCTTGTGCTTGAGCCTACAAAATATAATATACCGTACGCATTCTTGTGCATCAGCCTTTGAAGCAAGTTTACTTCGTACACTTACTTGCAAGGCCCTGAAAAGTCTTTTAAATTCTGATTGCCAGGACCTCTGAGAATATTTGATGTGAAACAATAGTTACTAGCGAATGATCCGGCGCAGCACGAGTTGTGGTAGGACAACGCCTCCTACCCTACCCAATGTTACTCCTCCGTCCAAATTTCAGCCGGGGGACAACCCTAGTGCAGCCACAAACCCTCAACAGGCAAACAAACAATAGTCACAAATATTAGTATAGATACGAGAAACTTACCAACATAAGGTTTACTTGAAAGGTCAACATTTCGTGTGCCATGTCAGTACTCATAGCGGAACTACCAAAATAATCTCGAAGATGTTCGAACGCCCAGGCAGCACACTGAAAATGAGTACATGATACTTTCATGCCCTGAAATATAAAATAAATCTAATCGTAAATCAAAATCATTGTGTCAACATGTATGAGGGGCCATGCCCCAACAGCGGTACTACGGCCTAAATTACATCAAATTCGAACTGTTAAGAGGTCTTTGACGTGCACAGGAACTGATATTTTTCCCATCGATCAATAATATGCTGTTCCTTCCCAGGCCATGCGTACTGCACCCCTGACAAGGTGATACCACACCAGAAAATCCCAATGAACTGTCGCTGTCCTGGATCGAACACAGGACCTCCAGGTTAGCGAGTCAATGTATTACTCACCGAGCCTAATTACACTGTAAATGTACGTACCTCGGCATTTTGTCTGGTATCCACGGCACCCAGTATAGAATGTAATGATCCTATATTATATAATATACAAGCTTGTTCAAATTTTATATCAGCTATTATATGTTCTCGTCCTGTCTGTATATCTTCCCTGAAAAGTACACAAATATTCACATCAAATAATATACATGTATATACCCAAGTATGACAGAAATGGAGAGGGGTTAAGAGGGGGAGGACAGGGAATTAGGGTTTTACCTCCAATCGACACAAACTAGGTCATTTCGGGACTAGCATATAGTACAATTATATTTCAATAATGCGCTGGTGTGTAGCTGTGGTAGGAAACCAGAGAACCCGGAGAAAACCTATAAGGTTGGGCAGGAAACCAGAGAACCCAGAGAAAACCCATTAGGTTGGACAGGAAACCAGAGAACCCATGTAAAGTGGGAATTTCAAAACATGTCACTTTACTCAATGATAGCCATTTGGACACCCCAACCCCTCTCAAGAGAGTAAAAGTTTTTCAATATTTACCATGTGAAAGCTATAGCCGTTTCTCCACCCTCTGCTAACTGGAATCTACCCTGTAGAAACTGTAACTGTGCGTAATACTTCTTTAATGTTGTACAGCCTATAAAATCTCGCGATACATGAACAGCAGACTGAAAATAAACAAAAATTAATATCACATTTTATTTAGTAACTAGCTGATAACCCAGTGTTGGTCATGATGTGCCTGGAACTCTAAAACTGGATGTGGCAGTCCAGAGAGAGGGGGAGAGTTAGAGAGAGAGAAGCAGTAGTCCAACTGTCACCTAGCCTATGTTACTTCCCGGTCCGAGCTTCCCCTATACTATACATCAAATTTCAGCCTCGGACCAGCCCTAGTGTAGTCCTGAACAGACAGACAAACAAACGTTGCAAATTATCAACACAAACTAGGTCATTCCGGGACTAGCACATGGTTCAGTTTTATTTCAATAATTAGTCTTTGGTAGCTGGAGGAAACTGGAGGTTGGTCATGTATGTCATTTCCTTTATGCTCTTTATACAAGAAGGAAACTATTTCAACTGGGGTTTGTTTGAAAAAGTTTAAAACTTAATATCAATACACATGAATCATGTCCTCATCAGCTGCTGTGAATATTCTTTTTAATCGTTAACATTAACTTCTTCATGTTTTCACTAGGTCACAGAAAAAAGAAACTTTACCATCTACACTTCTGCACCAACTTGGCTAATCAAGACGGGTACACCATGCAGTGTGCTATAGCATAAGGGAAATTTTGCCCAAGGCCAAGATTCAAATGGATTCAAACATCTGTAAGATTTAAATATTTAATGATAAAATGGACGATCGAGGCTAAGCCTCAGTTGCCAAGTACCGTTGAAAGATAATGATATATACGGTATTTTGGAACTATTAAATCAAGAACCTCCAGCTTGTTATCTAAATCTTACATAATGCATCTTCCATAAAATAAGGACTATATAGTTTTTGTGGAGAGACACAAACCAGGTCATTTCGGACTAACATACATGTATCGTTCAATTCTATTTCAAAAATTTGCTTGCGTGCAGGGGTCTTTAGAAGTGGGAGAAAGCCAAAAGACCTGGAGAAACCACAGGGTGGGGCAGGCAACACTTCAACTTGTCAGGTACAACCGGGGAATCGAAACCACGCCAGCTGACTCAATGACAGACCTTATTATACAGCGGGCACGTGCTAACCATTCGGCCATCCAACCCCCATTTATTGTGGTATAGTACATGTATTTATAAACTAAAATCAAGTTATCCGATCCTCACCTGTCTCAACTGTTCTATTTCAGTACAAGCTTTGTTATAAAGGGCCGGATCTTCTCCATAATGTTCTTGTATATACTGAAAAAACACAAACATTTCACTTAATAAATGATCCCTTGAGTATCACTATGTCATAATAAAGATATGCTCCCTCAAGTATAACTAGGTCTTAATTAAAAGATATGCTTCCTCAAGTATAATTAGGTCTTAATTTATTTAAAGATATGCTCCCTTGTCTACCGGTATAATTAAGTCCACTATTACAAAGATATTTTTGAATTAAAATACCTATGCATTATTACATTTTTCATTAAAGATCAAATTTTCCATGGCTAAAAAAACCTATCTTATTGGTGCAGGGTAAATCGTTCCTTGCATTCGATACTACACTTTATTACATTTATGGAAAAATATTATCTTATAAATGACAATATGATCACTGAAAAATGTTTTGGGTTACCAGCGGACAGTCTACCTCAGGAGCGACAGTGACACTTATTGGTCTACTGTATTAACAGAAAGATGGGACTTTACGGGACAGTAGAAGGATATAGGATTACTGACAAAAAACCTTTTTACATGAAATGAAGTTTAAAATCCTACTTTTCTGCTTCGACTGCAGTTATTGTCTGAGTGAGAATTATAATGGCTCTATTATCAAAACTTTATTTTACAATTTTATCCATTCATATAACTTATTGTAAGTGTGTACACGTAGGCTTACTGTCGACGCATTAAGTTTTTACTTCTATAAATGAATGAACAAAATTTTATTATGAATACAAAATGTGCATTAAGTATACTATTGAGCAAAAAAGCGACGCTTATCTGATGAGAGAATGCATCATACCAAAACAATGGCCAATTTAATATACATTAAAGATGCATTCTGATTATGTAAGAGCTTAATCTGCCTATTGCATGCTTTTATTTACAATATGTATTAATTTTGAATTCGCCCTTGCCTTTTGCATGCTTCTATTTACGATACCGGGTATATTATTTATTAATTATCTATTTTGGAACTATTATTTACAAGACCTGTCAAATTTTTATCTAAATATAAAATAATGTATTTTAAAATTGACCCCTGAATCATTTGTCATAAATTGACAATCATACACTATACATTAAGATAGACTAGCCTACCACATTACAATCACATGCATGACCATGAATCACGTCTAATAATATCAACAAAAACATAAATACTAAAACAATAAGCTCCCGATTGAACCACTGATCTTATGAAAAATTAAATAAGTACATAGGTCATGATATTATTACATAAAACATCAGAAATTTTATATTCGCCCAACATCCGTCGGATGACATGACATGCAATAATAACAACATTATTTATTGCAATGTATTTTTCAGTTTATCTGTTACAGGTCGCCGTCAGACGTCATACTCCCCATTTAGTTCGATTCACTAATCGGGTGTGATTTAAAACGAGTTCTACTTAGAAATCGAAATTTCGGCTTTTATTATTTACCTGTTTAAGTGTCGGGGCGAATTCCACATATTCCGGGCTGTGTTTTAAATCGAACGACAGCATCGGCAGTCTCGGAACGGCCTCCATCTTGGTTATTTACAGATTTACTACTAATATTTAATCCTGGCTTTACAACCGGAACGAAATTCAATTAATAAATATTAATTTTATATGTACAACAATTCAGTTCAGATTTTTATTTAAAACATTTCATAAAATATTTCAAAAGCTTTAAAAATTGAAAAAATGTTTAGAAATAGCGAATTGTTTGAGGTTGCGTTAATATTTGGAATGTCTAAACAAGGAATGCATAGTTTATAAATGTGACCTAAAAATCCATAAAAAGCGTTTCCCCTATTTAAATAATCGATTTAATGCAGTCTTATTTGTCGGTTTGAAATAATTATCGTCTACTGAGTAGCTTCAAATTATGAAATGAAATTTGGTTTAAAGTCCTACACTGTTCTGCTCCGAACTGGGCTAATGAAAACGGTTAGCCTATAGGCCTACGCCATGTGCATGTGCTAGAGCTATGTCAGTATGTGGGAAATTTTGCCCGGACAGCGGCACTACGGTCTACTCGAATCGAATTACGACTGTCAAGGGATCTTTTACATGCACGCCAATGTCTACACTAGACCTCAGTTTTTCGTACCATCCGAACGACTACACAGCTGCAATGTCCTTGCAATGCGACCCTTCCTGCATATCTGACAAGGGGGAACCACGCCGGAAAATCTGGATGAACATTTGGGTTAGACGTACGTAGTGGAGTGTACCGTGCATTAGGCAGATTATACATTCATCATCTCATTATGGGAACTAACACCCATGCTATTTTTGATATGTCTTTGCGTTCACTTAGTCATTTCGATTGTACTTTTATACAATAACTGATGGTTGAAATGAAAAAATTGAGAATAACTTTTTTGGGGCGGGGTCTAAGCCGTTTCGAAAGAGCAATGTGGCCCTCTGAACATATGGTGGAATTAAACAGGATTACACGATATGAAAAAGTAATGAGAGAGAGAAAGAGAGAGAGAGAGTTTAACGTTCATTTCGGGACTAACACGTGGTTCAATTTTAATTAAATAATTCGCTGGCGCGTGTAAGGGGTCTTTAGCAGTGGGAGGAACCCGGAGGACGTTGAGAAAACCAACGAGATCGGACAGGCGACCCTAGTATCATTGTCACGTACAATCGATGGGTTCGTTATAGGAAACCGCAACTGTTGAACTAGCCACTAGCCAATTTTAAATCAATTCATTTAAACTAATCTAGTTCAAAATTTCGAGTGCATGTGTGTGTGTTTAACGTCCACTCGACACAAACAATAGAGACTTTTGGCAAGCGGAATTTTTCCTATCCGTACCTCGTATCCGTAGGTCTATCGTAAACGTGATATACGTTGCGTCATTGCCGTCAATAGAGACTTTTGGCAAGCGTAAATTTCTGGTCCGTATCGCGTATCTGTATCAATTTTGTGTGTGACGTCAACAATGTTTGTGTATTCGCGATACGGACTAGGAATTTACGCTTGCCAAAAGTCTCTTATGTCTTTCGGGACTAAGGGATGGTTCAATTTTATTTCAATAATTCGCTTGTACGTAGGGGGGGGGAGGAGAAACACCACGAGGTTGGTGGGCGACCCCATTCTTTGTCACGTTCAAGCGGGAAATCGAAACCATGCCAGTTGACTCAATGACGGACCTTGTGATTTCAGGCGCATTCGTTTTACCATCGATCACCCAACCACCTTTCTCTCGGAGTGAAGAATATTGTAATTATTTATGGCATACAAAACATCTCCCACATACAGACCGTTTTTATGTTTTCCGTACTTAAGTTCATTTTTCTTAGTGTATTTTTTCTTTATCATTTACAGGATAATGACTTTCAGGAAATTGAAATTTGGTGTTTACGACCGACGAACATGGGGTTGGGAGTAACGAACTAGGCAGACGTATAGATATATGATTAATGTATTTTTTCCATTAATGTTTTTAACAGAAGGCAGCTTCCCGTGTCTGGTACATATATAGTTGATTTGTTGTCGCACTTCCAAGCCCGGAAGTCTTTTTCAAACAGCTCAGCATAGAGAAATATTATTTCATAATGATAATTGAAAAATATTTCAAAGTACACGTGGCCGCCACCTGATGGAAGAAGAAGGAAATAACGTTACAATTGTTTGACAACATCAAATTATCAAATATCAGAATAGATAGAGAGAGAAATGGGGTTTAACGTCCACTCGACACAAACTAGGCTATTTTGGAACTAACATATGTTTTTTTTTTAAATTTATTTCAATAAATCGCTTGCGCGTAGGGGTCTTTAGCAGTGGGAGGAAACCGGAGTGCCCGGAGGAAACCCACGAGGTTAAGAAGGCGCCCCTATCTCCATGCCACATACGCTCACACCAGGGATCGAAACCACAGCCGCAAGCCAGAGGTGACCGGCCAGCTAGAGGTCGAAATATGAGAATATGAAAGGGGCATTCGGTAGGATTAGATGAGAAGATATGATAGTTACAAATTAGATAATATAAAGAGAATGTGCTGAAAAGTTCAGTCAAATAACTTTATTCTTAACCTAGATAACAGCGATTCAGTTTTAGGCTAGACCCGATCGTTATTACTATACCATTGTTACGATAATAAAAAAATAGCTTCGTTTATCCACCTTTACGCTTAATCACGATGCACAGCCGTTGCATCGCAGATTGGATTCAAATCTGTTGTAAATCGTACCCAACAGATGGCATCGAGGGTTGATTATGGTCTTGTCATGTTAATAAAGAAAGATCTGCAATATAAATTAATCTCTTACATAATGAAATGGGCTAATGAAGACGGACATACAGTGTGCTATGAGGGGAATTTCGCCCGGACAGCAAATCCCAACTGTCAATGGATCTTTTACGCGCACGTCAATGTGTACATGGAACCTCGTTTTTCGTCCAATCCGAACTACTAGACAGCTGTTTTTGCCAGACCCGCCGCCCTGCACCACCGACAAGGAGAAACGACACCGGAAAATCACTCTCACATGTATGTTTAACAATTTATTTAGGTTTGTTGTATATGCTCATGTTGTGTAATTTTGTGTGTGTGGGGGGGGGGGGACTTGGGGGAGATATGCACTATGCACTGGACCCACCATTTAAGGTCATGAAAATGTGACATGATTGAATTTAGAACTATTTTAAAATCCACCGACCGATATCCTCGTTTTATTACATAAACACGTGTCTGTAATAGTCCATGGCATTTCCAAAATCATTTTAATTATCCCCTACTCCAAAACAGGACTGTTAAGCTTTATATTTCGGTGACAGCAGGAGAAGTTTTGTAATTCCTGGCCAACGGGCTGCCTGAATCATATCAGATAGCCTGCCGTCTGTGTGCATTGAGAAGAAGCCATAGAAATTTAAATTAAAAAGCTCCTTCTCATTTGATGATTCTGGGAGAATTATGGCGGGAAACCTTGTAAGTAAAATTGGCGTCAGATATTAAATGAAAGCTGTGAAGAACTCGAACATTAATAAAAGAACTTCTGCAAATTACATTTGTGTCCAAATTACATTAGAGCCTCGGACTAAACGGATTTCTTCGCGACATGGAAGCGCTATATTCAAGCAGAAACACACTCTCCAACGATTCCAATGGTCGCAGAGAGGGATTTTACCATTCTTTGGAATTACCAAACGATTTTTATTTACGGAATTCTGTCGGGGTTTACACGTTACAGGGTCTTTTAGGATCGCAGCAACATAATCCACGAGATGTCAGTGACGAAATGGGGGAGACACCGGACGGAGAA
This sequence comes from Patella ulyssiponensis, assembly GCA_963678685.1. Classification (NCBI taxonomy): domain Eukaryota; kingdom Metazoa; phylum Mollusca; class Gastropoda; family Patellidae; genus Patella; species Patella ulyssiponensis. Next base: position 91,815,476 of record OY783225.1, read on the forward strand.
GGTGATTTTGACGGGAACAGGTATCCAAACTCGGGTAAGTGTTATTTCCTCATGTGTGAAATGAAATGGGGTTTAACGTCCTACAGTTCGGCACCGACTGGGCTATACGCATACAGCGGACATCAGTGCTATGGCATGCTGTTATATTGATTTCCAACGTGCACTCCAATGTGTAAACGGGGCATCGTTTTTTCGTCCCATCCGAACGACTATAAGTTGTTCCGTGCCAGGCCGCTTGCATCGCTTACAACCAGGTACCTTCTCAACAAAAAGGGCGATCGAACACGACCAACGTCTTACTCACTGAAACACTGCGACTCAAATGTCAAATGTATTTTAGTTAATTTTAGTGTCTATGCCTGCACGAAATTTACCAGCTTTGTTAATTGGTAACAAATATATTTTAGTTCGTTTGTCGTTTGAATCTACTCGTAAAATTTGTCAGAGTTGCTCCATTCGTATCAAGGGCCTAGGGGGATCACAGAGGCTAATGGGGTAAGACGCTCGGTGGCTAGCCTGGAAGTCTGGTGTTCGATTCCCGCATTTGCCGAAAGTTCATCCAGATTTTCTGTCGGAGTTTCCCCATGTCAGTGATGCAGGACAGAGGGTCCGGCAAGGATAGCTGTCTAGTCGTTCGGATGGGACGAGAAACCGAGGTCCCGTGTACACATTGGCGTGCACATAAACGATCCCTTGACAGTTGACATTCGATATAAGTGTTAGCCGTAGTGCCGCTGTCTGGGCAAAACTTCCTTCGTAGCACACTGTATGGTATTAATTACATATGTATATGCCCGCCTTCATGAACACAGTTCGGAACAGAATAGTGGGACGTTAAACCCCATTTCATTTACTTGGCTTGTAAATCTGTGTGAAACTGTCTTACAAACACCTTTTCTACTCCCGAGTGTCCAGCTAAATCTATGGAAAAAAACTCCCAGATTTTAGAATGTCTCCGAAAAGCCAAAACTTATTAAAAATGACAAAAAAATAACTTTGACAGTTTCAGATCAAATTATTGAGTTGTTTTGAACTGAATTACAAAACAGTTTAGGGTTTTTTGTAAGAGACCTTATACATGCGACTCCTTGATCCTATTATATGCATTCCCAGTACGTAATTAAACGCAGCAACAATTTTATGATTCGCTAGAAGACAGGTATTTGGATTGCGGCTTACGAAAAACACCGAAGCACGCCCCCCCCCCCCCACCAACTTAACCTGACTTACTCAACTAAGTATTGAACGTTGGCAATTCTGTGTAAACTGTAAACCTACGGCAGAATTCAAGATCTCGATTTCACAACGGATTCTCAGACTTAATTTAAGTTAAGAATTTACTCAAAATTAGTCTTATTTTAACTAAAACATAGCCCGTTGTTCTTTTAATGTATCAGATACGTGTACATCAATAAGAAATCATGCGCAAATTTTTGTGTTTCTGGTTCAAAGTTGAGTAAATTCGTAACGTAAGTCGGAGAATGCTTTGTTAACTCGGTAAGGCTGGTAGTTGGTTAGGACTGGAGTAATGAGTTTCTAGAGCCTTCCGCGCAGAATCAACCCGTTTGCCATCTTCTCTCGCAATCTTAGGGATCACTTTCCTTTGAAAGTCTGTCAAAATTTGCAAGGGGGTTTAACGTCCACTCAACACAATCTAGGTCATTTCGGGACTAACAATGACTGACGTTATGTCAAAACATGCAGGTGTTAATCCATTCTGCCCCTACCCCCACCTCCCACATCCCTCAAGTGCTAACCATTCAGCCCCCCCCCCGCCAAAAACACCCCTTTTCATTAGGTAATAAGAATTTTATAAAGATATGCGAATTATGTTCTAAACAACACGGATTGTATGAATTCCAACGCCACTGATTTAAAAATTATAATTAATCTCAGTTTTCATTGTTATTTATTATTCCCATTTTTTATTTTCGATATTTCAGATTTTGAGAGATCGTGTGGAGCCGGTAACGACGAGGGGGGTAAGAGTACCGGTAGCATCCCAACAGTCACAAGTCAAACTAATTCCAATAACCATCGTTTTAACGTAGAAAACCTCACCAAATTCGCTGACAATAACTCTTTACGTAAGTATAAGGGGGTGGGGTGGCCGAATATCTAGCGCGTGCGCGTTGTATAATAATGTATGTTATTGATGTCAACTGGCGTGATTTCGATCCCCCGGTTGTACGTGGCAAGGGGTAGGGTCTCCTGTCCATCCTCGTGGGTTTTCTCCGTGTCCCCCGGTTTCCTCCCACTGCTAAAGATCCATACGCGCAAGCGAATTATTGAAATCCAAATGAATCCATATGTTAGTCCCTTAATGACCTAGTTTGTGTAGAGTGGACGTTAAACCCAATTTCTCCCTTTCTCACTTAAAATAAGTTTCACTTGTCAAAGAAAATTTAAACAAAAATGAATCAGTTTACGAAATCTAACCCATAACATATCGTATATAATAGGCCTAGTAGTCTATATTTTAAAATAACACGTCAGGCCTACATATTCTACATTGTTTCAAATTGTATAATATATTCTTTATAATGAATTGCATAGCCTTATCTTGATAACGAATTGTATAACCTACTCCTGATAACGAATTGTAAAACATAATCTTTATAACGAATTGTAAAACACAATCTTGATAACTAATTGTATAACCTATTCCTGATAACGAATTACACAGACAAATCGGGGACCGCGTGGCTAAGTGGGTAAGGCGCTGACTCACTTGTCAGGAGCTCGGGTGTACGATCCCTGCATTGGCCGAGAAAGTTCATCTCGATTTTCCGGCGTGGTTTCCCCTTGCCAGTGGTGCAGAACGGAGGGCTGTCTAGTCGTTCGGATGGGACGAAAAACCGAGGTCCCGTGTACACATTGGCGTGCACGTAAAAGATCCCTTGGCAGTTGGAATTCGATATAAGGGTAGGCCGTAGCGCCGCTGCCCGGGCAAAAATTTCCCTCATAGCACACTGTATTGCGTATACCCGTCTTCCATTAACCCAGGTTAGGTGCAGAAGAGTAGGACGTTAAACCCCATTCTATTTCATTTAATCTTGATAACGAATGGTGTCAATCATTGTGGGAAATTCGTCTAAGGTCTTATTTTATACTTTCTCGAACCTGTCTATGAAAAAAAATGATAAAAAAATACCCATGAAATTATTATATGAGCTAACAGTGATTACCATTATGGACTAGAAGCCAGCCTAATCTGCAGGATGTTGTTTATTGATAAAGCGTGTTAATGAAATATAACAACGCCGATGGACAGCACGTCGTGTTGGATCTCAGCGGGATCACAATTAGCATATTTTATGATGGAACAATAAATGTTAAAAATACACGTTCTATAACTGGAGGCCTGCGGCGTGTTCCGTTGAGGCACGTTCCATTTTCGTTTTCACCTTTGTGCAGCGGTTGCATGTATGAATTCCGTTTCAGATTCCTTTTGTATTTATGCGTCACATAGTTAGCGTGCGCGCGCTGTATCATACGGCCTGCCATTGAGTTAACTGTCGTGGTTTCGAATCCCCGGTTGTACGTGGCAAGGAGTAGGGTCGCCTGTCCAACCTCGTGGGGCTTCTCCGGGTACTCCGTTTTGCTAAAGACCCCTACCAGCAAGCGAATTATTGAAATAAATCTAAACCATATGTTAGTCTCGAAATGAACTAGTTTGTGTCGAGTGGACGTTAAACCCCATTTATCTCTTTTTCTCTCTCTCACCATACTGTCCAAGTCCGGTTGTAGAAAATGCGGGCGCCAATTTGGGTGGCACAAAGCGACAGGATATGAATACATTGCAGGATATGAATAAAATCCACTAGGCCTATATTTAAGGCCAACTAGAAATAGTAATAGATTAATACCTGAAAATAACCACTCCTGGCAACCCTGCTGCCAGGGTGTCTGGAATTCTTTTATGTTGCTGAGATGTGGGGCCCTTTCTAGTGCGGGGTCCAATTAGGGAAAATTGGTCAAATATGCCAAAAAACGGCCGTTTGTTCATTAATCCACAAACAAAGGCGACACTTGCCGAATGAAATGAAATGGGGTTTAACGTCCTACTTTTCGACAGGGACTGGGCTAATGAAGACTTACATACGTCAGCGGTGTCGATTCTGTCTGTCAATGTGTTTTTTATGTGCACGCCAATGTGTAAACGGGACATCAGTTTTTCGTCCCATCCGAACAACTAGACGCTGTACCTTTTGTTAGGGGCAATATAATTATATTGCCCCTAACAAAAGGTACAGCGTCTATCACTTTATTTAGCGCGGGGGCCTTGAAAATGCGAGGACCGATTTCCTCAAACTGCTTTTTCGGGGCTGGGTGGTCGACTGGTTAACATGTTTGTATTGCATCATTTGATCTGTCATAAGGTTAAGTGACGTGGTTTCCATTACTCGACTGTACGTGACAAGGATCATGGGTTTTTCGTCGGTCCAGCGGTTTCCTCCAATAGCTAAGGACCCCTACGAGCATGCGAATTAATGAAATAGAATTAAACCACGTTAGTTTGTGTCGATTGGATGTTACCCCCACCCCCTCTCTCTCTCCAGCTGCGTAATGTCCCCATACGCGCAAGCGTATTATTGCAATATGTCATTTCGGAAATGAAAGGTTTGGAGGTTGATATGTATTATTTTTTTATATTTCAAGGTCCAAAATAAGAATTCTATTTTAATCTTCTTTGTTTGCTGAAATAGTCACCTTTTGTTATCAAATCGACGGCTTGAGCACGCGAGGTTAACTGAGGACAGAAAAACAAGAGTAGATGCCTTTAATTTGTGTGATTTAACATGACAAAATGAAATGAAATGGGGTTTGGCGTCCTACTGTTCTGATCCGATTGGGCTAATGAAGACGGACATCCCCATACAGTTCGCTATGGGGGAAATTTTGCCAGGACTGTGGCCAATTCTTATATCAAATTCCAACTGTCAAGGACTATTTTACGCGCACGCCAATTTGTACACGAGATCTCGGTTTTTCGTCCCTTCCGAACGACTATACATTGTCCCTTGCCAGACCCTCTGTCCTGTACCACTGACATTGACAAGACCACATCATGGACGTCATGTATAATATGACGTCAATGGACCACAATATACAAACTAGTTTCACTTTCCCCTGATGCCAGATGACGTAGAAGACAGAGGTCACCCAGTCGATGCCCTTATTTGGTGTGATTTAATATGACAGACCACATAGTGAAACACAACAAACAAATTATTTTAAATTTCTCTTGATGGGAGATGACGTAGAAGATCCATGATTTAATTAAAACTGGGGTCACTCAGTCGTCATTTGCACGAATTCGCTTCATTCTGTTTGTGCCACTTGAAAGGAATCTTTCCCGATCCGCCGAAAGCTGATGCGTTACTAAGGATTCTTCTAGAAGTATTTAATCAATTCTAAGACATTTTTTTCTTTTCGGTTTTTTCTTCTGATGAATATATGTCCTCCGGCGGATATTTCTTTTGTTGTTATTGTGGAGCACGCGACTTCGTGTTTCAGATAGAGAGAGAGAGAGAGAGAGAGAGAGATGGGGTTTAACGTCCACTCGACACAAACCAGGTCATTTCGGGACTGACATATGGTTCACTTTTATTTCAATAATTCGCTTGCGCGTTGGGGTCTTTAGCAGCCGGAGGAAATCGGAGTACCCGGAGAAAACCCACGAGGCTGGACAGGCGACCCCACTCCTTGCCACGTACAACCGCGGATTCGAAACCACGCCAGTTGACTCAATGGCAGGTCGTATGATACAGCGCGCGCACACTAACCATTCGGCCATACAACCCCCCGGAGAGAGAGAGAGAGAGAGAGAGAGAGAGAGAGATCCACCGAAACCTTTGTAAACTTTTCGGGGTTTTTCCCCTGTTGATGAATATAATATGCCCATCGGGGACAGTGTATAGTCGTTTGAATGGGGCGATTAACCGATGTCCCGTGTACACACTGGCGTGCACGTAAAAGGTAGGTTGCTGTTCGGGACTGTCTTCGTTAGCTCGGTCAGGGCAGAACATTGGGACGTCAAATAAAACCCCATTTCATTTCATTTCAAATTTAATTAATATCCATGAAATATGTTTTATGTTTACGCAGATGCGCCCAACAGGAGGAAGCAGAGAAGATACAGGACCACATTCACCAGTTTACAGCTAGACGAATTAGAAAAGGCATTTCAAAAAACACATTATCCAGACGTTTTTTTCCGGGAAGAATTAGCGTTAAAGATCGACCTTACTGAGGCAAGGGTTCAGGTAGGGCCACGTTTTATGGTAGCCGATAACTTCTCCATCTCCCTTTTTTACCCTGGGGTAGTCACGGTAGCTCAGTGAGTAAAACGTTGGGTCGCTAACCGGAAAGTCCTGTGTTCGATCCCCAGAGAGTTGCCCAGTTGGTTCTCGGACAGCGCTGTGTCTGCCTTATACAATTCGTTGAATTATGTCAATTGTTATTTAATGTGCACGCAAACGGTTTCGTACATCCTAAAAAACTAGACGCCGTTCCCTGCCAGCTGTTATTCAGTGCAGGGTCCTTGAAAATGGAGATCGTAGCTTATGATACCGCAGCTACGAAGTTATTCTGGAATTTGCCAGGCCCTGCATGACTAGCAAGTGGAACCCACGCAGAAAAAAATCCAAAATATCATCTAGTTAGTGGGAGAGCGCCTTCCCCTCCAAGCCCATGTGACTCAGTTCATATAATATATTTACGGTGAAATGTTCTTCATTTCATTAATTAAGGTTTGGTTTCAAAACCGTCGGGCAAAATGGAGAAAACAACAAAAAATAGAAAGTAAAGACGCCGGGAATTCTCAAGGTAATATATGATTATACAGTCCTCTTTTCTCATAACAAACAATGGCGACTTCTATATAAGGGGGTGAGCGAGGGGCGGATTTGAAGACGTTGTAACAAACGATGCCGACTTCTGTAATAGGGGGGAGGGTGTAGAAGGGATAGCAAAGGGGGCAGTACATGGGAGTTTGCTGTTAAGATACGTTCTTTAGATGCGTCTTGAGATTAATGTGAAAATGGTTACTAATTTTAACTGACCTAGTGCACAATAAAATACCCTCGAAAGAAGAAAAACCTCGGCTTGTCTGCCTTGATTTGTCTTTTTTCCGGGTTATTTTGTTCAGTCTTTCTTTCCCCAGCATAACGTCAGTCTCGTGCTTTATCCTGCGCAGAATGAAATGAAATGGGGTTTAACGCCCAACTGTTTTGCTTCGAATGGAGAGAGAGAGAGAGAAATGGGGTTTAACGTCCACTCAACACAACCCGGTCATTTCGGGACTAACATATGGTGTCAATTTTATTTCAATAATTCGCTTGCGCGTAGGGGTCTTTAGCCATGGGGGGAAACCGGAGTGCCCGGAGGAAACCCACGAGGTTGAGAAGGCGCCCCTATCTCCATGCCACATACGCTCACACCAGGGCTCGAAACCACAGCCGCATGCCAGAGGTGACCGGCCAGCTAGAGGTCGAAGCGCGGCACTCTAGACCACTAGGCCATCCCAACCCCCCTGCTTCGAATGGACTAATGAAGACGGACATGCGTCATATAGTGCGCTATAGAGACAATGTTTTGTCCAGACATTGGCGCATCGTCCACATCTTATATCGAATTCCATCTGTCAATGACTGCAAGCCAAAATGTGCACTGGGCCTCCTTTTTTGTCCCACCCGAATGACTATACGTTATCCAGTTAGGAATGCTAAATGCCTCTAAAAGATTTAAATTATATTTCAGCATTGCCGCCCAACACAAAGATTGGTCGAACCACTGGCATTTCTTCAACACCAAACACCACAACCGTCACCCCCATAACAAGCATGTCTTTATCGAACATGTATCTCCATGGTAACCTGGGTATCGATTGGCAGCAACCTTTTACATCCAGTCTGGGGGCTTCGTCCTTCCAGACGTTTCTCAACAATCAGAAGTCGACTAACAACAGATCTCCCTTTATTGACGGTGGGTAAATATTGTTTACTGAAATGAAATGGGGTTTAACGTCCTACTCTTCTGCACCTAACCTGGGCTAATGGAAGACGGGCATACGCCATTCAGTGTGCTATACAGGGGCAGCGGCCATACGGCCTACTCTTATAATGAATTCCAACTGCCAAGGGATCTTTTACGTGCACGCCGATGTGTACACGGGACCTCGGTTTTCCGTACCATCCGAACGACTAGAAAGCCTCCGTTCTGAAGTTTCAAACACACGTAGCGAATGGGGGAGTGAGAGAAACGGGGTTTAACGTCCATTAGATACAAACTAGGTCATTTAGGGACTAACACATGGTTGGGTTTTATTTCAGTAATTTCATTGTGCGTAAGGGCCTTTAGCAGTGAGAGGAAACCGGATGACCCGGAGAAAACCCACGAGGTTGGACGTAGTGGATGGGGGTTTTTACTCTTGTGAAGACGAACATTCGCCCTACTGTGTGACATTTTGCCCGCACAGCCGCACTACAGCCCACTCTTATATCGAACATCAACAACCAAGGGTTCGTTTAGCTGTGCGCCAATGTGTACACGGGACCTCGGTTTTTCGTCCCGTCCGAACGACTATACGTCTCTTGACAAACCTTCCTTCCTGCACCTCTGACAGGGGGAGCCACGCCGGAAATTCCCGATGAACTTTCTCGGTCTACACCGGGATCGAACACAGAACCTCCTGTCCCCGGTTTCACATACCTTTCTTAGACTTCAGTAAATAATTTACTCAAAACTGTTCTCCTTTTTTTAACAAAAATATAGCCCCTTTACCCCTTATACAACTTTAATGTACGGTATCAAATACACCAATTAGAAACTATGTGCAAAGTTTTGTGTTTCTGGATCAAATATATTTCTCATAAACAGTGATTGAAAGTTGAGTAAACTCTTAAATAAAGTCTGAGAATACTTTGTGAACCCGGGACTGAGTTAGCGAGTCAATGTCTTGTTCAGTCGACGGTATAAGAGTAAACGCGCCGCTGTCCAGGCAAAATTCCCATCACTGAACACTACATGGCGTATGCCCGTCCATCGTCATTAACTCAGTGGGACGTTGAACTATAATTTATTTCATTTCATTTCATATCGAACCCGTGAAATTTACCACACTTTTAAGTTTTAATGTGTTTTATTTTACAGTTCGAGAGCCGCCAAACCTAGAGCACATCAGGAGCACGTGCGGACCCGTGGAAGCTGTCGGTCATTCCTCGGAATCTGATCCTAGATCGTCCAGTATTGCCCAGTTACGTCTGAAGGCCAAGGAGCACTCTCAAGCCATCATTACCCAGTAATATGGAAAATAAACACAAGCTTAATTAGAAAACTACTTCATATTAGGCCCACTCGTCTCCAAAAACAACTGATTTGGTCATATCAACGTTTAGGGAAAGCAAACTTGCGTTATCGTCAAGGAAATATTTTCGCCCGTAATGCTAAATTCCCACTATCACGATTCTCGCTAAGATTGAAATCGTGGTTTTAACCGTGGAGTCGTGGGGATCCGATCAGTCGTAGCCATCGTGTTTATCGTATCGAAACGTATCCGAACGTATCGTGGATTCAATTGGGCCAATCCTATCGTACCGCATCGCACGACAGGGAGTACATAGCATATATAATGCAAATGTAATGGGACCCGGGTAATGCTTAGTTCCCACTGCCCGTGCGATGCGTTTCAATTGGATCGTCCGTATTAAATCTACAATCTGGTACGTGCAGATACGTTCGGATACGTTTCGATAAGATCAATACGATTGCTACGACTGGCCTCAATATGACCTGATCGGATCCGCACAATTACTCCACGGTTAAAACCACGATGTCAATCGTAGCTTGAATCGTGATAGTGGCAACAAACCATTACCAGAGAAAACTTTTCCTTGATAACCAAAGTTTGCCCAGCCCCCCCCCCCAAAAAAAAAAATTGATATGACCAAATCAATTTTCTTTGGAGACAAATTCCCAGAGAACGTTTGCCAAAAGTTTTTGACTTGTGCTGTAAAAAATCTGTACCATAATATGTTAACTACGATTTTAAGAAATCTACGCACAGTTAAGTTAGTGAGCATGTTGTCGCCAGACTATAAAATAAACAAACCAACAAAATATCCAGAGTTTATTTACAGTTACATAATTTATATTTACAATGTATATCAAACTGACGTATTTAATGAATAAAATCGCTTGTTTGTACTATTTTCTTCCAAATATACTAAAAAATAAATTGGAGTGTTTTGCCTTTTAAAAATTTTTTTTTAGAAAATATTAAAAGGCAATTGTGGTTTTCACATCCATCAGGTTTTTAAAATTTTGTCAGATCATTGATTAGTTCGATGAACAAGAGTTACAGTTCAGGTGCCTGTTTCATGAAATTTTAACTAAAGATAAAATCCAAATTTTAGCAGATACTTCAGTTTTGATTGGCTAAGAACTAAAATCAATCTAATGTTATCCAATCAAATTACTAAAATTTGGATTTTTATCTTAGTTAAATTTTCGTGAAACAAGCCCCAATTGGACATCAGCCTCGGTCGACAAGAATGAAAACATGATTAGCGTCTCTATATAAAAACTCCTTAATATATCATCTGAATTTAAAGAACTCGGAAGTTCTGGGGTAACATTCGATCGGATTAAAACCTATTTCGTTTCGTTTTTTATAGTTCAAAATTTAGTTTTACTTGTCTTTGCTAGACTGGGATCTGGAAGAGTTGTTATATAACAGGGGTGGGACGATTTACCCAATCTACCCAATTCTACCCAATACTACCCAATACCACCCCAGTACTACCTCAAAATCACCACACACTACCAAATACTACAACATAATACTGCAAAATGTGCATATCAATTTTTTGTTTGTTAACAGTAGTTAATTACACACAATGATTAAAATATACACAAAAAATACTTGCTTTTCTTATTTTAATTTCGTCGATTTGGAAACCAACCGCAACGCAAAATAAGCAAACTGATCCCGCAGTGAATATTCGCTTGGCCGCTACAATCACTGATAAGCATGACATCGACGAGGCTTAATAAGTACGGCATATTAACTTTTTTACTCCAACAAATTAAATTCTCAAACATTTTTTTGAGGTAAAAGAAAAATAAATAAAGACGTTTGAAGTATTTGAAGTTAAAAAATATTTCCTATTTAGTGTAAATGGGTATTAAAATGAGTAAAATGCATCATTTTGCCCGAAGCAGTTAGGTGTTAAGTAAACATTGCACGAGCAGTTGAGCCAATGACTGGCGCGGTGAGTAGTCAACGCACGTGCTATGGACACTTATCTGTTACAGAGATAATTCGTAAGTAATTCTCTGTTAAACAGATTGCAAAATAAGATGATTAATCCGCAAATCAATCTAAAATCCAGTTATCGGTTGTAAAGGGAGATAACTGCACATTCATTTCCATTCTCTGCGAATTATCGAATATTCGTCGCAGTAATTAAACTAATGTTTTGCTATTTGACAACATAAAGGTTGTTATTTGATGATAGTGGGTAGTATGTGATATAGGGAGGCAAAAGGAACAGCCAGACATCTGTAATCGCATTTGAAGTACAATTCCCACGGTATAACTAATTATTTTTGAAAAAATTCAATTGATATGCACATTTTGCAGTATTATGTTGTAGTATTTGGTAGTATGTGGTCATTTTGAGGTAGTACTGGGGTGGTATTGGGTAGTATTGGGTAGGACTGGGTAAATCGTCCCGCCGATATAACAGGCAGTCTGGGTGATGTATGGGTTTAACCAATGAAACGGTCTGTTATGGTGAGTTTATAGCGTGAGGTACACGTAACTGTGGGAAATCCACTAGGAAGATCAACCCTAATTGTTCAACCAAATACCTAACGTCTTAGGGTCAAAGGCTGCAGCTCGTATGACCTCTGACGCGACCTTCCACTACAACCGGTCTTATCTTCATGTAGTAGACGGAGAATGCTGGATTGGAGACGGTCCAACGCACATTATGACGTTATATGTGGATTGTGGGTTAGGGCTAGGGCTATAGCCCTGTTTACATCTCGAGACTTTGACGAAATCTACAGGTCCCAGTCCTTACCCTAACCCACAATCTATATATGGCCTCATATGTGCTAAAATGCGTAGGACCGTCTTCGATCTAGCGTTCTCTGTAGTGTAGTCCATGGAAAGTATAGGGGGGTTGGGATGGCCTAGTGGTCTAGAGTGCCGCGCTTCGACCTCTAGCTGGCCGGTCACCTCTGGCTTGCGGCTGTGGTTTCGATCCCTCGTGGGTTTCCTCCGGGCACTCCTATTTCCTCCCACTGCTAAAGACCCCTACGCGCAAGCGAGTTATTGAAATAAAATTGAAACCATATGTTAGTCCCGAAGTGACCTAGTTTATGTTGAGTGGACGTTAAACCCCATTTTTCTCTCTCTCTCTCTCTCTATGGAAAGTATAAAAAATGAAATGAAATATAGATCCGTATTTTAATCGGATGGTTATAATCTTATTTACTCCCTTGATATAGGAGGGGGCAGTGGGGGTGGGGTGGATGGCCGAATGCTTAGCGTGTGCGCGTTGTATCATACGGCCTGCCATTGAGTCAACTGGCATGGTTTCAAATCCCTGGTTGTTCGTGGCAAGGAGTAGGGTTTTCTCCGGGTACTCCGATTTCCTCCCACTGCTAAAGACCCCTACTTGCAAGCGAATTATTGAAATAAAATTAAACCATGTTAGTCCCAAAATGTCCTAGTTTGTGTCGAGTGGATGTTAAACCCCATTTCCCTCTCTCTCGATATAGAAGTAAATCTTATCTCATATTTTCATAGCTCATCCTTGTTAACGGGAAATCGGCATCATTAGGATTCCAAGTATTTTCCGTGAACGGCTCTGTTCAAGTGCTTTGCTGATCCTTTCTGCAACACTGAAAAGGGGTAGTCACGCTGGTACAAAATTCCGATGATCTTTTTCGGTCACAGGACATCCAGGTCATGGGGCCAATATCTTACTAACCGAGCCAGTGCAACTCCCCAGCGGAACAGCTAAAGCTATTTCATTAGGTAAGCTCAATTTCCGTCAAGGTCACCGCGATTTAAATAAGGATAGGGCACGTGATTGTTGGCGAGATTGTAGGTTAGGGTTAGCATTAGGGCTAGGCCTGAGGTTAGGGTTGGAATTACCGCTAGTCCTCTTCACATCTCTGACCATTGACAAAACTTGAAGTTTACCTTAGCAATTAGATCGAACCCTAACTGGGAGAGAATGCTACCGATAGAAGTCGGTTGACCAAACTAAAACAAACACCAATAAAACAAACCAGCCCCTTTTATTGGACTTGTGGGCCCAGTGAGATGTACCCTTTCATTTAAAATCGGTACCAAAGAATGCATGAGTATAACCTATTTCGGGGTTCATTCTTGGCGTCACCAGACCAGGGCACACCAGGGGAATCGACCTGGAAGACGCCCATATCTGGGCATCCCAGATGAACATCGCTTTATGGTCTGATAGTGGTACCTTGCACTGCTAGGTCCGACCGTCTCGGCACCCGGTCTATCAGATAAGCAATGCCTCGAAAAATACAATCCTCCTTTTTGCTTTCCAACCGATTTTATGTACCCTATAAACCATCTTCAACAGAAGGCTTAATCTCGCCTTAACTATGTACATCTTATCAAGCTCGAGGACTTTGCCTAAGGAACATGCCTATCAACTTGTACACAAGACCATCGGAGAGAGAGAGAGAGAAATGGGGTTTAACGTCCACTCGACACAACTAGGTCATTTCGGGACTAACACATGGTTTTTAATTTTTTATTTCAATAATTCGCTTGCGCGTAGGGGTCTTTAGCAGTGGGAGGAAACCGGAGTGCCCGGAGGAAACCCACGAGGTTGAGAAGGCGCCCCTATCTCCATGCCACATACGCTCACACCAGGGCTCGAAACCACAGCCGCAAGCCAGAGGTGACCGGCCAGCTAGAGGTCGAAGCGCGGCACTCTAGACCACTAGGCCATCCCAACCCCCTTCAAGACCATCGGAAAGATTAGACACATTTTTTTGTCCGTCTCGTAGCCATGTCCTACCCACACTCTCCCAGTGGCTACTATTAATAAAATACAAACTCTTTCTTTTTTTAATAACATAATTTTATTTTGTCACTGTTTAGTGTTTTAATCTTGTAATAATACAATAATTACTATCATTTTACATGAGATGTACAACCTGTAAGTGAAAAAAACACACTGTAAACACCAGCTGTGAACACCAGTGGTGAATGGCAACTGGTGAACACAATTTATGAACACTTGTGATGAACACCAGTTGTGCACACCAGTGTTGAATGGCAACTGGTGAACACAATTTATGGACACTTGTGATGAACACCAGTTGTGCACACTAGTGGTGAACATCAGCAGTGGACACCTATGGTGAACACCATCTGTGTACTCTAGTGGTGAACACCAACTGTGTACACTTAGCTGTTGTCACCATCTGTGTACTCTAGTGGTGAACACCATTTGTGTACACTAGAGGTGAACACCAACTGTGTACACTTAGCTGTTGTCACCATCTGTGTACTCTAGTGGTGAACACCACCTATAAACACTAGTTATGTAAACAAATTTGTTAAATATATTAACAGTCCATCACGACAAGCTTCAATATAATAACATGTATATGATTTGATTCAATCAACTAGAATACTTAGGAGCTGGGGCCTGTTTCACAAAATTATAACTAAGATAAAATCCAAATTTTAGTAATTTTCTTTGATAATATTTGATCGATTTTAGTTCTTAGCCAATTAAAACTGAAGTATCTACTAAAATTTGGATTTTATCTTTAGTTAAAATTTGGTGAAACAGGCCCCTGGTGTACAATGTTCATGACATGAAATAAGGTTTAACATCCCACTGTTCTGTATTACCCAGGCTAATGGTGGATTATTCAATGAATATATATATATAGAGAGAGGGAGCACCTGATTAAATCTTAATGATATATTATATCATGTGCTGCCTATTACATTAACATAACCCTTCCCCCCCCATACAATCTGATCAAAAGACTGATCCTATTTCGTTTCATTTTTTAAAATTTCGTTTTATTTGTCTATATTAGACTAGGGTTAGGTTAGGGTTGGGTTAGTGTAGGCCATCGAAAGTATAAAAAAAAAAGAAACGAAACAATGATCTGTATCTTAATCGGATTGCCCCCAATATGTCATTAGATGCCCCAGGTAACATGGCCTCCTATTGGGGCTATGCTATTACATTAGATGCCCAAGGTAACATGGTCTCCTTTTGGGGTTATGCTATTACATAAACACATCATTATATGCCTGTATGGCCTGTTGTATAGTATTACATTAACACAGATGCTTCAACAACACTACATGTTCTCCATTTGAGGCTATACTGTTACATTAATATACATGCTCCAACAAGAAAACATGTTCTCCGTTTGAGGCTTTGCTATTACATTAACATAGATGCTCCGACAACATAACATGTTTTTCGTTT
This sequence comes from Patella ulyssiponensis, assembly GCA_963678685.1. Lineage (NCBI taxonomy): Eukaryota > Metazoa > Mollusca > Gastropoda > Patellidae > Patella > Patella ulyssiponensis. The sequence goes on from OY783225.1 coordinate 91,830,994, forward strand.
GGGGCTATGCTGTTAAAATTAACACAGATGCTCCAACAAGACAACATGTTCTCCATTTGGGGCTATGCTGTTATATTAACATAACTCCCGACATCCAATGAAATATATGTGCAGTATATATGTTACCAGTGTTGATTGTGTCTAATATCTAATATTAATACAAGTTAAAGACTCAGATTGAAGAGAAACAAATAATGCCTGTGAGTATATATATGAATGACATTATTTATGAATAGTCCCAAGACAGATGAAAAGTCCTTAAAATGTTATTAAACCAGTGTTGAAATCAGTTTGTGTCGGCATACCTTTTATCTTTTTTATCATTTACCGTGAAACAAAAGTGCAGTTTTGCGGTTGTACTAATAATTGTGTGTATATATATAATATATATATTTCTTGATCTATAAATAGACACCCTGAACAATGTTATGGTATATAACTGAGTAAGATAAATACAAGTAGTTTTACAGAAATGCATTTGAAAGATGACAAGAATACAAACAAAATTTAGAATTTTCTTGCATTTCGACAGGCTATCCCATAATAATAATAAACAACATAATACAGTTATTAAAGTGAATCCATAATCCTAGAATTTTCTTAATCTATATATTTGCGTATCAATTTCTATATTCTATCTATATACAATTCTATTAACTGGTCACCAAAAACCATCTTCTGTCATTTCGGTTAAAGTGGATATATCTATATGTGTATCCATGTAGAAGATATACAATCTTATGCAACTATACATTTACATAATCTATTAACCAGGGGCCTTATTCCTGAAATTTAAGAATCCGGCCTTTTCATTAGTTTAAAGTTAAAATTTCAGTTAGATTTTAAACTTCAGCCAATGAAAAGAGTTCTTAATGGTTTAAATAGCTTAGCCATTATGAATAAGGGTCTAGTTCACCAAAAACAATTGTACATACACTGTAGTAAAGCATAATTTTTTGTAAAAATAAGTTGCCAGGCAACGAGACATACAGATTTCATAATGTAAAAACTAAAACAGTACCGTACATGTACCTTAATTTATATATCTGTGTATCAGTTTCTATAATAGTGCTTCGGAAGCTACACACATGCATCAAGTCTATAAATTATTCATCAAAAATCATCATAGTTCGAACATCATTCCTCTCACATACAGATATCATATTTTAAATACTAAAACTGAAAACTTAAATCTTTATTATGTATCTATTTCCGTATTCCAGCTGTCCGGTAACCAGTTCCAGGTGCGAAGAAACCACACATTTTTGTCTATTCTGTACCTATCAGATCAAGCCAAGCGATAAAACACATGCTGCCATTTTTTAAGAAGAAAAAGAAAGAATTCCCTATGAAATTGTATCAAAAGTCCAAAATATAATCCAGTTTTATTTAAAAATTTATTTTGTAAAAAAAATTCAGTCATGTACATGTGTGAAGAAACGGAAACATTACACATTAATTTTCAAATTTTACGCTACACCATGTACTATATAAAACTTATATGTCCTGAGTCGCTACATTCATATTTATCAGCCCCTTCAACAGATAGAGAGAGAGAAATGGGGTTTAACGTCCACTCAACACAAACTAGGTCATTTTGCGACTAACATATAGTTTTAATTTTATTTCAATAATTCGCTTGCGCGTAGGGGTCATTTACTACTTACTTGTCTTTGTTATTGTTATTTTTATCTGTTGGGTATTAGCGGGAGCAAGGTTTACCTAAATCCACCATTATTTCAACTTGTATAATAATTTATATCTATATTTGACAATATACCATTCTTTACGCCAAATTGTCATTTTACTTATTTAAGAAAGTAAGAAACACTGCAAGAGTTCACGTGATGTCAACATTACACTGCCATGATCTTAATTGACAAACTGTCAAATATAATTCAAAATACATCTACATTAATAACATATAAATCAAATATGGCACTATCAATATATTGCTACTTAAAGCAAGGCACTATATATATATATATATATATAGAAAACTGACTTGAAGCTAATTCTTATCGTTGAAAGAAAACATGCACACGCGTCTAAATTAGCTAGATGGTCAGTTATTTGTGTATCATTTCAATGAGCGCTATGTCCCAACTCCCCCAGTATTTGATCAGCCCTATCTTGAATTATATAGTTAATTCAAAAGTCTTCAGATACAAAATTAGAAATGAATTAAAAAGTATTCTTATTCAAAACTAGAAGCAACTAGCGGTAATTGTAGAAACTTAATAGGCTTCTTCATTTCAATGATTCAAATAATGCATATAAATATTTGTATCATGATTTATGTCGTTGATATCAATAGGATTCTTCATCTCACTAAAGTTAATATCATTGTTAATTTCTTTGAAATAATTATTTTTATAGCAAATACGTTAACAGCCAATTATGGCTCTGGGCTAAACTCTTACGACATGAGAAATATTAAACAGTCTGCACGGTTCTTCCTATACCCAGTTTGAATTTCCTTCTTATGAAATTATATTTCTTATAAATAAATGTTATGTAAAATTTTGATCAAGAGAATAAGATCTTGTTAATATATTTTTAATAAAATGTTAAATTTGAGAGAGAGAGAAATGGGGTTTAACGTCCACTCGACACAAACTAGGTCATTTGTTCCATCAAGCAAGCCTTAAAAAGTTATCAAACACATAAAAGGTCCTAATAGAAATAACGGTAATCGAAACTACGCAAACCAAATCAAGATGAGGAAAAAACCCAACAAACTAAATACAGAATTTAATTATGAAAATGTTAGAATAGCAAAAAAAATAAAATAAGAGAAAGTCCTGGCAAAGAGTTCACAAAACATTACTGAAAATTGTTCGCCTTAATTTACATGTAAGTAAAATACAGCCCTTTATAGAACTTTTATTATTCTAATGTATCAAATACATCAATAAGAAATTATGTGCAAAGTTTTGTTTCTGGATGAAAGATATTTCTCATAAACATTGATTAAAAGTTGAATAAATTCTTTAACATACTTATGCAAGAGCTAAATCTGCCTATTGCAGGTCTTTCATTAGGCTTGATATTTTATCTAAATTATTAATCAGACATTAACTTAAGTAACTTATCCAGATTTTAATAAACTCTCGATGGCATAGCTAGCCTACGATGTTCGTTCCGATTTGCTGTTCGACCTCCATTCATAATTAAATCAAAAAATGGATAATCGAGACTATGTTTTTTTTATCTTACTGACAAGTAATGATGATTGACAAGTAATGATTGAGTCTAGCCCCAATATTCAATCGCCAAAATATTGGATCAATTTGACTGAAGTTTTCAGCAAATTCCCACTACAATAGCTAGTTTTTAACTATATATTATAGTGAGAATTTCCAGCTAATATCTTTAACTTTAAGTCTGACAGAGAGAAATAGGGTTTAACGTCCACTCGACACAAACTAGGTCATTTCATTTCAATAATGCGATTTAGGTTTGGGAGGAAACTGGAGGACCCAGAGAAAACCCAAGAGGCTGGACCCTACTTCTTGTCACGTACAACCGGGGATTCATTAAGTCCGAGAAAGCTTTGTAAAATCGGGGCTGGGCCTGATGTATTGTTTTATGTAATATTTAACAGAAACCAAGCCCTAAATGGTCCATTCTGTTCAATATTTACTAACAAAGATATGTTCAATCGAAATTTCATTGATCTATGTTGCTTGCTATGCAATAAGTCACCTGTCATTTCATTGACACGAATATTTAAAAGGACAATAACACTCTTGCTGGCTTGGCAGCTCCAGAAAATAAAAAATAGCCTTATTCTAAGTACTAGATGTTTAAGTGTCCTACCTGTTGTGTAAATTATCCATTACATCCTATTTTACTTGTCCTGGGGGTTCGAAAATATTTTAAAATCCAAGTCACATTTAAAAAGGTTTATGTTAGGATTTTCAAATCATTTAGTTGAATTTTTCCAATTTTTAAAATTAGGTGTGTTAAGATGAAAATTGTATCATCAATTATTTGGAATATTGTAAAATAATACAATTTGTTGACCAGAATAAAGGTTGGGACATATTAATATTATTCAGTTACAACAAGAGTGTTATTTAGCCTTTAATGATATATCCATTTTAAATCGGATTGAATCTAAGTCAGGAGATTATCTAGCGTTGATATTTTGATTGCTTGAAGATACATTATGGAAGATTACATAACGAATTGGCAGTTCTCAATATGATAGTTAAAACCTACATAATGTAAAAGCAATTTGCTGAAAATTTCAGTCAAATTGATCCACTATGAACTTAGAACTAAGAGAATGAAAGTTCCGCTTTGCCTTGATCCTCATTACTAAAGTCGGTAAGACAAAACTAGTAGTCTCGGTTATCCATTTAATTGGTAAATCACGAAGGAAAATATTGTAGCAAATCGAACAACAATCCAACAAAAATCGCATGCTAGCCTCGACATCGAGAGTTGATTATAGTCTGGATAAGTTAATTAATGTCTGATTAATAGTTTTTATAACATTTTAGGCCAAAAGAAAGATTTTGCTCTTGCATAATGCATGTGTCATTAAATGTAAAATAATCAATTGGCGTGGTTTTAATATCTTAACTACGAATACCAATGATACATGGATACTTTATTAAGTGATATATGTTAGTGTCTCTCATGATAAAAATAAAGAATCTCTGAGTGGTGATTCACGAATTAACGGAGAGAGAGAGAAATGGGGTTCAACGTCTACTAGACACAAACTAGGTCATTTGGGGACTAACAAATGATTCCTTTTTTTTTATTTCAATACTTCGATTGCACGTAGGGGTCTTTATTTAGCAGTGGGAAGAAACAGGAGGACCGGGAGAAAACCCACACGGTTGGATATTCATGATTTAACAAAAATGAATGACAAAAACGAATGACGCACAGTTACCGTTTTCCTAGATAATAGATGACCGTTTCAATCGTTGCTATACTCGGGTCTAGAACGAACTGTCATGGTAACAGATGTCCAGATGGCAGTGGAATGTTCCATGATAACCGTGTTGTTCCTGTATCAGCTACTGACAACATGTTTATGTTTGATTTGAGGAACTGTGGAAGAAACCCTTAAAGAAGTATATATGATGTGGTAGGTACAAATAAAGTTGGTATGGAAATTACAAACAAGGCCCTGAATTCGAAGTTTCAAAGACTCTTCCACCAAAGCCGTAATTCTGTTAGCCTCAGGTTCCACATATCAAGAAATGTATACATGTATTTGGTTTATTTATGGAAATTATAAACAGTCCTCGACACCTCCCCCCCCCCCACTACCACCAAACGCTGTTACGATTCTTGTACCTTATTTGGAAATCCACACAAAATATGCCCTTCAGTATGGGATAACATGCGAATTTGTTTTCTTTTCAAAGAGCGATTTTCACGTCTATTTTTCGTTCTAATGATATGAGTAAATGATGACATTGTTCCATTCACACATACGGGGGAAAAGGGGCAGGGACAAAAAAAAAAAAAAAAAAAATTTCCAAAAAATCACTAACAATTCAGTTCACATCATCACTCTAATATTATATTCTGATTGAAATTGAATATAAATTATTTATAAATATCAACAATATAGTTATCATTTCATAATAGCACAACACTTTATATATATAGCACGATAGATCTTTCATATTCATAACAAAACTTCTCTACTTTTGAATTCAGCTGAACTTTTACTTTAGTTATCTTACTTTCATTTTATATTATAAGACTTCTTCAATGCTTCTATATCACCAGATGAAAACTCGGTCGAAGTGGATTTTTCAAGTTTTGCAAAAGCACTTGATATGTCTGAAAAAGGAAGAAAATAAAATGAAATGGAATGGGGTTTAAAGTCCTACTCTTCTACTCCGACTGGGCTTATGAAAACGGACATTCTCCATACAGTCTAATTTTTGCCTGGGCAGCGTCACTTCAGCCTACTCTTATATTGAATTATAAATAATAATAATAATAATAATAATCATAAGTGAGATCTTTTATGTTCATGCCAATGTACACAAGATCTCAGTTCGTCGTTGTCCCTAGCAGGCTCTCTGTCCTACACCACTGAGAAGGGGGAGAGACTGAAATGAGATTTAACGTCCACTCGACACAAACTAGGTCATTTTAGGACTAACATGGTTTCAATTTCATTTCAATAATTCGGGATCTTTAGCAGTGGGAGGAAACCGGAGTGCCCGGAGGAAACCCAAGAGGTTGAGAAGGCGCCCCTATCTTCATGCCACATACGCTCACACCAGGGATCGAAACCACAGCCGCAAGCCAGAGGTGACCGGCCAGCTGGAGGTCGAAGCTCTAGACCACTAGGCCATCCCAACCCCCACACTGAGAAGGAGGAACCATGCCAGAAAATCCCGGGATCAAAAACACAGGACCGCCAGGGTAAGCACTGATTGGGAGAATAAAACAGCATAACTACAAGATACACAAGTTACATGTAGAGGGAAAGACATTAACCTTTTTTATCTTCTGCTGACAGAAACATGGAAACTGTAGAAAACCTGGGTACAGTTGATAAATGATGCAACATTTTATAACCGAGATCATTTTCACCTGAAATGTATGTACAAAGATCATGTAAATATACAAATGAAATAAAATGAAATGGGGTTTCACATCCTACTTCCCTGCACCAAGTGGTCTACTGAAGATACGCACACACACCATGTTGTGTACTATGAGGGGAAATTTAACCAGAGAGAAAGAGAGAGAGATAAATGGGGTTTAACCTCCACTTGACACATACTAGATCATTTTGAGACTAACATATGGTTTTTAATTTCATTTTAATAATTTGCTTGCGCGTTAGGGGTCTTTAGCAGTGGGAGGAAACCGGAGGACCCGGAGAAAACCAACGTTGGAAACCAAACTGCAAGGTTTTTGTCTAATCTGAGAATAATTTGACTGCATTATTCCCACGCAGTAGCAGACTTGCTTTTAAAAATGGACTTTCAGGGAACAGCACAAAGTTGAAGGACAAATTTTGATCGGACAGCCGCACTACGTTCTACTCTTCCAACTGCCAAGGGATCTTTTATGTACGAGACCTGTACAGTAGAAACTTACCTTTTGAGACAATGTCTTTGTGTATACATTTTAACATCGTAGTCAACATAGGACCTTCTAATTTATTAGTTATCACTGAAATATATGTATAAAATATACACTCAAACTTATATATACAAAATATACACTGAAATATATATACACAAAATATTCATAACATCACTAGAATCGACAAAATTTTTTTGAATCAGTCTTAATTTATTCTTAATGTTACAGAAGAATGAATAAATAAAATGGGATTTAAAATACTACTTTTCTGCTGCAGATTTCTAGAAGAATGCACATTTCTCATATATTTTTGTAGATTTTCTTAAATGAAATGGGGTTTAGCATTCAACTTTTCTGCCCCAACTAGTATACTGAAGATGAGCATATGCTAAACATAGACTATGAGAAAAATCTGGCCTGGACAGTGGTATTACGTTCTACAGTAGAATCTGCATTAAGCAGCCACCCACGGGAAATTTTAGCATTGACCGCTTAACGGGAGTGGCCTCTTAATAAAATCTCGAGTTTTTTGTGCTGACATCAATTAATATTACGCTTGGGTGCATTTGCATCGGTAAATTTGGCTGTCGATGAATCTTGGACATAACTTCCGTAAACATGTCATTTTGTCCCAACCTTCAATACTACTGTCTATCATTGTCATGCGTTCGATAATAATAATATTTATCCATTTTTGTAAATCTCATGTTTTTTTGTGCTGACATCAATTAATATTACGCTTGAATGCATTGGGAGCAAACACCAATGCAATACTTCACTTGCATCGGTAAATTTGGCCGTCGCTGAATCGCGGACATAACTTCTGTAAACTTGTTATTTTGTACCAACCTTCAATACTACTGTCTATCATAGTGATGTATTCGATAATATTTATCCATTTTTGTGAAGAAAATCGATGAATTAATTTTATTTTGTCAAAGAAGCACACGAACCAAAAAACATCGCTGATTTAGCAACCAAATCACAGGGGGTGTAACTCTGTATGTAATATTACAGGTGGCGCTAAAAACGTCTATTTAACAACATCACGGCTTTTAGTCGGTACTTTCAGTTTATTCAATCAGTATCAAATAATGTCCCGTTACGTGTGAAAACAATGATCAGGTTTGTCGTTTAATAAAACAAAAGATTAATTAACAGATAATCCCGGGTTAATTGGTATTTTCACATTTCTTTTTATCTGATTTGTGGGAGTCCAGTTAATTGATTACTACTCACAGGATTAGCGGGGGTGTTACGAAGAACGACAAGATGGTATCATTCAACAATGGCCGTTGAATGGGCGATGTTTTGTTAAATTCATTTGCAAAATAGTGACCGCTGGCCGCGTCAGAGGAGTGACCGTTGAATAAAGAGATGAAACAATAGAATTTTTACGGGGGGAATTTATTGTGACCGCTTACAAGGCGATGTCGCTGAATAGGAGTGGCTGCTCATACGGATTCTACTGTACTCTTATTTTGAATTCCAATTGACGAGTATTATCTTATGTACACGTCAACAGATAAACATGCCCTTGGTTTTTTTGTGTCGTTTGAAGAACTAGACATTGTAGGGAGAGAGAGAGAGACAGAAATGGGGTTAAACATCCACTCAACACAAACTAAATCATTTTGGGACTAACATATGGTTTTATGTTATTTCAATAATTCGCTTGCGCGTAGGGGTCTTAAGCAGTAGGATGAAACCTGACGACCCAAAGAAAACCCACGAGATTGGACAGACGACCTTACTCCTTGTCACGTACAACCGGGGGTTCAAAACCACGCCAGTTGACACAATGACAGGCTTTATGATACAGCACGCTCGTGCTAACTATTCAGCCACCTTTCCCCCCTAGATATAGAACCGGCTGCCAGATCTGGTTCATTCAATATAACATGGATGGTTGAGTGGAATTGTGGGATATATCGTATTTACCTTTAGGTAGTTCTTGTGGAGGCACTTGTCGTAAAAGGTCAGTGTAGGGCTCAGATTGTTTTGATGATTTCAACGAGTTCCAAGCTGTCATAAATTCATACGGTGTGGCTTTTATCTTTTTCGGATCAATGGATGAAGTCTGCATCTGACCCATGACAGGAGAACTTTCTTTCGATCCCTGTTTCTGTTTCTTCTTCTTGGTGGATTTTGACTGAACAGCACCATCTGTAGGGGATTGAGCATCTGTTTCCGTCTTAGAGGCAGCGTCTGATTCTGACGATTTTTTTGAATCTGCCTTTGATTTTTTTGAGGATTTTGACTCTGTTTCTGACCCACTTTTGCTATCTTTTTTCGACGATTTTGATTCAGATTTCTGTGATTCAGATGACGTCCGTTCTTTTTTCGCTGCCTTTTCATCTGTTTTCGTCACTTCAGCTTCTTCCTCTTCTACTACCGTTTCGCCCGTTTTTTTTGCTTTTGCTTTCGCCCGTCTTTTCGCCGACTTTGATAACGGTGCCTCGGGCTGCTTCGGTTCCAACCAATCCAAATCTTCTTGTATCTTCTGCATCTCCTCCTCTTTTGACACAACAACAGGTGATTTCGCTTTTTCTGTCGCCTGCAGAGGTTCGTCGTTCTTGCCTTTGTTCTTTTTATTCTTAAACGTCTTTCCCGTTTCTTGTGGTTCTTCCGATGACTTTCTAGAATCTCTCCCCGACGATGATTTCACACCTTCTGTTTTGTTTGCCTTTGAAGATTTTTGAGTAGATTTTGATTCAGGCTTGGTGTCTGGGACGGCTTCTTCTAAAACTTAAACAAACAAACAAAAAATAGAATAAAATTTGAAAGCTGTTGACTTCGTCTCAACATAAAAACTGATTCATAGAATTTGAAGGCTGTTGACTTTGTCTTACCACAAAAAATTAATTCAATTCACAACTTACATGAGATGCAATTTGCAATTTTTCGCTTGAGCACAGAGGGGAAAAAGACGGAGGATCCAGAGTAAATTTAATGATATAATGGATAATCGAGATTTAGTCTCAGTTGTCCAGGACCCTTACTAAGATAATAAACGATCTACACTGCATCTTCAAAAAGCGCTAACGTTGCACACAATAAAGAAATTTGAACGATATCTTTAATATATTTTTTTCATAATCTTTTTAAAAATTATTACAGCAATAACAGCCAGCTCTTTATCTAAATCTTACATAATGCTTTTAATCAATATTTTACATTTGTCAAAATACCTTTTTTAACATCCGCTGTGATTTCTTCTATCGTACGTGGCTTCTTCTTCATATTTGTCTGCTCTGCTGGGGGAGTGTTTTCTTTTATAAATATCAATTCCTACAAAAAAACAAGAAATTTATAAATATCATTATCTACAAAAAAACAAAAGACATACAGAAATTTATAAATATCAATTCCTACAAAAATCCATTGACAAGACCATTAAAAACCCATATTCTGGTTCTTGATAATGAAAAATTGACAAGTTTTGTCCAATGACATCCATGCCCGGATGACCTCAGCTTGTCGTCTCCCTGGTTCAATAAGTTGTCTAATCACTTCAATGGGCAACTGCAGCCATTCCCAATAAAGAGAAACCTCCAATTCAACACAATAACAGTACCCCGAAACAGAAATTAAACATTCTTTAAGCCTAAAATGTTATCCAAATTATTAATTAGACATTAATTATATAACTTATCCAGACCATAATCCGCTCTGTGATTTCAATGCTAGCCTGCAATTTTTACTGGATTGGAATCTGATCTACTGCTCAACGCTCATTGATGATTTAAATCAAAAAATGGATAATCGAGACTATGGTTTTTTTTTTTTATTGTACCAACTTTAGTAATGATGATCGAGGTTAAGCCTAAAATGAAATTGCTACATTATCATTTTTTTTACTATTATAGTGAGAACTGCCCGCTCATTATCTAATCTCCCATCATATATCTTTAAATCAAAACTTCTGGAAAAAAAACCAATCCCAAGCTGTTTCACTTACCTCTTTATATATTTTTCTAACAGCATCAAATTCTTTCTGGGCTGCTGTATTTTTGGGATCTAGTTTAAGGACTTGAGACAGATCTTGTAGACAATCTTTATAATGTTTTAACATCTGGAGAAAAAAAAATCATTCACACTTAGAATGACATCGTTTTAAAACTTAACTGGACAAGGTTTTTTTTTAAATAGAGAGGTTTTGCAACTTTACATTTACACTTATTTTTAAACTTAAGACGATTAAAATGCCAAGGAATCTTTTACGTGCACGCCGATGTGTACACAAGACCTCGGTTTTTCATCCCATCCAAACAACTAGACAGCTGTCCTTGTCAGGCCCTCCTTTCTGTATCACTGACAAGGGGAAACTACGCCGGAAAATCGAGATGGATTTTCTCGGCCAATGCAGGGATCGAACACCCGACCTCCGTGCTAGCGAACCAGAGCCTTACCCATTTCGCCATATGATCCCCCATGATGTGAAGCACACGTAATAAAAGTGTGTGTATGATGGACAGCAGCCTCTATAACTGTAAGCACATAACAATCAGCTAAACCTTGTTTAATTTGTATAATTAAATTGTTAAGTTGCGAAACCTCTCTAAACCATCTAACAGTCCACCAGTTAGTCTCTCGAGCACTACCCACGATATTAGTATAGATTCAACACCACTCAATACTGTCATATTGTGGTATATTCTATTTCATTGTGGTCTGAATCTTTATGTTTAAGAAGTCACAAGTTGTCTCCCTTAGGTTGTAAGTCATTTGTTTTTTGAGTAATAAAGAAATAGATTGGAATTCTAACATAGAGAATGGTTGTTTTTTAATTTCACCCACATGTTACTGTGTAACACCTCTGGATCCAAGGATCCAAATATAACAATACATACCTTATTTGCCAGACCTCTTCTATACAGAGCTTTACAATTTGTACTATCGAGTTCTATCGCTTTATCACAATCGCTAGCAGCTTCCGCAGGCTGAAATAATAACATTTAAAAATCAGTCAGTTTAAATATGAAAACAAGTCCAACAATTTCGTCATCTTGTTCTTCGCATTTTCAAGATTGGGAGAGTGCTCTTCACTTATTACGTGGAAAATTCTGATTTAATGATGTTACTTCAAATTCCAACTGCTAAGAGATCTTTTACGTGCAGCACCAATCAGAACATTACACAAAAGTTCATAATCCGACCCCAAGTTCACAAAGCATTCTCAGGCTTAAGTTCAGAATTGGCTCACTTTTCAATCACTGTTTATGAGAAATATATTTGATCCAGAAACACAAAACTTTGCACATTGATTTTTATTGATGTATTTGATACATTAAAACAACTAAAGGGCTATTTTAATTAAAATCAGGCTTACAATTTTGAATAAATTCTTAAGTCTGAGAATGTTTTGAGAACTCTAGGCCTGGTCTCATCTGAACGGCAAGAACATCTGTACACAATGTGTTGAATATTAATATTAATACTGGAACTAACCTGATTAAGTTTGAGGTAACAATGAGCTCTATTGGTATAACCCACGGGATTATCTGGACTCAGTTTTATACATATATTATAACATTCTACAGCTTTATTAAACTCACTCTATAAAAAATAATAACAGATTTATTATAAAATAACAACTTATTCAGGGCTAAAAAATTCAGGCGAATCTCCGAATCTGATTCACGCAAAAGCTTACGCAGCGAATCTACAAGAATTTGCGTAAAAATTTTCTAAAAAAAAAAAAATTATTGTCAAGTCCGACTATTGATGTCAGTCAGGGTAAGTGTTCTTAGATGCCTGTATTTTGTCGGCTTTAGCAAGGTACGTGACTTACGTGATGGACAAAAGACTACAAATTGTGTTATGACATGGTGAAGTATCAGTTTATTTTGGCTACAGTATTTTCTGGCTATTACTTTTTACACTATATAAGTGTTTACCCAAAAGTCAATCTAATGGCTTTATTTTTTTATCATTTTGTATTTTGGTGTTTTAGATTAACACAATAAACACAATTTTGTTTTTAAGACAGTATTATTAATTAAGATTCGGAGGATTCGCGCAGATTGCATATATGAGAATCCATTTAAATTCTCACTAAAAATGACGAATTTTTAGCCCTGGGCTAATGAAGACAGACATACGTCATACAGTGTGCTATGAGGGAAATTTTGCCGTACAGTGGTGTACTATGGCCTAATCTTAATTAAATAGAATTACAACTACCAAGGGATCTTTTATGTGCATGCCAATGTGTACATGGGACCTCGGTTTTCTGTCCCATCCAAACGACAAGGCAGCTGTCCTTGTCAGGCCCTACATGTGTCAATTTGGAACTCTCTGTTCTTAAATTTGATATCACCGTCCCCAATATATCTATAATCATATCACCGATTATATATGAGACAAAGCAACTGTTTTCAAAAAATCAGAAATATTTTGAATACGAACCTTTTGAACGTGATTATTGCCTAACTTTTTGCATTCTTCAAATTCTAAATCGGGATTGGGTAGTTCCTCTGGTGGCGGACTAGATTCTGTGGGGACAACAGACGGAGAACTTGCGGCGCCATCTAGAATTATCTCAGGTATCTCATATGATAAAGCTGTAACCATGGGAGGTAACTTCTCCCTCCAAGTTGGACCATCTAATTGTTGTAATATATGTTGACATCTGAAAAAACAAAACAAAACAAAATGAAACAAGCCAACAGTGAGGCTGGTGTCCCCCACCGAAATGCCAAAGTAAATAGATAACACATATTAATTATTCGCACATTTATTTTTTTCTAAAGTATCGAGCAATCAAACTATACACTAAGTTTCTTCATCAGATATAATCAAGATTATCTTGTCCCAAAGCATCGACCAATGAAATTGATTTGCTCTGCTTAGCTTCAGCTCGAATGTTAATCATTTAACTCAGCCACGACATTCACCTGATGAACATTACATCAAGTTTAACCATTCTACCGCAATTAAAAGCAAAGTTGTTGTGTTCCATAGTCTTGGCCAATCAAATTGCTTATCGCTCAGCTTACCCTGAACAGAAAATGTACATTATCGAACTTAGTCAAGGTATTGATGTAATGAAACTATACACCAAGTTTCATCACTAAAGTTATCGTGTCCCAAAGCATCAACCAATCAAATTGCTTATCTATGCTTACCCTAAGCGGAAAATGCTCATCTTCGAACTCCACCAAGGCATTCCTAATAAACACCTATACTAAGTTTGAACATTGTAACTCAATTAGAAAGAGAATTATTGTGTCCCAAAAAATGTGACAGACGGACGGACGGACAGAAAGACAGACAGACAGACGAACCCATTTTAACAGTCCCCTGCTTTCTTCGGAAGGCGGGGGACAAATATATTAGTACATGTACATAAAGACAGGTTGCCGAAACAGCAAAGTACATGTAATTTGTCCCGGAACTCAACAACAGCTGTCAATATTTTTTTATCTTTTGTAGGCAATGGAGAGAGGGAAAGAAATGGGGTTTAACATCCGCTCGACACAAACTAGGTCATTTTGGGACTAACATGTGGTTCAATTTTATTTCAATAATTAGCTTGCATGTAAAGGTCTTTTGCAGAGGGAGGAAACCACACCAGTTGACTCAATGTCAGACCTTGTGATACAGTGTGGACGTGCTAACTATTCGGCCATCAACCCCCCCTTCCTCTGTCGGTAGTGGGATCATGTACAATTTAATAAAGAGTGATGAAGGGGAAACTCATCAAATAATAATAATTAACATCTGATACACTATAGTTTTACAGCAACTAAGTTGTCAAAGCAGTCCATAAAAGCAAACAATATTTGTTGTTTCTTTTTATATTTTGTAGGTGATGGAAGCATTTACACGACACTAAAGAAAATGGTTATATACCAAGTTTCAACAAATGTATTATCGCAGTCAAAAAAGGAGTTATTGTGTCCACGATTTATAGATGGATAGACAGTTTTATAAGCGGTTGACCCAGCATAGCATGGGTACAGCCAGTAACCGGAAGTAACATAAGCTTAACTCTGAAACCGGAAGCGGCAGTCCATCACCACCAGCAGGCCTATGTTACTCCCCCGTCCAATTTACCCCTATACCCCAATAATATAAGCCTTGGGACAGCCCTGGCCAACCTTGAACAGACAGACAGGCAGACGACAAATATTATTAAATATATTTACCTGGAGGAACCTGATTGAGCTAAGGCTACTGATGAATCTATACTTAATATATGTTTATAATCTACATACGCTTGACTATATCTGAAAATATACCGTCAATTCATAAAAACTTAATTCAAGTAAATCGGCTTAATATCTGAAAATATACAGTGTATTCATAAAAACTTAATTCACGTAAATCGGCTTAATTTCTAGGTAACCCTTTCCTAGTCAGTTCTAATGCTGGCAAGTTGAATCGATGTATCAGGATTCACATTCGCACAATTCACGTATTGAATCGCCATCGTGACTCTTTATTTTTCATGTCAGTAATCTATCAATCTTAATTATACACATTACACATTATCTATAGGTATACAAACACTCTAAAAGATAAGAGTTTAATAAAGAGTTGGCCATTCTTGTTGTTAATCCAAGATGAGTTTTGTTAATCCAAGATGAGTTTTGTTAATCCAAGATGAGTTCAATATCCCAAAATGAGTTTTTGTTAATCCATGATAAGTTTTATATTAACATCTTAACCCTACGTTAATCCAAAATGAGTTTAATATCAACATGAAAACTCTTGTTAATCCATGAGCTAATTAATCAATCTGTTAATAATCCACACCCCTAGTGAAAGTTAACAGCTGTAAACCCAAACACATTATCTAATCTATATGGAACATTTTAAACCCAATATTTTTTGATGACTCCGAACAATTACCCAGCAATAGTTTGAAATAGTTTGAAACTAAACATTAAATACAAGAACCTCTCACCAAAAAAACATGACATGATACCCGAGTTGCAGTGACGTAAACTTCGTTTAATTCAAGATGAGTTTTATATAAACTTGCCATCTTACTTTTCTAACTACCCAATACCCGAGTTGCAGTGACGGAAACCTACTTTAATTCAAGATGAGTTTTATATAAACTTGTCAACATACTTTTCTAACTACCCAATACCCGAGTTGCAGTGACGGAAACCTACTTTAATTCAAGATGAGTTTTATATAAACTTGCCAACATACTTTTCTAACTACCATATACTTTAATCCAAGACGAGTTTTATATAAATTTGTTAACTTACTTTTCTAAATGTTCACATGCTGCCGCCCGTCTGAGTAATGGTTTAACGATGTGAGGAATAATATCCAGAGATCGTTGACAATCGGTTATAGCAGCTTTACAATGACCTGTCTTCAGATAACACGCAGCACGATTACTGTACATTAACGATAAATTCACTTGTTGATTGATCACATCTATAAATAGAACAAAATACAGGGGGTTATACACATATATACACTAGCTGATGGATCACATTTCATAGAGGGGGTTATACACATATATACACTAGCTGATGGATCACATTTATAAATAGGGGGTATATAAATAGAACAAAATAGAGGAGGTTATACATATATATACACTAGCTGACGGATCACATTTATAAATAGAGGGGGTTATACACATATATACACTAGCTGATTAAAATACAGATCTATATTTTTTTTCGTTTTTTTTATACTTTAAACGGACTCTACTACATGAAAATCTGATCGGTTGTAGTGGAAGGTCATGTCAGAGGTAATATAAGTGGTTTTCAACCCTATAATGCCAGACATCTGATTAACATAGTTCCGTGCACCTCAGACCAAAAAGTTGCCGTAACAAATCGTTTCATCGACTAATCCCTCACATCATCCAGAACGCGGGTTATATAACAACTCTTCCAGATCCTAGTGTAGTAAAGACACATAAAATGAAATTTGGAACTATAAGAAAACGGAACAAAATAGGGTTTAAGGTCCTCACAATACAAACTAGGTCATGGTTTCCTGGTCCAATTTTATTTCAATAATTTGCTTGCGCACAGTGGTCTTTAGCAGTGGGAGGAAAACGGAGGACCCAGAATAAACTAACGAGATTGGACAAGAGACCCTACTCCTTGTTTATGTCATGAATGAGTTACCCCAGACCAAGAACACATGCCGTTCAGGAGGGAGTTGCCCAAGACCAAAATCACAACCATGATAAAGATATATATCTGTACACCCGGAGTTACCTACCTTTTTCTAATTCGTCGATGAGATGTGTATATCTTAATATTGCTTTTCCATATTGACCAGTTTTAAACAACGCACTACCCTCTTCCTTAACAGCGACCAGATTAGACGGCAACTTTTCTTGTTTAAATACTGTACGTCCAGAATAAGCGCCCTCTGCTTGTGGACATGTTTCTGCTGGTTTTGTTTCCACCTTTAATTCCGGTTGTGTTTCTGGAGACACCCGATCGTCCTCATCTGAATCAGATGACACTGATTGTTGTCGTGGAGACATAGTTTTTGGTCTGGCACCAGTTTTGGCCCAATCCTCTTTTTCTTGCTTTTGGATGTCGTCCTGTTTTACAGATTCAACTTTTGCAGACATCGTGTCAGTGTTTTCGTCTGTTATTTCTGTGATTGTCAAACCTGATGGTTTCTCAACTTCAATTTCTTCTTCAAATTCATTATCCGAGTCTGTCATATTATTTGTAAATCCTGGAGGTTTATCCGGAAGGGTCTCAGTGTTAACAATACCCATGCCCATCGCATTCAGGTCAATATCCTTGTTTATATTTACGCAATTTTCAATTTCATCCAGAGACCAAATGTCTTTCTCTGGCTTCTTCTTGTGTGTCTCTACCTTTGCTTCTACGACCTTTTGAGCCGTTGCCTTGTTCTTTCTCGCTGCAGGATCTTCATGCAGGCCATTTTGTTTATGAACAGGAATTTCTTCTATTTTACTTTTAGCGTTTGAGCCATTACTTTCTGGAGTTGTCCCGTTGACGTGATTAATCTCGTCGTCCGAACCTTCCGTTTCTTCGATGACCATTCTCCGCCCCTTTACTTTTCTTTCCTTCTTCCCTTTCTCTGCCTGTTTACGAAGATCAGCGCTTTCCTTAAGCATTTCCTGAAATAAACAAATAAAGGTTGCCAGGCAATGAAGCATATGCCCACAGCAGTTCCTTTAATGATGCAGACTAGGTCATTTCGGAATTAACCCATGGTTCAATTTTATTTCAATACTTCGCTTGCGCCGTAGCGGTCTTAAGCAGAGAGATGAAACCGCAGGACCTGGAAGAAACCCACTAGTTCGAGAGGTGACCCTACGGCTTGTCACATACAACTGGGGAATTGAAACCATGCGCTAACCATCTGGCCATCAACCCCCATGAGAAATGAAATGAAATGAAATGGGGTTTAACGTCCTACTCTTAACCCCCATGAGAATAAAAGAAATTACATATTAATAAGGGTAATAGAGAGAGAGAAAGAGAGAAATGGGGTTTAACGTCCACTCGACACAAACTAGGTCATTCCGGGACTAACATATGGTTTCATTTTATTTCAATAATTCGCTTGCGCGTAGGGGTCTTTAGCAGTGGGAGGAAACCGGAGTGCCCGGAGAAAACCCACGAGGTTGAGAAGGCGCCCATATCTCCATGTCACATACGCTCACACCAGGGCTCGAAACCACTCTGAAAGTAATCCTTAACATGTGGTGTGTAAAAATAAAGGCAATCAAAAAATAAATTGATATTCATGAGCATTTACAAACTTGTTCAAAATAATCAAGGGCAATAACTCAGGCAGTAATTTTCAGAAATCGTTAAAAATCAACGCACACTGCTTTTTCTAGCATTTAAATTCCACACAAAATGAAATGTGTTTAGCGTCCTACTGTTCGGCTACGACTGGGATAATGAAGATGGGCATAGGCGACTTAAAATTCCAAGTGCCAAGGGATATTTTACGTCCAATCTAATGTGTACACAGGACCTTGGTTTGTCGTCCTTTATGTACCGCACAAAAAGTCTTACCTTGGCTCGTTTGTTATTTTCATCCAGATTTAGTATATCATTGAGATCACGATCTGCTGATTCTACATCTTTCAGGCCCAGGTACGCCGTACTTCTTCTTAATAACGCTGAAATACAAACAAATGCAATTAACCATCATAGAGCTAAATCAGTCTATTGCAGGTCTCATATTCAGCGTCAAATGTTTTAAAGAGAGAAATGGGGTTCAACATCCACTCGACATAAACTTGGGACTAACAAGTAGTTTAATGTTTAGTTTTAAACCACAGTTGGCAAATTGTTCCAAATCATTGAGAATTATCAAAGGATATTGGATTCCTACTGTCATATATATATAGTTTACAATGGTCAGTTTAGATTAGATAAATGAATACTGTTGGGTGTATAACTGTTGTGTAATTAATCAGTCTGTTGTAGTGAATATGAATCCTAGAGACTCAGTATTTATAAATTTACCTTTGATATTGTCCGGTTCCTCATCTAGTACTTCATCACAATCTTCCACAGCTTCTTTCCATTTCTCTAATTTCAAATCTACAAATGGAACCAACAAAAACAATTTCAGAAAAGCTAATTGGGTTCCAAAGATTCAAAAGGCCGCAGGTGAGTCAATATCAATGCTAGAGTCATATATTTGGCAGTTTTACATTATTCTGTATATGTACTATATGGCATATATTTGTTTCATAATTGTCTGAGAAGGTCATTGGCCAACTTTCTTGACATGGAATGACGCTACTGTCTGTCATTATGTCTGTCATTTTACTGATATTTCTAAAATGTCTGGCACCAAGTTAGATATAAATGTCTAGAACAAGTTCAATATTACCATGTAAAATGTCAGGTGGTTGTTGTTAAATATTGCCTGCCATTTTGTCAGGAACATGTAAAATCCTTATTTCCAGGTCTTGTGTGAGGTACTTATAATATTAAATGGGGTTTAACGTATAAAGACTGGCATACGCCATACACTGTGCTAAAACCTTCTCTTATTTCGTATTCCAACTATCGAAAGATCCTTTACATGGACAGGACCTCGGTTTTTCGTACCATCCAGAGAACTACACCATACATTGTCCTTCGCAAGGTCCTCCATCTTGCACCACTGCCAAGTGGGGGCTACACCTTAATCGGGACCTCCTGGTTTAATGAGCCTACTTACTGATCCCCTGTTACACGCTAATATACTTACACGCTAAAGCTCTATTATTATATAAATTAGCCGTCTGCACCAAGGATAAACTTCGGGTGTAGTATAACAAAGCTTCTTCATAATCATTACATTTAAACGCCTAAAATAATACACAGAAAAAACACACAGAAACAATTGTTAGTGGATCATTTAAAACCTCTAATCAGTTTTTCTAAGGCCTAAGCTACTTCATTATTTGATTAACAGACAACATTTTTCCTAAAAGTAAATACCAGGAATTCTCGTATTTAAGCCCTTCTGTTATTAAGCCAGTTTAAATTCGAATTTAAAATTTATTATAGAGTGGTCTCCCTTTTAAATTTTCAAATCACAGGTTCAGGGCTTAAATATGAGAATTCCTGGTAAGGTATAAATGCAACAAAAATTGAAGTCACAATATCGATGACACGATCATTGAAGATATACTTCCAGCGCACCTGATTGACACTTAATTAGCCATGAAGGAATATTTACTCCGACAGTCGTAATACGGTCTACTATTGTTTTGATTTCTAACTATCTACTAATTATATAAATGGGACTCTGATTTCCTGTCCTATCGGATTGACACAAAGCTATCCAGGTCAGTTCCTGTATCTTGCACGCAAATGGAATTTCCGAGGGAACTTTCTTGGTTTTCAAAATCGGGATTGAAACTGACTGAGTCGGAGTTTATTACAAGTGGTAAGTTACCTCATTGCCTTTATCTTTTTCTCGTCCAGCTCGTACACAGATCTCATCATAAGATAAACCTACAATAATCAACAACCAAATCATTTGGATGAAAATATATAACAAGTGGTAAAAACTGTAGTTTCTATGGCGATCACAAGGTTTCTGATATTCAAAAATCCAATAATTATGATCCACAAGCTAAAAACGTGATTTTTATACTATCAGGGGCCAAAAACAAGAGATTTTAACATAAACTCAAACAAGGTCATTTCACAGCTAACATATGGTTACCTGATTAATTCGCTTGTAAATAGTGGTCTTTATTACTAGCCGGAGAAATATGAAGTACCCACAGAAAACCCACTTAAAACAGAGAGAGAGAAATGGGGTTTACCGTCCACTCGACACAAACTAGGTCATTTTGGGACTACACTTAACACGGAGAGAGAGAGAGAAATGGGGTTTAACGTCCACTCAACACAACCAGGTCATTTCGGGACTAACATACGGTTTTAATTTTATTTCAATAGTTTGCTTGCGCGTAGGAGTCTTTAGCCGTGGGAGGAAACCGGAGTTCCAGGAGGAAACCCACGAGGTTGAGACGGCGCCTTATCTCCATGCCACATCACTCACACCGGGGCTCAAAACCACAGCCGCAAGCCAGAGGTGACCGGCCAGCTAGAGGTCGAAGCGCGGCACTCTAGACCACTAGGCCATCCCAACCCCCCACACTTAACACAGACTACTTATTAAATTTTGATACTATATAAGGTATGGTTCAATTTAATTTCAATAATTCATCTGCACATGTTTGACAGACGGTGCTAGTCTTTACCACATACAAGCTAGGAATCAAAATCATGACAGACCTTATGATCTAAATTTCACACATTGGACCATTCATTCATCCCCCAAATTTAGATCTATATTTCAATCAGAATATAAACAATACCTTCGGAGTCAACTTTAGTTGAGATATCCACAACTTTTTTATTTGTTCTAATATTCGTATTCTCTTCTTGTTCTTTTTTCTTTCGTACTTCCTCTTGATCAATGTTATCCAGTTCTTTATCGACATCAATCCTATAAAATAAAACAACCCAAACTGATCAGAGAAATAGACATAAATATCCAGCAAACACAATTAAAGCCTGTTATCGAAGTTAGAAGATTTATGAAACAGAAGTAAAGGGAGTTACCTCCCTTTGTGAGAGTAAAATAGCATTGGCATATGACCATTTTCCACGACAAAACTCCTCTCATGCTGGAGAGAGGTCCCAAAGAAAAAACAGGTTAGCTTTGGGGAATTAGAGAATTCAATTCCAGAGCATTCAATCGAGTATCTCCTAAATGTCCAATATATTGGTATATACTTACTTATCCCAATCAGAATAAGATCTTGGTAGCGATGATTTATTACTTTTAACGTCTTGTTTCGATTCCTACAAACAATATACATCAAATAATATAAAAAAACATTGTTTGAGATGCAATTTTTATTTTGAACATTGTAAATCTGGCTGTGACTTCCACTACACAGAGAACATATGTTCTATTTCATTTCAATAATTCGCTTGCGGGTAGGGGTCTTTAGCAGTGGGAGGAAACCAGAGAAAACTCACAAGGACGGACAGAAGAACCAACTCCTTGTCACATACAACTGGGGAATCAAAACAACGCCAGTTGACTGAATGACAAACCTTATGATGCTAACCATTCGGCCATTCAACCGCCTGACTTCCATGACAACTCCGTTATCCTTTAGTTGTGCTGTTCTAGCGAGTGTCTGTACCGATGTTTAGTTTCAAATCATTGTTAGCAAATTGTTCAAATTCGTTGATAATCAACATAAATTATTATGTTCCTACTGTCGCATAGTTCCGTCTAAGATTAGAAAAAGGAGTGTTGGGTTTATAAATGTTTGCTTTCACTAACAAGACTAATGTAGTCTCGTCTTCTACTCTCTTATTCCAGTTTGTACCAAACTGGACATGTTCTAAGGTAATATCTGTCATAATTAAGCAATGAAATGGGGTTTAATTCCTACTGTTCTGCTCCGATTGGGCTGAAGACCGGCATATGACATGCTGTGTGTTGTGACGGGAATTTTGCCCAGACAGCGACGCACAACTCTTATATCGAATTCCAACTGTCAATAAATCTTTTCCATGCACGCCAATGTGTACACAGGACCTCTGTTTTTAGTTCCATCCAAACAACTAGACAGCTGTCCTTGTCAATCCTTCCACCGACACAGGAAACCATCTTGTGAGCGAACCCACAACCACCAGCATCTTACTCATTTAGTCACTGTGGCTCTTGTCATAGTTAAGAAGGAAACAAGACTGGACAATAAAACAAAAATAAATTTAAACATTACCTGTTTTTTGGTAGACAAGTTGATCTGCCCTTTCCTGACTGGAGGCAGTGTCTTATTTCCTGTTAGAGTTGTGTCCCCTGATCCACCATCCTTACCCTTCATGGCTGACAGAAAATCCTACAAATAAAATTAGCAAGTTATGCTCATGAGAACCTCCATCTTTTACCTTGTGCCCTGTCATGAAAGATTTATTTCTTTGGCATTCTAATCGTAACTGGAACATCAGCCAGTGCCAGATTCTGATGGGGTTCCTCCAAATCCCCCACCTAGAGGAAGATGAAAGAGTGTTTAAAACACATGATGAGCCCAGCCGAGCATGAATGAGGATGTTATAAGACCAGTGAGTCAAGACCACCGATGGATTTAGATAAAGATATGTTCTATCCGTTTATGAGAACTATCCCAATCCAATACCCGAACGACAAGATTAAACAATACATGGACTAAAAGCAGAGGGACAAAATAACCTGTTTAACAAACACCAACAAATTATAATTTTACCTGCATATCCTCCTCCATCTTATTTTTCTCGTCTTTTTGTAAATCACCTGGTCGTAATACAGGAGTTTCTTTTCTCAAAATACGACTAAAAACAACAAAAACACAGATATATTCCAGCCATGGCGTAAGGCACCTCTCACAAACATTACCAATTACAAATTATCACACAACAGGAATAGGCATAATTGAACAGAAGAGAATGCATACCACACCATTTTGGTAAAATACGGCGAGACAAAATCAAAGCCATTTTGGTCCTAAAAATTCAATAATTTTCTTGCACACAGCATTCTTTAGTATATCAAGGGAGAGAGACAATTTGGGTTCAATGTCCACTCAACACAAACTAGATCATTTCGGGACTAACACAGTATTATTTCAATACTTTGCTTGTGAGCGGGGGATCTTTAGCAGTGGGTGGAAATTGGCGGACCTGGAGAAGACCCAAAAGGCCACCCCTACTCCCATCTTCAATAGAAGGCTTGATCCCGCTTTAACTACGTACATCTTATCAAGCCCTTCACATAAAACCCTGCATATTGGGTAAAAAGCCCAGATTGGGAGCCTATCAGATTCATTGGTCGTCGTGAATACCAAGTCTTGTGCTTCTAGCTAAAATTTTTACATCTGACAATCGAGTTGCAAAGTTCAAAGATAAATCAATGTCAAGGTTACTTGTTTTCCTTGAGCTTCTCAATTTAAAAAAACAACTTTCAACGACTGTATACTTGTTTGTTTACAGTGTGTTATGTGCCACAACCTCGGATTGGATAATGCTAATTAGTCACGTGTCTACACAACGAGCGCAAAAGTTTGGGGATTGCTAAGTATTGAAGCAACGGTTAGATGTTGTAAAACTCACGGACGTTGCTTAAGGAACATGCCCTACTCCTGGTCCCATACCAGTGTGGAATTGTAACCCCACCAGTTGACTCAATGACAGAGAGAGAGAGAGAAATGGGGTTTAATGTCCACTCGACACAACTAGGTCATTTCGGGACTACTATATGGTTTTTAATTTTATTTCAATAATTCGCTTGCGCGTAGGGGTCTTTAGAAGTGGGAGGAAACTGGAGTGCCCGGAGGAAACCCACGAGCTTGAGAAGGCGCCCCTATCTTCATGCTACATACGCTCACACCAGGGATCGTAACCACAGCCACAAGCCAGAGGTGACCGGCCAGCTAGAGGTCGAAGCGCGGCACTCTAGACCACTAGGCCATCCCAACCCCCACTCAATGACAGACCTTATGATCTAATTTGCATGTGAAACACAATTTGGTAAACCGACACCACAACAAGGTTGTTTATAAAATAAAGTTACATGTAGCAGGGGGTATGGATAAAGTCTTGTTTTAGGATTTTATTTCTTTTTATTACCTTTTTGGGTTCAGTTTTTCAAGTTTCTCAACAGCAGCTTTTTCTAAGTCCGGATAAAATCCTTCTTCTCCAGATCTGTATGAAAAAAAAATTATTTATACTTATACTGCATACAATTTTGTCAGATACAATATAGGGAGGAAAAGAAATGAAATTTTAATGCCCTACTTTCCTCCACTGACAAGTAAATGTGTTTAATTCATATTTCGGAATTTTATATGCATTATTTGTTGAATTATTCTATTTATATACACATGGATGGACCTTATAATGCACAATATCAATGATTTTTTTAATGAAAGGAATATAACTTTGTATCTATCATTTGACATATTCTTACCAGGAGGAGACATTTATAATTTGTTATAACTTTTGTTTAATGCTTTTTTTTATTGTACAATGAAATGTTGATTTAATTAAATATGTTTTATCTAACAGGTCTAATGTAGATGGACATTTTGTTTGGACAGCGTCGCAATGGCCAGCTCTTATTTTGAATTCAAGGCTTCTTTCATGTTCGCGAAAATGTGTAAACCTAGGGCCTCTATCCCATTCGAACAATTATATATGGTACCTTGCCAGGTCCTCTGTCATGAACCACCGCTGACAAGGGAGAACCACACCAGAAATTCCTGATGAACTTTCTCGGCCAATGAAGAGGTCTAACCAAGGGACCCCCAGTTAGCAGGTCAACGGCTTCTTCACTGAGCCATCCTAACTCCCCAAGAGATTTTATACCCTTGTTTCCTTACCTCAAAACTTTGATGATTTTCTCCAGTTCCTTTACGTTTTCACACTCTGATATAAACGTGTAGTCAAGGCAACTAAGTGGCAAGTCATATTTCTTTGTTTTTTCTAACTGTATTGCCGATTCTGTCATGGTTTAATTAATACTACTTTAATAATATTGACCTAAAAAATAAAAAAATAAATATATTTTTTTCGAACTGTATTGCTGAATTTGTCAGGGTAAATCTAACACTAGTTTAATCCATACTAATATTTGTGACTGTTTTTTTTAGAAATGGGTTTAATGTCCACTCGACACAAACCAGGTCATTTTGAGCCTAAAATATGGTTCAATTTTATTTCAATAATTCACATGCGCATGGGGATCTTTCGCTGTGGGAAGAAAGCAGAGGACCCGAAGAAAACCCTTGAGGTTGGACAGACGACCCTACTCCTTGTCACGTACAATGGGGAATCGAAACCACGGCAGTTGACTCAATGACAGACCTAATGATACAACGCGCGCACACGCCACACACTAACCTGGGCATTCAGCCATCCAACTCCCCCAGGGTTAGCGACTACACGAGGGTTGTGCTGTCCTGAGGGGTAAGCTCAAACCAGGAAGTAACATAGGCTATGTGACGTTGGCCTGCTACTGCTAATAATAACACTGATATAAGTTACCAAGTGTCATCAAAACAAGCCAACAGTGAGGCTGATGTCCCCCGCCGAAATCCCAAAATAAATAGATGACACATATTAATTAATCGCACATTTATTTTTTTCAAACGTATCGAGCAATCAAACTGAACACGAAGTGTCATCCAAAAATTGCTTATCTCTGCCTACCGTAAGAAGAAAATGCTCATCTTCGAACTCCATCAAGGCATTGACCTAATAAGCATACACACCAATTTTGAACATTTTAACTCAATTCATAGGAGAGTTATTGTGTTCCAAAGTCTTGGCAAATCAAATTGCTTATCGCTCTGCTTACCCTGAGCATAAAATGCTCATTATCGATCTTAGTCAAGGTATTACTGTAATGAAACTATACACCAAGTTTCATCACTCTCACTTAATTAGAACTAAAGTTATCGTGTCCCAAGCATCAACCAATCAAATTGCTTATCTCTGCCTACCCTAAGCGGAAAATGCTCATCTTCGAACTCGATCAAGGCATTGACCTAATAAGCATATACATCAAGTTTGAACATTTTAACTCAATTAGAAGGAGAGTTATTGTGTTCCAAAGTCTCGACCAATCAAATTGCGTATCGCTCTGCTTACTCTGAGCAGAAAATGCTCAATATCGAACTTAGTCAAGGTATTACTGTAACGAAACTATACACCAAGTTTCATCACTCTCACTTAATTAGAACTAAAGTTATCGTGTCCCAAAGCATCAACCAATCAAATTGCTTATCTCTACTTACCCTAAGCGGAAAATGCTCATCTTCGAACTCCATCAAGGCATTGACCTAATAAGCATATACACCAAGTTTGAACATTTTAACTCAATTAGAAGGAGAGTTATTGTGTTCCAAAGTCTCGACCAATCAAATTGCGTATCGCTCTGCTTACCCTGAGCAGAAAATGCTCATTATCGAACTTAGTCAAGGTATTACTATAATGAAACTATACACCAAGTTTCATCACTCTCACTTAATTAGAACTAAAGTTATCGTGTCCCAAAGCTTCAACCAATCAAATTGCTTATCTCTGCTTACCCTAAGCGGAAAATGCTCATCTTCGAACTCCATCAAGGCATTGACCTAATAAGCATATACACCAAGTTTGAACATTTTAACTCAATTAGAAAGAGAGTTATTGTATTCCAAAGTCTCGACCAATCAAATTGCGTATCGCTCTGCTTACCCTGAGCAGAAAATGCTCATTATCGAACTTAGTCAAGGTATTACTATAATGAAACTATGCACCAAGTTTCATCAATCTCACTTAATTAGAACTAAAGTTATCGTGTCCCAAAGCATCAACCAATCAAATTGCTTATCTCTGCTTACCCTAAGCGGAAAATGCTCATCTTCGAACTCAATCAAGGCATTGACCTAATAAACACATACACCAAGTTTGAACATTCTAGCTCAATTAGGAAGAGAGTTATTGTGTCCCAAAGTATCAACCAATCAAATTGCTTATCTCTGCTTACCCTAAGCGGAAAATGCTAATCTTCGAACTCCATCAAGGCATTGACCTAATAAACACATACACCAAGTTTGAACATTCTAGCTCAATTAAAAGTTATCGTGTCCCAAAGCATCAACCAATCAAATTGCTTATCTCTGCTTACCCAAGCGGAAAATGCTCATCTTCGAACTCCATCAAGGCATTGACCTAATAAACACATACACCAAGTTTGAACATTCTAGCCCAATTAGGAAGAGAGCTATCGTGTCCCAAAGCATCAACCAATCAAATTGCTTATCTCTGCTAACCCTAAGCTGAAAATGCTCATCTTCGAACTCCGTCAAGGCATTGACCTAATAAACACATACACCAAGTTTGAACATTCTAGCTCAATTAGGAAGAGAGTTATTGTGTCCCAAAAAGTGTGACGGACAGACAGACGGACAGACAGACGGACGAACCCATTTTAATAGTCCCCTGCTTTCTTCGAAAGGCGGGGGACAATAAAATAATAACTGATTGCCCACTCTTCTTGGTATCCCCAACACAAATACACAAATAAGTCATAGTATTAACCAGTCATAGTCACTCCGCTTTTGCTTCAAATATCATCGCTAGTTCTATTCTCGGAGAAAGTAAGTTTTAATACTAATGAAACGTTAGATGCTATAAGATTTTGTGATACTGTACCCATGTCTGTATTCTTAACCACTCCTACTATTGGTGTCACTACATGTATATCAAGATTTGTTTATATTTTGGGGGTTCACATTCCCATGTGGGCGTATAAAAACTGCATTGTCATATCTGTCAAACATATAATTAATACCAGTTTCATACCGGTAACCAAAAAAAAATAAAATAAATAAAGTTCAGTTTTCAGAACAAGATATTTTTGGGGTTCTTTTTTGAGACTAACATTCAAGCAGTTAATTTTCATCTAACAGTTTCTTTTTGTAATTATGGATGTGAACTTTCCAAACAGCATCAAAGGCCTCTGCTATGACACCAACTACCAGAAAACTTTGAACCTCTTTTAAAAACTCAATTCACTCCTACCCCCATTTCCACACAGACACAATTTTTATGTGAATTTGTGTTTTTTAGTTTAAATAATAGTGACACGGGAGGCAGGAGCAAGTTCCTGTATTGGCTTTTTGACAGAGAGAGAGAGAGAAATGGGGTTTAACATCCAATCGACACAAACTACGTCATTTCGGGACTAACACATGGTTTAATCTTATTTCAATAATTCACTTGCGCGTAGGGGTCTTTAGCAGTGGGAGGAAACCGGAGTACACAGAGAAAACCAACAAGGGTGGAGAGGCGACCCTACTCCTTGATGTACAACTGGGGATTCGAAATCACGCCAGTTGACTCAATCAGTCAATGGCAGGCTGCATGATACAGTGCGCGCACACTAACCATTCGGCCATCCAACCCCCTTTTTTGACACAGACACCCCACTAACCCACCCAATAATGGCATAACAATGTTAAGACATTGTCCATCTAAATTATGCAATATATATAAATGGACACCACTGATTGAAATGAAATCAATAATGATCAGAAGTGGCTTCTTGAAATAATAGCATCGTCTTTAATGGAATAGTCTGTAATATATCCGGATGGGGTTGGATCTGTCATTCAGTCAACGGGTAGGGTTACGATTCCCCGGTTGTACGTGACAACCTCATAGGTTTTCTCCGGGTCCTCCGATTTCCTTCCACTGCTAAAAGACCCCTACCCACTGGCAAATTATTGAAATAGAATTGAACCTTGTGTAACCCAGAAATGACCTAGTTCGTGTCGAGTGAATGTTATACCCCATTTCTGTCTCGTTTCTCTCTGTAATATTTCAAACTCATTTCAAGGCAGTGTACCGTTTTTATTTTATCATGAAGTCCCAGCATTCAGAACTGCCATTAATTGGACGTGTCATATAAATTAATCTTTTATACATGTAGGCATATACCCAGGTAAAAAATTTTGTTTTCGCATTCACGCCCACGTCCTAGGAGAGAGTCAGAGTGGGTACTTCCTGTTTTCTGTGAAAAACTTTGGATTTAATCACTGCCATTCAGTTGATCCCTCAGATATTTATTCATAGACCCTTATTCAAGAATACTGATCAGAATATTTTACATTATATAACATCAATTTCAGTGATGAAATCATTCATAAACGTATTCCGTTTTATTTTTCTTTGAATTCGGTGTGTTTGTGATTTTTACGTAGTTGTTTCGATTTCACTTTTTCTGATTTCTGGTCACACTCTGAAAAATCAATGAATTGCTGTTCACCAAACATCGCAATTATTTAATAAAGGTATACTCACGTTAAATAATGAATTCGGATAGCATCAGTGATAATTTTAAATGGCAAAAATGTTGTTAGAGCATGCTAAAAAGGAATGATGTGACCATACACGCTGTTCTTAGCCTTGTTTGTTGCCTGTCATCGTTCATTTCCGGAGCGAGGCTATCAGCTGTAAATAGATCAAGATTAGGACGTGGATCACCATAACGTATTTTTCGCGCCAAATTATGGAAGTATACTTTTCGTCGATATGCACGTGCGCATGGTTTGTTTTAATTCTGGATGAATTAAACATACATTATGCAAAGGCTAAATATTCCAATATTCAGCAAAGTGCCTTTACATTAGTTAGTTTTTAACTATTGTAGTGAGAACTGTCAACTCTTTATCTTATCTCCCATAATGTATCTTTAAGACAAAGTTTTATATTTTGAGTTTTTGAGTCCATTAGTAGAATGGTTATATTTTAGGTGAACGTTGAACTGTTTATTAATTTATCACAAGATCGACAGATACGAGAGAAAGAGAGAGATGGGGTATAACGTCGACACAAACTAGTTCATTTTGGGACTAACATATGGGTTTAATTCTATTTCAATAATTCGCTTGCGCGTAGGGATCTTTAGCAGTGGGAGGAAACCGGAGTGCCCGGAGAAAACCCACGAGCTTGAGAAGGCGCCCCTATCTCCATGCCACATACGCTCACACCAGGGATCGAAACCACAGCCGCAAGCCAGAGGTGACCCCGGCCAGCTAGAGGTCGAAGCGCGGCACTCAAGACCACTAGGCCATCCCAACCCCCTCGACAGATACGCATAGATCAGGGCGCAGTCTACTCCATTGTGAAGGGACGTAAGTTTTCCTCTAGACTCTGGCCTAAAATACTCGTTAATTAGGCATTACGTGAGTGTTACCTGACTCATTACATAGATCATAATTATTCAGGAGTTATTCACAGTTTCACACGTCAAGCCCCCCCCCCCCCCGCCCAGCCATTGGATGGCTTAACAATTGAGTGGGATAGACAATGCTAATATGGCCGACGAAGCCAAAGCATTTCGAAATGCATGACGTCACACACGTCGGGACTATCGACATAGACCTCCCGTATTTGGATTTAAAGTTAATACAAATTGAAGTTCATCTCAATTTATACAAATTTTTAAATTGCATCAGCTGTTTGAAACCCGATAAAAGTTGTCATTCATATCTCCGCTGAGAATAAAAGAGCGACATTTTCGATATATATCACTTTTTCATATTATATTTTTGAGCTAATACAGCCAATCTGCTTCGTATCACAAATGTGAAAATTGGATTCTGATCGGCTTGACTTGTATTATAATCCCTTTCTTTCAAATATCGCATACAAATTCCTGGTTTAGAAATAATCCGCCCTTCCTGTTTTTGAGTATATATGTTTAGCTTACACGTAATTGTTGGTCGAGTAGGTTCCTCGAGATTCAGGATGGAGGGTTTGGCAAAAAAACAGTGTCATATTCGATGAAAGATAGGCTAAAACGCCATTTTCCGGGCAAAATTTCACAAAACTCGTCTTTATTATGGCGGTTGTTGCAGAACAATATATTTGCCCTGGTGCTGTCCCCAGCTCCTGTTTTGTCCCAGTACTAGCCCTCGCTGCCAGGCCATTTTGGCTCCACCCTACTCTAATTCTACACATGTTAACCTAAATAAGCAGCAATATTGTCTCGGAACATCTGGCCCCGAGTTCACAAAGCATTCTCAGACTTCAGTTAAGAATTTACTCAAAATTGGTCGCCTTATTTTTAACAAAAATATAGCCCCTTATCAAATACATCAATGAGAAACTATGAGCAAAGTTTTGTGTTTCTGCATGGAAGATATTTCTTATAAACAGTGATTAAAATTTGAGTAAAATCTCAACTTGAGTCTGAGATTGCTTTGTGAACTTGGGGCCAGATTGCATCATATTCTCGGGTAATCCCCAGATCTTACTCTCATATTCCTGAACACGCCCCTTATTGGTAACGTTGAAACCTTTCAGCAGAGGCGGATTTAAGGGGAGGGCGCGAGGGGCCCAGACGTTTACTTAAACGAAAATATCAGCCAAATAGCTCTTAGAATGGCTACAGATGTAAAGAAATGACGGATAATTCCCCCCCCCCCCCTAAAAAAACAACCCACCTCTCTGCGGCGCGCCCCGTCACCGCGGTCAGTGTCCTCATTTTGCGGCCCCCCCCCTTTTCAAAATTTCTAGATCTGCCCCTGTTCAGTTTACGTATCTGAAGACTTCCATGGTCGACCTCACACATCTCGTACTAACTATGTGAACGTAGCTAAAATCGTTGAGATATGGGAGATACTCGATTGAAAGTTCCGGAATTGAGTCCCCAAAAAGCGATAAACGAGTGAAAAGGAGGCTTTCCAACCATGACAGTTGAAACATGTTCACAATTCTACTCAACACCATATCCGTTGGCGCGTATCGAAGTGTGGTAGAAATAGAAAGCGTTTAACGCAACGAAAATTTCGGAAAGATTTAGAGTCGGAGAATTTACATTAACGTTATGTGGAAACTGTTGCCATGTTATGTTCCTTGGATGACATTTAGAAGTAGAGGTATAATATTCATAATAACACAACTTTATGGATTTACTACTTCTTGGTTTATTACATGCAACGTTTCAATACTCTTACAGGTATCTTTATCAAGCAAATGTTGCCATGTTGTCAGAAACTTGTAGTAAGTCCACGTCGTAATTTAGATACAACCTGGAAGACGAAAAATCAGAATGGCTGACAACATGACCATTCTGACTTCCTTAAGTTAAAAACATTAGCATATCTTGTTATCCGGCAAAAATATTAGAAATATAGTGAAAAGGTATAACATATGAACCGACCAAAGACGCTCCAATTAATAATAGAACGGATAACTGCATGTTGATGCTTCTGGTACAGAAATTTCTTTGCTAGATATTAGGAATTTTAGTCATGTCGAAGTCATGTCATGGACATGCATTTTTGTACGAGATAAATACAGAATTCCATATATATATATAGGCCTACGTTCTGAATTGGGTATTAAATACTGGTGTTGGATTAATGTTCATTGTTCTATCTCTATTAAACATACATTATGCAAGAGATAAATCTGATTATTGCAAGTCTTTCTTTTCGGTAACATGAACAGGTTAGGCCTGGAATGTTATATAATTATTACATGTATGTAACTATAATAAACTATATTTAACACATGGAAAGACCTTAATTAACTCTTGATGTCATCTTATGTGTGCAATTTTCACTGGATTTGAATCTGATCTGGTGCTCAATGCTCTTTGATGATCAAATCAAAAAACCGATAATAGAGACGATGTTTTTTTAGCGTACCGACTTACTTTATGGTTGGACAGACAAGACGAGAAAGTGTTTGGCAATTTATTGTTATTCCCATTTCACTGATAGACATGGAATCCATGTTATTCATTATTTACAAAGCTATATACATGTATACCATTTTACATGTAGGTGTTTTCCAAGAAAGCTTCCCTTGTCAGTGGTACAAGAACAGTGTCTGCTCGTTCAGATGGGACAGAAAATTAAGGTCCAGCTTACGCTTTGGTTTGTACTTAGAATAACCCTTGAAAGTTGGAATTTGAAATACATGTAAGATTAGGCAGTGCTGCTTTCTAGGCAACATTTCACTCATGGCACACTGCATGGCATATATGACTAGTGGGGTAGGACGTGTGCTACATGTATATGAGGGAAATTTTGACGGGCAGTGGCACTATGGCCTACTCTTATTTCAAATTCCTGCCAATGTATACAAGGAACCAAAGTTTTTCATACCATCCGAATGCTTAGACAGCTGTCCTTGCCATGCCCTCAGCCCTGCACCACTGAACTTTCTCGGCTAGCGAGACAGCGTCTTACCCTGTTAGACACCTTGGCTCCCAACACTGTCTTTGACAGGTGTCTTGCTGTAGGTTTGTGGCCTAAATTGATTTTATCAAAAATAATTAAATTTTATTTGTAATTCTGTAAATTTCAGTCGATGTAGATCAGTAAGATGTCATTACGTCCGAAGAAAATTGATTTTGCTCCGGTTTGGGACGTATTATTAGTCACAGTAAAAGGTGTGATAACTTGTGGTAGCGTGGAGAGAAGTGTCTGGAACGACAGATTTACATATCCTTTTTGCATACACTCAAGCCTGGACAAGAGGCACCAGTGGTTGCGACGGCATAGTGGTCTAGAGTTTCACACTTTGAGCTCGTGCTATCTGGTCATTTCTGGTTTCAATCCCTTGTGTTAGTGTATATGGCTTGGAGATAGGGGCACCTGCTCAACCTTGTGGATTTTATCCTGATCTCTCTGACAGGTGCTCACAGGGAAAACCCTTGTGTGTGCGCAAAGATGATAAAAATAAAACAACTTATCTGAGATATCACCCTCAGTGAAAGCGGGTGTTAAATAACAACAACATAAGCAGCCTGTCACCGACTGAATAAAGCACGATTGGGTGACCAAGTGGTTAACATTTGCACGTTACATCATATGCTCTGTCATTGAGTCACATGGCATTGGTTTGATTCCACTCTTGTACGTGTCAAGAAGTAGGGTTGCCTGCCCAACCTTGTGGGTTTTCTCTGGGTCCTCTGGTATCATCCCGAAATGACCTAGTTTGTGTCGAGTGGATGTAAAACCCTATTTCTCTCTGGGGGGAGTGGTCAAATGGGCTAAGGGCTTATTTATACTCCACTAAGCGAAGCGGCAAAACCAAGTGTTACCTGTGATGCTAAGCAAAGCTAGGCTAAGCAAGGAAATTCAAAAGCTGGCGAGTGTAGTGAGCAAAGCTGGTCTTGTTGTGGGCAGTCATATTGTTACATGGATCACATGATCACAGCAGAAGTCCTCTTGTTGCTTATAGGATGATTAGCTGCAATGTTTTGACGGAACAATAATTCGACCTGAATACATGAGGCGTGCTTTCGATTCCCATCTTGAATGTAAGAAAGATTAGGGTCGCCTGTCCAACCTCTTGGGTCTGTGTAAAGTAAACGTTTAACACCATTTCTATCTGTTTATGAAATATCCTTAATCACAATGTACAGATGTTTATAAATTATGTGTAAGTTGTCCTGAGCCACTCGGTGAAAGACTTTATCAAGAAACAAAAGATTTCCTTGAAACTCATGTTACACAGTTAAACAAGGTAAGACATGGTCCAAGGGGGATAACTTGTCTCATGGGTATGACCACACCCATTTTAATCATACCATGGTGAATTCATTGGAACCACATGTGGCGAATTCATTCATTCTTTTTCATTAGCTATGGACAAAGGAGAATAACTTTTCTCATGCTCCCAGAGTACAGAAAGGTCTCATGGTGAATTCATTCGAACAACACCCCTTTTATACATTATGTGAATTCATTCATTCCTTTTCATTAGCTATAATCAAAGGGGGATAACTTCCCTCATGGTCTCAGACCACAACCAGGTTAATCATTATATACATGTTGTCATTCATTTGGACCACACCAGGGATTGACTGGGTTTCATTTTAGAGGAGCCCAGGGATTGATTTTCGGGAAGCCCAGAGATTGATTTTAGAGGCGATTTTATTGAAATGACAACAGTATGTTGAATATGTTAGTTATTTTTACAAATGTTAGTCCTGAAATGAACTTGTTTTTGTTGATTGGATGTTAAACCCCATATTTCTCTCTCTCTTATTGTCGTGTAATTTAAAATAGTCCATCTGGATTGGGTTTACAACTGTTTACTTTCCCGCATGGTGTGGGGTGTTGAGTGATTAATTACACCTGACTTAGTAGTACTTAATTTTTGTATAATTTTTTTTTATGTATGCTAGGAGGTGTTAGGTAATGGTGACGAAAGCTTGTTGACGATTTATCATAAACATTGGGAGGAATATAGTCGTGGTTCAGGTTATTTGAATCAGCTGTATGGGTGAGTAAATATACTAATTAACACTGGAATCAGGATATCATTTAATCTTGGGTATTTAGCTCTAATTTCTTTCACATTCATTCAATATAAAATCGAGTCTCGAAAATTTATAAAGAAATGTCTAAAATCACCCCACATCATCTAATTCGGGCCCATATATGGAGAAAAGAACTGAGGACCAGTGACGGATCCAGGATTTTTTTGAGGGGGGTGACAACCCCATGTTTTGTCTCACCGACCGTGAAGCGATGGGTGCTGCAGGCACGCATCCGAGTGCCAAGGGCGCGAGCAGTAGAGGGGGGCATGGTGGGGGGGGGTCTTCCCCCTGAAAATTTTGAAAAATTATCATCGATTTCCTCGCATCTGAGCCATAACGAAAAATGATTTCTGTCCGTCGACAATGTTTCATTTCGTTGACAATTTTCAAAATTTGAAGAATAATTTCGCTAGTAACATACCCGGTAGATGCTGATTGTGTGTCTTATAAAGATGCGCACCATGTGCTATATAATATATATACGACCATGCGTGTGCATGTCCCGGTGGAAGCTTGTGGGACCCTGGATTCCTATACACCGGTGGGATCACCCCCCATGGATCCGCCCCTGAGGACATCCCAGCTGGGCCCATTCTAGGATAACAACCAATTACTATGTAGCTGGGCTCATACTGGGATAATAACTGAGGACATCCCAGTTGGGCCCAGGCTGAGTTAAGTCCTGTCCTCTGACCACTTAAATTCTGCAACCCATTTAATATTATTTCCAGTTAAGACCTAGTCAATTGAAGATAGTCTTGAGCTATTTATCAATGTCAGTAACATCTTACAAAGTTGTGTACATGTGTACAGGTAAAACATTAAATAGAGTTACCTCCCCCTTATTGGCTAAAATGTTATGTATTTTTCTTGAATATTTGACTGTGTTTATATGTTTGTAGTTATTTAAATACAACGTTTATAAAGAAACAAAAATACAGTGACGCTGATTTAAACTATGGTGGATTCGCTATTGATGTGGTTGATCAAATGTTAGAGATAGGGGAGGTAATCTGTAATTATATTCATCTGTTAGATAGAGAGAGAAGGTGATCTATTGATAGGAGAGAGGGTGATCTATTGGTAGGGGAGTGGGGGTGATCTATTAGTTTGAGAGGGGGTGATCTATTAGTTTGAGAGGGGTTGATCTATTAGTTTGAGGGGTTTGATCTTTTAGTTTGAGAGGGGGTAATCTATTAGTTTGAGAGGGGGTGATCTATTAGTTTGAGAGGGGGTGATCTATTAGTTTGAGAGGGGTGATCTATTAGTTTGAGAGGAGGTGATATATTAGTTTGATAGGGGGTGATCTATTAGTTTGAGAGGGGGTGATCTATTAGTTTGAGAGGGTGAATTGTTAATAAGAGTGCGGGGGGATCTATTGGAGGAGAAAGGGGGTGATCTTTTGAAATCCCAACACCTCTCTAGACTACATTTATTATCTGATCTTCTTGAAATTTAGATGTTGTTTACATTAGTGAGACAAAGAGAAACCTTTTCCATTGAAAACTTCTAGAGTTTTGGTCCTTGTTTCACTTTGTTGTGCAAACTATAGCGACAAAAGGTATCATCCGGTCAATATTAAATTGATATGCATTATTTAAATTAGCAGAACGAAGAAGCCTGTATAATTTTGAAAAATTCTGTTAATAACTGTTAGAGTTATGGCCTTTGTTTCTCTTTGTTGAACCAGGTGAGTTGCATATATTGTTCAGGGCGAACTTCAGTTGTACAGAGTTTCGTACTATAGTTCAACCTGTGGTTGTGACCAGCGTACTATATGATAGAGCACTGTCGGGATAGTTCAGACTGTAGTCACAACCATAGTTTGCATCCGAAGGTCGCACTCTCTGTGTGAAATTGATATCAGTAATCAGTGTCTTGTTAGAGTTCGCATATGTGACAACCCTGGTCGACTATTCGTCCATTTACCGGCTGCCGGGGTATATTTTGTTGTCTGGCAACCTATTTTGTATTTTTCAGTTGGCGTTGGACATATGGAAGAGACTGATGATAGAACCTCTTAAAGCGCAATTATTAGCTCTTTTATTACAAGATATAAAAAGGTAGGCATGCTCCTTTCTTATCAGGCCTTGCAGGGGTAGGTGGCACAATAGTGCAGCGTGTTAGATGGTCAGGCCTTGCAGTGGTAGGTGGCACAATAGTGTAGCTTGTTAGATGGTCAGGCCTTGCAGTGTTAGGTGGCAGAATAGTGCAGCGTGTAGCGTGTTAGATGGTCAGGCCTTGCAGTGTTAGGTGGCAGAATAGTGCAGCGTGTAGCGTGTTAGATGGTGATGTCTGTCATTGAGTTAATTAGAGTGGTTTCGATTCACCGCTTGTACGTGACAAGGAGTAGGTATCAACTGTCCAGGGTTTCTCCTAGTCCCGAAATGACCTAGTTTGTGAAATGAAATTAAATGGGGTTTAACGTCCTACGCTTCTGCACCTGACCTGGGCTATTAGAAGACGGGCATAGGCCATACAGAGTGCTATGAGGGAAATTTTGCCCGGGCAGTGGCGCTACAGCCTACTCTTATATCAAATTCCAACTGCCAAGGGATCTTTTACGTGCATGCCAATGTGTGCACGGGACCTCGGTTTTTCGTCCCATCCGTACGGCTAGGCAGCTGACCTTTTCAGGCCCTCCTTCTGCATCACTGACAAGGGGAAACCATGCCGGAAAATCGAGATGAACTTTCTCGGCCAATGCAGGGATCGAACACCCGACCCCCAGGCTGGCGAGCCAGCGCCTTGCCCACTTAGCCACCGTGATTCCCAACCTAGTTTGTAGTGAGCGAATGTTACACACAATTCAAGGGTAGGTCATAGTGCGCTGGGCAAAATTCCCCTAATAACACACTGCATGGCATGGACCCTTCTTCGTTAGCCCAGTCGGTCAAGACTAATAGGATGTTAAACTGAATTTCATTTTATCAGTTCGTGTTATCATTTCATTTGTCATTGTTATTTATTCATTTATTGACACATTAGTTATTGCTATTGGCAGGGGGTTGGGATGGCCTAGTGGTCTAGAGTGCCGCACTTCGACCTTTAGCTGGACGGTCACATCTGGCTCGCGGCTGTGGTTTCAATCCCCAATGTGAGCGTATGTCGCATGGAGAGGGGTACCTTCTCAACCTCCCACTGCTAAAGACCCCTACGCACAAGCGAATTATTGAAATGAAATTAAACCATATGTTAGTCCCAAAATGACCTAGTGGACGTTAAACCCCATTTCTCTCTCTCTCTCTCTGTTATTGGCACTTGATATTGTCATTAACACTTATGTTATTGTTATTAACACATTTGTTATCGTTGTTTTGCAGAAATACATCTGGTTCATCTGTGAGCCATACTGTGTTATAACGGTGTTATTAATTCATTTGTTATTATTATTAATACATTTGTTATTGTTGTTAATTCATTTGTTATTATTATTAATACATTTGTTATTGTTGTTAATTCATTTGTTATTGTGATTAATATATTTGTTATTAACACATGTGTCATTGTTGTTTTCCAGAGATAGAACTGGTACATCTGTGAGCCATACTGTTATTCACGGGGTTATTAATTCATTTGTTAATGTTGAAGAATATAAAAATAAACATGCAATGCAGGTGACTAGTAACATTATTAATTTTGGTATTCAGGATTAAAAAAGTGAGTGAAATGGGGTTTAATGTCCACTTGACACAAACTAGCCTGCCTACCTACCATCATGGGTTTTCTCCAGTGGGTAAGAGACTGGTGCTGAGTGGTCGGACAGGTGCTTGTTAGATTATAATGTGTGTCAGTCAGTCATGTGACATGGTTTCTGAACCGAGGCTTGTACATGACAAGTACATTAGAAGGGTAGACTGCATAACTTCACGGATTCTCAGGTTCTTCCTACTGTTAAAAGACCCTTACCAAGGTTTGCACACTCCTTGAAACTCTTTGAAAATCCTGGAAAAATGAAAATGTTATTTCCAATACTGGAAAATCCTTGAAAAACAAGATTACTCCTTGAAAATCCCAGAAAATTAACATTTGTGGTTTCCCTATATCTTCTAAGATATAAAACTGATTGTAGTCAGTGTATGTTTCTTCTAAATTTCATGAGTTTGTCGCTGTAAATGGACTCGTCTTTGGTAGAATTCTATACAGGGACTCCTGGAATCTGGTATACCTGGAAAACTACTGGAATTTTAAGTGTTCTGAGATGTGCACACTCAGCTTATGCAGAGATGAATTATTGAAATCAAATTACAGGATAATTTAGTCCTGAAACGACCTAGATTGTTTTGAGTGGACATTAAACCCAACTTATCGTTCTTTCTCTCTATATGCTAAGACTGTGTTGATGAAATGTAAGCGAAAGACAGTCATTCAGGTTATTAAAATGTTTTAATTTTATTTCCAGTTATATGAACAGTTATTTGAAATTCCGTTTTTACAAGAAACAGGTGAATATTATCGACAGGAAGCTCGTCAATTAAAAGATAACTGTAATTGTTCCGAATATATGGAGAAGGTAAAAAAAAAAAAAATTTTAACGGAGAGATTATTGAAAGTTAATGCTCTACTATGGGAGAAGGGTGTTTGTGGCCAAGAGATCTAACACATACACAGTAGATGGTTTGTTCTGTCATTGAGTCAACTGGCATGGTTTTTGATTCCTTGCTTGTACATGGGTTCTTTCACGTTGTCTGTTTTCCTCTCACAGCCAAAGACCCCTATGTGCAAGTGGATTTTGGAAATATAATGGAACCATATGTTAGTCCCGAAATGACCTACTTGTAGTTTGTGCAGAGTGGGTGTGTAAATCCCTTTTATGTCTGTCATACTTTCTTTCCCTCCCTCTCTCCACCAACCCCTTTCTAATTCACCAATACAAATGTTAACAAATTGTTCTGTCCATTTCTTCTATTATTTTAAAAGCGCCAATTATTTCAATTAGTATTTTCAGTTTTATCTATGATTTAAAAAAATAAAAACTGCTACATATTTAAATATTTTGTAGGTCATTCAAAAACTAGATAATGAAGATTTTAGAAGTAGAAAATTTTTACATCCCTCTTCATACGCTAAAGTTACCAATGAATGTCAGATGAGATGTGTGGCGGATCATCTTCAATTTTTACACGGAGAATGCCGTGAAATGGTCCAATCAGAGAGAAGAACAGGTGAAACATAATTGTATTAATACACTTTGAAAAAAATGTTCTTGTTTTCACTTAAGAAGGCTGCATGATAGGTTTTGATTTCATTGTCGTGAAACGGTCCCAGGTGAAATATATTTGCTTTAAGCCCATATAAATTTTCAGTTAAATTGCTTCACTTTGGGCCTAGATATCGGTTGCCTGATCAATTAGTAAAGTAGCACCACAGTACTTAAAATTCTGTGATGACACCAAAACTCTGAAAATGCTGTAGCTAAAACGAGCTGCCAAGCACCAATGCATTTCTCCTTATTTAAAACATATTGTCATTTTCCATCATTGAACGTACAAACTTTTTGTCCATTTGTAGATAGACAGACAACTCATACAATGATTTTCAATGTCAATTAATCTGGTTTTGTGGCACTGTCATACGTATCAAATATACAGAGTGTTGTTGGAATTTTATATTAAGTTAGCAGGGATGTAGCCAGGATTTGCTGAGTGGTGGAAAAAAAAAATTCCGAGCGAAGCGAGGCCAAATTTTTTTTTGGAGGGGGCGTGGTCTTTTATGAAAATTCAATCCTTCCTGGTGTATTTCCAGAGCATCTGCTGCCTTTTTGTTGTATTTGCTTCAGTACAAATCAAATTTACTTAACTTTTATATTTACATATTCATCAAATTTTTACCAAATTTACTTAATTTCATCAATGATTCAATGATACAGAGACTCTTGCAGGGAGCTAAAAACTTATGTAAATGGTAATTGGTATTACATATACCATTTCAAATTAATTTACTAAAAAAAAGATCAGTTTCAATGATTCTAAGCCAAAAGCCTCTCGTAGTGGTAGTCGTACTTATATTAATTACATGATGTAGTGACTAACGTAATAGTGAATGATAAGTAAAACAGTACACTCGCCTTGCCGCCTAATTGATTTATTTTGTGGCAAGTGTAAATAAAATGGACTGTAGCCCAACTGTCTCTCGGATTTAATTTAGATTCGGTAGAATTAATGCAAGAATGAGTACATTAAAAATTGGTCGTAAAACCGAACGTACGACACCATTTACGACATCCAACACTTCAACATTGAAATGCCGTAAATCGGTCTGGGTGGCCTATTTACGGCAAATGTACAATTATTCAAAGACCGTATAGAATCAGAATTATAAATTGATGAATACTCCTTTTTTAAACTAATTTAGGATGGAAGGGTTTACTAAGGCACACAAAATTAAATTATGCCGTGGCAGACATGGTTTGCGTCGGCTTTTACTCTATGACTATGGCTTTGCCGTTTGCCGTGGTAAATTTCGAGCGATGAGTTTGTGTACGTACAGTCAGAGAGTGAAAGAAGGATGAATCATGAATGGGTTTATTAAATACGACTGGGCAGGTTTCCTCGATTTTTTCTTTGTGCTGGGCGGCAAGAAATAGTGCCGGGCGCAAGCGCCCGGCGCCGCCCAGCGTGGCTACATCCCAGGTTAGCAAAATCTGTTTGAACTTAGTCAAGCGCTATAAGCACAATTTTTGTGGAGTTTTTGCGTTATAGAAATGGACATTTATTATTCTGTATTTAATAGATTTAGGTAATATGTATAAATTATTACGGCCGATACAGTCCGGGCTAGGAATTCTGGTACAGGAAGTTGAAGAGTATATCAAACAAATCAGTCTAGAAGTCGTTAAAACATTAAAGACAGAAAACGTACGTATATGATCACTATGACGTGTTTGATGTTGAAACTGGGGATGGAATAAACCCTTCCCCAAAAAACAGTTACTGATGAAGGTTTTGTCTATTTCAGTTTAGATCAGAAGGGTTTAATATAGGCTATGCCTGTTCCCCAATCCCTATTCAAATACAAATCTGAAAAGAAATATTGCTCACATATTGTAAAAAATATCTTCTACCTATACTGTAGCGAACATTCGTTTTATGTCACAAAGCCTAGAGAGGGGGTCCTCTGGTTTCCTCCCGTTGCTAAAGACCCCTATGCACAAGTGTTAATGTCGAAATGACCTAGTTGAAGACACCTGTCGGAATGTGCTCAGAACAATTTGCTCTGCTTTTTTTCTCTCCTATGTTTTTATGTATATTTCTAATAAGTTGATGTATGTACAAAGTTTCAAAAAGATATCTTGAAAGGTTTATGAGATATGCTCTGAAAGCAAAATTAAACACAAAAAGCTAAGTCAAATTTATTTCCATGGAAACACAAAAAATGTAAATCCCCAAAATTCCTAAATGGCAAAAGGCATAACTACTGTAATAGGTTGATGTGTGTACAAAGTTTCAAAAAGGTATCCCAAACGTTTTATGAGATATGCTCCGGAAACAATTTATGCACCAAAAACTAAGTCAAATTCATTATACACGGACCTGAAAGCTATCATGATAAATGTATGTATTTTGTTTGTTTAGATGCCAACGCGGTTTGTGGAGTCCATGTTAGATATACATGGTAAATATACAGAATTAATAAAAAACGTCTTTAGT
Organism: Patella ulyssiponensis; assembly: GCA_963678685.1. Taxonomy (NCBI): domain Eukaryota; kingdom Metazoa; phylum Mollusca; class Gastropoda; family Patellidae; genus Patella; species Patella ulyssiponensis. The sequence goes on from OY783225.1 coordinate 91,875,057, forward strand.
GGTGATCAACAATTTGTTGGCGCTCTTGATAAGGTAAGTGCTTTCTGAATTTTAACATCAGGACCTTAGCACTGTACTCGAGGTATCATGTATCCTCGGGACCTTAGTACTGTACTCGAGGTATCATGTATCCTCGGGACCTTAGCACTGTAATCCAGGTATCATTTAGTCTTGTGTATTTAGTATTATTATCTTTCACATTATATATCACAATCGTTTAAAATTACCGGTACCCAAAATCATGTTTTTGTTACTAGTGTTCTGTTTAAAGCTGACTGTGTAATGTATAAGCGTTTTTTTTGCCCGTCACTGTTAAGAAATAAACAACAGAACACTTTAGATTATTGGCGTTTAATGATTGATTTTTGAACATTGGTCAAGAAATTAAATGGTTGTAAGTTTGAACCTCGGGGTGTTAGGAAGGAGCAACTAATTAACTAATTAAAATGTCTGTTGTTTGAGGGTTATGTATGACTGTATTTACAGCTCGCGGTCAGATTCAAGACTGTTTGTACTATTATTATCATTATGTTGTTTTTGTTTTTTTAAATCAGGCGTGTGCTGTCGCTATTAATCATAAATCTAACCCCAAAACGAATTGTAAATCACCAGAAATGGTAAGTATTACACCATCAAAACTTTCATAAGATATACTAATTATGCTTTGAATATGAAATTCCCAACAAATTACTGATTTACATCGTGATTGTGCTGCTTTTCATTAGTTTATCAGGAGCCACAGTGGCTAATTGGGTAAGACGCTGGCAGGCTAACCTTGAGGTTGTGTGCACGATCTCTACATTGGCCAAGAAAGTTCACTGGTGTGGTACCAGAGGGAGGGCCGGACAAAGACAAAAACCTGAGGTCCCGTGTATACATCGTCTTGCACGTAAAAGTTCCCTTAAGCAGTTGGAATTCGATATAAGAGTAGGCCATAGCGCCGCTGCCCAGACAAAATTTCCCTCATAGCTAACTGTATGGCATATGCATGTCTTCAAAACGCAATTGGAGCAGAACAGTTTCAGCAGAACATTTGGTCGTTAACACCCCAAGTCATATATATACACATTAGACAAAAGCATAACAGAATCGTTATGAATGGCCTAGGGACGTGCCGCTGTTGAGCCAAAATTTGCCTCATTGTCATTTTTAGATGGGATGAAAAAATGAGTTTGTATCGAGTAGACTTTAAATCTCTTTCTCCCTCCCTCCCTCCCTCCCTCGCTGGCTCTCTCTCTCTCTCTCTCTCAATATAAGGCTGAAATAAGAGCCTCATTGCTTTTTTAATCTGTAAATTGTAAAAATATTTTCTATCTTCAGCTTTCTAAATACTGTGATAGTTTATTAAAAAAGAGTTCAAAGGGAATTTCGGAAACAGAATTAGATGATAAGTTGGCAGCTTCTATAACCATATTTAAATACCTCGATGATAAAGATGTTTTTCAACGGGTAAGTTCTTTACAGTGAAACCCGTTTTCAGTGTTCCTATTTTTTGCGTTTTTTCTATGTGCATTTTCCATGTTACCGGGGAAAACGCACTTGGAATCCCCTCGAAAATGCATACTCGAACACTAAATGTATTTCTATGAAGGTGATTCTTGAAATTCAGTTCTGCCAATCAGACGAATCTGAACAGATGAATATGTGACGATATTACAACAAATTAGGAACATCTCGATGACAAGGGGAGCCGCAGTGGCTCACTGAGTAAAACAGCTTGTCAGTGATGCAGGACGAAGAGTCTGACAAGCAACTGCACACAGTCGTATGGATGGGACAAAAAACCAAGGTTCTGTGTACGCATTGGCAATGCACATGAAACAATCCTTGTCAAATGATTCTCACAACGTCGCGTGTACCTCAAGTAATCAGAAGTAATTGAATGACTGAAAACATCTCTATTTTAATGAGGGAGGTTGGTTAGCGCATGGTTGGTTAGGTCTGTCATTGAGCCAACTGCCGTGGTTCAATTCCCTGCATGACCAACATGTAGTTTGTTTGAGTGGACGTTAAACCCCATTTCTCTCTCTATTTACATGATTTGTATATCATGTAAAAATTAAAGTTCCAATTTCATATTTTTCAGTTATATTTTTAAAATATATTAAAATAAAGCCCTAAAATAGATTGTATCTATAAACAGTCCTACCTTGTTAAAGAATAATCCTATTAATCCTATAATTCACAATTGCCAGTTGAGAAATTGTCAAAAATATCATTTTCAACTTCAAATTCAAACGTTTGAAGATCGCCATTGCATGGAGGGGAATGGGAAAACAGGGGGGTAATTGTGTTATTATTTCCTGTGACAGCCTGTGTCAGTGATTTTAATATCTGTAAAATATTGCCCATGATCGTATAATAGTAAGTTGACAACCTTTTGAGCAAAAGACATAGAAATAATTATGTTTTGACTTTCTTAGAAAATATGAAATTCCCGCTTTAAATGAAGTTATCAAAGTAAATGTACATATTTTTTGTCTAGTTTTATGCCCGGATGTTAGCGAAAAGATTAATTTATTCCCAATCAACGTCTATGGATGCCGAGGAGTCTCTTATCAACAGATTAAAGGTCAGTAGCTTGTTTTTATATCCAGAAACGTGATATTTGGCCCCAAGTTCCCAAAACATTCTCAGAATTCTGTTAAGAATTTACACAACTGTTTATCACCGTTTATAAGAAATATCTTTTGTTCAGAAACACAAAATTTTGAATGAAGTTTCTTATTGATGTATTTGCTACATTAAAAACCTCAAAAGTTTTATGAAAAACCTATAATCAACTTTCTAGATCAATGGATTGCCAATGTAATGGTTAAATTTAAAAATGGCGAAGCTAAGATAAGTCTCAAACCACAGGTACCATTGTTACGACAATGAACAATCTATGCCACGTCTTGTCAAAATTTCAAACAGTGATAACTTCACTCAAAATAAAGCAATTTGATTTAAATTTTCAACATAAACAAGAATTTTGATCGTCAAGGCATACAATATTATATTGACCAATCACCAAAGCTGGAACAAGTTCACCATGTCATTATCCTTGAGAGTTACTGCGATTGGCAGAAACAATGACCGGACCTAGTTTTATAATACTCGGGGGGTTCGTTGGCCAAATGGTTTGTGTCTGCTAGCTGAATCATGAGGCCTGTCAAGTCAACTTCGTTTTCCTCCCTACACTACGCGCAAGCGAATTATTGAGATAAATTAGGACTGTAGTTGTCCTGAATGGACAGGGTTTGTGTGGTGTTTACCTTAAATCCCATCCCTCTGTCTCTCTGTCTCTGTCTCTGTCTCTCTCTCTCAATGATATTTGGTTAATTTCTAGTATTCCATTATATATTCGTCATGAAGGACTCCCCAATGAAAATGAAAATTACTTATCAAAGTCGTGGTAAAAAAAAATGGTTGATATCTCTTTTATTTACAGCGAGCATAAATATATCATTATGGTCTGTGGTTTTTGCAATCTAGAATTCTTTTTTTGTTTATGTTTTAGCAAGCATGTGGTTATGAATTTACTAACAAACTACATAGAATGTTCACAGACATCAGCATCAGTTTAGAATTAACTTCCATATTTCACGACCTTGCCAAGAGACACGAGTATAATCTAGGAGTGAGTTTCAACATCATGGTCTTACAGGTCAGTTCTATTTTGTAGCGGCGGGTTCGGGTTCGTCTCTCATTCCATTCCCAATCATTCATTCCTCCTCCTCATTCATTCATTCATTCCCCCATTCATTCCTTCCTCCCCATCCCTACTTCCATTAAACCCATTGGTCTCTTCCTTCCTTAATTATCCATTCCTACAATCATTCCTTCCTTCCTTCCTTCATTCCTTCCCCTAGCATTCCTTCCCCTAGCATTCATTCTTACATTTCTTCCTCCATTCTTGAGCATTGGAGCACAAGATCTGTCATTGAGTCAAATGGCATGGTTTCGATTTCCCAGCTTGTACGTGACAATAAGTAGGGTTGCCTGTCCAACCTCATGGGTTTTTTTTTTATCCGGGTTCTTCAATTTCCTCCCACAAGCAAATTCTCGAAATAAAAAATAGAACCTAACGTGTGTCAAGTGGACGTTAAATGTTCTAGAAAGAGTAAGCATACCCTGTCTCATGTACAACCTCTATCAATACTATATATATCTACACTAGGTGGTATCAGGTATTGTAGAAACAGTCTGGTTCTGAGAGGTGGAGAAGGAAAGAAAATCTAGTAATTTGAATTTGAAGAAAAACTCCTGTCCACCCATCTGTTGTCTTTGGAAAATTCCCACATAGCACATTGTATGGTGTATGCCTGTCTCCACTAGGGCAGAACAGTAGGACGTTAAACCCTATGTCCACCAGTGTGCGCATAATGGAACCCTAGCGGGTTAGAATTCAATGACGAGTACGTGGAAACATTGTTGGCCTTGCAGACGTTACAATGGAAATGAAAATTATCATAGGTGATACTGTAAAGAACCGCTAGCAACCGAAATTCAATAAAGAGTAGGTCCTGACAAAATTATTCCACCCACCCCACCCCAAATTTTATACGTATCCATGGTAATGAAAATGATGAGATATTAAGTTGATACTGTGACTGTAAAGGATGCACTGGTTTTATTTCAGGCCGGTGCTTGGCCGATACCACAGAGTAATTTGCCAACATTTAATGTGCCACAAGAATTAGAAAAAAGTGTTAAAAAGGTTAGTGCCACTTCCCTTTATTTAAATATCAAACATATTGATATGGTATTAATAATGTCCAAGTGAAATGTTAAGTGAATTATCAAAGTGAATTGTTATTATTTATCAAAGTGAAAGGTTATATTTATTGCCCAAGTGAAATGTTAAGTGAAATGTTGCTAATTGTCCAAGTGAAATGTTAAGTGAAATGTTGCTAATTGTCCAAGTGAAATGTTAGGTGAAATGTTACTAATTGCCCAAGTGAAATGTTAAGTGAAATGTTGCTAATTGTCCAAGTGAAATGTTAAGTGAAATGTTGCTAATTGTCCAAGTGAAATGTTAGGTGAAATGTTACTAATTGCCCAAGTGAAATGTTAAGTGAAATGTTGCTAATTGTCCAAGTGAAATGTTGAGTGAATTACCAAGTGAAATATGTGAAGTGAAAAATGATCAATGATCAATTTAGAATATTATTAAATATAATCAAAACCGTAATCAACTCTCAAAGCCCTCTTATGTGTCTGATTTTCATCACATTTGAATCCAATCTGCTGTTTAACAGCAATTTATGATTAACCACAAAAATGGATAATCCAGACTATTTTTATTATCATTACCGTGGTAAGAATCGTTACAATTGAGACTACAATGTTTTTAAAATAAGGTTTTCTCCACTCTTGAGTAAGGTAATTCGACGAAAATTTTGAGCACATTCCCTTTACATCATCTAGTTTATAACTATTATAGTGAGAAATGCCAACACTTCATCTAATCCCCTATAATGTACACATTAAATGTTGTACGAGTTCAAGTGAACGTTATATATTATGTAATTTCAGTTTGAAGGATTTTATAATGATAAATTTAGTGGAAGAAAATTAACGTGGATGCACAATTTCTGTACAGGTAAACTTATTTTTAAGATTTATTTTATAAAAAAAGGCTCTAAAGGTCTCTTGACATGTTTTCAGTGCTAAATTGAAATCTTAAAAGCGTGTCTGTCACCAAAGTCGAAACTTGCCCGAAAAATAAATGAAAATAAACAAAATGGCGACAATTCTTATCGCAGAGAAAAAACTATTTGAATAGTTGAATTGGATTTACGGTGGCTTCATACAGCATGTAAAACATACAAGCATGCCTGATTGGATATTATTATTTCAAATTATATTGTCATTACCATGAATTATTACCATGGGTTTGGAAACGTAGGAGTTTGTTTCATAACCGTTGCCTAAATGCTGTGGCGCATCTGGGCGAATTTTTCTCATAGCAATCTGTATGGTGCTTGCCTGTCTTCATTAGCCCAGTCGGAGTAAGACATTAAACTCCATTTCATTTCATTTTTTTTATTCTTTTAACAGCTGATTTAAAGTTAAACTATGCCAAGAAGACGTATTTTGTAAATATGGGAACGTTTAATATGGCCATCTTGTTGATGTTTAACGACGTAGATAAACTGAATTACAAAGAAATACAACAATTCACCAGGTTACCGGAGAAAGAATTGACGAAATATTTACAGTCTTTATTGGATATTAAAATCTTATCGGCAGAGGTAAATATATACGTAATTCTTTTAAACTGGGGGGTTGTGGTGTCTTATTAACTGTGGGGTTGGTTGGCTGAATGGTTTAAAGGAATAATCCCAGTTACATTTTGGGGCTTAAAATTGCTTAATTTTGTATGAAAGGCCTTTAATAACTTATAACTTAGCCCCTAGCAACTACCTCAAGCGTTGTGATACGTTTTCAAAAAATTTTCAATTGTCGGTATTGCTCTGTGTTTGAAGACCGGCGTCTTGGTTGCATCCTAAAAAGTGCCTGGATAATACGCGTCTACATGCTGAGTGTGCGCAGTGGCATTTCTCATGTTATCGCTTACCGCAAGCTCTCTATTTATGAAGTGTACAATAGGTATCACATGTAGTCGCATTTATCAAGTGGTTGGCCCGAACTATTTAAAAAGTCTAGTGTCCGGATATTTGATTGTGGTGCGATTTTGACGTTCACGTCCAAACGACTGAATATTTTGAACTGAACTTTTCAGACAAGGTAAATACACAATTCCTCTGTATTTTGGCGTTAAAATTTCATATGTATACGAACTTGTAATTTTCAGATTCTATGAAATTCGGGATTCGCACTTTAACACGTGTGTTGGATCATAAGATCTGTCGTGGAGACAGTTGGATTGGTTTGGTTTTCCCTTCATATTTTCTAAGAGAGTCAAAACATATTTATTTCTATGTCTTTTGCTCAAAAGGTTGTCAACTCACTATTATACGATCATGGGCAATATTTCAGGGACGATTAAAATCGCTTACACAGAAAATAGTAACACAATTACCTCCCTTGTTTTCCCATTCCCCTCCATGCAATGGCGATCTTCAAACGTTTGAATTTGAAGTTGAAAATGATATTTTTGCCAATTTCTCAACTGGCAACAGTGAATTATAGGATTAATAGGATTATTCTTTAAGAAGGTAGGCCTGTTTATAGATACCATCTATTTTAAGGCTTTATTTTAATATATTTTAAAAATATAACTAAAAAATATGAAATTGCCGTTTTAACAGGGAGGGTTGGGTGAATGGTTAACGACTGTGCGTTAGATCAGAGGGTCTGTCATTGAGTCAAGTAGAGTGGTTTTGATTCCCCTTTTCTACATGACAAGGAGAAGTGGGTCACTCGTCCATTAATGAAATAGAATAAATTGATCTACATGTTAGTCTCAAAATGACCATGGTCGTGTCAAGTGGCCGTTAAACCCTATTTCTCGCTCTCTTTAAAAGTTTCTAAAGAAAAGTAGAATGTTCAAAGCTTATTGACTCCATCAGCCATGTTGGCTTAGTGAGGAAGATATTGGCTTGCTAATCTGGATTTTCCAGTTTGGTTCTCCTTTTTCAGTAGTGAACATTCTGGCAAGTGTCAAGATAAAATCATCCAGATGGTCGAAAAACCGAGTTCCTGTTTACGCAGTTTGAATTTGAGATAAGAGTAGGCCATGGCATCGCTGTCAGGGAAAATTTCCCTTATACCACACTGTATGGCGTGTGCCTGTCTTCATTAGCCCAGCCAGTGCAGGTGAAGAATAGGACGTTAAACCCCATACCATTTGATCCCGTCAACCACTATGAACCGGCCGTGTGTCATAAAGATTGAGAGTTGAATCTGTAAATTGGCTATATTTTATTTTCCAGACACCAATGAAAGCAGAAACTATATTCAGTTTGAATATAAACTATAATAATAAAAGAACAAAGTTTAAAATTGTGACAATGGCGCAGAAAGATTCTCCACTTGTAAGTACTTATGTCTCCATTTAAAAAAAAAATCAGGTCGCTTGTCCACAACCTCGTGGGTTTTCTCCGAGTCCTCAAGTTTCCTCCCACAACTATAGACCCCTGAAATAAAATTGAACCATATCTATTTGCACGTTAAACCCTAGGGGGGTTGGGATGGCCTAGTGGTCTAGAGTGCCGTGCTTCGACCTCTAGCCGGCCGATCACCTCTGGCTTGCGGCTGTGGTTTCGATCCCTGGTGTGAGCGTATGTGGCATGGAGATGGGGGCGCCTTCTCAACCTCGTGGGTTTCCTCCGGGCACTCCGGTTTCCTCCCACTGCTAAAGACCCCTACGCGCAAGCGAATTATTGAAATAAAAAAATTGAAACCATATGTTAGTCCCAAAATGACCTAGTTTGTGTTGAGTGGACGTTAAACCCCATTTCTCTCTCTCTACATTAAATCGTAATGCTAAAATGTAATGTAATTGTGTATTTCTACAGAAAGTACAGATGACCACTCTATTGTGTATTGCAATTGACCCACTAGACTATAATATATTGCAGTCAGGGATCTTAATCGGCTGTTTTTTGTCGGCTTTAGCCGATTGATCTTTAATCTAGCTGAATCGTAAAACAATGAATCGGCCACTATGGTATCATATATCAATCTACTTTCGGCCGATTTACAAAGAATTAATTATCATGCTGATTGATAAAACAATGAACAACAAGTCATAAATCTATTTTCGGCCGATTACAAAGAGGTAATTATTACTCGTCGATTAATTAACCCATCAAAGAGTCAATCAATGCAATGAATACCTTCAGTGTCAATCCTTCTCGGCTCATTTCGTAAATAAACAACTTCGTTGAGTTAATTCATGCCAAGTACGGTAAAAGAATAGCCGAAAATAATGGCGCCGTTGACCTTGAACTTCAAGTAGCACGTAGGCATTGTATTTGGAAGTTGGAGATCCCCCCACGTCCAATATAGGTCACCTAAAGTTGAAGACTAGAAGATATTTTAGATCCGAATAGTTAGCTCCTTTCAAACGCCTTTGCTTGTAGTTTTTCTTTTTACTAAATTAATTCTAACTTCCGTTTGTTTGGATGAAAGCAAAAGTAGATTATGCATTATGCAAGTTGCCAAAATTTGACTATAAATTTCGATAATGTATGGATATATGAATACTAGTATGGAATAACAACACAGGCTTTGTTTATTAGAAGTTATTATTATAATATCATACGGAATACCGTAACGCTATGCATAAACCAACATGTCTGTTGTTCAAAAGACGACTATCCGTTAGGGGTGGCCGGTTCATTTCAAAATGGATTAAGAACCCTGATTGCAGTTGACCCACAATTCTATTGTTATTGACCCACCATACTATAAAATTTTGCAATTGACCCCCACTCTATTATACTGTAATTGACCCACCATTATATAACATATTGTAATTAGCCCATCATTTTGTAATTGACCCACCATGTTGTAATATATATTGTAATTATGTATTTCTGAAGGAAGTAGAAATGACCCACCAGACAGTAGATGAAGATAGAAAGATGAATATACAGGCTGCTATAGTGAGAATAATGAAAGCTAGAAAAGTTCTTAAACATACTCTCCTAATAAATGAGGTACTGTACCCTTAAACAAACTCTCTTAATAAATGAGGTACTGTACACTTAAACATAGAGGGGTCGGATGGCCGAATGGTTAGCATATACACGCTCTATCATAAGCTCTGTCATTGATTTAACTACCAGGGATTCGATTCCCCGGTTGTACATGACAAGGGTATGGTCGTTTGTTCAACCTCGTTGGTTTGCCCAGGTTCTCCGGTTTCCTCTCACTGCTAAAGACGCCTACACGCAAGCAAAATATCGAAATACAACTGAATCATGTGTTAGTCCCAAAATGACCTAGTCTGTGTCGAGTGGATGTAAAGCCCCATCTATCTCTCTATTTTAATACGCCCACATTGAAATATGATTGTATATTGTCATTGAGCCTCGTCCATCCGGAAGTTCTATAGGCTAAAGTTAATATTCGATTGACTTTGAATTTATACACGTACAGTGTTTAAGTTCATGAGACAAAAAAGTCTATTGATTTGCAGCAATTTCTGATAATCACTGCCAGAGTTATGGCCCTTGATCACTTTGAAAAATCTTGTGGAAGCTGTATCAAAAGGCTAAAGTTAATATCTGATTGTCTTTAGATTGATACACAGAGTTTAAGGTCTTGAGACGAACAAGTATAGTGATTTTTGATGAATTTTGATGACTGAACAGCTAAATCCATGATATTAAATGTTTCGTATACTAAAAGTTAGCATGGGGCAGAACTGGAAGCCAAACAAATTCTTACGAATTTCTGATTAATTACTTAATGAGTTGTTTACTCTTTATCAGATTTTAGTTTAATATAAATATTTCATAACATCCGTGAAAGGAGTACAATATAAACTTTGTAATAATAAGTAATTTATTTTTTCAGGTAATCAAGCAGTTAGTTGCACGATTTGTTCCAAATGTTGGTATGATTAAAAAATGTATAGAAACTTTGATAGAGAAACAATATATAGAACGAACTGCCGATTCTAATGATGAATATAGTTACGTGGCATGATTCATATATTAGTGTTTATTAACTCGTTCCGGACACTTATCTTATCATGTACAGAGACGTTATCAAGGATAGACTAGAATATGATTTGTTAAATTAATGATATCCAGTGAATTTAAATACATCCTGTTGCGATGTTCACATTATCCTAATACAAAGGTACTACAAAATATTTTAAGCGTGTGAGCTTCTCAGAAAAAAAATCAGATGTGATATCAGGTGTTCTTAAAACAGAAAGAAAAATATCAACTCATAGTTTAAGCGAAGTTCCCTGAAAAATTAAAAGTGATTTCAAGTGTTCTTAAAACAAAGAAATATACCAACTCATAGTTAAAAGGTCGCTTATCTCATACTACAAGACTGTGAAGATTGGGTCAACACTACAATACTGTGAAGGCTACACTACAATACTGTGAAGATTACACTACAATACTGTGATGGTTACACTACAATACTGTGAAGATTTTGTGGGTCAACACTGCAATACTGTGAAGATTGGGTCGGTCAACACTACAATACTGTGAAGATTGGGTCGGTCAACACTACAATACTGTGAAGGCTACACTACAATACTGTGAAGGCTACACTACAATACTGTGAAGTTTGGGTCTACCACTTCAATACTGTGAAGTTTGAATCTATAAAGAAACATTAGTCCAGGGAACATATCTTTTGGTTTCCGTTCCACGTCTGGTGAAATAAAATAATCAGCTGAAAGTGAAAATAAAATTATATATATATTGATATCAGTGCTCTTATTGAATTATTGATGTTTCCTGTGAAGAAATTGGAAGAATTAATTAAAGATGCATTATGTACAATTTAGATCAAAAGCTGGCAGTTCTCTCTATAATACTTCAAAAATAGATCGTTATGAATTAATATATCGAAATTTCATTCAAATTACTTTGGGGGTTGGATGGCCGAATAGTTAGCATTGTGCGCTGTATCATAAGGTCTGTCATTGAGTGAACTGGCGTGGTTTCGAATCCCTGGTTGTACGTGACAAGGAGTAGGGTCATAATAATAATAATAATAATGTATATTTGTAATGCGCTTAGTAATCCATCCATGTACGCATGCTCAAAGCGCATCATCTGTCCAACCTCGCAGGTTTTTTCCGGGTCCTCCGATTCCCTCCCACTGCTAAAGACCCCTGCGCGCAAGAGAATTATTGAAATAAAATTGAACCATGTGTTAGTCCTGTAATGACCTAGATTGTTACAGTGGACGTTAAACCCCATTTCTCTCTCTCACTTAGTAGCACAGATTGTTTATTATCGTAGCAACTGTACTGAAAAATCTGAGTCCGTTTCGGTTGTCCATTTAAATTAAAACCATCTAATGGTCTAGAGAGTTGATTAGAGTCATGTCATGTTAATAAATGTCTAAATAATAATTTAGATAACATTTGAAGCTAAACTAAACTAAAAACTGCTTAAGGCTGTATTTGTTCTTACATAACACAATTTTAATTATTGATGTTGCATATGAAGAAATTGGAAGATAGTACAGAAATATAAATTACCATATCTCATCTGATTAGTGAATGAAGACAATGTAGTCGGAGTTCAAAACTATAAACAAGATTAGTCAAGGAATCTATAGACATTATTTAAAATTTACCCTCTGACTGGCATGATGGCGAGAGTTAAGTCCCTTTAAGTGTGGTTTAATGGTCGAGAGCGAGACATTAAGTAATATATTCTTGTAACAACATGAGGGCCTTAGGCTCGAATGTTTTTACAATATACTAAGGCAATGTCTTAAGCTCGAGACCATTAAACTACTTAAAATACAGACACTCCGCACCTTCTTTTACAGTGAAACACGTCACACTAGTCCAATATGTCACTAGTATGAATAATGTACGATTGGCAAGTTGCCCGTACGATTATTTGAAATAATGGTACGCCAACATCAAAGGGTAAGGTCACATCTGTATTTTAAGTCCATCGTCACATCTGTATTTTAAGTCCATCGATGGAACATTCCGAAATTGATTTCTTTCAATCCCAAATATAGTGACAATGGAGTTGAAAGGGTGTTTGGGGGCTACAACACATGTTGTGACTGCATCAGAAAATATATTGACCAGCCATGACATTGCCGAAACGTATTGGTTGTGTTTAATTAGGCCACGTCACGATTCTAGTCGCATCACCTCAGTTACCGGGACTGACAGAACTGTAACAGGACTGAATTCCGCGCAACTCAATTGTATTTCTTCCATTTCGGGATGTTATTGATTGACAATCTGGCATCCTCAAAATGCGTTGATACTCAAAAATGTTCCCATTGCAAACCCTGCTGTAAAGTCTGAAAATATTTATAGATAACTGGATTGAAAAAAGAATATAATTTAAAAAATGCTGATTGTAAAATAAATTTAAATAAATGGTATAAAAATGTAGATTCTTAGTTTTCTGCACTAACAGGAGGAAGAGGAGAAAGTGCATCCCCTCGATATAAACTGGACAATATAGTTCTATTAGTTTTTCAGGTTCTTGTTTACAACACCATCAGTTCAAAGAATAATTTTATTCTTGTAGGCACATAAAGTACAAAAACTCCTGGCTGTCGACATTTTCTCATTTGCTTCTTTGTATTTAGTACGGTTTGTTTGCTCTGTTTTATGATAAGTGGAACATATGCCTCGTTTCATGTAACTCACTTAATTTCTTCCAATTACACAGACCCCAAAGTGTACTACCCATTGGCCAACATACAATAAACAAATTTCTATTTTAAAAAAGGTGAAGCTTTACCACATAAATCCATAACTTTAATTATAATAATAAAAATAAAGGGCTACTCGATGTTTCATGTCACCTCGAAAATATAGAAAAACCGTTCGGTTTTCAGTGTTCCACCCTTCACTATTTGTAACATAATTACTTATTTTCCATGCACCCGAACGACTAGACAGCTGTCCTTGTCAGGTACTCCGTTCTGCATCACTGACAAGGGGAAACCACACCGGAAAATCTAGATGAACTTTCTAGGCCAATGCAGGGATCAAACTCCCGACCTCCAGGCTAGCGAGACAGCGCTTTACCCACTTAGTCACGTGATCCCCTAGGGCCCAGATGCAGCTTTGCCATGAAACAAACAATAAATAAGATATAATTTGATATTTTTTATATAATCAATCACAAAACAATGAATTCTAGAAATGTGACACCTGACCCTACTTCCTAAAGTGATTGATTTGTCCGAAATTCTAAATAGAAACCACAGAATGAATCAAACCGCTGGATGCGATACAGCACGTTAACCTGAAATTAAAAACGAAATCGAAGTATTCTTTTGATCGCAAAAGAAAATATTATATGAAATAAATTTCATTAATTATGGACCCCCTTTTAGACATTGAAGCTTAACGACACATTAGTTAATAGTTTAATAAGGAGTTGGTCATTCTTGCTATAATAATTCAAGAGAAGAGAATAAAAACAGCAAATATTGAAAATTTCAGTCATATAACTTTATACTGAACGGAGTTGGAAGTTCAGACTAAATAGGTATCTATCTCGGCACCGTCTCGGAGAACTGCCGGTCTTTATAACTCCACCTACATATTCTCGATTATCAAGTAACATTTTCAATGGCTAGGGCACCCTCGATTAGCAGGGATTTCATCGACAGTGACTAACGGTAAACGTTAGCGTGGTCAGCCATTTAAAGATACATTATGGGAGATTTTTACAAGGAGTTAGCCATTCTTGCTATAACAGTTCAAAAATAGATGCTGAAACAAGAATATATTGAAAATTTCAGTCAAATTACTTTAGAGTGGTTTTGATTCCCCTTTTCTACATGACAAGGAGAAGTGGGTCACTCGTCCATTAATGAAATAGAATAAATTGATCTACATGTTAATCTCAAAATGACCATGGTCGTGTCAAGTGGCCGTTAAACCCCATTTCTCTCTCTCTCTCTCTAAAGAAAAGTTTCTAAAGAAAAGTAGAATGTTCAAAGCTTATTGACTCCATCAGCCATGTTGGCTTAGTGAGGAAGATGTTGGCTTGCTAATCTGGATTTTCAGGTTTGGTTCTTCCTTTTCAGTGGTGAACATCCTGGCAAGGTCGAAAAACCGAGTTCCTGTTTACGCAGTTGGAATTTGAGATAAGAGTAGGCCATGGCATCGCTGTCAGGGAAAATTTCCCTTATACCACACTGTATGGCGTGTGCCTGTCTTCATTAGCCCAGCCAGTGCAGGTGAAGAATAGGACATTAAACCCCATACCATTTGATCCCGTCAACCACTATGAACCGGCCGTGTGTCATAAAGATTGAGAGTTGAATCTGTAAATTGGCTATATTTTATTTTCCAGACACCAATGAAAGCAGAAACTATATTCAGTTTGAATATAAACTATAATAATAAAAGAACAAAGTTTAAAATTGTGACAATGGCGCAGAAAGATTCTCCACTTGTAAGTACTTATGTCTCCATTTAAAAAATCAGGTCGCCTGTCCACAACCTCGTGGGTTTTCTCCGAGTCCTCAAGTTTCCTCCCACAACTATAGACCCCTGAAATAAAATTGAACCATATCTATCTGCACGTTAAACCCTGGGGTGGTTGGGATGGCCTAGTGGTCTAGAGTGCCGCGCTTCGACCTCTAGCTGGCCGGTCACCTCTGGCTTGCGGCTGTGGTTTCGATCCCTGGTGTAAGCGTATGTGGCATGGAGATGGGGGCGCCTTCTCAACCTCGTGGGTTTCCTCCGGGCACTCCGGTTTCCTCCCACTGCTAAAGACCCCTACGCGCAAGCGAATTATTGAAATAAAAAAATTGAAACCATATGTTAGTCCCAAAATGACCTAGTTTGTGTTGAGTGGACGTTAAACCCCATTTCTCTCTCTCTCACGTTAAACCCTAATGCTAAAATGTAATGTAATTGTGTATTTCTACAGAAAGTACAGATGACCACTCTATTGTGTATTGCAATTGACCCACTAGACTATAATATATTGCAGCAGTTGACCCACAATTCTATTGTTATTGACCCACCATACTATAAAATTTTGCAATTGACCCCCACTCTATTATACTGTAATTGACCCACCATTATATAACATATTGTAATTAGCCCATCATTTTGTAATTGACCCACCATGTTGTAATATATATTGTAATTATGTATTTCTGAAGGAAGTAGAAATGACCCACCAGACAGTAGATGAAGATAGAAAGATGAATATACAGGCTGCTATAGTGAGAATAATGAAAGCTAGAAAAGTTCTTAAACATACTCTCCTAATAAATGAGGTACTGTACCCTTAAACAAACTCTCTTAATAAATGAGGTACTGTACACTTAAACATAGAGGGGTCGGATGGCCGAATGGTTAGCATATACACGCTCTATCATAAGCTCTGTCATTGATTTAACTACCAGGGATTCGATTCCCCGGTTGTACATGACAAGGGTATGGTCGTTTGTTCAACCTCGTTGGTTTGCCCAGGTTCTCCGGTTTCCTCTCACTGCTAAAGACGCCTACACCAGAGTTGGGATTTCGCCCGTATATTCCGGACTTGTCCGAATTTTTTTTCCAAACG
The DNA here is from genome assembly GCA_963678685.1 of Patella ulyssiponensis. Classification (NCBI taxonomy): domain Eukaryota; kingdom Metazoa; phylum Mollusca; class Gastropoda; family Patellidae; genus Patella; species Patella ulyssiponensis. Next base: position 91,891,226 of record OY783225.1, read on the forward strand.
CACAATATTGTCCGACCGGGAATATGCCCAATCGGACATCAAGACATAGTGAATAATATTCAAAATTCCAAAATTAATATAGTGTACTGAAAGTATAACTACCACTCAACCCGATTATCGTTGACAATAGGCAGGATTGATTAGGTAATTAAGTGATCAACGTATTTATCGTGTTATACCGTCAATAAACCTACCTTGATTAACTACTTAATCCGTCTTGATTGATTGACTTAATCCTTTGTCGGACAATTCATCAATCTAATCTTAAACAGAAGTCATTGCTTTCCCTTTGTCGGACTATTCATCAATCCAATAAGAGTGATTATAATTTTAATCCACCCGTTTACCTCGTGGTCTTCAATTGTCGGGCATTTTAATCGCATTGATGTGAGCCGACAGCATCTATAAGCTAATCATAGATGTCACGTATCGTAAGAGTATATTATTTTATAACACCCTACATGTAATTCATTTTGTCTACGATATCCTTTACGTCTTTTAAGAATCCATATATAAATTCTCATCCACAGTGGCACTTTCCCGTGACCTCGAGCGCCGCACGAATATTGCTTAACGTTAGGCAGTGCTTACTATGAAGCTGTGTGCTGTAAGTCACGTACGCCATAGCGGCAATACGCTGAAGTCAGCTATGCCTTTTGTCATCACCACAAGTATTATTATTTCGAACGCTTTTCTTTCATTTGCTGCCGTGTTCTTATTTCTATTACGCACGGATTTGAATATTTTGTTGACATTTTATAAAGAAAAAACGATGTTGTGACATAACAAACTATTCTTATTTCGGGAGTTCGGCATTCATTTGCTGTCACGTAAATCTAAAGGAATATTACGGTTGTGAATTTTATGCCGAAGCAGGATCGGCAAGCTTTCATTCAATGTATCGAAATACAACTGAATCATGTGTTAGTCCCGAAATGACCTAGTCTGTGTCGAGTGGACGTAAAGCCCCATCTATCTCTCTATTTTAATACGCCCACATTGAAATATGATTGTATATTGTCATTGAGCCTCGTCCATCCGGAAGTTCTATAGGCTAAAGTTAATATTCGATTGACTTTGAATTTATACACGTACAGTGTTTAAGTTCATGAGACAAAAAAGTCTATTGATTTGCAGCAATTTCTGATAATCACTGCCAGAGTTATGGCCCTTGATCACTTTGAAAAATCTTGTGGAAGCTGTATCAAAAGGCTAAAGTTAATATCTGATTGTCTTTAGATTGATACACAGAGTTTAAGGTCTTGAGACGAACAAGTATAGTGATTTTTGATGAATTTTGATGACTGAACAGCTAAATCCATGATATTTAATGTTTCGTATACTAAAAGTTAGCATGGGGCAGAACTGGAAGCCAAACAAATTCTTACAAATTTCTGATTAATTACTTAATGAGTTGTTTACTCTTTATCAGATTTTAGTTTATTATAAATATTTCATAACATCCGTGAAAGGAGTACAATATAAACTTTGTAATAATAAGTAATTTATTTTTTCAGGTAATCAAGCAGTTAGTTGCACGATTTGTTCCAAATGTTGGTATGATTAAAAAATGTATAGAAACTTTGATAGAGAAACAATATATAGAACGAACTGCCGATTCTAATGATGAATATAGTTACGTGGCATGATTTGTATATTAGTGTTTATTAACTCGTTCCGGACACTTATCTTATCATGTACAGAGATGTTATCAAGGATAGACTAGAATATGATTTGTTAAATTAATGATATCCAGTGAATTTAAATACATCCTGTTGCGATGTTCACATTATCCTAATACAAAGGTACTACAAAATATTTAAAGCGTGTGAACTTCTCAGAAAATAAATCAGATGTGGTATCAGGTGTTCTTAAAACAGAAAGAAAAATATCAACTCATAGTTAAAGTGATTTATCGCAATTTGGGCCGTTTGAAACCTTTGCAAACTACAAAAACTGTAGGGAACTTCCCTGAAAAATTAAAAGTGATTTCAAGTGTTCTTAAAACAAAGAAATATACCAACTCATAGTTAAAGGTCGCTTATCTCATACTACAATACTGTGATGGTTACCACTACAATACTGTGAAGGTTACACTACAATACTGTGACGATTTTGTGGGTCAACACTACAATACTGTGAAGATTGGGTCGGTCAACACTACAATACCGTGAAGATTGGGTCGGTCAACACTACAATACTGTGAAGGTTACACTACAATACTGTGATGGTTACACTACAATACTGTGAAGATTTTGTGGGTCAACACTACAATACTGTGAAGATTTTGTGGGTCAACACTGCAATACTGTGATGATTGGGTCAGTCAACACAACAATACTGTGAAGGTTACACTACAATACTGTGAAGATTTTGTGGGTCAACACTACAATACTGTGAAGATTGGGTCGGTCAACTCTACAATACTGTGAAGGCTACACTACAATACTGTGAAGTTTGGGTCTACCACTTCAATGCTGTGAAGTTTGAGTCTATAAAGAAACATTAGTCCAGGGAACATATCTTTTGGTTTCCGTTCCACGTCTGGTGAAATAAAATAATCGGCTGAAAGTGAAAATAAAATTATATATATATATTGATATTAGTGCTCTTATTGAATTATTGATGTTTCCTGTGAAGAAATTGGAAGAATTAATTAGAGATGCATTATGTAAGATTTAGATCAAGATCTTGCTATAATACTTCAAAAATAGATTGTTATGAATTAATATATCGAAATTTCATTCAAATTACTTTGGGGTTTGGATGGCCGAATAGTTAGGATGTGTGCACTGTATCATAAGATCTGTCATTGAGTGAACTGTCGTGGTTTCGAATCCCTGGTTGTACGTGACAATGAGTAGGGTCATCTGTCCAACCTCGCAGGTTTTTTCTGGGGCCTCCGATTCCCTCCCACTGCTAAAGACCCCTACGCACAAGAGAATTATTGAATAAAATTGAACCATGTGTTAGTCCTGTAATGACCTAGATTGTTACAGTGGACATTAAACCCCATTTCTCTCTCTCACTTTGAAGAACAGATTGTTTATTATCGTAGCAACTGTACTGAAAAATCTGAGTTGGTCTGATTTGTCCATTTAAATCAAAACCATCCGATGGTCTAGAGAGTTGATTAGAGTCATGTCATGTTAATAAATGTCTAAATAATAATTAAGATAACATTTGAAGCTAAACTAAACTAAAAACTGCTTAAGGCTGTATTTGTTCTTACATAACACAATTTTAATTATTGATGTTGCATATGAAGAAATTGGAAGATAGTACAGAGATATAAATTACCATATCTCATCTGATTAGTGAATGAAGACAATTTAGTCCGAGTTCAAAACTATAAACAAGATTAGTCAAGGAATCTATAGACATTTTTTAAAATTTACCGTCCGACTGGCATGATGGCGAGAGTTAAGTCCCTTTAAGTGTGGTTTAATGGTCGAGAGCGAGACATTAAGTAATATATTCTTGTAACAACATGAGGGCCCTGGGCTCGAATGTTTTTACAATATATTACGCAATGTTTTAAGCTTGAGACCATTAAACTACCTTAAAATACAGATACTCCGCACGTGAAATACGTCACACTAGTCCAATATGTCACTAGTATGAATAATGTACGATTAGCAAGTTGCCCGTACGATTATTTGAAATAATGGTACGCCAACATCAAAGGGTAACGTCACATCTGTATTTTAAGTCCATCGATGGAACATTCTGGAATTTATTTCTTTCAATCCCAAATATAGTGACAATGGAGTTGAAAGGGTGTTTGGGGGGCTACAACCCATGTTGTGACTGCATCAGAAAATATACTATTCAAAAAAAGTAGGGGATATTTGATTTTTAAGTGTTATTAAAGTCACCTAATGAAACTGACGAAGAAACAAATGACAAAATGAAATGAAGTTCACATTCATCGATTTATTCCAAATGATCGTTAGACTAAGTAAGGCACAGACTGACCATTATAAGGGTAAAATGATACCCGGGGTCAAACAGCAAAGTTACCACAGCATCACAACAAGGTCAGTAACGGGTAAATCCTCCTCTGTTTGCCAAACAAGCAGTGATCCGACGTGGCATACTCCTAATGAGACGTCTAAGGTCATTTTGGTCAGGATTGTCCCATTCCTGTTGCAACGCAGCAGCAAGTTCTTGGACATTGGCAGGACGTTGTTGACGTTGACGTAACCTCTGTCCAAGCAATTCCCAGACATGCTCGATGGGGGAGAGGTCGGGACTCAGTGCTGACCAAGGTAATGTGGTGATGTTCTGTTGTTGGAGGTAACCTGTAACGATCCTGGCCCTGTGACATCTTGCGTTGTCATCCTGGAAGATGAAACGGCGGCCATGACGTCGTGCGAACGGCACAACATGGACTGCCAAGATGTTGTTCCGGTAGTACTGGCCTGTAACACGCCCTGCAACAACATGTAAAGCCGTTCTTCCAGCAACAGTGATGCCTCCCCACACCATAACAGAACCACCCCCAAATCGATCATGTCTGATGACGTTAACGTCTTGGAAGCGCTCGTTTCGACGACGCCACACCCTCCTACGTCTGTCCAAAAAATCAACAGTGAACCTTGACTCATCTGAAAACATCACATTGCTCCAGCGTCGATTATCCCAGTGTTGACGATCCCTACACTAACGACGTCTTGCCTGAATGTGATGATCTCTCAAACAAGGGATCACGCGAGGACGTCGGGCGCGAAGGTGACCCCTATGCAGTCGATTCCGAATCGTCTGGCCACTCACTCTCACACCAGTGTCTGTTTGAAGACGAGCGCTGATCTGATTTGCTGTGATGACACGATTTCTCAAGGCCAAGTTACGGATAAATCGATCCAGGGCTTGAGTTGTCGCCCTTGGTCGACCTGAGCGTGGTCTGTCCTGTACAGATTGTGTATCACGGTATCTGGACCATAGCCTGCTTATGACAGACTGAGAAACATTCATCGTCCGCGCCACAACCGCCTGTGTTGTGCCGATCTGTAGCATGCCAAGGGCACGTAACCTTTCATTTTGGGTAAGCCGACGCATATCAAAATTTGTTTTCTGGTCACTAAAACAATTAAACTGATGTTTCCACCCTGGAATTCAATGCCACAATGACTGTAACATTCAAAGTCAGAGTCGTGCAAATCTTGGGTTGGACCCCCATGATGATCCCAAGCATCACCTGCATTCCATGCGGTAGCTATTGGTGCGTTTGGGCGTCACATGTAACTGGAAATGTTTCTTCTGTTAGGTTCTATAGTGACTTTTTTCGTAGTCATTTGCATAGTTTAGTATTATGCCCCCAAAATCAAATATCCCCTACTTTTTTTGAATAGTATATATTGACCAGCCATGACAGCGCCGAAACATATTGGTTGTGTTTAATTAGGCTACATCATGATTCTAATCGCATCACTTCAGTTACCGGGACTAACAGAACTGTAACAGGACTGAATTCCGTGCAACTCATGATCAATTGTATTTCTTCCATTTCGGGTCGTTATTGATTGACAATCCGGCATCCTCAACATGCGTTGTTACTCAAAAATGTTCCCATTGCAAACCCTGCTGTAAAGTCTGAAAATATTTATAGATAACTGGATTGAAAAAAAGGATATAATTTAAAAAATGCTGATTGTAAAATAAATTTAAATAAATGGTATAAAAATGTAGATTCTTAGTTTTCTGCACCAACAGGAGGAAGAGGAGAAAGTGCATCACCTCGCGATAAACTGGACAATATAGTTCTATTAGTTTTTCAGGTTCTTGTTTAAAACAACACCAGTTCATAGAATAATTGCAGAGTTGGAAAAAAACAGTTTTTTTTGAAAAAAAACCAAAACAACTGTTTTTTTTGTTTAAAACGATGTTTTTTATTGTTTTTTTTTATTAATGTTCATAATTTGACAAATAAATGACAAAGGTGATTAAAACCAATGAAAACATAGTTATATGATAGTAATTACATGTTTGTCATCCTATAAATGAAGACAAGCTTCCCAGCTTTCTCGACACCTAGTCGATTTCTCAATAAAATTTAGAGTGAACAAGACCAAATGTTGAAAATTACTTTGTTTTAATTTTAAAGTGACACAATGATGTTGCACGCAATACTAAATTCTCCATACAACATATCCTAATTATATACAACTCACAACCCACACACTGCACCTTTAAACTAAAAATAACTGGTTCCATCCCTTTGATCTTTACTACTGTGGTTTACGTAATATTTATTAATACAGTACAATTTAAATACATAGAAATACACAAATGAACACTAGAATTTCGAAAAGAAAATTATTCACCAAATTATTTCATAATTTGACGATTACTTCACGATTTTCTAAGTTTCAGGTAATTTTTTTTTATAAAAAAAACACAAATCAGCGTTTTTTTTGTTTTTTTTCAATTGTTTTAAACGTTTAAAACAAGTTGTTTAAAACAAATTGTTTTAAAACAACCCAACCCTGAATAATTGTATTCTTGTAGGCACGTAAGTACAACAACTCTTGGCTGTCGACATTTTCTCATCTGCTTCTTTGTATTTAGTACGGTTTGTTTGCTCTGTTTTATGATAAGTGGAACATATGCCTCGTTTCATGTAACTCACTTAATTTCTTCCAATTACACAGACCCCAAAGTGTACTACCCATTGGCTAACATACAATAAACAAATTTCTATTTTAAAAACGGTGAAGTTTTACCACATAAATCCATAACTTTAATTATAATAATAAAAATAAAGGGCTACTCGCGATGTTTCATGTCACCTCGAAAATATAGAAAAAACGTTCGGTAAGATAAGGTATTCCACCGTTCACTATTTGTAACATAATAACTTATTTTCATGCACATTGTGATGATGTGTTGAGAATTTTGCATTTGAATTTATTTTTATTCGCGCAAAGCCTCGAATAATTTATCAATTATAGCGGCGAGCAAGACAAGATATACGCCGGTTCCATCATTGCAGCTTGGGAGACAATATGAGTTGCAATGATCGAGACCATGATTTTATCTACTGGCGACAACTTTACTCACGAAGAACTTCCTGCACCCGTTTACTCGCTCTGCAAATACACACAAAAAAGGGAAATTGGGTCTATTCGTCTGTCGGGCTGTCACATTTTACACAACTGACAGTGGCAGCTATGAAATGAAATGGGGTTTAACGTCCTACTCTTCTGCACCTAACCTGGCAGACGGGCAGACGCCATACAGTTCGCTATGAGGGAAATTTTGCCCGGGAAGCGGCGCTATGTCCTACTCTTACATTGAATTCCAACTGCCAAGGGATCTTTTACGTGCACTTCGATGTGTACATGGGACCTCGGTGTTTCGTCCCACTAGAACGTCAGGTACTTCGTTCTGCATCACTGACAAGTGGAAACCACGCCGGATAATCTAGATGAACTTTCTCGGCCAATGCAGGGATCGAACAAACGACCTCCAGGCTAGCGAGCCAGCGCCTTCCCACTTAGTCACGTGATCCCTCAGGGCCCAGTGGCAGCTTTGCCATGAAACAAACAATAAATAAGATATAATTTGATATTTTTTATATAATCAATCACAAAACAATGAATTCTAGAAATGTGACACCTGACCCTACTTCCTAAAGTGATTGATTTGTCCGAAATTCTAAATAGAAACCACAGAATGAATCAAACCACTGGTGGTGAATCGATTTATGGATGCGATACAGCACGTTAACCTGAAATTAAAAACGAAATCGAAGTATTCTTTTGATCGCAAAAGAAAATATTATATGAAATAAATTTCATTAATTATGGACCCCCTTTTAGACATTGAAGCTTAACGACACATTAGTTAATAGTTTAATAAGGAGTTGGTCATTCTTGCTATAATAATTCAAGAGAAGAGAATAAAAACAGCAAATATTGAAAATTTCAGTCATATAACTTTATACTGAACGGAGTTGGAAGTTCAGACTAAATAGGTATCTATCTCGGCACCGTCTCGGAGAACTGCCGGTCTTTATAACTCCACCTACATATTCTCGATTATCAAGTAACATTTTCAATGGCTAGGGCACCCTCGATTAGCAGGGATTTCATCGACAGTGACTAACGGTAAACGTTAGCGTGGTCAGCCATTTAAAGATACATTATGGGAGATTTTTACAAGGAGTTAGCCATTCTTGCTATAACAGTTCAAAAATAGATGCTGAAACAAGAATATATTGAAAATTTCAGTCAAATTACTTTATCCTGAACAAAGTTGTTACCACTATAATTTTTTACTAGAAATGGGGGTTAAATTCATCGACACCCTTTTCCCATTATGGCCGATTGTTGATTGACAGGCGTTAACTCCACCTATATAGTCTCGATTATCAAGTAATGTTTACAATGACTAGTACAATCTGTGACAAGTACTGATAGCGTATTCGGTTTGAGACAGGACTGCAATTCAATTCGTATACATTTATTTTTTACTATAAATTAGAATTAAGATTTTAATATATAGATAAGAAGAGAAAGTCCGCGATAGGATATTAAAGTTTGAAAGGAATGGGCCAAATCAACGAGGCAGTATTGTAAATAAATTATAATAAATAGCCGACTTCTTGCGTTGCCTGCGTGTACTCTTTTGTACTTCAGGTAGGCCTAAGCATAGAACTAAATTTAGTTCTATGGCCTAAGCGACTCCCTAAGCAGACGAATAGAAAACAGTCCGGAAGTATGATGACGTCAACGTCACGGAGAAGCCCCGCCCACGACGCCATAGTGATTAAATCAGTCAACGAAATCCTGTTTTAATCCGAGCCCAATCCAAGCCATCCGTGGGTCTACAGAGTTCATTTTAGGCTTGTTGTTTAAATAAAGATCTAATTTATAATTTCTATGACTTCTGAGGCCCAAAGGAAGACCGACAAAAGTCTGTTTTTGCTCTCCCATAATGTATGTTTAAAGATACATTATGGGAGATTTTTACAAGGAGTTAGCCATTCTTGCTATAACAGTTCAAAAATAGATGCTGAAACAAGAATATATTGAAAATTTCAGTCAAATTACTTTATCCTGAACAAAGTTGTTACCACTATAATTTTTTACTAGAAATGGGGGTTAAATTCATCGACACCCTTTTCCCATTATGGCCGATTGTTGATTGACAGGCGTTAACTCCACCTATATAGTCTCGATTATCAAGTAATGTTTACAATGACTAGTACAATCTGTGACAAGTACTGATAGCGTATTCGGTTTGAGACAGGACTGCAATTCAATTCGTATACATTTATTTTTTACTATAAATTAGAATTAAGATTTTAATATATAGATAAGAAGAGAAAGTCCGCGATAGGATATTAAAGTTTGAAAGGAATGGGCCAAATCAACGAGGCAGTATTGTAAATAAATTATAATAAATAGCCGACTTCTTGCGTTGCCTGCGTGTACTCTTTTGTACTTCAGGTAGGCCTAAGCATAGAACTAAATTTAGTTCTATGGCCTAAGCGACTCCCTAAGCAGACGAATAGAAAACAGTCCGGAAGTATGATGACGTCAACGTCACGGAGAAGCCCCGCCCACGACGCCATAGTGATTAAATCAGTCAACGAAATCCTGTTTTAATCCGAGCCCAATCCAAGCCATCCGTGGGTCTACAGAGTTCATTTTAGGCTTGTTGTTTAAATAAAGATCTAATTTATAATTTCTATGACTTCTGAGGCCCAAAGGAAGACCGACAAAAGTCTGTTTTTGCTCTCCCATAATGTATGTTTAAATAAAGATCTAATTTATAATTTCTATGACTTCTGAGGCCCAAAGGAAGACCGACAAAAGTCTGTTTTTGCTCTCCTATAATGTATGTTTAATGAGTTAAATATTAACTGGACGACTGTTTAAATCCAAGCTGTATTCAAGTCATCCGAGGGTCTACAGAGTTGATTTTGAGCTTGTCACGCAAATAAAGTTCTGAATAATTCTCTAACATCTGAAGCCGACAGAAAGACTTGTAATTGACAGATTTAGCTCTTAACTACTAATGTATCTATAAGTAAAAGTGAATTTCAAAATAAATGTAGATTGGAATCAAAGATTAATGCTAATTTACAGATACATTATGGGAGATTAGATTAGGAGTTGGCAATTCTCAATACAATAGTTAAAAACTAGCTAATGTAAAGGCAATTTGCTGAAAATGTCAGTCGAGAGTTGATTATAATCAGAATAAGTTAAAGGGACTATCCCGTTTTAAATAGAGTCTCAAAAATAAAAGTCCGAGTAAGTATGAAATTTAATCGCCGAAATATCGAAGACTGGTGTACTTACCTTGTCTCAAAATTTCAGCTCAAAATATTGAGTCGTTGGGCGTGAACGTCAAAACTGCTTATCCAGACACGTAACCCTTTTAAGAATTCGGGTCTATTTTTTTGGGACACTTGTTTCCTTTCTAGATGAAGATTGGAGGTTTTCAGTTATTTGAAAACGTATCACAAATACTGAGTTAGTTTCTCTGCCCTTAGGTAGAGGATTTTAAGCGATTTTAACACAAAATTAAGCAGTTTTATTCTCCCAAAAAATAAATTATCGGGATTAGCCCTTTAATAACTGTCTAATTCATAGTTTTTATAACATTTCAGGCCTAATATAAAGAAAGACCTACAATAGGCAGAATTTGCTCTTGCATAATGTATGTTAAACATTTTTAAATTCTGTATTCCTATTAGTCAACGACATATCGGTTATAACATACGTGACAATAAGCCTCAACAACCGAAAGAGGCGGGCGCGGATCCAGAGGGAGGGGTGGGGGACAGGGGGCCTTGCCCCCCCCCCACCTCTGTCAGCCCCAGTGACATAGTTGATTTTCGTTTTCGTTTGCTTTGTTACTGTTGTAATTCACATATCTGCTCTGTAATAGATGATATAAACATGATTTTCGCATTGTCTCCGCTCAAACAATCCAAGGTTGCAACGTATTACCCTTTGCTCTAATGTATCCCCCCCGCCTCGACAAAATCCTGGATCCGGGCCTGAGAGGCGTGGTTTCGACTCTCCGTTTGAAGTTTGAAGATGCTAAGGAGTACGATCGCCTGTCGCACCTCGCGGAGTTTTTCCTAGTCCCCCGGTTTCTCTTTGATTTTTAAGTGTTATTAAAGTCACCTAATGAAACTGACGAAGAAACAAATGACAAAATGAAATGAAGTTCACATTCATCGATTTATTCCAAATGATCGTTAGACTAAGTAAGGCACAGACTGACCATTATAAGGGTAAAATGAACCCGGGGTCAAACAGCAAAGTTACCACAGCATCACAACAAAGTCAGTAACGGGTAAATCCTCCTCTGTTTGCCAAACAAGCATTAATCCGACGTGGCATACTCCTAATGAGACGTCTAAGGTCATTTTGGTCCAGATTGTCCCATTCCTGTTGCAACGCTGCAGCAAGTTCTTGGACATTGGCAGGACGTTGTTGACGTTGACGTAACCTCTGTCCAAGCATGTCCCAGACATGCTCGATGGGGGAGAGGTCGGGACTCAGTGCTGGCCAAGGTAATGTGGTGATGTTCTGTTGTTGGAGGTAACCTGTAACGATCCTGGCCCTGTGACATCTTGCGTTGTCATCCTGGAAGATGAAACGGCGGCCATGACGTCGTGCGAACGGCACAACATGGACTGCCAAGATGTTGTCCCGGTAGTACTGGCCTGTAACACATGTAAAGCCGTTCTTCCAGCAACAGTGATGCCTCCCCACACCCTATCACAGCCACCCCCAAATCGATCATGTCTGATGACGTTAACGTCTTGGAAGCGCTCGTTTCGACGACGCCACACCCTCCTACGTCTGTCCAAAAAATCAACAGTGAACCTTGACTCATCTGAAAACATCACATTGCCCCAGCGTCGATTATCCCAGTGTTGACGATCCCTACACCAACGACGTCTTGCCTGAATGTGATGATCTCTCAAACAAGGGATCACACGAGGACGTCGGGCGCAAAGGTGACCCTTATGTAGTCGATGCACTCACTCTCACACCAGTGTCTGTTTGAAGACGAGCGCTGATCTGATTTGCTGTGATGACACGATTTCTCAAGGCCAAGGTACGGATCAATCGATCCTGGGCTTGAGTTGTCGCCCTTGGTCGACCTGAGCGTGGTCTGTCCTGTACAGATTGTGTATCACGGTATCTGGACCATAGCCTGCTTATGACAGACTGAGAAACATTCATCGTCCGCGCCACAACCGCCTGTGTTGTGCCGATCTGTAGCATGCCAAGGGCACGTAACCTTTCATTTTGGGTAAGCCGACGCATATCAAAATTTGTTTTCTGGTCACTAAAACAATTAAACTGATATTTCCACCCTGGAATTCAATGCCACAATGACTTTAACATTCAAAGTCAGAGTCGTGCAAATCTTGGGTTGGACCCCCATGATGATCCCAAGCATCACCTGCATTCCATGCGGTAGCTATTGGTGCGTTTGGGCGTCACATGTAACTGGAAATGTTTCTTCTGTTAGGTTCTATAGTGACTTTTTTCGTAGTCATTTGCACATTTTAGTATTATGCCCCCAAAATCAAATATTCCCTACTAGTAAAGCCACACAGTTACAAAGAAATTGTTCTCATTATTATATGCCCTCACTTGAAATTTTATGTTTTGCCGAATAATCATTCACACAAATAAAAAAGGCAAATCAAGGTTGTTTTCTTTATGTAATAAGGTAATGGAGTCATGGCAATTAATTACATTGCTAAAAATATGAAAGTAATTTAAATGATTACATTTAAATAGTAATGATAATGGCATTGTTCCCAATTCCGTTACTAAATGATATTAAAATAATCGATCAACTATTCGATCGACACGCAACTACATCTATTGCACGGAATCTAACTAAACTTACATTTTGTTTTCTTAGCTTTGTCTGATTTTGACTAATTTAAAGTTTCACAAAAGACATATTGTATATCTTTTATTGTCCCCCGCCTTTCGAAGAAAGTTGGGGGACTATTAAAATGGGTTCGTCCGTCCGTCCGTCTGTCTGTCTGTCTGTCTGTCTGTCCGTCACACTTTTTGGGACACAATAACTCTCTTCCTAATTGAGCTAGAATGTTCAAACTTGGTGTATGTGTTTATTAGGTCAATGCTTTCCGCTTAGGGTAAGCAGAGATAAGCAATTTGATTGGTTGATGCTTTGGGACACGATAACTTTAGTTCTAATTAAGTGAGGGTGATGAAACTTGGTGTATAGTTTCATTACAGTAATACCTTGACTAAGTTCGATAATGAGCATTTTCTGCTCAGGGTAAGCAGAGCGATACGCAATTTGATTGGTCGAGACTTTGGAACACAATAACTCTCCTTCGAATTGAGTTAAAATGTTCAAAATTGGTGTGTATGCATATTAGGTCAATGCCTTGATGGAGTTCGAAGATGAGCATTTTCTTCTTAGGGTAGGCAGAGATAAGCAATTTGATTGGTTGATACTTTGGGACAAGATAACTTAGGTTCATCTTGATTGATGATTTTTATGCCAATACAATGACTGCATTCTCATTCAGTAATGGATTCGACAGTAACAGTGTATAGAAACGATTGACTCGGACACGAGGGCCATTTCCCTTCGCCAGAGTGGCCATTTTGTCAAGCGTGGGGGCCCCTTTGTCTGCCTTTATGGTCCCCCTAACTAGGGTACATTTTTCTCGTCGGTTTTAGCATTTTTCTTTATAAAACTCTTTTGGATGACACTTCGTGTACAGTTTCATTGCTCGATACGTTTGAAAAAAATAAATGTGCGATTAATTGATATGTGTCATCTATTTATTTTGGGATTTCGGCGGGGGACATCAGCCTCACTGTTGGCTTGTTTGGCTTCAAATATATTCGAGTGACAAGCCTATAGATTACCGTATGGGCGAGATTTAAATAGAGTTAAATAGCCGCGTGATTTAAAAATTTACAATAAAATGGACAACCCTTATCAGTGACAGTTCCACTTCAACTGAATTCGGGAGCTTGGATGGCGCAGTATCACAGGGGGTTTGGGTGGCCCAATGGTTTACATGTGTGCGTTGCATATCGATTGCGTATCTATTTTCGCTCTCTACTCTCAACCATAACCAGAGAGAGAGAGAGAGAAAGAGAGAGAGAGAGATGATGATGAAATGGGGTTTAACGTCCTACTCTCCTGCACCTAACCTGGGCTAATGGAAGACGCGCATACGCCATACAGTGTGCTATGAGGGAAATTTTGCCCGGCCTACTCTTATATCGAATTCCAACTGTCAAGAGAGAGGAAGAGAGAGAGAGAGAAATGGGGCTTAACGCCCACTCGACACAAACTAAGTCATTTCGTGACTAACATATGATTTAATTTCATTTCAATAATTCTTTTGCCCGTAGGAGTCTTTAGCAGTGGGAGGAAACCTGAGGACACGGAGAAAACGCACGAGGTTGGACAGGCGACCCCACTCTTTTGTGACGTACAACCGGGGAATCTAAACCACACCAGTTGACTCAATGGCAGACTTTGTGATACAGCGCGCATGTCCGTGTTAAGAGAGAGAGAGAAATGGGGTTTAACGTCCACTCAACACAACCAGGTCATTTCGGGACTAACATGGTTTCAATTTTATTTCCATAATTCGCTTGTGCGTAGGGGTATTTAGACGTGGGAGGAAACCGGAGTGCCCGGAGGAAACCCACGAGGTTGAGAAGGCATACGCTCACACCAGGGCTCGAAACCACAGCCACAAGCCAGAGGTGACCGGCCAGCTAGAGGTCGAAGCGCGGCACTCTAGACCACTAGGCCATCCCAACCCCCGTCCGTGTTAAGATTATATTTGGAATATGTTTAACCAGGTCTATCACAAATTTAACATGTTTGTCAATCAGTCACTCTATAACCACGTGACCAGTTACACTCCATGCGCACTGGTTTTCAATAATTTACAATTTCCGAGCGTGTTTTGGCAGGTAGGACTGATGCCACCGTGACTCAGCTGATAGGATGTTGATTCGTTTACCCGGAGCTCACGAGTTCGATCCCCACATTGACCAAGAAAGTTCATCGGTATATCCCGTGCACACATTGACATACACGTGAAAGGTCCCTTGGCAGTTGGAATTCGATATAAGAGTAGGTCGTAGTGCCGATGTCCAGGCAAAATTTCCCTCATAACACACTGTATAACGTATGCCCGTCTACATAAGCACAGTCGGAGCAGAAGAGTAGGTCTTTTGTTATCGCCGGTCCGGTTAGCGGTTAGACTGACTTTTTTGCCGCTGCAATAAAAATTCAATTAATATTTCTAAGTGAATCTTAAATGACTTACTAATACAATAAAAATTCAATTATCATTTCTAAGAGAATCTTAAACGACTAACTAATGCGTCTACTTGAATAATTTTAACCTTAATCCAAAGCAGGTAAGCTTTGATAAAGAGCTGACAGTTCACGCTATAATAGTTACAAAATAGATAATGAAAAACAGAATATGCTGAAAACTGAAATATTTTAGGGATTCGATTTTAGACTAGCCTCGGTCGTCATTACTAGTGTTGGTACGGTAATACACAAAGTCCCAATTATCCACTTTTACGTTAAATCACCCACATAAAACGTGTTCAAATCCACTATATATCGCAGGCTAACGATGGCACCTAGGGTTGATTATGGCCTTGGTCAGTTAATTAATGCCTAATTAATAATTTTTATGACATTTAAGGCCTTAAGAAAGGTCTGCAGTAGACAGATTTAGCTCTCCCACGACGTGTAACAAACACAAGCGCTGTAACATAAACGTAAAACTACATAATGACATTTTAAGTGTGTGTATGTGAGGGATGGAAAGCTGTAGTGACTTGAATGGTTTTCCATCAGCCGCTTTCGCCTACTTGTGACGGTGGTCTTGTTGTAGTTAAAAAGGCTTTAGCGGTCGTTGGCGGGATAGTAGTTGGTATGACGGTGGTCGTTGGTAATGTCGTTGTTGGTACATAACCTGGAAAAAAAAATAAATGAAATGTTTAGTTTTTAGGGATTAATATCCAGGATATGTCAGAGGTCTCCAGTTACCTTTCGTCTCGGTGTAGGCCGAGAAATTCCTTCGTGATCGTCCGAAGTGGTTTCCCCTTGTCAGTGGTGCACGTCCGAGACCCAGACAAGGACAACGTCTAGTTGATCGGAAGGGACGAAAAATAACACTTGGCAGTTGGTACTCAAAATAAGAGTAGGACGCAGACTCAATGTCTGGGCGCAATTTCCCTCATAGCACACTGATCCAATCGGTAAATTGGAGGTGAAGATTCGCCATGCGGTGTGCCATCTGCGAAATGTTGTCCGAAACCTACTAAGTGATCCTTTACATACACAGGTCCTCGGTGTTTCGTCCCATCTGCGCGAGTACGGGTTACTTCTTGCCAGATCCTTCATCCTGCAACACGAACAAGGGAATACAAAGTAGGCATGTTCCCTTCGAGCACCGAGATCGAGGTGGTTCCCCCAGATTTGTGTGCAAGCGGCATTATTTTTCAATTTATGCACATCATAACCGACTGGTATGTGTACCTCGATGTATAGAATCACAGATTTTGCAATCGATATTTCAAAAAAAGGATTTATTATGTGGGTAGAAAACATCAGCCTGTTGACATCGGTGTTGTATTTATGGAATGTGATATTGCGATTGGGGTGCCACAAGGATCAGTATTGGGTCTTATTCAGTTTACTTTCTATAGAACAACTATAGCTGTATTGTCATAGAAACTGTATATTTTAGTAATGGTATCGACAGTAAATGTACAGATGACACAAGGTAAACGCCCGTAGGTCGTATATTTCATCAAAATCTAGTCATACAGCTGTAGCTAAATAATATTTTCTTGTAGCTGTAGCTAAATAATATTTTCCTACATTCGTATGACGTCACAGATACTAAACGTTTATCCCTGCCCATTTTTGCCGATTACCTTTCCCAGTGACGTCACAGACACCAAATGTTTATTACATGTATGCCCGTCATTATTAAAAACTAACACGTGACAACGTCCACGGATTAACGTTTAACTGTTTCTTCCCAAACACGTCACAAAAAAAACAAGGTTCACTTCATTTGTTATCTATTTTAAAATAATTCTGTAACCATGGCAGTCGACTGTATTGTAATTTTGAGACCACGGGTAACAATTAGAATGAACAATTATAGTTTAACCATCGGGTTAATTGGGATATAATCAATAATCAAACCAATAAGCCATTTGGAATAATACACACAGACTCCATTTTTTTAAAAAAAAATATGGACTAAAATGACCCCAGCAAGAAAACTTGGGAACAATGAACAAACATGAAAGGAATCAATTGTTAAATTAGCACCGCGTTAAGTCATCTCCTTATCACAAGGGTGATAATAATGTCTATTGATGTAGCGCAAGATCCACAAAACATGCTCATGGCGCCCGTCTGATCAATAAGTCTAGGAGAAAGATTGCTTAAAGGGAGAAAAATATCATGTTTAGCCCCCTAATCTTAGTAGTATATCGGTTGAGGTGTTGTCATAGGTAACAAATTACTATTTATTGAACTTTCATGTGGCCTCAAAATAAACACATGGAAAAAAATACATAGTTTAAACAAGTACAGTCGTACGAAATGCACCGGAACCTGATCATGACGTTATCAGAGCCATCTTGGAATGGTGAAGTCATATTCAAAATTTGCTATTATGACCTCAAAAAAATATATTATGGAAATACGCATCTCTTTGTACTAAAAAACAACAACACAACATCATGGATTTGTGATGTCATATATCAAGTGTAAGTACGTCTTGCGATGCGCACTAGTCCAATGGACCAGCATACCTTAGGGTCTGGAGAGCGTCGCCCCAAGAACAACAAAAACAAGGAAATTACCAAGTTTACGGGGAACTTGCTCGGCAATAACCGGGATCGAATCCAGGATCAGTGAGCAAGGACCTTACTCAACGATGCCTCTCTGTCCCTTCGGAGAGACTTACATATATATATAATATTTATTAGGCTATTGCTCCTCTTAACACTCTATGGATTTTATAATTTAATATTTTAGAATCCATATTCGTCGCCATAATAAACGCTTGTTTATAATAATGCATGAATTTTGGCATTTCTTTCGCAAAGGGGTGCAATTGTTTCTTGACTTTAGCAAAAAGTCCCATTGCCCATGCGTAACCTGGAGTTTGTTTGTTCTATGTGGTTGATTCGAAGGAATTATTAGTGAGCAGAAATTCGCCCCTGTATCTGTTATCACTCGTCACATCAGTCAGTTATGAAGCCGAAACATCGCTCAGCCATAAGCAATAATAATATTCCATACTGTAGCCAAGTCGAAACGTCGCTCAGCCATAAGCAATAATAGTATTTCATGGAATTGAGACCTGTGTGTTCCAGGGCCGTATCTATGGGGGTTCAAGGGGTACATTGCACCCCCAGAAAAATCAGGCGCTCCGAGAAATGCCCCCTCCCCCATCCAAAATAAAATAAAATAATTTGACAATCTTTCAATGATAAAATAATACACTTGATATAATGATCACTCAGGCATGCTCTTAATGCATTGATTAGCCGGACGGTTTTAAGGACGCCTACACACCAATGGGTTCGTTTGCCCTGATCCAAACTTCCTTATATCACTTACGTGGATGCTATGGCGCTCTACCACTGTTGTACCCCTAGTTATAACTGTTGTACCCCCACTTTTAAAATCCTACATACGGCCCCTGGTGTATTCCAATTCACATGACCTACAATTATCTATAAAAAGTTTCAAATGACCAACAAAACATTGCCTGGGCGGTCACATCGCTGAGTGGGTAAGGCGCTGACTCGCTAGCCTGAAGGTCGGGTGTTCGATCTCTGCATTGGCCGAGAAAATTCATCTCGATTTGCCGGCGTGGTTTCCCCTTGTCAGTGATGCAGAATGGAGGGTCTGACAGGGACTGCTGTCTAGTCGTTCCGATGGGTCGAAAAACCGAAGTCCGTGTACACATTGACGTGCACGTAAAATATCGCTTGGCAGTTGGAATTCGATATAAGAGTAGGCCGTAGCGCCGCTGCCCGGGCAAAATTTCCATCATAGCACACTGTATGGTGTATGCCTGTCTACATTAGCCCAGGTTAGATGTAGGGGAGTAGGACGTCAGGGGCGGATCCAGGATTTTCAGAAAGGGGAAGCGTGGTGCACCAACTTGGGAGTGCGAAGCTCGGCCCGTGATTTTTAAGTGGAAAAAATGCCCACAAGGACTAATAGTACTGTAAATTACGATTTCCAACCTAAACTATTTTTGTTCTCCTTTCCCGCGAGATTATATGGAGCTATAAATTGTTCGCCACCGCAAAAAAAGAGGGGGCGTGTGCCGGGTGCGCCCCCCTCTAGATCCGCGCCTGGACGTTAAACCCCGTTTCCTTTCATTTCATTTCACAAATCATTACGTTCAGGTTAAATAAATCACAATCGTTTTAAGATAACAAAATCCCATTGTTTGATATTGCAACAAAACAGCTCTGTATCAATATTTTCTCTACAGGATGTTTAGTTAGTTACTTCTCTCTTTGTACTACATTCCTGTTTATCTCTTGTTTGAACACGATTCATTGAATACCATAAACCAAGGAGATTTTAACATCATCATGCCTAATTTTAAATAAATAAGGATGACTACATCGCACGCATATCGATGCTATAAATCTTGTGGTAATATAGATCGAAGGACATCATTACGACAAATCGGAAGAAAAAGATTTCTCAGACCAGGAGCCGCGCCCTTTTTCGTTAGACGTTCTTGTGTCCCTTATTCCTTTTGGTATTTGAGCATCGATCCCGGACATGACGCCACCATTTCAAGATGGCTGCGATGACGTCACAGACGGTAACTGAAATAATTTCTCTGGCCCCGAGTTCACAAAGCATTCCTCGACATAAAGAGTTGGTCATTCTTGCTATAATGATTCAAAAATAGATGGTAAAAAAAAGAAAATATTGAAAATTTCAGCCAAATTACTTTTGGATGGAGTAATTTCGGGCGTGTATTTTGTACACGGTGAACAGTCCATTTGCTGATTACACTATTTTACCTCGACCGTTTTTTTTTAGAACTTCGAATTTAGACTAATGGTTTGGATTGTTCGTACTCGGTTTTATTTTATTTCATTCTGAGTCAAATTATCACTTTTTATTGTGTTTTGACAAGCCTTGCTTTCCCATTTTCAAATCAAATTTCTAAATGGCGAACCTTTCTAATCTAGTTGATATCGCGTGTATCCCATGCCATCGAGCGTTGATCGTGATCTTGTTTTCTTAATAAATGTGTAATTAATTAATAGTTTCGATAACTTTTCAGACCTAAAGAAATACCCGCAATAGGCAGAGTTACCTCTTGCATAATGTATGTTTATAAAATTAAGAATTTACTTAACTTTCAATCACAGTTTCTTATCATGTTTTTAATATTTTAAAGACTGTATTTTAGTTAACATAAGGTGGACAAATTTAAATAAATTCTACTGGCGGTACAAAAATTTACCTAGTTTATATTGCGTGGGTGTTAAATACGTAGGTTGAATTGCTTGACGTGACAGTACAGTAGGCTATAGAATGTCGACTAATGATTTATGTTGTATTCCTTTGATTAAATGTTACAACACGCGAGTCTAAAACGTACGCCTACAATTTAATCAAACATATAGACCTAGAACATACAGCAACAGAAATCATTTCTTTGGGAACTGTTCAGATATGGTCTCAAGTACTTTCATAACAAACGCGCCCATTATCGGTCTTGCGGACATTTGCATAATTTACATAAATCCAAGATGGCTGCCAGTAGACCACATTTAAGTAAAAGAATGAAATGTTCTTGCTATAATAGTTCGAAAAAGATAATTATGAAAAATGTTTATACTGAAAGCTTACTGCGAGTAAAGATATTAACCTTTGAAGACAGTGGCGACGCCAGCCGCCGGTGGTTGGAGGGGCAAAACATACGATTACATCATGTGTACCTACTTCAAGAATACACATGATGGCAAATGGCCGCCATTTAAAATACTACGCCCGCCTCTTAGAGACGATAACTTAACTCGCTATAAATTGTAAAACAATTTACTTCGGCTAGAATTAAAAAACACCTAAGATTAACATTTGCTAAAAATTTCTAAAAAACAACCTAAATTTATGGAAATGGGGCCAAATCAAATCAGGCAAATTACATCAAATAGTCCATGTTAAACGTATAGCAAAAATTTTAAACTAACGCGAGCACGCGCGTTTCTAGACAACGCCATAGCGGGTCATAGCAACCAGTGAGTGTAAATTGGAAATCCCCAATGACGTAGATATTATAAATTGGAAAGCCGAGTCTGTCTTAAAATAAGTAGTACCGTCAGTAAACAAGATGGAAGCCATCTGCTATCGTGTTTGATCATGGAGTAGTCAAGCACAGGTGTGTCGTATGGGGGCAAAACTGGGGCAAAATCCAAGGTTATGGGGCACAGGCACGAGTTTCAAAAACTGCCATAAGTTGTTTTACGTGCCTCCAATCGACTAGCATGGCCTTCTATCGAACATAACTAATAAATCACCAGGACCTTGCTAATCAATATAGCCTGACTTAGACAAGGACCAAATGAGCCCAGGTCCAGGGCCCTGTTGATTTATACATATCGGTTACGCAATGTTTTTGTCTGACTATTGGAGAAAGTATGAAATGTTTGTTGTTTGACCGTATAAAAACTGTGTACATAATCATAATATTGAGATGGTATTTTTTCTTTCCAAATATTTTCAATTTGGTTCAAAAAACCATAATGTGTGCATAAACCCCATATCAAGCTTTCTATATTGTTTGAAGTAACTGTTAATCACGTGCATGTTGCACACAGATAGTCCATTGGCCAATCACGCTATTTTACCCAGATTTTATCAAATAGTTTGAATGCAGCTATGGAGAGTGTGGCGCTAGGCAGGATAAGCCTACTCTAACCATTTGAAGTAACTGTTAATCACGTGCATGTTGCATACAGATAGTCCATTGGCCAATCACGCTATTTTACCCAGATTTTATCAAATAGTTTGAATGCAGCTATGGAGAGTGTGGCGCTAGGCAGGATAAGCCTACTCTAACCATTTTTTTGTCGTGTATTTTGTAACGGTGGACAGTCCATTTGCTGATTACACTATATTGCCTATACGTTGTTTTTCGTGTCGTGTACACGAAAGCACATACACGTAAAACAACCTATGACAGTTTTAATTCGTTGTAAAGTTGAAAATAATTCCTGTTCCCCTTAATCTTGGACCTTGCCCTAGCAATACCCCTCCAACCACAGGCGGCTGATTACGCCACTGTCTTAAAAGGTTAATAACTTGAATTTTATCTTCTGGTTTGGATTGTTCGTACTTGGTTTAATTTTATCCAAAGGTGAGTACAATTAAACAACCACGCGGGGTTTACGTCGGACAGATCCTATTTCGTTTCGGGTTTTTTTTGTTGATAGTTTAAAAAATTTCGCTGTACGTGTCCTTACTACTCTAGCATCTGGAAGAGTTCTTGTTTAACCCGCGTGCTGCTTGAAATGAGGGATTTGCCGATGAAACAGTCTGTTGGGGTCAGATCTTAGCGTATGGTTCACTGAACTGTCGGTATCCCACTCGGTTTGTTGCATGATACGACCCCAAATTCCACTTAAAATCGATAATGGTTAAACACAAGGCTGTCTATTGTTTACATTGGTTCTCGAGGTTTCCCCCCTTTTTAAGATTCTACAATATAATATTTCTCCATCAATATTTTCATAAGTTGATCCATTCTTATCTCTGAACAACGTGTATTGTTCCGTTCTCATTGAAAAATGTTATTTTAATAATATTTTCGCAGATCAGAGATATTTTACTGTTTTTGTATTGCTGAGAAGTTAACCAAGGCTATGTTCACTTCATCTAACATAAAGAAACAGTTATTTTTGTTATCGGCTCTAATGGTGGCGCCGGGCGTATGGTGGTTCGCCGGGCTCACATTTGCTTTAATTTTTTCCTGCCAAAATGGTTGATAATTTTTATATAGAAAAGGGTCCATATTTTTTCCGCCAACTGTCATGGAATATTTTATCTGCCAAAAATTTGTGATAACAAAGACAATATTTTACATTTTTTATGTCTCACGCCAGTCTTTACCTAACACCAAGAACAGATTTTATTTTTGGTGACTTTAGTTTATTTGCTGTGCACAACGTACTGCATAATATATTTTCAGTATTTACATGTCAGATCTCATTCAAGGGTGGCCAATGTTCTATAAATTTAAATTTGGCATGTGAAATAGGCCTATCGTTATTTTCAGGTACCGCTCAAGAATCGTCGCTATTCAATCCGTTTTTACCTTTCCGACCAGTGGCGATATTATGATTTGAAGTAATGATATCCGTTAGACATGCTTATATATTTTACATGCCGTGTGAAGCCGCAGTAAACTATCAAAATATTTTGTTCTCTTTGAAAGGAACTGTCAGCAATTATTGTTAAGGACGAAACGAAACATGAATTATCAACGCTTGGATTAATCGTAAGGAGGAAATGATGACTTGAGATAGGCTTTATACATATATCATTGTCAATTATCCATCAAATAATCATTAATCCGAGACAAATGATTAGCATTAATCATTGACGCGATCCGGATTATCAGCCAGTTAATTGATTTATAAAATTTCCGTCACGCGATTGACACTCAATGTAAATGTAATGATTAATCCAGGATAAATACGATTAGAATTATAAGGAATATTTTTCCGCCAGTTCTCAAGAAGAATCGCATAGTGCCCGGAAACGTCATCGCCAAAACCAAATTTTAATCGCCACTTTCATATTTTGATCGCAAATTTCGACTCCTACGACCAATCAAGGCATGCGCAGGTGTACATGTGTGTGTGTGTGGGGGGGGGGGAAACCCGTGCGGTTTAGATCGCAGGGTCTGACATTGATTTAATTGGAGTGATCGCAATATTCAGCTTGTAGGCAGCAAGGCAAATAGTAGGGTCACCCTTCCAACCTCGTAGAGTTCATCCTCAGCCCCCCTCTCTCCCCCTCCCCCTCTCTCTCGGAATCCACAGACGAATCAATAATTCGTAATGTTTTGCATAATGGAACAATTACTGCTGTGTTTACAATTTTGGACGGCAGTGCCAATAAGTCTAGGAATAATATTGATAAAAAAACACATTAAAATTTAAATTCAGTTCATTATGACTTGTCTGAGTGATTTTAATATGCTGGAATACAAAGAGGTTATTAGGTTAGGCCGTGAAGAACCATGTGGGGTGGGAGCGGGGGCTAGAATTCGTCTTTATAAGTTGTCAAACAATTCTAAACAAAGTTATAAACTGCAGGGACCTTATTCACGAAATTTTAACTAAGATAAAATCCAAATTTTAGTAATTTGATTGGATAATATTAGATTGATTTTAGTGATTGGCCAATCAAAACTGTAGAATCTACTAAAATTTGGATTTTATCTTTAGTTAAGATTACCGTTAGATCTATGTTTATGACTAAACAAAAACACATATCTATAGAGCAATCACTAGGTATTGGTGTTAAACATACATTATGTAAGAGCTAAATCTGCCTACTGTAAGTATTGATTTTGGCTTTAAATGTTATTTAAGTTATTAATCAGATATTCATTCACATGTCATGCCTACATATATATAATCAACGTTCTCGATCATCAGATGGCGGAGATTTAAACGATTGAAACACGATTCCCATTTAAGAAAAAAATAATATGGTGACTCGAGGCTGAGTCTCGATTAATCGTTGCTACCATAATAAGCAATATTTGCCACATCTTGTCAAAACTAAAGTGATAACTTCGGAGAGAATAAAGTAATCTCTGAACGCCATTTTCAATATCTATATTTTGAATTATCTGTTTTGTAACTATTATAGTAAGAACTTCCAGCTCCTAATTCTATTCTTACAGAATGCATCCGTGACAAGGGTAGGTGGGCATTTCCAACCCCGTGGGGTTTCTCCGGGTCCCACTGCTAAAGGTACTAAAAAGGGGTTCAAAGGAACTATATAAAAACTGGGCTGTCTTAAAGGAGCCAAATGACAAACTAGGTGTTGTCCACAATATTTGAAATTAAAAATACGAATTAGAATTCAATATTGGTCAATTTCCAATATTTAAGACACAATGAACATTTTATAATCAGTACACGAGTCGTGTATTCTATTTTTTCGGGTGCCATTTTGTAATGAACAAATAAAAACATTTATATACCACAAGAACACGTGGATTTAATTAGTATAGGCTTGCTCACAAACGACAAAACAATTACAGTATATAACAGTATATAGTATATAATATACCAAGCAGGCGTAAACGACTGCAGTTCAATTTGAACAGTTCGCGTATGCACCAAACATAGTGAAAATAAATCATTTTTCATACATTCATATTCAGGACCGTAACTACAGGGTTCGCTCCCCCTGCAAAAACTGTCGACCATCAAAACAACAGATATACATTGTCCGTGAATTTTACAGTAGAGCCGAGAACACTTCCCACCACCCATATTCCTGAAGCAATGGCCCGAGAAATCTCTCTCTGGCCATTGCTGGATTGACTTCTGATTCTTGAACTTTTGTGGGAGTGTGTCCAATGAAAGCTATCACTTAAGTACAGCAACATGACAGTCCTTCGTTTAATCTGAGTCTTCCCTAAAACTTTAGACAGTGATTTAAGGTATTAAAACGGTGAAAGTATGTTCGTTCCCAAACAGTATTGTTTACATTTCATTCGACTTGATAGCCTCGTTTGTCACACAATTAGTTTTACTGCAGTATTCCATGCACGGGTTAATTAGGCATAATAAAAGCGTGAGCCATGATGTAACTTTATGTAAACATATTTGGTCCAATACTGGCACTCGTTTTTAATGTAAAGCGTTTGTATGGTAGATAGTGATTGGTTGGTAGTCGGACTACTGACCAATCAAAATTTAACACAGCAATATCCACTCATAATAGCAGTGTGTAGTGAGATTACCTATAATCAAACGAAACGCTGCGCGGAGTATGCCCACCACCTCGCTGCTCTGAGGTTACGATTCTGTTCATATTACATTCACGTGTTTTAGAAGCATTTGCGCCTATTTCGAGGCTTAGAAATAGAGCCATACACCCGACAAAATGTTACGTATGCGCAGAAGAGGGAATTACGGGTGCAATGATAAACATTTGGATCAGTGCTGCTGAATATGAAAATTAATTTTATTATTACGGCGTTTTTATACGCCCACATTTTCATGCGGACGTATTATGCCGTCGCCCCTGTCCGCTCGGACGTCCGTCCGTCCACAATTGTTTATGAACTCTCTGCAGGTCACAATTCTTATCCGATTTTGACGAAACTTGAAATGTAGGTTTATCACAATAAGATCTCGACTGCTTCCGATATTGGCATGTATCGGATCGAAACGTCACGGATTATGGCCCCTGATTGTACGAAACATCACGTTTTTAGTTTGTGGACTCTGTAAAGGTCACAATTTTGATCCGATGTTGATGAAACTTAAAATGCATGTTTATAACTCAAATATCTATGTTTCGTTTGATATTTGCGCATATCGGATCGTAACTTCCTGAATTATGGCCCCTGATTGTCCGAAATATCGCCATTTTAGCTTGTGGTCCCTTGGAGGTCACAATTATTAACCGATTTAATAAAAACGGTTGCTTATATCATTGCTACACCGTAATAAAGGTTGGGGTCGAATTGCGTGAAAATCGGACCACAATTGCCGGACAAAATGGCCGCCGCTTGTACGCGAATAGTGTAAAAATATGGTATATCAAAGTTGTGGACCCGGTAGAGGTCACAATTTGAATTCGATTTTGATGAAACTTGAAATGCATGTTTATAACCCGAAGATCTTGGCTCCTTTCGATATTAGCGCATATCGAATTTTAACTTCACGAAATCTGGCCCTTGATTTTAAGAAAATACATTTTCTTTTTAGCTTGTTCTCTATCCATCTCTCGAAAATGTGGGCGTATCCTGTCTGACAGCCGCTGGTTCTTTGCGTGTGTCGTGTGCTCTGTTTTAGATGTGTATGATTTTTATATCGGTCTCTGTATAGGTTATCATACATTATGGGATATTTTTATAAGGAGTTAGCTATTCTTGCTATAACAGTTCAAAAATAGATGATGAAAGAAGAATATATTGAAAATTTCAGTCAAATAACTTTATTCTGAACATAGTTATCACCACTGCTATTTTTGACTAGGAATGGTATAGAACTCCATCTTCACCGATGGCCGATCGTTTGATTGACAGGCGTTAACTCCACCTACATAATCTCGATTATCAAGTAATGTTTTCAATGATTGTGGTAGGCCTACATTTAGCCTATTTGGTTTGAGACGGGGCTGCAGTTCAACTCGTATTACATTTATTTTCTACTACAAATTAAAAGACTTCTAATATATAGATTAGAAGAGAAAGTCGGCAACAGAATTTTGAAGTTTGAAAGGAATGGACCAAATCAATGAGGCAGTATTGTAAATAATTATACTATACTATAGCCGACTTTTTCCGTTGCCTGCGTGTATTCTTGTACTTTAGGTAGGCCTACGTAACTCCCGAAGCAGGCGAACAGAAAAAGTGATCCGATGGGGCTGCAATTCAACTGGTTGATGTTAGCTGCGATATTTATCAATTTCCATATTTTTACTGTAAACGCAAGTGACAAAAGAGCGACAGCGTATTGACCTAATTACTCCGCTCAACAGCGACCTCGCTTCGTACATTCTATCATTAATAGCCTCGATCTAGGAGTATGACGTCAACGTAACTGTTAATCTCCCCTCACGACGCCATTTATAATTAAATTAATCAATGAAATCCTGTTTAAATCCAAGCTCAAGCCAAGCCATCCGTGGGTCTACAGAGATGATTTTATGGTTGTTGTTTAAATAAAGATCTAATTTATAATTTCTATGACATCCGAAGCCTAAATAAAGACTTGCAAATAATCAGATTTAGCTCTTGCATTATGTATGTTTAACATCTACAATAAGAGTACGGCTAGTACGCTTTCCATATTGCGTTTGTAAAACACAAAATTCTCCCTTATTAGAAAGTTTTAACTACAATCCAGTGCATGTAAATGTTTTAAAAAATCAACCGAAAAGGTAACTCTCTCTCTCTCCCTCTCTCTCTCGCTCTTTCGCTCACTCACACATGGACGTCGCCTGCAAGACTTCCACTTTTATACCACACAAGCCAAACAGTGAATAGTGTAGTTACCTTTATCAACATAGCCAACTGTTTTATTAGATTCCTTTAAAATGGCGACCATCCCTGGATCTTCCGGGAAGAAATCGGACACCGTACAAATGAAAGGCGATGACGATTCCGTTCGAGTAACAAATAAGGTATTACACCTGCTGTCATTCTTACACTGGATGAAGCAATCAATCCGTGATTTACTATTTTCCTGCCACAAATATTCGTCTGGTATTTTATTATCCAAGAAAGAATATCTTCGAATGTTTGTCTCTCGAATAATAGGTACACTAGTGTTTTCACACTCTGACATTTTGATACAGAAAAAAAGTACAACTTTGGTTAAAACGAAAGACGCGAGCATTTTGAAAATTACCGTTATTGTTTACTTGCAATTCACTTCTTTATTTAACACCCTTTATTATCTTGTTTCTGTAACTTTTGTCCAATCCTTTTAATTTGTTTAAGCTAACCGATTTTAAATTGTCGTCATGTTTATATAATAATCATAATTCCAAAACACTGTGAATATACACAATCCGTGGTTATAAACTAACAAATTGTAAACCGTCGTTAATATACAAAATCCGTGGTTATAAACTAACAAATTGTAAACCGTCGTGAATATAAAAAAATCCGTGGTTATAAACTAACAAATTGTAAACCGTCGTGAATATACACAATCCGTGGTTATAAACTAACGGATTGTAAACCGTCGTGAATATACCCAATCGGTGGTTATAAACTAACGGATTGTAAACCGTCGAGAATATACAAAATCCGCGGTTATAAACTAACTAATTTTAAACCACCGCGAAAACAAATTTTAAACCACCGTGAATATACACAATCCGCGGATATAAATGGACGAATATGTTTTAAAACTCAGATTCCTTATTTCAGATGAAAATCCAATAACACTTCAAACTTGAAAGGGGATAAATGATCAACTTGCATTCGAATGAAGACCAAATTATCAGCCATCAAGCTGATTTACACCAAATTTTAATTATTTTCATATAAACGGCCAGGTTTCGAGAGCACCAATTCGCCGTGATGAATAATACTGTTTCCTTTTTAAAATAGAGTTTCTGTTAATGATTTATCAACCAAATTCGATTCCTTTAATCCAACACAAGGATAATCCCCCTATAAAACGTATTTCAAAGCATGTGCAAAGCCTAATTTAACGAAATTCTACTCTACTAGTGAGACAATGAAACAAAAATAATTTCTTATTTAAAACAAAAATTCAGTAGTCAAAAAGCCGAGTTCTAAAAGATTCTGACGTCTTCGAAAACAAGTCAAACCAATAGCGATATCTCAAAAAATTAACATCAATAGGTCAAAAGTTCAGTGTTGAAAGATTCCGAAATCCTTAAAAGCACGCCAGGTCAACAGTGCTAGCAACACTCTCTTGTGTAGATTTATTTCAAAAGACTTTAAATCTATATCGGCGTAAACTCCACAGCGACACACTCTTGAGTAGTTCTATTTCAAATTCTTTAAATCTGTAGCATTATCAATTCCCATGCTTCCAATTCAAATCCTTTAAATCCTTGAAAGCATCCTCTTTTTCAGTGTTATTTCCAAACAATTAAAATATCTATAGCAGCATCGACTCTCCTCGGAAACGCTCTCTTGCGCCGGTGGATGCCAAACACTTCAAAGTTGTCTCGTAAGATTAAGATCATCGGTGAACAATATATTATACGCGTAGACCAATAAACGCACGACTTGAAATAGTTTTTCGCCTTGGATAAAAAAATAAACCCCGGCTACTATCCTGTCTTAAACTATATTGATTCCATGAGAATTTTCTGTCGAAGGAATTCAAACCAATTGTTGAATGTTTGAAACGAAAACATCACTGTTATCGAGCAGGCGAATTCGTGCATTTCTTGAATTGCGTTCGTGTGAAAATAAAAAATCCAGTTGGAGAAACCAATGAGAGAAGTGATAATAGTGTAAGTGGTTTGTTTTATGTCTATCTGTGCGAATAAATGTTTCGAGGCACAAAGTCGATTGTTTTATATCGGAAATTACCATCCAAATTATGCAGGAAATCAATTATGAGATGGTCGATAGAGCTATGTTATTGTCACGTTTATCAATCAGAATTTCGTATTGCCATTAATCTATTGATAGTATGTTTAGTTATCGATTCAGGAAGGGTTCGGTGGGCAAATGGTTTAACGGTGTGTGCGTCGGACCATAAGGTCGGTCATTAAATGGTGTGGTTTCGATTTCCCCGCTTGTACGTGACAAAAAGTAAAGTGTGCACGTGTAGACCCCCTAGCAGTTGGAATAAGAGTAAGCCGCTGTCCAGGCAAAACTTCCCTCATAGCCCACCGCACGGCGCTTACCAATCTGTTTCACAGAGAATTACTTACGAATTATCTCTGTAACAGATGACTGTCCACAACACGTGCGTTGACTTCACGTGGCGTCAGTCATTGGCTCAACGGCTCGTGCATTGCTTGCATAACCCCTTACTGCTTCGGGCAAAATGATGCATTTTACTCATTTTAATACCCATTTACACTAAATAAGAAATATTTTTTAACTGCAAATACTTCAAACGGCTTTATCTATTTTTCTTATACTTCAAAAAAATGTTTGAGAATTTAATTTGTCGGAGCCAAACTCATTAAGTCTCGTCGATGTCATGCTTATCAATGATTGTAGCGGCCAAGCGAATATTCACAGGGGGGATCCAGAGGGGGGGGGGGTCCAAACCCCACCCTGCTCAGCTACATAAAAAAAAATAATGCCGTGCATCAATGAAATTACATCACAAAGTGATCCTACATCAGTATAAAAATGATTTCTCTGTTTAAAAAGCTCAATTTATATGTATGCTTATGTAATTTAGAGACGATGATGGCAGATTACCGTAACAGAAACCTGGCAAACCCCCTCAAGCAAAAATTCCTGGATCCGTCGCTGATTCACTGCGGGATCAGTTTGGGCGTGTACCCGTCTTCATTAGTCCAATTGGCAATGGTCTAGAGTGTCGCGCTTCGACCTCTAGCTGGCCGGTCACCTCTGGCTTGCGGCTGTGGTTTCGATCTCTGGTGTGAGCGTATGTGGCATAGAGATAGGGGCGCCTTTTCAACCTCGTGGCTTTCCCCCGGGCACTCCGGTTTCCTCCCACTGCTAAAGACCCTATACGCGCTATCGAATAATTGAAATAAATTGAAACCATATGTTAGTCCAGAAATGACCTAGTTTGTGTCGAGTGGACGTTAAACCCCATTTTCTCTCTCTCTCTCTCCCAATTGGCCGTTAAACCCTTATCCATTTCACTTATGTATCTGCCGTTTGAAGGTTTTGGTTGTAACCGGTGGCAACTTACAGAATTATTATCTAACATAAAGGCGTTCACAGTCCATGACAACGATTTTATTGGGTATAATGTAGCGAGGCACGTAAACGTCAAAACGGGTGAAAAACAACGAATAAAATTCAATGGGGTTTAACGTTTGACGTTTCGGTATTAACCGGGCTCTTGTAGACGAGCACGCGCCATCAAAGTGTTATGAATTTACATGGACAGTCGTTCATGCCTTCTATTAACCGAACTCCAACTGTCAAGGGATCTTTTCCGTGCACTTTCATGGGTATACGGATGAGGAACTCGGTTTTGCGTTCAATTCAAAAGACTGAAAATATTTTGCTTGACAATCACCAAACAGTTTACGGAGGTATTGCAAAAGCGTACTCCTAACTCTGTGTAAGGTGACAGACCCTTATAGGTTCAAATACATGTTACGCGTGACGTCAGATCATTCGCAATGTTTACATAAAATGTCGTAGCGTAAATTGGTCAGGTCAAAATGATGCCCTTTACTCATTTTAACCGATCGTACTATTTTACGTATCCATTGACACTAAAAAGTAAATAATTTTTTATCCATATATACTTAAAACAATATAAATATTCTATGCTTAAAAAAGCCTTTATTTACTTTTCTAATACTTCAAAAAGAAATGTTTTAGAATTGAATTTAGAACATGGAAAAAGTTAATATTGTGAGCTAATTAACTCGGACCAGAAGGAAAAAAGTTAATGTTGCGAGCTAATTAACTTGCATCTATGTCATCCATCCTCAGTGATTATAGCCACCTAGCGACTATTCACTGCGGATCAGTTAGACTCAGTGATCCAAAGGAGACCCCGGGGTGAATACATAATTTAGTGTTTGAATAAAAAATAAAATAAAAAATGCCTGTATCCTAAAAGTGGATCGAGTTTAAACTACAATAAAACACATCTATTAGTAAGCGCAGGGGGCCTGCGCCACACATAATTTACACAAAATCAAACATATGGACAAGACATCATACTCAGAGACCACAAACAAAATAATGAGCAATTCAAATAAAGTGAATGAATCCGGGGGCTAGTCGTTAAGTGTCCACTGCGCTGTACAACCCCGGACCTGTAGTGACACAGACTTCACAGACTTCACTCAAATTTGAAAACTACCTGGGCCCGGTTGCTCAAAACTAAGTTATTTTAACGATCCGTTAAACTATAACGGATCGTTATCTTTGTAACGTGTCGTTTGTTAACGGTCCGTTAAATTTCTGTTGCTGGAAAGTCAATTTCATTATCCGTTAGCTAACGGATTCATTAAAGTTAATCCAAGAGAAGACTATTTGTTCATTGGCTGAATTTAAAATTTTTAATTTCAATGTATATGTATAACAACTTCATAGAAGTTACTATTAACAAGAAACTGAAGACAGCAAGATAACTGTGCAGTCTGTTCACAAAACTAGATTAAAGACAAAAAGATGACTGTAGAATTTACAACAGAAAACACTATAGAATACTTTATTTTTTCCTTAAGAAATTTTAGCGTAAATCTGTAAGAAAAATGATGGGATTTGCACTACAGAATTATGGGGCCATTACTTCCTATAGTCCACCAAAATTCTGTAGAATAGTATAGAATTTCATCGTATAGAAAATGGAATAGGCCCGCATCGCTCAACCCTCTAGAATGTTCTGTAGAAAACTACATTGGTAATCTATGACTTTTTGCTACAGCCAACTAATGCCATCATTAAACAGATAACGGAGCCCCAAATCTCCGTTAAATATAACGCCAAGTTAACGACACATTAAAGTTAACGGGACTTTGAGCAACCGGCCCCAGGACTATAACCCAGAGGAGCCATTGTCATGATCTGCTATATTTTTCAAGAAATATGAGTACAAGCATGTTGTAGTAAAATTTAACTATACAAGTAACCACATCGGTGAAATGTATAAAAAAAGCTGGTAGTCTAAAACTAAATGCTATGTTATTGCCGCATCTTATGCAACAACATTTGTCTTAAAATTAATTTCCTAAAAGATAACAAAAGGTACAATGCTGTCGCGTATTTAATGGGGTTGAAAGATTGCACCGATAACGATTAAGAAATAAAGCTGACTCGAGAGACAAAGACTTTTACAAAACAAAGCTGGTACTAAACAGTGAATCGATGGCGTCAATTGGATGTAGTATTAATAACTAAACATCGATTTCGGAAATTAATTTCAAGATAATTAGTTTTGCTTCAGATGACGTGATGGCAATTATAAAGATATCTAGTATTTATAAGTTACACGCAATCAACTTTTTTATATCAGCGAGATTTTTTCAAACCCCAATTCCTGTTTTCAATTCATTCGGGGTTACCGATGGCTCTGTCGTACAAAAACTAATCGTTGAAATAGATTTAGTGACGCCCTGGTCAAACCTTTGATTATAGGGTCTAAGACTCAAATATAGAGTCTAGAACTGGGAGAAATAGACTCAAGTATCAAATATAGGGTCTAGAATTGGAGCAATAGACTCAAGTATAGGGTCTATAACTGGGAAAATAGACCCAAGTATAGGGTCTAGAACTGAGATAAATAAACTCAAGTATAGGGTCTAGAACCGAGATAAATAAACTCAAGTATAGGGTCTAGAACTGAGATAAATAAACTCAAGTATAGGGTCTAGAACTGAGATAAATAAACTCAAGTATAGGGTCTAGAACTGAGATAAATAAACTCAAGTATAGGGTCAAGAACTGAAAAATTGGAAAAAGAAAGATATTTTAAATATGTCAAAAACAGTTTATCTCAATTAAAGGTGCTAAATCTGCCTATTGCAGATCTTTGTTTTGGGCCTGAAATGTTATGTATAAAATATTAATTAGATATTTTATTCACAAGACATTTTTTGTTATCTTGACTTGAATATCGATACTACGGTATTAATCAAACAATCATACCGTCGCTTAGAATGAAGAAATTTGACTGACGTTCCCAATATATTCCCTTATCATGATCTTCAAACCTCGTGGGTTTTCTCCGGGTCATCCGGTTTCTTCCCACTGCTAAAGACCCTACGCGCAAGCGAATTATTGAAATAAAATTATAAACCATGTTAGTCCCTAAATGACCTAGTTTGTGTCGAGTGGAAGTTAAACCCCATTTCTGTCTCTCTCTCTTATGGCCTGGATAGGGTAATTAATGTCTAATTAATAAATTTGATAATCTTTCAGGATTAAAGAAAGACCTGCAATAGGAAGATTTCGCTCATGCAAAATGTATGTTTAATATAGGAAACCTTATCATTTACGTAACCTGATATCTTCTATTGCTACTCTTAAGAAAGTTGTTTGTAGGGTGTTTATTGTAATGCGAGGATGCAGTAATTATTTATCACATTAAAAATAAAAATAAAATAATCCAAACCATAAGACAAAATTTAAAGTCCTAAAAAACGTTATAGGCAAATGGACTGTTCACCGTGTACAAAATACACGACAAACAGTGGTAACAGGTGTCCGGAACAGATCATCAGTGGTCGTTGTTTTACCGAATTTGGATAAAAACATTTGTCACCAACACATCTCCAGACGTTTTTAGGTTGCTTTTCATTTTTTATAAAGGTTTGTTTGTCATTATATTAGTAGCGAGATTTTGGGTTTTATTTTTCCCATATTCTACGGTCATCCCAGCCACGGTTTTGAGGTGGCCTCTGAAGTTCGTTTTACTCCTTTTCGCTTTTTGCCAGAGCAATACAGACTGTACCATCTACAAAATTTATGGCAAGTATCAAGGGCAGCATTTGGGTCATCAATTGACTCGATTAGATCTAATGGAACTTCAACGAGATCATTGATAACATTTTTGTAAATTACGTATTGGATTGGAATCGCGTGTTGGAGTAGTAATTAATTGATCTAATGATTGCATCATGATTATGTTTTCTCATCGTTTTGGAACAGTTGTTGAATATGAAACAAAGTACTTTATAACTTTCATCGAATTAAATGATCATTTAGGTGCTTAGAACTTTATGACCTCAGCTGGATTTTGATAATATATGATATTGACGTTTCAAACTTCTGCTAAAGCACGGACTGGCTATGATCTAATTAAATATGTAATTAATCCCATCTGTGTAGAAGCTCCACATGACTAAGCATGCCATGGCGAGATAAAAGAGACAATTGCATGTATGACCATGCGTCTTATCTATTCTCCGGCGCTATATAATCAAGAGTTTACTGTCTGACAGTTAAGAGATGACTAAGGACGACTGGAGAGGGGGCGGGGGGTGCGCAGACCGGCGTATGGACCCAACGAGTTCAGCAGCTGTCTTGACAGAGGGGCAGAATGGTAGATTTAATATACATGTAGTTATATGTGTTCCTTTATGGTTTAGTTCATGTTGTTTGTGAGAGAGAGAGAGAAATGGGGTTTAATGTCCACTCGACACAAACTAGGTCATTTTGGGACTAAAATATGGTTTCACTATTATTACAATAATTCGCTTGCACGTAGGGGTCTTTAGCAGTGGGAGGAAACCGGAGTGCCCGGAGGAAACTCACGAGGTTGAGAAGGCGCCCCTAGCTCCATGTCACATACGCTCACACCAGGGATCGAAACCACAGCCGAAAGCCAGAGGTGACCGGCCAGCTAAAGGTCGAAGCGCGGCACTCTCGACCACTAGGCCATCCCAACCCCCCTAATGTTGTTTGTATGTAGCTGTTTTATATACCTTATGTAAATGAATAATATATTTACTAAACTTATCTGTTATCACTTAGATAGTGTTACAGTGATCTGTTATGATGCATCGACCGCCGGTTTCCATATGAAATCAGTATCTACAGGATCTGTTATGGTGCAATCGACTAATGTGTTCCTGTCGTAGTCTAGTTTTTGTTTAATATATGTTAATGTTGTAGTTATGTGGCTGTTTTATATACCTGATTTAAATTATCTCTGTTATCACTAATATAGTGTGGGGGTCACGTGGCTAAGTGGATAAGACACTGGCTCACTAGCCTGAAGGTCGGGTGTTCGATCCCTGCATTGCCCGAGAAAGTTCATCCAGATTTTCCGGCGTGGTTTCCCCCCCCCCCCCTTGTCAGTGATGCAGGGCTGACAAGGACAGTTGTCTAGTCGTTCGGAGTAGTAGTTGTTTAATAACGCCTCACCAGTTTTAAATATATCGCATTCATAAATTATAATATACTAAGAAAAAAGAGAGAGAGAAAAGATGTTTAACGTCCATTCGTCACAAATATTTCGGGACTAACATATGGTTTAATTTTATTCCAATAATTCGCTTACGCGTAGGGGTCTTTATCAGTGAGAGGCAACCAGAGGACCCGGAAAAAACCCACGAGGTTGGAAGGCAACCCTACTGTTACATACACCCGGGGATTCGAAACCACTCCAGTTGACTCAGTGACACGCTTTATGATACAGCGCGCACGTGTTAACTATTGAGCCAAAGTTTTACAATGATGGAAGAGATAATGGAGGCTATATTGCATCATAACTTAGGCCAGAGAGAGAGAGAGAGAGAGAGAGAGAGAGAGAGAGAGAGAGAGAGAGAGAGAGAGAGAGAGACCGAGGTCCCGTGTTCCCATTGGCGTGCACGTAAACGATCCCCTGTGGCAGCGAGAGAGAGAAAGAGAGAGAGAGAGGAGGGGTTAATGTCCACAAACTAGGTCATTTCGGGACTAACATATGGTTTTATTTCAACAATTCGCTTGCGCGTAGGGGTCTTTAGCAGTGGGAGGAAATCAGAGTGTTACGAGGGAACCCATGAGGTTGAGAAGACGCCCTTATCTCTATGCCACATACTCTCACATCAGGGATCGAAACCACAGCCGCAAGCCAGCTAGAGTTCGAAGCGCAGCACTCTAGCCCACTAGCCCCCCCCCCCCCTTCCCGGGGTATAAAATGACTTTTATTATGTAACATCAATTAACTTTACTGTTTGTAAACTTCAGTTTCAGGAAATATTTATACGTCATTATTCATACTGTTATTGCCTAACCGCTCTCTTGAATTAACTTCAAATATTTTCTTGAAAGTGTTTCAGTGAAGAAATTCTCGAGATTGACTATTTGTGAAATTGTAGATGTACTTGAAACGTTCATTCGATTATTGCCTGTTCGAGAGTCTAATTGAAATCGGAGACTAAGACAATAGCGGAATAAGTAAATAATCGTTCCTGATGTTATGATTGATTGAGGACTATAAATAGTTAGGTATATAGCTGATGATGATAGTACAACAGTACCGTCCCATAAAAACAGAGTTAATTAAAATCATATATTTTCTTTTTTGAAATCAACAATCTTTCCATCGTTGTATGTTTTCAGACTATCGTATGAATGAATATACGACATTTGATATAAATGGAACGTAGATACGTGTAGCTATTGATCAACCAAGATAATTTCCATGTATGTGGGGAATCACGGTGGCTAAGTGGATAAGGCACTGGTTCGCTAGCCTGGAGGTCGGGTGTTCGATCCCTGCATTGGCCGAGAAAGTTCATCTCGATTTTCCGGCGTGATTTCCCCTTGTCAGTGATGCAGAAGGAGGGCCTGACAAGGACAGCTGCCTAGTCGTTCGGATGGGACGAAAAACCGAGGTCCCGTGTACACATTGGAGTGCACGTAAAAGATCCCTTGGCAGTTGGAATTCGATATAAGAGTAGGCCGTAGCGCAGCTGCCCGAGCAAAATTACCCTCATAGCACACTGTATGGCGTATGCCCGTCTTCCATTAGCCCAGGTTAGGTGCATAAGAGTAGGACGTTAAACCCCATTTAATTTCATTTCTATGTATGTAGTATTATTGCAGGGTCTAAGGTTGGCTTCCGTTAGATATGTAAAACAATTAATCATCCTTTCTTTTTGACCAAATATGTTTTTCGTCTTTTTGAAATTATCATATGATTGATTTGCCCCCCCCCCCCATCCCATAAATGTTTCAATCTACTGTAAACACTGTTCGGGCATATTTTACAGGGTTTTATACAGATAGAATCTTAACTAATCCTAACAATTGTTGTAAATAAATAGGGACTGCTATGTAAATTGAGGGTGGGGGGGGGCCTAGTATATTCAGACACCCCCCCTCCCCGCAGGATAGAATCTTAACTAATCCTAATAATTCTTGTAAATCAATAGGCGTTAGGGCCTACTATGTAAATTGGGGTGGAGGGGCAAGTATATTCAGCCCCCCCACCCCCCAAAAAAACAATTGAGGGGTCGGACACCCTCGGATCCCCCATGTGTGCATGTGTGACGCCCTTGATTGGTTTATCAAGTATAGGCAGATGATAATGACTGTGCCAGTATATAAACCTATCAACCTATTTGTATTCCTCGAATCGTATTATAAAATATATTATGAAATAAACTATTTAGTTTTAACGATTTACTGCTCCAAATTCATCATCCACTTACTACATCATCGGGGGTTGGGTGGCCGAATGGTTAGTGTGCGCGCGCTGTATCATACGTGAGCAGAATGTTTGCACCATGTACAGGTTTGGCTGAACAATTGATTATCCCCACCCCACGCCGCAAAAAAATATATTAAAAACACTTACATAAACAGGTCCGAATAGCGAGAGAGAGAGAGAAATGGGTTTAACGTCCACTCGACACAAACTAGGTCATTTCGGGACCAACATATGGTTCTATTTTATTTCAATAATTCGCTTGCGCGTAGGGGGCTTTAGCAGTGGGAGGAAATCGGAGTACTGTGACAGTATTTGTTCTTTAATCAGGTTCTTGGATGACAACACTGGTATATACTTCTAATAATACTTTTATTCTGCTTCTTACAATAGGTACAAACATCGTGATGTAAACGACCGTAGAACTAACTATATGGAAGGAGTCATGACTTAATTAGCTTGGCTTAGCACGAGTGTGCTAACTCCAGAAGCTCTCGTCTCGTCTCGTCTCGTCTCGTGCCAAGGCACCCATGGCCTTTGCTCAGTCCTGGCCGGACCTTACTCCTAGGTAACTTCATCTAGGCGCCCGCCTAGCATGGCCTCCTGGACCTGACTGACCATTCGTTTATGTTCTGAGTTTATAAACGTATTCAAGACAAAAGAGCTCATTAGACACCTGTCTAATGTATCATGCATAATATCAGGTTTAACATTCAATATAGTTTATCAGATAAAGTTAGATAAGACATGCCAACAACAAGTTCTAGTTACGCAATGACATAAGGAATACTACCAAGATCTCCAGCCGAGTGCTGATAGCAACAGGTTTATGTTACAATCACTTAAACGTATTTTGATATGGCAGGACGCTTCTATGACATATGTCATTGTGTAATATACCTTTCCCTCTTTTTAGAAACTGGGATCGATAATATCTACCCTAATCTTAAAAGATAAAAATAACAATAAGAATGAAAAGACATATAAATACAAACAACACTTGTAAAATGTCGTATACAAAAATGTCTATAAACAAAAAGAAAAGGTAAATGAAACACACACGAATTTAAAAGTTATATATACTTGTAAAATGTCATAATATCCAAAAATGTCTTTAAACAAAATGAAAAGGTCAATGAAAAACACACGAACTTAAAAGTTATATACACACAATCGGTCACACACGCGAGTCAATAAAAAAAAAAAAACGAGATCCTGGAAACACAAACACAGACTACTCTTATTATTCATATAAATGGTGGAATCGCGAACACAAACTACTAGTACTATAATTATCTTCTTAGACCGATTATTTGGTGGAATCGCGAACACAAACTACTGTAATTATCTTCTTAGACCGCTACTGCACTGTCGTAGCCAACTGTAGGGGTGGGGTACATATGATGCCCTTCCTCGTTCCAGTAATGTTGAGGGGTCAGAATTTTCCCTGCTCCGTTTAGTTCAACTATTGTTGTTGACCGGTAGTCTTTTCATTTTCCATACCGTCTGGCAAAACGGCGTGTTATGACATGTGCTATGAAAAGTATTAACTGCCACCCGTGCCGAAGTTTTATCATCTGCTTATCATATATATCATGGAGTGAACTTAGTTAATAGTTAATCAAATTAGCAAGTGGAACAGACTTGACTTTAGATAACGATCTAACGATATTTACAGTATTATTTACATGGATACGATTGAAATTAGGGAGTCATATTGTTTTATCTCAAGAATAATGAATGATCTGAACACATTTAACCAATCTTAAATAAGATATTTTTGAAAGAACTAACGGTTTATCTCTATAATTTTTAAACGCAACACAAAACAAGACAATACGTTCGCTCTAAATCCGAGCACAACCCTCCTGGGGTTAAACCACTTAACATAAACTTCTCCCGTTACATATCGGGGCATTTCCCATTAAAACTTTGGGGTATTACAAATAAAACGCTCTACCGTAAATATCGGGTCTTCCCATTAATATTTGGGGCACTACATCACAAATAATAATCCCGTAAACCTCGGGGCATAAATATATATACACAAACAACAACAAAAAAACTTATAAGAGACAAAACCGTGTGAATGTTTAAAGAGTTATATCTCTCGATAAGGATACGCTTAACTCTATTCCAGATAATTAAACAATCATAAAACATTTCACTTCGCAGTTATTAGCCTGATAATACTTAGCTACTACTAACTTTAAAAGCCAAAATATGTGTTCAAAACAAACAATTATAATTCATAATCTTTTAAAAACAACATGACGCATTTTAAAACAAATAATATATATACAATTTTGTTTCAGTAATTTTCCTACATATAGTTAAAGACTGTTCCACTACTAGCTTGAAAGACGATATAATATATTAAATTTAGTAACGACACCATGATGTTGAATGACGCGTGATGATAAACTGCTGGTTTCCCAGATAAATTTTAATCCATAGCACTTATGTCATTTATGAACCGTCGCCATGGTAGGATTTAGAAAAGACTTACCCGTGAATACTAAAATCTGTAGCCTGTGGTCGTCTAGTGGTATAAGACTTCAAGCGTTGCTCTGGTCTACGGCATCAATTAATATGTGACAGTATTTGTTCTTTAATCAGGTTCTTGGATGACAACACTGGTATATACTTCTAATAATACTTTTATTCTGCTTCTTACAATAGGTACAAACATCGTGATGTAAACGACCGTAGAACTAACTATACTATTCAAAAAAAGTAGGGGATATTTGATTTTGGGGGCATAATACTAAAATATGCAAATGACTACGAAAAAAGTCACTATAGAACCTAGCAGAAGAAACATTTCCAGTTACATGTGACGCCCAAACGCACCAATAGCTACCGCATGGAATGCAGGTGATGCTTGGGATCATCATGGGGGTCCAACCCAAGATTTGCACGACTCTGACTTTGAATGTTACAGTCATTGTGGCATTGAATTCCAGGGTGGAAACATCAGTTTAATTGTTTTAGTGACCTAGGTAACTTCATCTAGGCGCCCGCCTAGCATGGCCTCCTGGACCTGACTGGCCATTCGTTTATGTTCTGAGTTTATAAACGTATTCAAGACAAAAGAGCTCATTAGACACCTGTCTAATGTATCATGCATAATATCAGGATTAACATTCAATATAGTTTATCAGATAAAGTTAGATAAGACATGCCAACAACAAGTTCTAGTTACGCAATGACATAAGGAATACTACCAAGATCTCCAGCCGAGTGCTGATAGCAACAGGTTTATGTTACAATCACTTAAACGTATTTTGATATGGCAGGACGCTTCTATGACATATGTCATTGTGTAATAGTACCCGGAGTAAAGCACATTTTTTTTTATTTTGCTTCCTGTGTATTCTGGCAACATGCAATGAATGCAACCACAGAATAACTGAAAAATGATGATCATTTTATAATGAAGTCTGATTATTGTATAGAGGTACACCTTGAGTCTCGGGGCATTTTGATCTAAAATTTAACAGCTGTCTTAATTAGAATAATGAGTTTTTCCTGTGAAAAGAAACGCAAAAGTTTCTAATAAACTGCATATAAAACTTTATATCTTTCGGTGCGGTGCGAGGGTGGGGGGGGGCGGCTGAATCATAAAGCCTGTCATTGAGTCAACTGGTGTGGTTTCGAAGCGTAGGGTTTTCTCCCGGTCCTCCGGTTTCCTTCCACTGCTAAAGACCCCTACGCGCCAGCGAATTATTGAAATAAATTCAAACCATATGTTAGTCCCGAAATAAAGTAGTTTGTGTCGAGTGGACGTTAAAACCCATTTCTCTCTCCCTATCACTCGATGCGTGCGCATCTTAAGGTCTGTCATTGGGTAAAATGGAGTGGTTTCGATTCCCACCAAAGTATGTGAACGGGGTAGGCTCGATTCTCCAGCTTTTTGGGATTTCTCCCGGATCTGTCGTTTCCTCCCTTTGTTAAATAACACTACATACACGCGAATTAGAGTTATAGTCTCTCTCTCTCTCTCTCTCTCTCTCTCTCTCTCTCTCTCTCGCCAGATCCTGTGTAGACATTGGTGTGCACGTAAAGCAATACTTGGCTGCTGGAACTCGATATTATAGCTGGTCGTAGCGATACTGACCAGGCAAAATGGCGTACGTCCGTCTTCCTTAACACCGTAGAACCATATTTTATTTCCCCTCGATTCATAAACAGTGTATTCTGTTTTCCAATCTGCCAATAGTTGTTCGGATATGACGAAAAAACCAAGCTCCACTGACATGAATGTACAAGAACCAATAAAATGTGAATTTCGTTTTAAGTAGTCGGGGAAATCCACTGCTCCAATATGGGCCTTTGTAAGGGACCGGGACCGGGACCGGGACCGGGTGGTGTGGGGGGGTGGGGGGGGTGGGGGGGGTGGGGGGGTAACACTCACTCGATACAAATAATGGTTCAGTTTTAATCTAATATGCAGGGAATGTGTAGGGGGGGGGGGGCACTGTGACCCCAACAATTAAATATTATAATATCAATCAATGCATAAACTAAACCCGCGGTCTCCAGCTTCACACACAGTCGTACGGATAGGGAAAAAAATCGAGTTCATGTGTATCGAATGACGTGCACGGAAAAGAACCCTTGACAGTTGGAATTTGACACAAGAATTCCGAATAAATGGGACAACAGACAAACATTAATATAAGATGTAAATTTCATTTATTTTGTATTATATTATTTCAAGATAGTATTGTATATTTGGATCCAATTATAAGATAAGATAAGATAAGATAAGATTTTATTGTATCATTTCATCCACTTAAGGACAGCATACACAGTTTAAACAAAAGTTGATCATACAATTATAACATAACATCTGGGGTTATCCTATATGGATGTACAATGTGATATGATAAGTTTATAAGCATTAAAAGATGGTTGGTAAAATCAAAATCAGTAATATAATGTAGCCTGAAACAGAATAAAATGGCTGTTTATAATTATAGCTGATGTTGGTAGTATAAAATGGTTGTTTAACGTATCGCTCATATTTCATTAGGGTAACCTCTGTAATCTGAAAAACTCTCAATGGGTTCAAATAAAACCGTCATTTTTAAATATTTATCTACGTAATAGTAGTTAAAGATAAACCGCCATATGCATTGGTTCAGTTTGTAGGCATCAATTGTGAGAATATGCTTACTAGTCCCTTCTATGTCTGTCTGTCTGCTGCACCCCCTCCCACCAACCCCCCCCCCCCCACTCATTCATTCTCTCTCATCAGTTTTTCCAGGTCAAATAGATTACTTACAATACATCGGACACCCACTGTCCACTGTAAGAGTAACGCACTGTTTACCAGAGTCACAGACTGTTC
Source organism: Patella ulyssiponensis (assembly GCA_963678685.1). Taxonomy (NCBI): domain Eukaryota; kingdom Metazoa; phylum Mollusca; class Gastropoda; family Patellidae; genus Patella; species Patella ulyssiponensis. The sequence continues at coordinate 91,935,674 of OY783225.1, forward strand.
CGTTACATTTACACATTCCATCGTCACATGTTTCGCTCCCAGGACAATTTTACAGGAGGAACATCCACCATGATTTCCACTTCTACAAAATAACTCTGCATACACATTTTGTGACTGTGACAATTCTCTTGAAGACAAGGAAGTTTGTTTTTTAACTTTCCTATGTAAGTTTACCGAAAAGCAGTTAATGAAAAATTACAGACAAACGTTAAAAAATCCCACAATAACTGTAACTTCCGCCCCCCCCCCCCTTTTAAGGTAAACAGCAATTTCCCCGTAGGAGAAATAAAATCTCAACTCAATAAGAGGTATTTAAAAATAATCCTGTTTGGTATATTAATCCTGTAAGCCAACCAAGGTTGAAACCGCTGCTCGTCAGTGATTGTGACGGTTACAGGCTATCAGATGTAAGCATGCGGTACTGTCTATTGCAGGTATTGAAATTGTTTTAGAGACAGTCCAGCTAACACTGGCCAATCGGTTTAATTAACCGTCTTCAAGTGAGATCAAATTTCACAAAATGTGATTGTCCATATTATGGTTAATAAATTAGAATGAATACTACGAGAAGATAGTTATTAGGAACGGTTCGTTGCTATGGAATACTAAATAAGATAATAAGAGACAGTAAACTTACAGTAAATTTACAAAATAATGTGAATAAACATATATCTGTAAAATTGTCTTCTGGCTTTGTTATTTTCAGTTCAATATTGAAATACTACATATGTAAGCATATATTTTTTACCGGGTTTTAATGTGCTTTTGATTTTATAAACGTTTATTGTAAAAACGAATGAAACTTAGTAAATATACACCATTTTGGTAAATATTCCGAACATGTTATGATAAAAAAAAAATACTTTATTTGCTGTAATTTTACTTATTTCTAACCTGAAAGTTTACAAAATTATGTGAGTAAACGTAAATTCTGAAACAAAAAATTTACTACCAATAAGTTAAGCATACATTATACAAGAGATAAACCTCCTATTGCAGGTCTTTCTTTAGACCTGATATGTTATCTAAACTATGAATTAGACATCTGTTAACATGCAAATGCCGTATTCAACCCTTGATGCCATCTTATGTGACGTATTTTCACTGGATTTGGAGTCTTTTCTGGTGCTCAACACCCATTGATTATTAAATTCAAAGATGGATAATCAAGACTATGTTTTTATCGTACCGACTTTAGTAATAATGACCTGGGCTAATCCTAACATTCAATCGCTAATATCTCGGTTCAGTATGGAGCAATTTGACAAAGGCTTTCAGTATATTCCCTTTACATTATGCAGTTTTTAACTATTAATGCTGCAAGTTTTTCTCATATTTCTATCATAAAAGTTAACTTAAAAAAAATGTGAATAAATTTAAGATATATTTATTTCCAGTTCATACAGTTTGTAAATATTACATGTAAGTATTTTATTTTACTGATTTTGAATGTGTCTTTGTAAACATACACGAAACACGGTAAACATACACGAAACTCGGTAAACATACACGAACCTCCGTAAAAATACAACAGACTTGGTAAAACTACCATATTGTGGAGAAATACAGACAATTAAAGCTTAGCTCCGATATAAACGGAGTTCAGCTTTAAGGTACAAAAAACTGCTTGTACTACTGTCATTTTACATAAATTTCTAACAGTCTTCAAACTGAAGTGTCAGACGACCATGTGTACAGGCCCGTAGCTAGCGGGGTGGGGGGGCAACTGGGGCAGCTGCCCCCCTGGAAAATTTTGGCGCCCTTTGCCCAATGGGGAAAAATCGGCACTCTCAAAGGACGCAATACGAGACCAACGACCAACGTCTCCATACCAGTATGGTGGCACCTACGACGAGATTGGCGCCAATCATGTCGTTACATATGAGGCGCTACCCAAATGGTGAGACGCCTAATAATCACCCACACGATAAACACCACAACTGATGGGGCGCCCAAAACGGCTTGATCTGTTGGGTGTATTACCCCAAAATTGCTTATCTCTACTTACCCAAAGCACAAAATGCTCATCTTCGAATTCCATCAAAGCATTGACCTAATAAACACCTACACCTAGTTTGAGCATTCTAGCTCAATTAGAAAGAGAGTTATTGTTTTCCAAAAAGTGTGACGGACAGACATACAGACAGAAGGACGAACCCATTTTTATGGTCCTGTGCGTTCATCGAAAGGCGGGGGACAAAAAATATGTTGTGAAAGGAGACCCCTGTTACTTTTATTCAGGGTAATGTCTTTTTATCTTAAAATAAAAATGAAATGGAGCTTAGTATGGTGGCTTTTAGCGGCCATTCTAGATTGTCGACTTGTCGGGTTGTGAAGGCGACAAGTCCCGGCACGACAAAGCGAAATAATTGCATTTGGTCGACTTGTCGCTTTGTCGGGTTGTGAAGTCGACAAAATCAACCCGACAACGCGACAAACTAACCCGACAATCGTGGCCTTCATTTTGTCGACTTGTCGGGTCAATTTTGTCGACTTGTCGCCTTCGACTTATTCACAACTCGACAAAGCGACAAGTCGCCGAAATGCAATTATTTCGCTGCGCATGAGTGAGCATTCTTCGGTTAAGTATGGAAGCCTAATCTCGACGAGGCGAGGCTGCATTTATTCAGCATTTGGTTTTGTTTTGCTACACCTGACCATTACACAGATAGGATTGAAAAGTTAATTTGATTAAATTTGCAATTAACGACCCGTAAAATTAGGAATATATATTTCAGAAGATAGTCAGTTACAATTTTTTTACCCGGAAGTACCGTAAACAAAAACTGAAATGGGGTTTAACGTCCTACTCTTCTACACCTAACCTGGGCTAATGGAAGACAGGCATACGCCAAACAGTGTGCTATGAGGGAAATTTTGCCCGGGCAGCGGCGCTACGGTCTACTCTTATATCGAATTCCAACTACAAAGGGATCTTTTACCTGTAGGCCAATGAGTACACGGGACCTCGGTTTTCGTCCCATCCGAACGACTAGACAGCTGTCCTTGTCAGGTCTTCCTTCTGCATCACTGACAAGGGGAAACCACGCCGGAACTTTCTCGGCCAATGCAGGGATCGAACACCCGGCCTCCATGCTAGCGAGCAAGCGTCTTACCCACTTAGCCACCGTGATTCCCTCTACCGTAAACAAAGAAGTACCTGTAATTTATCTACTTTAATATACACGTACAACTTTATGTAAAATTCAGTTTTATATTTTTAAATTTGAAGAAAGAGAGAGAGGTGTATTGAGAGAGAGATATGGAGAGAGAGAGAGGTATGGAGAGAGGCAGGTGTGGGGGATAGAGGTATGGGGGAGAGAGAGGTATGGAGACAGAGGGGTATGGGGGAGAGAGAGGTGTATGGGGAGAGAGAGAGAGGTATGTAGAGATAGAGGTATGGGCGAGAGAGGTATGGAGAGGGACAGGTGTGGGGGATAGAGGTATGGGGGAGAGAGAGAGGTATGGAGACAGAGGGGTATGGGGGAGAGAGAGGTGTATGGGGGTAGAGAGAGAGGTATGTAGAGATAGAGGTATGGGCGAGAGAGAGGTATGGGGAGAGAGAGAGAGGTATGAAGAGAGAGAGAGAGAAAGAGAGAGAGAGAGAGAGAGAGAGAGAGAGCCATATGCGAGATTTCGGAACTAACACATGGTGCAATACTACATATTTGCGTAAGGGTCTTTAGTCGCGGTGTAGGTAGTAGGGTGGTTGGGGGATTGCGGGGGCGGAGTCTAAAATCCAGTCATAGAGTGGGGAGCGAAGAGAGAAAGAAAGATGGATAGAAAGAGGGTGAAAGAGAGATTGACATTTATAGTGCACCCTTTCAACCATGGTGCAAGGGCAATCATTGGCGAACAAGCGGCGTTCTAACCACGCTTATGGGGTTCTTACAACACGTCGCCAACGTGTATCACGACTACGTGCATTTCTATCACGTAATCACGGCGACTACAAAAGCCAGTTAGATTTTTTGAATCACCTGTTTTTAAAGCAGATCATACATGAAATGCACGGTCGCCATAGGAGCGTAATGCAAGCTTGGTAACCGCGCCATGGTTGTATTGAGAACTCCATAAACGCAGTGAGAATCCCATAAGATCGCCATAGACACGCTGGGAGCCATGCAATGAGGACATGGTGCAATCGCACAACAGTGAAATCAGCGTAAAATCGCGCCCTAATGACCCCGAACGCTTGGTGGAGCCATGAAGTGGCCGTTGCAAATGTTATAATTTTCAAAGTGACTTTGCCATACGTGTGTACGACGCGTGTTCTACGTTCATGGGGATGTTTATATATATACGACGCCTGTCTCGCGACCTTCGGTACCCATCACGTTCTCAGAGCTATCCAGGTGAACATGCTCACAGAGAGAGAGAGAGAGAGAGGGGGGGGGGGGAGAGAGCGAGCATTTATCGTCCACTTGACACAAATAAGGTCATTTTTGGGCTACATATTGTTCAATTTTACATGGAAACCCGAGGACCCGGGAAAACCAAGAGGTTGGACAGGCGATCCCACTCTTTGTCACGAGCAAGCAGGGGAACCGAAACCACGTGTATACAGTAATATGTATATAACTATAGGCTATTGTTAGTAACGTAAAGTAATATGTATGATATGACAGTAACATGTATAGTGATGTATATATAACTACTGCTAGTAACACGTATAGTATAATGTGTATATAACAACTGACCGCTGTTTATAGACTGACATAAAAGGTAACTTTGATATTCATTGACAATAATAGTGTATATTGTATATATATATGGTGTTTCTGACGTCACAGTCAATCCACAACATGAATCAAGGCTGAAATTCAAAAAATGAAAACGGTAACATGTCGAATAATTTTAATCATATTGGCGTGTGCTTGTCGTAAAGTGTATTTATAGTGACCACTGGCATTAAGTACAGAATATTTTGTTTGGGGACCTTATGTGCTCTTTAGCCATAATTTCTGAGGGTATTCCTCACCAGCTGTTTCAAAACACCTCTGGTTTAACCGCCGGTGTTAGGGGGTGTTTCTATTCATTGGGTTCGTTGTGATGGACTCTAGCTTTCTACAGATCTTGTTCAGTCCCAGTCAACGGAACGTAATCTCCATGGCGATATTCCCCGGTTGTACGTGGCAAGGAGTAGGGGCGCCTTCTCAACCTCGTGGGTTTCCTCCGGGCACTCCGGTTTCCTCCCACTGCCAAAGACCCCTACGCGCAAGCGAATTATTGAATTGAATTGAAACCGTATGTTAGTCCCAAAATGACCTAGTTTGTGTCGAGTGGACGTTAAACCCCATTTCTCTCTCTCTCTTTATAAAGTTGTGGTGAGATTGGTGATTTTAAATAAGACAGACCGGGTTTCATTATTCGAGATTGATACAAAATTATTATTTTTTCTTATAAATTCCAAATATAGGTCAAATATCAAAATTCTGATGTGAGCGATCGATTGCTAACAGAAAATGTTTTCCCAAAATATAATGACGTTAAAAATCGGATGCAGGCGACCCTATTGATTGTCACGTACAAGCGGTGAATCGGAAACCACGCCACTTGACTCAATGGCAGCAGACTCTGTGATCTAAAGTACACGAGTTACACCATTCGGCCCCCACCCTCGCACTATCAACCTACCAGATTCATCGATCATCGTGAATACCAAGTCTCGAGCTTTCCAGCTAAAATGTCTGTCTGTTATAATCGAGTGGCAAAGTTCAAGGTTCGTTCAATGTCAAGGTTTGATTTGAGCGCGTTTGTGTCACAATCTCTGATACGCGAAGCTAATTATTGACATAAAAAGAACCGTATGTTAGTCCCGAAATGACCTAGTTTTTGTGGAGTTGACATTAACCACCTCTCCCTCTCTGTCTGTCGGTCTGTCTCTCTCTCTCGTAATTAAGTTTCTTTTTCTCATTTTGAGTAAGACTCGATCCCGGATCTATTCACTTGATTTGATATTAAAGTTGTTTATTTCCTTGCAATGTCTGTGTTGTCTTGTCGGTTATGTTTCGTGAGTAGTTATGTTCTCCAGCATTACCTATCAGCAATCAGACAGATTAAAGCTCTGGGGCTTTATTCACGAAATATTAACTAAGATAAAATCCAAATTTTAGTTATTTGATTGGATAATATTAGATTGATTTTACTGCTTAGCCAATCAAAACTGAAGTATCTATTAAAATTTGGATTTTATCTTTAGTTAAGATTTCGTGAATCAGGGCCCTGATGCCTGATTTTAAACAATAACAATCACTTGTAAAATACTATATTGTGAAAGTGAAAGATGAATCTGTAAATGGAATCTCATTCAAAAAATAGTTCAATAATTCCCTTCAATATTTACCAAAAATGAAATGAAATGGGGTTTACCGTCCTACTCTTGTGCCTGGGCTAATGGAAGGCGGGCTATGAGGGACATTTTGTCCGGGCAGCGGCGCTACGGCCTACTCTTATATCAAATTCCAACGGCCAAGGGATCTTTTACGTGCACGCCAATGTGTCCACGGGACCTTCCGGCCTGTCCTTGTCAGGCCCTCCATTCTGAATCGCCGACAAGGGGAATCGACGCCGGAAAATCTAGATTAACTTTTTCGGCCAATGTAGGGCTCAAACACCCGACCTCCAGGCTAGCGAGCCAGCGTCTTACCCACTTAGCCACGTGATACTAGCAGTATTTACAAAGAAGACGTGTGGAATAGTTCAATTCCGTTCAATATTGTTTTTTTTGTACTTTTGGAAATAAAAGTAAAGCATGCTCACCGCGTCTTACAATAAAATAGAAATGAAGTGAAATAAGGTTTAACGTCCTACTGGTCTGCTTCTACTGGGCCAACAAAGACTGGATCCAACGTACTATTAATACATCTAAATTTATTAAATATGCATTTTACATTTGTGTACAGCCTTGACTGAATAATACCAGTGGGTGAAATGGGGGTGTGGGTGGAACGTGGTGTGTGTGTGTGTGTGGGGGGGTGTAGTGGGGAGGTTGACGAGTGGTTTAAACCGTGCACTGTAGATCATGAGTCAAAAAGTGGCTTGGTTTAGATTCCCTGTTTATGCGTGAAAAGGAAAAACGTCGCCTGTCCAGCTTTCGTCCCACAGCTAAAGACCCTTACGTACAAATGTCTACTCGACACAAACTAGGTCAATTTGGACTAATATATAGTTTAATTGTATTTCAATAATATAGATGTCTAGCGTCTGTTGTATGGACAGACATATCTACCAAAAAATGCAATATTAATCTATAGAATTGGGGTCTCACAGCATAGTCCAGTTGCCAAATCCAATTTTAAGCCTTAACATGGAAATATAGTCCACCTTATATTTTTTGATGGATTATAGATCTTCAGTATGTGTAGATTAAGAAACCGGATGATGCCACCCTGGCACCCTTGGGAAATTCAAATATTCAAGATGGCCGCCATGAGGCATTTCTGTTTTTAGTGCGGTAAAAATATGTGACAGATTCTCTTGGACCTCAGTTTGAAAAATCTAATGAGCATGGGTATTCCTCCTAAAAGTGACGACTAATTACGCTAGGGAACCAAATTCAAAATGGTGGTTTATTTTGGCAGGAAAGTTATAAAGTTCCCTAAAATGGTGTGTAATATATTGAAATATAGGTTTTTGGTGTATTATGTATCTTCAATATGTGTCCTTTCAGAATCCGGATGATGCCACCTTGGCATCTTTCAGGAAATTAAAAAAAAGAAAATGGCCGTAATGAGGCATTGTCTGGTTAATTACTTTAATTTAGTAGGGTAAAATTAGGGAGCAGCTCCAATTTGTTACAGTAAATTTTCTTTGACCTTCCTGAGGTTGACAGAGATAAAGAGCTTTAAATATTTAATATTTGTGACAGCAAAATTGTTTTTGTTGGAGCTCAGCTAAACCCATTCTCACCCATAAAAATATCTTCCTTTAATTAATATATGGTTGGCTAGTCAAGACACGACTTGTGCGTGTTGTTGATGTTGGCTATTGTACGTGTGTGTGCGTGGTGTTGACTATTATTAAGACACGACTTGTGTGCGTGTGTGTTGTTGGCAACTCAAGAGTCAAGACACGAGATGTGTGCGATTACGGTTAGCTTTGTGTGGCAGGAAGAGGTGAACCAAAACACTATTTCCTTCTTCTAGTTTCAACTCTCTGCGTCATCCTCTTCGTGGTGGGTTGCAAGAAGGCGTTAGCTGTTGTTGGCGTCATGGTAGATGGAATAATGGTAGACGGTGGTAATGATGTCGTTAATATATAATCTAGAAAAGATGTAACAAGAAAATTCGACTCTTCACAGTAAAATAAACGGATAAGTACATAAATTATATTCATGCTACCACCAAACAAACGGCATTAAAGCGAGAATTTCATATTTTGAAGTTATATTTTTAAAATGGATTAAAATAAAGCCTTAAAATAGATGGTATCTATAAACAGTCCTACCTTGTTAAAGAATAATTTTATTAACCAATAATTCACTATTGCCAGTTTAGAAACTGGCAAAATATCATTTGAAGATAGTTTTCCATGGTGGGGGGGGAATAGAAAAACAAGGAAGGTGTTATCATATCCAGTGTGAATGATTTTTAAGGGTGAGAATGATACCCATGATCGTATAATAGTGAGTTGACAACCTATTGAGCAAAAGACATAGAAATAATTATGTTTTGACTTTCTTCGAAAATATGAAATTCTCACGTTAATTGATATCATAAAGTAAAGTATAAAAGTATGGCCATCGGACAAATGTTACAAAGATGGTCAAAGGGAGACACATATTACGAGACTGGTATACAGAGCGCCATAGAAAACGCATCACTTAGTTTTTCGTATAACAAAATGATCCTGTAAACATATCTTATTTACGTTGCTTCTTATTGTGAACAATATTCAAATGGGGACACATCAATAACAACACATTTGTACACTTATGGATGTTTAATCTGTAATCAACGGTACACAGTCAGGGGGGTCAAAACCAAAAGTAAGACACAGATGGTTAATTCCATGCTACGTCGCTGCACAGCGTGCGTAAGAGCTAGTGGAGGACACACGCACTAATGACATCTGTCTCGTACTTTTGGTTTTGACCCCTCTGACTTTGTACCGTTTCTAATACACCCGCTTTAATCACATGAGTAATGCGCCACCCACCCTTAAAATCCGAGCCACGAAAGATAATATAATAGAGACTTTTGGCAAGCCTAAATTCCTGTTCCGTATCGAATATCCGCATGGATTTTGCGTGCGACGTCATCCATGTTTGTGTATTTCTCATACGTGATACGGCACGCGGATATACGGCAGTCCGTATAACATCATCATCTTTTTACCGTCTTTTTTGCTACTTTTCGACACAAAAATGTTATATCAAAGCGCTTTTATGAATCTATGTGTATCCTAGGTCACGAAGTTGTATATTTGATGTGATTTTAACCATGATAAAGTCTGGAATTTAATCGTTAATTTTGGTGGGATTTTCTCAGCATTTTCATACTTTTCCTATCTGTCTGCATGCTGGTTTATCTACGTGTTAAATTTAGCAGTAGATGGAAAGCGGGGGACCCAGAGACAGGCTTTATGATACAGAGCGCACGAACTAACCATTCAGGAAAAATTCAGCTTGCTAAAAGTATCTTATATTTACCTTTATCGACGTAGGCAACTGTTTCATCATTCAACATGGTGACCATCCCTGGATCTCCAGGGAATAATTCAGACGTCGTACAAATGAAGCAAGATGGCGATTCAGTTCTGGTGACAAATAAGGTATTACATCGGCTGTCATTTTTACAATGGATGAAACAATCAATCCGGGATTTACTATTTTCGCGCCACAAATATTCCTCTGGTATTTTATTTCCTAGGAACGAATAACTGCGCATCGTTGCCTCTCGAATATTGGCTTCACACATTGTGATGCAAAGGCTTAGCAAAACTTTGGTCAAGAGAAAATACACTAGCATTTTTGGAGATTTTGTCTGTGACAACAGGAATTATGAAAATAGTACACATGCAAATGATGAATCGGCAACAGGTGGTTTAACAATAGAATACGGATATAAAAAAGATGAACCGGCTCCAGAATACGCATGTAAACAAATGGTGAATCCTAATAACCTGTGTCTGCTCGAAACACACCCAAACAACCAGTTCCAGATGGATATCCCATAAACGCAATCCACTCTAGATGGTTCATCAAAGCAATTAAAACATTGGTCTCAAACAGACAGGAGCGTCTCGACCTCGCGGCACACCTCGAGCTATTTGAAGGGAGTCTTCGGATTTTCCGTAATCTGATTTTTAAATACCCTGGACGTAAACTGGGTCAATACAGAGAAACCTCCTCGCGTTCGGTTGCAGTCTGTGGAATCATACGATGTGATCAGAGGTTATATACCTGGTAATCGGTACCCTGCTGAATCATGTCACGTGATCAGTGGTTATATACAGCCATAACAACGTTGGTCTTATTACTCCCGGGATCACAACATAATGTCACGTGTTCTACAAGAATTTGACAGTTGACTCAAGTGTAGCATCAGAATTAACTAATGTCGGTAGCTGAACACTGGCGTTGATCTCACAAAACGAAACGTAATGTGAGAAATCAAGCGTCGGTGTTGAGCACAAGAAACGAAAGAGCACTCTTGGATGTGGCAATTATTGAACTGGAGTACACGGGGGTTTTAAGGAACGAATGACACAAGTAGCTGTGTTCTGGTCCGTTTGTATGCGTATGTGATCTGGAGTGGTTATCTTCTTTTATCTTTAACGAACTTCCCACACGGAATGTTTTTCAGAGGAACGCATCTATTGTTCCTTTCAGTTTATGTCAACACATACCTTTCTTAAACTTGAAATATGTTTAATTCAAAATCGTTTTATGTATAAATAATCATGTTTATATTTTTTCACAAAACGTCTCCCGCAATGATTAGACTATTGCTCTACTTTTGTATGATTGACAATATTTATCTTATAGTATACTCTGTTTTGAAAGAAAATTAAGCTTTGAATCTTGCATATCGTCGCGAAATCCATTTCGTATTATGTTTATATCCGGATGTTTGGTTTCTCCATTCCGCTTTACAGTTAATTCACACTCGCCATGTTAAAAGGATGTTTGGTTTTCCATTCGGGTCTGTATTTAATTCATGACAATCAAACGCTCGCCATTCGAAGCGAGCCTGTGGTGTTTCACATAAAGAATGTTCATCGCCATTGATCTGTCTTTAGTTTCATCATCGTGTTATATTTATCGGCTTTATTGTTGGAATTTCAAAGAATTCACGATGACAATCATACGCTTACCATTTCATAATCCATGCGCATGTTTAAGGTATCCCCTTTTTTTCAAACTGGCAATTGCGCACATAAGTAGTCTTATTTTATTATTAAGAGTGCACAGACAAGGGGGGGGGGTCTTTCCTCTGGGAGGGAACCAGAGTACCCAGAGTACATAGGCTCACATTAGGGATCAAAACCGCAACCAGAGATGACCGGCTAACCAGAGCTCTGGGCCATCCCGATCCCACAATGGTGATTCCATTGTGTAGCCCCTATTATCAGATATGGAGACTTTTTTGTTCAGAATAAAGTTCCCTGACGGCTCAACTACCAAGGTCCCTTGTATCGTGGCCATACTGCACTTCTAACGTCCCTTGTATCATGGTGATACTGTACTACCAACGTCCCTTGTATCATGGTGATACTGTACTACCAAAGTCCCTTGTATCATGGTGATACTGTACTACCAACGACCCTTGTATCATGGTGATACTGCAGTACTACTAACGACCCTTGTATCATGGTACTCGACTACACAAGGTTCAACTGTGACATGACCATACTCGACTACCAAGGCCCTTTGTGTGAATATTCATTTTATGTTTTGTGTACAGACAAAACTGAATAAAAGGCGTGTTAACGTCCTCTTTATACAAACAGGCAGTACCCAATAAGACGAGTAAGTACCTTCCCTATATACAAACAGGTAGAATCCAATAACCGGACTACGTACCTCCCCTGTATAGTTGGGTACGGGACCTAAAATCCGTGACCAATTTTCGGGGAAGTTGTTTTGAAGGTGGTTTCTATATGAAAAAAACCTGCTGAAGCGATTAAGCTTGGGTGCATCTCTCTAAAATGCTGGCGGGAGCCGCTAGAGGGCCAAATTCAAAATGTTGGTCAGATGTGGCGGGAAAATATAAAATTATGTAATATAGGCTTCTGATGTGTCTATTCGTATGTTTTAAGGGTCTCTGAATCTAAATATTGTAATCAAAAATCCATCCAGCCACTAGTTTTGCCAATATAGCCGAAAGATACAAGATGGCCACCATTTTTGGCCCGGTAAATAGTTTCGGGGTAGATATCTTCAATTTTGATGAATTTGTGTCGAAAGATGGCAACCAGCAATGATACTCACCGATATTTATCATCTGATATACTCTGTAGTCAACTGATTTTGATTTTAATTTAATCAACGCTTAATAATGGACCCATGTAATATTTAATCACGCATGATAATCAACATCACCAACTTATCCAGTCAAAGTTTTACTTATCAGTCATCCGATTCAAAAGATAGGTTCAGTTTTGACTGTTCAGATTCAGAAGTTGAAGTTTCATCGGAATCTTCATCACTTGCACTATCACTGCAGTGAACAAGTAAGTCACTTAAACATCCTGGTAATGCTGGGTTCACATATCTAATTGAGCCGCACAGTCCATTATGGAACAGTTTCCAACCATTACCAACGGAAGAGTGTGTGATCTCAGACTTTCAGTAATTAAGCATTAAATAAGCCTGTAAATAAAATAAACACAAGACACAACTATCGTTATGCGAACAGTTGTTTTATTGATAGCTCGACGATGAACTTAACTACTGAAAATCTGAAGGATGAGGAGGATGCCGCTATTGCATTTATTTTCCTTGCTGGTGCTCATCTCAGAAGACAACATTGTCACGGTCGTATTTCATTAGTATCACTATCGGTCGCCCAAACTCTGCTGCGTGGCTCGCCGAACTATTTACCTGTAATATATTAAGTCTCGCCCAAACTTCTACCTGCAGTGCACGTGCATACAGGTAGTATATAAGCCGGTCAATCGGGCTTGTTTGGGAGATGAATTATGACAGTGGTACTGAGGACTCGATACTGCCACCAGGTACTTAGGTGAGTGAAATTATACTTTTAACTTTGTTGTTTTGGGTTCCTCTGTGCAAGATTCGTATGTTTTACTCATCGTTGTATATTTTAGTATGAGTAAATAAGTAAGTATGAGTAAATTTATGTACAAATGTTGACTAATTTTACAGGTCCCCTTTGGATACCTACCGATTGTTCCTGGAATGGTATCGTCGTTGAATAGTCGCCGATAAATGGTATCGTCGTTGAATAGTCGCCGATACATGGTATCGTCGTTGAATAGTAGCCGATACATGGTATCGTCGTTGAATAGTAGCCGGTACATGGTATCGTCGTTGAATAGTAGCCGATACATGGTATCGTCGTTGAATAGTAGCCGATACATGGCATCGTCGTTGAATAGTAGCCGATACATGGTATCGTCGTTGAATAGTAGCCGTAACATGGTATCGTCGTTGAATAGTAGCCGATACATGGTATCGTCGTTGAATAGTAGCCGATACATGGTATCGTCGTTGAATAGTAGCCGATACATGGTATCGTCGTTGAATAGTAGCCGATACATGGTATCGTTGTAGTATGGTCTTGCCGATGGGTGGACAGTTTCTTCTTGGAATGGTATCGTGGTTGAATAGTCGCCGATAAATGGTATCGTCGACAGTTTGTTCCTGGAATGGTATCGTCGATGTCTGGTCGCCGATAAATAGTATCGTCGAAGTGGGGTCTTGCCGATGGGTGGACATTTTGTAACGTCATAATTCATTTAGTGCGCGCAGTCGTGAAAGAATTGTTATGTTGTATATTTATGTTGTACTATATAAACTGAATTCTTTTTTATCTTAGTTTTCTTTATTCCCCAAAACGGCCACGCCTCGCCCATCCTGTGACAAACACGTCTTCAGACAACACCCACGGTGCTGGGTCCGGCCAATTTTAGAACTCGCGATGAACTGGGTGAATTTCACACAAGTTTCCAGGCCTTGAAACAGATCTGGAGATGCATCTCAATACAATATCGTACTGGTAATTGCGTGTTCCCTCTTGTGCAGCTGCAAAAGAATTGACATGTTCATTGTCTGTGTTCCTGGTCACAAGACCACGTGTTCCGTGCGCGATGCCACATGTTCCCTGGGTACAACAGACACATTAAAAAAACAAAGGTTCACTGTCCTTGTGGCGCGTCACAATGTCACATGGAAACACGCCACAGGGGAACACACCACAAGTGAACAGCCTATGGATACAGGGCCTTACATGGGTCCATTATTAAGCGTTGATTAAATTAAAATCAAAATCAGTTGACTACATAGTATATCAGATGATAAATATCGGTGAGTATTATTGTTGGTTGCCATCTATCGACACAAATTCATCAAAATTGAAGACATCGACCCCGAAACTTTTTCCAGGCCAAAAATGGTGGTCATCTTGGATTTTTCGGCCATATTGGCAAAACTAGTGGCTGGATTGATTTTTGATTACAATATTTCGATTCAGAGACCCTTTAAACATACGAATAGACACATCAGAAGCCTATATTACATAATTTTATGTAACATTTATGAACATTTTAAAATTAGTACACGAGTCGTGTATTCTATGGTTCCATGTGCCATTTGTAATGAACAGAGAAAAATATATCCTACACGACAATGTAGAAGTAATTAGTACTGATGATTCACAAATGACAAGATAAAAAAATAAGAATGGACTGTCGTTCAATTTGACTTTCCACTCATTTCACCAAACATAACGGATTAGAAATTATAATATATATTTTTTTAAAATTGTACATAAATCACTTTATATATAATCATATTACAATAATATGTTCACTTGGACCTATTTTCGTCTATTTTGAGGTTTACAGAGTACAGTCACATGCCCTTATTAATGGTTATTGTATTAATCTCCGATTGCCTTGCATGAAAAAAAAATCTATTGACCCAGAATCCTAAATTTTAAATTTGTCGAAAAGACAATATAGGTCACAGCCCCGAGATCCCTTACCATTGCTCGAGGAAAAGGGTTTGACGATGGTTTCTGATACAAAAGACC
The DNA here is from genome assembly GCA_963678685.1 of Patella ulyssiponensis. NCBI lineage: Eukaryota > Metazoa > Mollusca > Gastropoda > Patellidae > Patella > Patella ulyssiponensis. Next base: position 91,950,895 of record OY783225.1, read on the forward strand.
TTAGTGAAGATATTTTTAGTTTGCTACCTGTGATTTCAGCTCGTGAACAAGGCAGTGTCAAAGCGGTCTAATACAGCCTAATAAAGGTGGCTGACTCGAATTCCAGTCATTCGTTTACAGTCCACGAAGACGGGACCGTTGCCGTTGGACACCCTCCCCCTTCAAAAGGAAATTTTGGAATATTTGACGAATGCAAACACGTTTTCCTGCGATTTCAGCCCGTGAACAAAGCAACGTCTAATACAGCCCAATAAGGTGGCTGACTCGAATTCCAATCAATCGTTTACAGTAGGCTACACGAAGACGGCACCGTTGGGAGAAAATTTTGAAAATTTAACTGCAGCAAACACGTTTTCCTACTATTCCAGCCCCTGAATACAGCAACTTCAATTTGGTATATAACCTACCTGGCTGACCCTAATTGAAAACAGCCAATCAATTGTCGCTGGGTTTTGGGGGTCTTATCCTCCCGGAAATTTTTTTGAAAATTTAACTACCGCAAATGCGTTTTCTGCTATTCTAATCCGTGTATAGCCCGTGTAAGCGATTTGTAACCGAAATCCCACTCTGAATTCCAACGATCCAATCAGACTGTTGAAGCTGCATTCACAAATAATAATCGATGCTCGAAAAATCTATAGAAAATTTCGCTTCTACCGTGAAACCATTTGATTTATTTACCAATTTGTAAACAACACAAACACACGAGCTACTTTAAAATCAGGCGCTTTCACAATTATTCAGAGTGTTTGCATGTACGTGCGTTTTTTTGGGGGTTTTTAGCTTGTGTATAGGGGACATGTCAAATGCATCTAAATCGACCATTGCTGGGAAGCAGACGACAAATTTTATGACGTAGTTAACATACCAAAACTGTTTATATGACGTTAGAGAGCATTATAGTCTCAGTTTACCAGTCACAATGTGCTTAGACGTAAGAACGGTCTTGAGATTTTTCTAGAGACGGTATTTTATAAAGATTCTTAGGTAAGTAAAAGTGAAGCATAGCTTTGTGCTTACTTTAAGAATTTTCTAGAACCGGGCCTGGAGATTACAAATAAAAACAACTTGAGAAGCGCTTCGCTTGTTTTAAAATAAAATCTACAGGATTCATGGATCTAGTACCCTTTGTTGTATATTACTAGATCTTTAGAAGAAATTCGCATCCTGTTTTCCCCACTATAAATATTTGTCCTGTTATAGGTATTGTATATCGTTCAGTAGCTTATATACTGGAATTAAATTGATATGCAATTCTCTCACGTGTTTCCTTTGAGTAGAACTGCATTATATGGTAAAAGACCACAGTGAATGATTATAGTGCAAAGCTATTAATAATAGTATGTCTTCCGTTTTCCTGTATGGAGATTGTTGTTAACTTGATGTAGAATCGAAGAAAGGTGTTGGAATCAGGAGATAAGTGCGCAAACAGTTTAAAACACAAATCCTATTTCGTTTCGTTTTTTATATTTCAAAATTTCGTTTTACCTGTCTTTATTACACTAGGATCTGGGGATTTGTTATATAACACGCGTTCTGGATGATGGGGGGATTGACCAATGAAAAGGAATGTTTTAAGGCGAGTTTGTGGCGTGAGGTGCACGGAACTGTGGGTAACCCACTACAAACATCAACGCGGCTTACTTAATCAAATCTCTGACGTCATAGGCCAAAGTCCGCTCGAGTGACCTCTTACTTGACCGTCCACTACAACTGGTCAGATCGTAATGTAGTGTTGGCCATGGAAAGTATAGGCCATGGGAAGTATAAAAATACGAAACGAAATATAGATTTGTATTTTAATCAGATTGAGATTAGTGCATCTTATTAAAACACAATCCCTATTTCGTTTTTGTTTTTGATAATTCAAAATTTCATTTTACTTGTGGTATCAAATGGACAATAATAGTCCTATAAATTCTAAACAGGGGATGAACTATTTAACATTTTTCTTGGAATTTTTTATGCCGCGATTGTTGACGGTCGTATTATGGTTTCAATGATTTAAAAAGCAAAGAAAATTTTTTTGACGTGATGAAACCACCCAGCCACCATATACACTTAGTACGGCTTTAACACTAAAATATACCAAACCATGTAATATTTCTATACACCGGTATGATAGTATCTGGTTATCAACGAAAATATTGAGAGCAATATCCAACAAAATATGTAATATTTCTATACACCGATATGAATATTTGTCGTATCTTCTTACCCAAGAATATATTGAGAGCAATGTCCGCCAAAATATGTAATATTCCTGTACAGCAGTATAACTTGACATAAGTATCTGTTCGGCAATACTACTTACCGGAAAACACTCAAAACATCGGAAAACTATCGGAAAACTATCGGAAAAACATGTTATACGGTATTAATTGTGTTTTCCTGTACTTAGTGATTTTCCGGTGTTTTTTCGGTATTCAGTATAACATGGTATTTTCGGGTAGTTTTCCTGTGTTTTTTGGTAATTTCCGGTATATAGTATAGCCCTATCTGTTTCGTCGCATTTATAATGAAATTAAATGAAATGGGGTTTCACGCCCTACTGTTTTGCTCCTAAACTGGACTAACGAAGACGGACATACGCCATACAGTGTGCTATGAGGGAAATTTTGCCTAGACTGCGGCCCTACGGCCTACTGTTATATCGAATTCCACTGCCAAGGGATCTTTTAACGTACACGCCAACTTGTACACGGGACCTCGGTTTTTCGTTCCATCCGAACGACTAGACAGCTGTCCTTGTCAGGCCCTCCGTCCTGCATCACTGACAAGGAGAAACCACACCGGAATAAAATGTTTATGTGAAGCGATATATTTTCGAAAGATTTCTTTATTACTTTTTCTGTAAAAAGATAAGAATTGACTAGAAAAATAAATTTACTGATAAGAGAAAGTTGAATTTGATTGATTCCTGGTTCATTCGATCTGTCATCACGATCGCCGAGCGAAGTCGTATGCTCGTCAGCTCATTAATAAGACCAACTGTAACGCGATACAATCAACAGCTAGCGACATCAGAAGGCAAGGGAAATACAATAGAACAGAATATTTTGTTTCTTGTTTTATAATGATAATCTGAAACAGGAAATACAACGAAAACAACACAGAAGAACAGTTGTATTGTTATAAACAGAAAGTATATAGACATTGAAATAGATATACACATTATACTTTCAGAACCAAATCTGTTCAATTACTACAAAACTACAAAAATGTCTTGCCATGATGAATATTTTGCGCATAAGAGTTGTGATTGTGGGAATGGGTGCTTGAAGCTACTGCTTTCATTCCCCCTCTCCTACGCTCCAACTCCTAACTCTTGGCCGACGGGTCGTGGTGGTTGTCAAAAAGGCTTTAGCTGTTGTTGGAGGTATGGTAGTCGGTATGGGTTTGGTAGTTGGTATGGCCGTGGTTGTTGGTATGGGTATAGTCGTTGGTATGAGTGTGGTAGTTAGTATGGGTGTGGTTGTTGGTATGGGTATGGTTGTTGGTATGGGCGTGGAACTTGGTATAGGTGTAGTCGTTGGTATGGGTGTAGTAGTTGGTATGAGTTGGGTAGTCGGTATGATTGTGGTAGTTGGTATGGGTGTAGTCGTTGGTATGGGTGTAGTAGTTGGTATGGGCATGGTAGTTGGTGTAGATGTAGTCGTTGGTGTAGGTGTAGAAGATGGTATAGGTGAAGTCGTTGGAATAGGTGTGGTCGTTGGTATGGGTGAAGTCGTCGATATGGGTGTAGTAGTTGGCATGGGTGTGGTAGTTGGTGTAGGTGTAGTCGTTGGTTTGGGTGTAGTCGTTGGTATAGGTGTAGTAGTTGGTATGTGTGTAGTAGTTGGTATGGTTGTAGTCGTTGATATAGGTGTAGTAGTTGGGATGGGTGTGGTCGTTGCTATAAATCCTAGAACAGATGAGTGAAAAAAAATGGTGTTAGACTTGCGGCGTCCAAGTCACATAAACGGATGGCAATAAGCGGAAAGAGAAACAGCTTCTCTTATTATTATCGGGCGTTGCCAGGTAAAGCGCAAGACAAATCGGGCAACCCCTGCTGTATTTACTCGCCTGTCCCTGAACATCTCTCTTTACTATTAATTCATTCACATTTTCTATGAATATGTCGACTATCAGAATGTCGAAACAGGTCTTTTCAACATTCCTAAAAGCATTCGGAGATCGTCGCAGATTTTGGGACACAGTGGACGTTAGTGGTATAAGTTAAGTTTCTAGAATATTCAGAAAGACACGGCCACGTTTACATACTGTTATTGAGATCTATTGGATGTTTAAATGGGGTTTAATGTCCTGCATCAACCGGGCACATGATCACCGGAATAATACATTGAGTGTGGTATAAGAGGAACATTTGCCCTGAAGTCCTCTTAGAGTCTTTTTCAGTCCGAAAATCAAGAACTGTGATATTGCAAGGCATGGGGATATCTAAACGGATGAGGACAGATAAGGCTGAGATTGGCGGTGGTAAGTGATGTGGGCCACTACCACCAAACCACCCGTTTCCTTGTTCTACCCACGTGTAACTGGCGACGTGAAGTTAACCTGTTGTTCGTTGTTCGGTATTCGCGAATAACGAACAACGAGCCAGTTTGTTGTTCTTTATTCGCGAATAACGAACAACGAGCTGGTTTGTTGTTCGGTATTCACCAGATATGGAATTAGTAATCTAATAAAATAACTTTTGTAGGGAACACTACGCAGGCGGGTTTTTATGAGCCTAACTGGATAATAAAACTTCAAACTTCTGGGAAATAGATTCTAACAACTTCTCTTTCTATCCGAAGAAAGAGCTGTTACATATTGGCGAATAACGAACAACGAGCCAGTTTGTTGTTCGGTATTGGCGAATAACGAACAACGAGCTGGTTTGTTGTTCGGTATTCACCGCATATGGAATTAGTAATATAATAAAGGTACTTTTGTAGGGAACACGCCGCAGGCGGGTTTTTATGAGCCTAACTGGATAATAGAACTTCAAACTTCTGGGAAATAGATTCTAACAACTTCTCTTTCTATCCGAAGAAAGAGCTGTTACATATTGGCGAATAACGAACAACGAGCCAGTTTGTTGTTCGGTATTGGCGAATAACGAACAACGAGCTGGTTTGTTGTTCGGTATTCATCAGATATGGAATAAGTAATCTAATAAAAAAAACTTTTGTAGGGAACACGCCGCAGGCGGGTTTTTATTAGCCTAACTGGATAATAAAACTTCAAACTTCTGGGAAATATATTCTAACAACTTCTCTTTCTATCCGAAGAAAGAGCTGTTACATATTGGCGAATAACGAACAACGAGCCAGTTTGTTGTTCGGTATTGGCGAATAACGAACAACGAGCTGGTTTGTTGTTCGGTATTCACCGTATATGGAATTAGTAATATAATAAAGGTATTTTTGTAGGGAACACGCCACAGGCGGGTTTTTATGAGCTTAAATAGACAATAAAACTTCAAACTTCTGGAAAATAGATTCTAACAACTTCCCTTCTATCCGAATAAAGAGCTGTTACACATTGGCGAATAACGAACAACGAGCCAGTTTGTTGTTCGGTATTGGCGAATAACGAACAACGAGCTGGTTTGTTGTTCGGTATTCACCGAATATGGAATTAGTAATATAATAAAGGTACTTTTGTAGGGAACACGCCACAGGCGGGTTTTTATGAGCTTAAATAGACAATAAAACTTCAAACTTCTGGGAAATAGATTCTAACAACTTCTCTTTCTATCCGAAGAAAGAGCTGTTACATATTGGCGAATAACGAACAACGAGCCAGTTTGTTGTTCGGTATTGGCGAATAACGAACAACGAGCTGGTTTGTTGTTCGGTATTCACGAATACCGAACAACGAGCTGGTTTGTTGTCCGGTATTCACCGTATATGGAATTAGTAATATAATAAAGGTATTTGTGTAGGGAACACGCCACAGGCGGGTTTTTATGAGCTTAAATAGACAATAAAACTTCAAACTTCTGGGAAATAGATTCTAACAACTTCTTTTTCTATCCGAATAAAGAGCTGTTACACATTGGCGAATAACGAACAACGAGCCAGTTTGTTGTTCGGTATTGGCGAATAACGAACAACGAGCTGGTTCGTTGTTCGGTATTCACCGCATATGGAATTAGTAATATAATAAAGGTACTTTTGTAGGGAACAACGAGTACCTTTATTATATTACTAATTCCATATGCGGTGAATACCGAACAACAAACCAGCTCGTTGTTCGTTATTCGCCAATACCGAACAACAAACTGGCTCGTTGTTCGTTATTCGCCAATGTGTAACAGCTCTTTATTCGGATAGAAGGGAAGTTATTAGAATCTATTTCCCAGAAGTTTGAAGTTTTATTGTCTATTTAAGCTCATAAAAACCCGCCTGTGGCGTGTTCCCTACAAAAATACCTTTATTATATTACTAATTCCATATACGGTGAATACCGAACAACAAACTAGCTCGTTGTTCGGTATTCGTGAATACCGAACAACAAACCAGCTCGTTGTTCGTTATTCGCCAATACCGAACAACAAACTGGCTCGTAATAAAGGTACTTTTGTAGGGAACACACCACAGGCGGGTTTTCATGAGCTTAAATAGACAATAAAACTTCAAACTTCTGGGAAATAGATTCTAACAACTTTTCTTTCTATCCGAAGAAAGAGCTGTTACATATTGGCGAATAACAAACAACGAGCCAGTTTGTTGTTCGGTATTCGCGAATAACGAACAACGAGCTGGTTTGTTGTTCGGTATTCACCGTATATGGAATTAGTAATATAATAAAGGTACTTCTGTAGGGAATACGCCACAGGCGGGTTTTTATGAGCCTAAATAGGCAATAAAACTTAAAAACCCACTCCCGGCGTATTCTTTACAAATATTTCTTTATTATATTACTAATTCCATATCTGGTGAATAACGAACAACAAACCGGCTCGTTGTTCGTTATTCGCGAATACCGAACAACAATCCAGCTCGTTGTTCGTTATTCGCGAATACCGAACAACAAACTGGCTCGTTGTTCGGTATTCGCGAATACCGAACAACGAACAACAAGCTAGCTTCACGCCGCTCGTGTAACTTGCCTTTATCGCCGTAGCCATTTGTTCCGTTGGAATCCTTCAAGATCATCCCAGGATCATCTACAAAGAAATGGGAGGCTGTACAAATGGCGGAACCTTGTGACCTACTGCTTACAAACACGGTCTTGCATCGCGGATCGTGTCTACACCTAATCACACAGTCAATTCGGGACTTCCCAGTTTCCCGCCACAGATAGTCGTCTGGTGTTTTATTATCCAAGAAGGAATGTCTACGAATCGTTGATTCCGTAATATTAGCTCCTTTACTGCCAGCACACATGGTTATTCGGAGAATCAGGAAAAAATTGGTTAACAGAAAATACATCTGTATTTTTGAGATATCCATCTTTGTGAATCGTCAGAGCCAGCTACAGATAAATTAAAAAAAATATTATGATCGTCTTGTGAAAATTGAAAACACTGCGATATTATTTCTAGAGTTTCACTGAACCGCCATCAACATTTTGTAGATTTCCGCCTCTGTGAATTATGAAGATAAATATTTTTGTAAATGTTGAAGCGTAATAATCGCCTCCAGACGGATATCCGAAAAATGTTCGGTTTGTTAGATTTTCACAATCGTCGAGATGGATTCTAAGCAATTTGCGAATATGAAAAGACAGCAGCATAAGTCGCGATATTGGATATTCGGTCTACAATGGGTTCCTAATAACCTAGGAATTCGTTTAAAATCCAATTGTTCACCGTCACACAGAACAACTTTAGTGACCGGCTAAAACACTTGGTTCAGAAAACACATGAATTCCTGTAAAATCCTAATGTTCACCAACACACGGTTTGTAATATTCGTACAACTGACGTACAATCAGGTTTTACATCTACAGATATGATTTAAAGCATTTATACACTTTTTGGGTTATCCCATTCTTGTATGAGGCAGCTCATATAATACCCTTCTTCAAATGGAGCAGTATCTATTTGGATTCGGATATTTGCGAATGAAACTCAAGCGGTTTCCGGTTTTTAGACGTTGCACATTTCAAAACAAAATAGAATTATTGATCTTTGAAGGTTTCTTTATTTAACATTTCCTGCCAAAAGGTTTACCTATCAATCTAGCAGTATATTCGTTTTCCAAACTTTATAAAACGAACCTTATATCTTTAAGGTTTAAGACGCCCGATAACGTACATACTATTTCTTTCCATTTATCTTAGCCTGTGTAATCCATTGTCGAAGATACCTATCTGTATGTATATGCTTGGCGAAGGACTAGTGTAATACCATATAAACTGTAACGGCTATTTAAACATACATTATGCAAGAGCTAAATCTGCCTATTGCAGGTCATTCTTAAAACCTGAAATGTTTTCTAAATTATTAATTAGACAGTGATTAACTTATCCAGACCATAATCAACTCTTGATGTCATCGCTAGCCTGTGATATATAATGGATTAGGATCCGATTTGCTTCTAAACTTTCAATCATGATTTAATCATGAAATGGATAATCGAGACTGTCATTTTATCGTATCATCTTTAGTAATGATCGAGGCTAAGCCAAAAATTCAATCGCTGAATTCTTGGTTCAGTAGGGATCAATTTGAATAGATATCTAGCATATTCCTAATACATTATCTAGTTTTTAACTATTATAATGTGAAAGTGCCAGCTCTTTATCTAATCTCCCATAATTATAATGTATCTTCAAGTTTCGAAATGATGCTTCTAGTGACAATGAGAACTTGACTGATCAGACACACCTTGTGGATGAAAACCGGTCAATGGCATCGTTACCTTGTAGATTTAGAAATGTGGACACCCGGCAACCCCATTATCTCCCTTATACCCATACACTGTGTTTAATTCCAGGGTAGCTTCTGTGTACTAACAAATCTGATAAAGGAGGTACCTGGCCAATTTCCCAGGGGTCAATCTATGACCCACACCCTATCCTCTTTATAAGAAAACGGGAGATTAAGCTTCCTTACCTTTATATCATTGATATTCCTAGAGGGACGTATAAATCTCTCGGCTGCTGCTGCGTTACGGACATCATTGGCGTTTCTACAGGGATGTATAACTGACTCGTCTTAGCGGCTGGGTTAAGGACGTCATTGGCATTCCTAGAGGGACGTATAGCTGACTTGGCTTAGCGGCCGGGTTACAGACATCATTTGCGTTTCTAGAAGGACGCATAGCCGTATCGATTTAGAGGCCTGCAATATACCGACATCGTAGGGGCTCCTTGGAAGGCATACCCACAGCCACCTCGGCAGGGATTGAGACAACATGCAGTGTTCCCAGAGGATCATACTCATGGCCGCCTCTTCGTACAGACCGGGTGAAATCATCGTGTAGACTTAGAAAGAAGAGCGTAACTCTTATAGGGAAGTTATTTTTAGCTTACATTTAATGACGTAGCTATGTGTGTAGTTCCCTGTGTATTGTCTAGGTATATAAGACAGTTTTAATGACATTGTCCCGTGCAATATGGTACTACCCCTTGGTTTGAAACATCTGTGTATATTGTGCCCTGTCCGCGGGTTTGACTTGTGTAATTATTATGTCAGGCGGCCCATCAATCTACGGCGGCCCATCTGCCTTTACTACGTGTAAGCAAGACAGTTTTATTGACATTGTCCCGTGAAATATGGCACTACCCCTTGAATGTAGTAGTTAGTTGAACGCAGCAGGTAAAACAATAATATCCATATAACAAAGTCGTGTTTGTATCGATAAGGCAAGCTGCTAATGAAAGCAAAAATAGAGAGAAATACGATAGAACAGAATATTTGGTTTCTTGTTTTATAATAATAATCTGAAACAGGAAATACAACGAAAACAAAACAGACGAGCAGGTTTCTTATTTTAAAGATGTACAGGAAATATATCGATAGATGTGTACCATACTTCCATAACCAAACAAATTCAATTCCTACAAAAACGTCTTCCCGTGTGATAAGTATTTTGAGTCCATTTATTTACGAATATCTGATAAACAGGCCTCAATCAATAAAATTACAACAAAAATGTGTTTTGTTGAGTAGACAACAAATTGCTGTCCTCTTCAGTCCTTGCACTTCGTCTAGCCATCCTTGGGCTTTTTCTTCGTGGTGGTTATGAGAAAGGCTTTAGCTGTAGTTGGAGGTATAGTAGCTGGTATGGGTGTAGTCGTTGCTATATATCCTAGAACAAATGAAACCAGACAATTTGTGTTAGACTTGCGGCGTGTGGATGACATAAACGGATGATAATGAGCGAAAAGGGAAACAAAATTCTCTTACAGCTACACTGATATCTCACCCTTGGATATTTGGCCATCATCATTTCTTATTACCGTCACTTGTCAGGAAACGCAGTGGACAAAATCATCAATAAACTATGAAGAGTGACTCGGCGCCCATTTTTTTGTTCGTCTGTCCGCATATATCTCTCTTTCCTATAATTCATTCACGTTTTCTGTTAATACGCCGACTATCAGAATGTCGGAACAAGTCTTTTCAAAATTCTTAAAAGCATTTGGGGATATTCGTTGTTTTGGGGACATCTATGAGTCAAGAAATATAAGCTAAAATTCAGAAATACAAGATTTCGTTACGTAGTACACCTTAACATTTCCGTTAACTACGTAGTACACTATAACATTATCCCGGTTGAAGTAAAATAGTAGGACGTTAAATCCCGTGTCTATCCATGTTCCTTGATGATATAAACCCTGATTCGCCGCGATAACGGACTGAGAAAAAAACCTAACATATCAAGATCAATTGGACGTTTAAATTAAATGAGATGGGGTTTATCCTCCAGAAACAGTAGGACGTTAAACCCTACATCATTTTAACATACGGTCTACTCTCTTATTCCGCTTTCTATTGTCAATTCGACTTTTATGCGCACGCATGTGTGTACCTGAGCCTCACCAACTGACAAGAGGAGGAGATGTTGAAAATGTAAATAAAAATTAAAACAAAAGAGCACTGACCATAAGAGACAAGTTGAACAGTTTTGGGCTTTAAAGTTAGTTTATATGGTGTACGTAATGTTCGGCCAGGTGAATAAAGTTCTAAAGGATCTTAGAGTGTAAATTATAAGAAACAGAAATTATGTGGTCGCATTTCTTAGTTAAAGTAACAAAGCAAGTAACACAATACTATCAATAAAACACGGTCCTTTGTTGCTTAACATACTAAACAATTGGATGTTACAAACAAAAACACGGCATATTAGAGAAGCGATTCGCCAGTCTGAATAGGATTCATGGATATTTCTAGATCTTTATAATTCTTCGAAGAATAAATTCCCATCCCGTTTCCCACTACAAACATTTGTCAAGTCATAGGTATTGTCTGTACATCATCGTTAATTATAATGATACTAATTAATTCATATAACGCCGACAACTTAACTGAGCGAGCTGCTCTTGGGTGCTTTACATTTTTAATATAAACTTACAACAATTACAACACAGTAATCCATAACAAAGACATAAACATTATTTAGTAGACACAAACACAGTTGCATATTTAAATAAAAGGTTCGGTTTTGAGATACATTTTAAACCCTTTAATATAATTCACTCTTTTGGTTTCGTTTGATATTGAATTCCATAACTTCGGAGCATCGACTGGGAAAGATCTATCACCGGAGTTGATGTTTAGGAAAGGTTAAATTATGAGGTGGCCTGATTGTGAGCAAATTAAAGACTTTTGCAAAGTTTGTTGGTGTTGAGGTCAAGCATCGTCATTTAGAGCAGAATCCGTAATAAACGCAGTATTTTAAAACGGATACTTTGAGGGGCTGGGAGCCTATGGAGATCTTTCAGAATTGATGTCATACGTCCAGTTGCTTAAGTCATGGTTATGATCCTAGCTGCTTTATTTTGAAGTTTCTGAAGTCGTTAAATTATATTTTCAGGTTAATTGTACAAATGTGAATTGTAATAGTCGAGTTTTGATGTAGCCGTAGTGTTTACCAGCAATTAGAGTGAGGGAGAGAGGGGGAGGGGAGGGAGACAGAGATGGGGTTTAACGTCCATTCGACACAATATACGGTATAATTTTATTTCAATATTTCGCTTGGCAGTGGGAGGAAACCGGATGAGCCGGAGAAAACCCACGAGGTTGGAGAGGCGACAATAATCCTTTTCACGTATAACCGGGGATTCGAAACAGCGCCATTTGACTCAATGACAGGCATTATGATACAACGCGCGGGTGCTCCCCCCCCCCCACACTATCAATGAAAGGTCTAATTGTCTTAAGGTTATAATATGAAAATCAATACTTTTACACATGGTACACACGACCGATATATTTTTATTCATGTCCAGATTAGAGTCAAAATAAACACCAATACAGAATCTGTAATTGAGATATTGCCAATTTGATGGTTTTCTGTTTTAGATTTTAGTAGTTGATGTAGGCTGCCGACTTTCAATATTTCTGGTTTGCCATCTTTGTGTTTTACTAAATTTAAGCCCTTTCATTTACGAATATGCGATTAACAGGCCTCAATCAATAAAATTACAACAAAAATGTGTTTTGTTGAGTAGACAAGGGTTACTACTAGTTGGGGTTGGTGGGATGGAATGTTCTTACAAATTGCACTTCGTCTAGTCCTTCTTCTCCTTACACTTTTTCTTCGTGGTGGTTATGAGAAAGGCTTTAGCTGTTGTGGGAGGTATAGTAGCTGGTATGGGTGTAGTCGTAGCTATATATCCTAGAACAAATGAAACCAGACAATTTGTGTTAGACTTGCGGCGTGTGGATGACATAAACGGATGATAATGAGCGAAAAGGGAAACAAAATTCTCTTACAGCTACACTGATATCTCACCCTTGGATATTTGGCCATCATCATTTCTTATTACCGTCACTTGTCAGGAAACGCAGTGGACAAAATCATCAATAAACTATGAAGATTGACTCGGCGTCCATATTTTTGTTCGTCTGCCCGCGTATATCCCTCTTTTCTATTATTCATTCACGTTTTCTCTTAATATGCCGACCATCAAAATGTCGGAACAAGTCTTTTCAAAATTCTTAAAAGCATTTGGGGATATTCGTTGTTTTGGGGACATCTATGAGTCAAGAAATATAAGCTAAAGTTCAGAAATACAAGATTTCGTTACGTAGTACACCTTAACATTTCCATTAACTACGTAGTACACAATAACATTATCCCGGTTGAAGTAGAATAGTAGGAAGTTAAATCCCGTGTCTGTCCATGTTCCTTGATGATATAAACCCTGATTCGCCGCGATAACGGACTGGGAAATAAAAAACTAACATATCAAGATCAATTGAACGTTTAAATGAAATGAGATGGGGTTTATCCTCCAGAAACAGTAGGACGTTAAACCCCACATCATTTTAACATACGGTGTATATTCCAAAGAGCCTAACGGTGCTAATATAAATAAAATACGAAATAGTGATTGCCAGGCATGGATTTATCTAAACAGGAGACGACAATGTAATAACGATAATGGTAATAATGCTGTACACTTAAGAGTTTTACTGTGTTCTACCAAACTGATACCGCAGTGAATATTCGCTTGGCCGCTACAATCACTGATAAGCATGACATCTACGGGGCATAATGAGTACGGCATATTAACTTTTTTACTCCGACAAATTAAATTCTCAAACATTTTTTTGAGGTAAAAGAAAAATAAATAAAGACGTTTAAAGTATTTGTAGTTAAAAAATACTTCATGTTTAGTGTAAATGGGTATTAAAAGGAGTAAAATGCATCATTTTGCCCGAAGCAGTTAGGTGTTAAGTAAACATTGCACGAGCCGTTGAGCCAATGAATACGAGGCTGGCAGTCAACGCACGTGTTGTGGACTGTCATCCGTTACAGAGATATTTCGTAGACGACAATGTAATAACGATAATGGTAATAATGCTGTACACTTAAGAGTTTTACTGTGTTCTACCAAACTGATACCGCAGTGAATATCCGCTTGGCCGCTACAATCACTGATAAGCATGACATCTACGAGGCTTAATGAGTACGGCATATTAACTTTTTTACTCCGACAAATTAAATTCTCAAACATTTTTTTGAGGTAAAAGAAAAATAAATAAAGACGTTTAAAGTATTTGTAGTTAAAAAATATTTCATGTTTAGTGTAAATGGGTATTAAAAGGAGTAAAATGCATCATTTTGCCCGAAGCAGTTAGGTGTTAAGTAAACATTGCACGAGCCGCTGAGCCAATGAATACGAGGCTGGCAGTCAACGCACGTGTTGTGGACTGTCATCCGTTACAGAGATATTTCGTAAGTAATTCTCTGTGAAACAGATTGGTGTTCTACGTGATTCATCCGTGCTTGTTCAGTCTGATTAAAACACAGATCCTATTTCGTTTAGTTTTTATGGTTCAAAATTTTGTTTTACTTGTCTTTACTACACTAGGACCTGGAAGAGTTGTTATCATTGACGTTCTGAAAGGAGTGAGGTATTAGCCAATGAAACGGTCTGTTAGAGCGAACTTTATAGGCGTGTTTTACACGGAACATGGTAATCCACTAGTAACATCAAATATCTGACGTCATCTGATCAAAAGCCGTTCGTATGACCTCTGACGTGAACTATCGCAACAACCGGTCAGATCTTCATGTAGTGTAGGCAATCAAAAGTATATAAAAAATGAAATGAAATATAGATTTGTATTTTAAACAGAGTGATGCTTGTTCTACCCCATATCAAACTTACCTTCGTCACCATAGGCCTTTGTTCTGCTAAAGTTCTTCAATATCATTCCCGGATCATCTACAAACATATGGGTGGCTGTACAAATGGCGGAACCTTGTGACCTGCTGCTTACAAACACAGCTTTGCATTGCGGATCACATTTACACCTAATCACACAGTCAATCCGGGACTTCCCAGTTTCCCGCCACAGATAGTCGTCTGGCGTTTTATTATCCAAGAAGGAATGTCTACGAATCGTTGATTCTGTAATATTAGCTCCTTCACTCCCATCAAAAATGGTGATTCGGAGAATCAGAAAAATATTGGTTAACAGAAAATACATGTGTATTTTTGAGATATCAATCTGTGTCGAATATAAACAAATTTGTGAATCCAAGAACCAGTTCCAGATGAAATTTGAAAAATATATTCGTGATCGTCTTAAATTATGAATTATCAACGCACGTATACAAACAAATATTTTTGTAAATTTTGAATCGTAATAATCGGCTCCAGATGGATATCCGAAAAGTGTTACGAGTGCCTTAAATATTTGTTACTTTTCCACCATAATGGAGGACATAGATTCTGAATAATTTGCAAGCATGAATAAACTACAGGGATTCCAAAAATATTTGGGTCCAGATAACACATGAATTCGTGTAAAATCCTGAGGTTCACCACGCGGAACACAACTTGGAGTATTTCTACAGTTGGAGTACAATCTGTTTTAAAATCTACAATAATTTAAAGCAATTATACTCTTCTTCACGGCATGTATTATCTCATTCTAATAAATAAGGCAATCCCATATATATTGTTGTTTTTATGGAGGGTATCTATTTTGATTCGGATCCTTGTGAATGAAACTATGGTGGTTTCCTGTTTTCAGATAGGGTACACTTTACAACAACTTAGAATTGTTGATCTTTCCCATTGCTTCATATAAAAAAGAAATTCTTTTCATGTAATTTCCTGCCAAAAGCCCTTTACTAACAGCCCAAACTATTTTCTTTATAAAATTCACACAGTGCGCTGTGAGGTATGGTACTAGCCCCCTAATACCATATATATTACCGAAAACAGCGTACCTTGTGAGCTACAACAACTCACGTTTACGGTCCTTGTGAAATATATAATAAAAGCAGTTTTATTTATGTTGTCCTGTGAGCTACGTGATTTGATATATACGTGTATTGTTTGAAATGGCTGTGTATATTGTTCTCTGTCCGTAGGGTTGTCGTGTGTACTTGTTTATATTACAGATGGCCCACCTGCCTTTACTATATGTAACTAAGACGGTGTTATTAACATTGTCCCGTAAAATGTGGTACTACCCCTTGAATATCGTATTTAACTAAAACATATCGGCATCGAGCCGAACCGCGACACCGGATCCAGTAATCTTCAATATAATATAGGCTGCATGGATATATAAAACAATAGTAGTAACAATGTTGTATAAAACAATAGTGGTAACAATGTAACCAATGTAATGATTTTTATTATTATTATTATTATTATTACTACAGCATATTCATTGTGCGCCCTTTCATATAACAAGTTCAGGGGCACTTTAATCATAAAGACACAACTAGATTATGGATATGTTAACAGTTGCATACAAAGTCAGTCAATGGTTAAAGTTCCAATAGCATATTTTTAAGTTATATTTTTAAAATGTATTAAAGTAAAGCCCTAAAATAGATTGTACCTATAAACAGTCCTACCTTGTTAAAGAATAATCCTATTAATCCTATAATTCACTATTGCCAGTTGAGAAATTGGCAAAAATATCATTTTCAACTTCAAATTCAAACGCTTGAAGATGGCCGTCCATGGAGAGGAATGGGAAAACAAGGGAGGTAATTGAGTTACTATTTCCTCAATCAGCCTGTGTCAGCCATTTTAACGCCTATGAAATTTTGCCCTTGATCGTATAATAGTGAGTTGACAACCTTTTGAGCAAAAGACATAGAAATAATTATGTTTTGA
The DNA here is from genome assembly GCA_963678685.1 of Patella ulyssiponensis. Lineage (NCBI taxonomy): Eukaryota > Metazoa > Mollusca > Gastropoda > Patellidae > Patella > Patella ulyssiponensis. Next base: position 91,967,653 of record OY783225.1, read on the forward strand.
CTTTCTTAGAAAATATGAAATAGGAACTTTAAATAAATGTGTGTTTAAGTTGTTTTTAAAAGAATATAGAGATTAACAACATCTTAAACTAAATGGTGGATTATTTTGAAAAACGGGTGCTTGAAAACTAAAACAACGCTGTCCAAAAGAGACAAGTTGAACAGTTTTGTGCTTTAAAGGTTGTTTATATGATGTACGTAATGTTCGGACAGGTGAATAAATTCTAAAGGATCTCAGAGTGTAAATTATAAGAAACAGAAATTATGTGGTCGCATTTCTTAGTTAAAGAAACAAAGCAGGTAACACAATACTATCAATAAAACACGGTCCTTTGTTGCTTAACATACAAAACAATTGGATGTTACAAACAAAAACACGGCATATTAGAGAAGCGCTTCGTCAGATTTAGAATAAAATCAATAGGATTTACACCAGTCCTCAGCATGTCAATTCCTCCAGCTTCCAGAAGTATTAAGTATTGGGGAGCAATAATGCGATAAATCTGAAAGCGAGAGGATCAACACAAGTGAAAGACCGAGGGTGGGGAAAATAGACTAGAAAGATGGACATAGTGTGCATATCTCATGTCCACCAGCACAACTGACTACGTCATCACCGGAAATGTCACGTGAGGATCCACGGATCTTAGTACCCTTTCTTATATATTTCTAGATCTTTTTTATCTTTTAGAATAAGGTCTCATCCTGTTTTTCCACTATGCATTTTGTCCTGTTTTAGGTGTTGTATATCGTTCAGTAGGTTGTGTTGAAGAATATGATCAATGCTTCATAATATATCAATTATATGGATCAAGACTACCATTATTCAATTATAGTGCAAAGCTATTAATAATTGGCTGTTGTTAACTTTACGTAGAATCAAAGAAAAAGATGATTTGAAAAATTAAATCGGTTTAAAATGGATACTAACAATCCGCTGAATTCAAAACAATATATTGTAATCCATAATATTAAATATTTTTCTTTGAATGTTTCTGTCGCGCTTGTTGATGGCCGTTTTGTTTGGTTTAAATGATAGGAAACAATTATTACATATTGTAAACATCGGGACAAACAGGATAAAATATTTTGTTTATTGTTTTATAATACAGATCTGAAAAAGAAATATCGATGTTCACGAACAGCTAACGAAAACAGAGGTTGGGAGAAATACGACAAAACCAAAATAGAAGAGCTGTTGTTTTATTCTAAATATCTCGTACAGAAAGTACACCCTACTCTCAGAACCAATTCCTATAACAATTTTGTGCACTAGACAAGAGTTACGATTAGATCGGGTTGGTGGGGAGTAGTGTTCCAAACAAATTACTCTTCCGTTTCACCTGCCTCCTCTTTATATCTCAACCGACAACCCCGTCCTCATGGTGGTTATCAGAAAGGCTTTAGCTGTTGTAGGAGGTATGGTAGTTGGTATGGGTGTAGTCGTTGGTAATGACGTCTCTGCTGTATATCCTAGAACAAATGAAATCAGACAGTTGGTTTAAGATTTACGGCGCCCGAGTGACATAAGCGGATGATAATGAGTGAAAGGAGAGAGAGAGAGAGAGAGAGAGAGGTCTTCAGCTGTGGGAGGAAACCGTAGGACCCGGTGAAAACCCACGAGTCGACACCACTCCTTGTCATGTACAACCGGGGATTGACTCAATGGCAGGCTTTATGATACAGCGCGCACGTGCTAACCATTTTGCCACCCAACCCCCCTTTAGTGAAAAAAGACACGTATGCTTTTACAACTGATCTTGTATTCGACCATTAATATTGTATTGCGGACACTTGCCAGGAGATTGGATAGAACAAAATAGCCCATTAATCAGATAGTTGATATCTCTGTAATTAATCAAAGAAACATTATGCACGAGCTAAAGGTGTCTATTTCAGGTCATTAATTAATTTTGATTCGAATGTTATATAAACTATTACTTAAGAATTACTCCCATGACCACCCCATAATCAGTGGAGTTTTACACGGATAGAAATACGAACGTCATTTAATCATTTGATTGCGAGTCTCTATTAACCAGTAACGTTGTTACGATAATAAACAATCTATCCTACATCTTGTCAAAACTTCAAAAAATGATAACTTCGCTCAGAATAAAATTTACTTTATATATTAATTTCGAACTATTTGTTTTGGAACTGTTATAACAAGAATTTTCATTTCTTTATCTAAATCTTATATAATGTATGATTCTGTGAATATGTCGGAGCAAGTCTGTCGAAAATTCCTGTAAGCATTTGGGGATTGTCGGAGTTTTGGGGACATAATGGAGGTTAGTAGTACAATATAGAATGTTCAGAATTACATGGTTACGTTTTATGTTACTGTTGTTATACGCCATAACCTTTATTTAAACATAATTGTACAAGAGCTAAATCTGCCAATTGCAAGTCTCTTTTTGTAGCCGCGAAATGTTATCTAAATTATTAATTAGACATCAACGAACTTATTTTGACTGAAATTTTCAGTAAATTCCCTTTACATTAAAACATTAGTTACAGATACATTATGGGAGATTAGATAACGAGTTGGCAGTTCTCACTACAATAGTTAAAAACTAGCTAATGTAAAGGCAGTTTGCTGAATATTTCAGTCAAATTGATCCACTATTATCTTAGAACAAAGCGATTGAAATTTAGCCTCGGTCATCATTACTAAAGTCGGTAAGACAAAACCAGTAGACTCGGTTATCCATAGTTGGTGGTAAATCACGAAGGAAAATATTTCAGCGAAAATCTCATGCTAGCCTCAACATCGAGAGTTGATTATGGTCTGAATAGGTTAATTAATGTCTAATTAATAGTTTTTATAACATTTCAGGCCTAAAGAAAGACCTACAATAGGCAGATTTTGCTCTTGCATAATGCATGTTTAATGGACCGAGCAATAACATATCAACATCTATGGGATGTTTAAATGAAATTGGTTTTAACCTTCTACCGTTCTGCATCAACTGGGATAATGAATACGGGAATACTGCATAGAGTGTGCCATAAGGGAGATATTGATCCTGTCGAGGGTTGGATGGCCGAATGGTTAGGGTGCGCGCGCTGTATCATACGGTCTGCCATTGAGTCAACTGGCGTGGTTTCAAATCCCCGGTTGTACGTGGCAAGGAGTATGGTCGTCTGTCCAACCTCGTGGATTATCTCCGGGTATTCCGGTTTCCTCACACTGCTAAAGACCCCTACGCGCAAGCGAATTAATGAAATAAAATATTAACGACATGTTAGTCCCGAAATAACCTAATTTGTGTCCAGTGGACGTAAAACCCCATCTCTCTCACTCTCTCTGTCTGTCTCTCTCTCATTGATCCTGCCAGATGTTTAAAATGTAAATAAAAATCAATGGTAATAAGAAATAGAAGCTTGTTGCCGAATATGTTTTGCCTCGCTCCACCCACCCCACAATTGATTTTACGTGAGTATCATATTATTCATTGTTGTAAATCATACCGATAGAAAATGTGGTGAGGTGGGGGTGCTATACCACGACAACCTGCCCTCGAGGGAGGTGACCCTACTTCTTGTCATGTATGAGTCAGGGATCGCAACCACCAGAGTCAACGACATACAATATCATCTAAATCTGTACACAATCATCGTCAAGCTACACAAGAAGACGCTTGTCTCCGTTTATGGTTGTTGGCATTCAGAACAAAGTTCATACTAATTCTTGCAGCAATAGTCTACTAATGTTACGAACATGGTTGATTTTAATTTCAGTCGATCGAAAGCCAATGGCGGCCAATGGGTTAGGCCTGTACGCAAGAAAAAAAATATGGCGATCTAAGGTTATCGCGATAGTATTTTCGATTAATGTCATGGCATAGTACTAATCTACCACTGGTTTAACAAACATGGCTAGATTAAATTTTTCGCGAGTTTTACCGATAGTTCCTTTGATTAATTGTGGCGGTGACGGCCGAAGGATTTAACGCGTGGTTCCGATTCCAAATACTGGAGACGGAAATACTCACACAGCTAAAGACCCTTAACACAATCTCTCTCTCTCTCTCTCTCTCTCTCTCTCTCTCTCACTTGATTAATGTTATTTAGAAGAGGGCTTTAGTTTCCTACCTTCATCACTATAACATGCTGTTCCATTTGAAGTTTCCAAAATGGCGACCAAATCAGGATCGTCTGGATGGAGATGAGAAGCCGTACATTTACAAGTTTCTCGTGAGAAGATTGTCGTTAAAAAGAATGTTTTACAAATTGTATCTCCTTTACAGCGCACCATACATCCTATTTTGGAAATGTCCATTTCCTTCCACAAATAGACTCGAGGCAATCTGTTATTCAGGGCTGAATATTTACAAAATGTTGCATTTGTAAATTCTTGAGAATCCGCGATTCTTTGTTGGAGAATGAAGACGAGCAGAACACATGAGGAAATTCGCAAGAGATCCATTTCAGACAACAGAAATTTAGGAACTGCTTTGAAAATTCAATTCTATTATTAGTACTTTCGCAAATGTTTTAATTGTGCGTGCTTCCAAATAAAAGAGAAGATCAATGACAAGATATGATCCCGAGTGTTTCGATTTCGTTTTAATTATTACGGCCATTCTCTCATATGACATTATAAACCATTGGTAAACCAATAGACAAAACAGAACGTATAATCCATACACCAATTCAATTATTATGACTGTTTCGTCTATTAAAGAGTTATGTTTCCTACCAAAGGACAGTAAAAGAATACTCAAACATCCCTTAGAATTCAAAATTCCATTAAGGCTATTTAATTATTTACTTTTGAAAAGATTTTAAAAGAATTAGCCCAGACAATGCTTATAAAAATATTACCAATAAAGTAAATCAATGGGATCTTCTTTTCTGTGATAATTTGAAAGTCTTCCTATTTAATTATTAATATATTTATTCATCTATCGTACATTGTTCAGAACAAAGAGTGTTTAAGACGTAAAATGTCAGTGATCAGTACATACACGGAGCTCGTTGTTACTAGAAATTATACTGGTCTTTACTGTTATGATATGGAATTATCTCTAACAGGTATTTGGGATTGACGATGGCTAAGTGGGTAAGAAGCTTGCTCGCTGGCCTGGTGGTCGAGATTTCGATCCCTGCATTGGCCGAGAAAGTTCATCCAGATTTTCCGGTGTGTTGCCCACTTGTCAGTGATGCAGGACGAAACCGAGGTCCCGTGTACACATTGGCATGCACATTAAAGATCCTTGACGGTTGGAATTTGATATAAGAGTATAAGGCCGTAGTGCCGCTGTCCGCGCCAAAATTCCCTCATAGCACACTGTATGGTGCATGTCCGTCTTCGTTAGCCCAGTTCGGGGCAGAACAGTAGAATGTTAAACTTTGTTTCATTTTCATTTCATTTCTAATATTATGATATTTTAATATTTTAATATCATAATATTAGAAACGAAATGAAAATGAAATAAGGCGACTGCAAGTAATTTGTTACTTGTTGACCTGGGTGCTAACCAAAAAGTCGGGCAATCCATCTAGAATGTTAGGGTAGTTGAAGGTGCCCCTATGTAGGTGAAATTGAATGGTAGTTGAAGATACTGCTATAGATGATATTCAGGTAGCTGAAGATACTGCTATAGATGATGTTGGGGTAGTTGAAGATACTGCTGTAGATGATATTCAGGTAGTTGAAGATACTGCTGTAGATGATATTCAGGTAGTTGAAGATACTGCTATAGATGATGTTGGAGTAGTTGAAGATACTGGTATAGGTGATATTCGGGTAGCTGAAGATACTGCTACAGATGATAATGGGGTGGTTGAAGATACTGTTATAAATGACATCGGGTAGCTGAAGCTACTGCTATAGATCGTATTCGGGTAGTTGAAGGTACTGCTGTAGATGATATACGGGATCGAACACAGAACCACCAAGTTAGCGAGCCAATATCTTATTGGCTGAACCACTACGCCCCACTGTAAATAATAATGTCGGATGTTTGGAGTATAAAGATAACAGGCATTATTCATAACACTAACAGCTAGAGATATGAGGCTATTATATTTAAACATACATTATGCAAGGGCTGAACCTGCCCAGTGTAGGTCTTTCTTTAGGCCTGAAATATTATCTACAGATATAAGGCTCTAATATCTAAACATACATTATGCAAGAGCTGAATCATTCTATTGTAGGTCTTTTTTGGGGCCTGAAATATTATCTAAATTATTATATAATTAAAACATCAATTAACTGATCCAGGCCACAATCAACTCTCGATGGCATCGGATTTCTCCGATATTAAATAGATTAGAACTGGTTCAGCGATATCATCTTGATTAATTTAAACATCTTGTCAGACCTTTTAAAGCTTATATCTTCGCTCACAATATAGTAATTTGAATGAATTTTTCAAATTATTCATTTTACATTATCTATGTTCGAACTATCATATCAAGAATAGCCAACTCTTTATTAAACTATTCACTTATGTATCTTTAAAAGGGAGATACATTTCACAAAGACTTCAAATCCGTACTAGTATATTGTTTTCTTTTTTATGTCTATGAAATTAATTAATATTTACACAGAGTCTCTTTTCAAAGACAATTTCGAAGGTGGAGAGACAGTAATTGAATTCCCACTTTAACTGCTTGATCGATTATCCGGCTTCAGAACCAGATAACTTACATTGTCACTGAAACTTTCGTTCCCGAATATTATAGCCTCAGCATAGCCTCGACATCTAGGATGAACTATTGGTAGTCGTAGTGTACATCTGACTACTGGCCATGTGACATTTAAGGTTTAAGATTTTGCTATGATTTATCTATGATAAAGTATACTTAGTATGACGAAACCACGTAGGCCTACGTGTTTTTACCGGAGATAATTTCACAACATGTCGGCAGGTTTTGAAAAGATCCCAACATAATAAAATAGTTTATTCATATGCGACATGGAGCTGTCGTGGTTCAGTTAGTGCGACGTTGGTCGACAAAGTTCAGGACAAAGGACCTGACAAGAGACAAAGCAAAGTCTTCGGATGTTACGATAAAAAACCGAGGTTCTATGTATACATTGACGTGCACGTAAACCAAACCGTTGGCAATTGGAATTCGATGTAAGAGAAGTACTGCTGTCCGGGTAACATTTCCGTCATAGCACATTGTGCGTCTTCATAAACAGAACGAAGGGTAACCCCGTGTCATTTCTTCTCGGGGACAAATAGACTCTATTTAACAATAGGGCGCAGAGAGAGAGAGAGAGAGAGAGAGTTATCGAGGCAGGACGATAAACATTCAATATATGCTCGAGTGTCCCATCGATCTTACAAGAGTTAATCGATTGTTCTCACCAGAAAATGTTTTTGTAATCGATTCCTATGAACTTTGTTGTACAATCAGTAAATATTTGTTTATATTTGATTTGATCGATATTAAATTATCTTTTATGATATCTATAGATAACCACGTTCGTGTACCTCGTATTTTCTTACAGAAGTCTACACAACAAACAGTGTTGTATTGTACATTGAAATGTCGATGGAATAAACTAAATTAAACAGTTTTAGCCTGTGTTGTATGAGGTGAAAATCTTTACTAATGGTGCTGTTTGTAAAAACAATCTTGACCTGTGTTTTTATTTTTTTAATGTTCTGTGTTATATTAGTAGAGAACACTCAGTGTCATAAAAATCTACACGAAAAGATTTAGTTCATTGCAATCTGCACAACAAAAATAGTTTACTACAATCTAAACAACAAAACAATAGTTTAAACACAACAAAAAAAACTTGACTAATGGTGCTGTATTAATAAACAATCCTAGACCTGTACGTTTATAAAGTGCTTTAAACCGTGAACATGTTGACATTTTATTTTTTTTAATATTTTACGTTATATTAGCAGGACCACTCAACGCTATAAAACAATCTACACACGAAAAAAAATTCGTTTAAAAAATTCTACACGAAAAAAATTCGTTTACAAAAATCTACTCGAAAAAAATAGTTTCAAAAAATCTATGCAACCAAAATAGTTTATTAGAGCACAACAAAAATAGTTTACTGCACAACAGAAAGCGTTTACAACAGTCTGTACATCAAAAAGAGTTGACACCAATGAACACAAATACGAGAACAGTAGAATCCACGAGCCATATATGGAGACGTAACGTGACTTGTATGACCTCTGTTGCTCGCCTTTGTTTTAACCAAATCAGTGGTGAATTTTCCTGGGTGTGAGTGAAATACCTTATTTAATGTCCGCTTCCACCGCGGTGATATCGCAGCCAATGACATGTTATATGTACATTGTGAAATTATTTACAAAGTGATACGCGAAAACGGATTAAAGGGATAATTAAATATTTATATGTATATATGTTTACAGAAGACAATAGGCGACGAGACGAGACGTTATATAACAAGTGAAAATAAAAAAATGCGAATATAAACAATCAGACATTTGACAGAGACACACAACGCAAATATTTGACGAGACAGACATGAATGGGGACGAACATTTGGACAAAGAGGCATATGTACATTTAAACAAGTCATTTCGGTCGGTCTGATCGATTTGACCGGCTGAATGATAGGGCGGTGCAACACGTCCTTGGGGCTTGTTGGTAAGTGTAGGGCCTAGTCCATTCTTCCTTCCATTTCCTCTTCTTGTCCGACACGATAGTTGATTTCATCTTCTGTATGTTTGTAATCTGCTTAAAACACAGATCCTTTTGACTCGTTCGTTCCTGGGGTTTATCGTCCACTTGAACCTAGGGTGATATCGTAGACAAGCACAGATCCTTGTTGTAGTTCTTGGCGTTTAACGTCCGCTTCCACCGAAGGTAATATCGCAGACAAGTCTTATTTTTTCATTTTCATTATCTTAGCGCACGCGCAGGGGTCTTTGCTGTGGGAGGAAACTGGAGTGCCCGGAGGAAACCCACGAGGTTGAGAAGGAGCCTTTATCTCCATGCCACATACGCTCACACCGGGGATCGAAACCATAGCCGCAAGCCAGAGGTGACCGGCCAGCTAGAGGTCAAAGCGCGGCACTAGGCCATCCCAACCCCCCGTTTTGTTTTTTATGGTTTAAAATTTGGAAGAGTTGTTATCATTAACGTGTTCTGAACTAGTGTGAGGTATAAGCCAATGAAACGGTCTGTTACGGTGAGCTTTAGGCTTGTTTTGCACGCAACTGTGGATAATCCACTACTAACATCAATGCTGATTGGTTAATCAAATGTCTGACGCCGTAGGATCAACAGCTGCTTGTGTGACCCCTGACGTGACCTATCGCAACAACCGGTCAGAACTTCATATAGTGTGGGCGATCGAAACAAGGCCCAGCTGAGGCATGGGCCTGAGGGGCCCAGGCCCAGGGCCACGCGGTTTAGGGGGCCGCGCGGTTCATGGCAAAAACAGAAAAAAATTGAAATTCCAGATGAAAGTTTCACGGTAATCGATTTGGCGGCATGAAGGCGGAGACTGGGGTATCCCTTAATCCTTCTCTGTGAAGTTCAACTCGATGATCGGTCTGGGCTTATAGCGGCGATTTCCCTTTATGTTTTTATAACAGTTCCCTGTCATTTCCGCGCATTGCCATTCGGAACTGACATGATGTAATTTTTCTTGTATTACAGACGCTGTAATTGTGTGTTACGCATGTGTGCCATTCAAAAGGATATAGAAAATATTTTCTTGTCGCGTTAGGGACCCCTCGATTCTAGCCAGGGCCAGGGCCCCGCTCCTTTTAAGCTGGGCTTTGGATCGAAATATAGAACTGTATGATTGGTTTCTTTGTTATTTTTGTTATTGGTTCTCGGAGTTCCTTGCATTCCTTACAGGCTATTGCCCTTAGCTGAGTCAGTTATCAGTCAATTATTTACCAATATTAGAGATATCCTTTGTCTCTTGATCAATCTCGATTGATTAGTATTTACAATAAGAATAGTAGTCTATTTATAAGGTGAAACCATCCGCGGCAAGGTTTATTAGTAATTACATTGTAACTGTGAAAAAAATCAGTAACATGGTAATTAAAATCAATTAATTATAAATATTCCATAGCATAGTAATTGCCTGATCTCGTGAAGCCACCGTGACTCGGTGTGTGAGCGCTAACTCAAGTTTTTGATCCAGGCATAGTCGTTCCGCTTGATGAAAAAATGTGGCTCAGTCAGTAAGACGTTAGATTTCTACCGTGGGGTCCCGTGTTCGATCCCTCCTCCCTCCCCCGGCTGAGAAAGTTCATCGGATTTTCAGGCTTGCCCCCCCCCCCCCTTGGCAAATGACAACGTATAGTCGTTAGGTGGGGATTAACAACAAGTTCCCGTGTATACATTAGCGTCCACGTGCACGTAAAAGATCCCTTGGGAGTTGGAATTCGATATAAGAGTAGGCAGTAGCGTCAATGTCCGGGGAAAATCCCCATCGCACATTGTATGGCGTATGTCCGTCTTCGGAACAGAACAGTTTGACGTTAAGCCCTATTTAATTTTATTTCATTTCGCCAAGGTGACTTAGTGTGTAGAGCGCTGGCACACGACTTCAATCCGCGGAATATTTCAGCGTGGTTTCCGGTTGACACTGGTACTTGGCAAGGAACGACATCTCGTCTTTCGGATCGGACGAAAAACGTAGACGCCGTTGTCTATTCAAAAAGAAACCTATTGCCAGTTGGAACTCAAGGACGAATCGGCCAAGGCACCGCTGCCAGGGCAAAATGATATACACTTTAATTATAGACCAATAGTCGGAAACATGCACCCTGGCGTGTCAGATGGGTGTGTACGTAAAACATAAACATACGTGGCAACGTAGCTCCCAGGACAAAATTCTCACACCACACGTAACTATAGGTACGTACATCTAACATACCCCGGGGTTGGATGGCCGAATGGTTAGCACGTGCGTGCTGTATCATGAAGCCTGTCATTGAGTCAACTGGCATGGTTTCGAATCCCCGGTTGTAAGTGGCAAGGAGAAGGGTCGCCTGTCCAACTTCGTGGGTTTTCTCCGGGTCCCCCGGTTTCCCCCCACTGCTAAACACCCCTACGAGCAAGCGATTATTAAAATATAAAATTGAAACCATATCTTAGTCCCGAAACGACCTGGTTTGTGTCAAGTAGACGTTAAAGCCCATTTCTCTCTCTCTCTCTCTCTAACATACCCCTACTCCCCCTTTCACCATTACAAAAACACAAACTTCCTTACACGACGACCCCCCCCCCCCCTAACACACACACACCCTTACACAATCCCAGGAACCTTCTCGGTGTGTCACAATGCACTCAAATCCTGTTTTTCACAATATCAATATTAGCTTTCTCTGCGTGTCAAACAGTCAACTCAAGTCCTGTATGTCACAAAATCAAAATTAGATTTCTCTGCGTGTCACACAGTCAACTCAAGTCCTGTATTCCACGACATAAAAAATAATTATAACAAACGATCTATTTTATTGATAGAAATTGATATTACGTGGAGCAGGTATGTCACATATACGTCGCTATATCATTTTTATAGCATTGATATTGGTCGTAAATAGATACAAAGTCAATATCAGTCTAACGAATGATTTCACAGTTTTATAGTCCACAGGTCTCATTGTGTAATTCAGATTGACTTCTCAAAAGCCACTTCATTCCTTGGTCTTTAACGATCCGTAAAAAAGTATCTTTCGATCTGATTATACAGCCCAACTGGTCAAATCCAATTAAAGTGTTTACCGAGATAAAGGCGTTTTACGCTTGAATTAACTTCGACTCCCAAGATCCCTTGTATTATGGTGATACTCGACTGCCGAGGTCCTCCTTTTTAAGTGGCGTTGGGAAACCGAGTGGTTAACCACGTGGTTAACGCGCACTGGTTTCATCATAATATCTACCACGGGTCAAGTGGCGTGGTTTCGAATTCCAGCTTGTACGTGACATGGAGTAGGGCCGACTATCCAACCTCGTGGGATTTCTACGGGTCTTTCCACTACAAGCGAGTTCCAAATAAAACTGAATTATTTGTTAGTCCGAAAATGACATAGTTTATGTTGAGTTGACGTTAAAACCCATTTCTTTCTCTTTCCCACGTTTTAAGATTCAGATTTGTTGAGATCAGTTTATCCAGGCTTTACGCCCACTTCCACTTCCGGTGATATGGCAGACTGGTGTTTCCTGTGAGAGTTGCAAGAAAAACCACTCATGAAACATAAGACAGAGTGGAGAAATTTAGTCGCCTCCATTTCCTTGAACTTCTTCCTTGAAGTGGGGTTCGGATTGGTCGAATGGTTTTTGCGTGTGTGCGTTGTATCATAAAATCTTTGATTGAGTCAACTGGCGTGGTTTCAATTCCCCGGTTGTACGTGGCAAGAAGTAGGACCACGTATCTAACCTCGTGGGTTTTCGCTCCCTCCCTCCACTGCTAAAGGATTATTGAATTAAAATTGGTCTGTGTCGAGTGGACGCCCACCCCCTTCTCTTGCATTGCACATGTAACCATGGGAATGAAAAGTACAATGCGTTAGTCTCCGAATGAAGGAAGTATTGTGTTGAAAATACTTGAAATCCTATGCATTACCACTCGAGGATTTCACATAACTAATATATTAGAAGCAGGGTTATTGTGTCCCAAAAAGTGACAGGGGGACAGTCCTCTACTTTCTTCTTAAAGCGGGGGACACAAATTATCTAACCCAAAACTGATCCTTGCGGAACGCCACCCTCCCCCCCCCCCTCCAAAAAACAAACAAAAAAACCCCCAACACAAAACGTTTTTGGACTAAGTGTGATCACCAACTATAACTGTTTGGTGTCGGTTTGTTAAATACGAAGTAATATGTTCAAGAACATTTATTTTGATTTATTCCGAACACAGTCTGTAGTTGATTTATGAGCATTAGATGGCCAACAGTATCGAAAGCTGAAGTCTTTATCCGTTATTAATAGCGGCGTCTATCGCATTCACACGGTTTCAAACAAGTTTCATGGCGAATACGCCGTACTAATACGTAATGATAAATGTTTTAGAAAAATGTGACCCTCATTGCGCTACTTTGCTGTACGTGCCGGTCTAATAAAGCCGGTCATACACCATGCAATGTGTTATATGGGAAATTCGGTCGTGAAAGCAATTGAATTCCAACGGGATCTTGTTTTTGCGTCGCATCCAAACGACTAGGCGCTGCTCTTTTCCTTTTGGGGTTGGATGGCCGAATGGTTAGCACGTGCGCACTGTAGCATAAAGCCTGTCATTGAATGAACTGGTGTGGTTTCGAATCCCCAGTTGTACGTGACAAGGAGTAAGGTCGTCTGTCCAACCTCGTGGGTTTTCTCCGGGTCCTCCGGTTTCCTTCCATTGATAAGGACCCCTACGCTCAAGCGAATTATTGAAATAAAATGTTAGTCCCAAAATGACAAAGTTTGTGTCCGCCATACTTGAAACAAATCAATCTTCTACCGGGATATCGTATGTGTTTAGTTTCGAACAAGTTCTGGTGTAGGAACCCAGGGGATTGTTTGTTCAGAAGTGTTTTTTTTTTACTTTGGGACCATACCCAATCAGTTGAAACACATACTCCGCGCAGCGTTTCGTTTGATTATAGGTAATCTCACTACACACTGCTATTCTGAGTGGATATTGTTGTGTTAAATTTTGATTAGTCAGTAGTCCGACTACCAACCTATCACTACCTACCATACAAACGCTTTACATTTAAAACGAGTGCCAGTATTGGACCAAATATGTTTACATAACGTTACGTCATGGCTCACGCTTTTATTATGCCTAATTAACCCGTGCATAGGAGAATACTGCAGTAAAACTAATTGTGTGACAAACGAGGCTATCAAGTCGAATGAAAAGTAAACAATACTGTTTGGAAACGAACATATTATACCTTTTTTAATACCTTAAATCATTGTCCAAATTTTAGGGAAGACTTAGATTAAACGAAGGACTGTCATGTTGCTGTACTTAAGTGATAGCTTTCATTGAACGGGGAGAATAGACACACTCCCGCAAAAGTTCAAGAATCAGAAGTCAATCCAGCAATGGTCAGAGAGAGATTTCTCGGGCCATTGCTTCAGGAATATGTTGAAACAGGAATCAAAGTTTTCCGCCATTTATTTGAAATAACCCTACGTACCCGTAGGTCACCAGGGGTCGTTCTGAAACCAGAAGCCAGGGGATGTTTTGTTCTGAAGAGCACTTTCCAAATTTTTCTTTAGCAACGTGAATAGATATATCGAAGATTAACTTTGTCCGCAAAAATTTGAATTAAATCGACCTTTTCTGCGATTTCGGGGGCGTACGGCCCCTAAACCCACAGGGGATGTTCAACTTAAGAATTCCCATTCTGATCATCGGCTATCATTGTGCCTCCGTTAGGCATAGTGCCAATTTTGTCCGCGAGTTTAGAAACAACGGTCAGCTAGCCTCCCTACTATATTGGGTTCAATTTGTCGCCTTGTTTTAAGGGTAATGCCATTATAACGCAGTTAGCGATTGGTAAGTATCGGACCATTGACCAATCATAATTTAGAACAACTTGGAAATCGAAATAAGTGTAGGGCGTAGCATCGCTAAAAGCATCGCTTAAAATCACCTTAGCTCGGTTGGGGTAGATAAAATAGGCTTTTAAACCCCATTTCATTTCTGTGTTCGTGTTTAGAGTTTAGTTAAGAAAATACAGACCGGTCATTTATTACTAAAGTGAAATGGTAATATGACAGACGTCTGATTCAAAGTTTAATTGAACTAATATATTTGTGGGCGTTAAACCTCTTCTCAGCCGTCCTCTCAAGTTGGTCAGCAATGATGTCATACATATGGAAGCGTATAGGAGTCAATTGCGCGATAGATACCGCAATATTAAGTTGATAATAAGTCAACATATTGTGATTTTCCTGACGATTTTATCTCTGAAAAGGCAATTTTTGCCGAGTTAATTGAATAACTCGCTAATTTGCATGTCGTCATTTTGTTTTAGATGCACACTTTGACATAGCGCATGACAATATTTTGCGAATATGTCGACATATACTACGGCGAAATGGAATATGTCGCCAAAGCTTCCGAATAGCAATATCTTACCGCAAACGTGTACATTTAAGACGAAATGGGGACATAAAACATAGCGTGTTGACTCAATTACCTCGGCAAAAATTGACTTTTCAGAGATAAGATCATCAGAATAATCACAATATGTTGACATAATACCAACTTAATATTGCGGTATCTATCGCGCTATTGACCCCTATACGCTTCCATACATTAACGCTCATTGGGGAGTTGTGATATTTGGTAAACCTGCACCCCTCCCCACCCATTAGCCCGTTTTGTCAATGCAGAAAAGTGGCGCGCCGTTAACCCCCATATTTCTTCGCCGCTCAGTTTCTATAAACAAATTTCATTTGGATAAGAAGACAGTGGCTATTATTTTGGCGGGTTTTTGTAAATCTTGCTCACATAACGCAATGGTGATGTAAAATCACAATACCTTAAAAATTACATTTAAACAAATTCAAATGAGTTTATCAAATATTTCTTTTTGGGGTGGAAATTAAAAGTTTCACTACTACGTTCAGCTATAGTAAATCATGCTTCCGGTTGTCAATTTTGGGACGAAAATTGGCGTGTACAGAAAAGAATCCATGACAGTTGTAATTCGAAATAAGAGAAGTCCGGTGAACTGCTGTACGTGTGTGTTTGTGTTGGTAGGGGAGGGCCGCCTGATACAACGACTAGTTCGTGTGGTTCCGTGTACAGTAGCATCACTTTCAGGGCTAAATTGCCCAACAGCCAGGCTATATACTGGCTGATAACTGGGCGGTTATCGACCTGCTATTTAACAACTAGGGTGTAGATTGGATGTTTCACAACTGGGGTGTAGATTGGATGTTCAACTGGGTGCTTGGCCACTGAGCGTACAACAACTGGGGTGTGGATTTTGGGTTAAACGATGATTGTTTTGCGGACTTTAATTTCAGCGATCTCTTTACCTTCACAATTGACATATTTGGGGTAAACACAGAACCCTTTACTAGGAACAACAGCATTAAACACCAGACCAGCTCGACAGGCTTAAACGTAGGAGACATTCTTGAAACAGTTCAGGAACTTGTTACAGATTCTGGGGTCAACAAACATACCAATTGGATGTGGACAACGCACACCGCTGTAATCTGTGCCAAACCTTAGATTGCCCTGGTACGAAAATGAGTGCAGTAGTTCTAGTGTAGTCTACTTTTGATATCAAGCAGAATTCCTATAAAGTACTGATAATCGTTAGTATCAATTATTCATAACATTGTGTACACGAAGGATAAACTCTACAGGATCAAAAAATTGGAAGATGATCTCTGTCCGCTATGTAAAAATGAAGTTGAAACAATTTGCCATGTGTTTTTTAGTTGTCCATATAATGAATACTTAGTTGAAATATTTCGAAGTTTATTCATTGACTTAAGACCACTAGGTTTTTCGGTCAAAGATTTAGAACAGTACTTCATACTAGGAACACATGATCCAGTGCCTGATACAGAGCGCTACTTTATGAATGTTATTTTATCTCTAGCAAGACCATCTATTTATAAAAGGAGACAAGTCCTTCTTGACTCTGGAATTATCATAAACATTGAAAAAATGTTTAAATCCCTAGTCAAGCACCAGCTTAAATATATTAAAACACATTCTATGAGTGTCTTTAATTAAATATTTACTTCACCTAGAATGAAGATAGTATAAGTATCAAAACTGTTAATGTGACGTCATTTGCCATTGGGGGAATAGTTAACATTTGGACTGCATTGCTCGATGTTGTAGATTCTAAATTAGACATGATTATAAGCAGATTTCCTTCTTTTAAACTGATAATTTCACTTAAAAACCTGACATGCAGATATTGCTTTTTTTTGAAAATTAGAGTTGTTCCACTTGCAAAATTTTATGGTGAATTACGTTTACTGTGGTTTTATGGTTCAACTTTACGTCAATAATTCGCTTGCGAATAGGGGTCGTTAGTTGTGTAGGGAAACTAGAGGATTCGGAGAATCGAAACCACGTCAGTTGACTTATGATACTAGTAGTTGACTACTAACTATTTGGCCATTAACTCCACGCCCCCCTGGTCAGGGCTGTATGTAGGATTTTAAAAGTCGTGGTGCACCAGAGTTTGGACCAGGGCGCCCGACTTTATTAGTACCTTAAGAGCACCACTGTGTGATCACAATCAAGTGTATTATTTAATAATTGAACGATTGTCAAATTATTGTTATTTTTCTTGAATGGGGGGCGCCATTTCTCGGGGCGCCTTATTTTTCTGGGGGTGTAATGTACCCCCCGCACCCCCACTAGATACGGCCTCGCCCCTGGTATGACACGGACTTCACATTTTGACATATTGCCATATATAACAATCATTGGTTGAGTTCCTGTTGGCCTTAATTATATTTAAAGAATTGAAACAAAAATTAGAACGGCATATTTCCTTATTATGGGATGTTTCCTATGTTTAGGGTGTTTCCGTTACATGGATATATTATGTTCTTCTATTATAATAAATTACATGATGAAAAGTATCCGGAAATGACCCAGTTTGTGTTGAGTGGATGTTACCCCTTCCTCTCTCTCTCTCTCTTACTCTCTCTCTCTCTCTCTTACTCTCTCTCTTTTAGTGCATTCAGTGACTCAATGAGAAAGGCGTTGGATTGAAGGGTTTGAATCTAATGTTGACTGAGAATGGATTTCCAGCGTGCTTTCCCTTATTGGTGAAGGAAGAAGAATCTGGGAAAGATCCCGTGTACATGTTTAGGTGCACGTCAGGAAGATTGGGTTGTCGAATAGTAAATACGTGCGCGCTGTATCATAAGGTCTGTCATTGAGTCATCTTGCGCGTTTTCGATTTCTGGGTTGTAGGTGAGTAGGAGTAGATTCGGCTTTTCCAACCTCGTAGGCATTTCTCCGGGTCCTCCGGTTTCCTCCCACAGCTAAAGCGAAGCAAATTATTGAAATAAAATTAAACCATCATTCTGTTGGTCCCGAAATGACCTAGTTTGTGTCGAGTGGACGTTAAACCCCATCTCCTGCTCCGTTGTCAGCAAAGAACAGCTTCTATTCGTTCAGAGGTCCCGTGTACACGTTAGCGTTCAGGTAAAAGAACCATTGAAGGTTGGAATTTGAAATAAGAGTAGGCCGTAGTATGGGTAAAATGTTTCTCATACCACAATACATAGCGCATGGCCCTCTTTATAAGCGTAGTGGGTGCAGAAAATTAGACCATTTCATTTCATTGTATCTTTAAAGCGATAATTTCATATTTTCAAAGAACGTCAAAACATAATTATTTCTATGTCTTTTGCTCAATAGGTTGTCAACTCACTATTACATGTACATTATATGATCACAGGCATTATTCCCCCCCCCCCCACACACTAATAAATCATTGACACGGGAAATAATAACACAATTACCGTCCTTGTTTTTCCATACACCCCCTACCCCCCGCGGTATAGCTATCTTCAAACGTTTGAATTTAAATTTGAAAATGATATATTTGCCAATTTCTCAACTGGCAATAGTGAATTATTGGATTAATAGGATTTTCAAGGTAGGTCTGTTTATAGATACCATCTATTTCAAGGCTTTATCTTAATACGTTTTAAAGATATAACTAAAAAATATGAAATTGCATCTTTAAACTTCATAGACAATAGTTTCTGTTAATGTCCTTACACTTTGATATATGCGTTATGAAGTCATAAGTTCCCCAATTCTGTCACAAATATTCCTTTAAACATTTATTTTTTGAATACATTACCGGTTTAACATGAAAACTAATGGGATGTCATAAAAAATACAGGTGTATGGCGGATGTGGTGTCAGACAGGGTAAACTTAATTTTCCGGACACCTGTTACCACTGTTTGTCGTGTATTTTGTACACGGTGATTACACTATTTAGCCTATACCGTGTTTTAGGACTTCAAATTTTGCCTAATGTTTTGGATTGTTCGTACTTAGTTTTATTTTACTTAAGAATTAGATGAAAGGCTGGCTGTTCTTATTAAAGTACTTCAAAAATAGATCATGAAATATTTAAAATTCTATTTAAATTACGTTATTCTGTGTTTAACGTCTTGACAAAATGTAGCATATTTTGTTTATCATTATACCAATGGTACTTAAAGGGCCAATCCCGATAAGATTTTGGACAATAAAACTGCTTTATTTTGTGTTAAAATCCTCTACCTTAGGGCCGGGCAACTAACTCAATGTATGTGATACGTTTTCAAACATGAAATGAAATGAAATGAAATGGGGTTTAACGTCCTATTGTTCTGCTCCCATATACTGGGCTAATGAAGACGGGACGTTTTCAAACAACTTATACCCTTCAGTATTCATCTGGAAATGACGACCGGTGCCCTAAGCTGTATTATGAGATGGAACTGAGCTTTTATTTTATAAAAATAATGTGTAGGTGTAATTAACCTTTCGTTATCCAGCACAACACATGGGCCATTCATTGTACAGACCCCTAGGAAAGGGATTTGATTATTAGATCACCCAACGAAAAAATTAACCCGAAATCTTAAAAGGGTTACGTGTCCGGATAAGCAGTTTTGGTGTTCACATCCAAACGACTCAATATTTTCAGCTGAAATTTTGAGACAAGATACATCATTCCTCTATATTTTGGCGTTTAAATTTCATACCTACTCGGACTTTTATTTTTGAAACCATGTTCAAATCGGGATTGTCCCTTTAACAATCAATTATCTTTAAATGACGGCGGTGTTCTAATCCAATACAAATCGAAACCATCCAATGGCTCATATCGTTGAATATTAGCTTGTTATGTTAATAAACGTCTAAACGTTATATCACATTGCAACTTATAAAAAAGATGAAGCTATTACACAATGCATCTTTAATCGTTCCGGTTGATGTCAATTTAGAATTTAATAAACAGGAAAAACTTAATCTTGAAAATACATTTTAAATTAATTATCACAAATGGTTCTATAAATTATTCAAGCAAGACTAATCACCTGCAAAACACCAATTATTATTCAACAAAAAAGTTGTTTTACTGTTGTGGCAGAACTTTTGTATGTTTGCGATTATCTTCTGGTTCTGGCGATTGCTTCCGATATTAAGTGGAGGTAAATGTAATCGAAATGAAAGTAGGCCGTGGCGCCTCTACCCGGCCAAGACCGTCATCATTGATCCTCTTGGTGCTGAAAGATAAATCCCATCTCGTTTCATTTTATTCATCTGCATGGCTATGCTCGGTTTCATTAGTCTGGATAGTCCAGAAAAGTAAGACATCAGCCCACATTTCATTTAGTGCAGAGAGTAGGTCGTTAAACCCCATTTCATTTCCATATTTGGTGAGTTAAGTGGCCGAATGGTTAACGCGTGCGTGTTGCATGCTACGATCTGCCATTGAATCAAGTGGCGTGGTTTCAATTACACGATTGTACGTGACAAGGAGTGGGGTGGCCTGTATAACGTCATGCGATTCCTCCGGTTTCCTCCCACTGCCAAAGACCCCTAAGCTTAAGCGAATTATTGAAATAAAATTAAAGCATAAGTTAGTTCCGAAATAAAAGTCACATCCTGGCCACCATTGCCAGGCGAAGGCCCTGGGCGATTGTTTGGTGACGAAAAACCTACCTGCATCCGTGTCCTCGTAGGTCGATTGCTCACTCTCCATCATGATATCATGCATGCCAAGTGCTTATCTTTATTACTCCAGATGGAGGAGAGCAATTAGGACGTAAAGAGCGCCCTGGGTTATCTGAATGATGTTTGAAGAAAAAAAAAATTTAAATTCGCGATTAAAACCGTTATATCCTTGAACGCCCAATCTAACATAGGTTTTGTTATTTTTTTTGTCGCGATTACTATAAATATATATATTAAAAATGGTATTTTTATTAAGAAATCACAATAAATTTGTTTTGTATCTTCGTTCGTTCGTTCGTAGAGTTTTATGTCCGCTTCCAGCTAAGGTGATATTGCAGTGATATTAAAGGAAAATATTGGGCGTGAGTCATTATATGCGAACGGACTGGTTAAATTGCTACGATAGATGAGTGATGGAAGTTTAAAAAATCGGAAGTGACGAACGCGAAAAGAAAATACGAGTTATTCCTCTATATAACTGACTGAAGTGGCGAGTGATAACAGATACATGAGCGAATTTCTGCTCACTAATAATTCTTTCGAAGACAAAAAGTTGTTGTGTGAGACCGTAAGAGAATATCTGACATTCCATGAAAAGGATAGACTGCCACTAGATAAGGGAGCACGAAAGAAAAACAGAAAAAGTCCACGCATTACGATGTTTTTATAAGATATAGAAGGCATAAGAACAAGGGAATGAGCGGACTATTTGTATTTTTCTCGTGTTCCCTTGTCTAATGACATTCAATTACTTTATAACAACTTCGAAGGAATTATTAGTGAGCGGTCAGTTTTAAAGATGGATAACTTGCGTTTTCCTTTGACGTTTGTCCCTTCGGATTCCTGAAACCTTTATTACTCCCCTATCGTAGCAATGATCTTTGTGTTAAAATTGTATTTGGAATTTGTTTAACCAGTCCTATCACATCTGTGATAATGACTGACACCAATATTGTCCTTTGAAATAACCACTCCTTTTCCTTTTGTTTACGCAAATAGTAATAAATTTGTGTTTTTATTGTGTCGTTTATATTTTTGTAACTTATCAATATACAAGTAGTTCTGGTGATAGACACAACCACCGGGGGGTGAAAACACGTCTTCCATAGTTTCCGGTCGCAGTTTCTGGCGAGTCAAAGTTCTGCTACTTAATCACACCCACCAGTACAGCTACTTAAAGGACAAGTTTGGTGACAGCTACTAGCGTACATGTAATAGAACTTTATATAATATAAGTTTAACACATAAATCTTTATTACGGTTGTTGCGTGACAAAGATTTAAAACATCGGGAAGTGACACAAAGAAAGGACACCAGTAGTTAACCTACTATAGAAGTAGAGATCGACAACACAAGGTTTATGTAATATTGGCTGATGCTAACATTGTCCTTTAATATATACACTTACTGAATAAGTACATATGCCCCCTAGAAACAGCTCAACTAATCGATTGTTGTAAAGGTAGATTGCGTGAAGTAGAAATTTGAATAAAAATTGTTTTTATGATCATAAAGAGTTGAAATAAACATGTGCATTGAATCATATGTAAACAAATCTTTCCTATATGGTATATGAAACAATATCTTTAAAGAGGTATTCCCTTCCTGTATGAAACAATATCATTAAAGAGGTATTCCCTTTGGGGTTAATTCAAACAACAAACCATAGACAACATTCACTAGATTTATTAACTGCACTGCGACGTTTTAATCAGTTCTAACTCACCGTTATCAAGCAATGATTCAATCTAACACATTAATTCTCAACCTTCTTTTGCCAACGGAACACCTTGGAAAAAAAGAAATACTAGCGGCACACCTGTTGAAATATATATGAAAAATAGTTGCAAAATAAAAACATCGCAAGTCATAGACGGTATACAACCGTAGACGGAGCCTATTCATAGACACATAGAATGACTCAAATTAAATAAAGAAAAACACAGCTTTGAACTTACCAGTAAAAACTCAATTAGGATCATGTGTTTTTTCACATTTTCTTAGCGTGGTGGTCAAAATTTCTCGGCACACTTTGGAAGATTTTGTGACACGTCAAACTGGTTGAGAAACACGTTCGTTCGTTCCTGGGGTTTAACGTCCACTTTCACCTAGGGTGATATCGCAGACAATTGTTTCCTAAGAAACTAGCCTATGCCAGCCACTAAAGAGGTAAGACATGATGTCTTTGCGGGGTAGCAGCCAGGATTAGTCTCACCCAGGGGAGAGGCTCTGGTCGACTGATCTAACAAGTTACAGAAGGTTATATACAAACGGTTAACAATCAACTAATTAGCTGACGGAAGCCATTAAAGGGCACTATTAATCTGAAGATAATGATGCTTGTCACGACATCTGAGTAAGATGGTGGATCCTGGTATGTTTACTAAGTCTGTAATACAATAAAATAATGATGGCATTTCTGTATATCCCCTAATAAAAAGGCAGGCACTTGGTCAAAGCAGCGCAGTAGTGTTGCTAAGGCAGGGCAAGATGGACGGGGCAAGGATTATGCGAGGAATATTTTGGTCTACTAAAAAGAGTTTAACATATGACACAATTATATGGAATACAAGTGACTTGCAGAGTTTATTTCGGCGACGTTTCGACAAGGGTTCTACCCTCATCAAACAAAGAATGCCACGTAAACAATTTAGAAAAGCGATGTTTGTATGTCGAGACAAGACGCCCGATACACTTCTTTTTTTAACGTCGTAAACATCAATGGTAGCGCTATGTAATGCATGACGTAACATCTGTATGTTCTTTGAAAACGAGAAATGAGGAATGTTTAAGATAGTTTATCTGGAATTCAAAGAGAGTTTAATTATTGTTACTATTATCAAAGGAATCTGTCTTTAAATAGCAATAGTACAAACATGTCACGCTTCGGTCTACGTGCAATGATGCAACGATGAAATGACGTTGTAAAAGAAACGTGGTTAAAGGTGCATTATGTAAAAGCTAAATCTGGTTATTGCATTTTATTATTGTGGCTCCAAATGTTACGGTGTATATTATTATTATTTTGACATTTATTTACTTGCCAAGTCTATAAATAAATCTGTAGATCATCTGATGACTGCGATTTAATTGAATTTTAACAGCAGTGTGAGTTAACGGTCTCAATTGGGCAAACGTAGGAATATAGAGCCACCCAAATATATTTAAATTTATTAACTTTGTGTCGAAAGAGCAGACTTTTACTGAAAATACTATAGGTGAATTGGGTAATGGGGGACGATTACCCCCTAAAAGGCGAAAATATATAAAAGCAGAAGAATCTATTAATGATCTAAAACTCAAACTGTTAAATGAAGTAAAAAGTACAATAGAATATATTGACGCCATATCACATTCTGTGGAATCTTCGGAAATAAGTGATTAGACTGTAGGCCTATAAACTGGCGGTCTCGTAGAATTGAACATTTTATTTATATCCTTGGTTTCTTTGCGATACTTCATGTGGAGTCATGCTACTATATAAATCAAGCGCGCCCGTCAAGGGAGTTAACTCTCATGTTTACTTTTTTTTACAGTCAGAAAACCGCTACTGGCAGTCTCGTTGAATTTTCATATTTGTGTTGTGTAGTTCTTCTTATCAACAATAAATTAAAACACAGCGTGAAACATTTATTTCTAATCTTGTGTATGCAGGAGTACACAAATTGGTGCCATGACCTACAGAAATTGTCGTCACTCACAGTTGAATAAGCTACAATCAAGAAAACACGTGAATTTTCATCGAGTCGCCATTTTTTCTACTAAGCGCTGACAGCGTGCGTATATTTCAAGCTTGCAAATAGTCACCTCAATACTTCCAGAGGCATCGTCAACCCATGACTGGTAACATTAAAGTAATCTTTACTGGTGTTTTAATTGAAATATTTAACTAGAAGTCACGGATTCGTTTTCATTCAATAAATTGACCTACTTCTACTTTCAAGGCCTTGCCTACTACGTTATTTCAATACAATGCCAAAAGACTCTACGAACAGTAAAGGTGTCGAGGATGATACCGAAAATTTGCAAGAAGCACTGAAAAGAAATATAAGAAAACGCGCTCACCTTAGAAGTTTGTTTACAAAGGAAGACAAACGAGTAGATTCTATTATAAAAGAAGAGTTGCCTGATTTACAGTTATTGAAGGTAATCCAGTCGAAACTTTCCGATGCCACCGAAAAACTTCATTGCTTAGATGATGAAATTCAAGATATTCATATTCAATTGCATCACGATGATGTGGCTGCTCAAGACTTCGAAGAATGTGATATTATATCTGATAATCATTCTTTGTTGCTGGGAAGAATTGACAATTTTGTTCGGGATTCTACAGCACGATCTGATCTGCAGTTCAATCGTAAACAAGCCAAACATTCATCAGTCAAATTACCAAAGATTTCCCTTCCAACATTTGATGGCGATCGACGCAAGTGGTACAGTTTTTGGGACGTTTTTAAAAGTGAAATACATGACTGCGCTGACATTTCCAACGTGACTAAATTCAACTATCTCAAGGGTCAGTTATCAACATCTGTTCAGAAACGTTTTGATGGTATGCTCGCCAGTGATGCTAATTATAATTTGCTTGTTGAAATATTGACAGATAATTATGGCAACCGAACTGCAATTTTGAATTCTCATTGTTTAGCATTAGTGAATGTAACAAAGCCACAATATACAGCTACAGCCCTTAGAAGTTTTTATGATGGAATAATGGGAGATATTAGATCATTGACTACATTAGGTTTACCAACACAACGATATGGTGAATTTTTTGTTCCAGTATTATTGGAGAAGTTACCATCCGAGGTTATTACAGTAATACTGGAGAAACATCAAAAAGACAACCCGGAGCTCGACAACTTGATGGAAATCATTCACAATGAAGTTAAAAAACTTGAACAAATCAGTTTTATCAGTCATCATTCAATGAAAGTGAAAACAGCGACCACTAAACCTCCAAACAACTTTTCATCTCATGTAAATCAAGAGCCTCCATTTATGGGAAGTGCAACAGCAATGACCACAGCTACTCAACAAAAGTTTTCCAAAAGCAAACCTTTCAAGAGACCATCTCGTAGCTGTAATTTCTGCAGTGAACAACATAACACTTTCCAGTGTCCACTTTCGGTTGAAGAACGTTTAAAGTCAGTGAAGACTGCTAAGCGATGTATTAATTGTTTAAAACAGTCACATACAACTGAAAACTGTACTTCACAGTGGAAATGTTCTATATGTAGAGAATTACACCACACTGGCCTGCATGGCGCCAAAATCTCAAATCAACTCAAGACCACTCAAGTCACTTCAACTCAAAATACAATAACTGGTACCAGTTCCTCAGCTATTGTATGTACAGAAGTTTATCGTGTGCAGTCACAACTAGAAGACCACACAGTGTTTGCATCAAAGAACCATGTATTAGATTCACCCATTCCACCACCTTTGCTTAATCCAGTTTTACTTAAAACAGCAGTGGCACAAGTACGGAATGATCAGGTGATCGAAGACGCTAATATATTCTTTGATGAAGGATCTTCTTTAACTTACATACAGACATTGTATGCTCAACGTCTACACATTGAACCGTATGCTAAGCGTAAAATTCAAGTCGATTCCTTTAGTGGTAAATCCTCATGGCATACTTACCTCGTGGGTTCAATTGATATATTGACAGAAGATGGTGCTGTCACCATTGAAGTTTTATTCACTGATCAAATAGTAAAACCTATCAGTTGTCATGACTGGTATAAATGCTTAGAAACAAAACACATCAAGGATCTTCATCTGGCATATTCATTCAATCAGTCTTCCTTTGATGTTCACATACTCATTGGATTAGACGCAGTATGGAGATTTCTAAGACCTGATATCATACATGGATTTCCCACAGCACAAGCCTCTAACTTGGGTTATCTGGTGTCCGGTCCACTTTACGACAACCCAACTTCAACTGATGGTGAAGACAGTTCGCAATATTTGATGTTTTCCATTTCTGATCACCATTACAGTGATGTTGTATGGTTTCCTGTAAATCACACAGATGAAGAATTACATGACAAGGTCACAAAATCTCTACAGGTAGAATCCCTTGGTATCGAAACTCCAAATCTTACCTCTGATGCTGATTTCCTTCAACGATTTATCGATCAAATTGAATATCGTGAAGGAACTTACTTTGCTCCATTACCTTGGTTAGACAACCACCCCACTTTACAGTCAAACCTTTCAATCGCAAGAAACAGACTTGAACAGGTCAAAAACAGATTGTTAAAACTTAACCTATGGAATGCTTATGCGAAGATCATCTCTGACCAGCTTCAGATGAACTATGTAGAGCTAGTACCTGACGAAAACGCATGGCAAGAGGTTAATACGCACTATCTTAGTCACTTTTTTGTTCTCCGTCCGGAAAGCGAAACTACTCCTTTGCGAATTGTCTTCGCAGCCAATGCAGGAAGAACATCATTAAACGATTGTCTCCATACAAGACCATGTTTACTCCAATCTTTACATGAGCTTCTTCAAAGATTCAGATTCAACAAGTATGCTTTTGTTGCTGATATAGAGAAGGCTTTTATGAGGATTAAACTTTTGGAGCCTGATCGTGATTTTGTACGCTTCCTCTGGTATAAGGATGGTGACCCATACCAACCTCTTCAAGTGTATAGGTATTCATCTGTCTTTTTTGGTGGTACAAGCTCACCATTTATTTTGAACTCTACAGTTATATACCACTTAACAAAGTACATGACTGATACTGACACCTTTCAAGCATCTGTAGCAGCTGATTTGAAAAGTAAACTCTATTCTGATAATGTTTTGACTGGACAACACGAAGAACACACTGCTATACACTACTACTATACAGCACGTCAGCTCATGACAGAAGCAAGTATGAATCTACGGTAGTGGTCTACTAACTCAGCAGAGCTGCAGCATATCATTACAAAGGAAGGTACAGTTTCCAGCAAACCGACAACAGGTTTACTTGGTTTAGTATGGAACCCAACTGCTGATACAATTTCATTTGTTAGAAAGAGCCTTGTTATTCCTCCAATGGGAAACATCACAAAACGTTCAGCTTTAAGTTCGGCTTCGTCTACATTTGACCCCATCGGCTTTCTTTCGCCTGTTACTGTACGAGCTAAGAAGTTTATTTCAGAGTTATGGATATCCAATTATGATTGGGATGCCCCACTTCCATATTTTCTACACTTGCAGTACAATGAGATAGCAAAAGATATCGAAGAAGCCTCTACTATATCCATTAAACGTTATGTAGATTTCGACAAAGATCAACCAGTGCAGCTCCATACTTTTTGTGATGCCTGTCCCAATACAGCAGTAGCATGTGTGGCATATCTAGTTCAAGACACAACATCTGTATTCATAGGTTCAAAGTATAAAATTGCATCTTCAAAACACCAATACACAGTACCCAGATGGGAGTTAATAGCAATGCTCATCGGTTCAAGATATTCAAGTGTACTCCAGACCATGCTTATCAAAGATTTCAAGTCGGTTGATGTATTTTTTTGGACTGATTCAACCATTTGTTTGTCGTGGTTGAAATCTACTAAGAAGCTTGATATCTTTGTTCGTAATCGCCTAAATGAAATTCAAAGCCTAACAGACATCACTAAATGGTCCCATGTTAGTTCACAAGACAATCCAGCAGATCTCCCATCTCGAGGTTGTACAGCAAGTCAATTTATGACCTCTTTGCTATGGAGAAATGGTCCGCCATGGTTATGTTTTCCTGAACAGTGGCCCGCACAGTTCATCTCATCGAATGATCTATCTGATACACAAGCAACGTGTATGCTTTCATTTGTGCAAGCCGAATTTATTCAAGAATCGCAGATTGGTGCTTTAAAACACATTCTTGATGTTTCGCGATTCAATTCATATGATAAACTGCTACGCATTATGGTGTATGTACAACGATTTCTTCAAAACTTGAAATATTGGCATGAACATAAAGATGCTAAGGTATTACAATCTGATCATAACAACATTCTGGTACCCACAGTTGAAGAAATACAAAAGGCGGAACGCATTATTTTGAGAGCACACCAAAGAGAACACTTTAATTCCGAGTATAAATTCTTGGTGAAAGAGGTGGACATGGTGAAAACAAGACCTCAGCTTGTACGACAACTTCACCTTAAAATCAATTCGGAAGATCTTATAGTCGCCCCCGGCAGACTCGAGCTGGCACAGCTCGACGAAGATGCCAGAATGCCAATCTTGATAGCCAGACGTACCCAGCTGACAAATCTTCTGGTGAGATATTTTCACTCTAACCAACTTCATGCAGGGGTCAACACAACTATTAATGCTCTTCGTAAAAGGTTCTGGTTGCCAGCTGCACGTAGTGAAGTTTCTCGTGTTTTAAGAGCATGTGTAACATGTCGTTATCAAGTCGGAAGACCTTTCACACTTCCACCATCTCCACCTTTGCCAGATTTTCGTCTGAACCGGATGAAGCCTTATTCAACAGTTGGAATTGATTTCACAGGTCATCTGATGGTGAAAAGTAGAGGCAAGAACACCCAGAAATGTTACATTTGTTTGTTTACTTGCAGCACAACACGAAATGTAAATTT
The DNA here is from genome assembly GCA_963678685.1 of Patella ulyssiponensis. Classification (NCBI taxonomy): domain Eukaryota; kingdom Metazoa; phylum Mollusca; class Gastropoda; family Patellidae; genus Patella; species Patella ulyssiponensis. The sequence continues at coordinate 91,996,928 of OY783225.1, forward strand.
AGAAGTCGTTACAGACATGTCAACTGACCAATTCTTACAGGCCCTCAGAAGACATTGTGCTATTTATGGATTACCTACCATGATATTGTGTGACAACGCTAAAACCTTTCTTAAGGCTGACGAGGAGATAATTAAACTGTTTAACTTATTGGATGATCCATCTGTACAAAATCATCTTACTAACAAGAAAATTATTCATATGAAACATATTCCAGCTAAATCTCCACATTGGGGAGGAATGTATGAGCGGTTAATAGGGGTTGTTAAATCAGTCATTAAGAAGGTTTTGAGGAAAGCACTCATCGACCTGAATGAACTACAGACACTACTCAAAGAAATACAGGCAGTTGTAAATGAAAGACCTTTGACGTATCTATCTACAACAGCAGATGATCCAGAACCTATTACACCCTCCAAGTTATTGTACGGTTATGATATAACAGCTTTACCTCATCCCAGTATAGATTCTGATGTAGAAGCTGATGATGTATATGATACCCATGAGTCTATCAATCGAGCTGCTCGACATCGTTCAGTCGTATATCAACATTTTGTTTCTAGATTCAAGAATGAGTATTTATCAGCCCTGAAAGAGAGACATACCTACCAGATTAAGAAATATGAGTCTCGTACTGAATCTATTAAATGTGGTGATGTAGTTTTAGTGCACGATAAAGATCGCCCGAGAAGTATATGGAAACTTGCCATAGTTCAAGAATTAATTCGAGGACCTGATGGTTTTGCCAGAGCTGCGAAAATGAAGACAAGAAATGGTACAACTAATCGATCTATTAATCTTTTATACCCATTGGAAGTATGCTTGTCGCAGCCTAAAGAATTCTTTACAGAGAAGATTCCGCAACAAGAAGAAGCTGTTCCATTGACAAGAAGCAATAGGATTGCTCAACGCCCCCGCCCCAAATTTGTGGAATCTTCGGAAATAAGTGATTAGACTGTAGGCCTATAAACTGGCGGTCTCGTAGAATTGAACATTTTATTTATATCCTTGGTTTCTTTGCGATACTTCATGTGGAGTCATGCTACTATATAAATCAAGCGCGCCCGTCAAGGGAGTTAACTCTCATGTTTACTTTTTTTTACAGTCAGAAAACCGCTACTGGCGGTCTCGTTGAATTTTCATATTTGTGTTGTGTAGTTCTTCTTATCAACAATAAATTAAAACACAGCGTGAAACATTTATTTCTAATCTTGTGTATGCTGGAGTACACACATTCAGTAGTGTTATGATTCATGTTTGATACATGTATTTGTCGTTACTTTGATGTAATTTATTGTGAATAAAGTTGTTAATTAGTTTAAACCTAGTATATAGTTTTAAAAAGCGGACTATACTTTTAACACCATTGTATTCGATAATCCCCCTGCTTAATCAATCCCCCATAAGAACAATAGCAGGTGGCACAGTGAGATGTCCCCGAAATCTCCATACAGGAACGATGTTTACCTCTTCGGACCTCCGAATACCATAGATTATAAAGATAAGTACACAAACCCTTGTAAGTCCATTGATGTTCATGTGTAAGATAAAGCAAAGGACAAGGGTTATGCTGGGAAAGAAAGGCTGAAAAAAATAACCGAAGTCGAGGACTTTATCTTGCTTATAAACTGTCTATACCCTTATGAAAAAGTCCTATAGAAAGAGTATAGGTTCCTATAGAAGTTTGAGGGATTCTATAGAATGCTATAGAATACTACAAGAAAACAAATTCATTCTGTAGTTGTTTTTCACATGACTATAGATTCAAAAACATTTACTATAGTTTGTGTAGGATCGGTAGATGAGTTTTTTCTAAGTGTAATTTCCTATAGAATCCTATAGAATACTGTAAGAAACTATTGGGAAAAAAATAAACCTATTGATTCATTGGTGCTGCTATAGAATTTGTGGTAAAAACTATAGTTTTCTGTACAACTAACTTGTATCCTCGAGCCAGTTGAGTAATCCTTTAGTTTTCTATAGTCTTTGTAATAAAAACTATAGTTGGCTATAAAACTAACCTGTATTCTCAAGTCAGTTGTGGTTCCTATAGATTTGCTGGTAAAAACTATAGTTTTCTATAGCACTATCTTACTGTCTCAAGTTAGTCCTGTAATCCTCTAGTTTTCTATAACATTTTGTAGAAAACTATGGAAAACATATTTTATTCTATAGATTTTCTGGAGAATTTATATTAATACGGTACTTAAACCATTTTAAAAAATAACCTACTATAGCTTCCTACATAATAATGTAGTAACAATGTTCTATACTACAGATTTCAAAATTTTACGATGTCTTATTCATACTATAGTTTAATATAGAATTAAGAGATGCACATGTGGGAATAAAAGTACCTAACAAAATACTCCTGGATGCAGTTTTCCTTAATTTGCTGTGATACCAAATGACAAACTAAAATAAGTTTACCATGAAAAAAGAAATAAAGTCTTTAAGTAATATTATTTTAATGTTGAGTATGAATGAAATAGTGATACATGTTGACACTCTAAGAAATTTTCCACCCCACCCTCCCAAAAATGGCAGTAAAAGTAGATCTTTGCAGCAAAAATATTAGATAATATATAAGATAGATCAATAAAGTAAAGACAAAGTTTATTTGAGCAGTCTGACTGTTTGGTGACCTGCTAGTTAGATTTTAATGACTATAACAGATTCTGTACTCAAAATTATATCATTTGTTGAAGCCAGCAGGTCAAACGTGCATACCTGTCAACAAACTATAATTATCAGCCAATTTACTCTCTTGAAATCTGTTTGGTCATTGGCTGAATTTTGAATTCTAAAATTCAATGTATAACCACTTACATTAATATGTTAGTATTAACAAGAAACTGAAGAGAATGGTGCTGTTGTTTTCACAGATTCGATTAAAGACAGAAAGATAAGTATAATTTATTAATTTTTCAACAATGATATTAAATAAGATAAGATTTATGTGATTTTGTTATTTACTTAACTTTATTTAACTATTATTTTCCCTATATTTCAGTTCTACCAAGAAAAAAAAACTGACTAGTGAATCAGCAGCAGAATTCAGATTCATCCATGAGGGAAAAAATAATCTTATCAATTTCGAAGAAATCATGGGCCAACTATATTTATTTCCAAAATAAGAATTAATAAAAAATCTGTAGATTTCTATAGTACCCATTCTACAGAAAAACTGTAGTGACGGAATTTCCAAACTACAAAATACTACAGTATTCATTCCTATACATAACTGTAGAAATCCTACAGAAAGTGCAATAAAAAAAACCTGTAGAATACTACAATATTTTTCTATAGAAATTATCCCTTAAATCTGTAGGAAAAACTATAGGATTTGCACTGCAGAAACTGTAGAATATTTGGGGTCGTTATTTCCTACAGGCCCCCAAAATTCTGTAGAATACTATAGAATTTTATCCTACAGAAAATGGGACACGCCCCCCACAAAACTCTATAGAATTCTTTAGAAAACTACAATGGCATTCTACAGGACTTTTTGCTAAGGGATGCTTACATGTACGCAAAATGCGAATATCCCATCATGTTTTCTTTTGAAAAAAACCTACCCTGGAAGAATAACCCGTTAAAGGTTTAAAGAAACCCTTCAGACGAATGATCCCATATCCCGACTTTCGGACCGCAAATTATTCCGGGCATAGAATATGCCCAAAATACAAAGAGATTTACCGTTGTAGGTTAAGAGAGAGAGAGAGAAATGGGGTTTAACGTCCACTCGACACAAACTAACATATGGTTTAATTTTATTTCAATAATTTGCTTGCGCGTAAGGCTATTTAGCAATGCGAGGAAACTGGAGTACCCGGAGAAAACCCACGAGGTTGGACAGGCGACCCTACACATTGCAGGTCGTATGATACAGCGCGCGCACGCTAACCATTCGGCCACCCAACCCCCTATAGGTTAAAAAAGTAATAATAAATAGTAAAGGGGAGGCAACTCCTAAATATAACTAGCTGTCACTCGAGTTAATGTTAATAAACCGTTTTATTAACTTCTTGCATTTACGTTGTTTTAAGGATCAGTTTGTTACAGATGTGCCGTAACTCACTGTTATATTTTACTTACCCTACCCTCTGAACAGCCTTAGACAAAGTATTTTATGCCCTTACGTTATTGTTTTGCTTACGTTTTGTTTTTGGTTGCCTCACCATATCTTCCAGAAAAGGCTTAGACATAAGCAAATCATTTTAAAATTCTTTGACATACTTTAATATGCTTTCTATATGTTATTATTTTATTTTCGTTGTTTGGTGTAATTTTAAATGGCAGTGGCTATTTGCCACCAGTGGTAATCAAGAATTTCAATATATAGTCTGGTAACTACAGACCGCAGTTATTACCCGATTTCAATGAAACTTACGGAATATGGTAACATTAATAATATCCTTGAGTAGCCAAACTGTCGACCACTTCCAGTTACCGGTGTCTGAGATATCGGATTGCCACACATTTCGTGCAGAACCCAATTATCAACCTATTTCAACGATATTATCTCAAATTATTCAAAATTTAGGCCAATTCAGGTTAGCAGTTCCCGAGATATCTGATTACCAGGTGGAAGCGGACGTTAAATAAAGCTATTTCACACACAGCTGTCTAGTCCACATATCAGCTGCCTAGTCCATTCAATAATCCACTATTTATATAGCGCGATAATAATAAAACTAAAGTTTCTATTGCGCTGTTCAAGTTTTCTCGATTAAACAACGCTTTTGTGAACAGGAGCGTCTTTAGCTGATATTTAAATGTATCTAGGGAGTCAATGGTTCTAATTTTATAAGGCAGCGAATTCCACAAGAGAGGAGCAGAGAATGGGAAAGATCTTTTTGCTATTTCAAGATTCACTGATGGTTGATACAGTAATTGTTTATCTGTGGATTTATGAGTTCTTGTGGATTTATATGGGGTAATTAGATCTTTGATATATACTGAGCGCCATAGAAAACGCATCACTTAGTTTGTCGTATAACAAAATGATCTTGTAAACATATCTTATTTATTTTGCTTCGTATTGTGAACAATATTCAAATAGGAACACATCAATAACAACACATTTGTACATGTTTAATCTGTAATCAACGGTACAAAGTCAGGCAGGTCAAAACAAAAAGTACGACACAGGTGTTAGTTCTGTGAAGATAGAAATAATAAGAGGAACAAATAGATTTGACGTGGGAGCTAAAGGACATTGTGTAATCTAAAACTGCACCGATATACTATCTTACATTTATTTACACGCTACGCTTTAAAACACACACATGACACATTATCTAGTTAACGGTTAGCAAATAAAATAGGAAAAATTGTAACCTTATCAGATATATGATTCACAATGTAAAATTGTATCTCTGTCAAGTAAATGATTAGTAATATAAAATTGTAACTTTACCAAATAAATGATTAACTGTATATAAAATTGTAATTTTATCAAGAAAATGACTAACAATGGAAATAATTAACAAAATAAATGATAAGTATTGTAATATTTTAATTATATCTAGTAAATGATTAACAATGAGAATAATTAGTAATATAATATATATCTAGTAAATGATTAACAATGAGAATAATTAGTAATATGATATTTCAATTATATCTACTAAATGATTAACAATGAGAATAATTAGTAATATAATATTTTAATTATAACAATGAGAATAATTAGTAATATGATATTTTAATTATATCTTGTAAATGATTAACAATGAGAATCATTAGTAATATAATATTTTAATTATATCTAGTAAATGATTAACAATGAGAATGATTATTAATATAATATTGTAATTTTATCTAGTAAATGATTAACAATGAGAGTGATTATTTATATAATATTGTAATTTTATCTAGTAAATGATTATCATGTGAAATTGCTAAGTAAACAGTTTCAATGAAATTGTAACTCTACTAAGTAAGTGGATAAGAAATAAATTTACTGTAATCCGGATACCATTTAATCATTTAGCACTTATTTATTTCACATTCATTCAATATCAAATCCTTGTTATAATCTGATATTAAATAAATGTAAATAATTTTTTCGTTATCTGAAAATGACCACCGGGTAATTGTATGGCCTAATTCCTTTTGATAGTGTTTCTATAAAAAACGTGTTATTTGTAACGTGTTTTCTTATCACAAGGGTTAATGCTCCAACGGTACATTATCAGTGTCATGGATTTTCTTTTCAGAAGGGGGCACTTTGATAACGGTACATCATCGGTGACGAGATATTGAATTGTTAACATATATTTTAAGTTTCATCAAAATCGAATAAAAATTGAGATCTGTAGCCTGTCCAAAAGGTAAATACGTAATTTTTCGTATAAACATGGGCCATAATCTAGGACGTTACAGTCCGATGAGCGCGAGATCTTTGGGAAATAAACCTATATTTTCAAGTTTCGTCTAAACCGGGTATACATTATGACCCACAGAGTGCCATGAACAAAACTGGAATGGAAGGATGGGCGGAGGCGACGACAATATGTATCCACATATAAAAAAAGGTCATGACTGTACATAGTCCTGTACACATATAAGCTATGTTGTGGACTTTCTACGATGACCTAAAGTACAATGTCTACCCGTTTCTATCATTTAGGCCTGAAATAGTAATTGAAACCAGGATTCTAAAAGCTATATAGTACGTGTCATTAAATAGAAGAAAAATCGTGAACACTCCTCCACACAGATTAAGGATGCGAAGTGCCATTTGTAGCTGTTTCATCAATGGAGATCTGTTTATGGGTAATTTCTCCAGTATCCGCTCTAATTTAAAGTGGTTATGTTGGTTTCTTAAATCTGAAACTTGATATTTATTATAAAAGATATCAGCAATATAACAATCATCCAGTCTTATTATTATCAGATTACGTGAAGAGGCATTTTGTAAAATCATGTTAATCTCAAATTCATTCAATATTCTATCTCTAATATATCCACGACTAGCAATCACAATAAACGACGCACTCTGACTTATCGCCTCTCCAGTATCGGTTGGTATAGGTCTACCTGGTGAAACATCACGTAGAGGTACGAACACTTTGCGACCAAGCTTGTTTTCTAAAATCGGTAATATTTTCTTTCGTACAAATCGGTAATCCTGTTGAACACATGAAATAAATATGTTATATTTTTCTTCACCATTCCTCCTGTCTGATATATCAGCTAGAGTTTCCATGTCGTAACCACCTATAAATATGTGGAAGATGTACCAAAGGAATATAAAGAATAGAATAACCGAAACAAGCATGCCCAAAATGTAATCCCTATCTGTTATATAGATAAGTTTAGCATCTTTGTACAACGAAAGTTTATTAAGGGCGCATAGCTCAGAATCTGGTTCCCCTTGTAATCCCCAGCAATCAATCTCGGAATTTCTTCCAGAATTTTCAAACAAATTCGATTCTGTGTATTTTATGTTCAGTGACAGGGGTTGATTGATATGTTTAATTGAACATAACGAGCCTGATGTATTTTGGAACCGACGCACAACAACTGTACTATGTAATCCGTATAACTCCGGTGTCATACACCAAGCGGTAAATGAATATTTAAAGTTGCCAATAAGATTCCTTGTATCATCACTAAATTCAAATTGATCAACACGATATAGCGATTTTAATAGTCGCCATGAACCGGCTATACTTCTAGTGGAGTAAAAATAGTATAACAGAAGATACGGACATTTATAACCATCGAATGATATTATTTTACCATTTAATGTATGATATATTGTGATATCTTCACTGTTGTCTAAATGTCGGTAGTAAGATAACATAGATATTAATGTTCCTGGTGCAGCGTATACATCTACCGTTTCAAATTCATGTTTCTTGAGATGGAATTCCTGCCATAGTAATGTATTTGACATAATATTATTATTGAGGCAGTGGTAAACTTTGAAATCTTTTTCCTTGACATCGCGAATTTCTAACAAACTTGAACTGTTATATTTTTCTGTCTCACTTGAAATATTGTATACAAATTTCAGTAATTCTTTTGTGGCATTGAATTTCAGTAACTCTCTTGTATCATTTAGTAACTCACGGATATAGTTTAATTTCATTAACTCATTCAGTAGCTCACCCATATCATTCGATAACTCGCTTTTATCAGAAAGTAACTCATGTATAGCATTGCATTTCATTAACTGACTTATAATGCTAGATTTTAGAAATTCTCTTGTATCATTCAGTAACACGTTATTATCTTTGTATTTCAGTATTTTATTTAGTAACTTACTTGTATCATTTAGTAACTCACGCATAGCATTATTATTTAGTAATACACGTATAGCATTGTATTTCTGTAAATGACCTATAAAATTAGATATTATTAACTTTTTATCTTTGTATTTCAGTAACTCGTTTATTATATTTAGTAACTTACTTGTATCATTTAGTAACTCACGCATAGCATTATCATTTAGTAATACACGTATAGCATTGCATTTCTGTAAATGACCTATAAAATTAGATTTTATAAACTCTATTCTTTCATTGAATAACTCACGTGCACCATTGTATTTCAGTAATTCACTTATATTTCTTAGAAACTCTCTTCCTCTTGTTCTATAATCGTAGTTTTCCGGTAACTCACTTGTTATATTGTATGTTTTCGGTTCGTGATAGGTTACTAAATGTCCTTCTATGTTGATCCAAAGGGGGTCCTGTCTATTACGCGGCACCACTTGACATCTAAAAATAACATCGTGACCAATATAGGAAAACTGGGTCTGATTGCCAATCAACATTTCTTTCTGTGAAAGCGACCTTGGATTAATCTTTGGTATGTGGAAATTTAAGTTCGTTTTGTTGAAAAATAGAATACGATTATCAAAGCCACTGGTAATATTTGCATAAACCGCGCTGCTTAGTAAAATAACAGATGGAATGACAAAGAAGATCAAATAAATTAAAGTCACACACATAAAAGTCGGCCATCTTGTACATAAGCACAATAATCGAAACGAGTACAAAATAGCAACACATTCTAACACAATTGGTCCTGTTGGTGACCGTAATGTTGTAAACATTATGCCGCATGCAACAAACAGATAAGCAAAGAAGAATGTCACGTGACTAAATGTGCCACGCATCAAGTTATGAACACAAACCATCACATGTATAAATCCATATATGGGTATCCAATAATAATAATACATATTTTACAGCTTATTAATATCACATATACCAGTACACTGAAAATAGATAGCATAACTAAATATAATATGTAGTCTGGTTCAGAAAACAAACTTATTGAAATACAAGAACTATAAATCTACACGAACTAATTTTGGGTTTGCTGGATTGATCACCTATATTCATTGCAATCGGTGGTCGAAATTTAACCTACCCCGTGCCACATAAAATATATGATATCCCCGAAGTGGCAGCAATTCTGCATCCAATAAGTTTCATTGCAATCGGTTCATAATTACGCTCTGATTGTTATTGTCACCAGTAAGTTTCATAGAAATCGGCTGATAATTGCGGTACTAATCTGTACGTTTCATTGAAATCGGTTGATAATTTCGGTCGTTCCACATCCAATATGTGCTTATTTCATATCTGAACGTTTCATTGAAATCGGATTCCTAAAACCGTAAGTCTATTTTGAAAAGGTCGGACTATTTGCCACATGCGGTAAGTCTGCGTACCACAATTATAAACCGATTTCAATGAAACGTATAGTTTATGATAACATTAATAATATCGCAACATTGCGATCACTTTATATCAACGGTTCTAACATATTTCGTAAGCAAACATTCATATACGACTGCAGACAGAAATTCTCAACCGATTTCAATGAAACTTGTCAGTGTGTGAGAAATCGGGTTACCACGTATTTCATGTCACACGGCTGCAAGACTGCAATTATCAATCGATTGCAAAGAAGTGGACAAGTGAAGATTACGGGGGGGGGGGGGGTGACACTGTCAAATTTGACGTTAGGTCGGGGGCAACTTTCCACGAATTTGATGAAATCAGAAGCTTTGAAACAATATTTCTGCTGATTAAGGTGCATACATATATATATATGGAAGCCTATTGCGGCCATTTCAGAATCTCGTCTTCTCGCCGCGAGAAGTCGAGGGCGAGAACACGAGAAGACGAGAAGTCGAGGGCGAGAACACGAGAAGACGAGAAGTCGAGGGAGCGAGAAGTCGAGGGCGAGGGAGCGAGAGAGCGAGAAGACGAGGAAACAGGGCGAGAATACGAGGATCTCGCCCCGAGAACACGAGATTACTTTCACCTCGACTTCTCGTCTTCTCGTCCCTCGACTTCTCGCTCCCTCGTGTTCTCGCCTTTGAAAAACCTCGTGTTCTCGCTCCCTCGCCCTCGACTTCTCGCTCCCTCGACTTCTCGCCCTCGACTTCTCGCCCTCGACTTCTCGTGTTCTCGTGTTCTCGCCTTTGAAAAACCTCGACTTCTCGCTCCCTCGCTCCCTCGCCTTTGTATGGAAGCCTATTGCGGCCATTTCAGAATCTCGTCTTCTCGCCGCGAGAAGTCGAGGGCGAGAACACGAGAACACGAGAAGTCGAGGGCGAGAACACGAGAAGACGAGAAGTCGAGGGAGCGAGAAGTCGAGGGCGAGGGAGCGAGAGAACGAGAAGACGAGGAAACAGGGCGAGAATACGAGGATCTCGCCCCGAGAACACGAGATTACTTTCACCTCGACTTCTCGTGTTCTCGTCCCTCGACTTCTCGCTCCCTCGTGTTCTCGCCTTTGAAAAACCTCGTGTTCTCGCTCCCTCGCCCTCGACTTCTCGCTCCCTCGACTTCTCGCCCTCGACTTCTCGCCCTCGACTTCTCGTGTTCTCGTGTTCTCGCCTTTGAAAAACCTCGACTTCTCGCTCCCTCGCTCCCTCGCCTTTGAGTCAATCTCGTCTTCTCGTGTTCTCGCTCCCTCGCTTCGTCACAATCTCGTCTTCTCGTGTTCTCGCTCCCTCGCCTCGGAAGTGCAGTTATTACGCATGTCCACTGACTACCGTATCGGCATTTGTATTTTGACATGGATTATAATAAACGAAAATGTTTGAAGTTCTAGAAAATGTAATAGTCCTAAACAAGTTTAATCTCTTCTTGCACAGATAGTATTGTATTCTGTAATTGATTTTAAGTCTTCAGTCAAATCTTTCTTTGCTCGCTAAAAATATTCATCGGGAGTTTTCACTTGATGCGTGGTTTTGTCAGTGCTGCAGGATGGAGAGCCTGACAAGGGAAAATGTATAGTTGTTCGAATGGGATTTTTAAAAACCAGGTCCGGAATCGAAATGAAGTTGGTTCTACGGTGGCTCACTGCGTAGGAGGTTTTCTCTCTAACTTAATCGAAGTTCATCGCGATTTTTCTGCCTATGTCCACCCTTGTCACTGGTGTAGAACAGAGAGCCTAGCAAGAGACAACGTATAATCGTTCGGATGAAATAAAAATAACCGAGGTGACGTGTCCGGAATCTAAATGAAATGAAATGAAATAAAATGGGGTCTAACGTCCTACTGTTCTGTTCCTAAATTGGGCTAATGACGACGGGCATACGATACAATAATACAGTGTGCTATCAAGGAAATTTTGCCCGGGCAGTGGCGCTAAGGCCTACTCTTATATCGAATTTAAACTTCCAAGTGATCTTTTATGTGCACGCCAATAGGTGTCCTTGACAGGCCCTACGTTTTGCATCACTGACAAGGAGAAATCACGCCCGAAATAAAATCTGGATGAACTTTCTCTTCCAATGCAGGGATCGAATACCAAGTGGTGTAAGTGGTGTAGGACGGGGGCCTGAGAAGGGACAAAGAATAGTTGTTCGGATGGAATACAAATAACCGAGATCCCGTGGCCGGAATACAAATGGAGCTACGATGGCTCAGTGAGTAGGATCGACGTTTGCTCTTTTACTTTATCAAAGTTTTTCAGGATTTTTCTGTCGGGTTCCTGCTTGTCAGTGGTATAGGATTGAAGACCTGGCAAGGAACAACGTATAGTCGTTTGAACGGTATTATATATAAAATACGAGGTTCTTTGTCCGAAATCGTAATGAAGTGGTGGCTACAATGGCTCAGTGTCTAGGACGTTTGCTCTCTCGCTTCATCGAAGCGCATCGGGCTAAATTTCTGGAGATGTCCTCCCATGTCAGTTGTGTAGGATGGAGGACGGAGGGCCTGGCAAGGGATAACGTGTAGTCGTTCGGTTTCGATTCGTCGTGTGGGGTTTTTCCGGTTTCTTCCACTGTCGCATACATTTGTTTTCCGATGCATTGCACAATACGTCAGCACTAGAATTACGCCTCGAACTACATTTGTCAAGTGTAACCATACTGGGGTGAAAAAATCAAATTCTAAGACAATATCAGAAACCAAAAATCAACGTCATAGGGTCACGGGTCAATAGCCATAATTAGACCATGGAATACCTTTTACGAGACGGAACACGTTGGTTTGTTTCCATTTGTCAGAGAGAATTTTTCTGAAAATATCACAGGTACATGGGGACAGGAACGCCCTTATTAGACTAAGGCACACCAGACCTATAATATAATAATACTAATAGAGTCTATGTGATTTTTCAAAGTTTTTGAGTTTCTGTTATTTTCTGAACATATTTTAAATTTTTGATCTTATTTTATCCATATTTGATGCTAAATAATATAATATTTACTATCAAACATGTAATTCATATTTAAAAAAAAATACCATCTGATGTATAGATCAGGTGTGCCATAGTCTAATAAGGGCGTTCCTGTCCCAATGTACCTGTGGAAAATATGCCGGGATTACTGTATAATACCACATATTAAATGTTGCAGTGACACGATGAAAACGACTAATCCCAGGTCTGTGGAATAAATATGGTCAACAGTAGAGAAATAGCACCAATGATTGAAAGAATCTGTTATTTACTGGAAACAAGTATTTTTTATAAAAAACTATTTCAGTAAAACAATATCCAAGAGAAATACATACTTAATACACATGAAAACGATTTTGGCAAAAATAAACAAACGCAATAATATAAATTTCCTCATACACAACAATACCATACACTACTAGTAAGAGAAATGAGGTTTAACGTCCACTCGACACAAATTTGGTCATTTCCGGACTAACATATGGTTTAATTTTATTTCAATAATTCGCTTGCGCGTATGGGTCTTTAGCAGTGGGAGGAAACTGGAGTGCCCGGAGGAAAACCCACAAGGTTGAGAAGGCAACCTATCTCCATGCCACATACGCTCACACAGGGATCGAAACCACAGCCGCAAGCCAGAGGTGACCGGCCAGCTAGAGGTTGAAGCGTGGCACTCTAAACCACTAGGCCATCCCAACCCCCCCACTACTAGTAAATGAAATGAAATGGGTTTTAACGTCCTACTCTTCTGCACCTAACCTGGGTTAATGGAAGACAAGCATATGCTATACAGTGTGCTATGAGGAAATTTTGCCCGGGCAGCACCGCTACAGCCTACACTTATATTGAATTCCAACTGCCAAGGGATCTTTTATGTGCACGCCAATGTGTACACTGGACCACGGTTTCCCATACCATCTTAACGACTACACAGCTGTCCTTGTCAGGCCCCTCAGTTCTGCATCATTGACAAGGGGAAACCACACCGGTAAATTGAGATGAACTTTCTTGGCCAATGCAGGGATCTAACACACCACAAGTATTGATGAAAAATGTATATAATAATTATAATAATATCATTGTTCTGGAGAACGGTTTCTAATCTGCTGTTCAGATTGTTATATTCACAGAATACACACAGATCAGGTCTTGTGCCCATTTACACTGTACAAGATATATACCAGTAAATAAAAATAGATATAAGAGAAAAACAAATAGTTATCTTAATGATTCCAGTAAAATGAATTAGAAATGAAATGAAGTTTAACGTCCTACTGTTTTGTTCCTATACATGTACTGGGCTAATGAAAACAGGCATACACCATACAGTGTGCTATGAGGGAAATTTGGCCGGGTATTGCACTATTCCCTACTCTTCTTTCGAATTCCAACTGCCAAGGGATCTTTTTATGTGCACACCAATGTAAACAAAGGACCTCGGTTTTTCATCACATCCGGACGACTAGACAGCTGTAATTGTACCTTTTTACATGCACACCAATGTATACAAGAGACCGCAGTTTTTCGTCACATCCAAACGACTAGACAGCTGTCCTTGTACCTTGTTAGACCCTCCTTTTGCACCACTGACAAGGAGAAACCACGTCGGAAATGAAACAGAATAAAAAAATAAAATGCTGTTTAACGTCCTCCTGCTGTGTTCCTAAGCTTGACTAATGAAGATGGGCATATGCTATACAGTGTGCTATCATGGAAATTTTACCAGGGCAGCGGCGCTACGGCCTACTCTCATCACATCAGAACGACTAGACAGCTGTCCTTGTACCTCGTCAGTCACCCCCTCCCCACGGCCTGCACCACTGACAAGATAAACCACCTCGGAAATGAAATAGAATAAAAATAAAACAAAACCATACAATATTAATCAGCATAGTGACAAAATATAACATGAAAATTTATTGTCATATACAGTACATTTAATTAAAACATTTTTTAAAATATGTATTAAATGTATTTAAAAACTGCTTAAAAAATACATGTACATGAATACAGGTTTAAGCCTACTCATAAAAAATCACATAATTTCATAGATATCATCATCAGTATTAAAATCAATGTCACTGTCGAACAATTTACACAAATCAATACAAGAAAGTTTTCATTTGTAACAAGTACATCTATCTGTAATGCAGCCTGATTTGTATCCACAGTGAAAATTTTATTTGGTGCTTGATCTCTAGTTGCCCTAACCCTGTCATTTTAAACAGTAGTGTTTAACAAAAGGGGGAAAAAATTTTGCAGCTACAGTAAGGCAACCCGGGGGGAATGCGCCAGCTGAATAGGCCCCCGTTTTGATTGGTGGTGCAAGGGACAAAGCAACATTTTCATCCAGGGGACACATGCAAAGTCAATCTGGTGTGGAATTAATTCACACATATTTTTTTCATAAATAGGGCCTAACATGTGCTCTTGTACCAACTCATCTATTTTGGTTCTCTTTTTCTCCATAACATCTTGGGTATATTTCTTAAAGTACTGTGCATGGTGTTTCACCTCAATGGTGACAGTCTTCACCATATTAGTCCTTATTGGTCTGAGTGGTCTTGATTCGAGTAGTCCTTACTCCTCGGTGACTGCGCGTTGTCAATAGTTGTCATGCATTTAGGAATATAAGAATATCTATCTTTATCAATCAACTTGTTAAATGATCCCCTTAACAAATTAACCAGACCAATTATTCTTTTTTTGTTGGTAAAATTTTAGCTGCTTGCTTCTAACATCACTTTCAAACTTTCGTCAACAAGTTTGGAACCGTGATAATGTTTCATACACAGTTGGTTTTTTTTTTAAGTTGAAATGTGAGAACTCTGTATTATTAGTATACCCCAATGATTGAGAACTTTGTCTGCACATTCCTGGAGTTCTTTGTCTTACAAATCAGCATTTGTCTCCGGCACAAACCTGCCATTTCCATCTAATTCGATCCAATGGTTAGCCAATACCTAAAATTGTTCCCAGCTTGTCGCATTGAACGGTTTTAGCTTAGTGTTTTTAACAAAATATTCACAAGTATTCAGTTTTCGCTATCCTTCCGCCATATTTACTATCAACACAGAACGGTAACCTTTGACTCTACTCGACCTTCCATTATGTGTGTCTGATTGGCGAGCTATGTCACGTGATTTGTTAAAACCAAATCACCGCGGAATTCAAATACCATCGCACATTAAGTAAGCCTGTATTTATTTTACGGCTTCTGTCAAACGTCAAAGAATGGATAACAGAAAAGTCGCGTGACAATGAAGTAATACTAGGAGAATTAGATGATGTACCTTTTTTTACCCGAAACTTGCCAGGACGGAAAACAGAAGCAGGCTAGCTAGAAATTTCTCACCACGGCATATATATGTAGGCCTAAAGTGGAGAATTTTTTGCCTGGACGTATTTTTTCTATTTTTTTATACATTGTCTACCGTAAACAAAGAAGTACTTGTAGCCTACTTTATCTACTTTAATATATATATATTATAAATAAAATCTAAGTGTGTATGGGTGTGTTTATGTATGTTTGTATACTCCACCTACACATTATTATGTGTTATTAAATTAACCAGCATCACAACAGGAATGTTTTAGGTCAGTGAATTCGGGCCCAAGGCGAATTACGCTTCGTCGCCGCGATTAACCCCCACATATCTCGTATCAAATTGAAAAGAACGACCACGTACATGTATTTTGGGCCATCGAATCTGTCCTACAGGCAAATTTGGGCCACGAACGAATAAAACCTCGGGCGAATTTAGGTCCCGTGGGAATTTGAGCACTGGGCGAATATGGGCCCCTAGCAAATTTGGGCCATGGGCGAACTTGGACCCCGAGCGAATTTGGGCCCGTGTATAGGCGGGTAAACTACGAGTAGTTTATTTGATAATATTAGCATCATAGAAAGAAGCGGGTATCGAAACCGAGCCCCCCCCCCCCACACACACACACACGCACGCCAATGTGTAGCCTATACGAGACCTCGCTGTTCCATGTCATCCGAACGACATGCTGTCCTCAGGCCTTCCGTCCTACACTGATAAGAGGGTACCTCGCAAGAAAGGCTAGACTACGCATTGAGCCACCGCAGCTCCAACTTATTTCGAATCTGGACACATGACCTCGCTCTTTTAACCCAACCCTTCCTTCTCCACTGATATGGAAAAAACCCGCTAGAATATTTCCGATGAACTTTGATGAAATGAAATGAAATATGGTTTGACGTCCTACTGTTCTGCTCCGACTGTGCTATAAGGGAAATTGTGCTCGGAAAGCGGCACTTAGGTCTCCTCTTATATCGCATCCAGGCTGCCAAGGGATCTTTTACGTGTACGTCAATTTACAGATAAGGATTTTCATCCCATCCGAACAAATAGACAACTGTCCTTGCCAAACCCTCCGTCCTGCACCAATGCAATGACATGGGGAAACCACATCGGAAAACCCGATAAACTTTCTTGTCCAATGCAAGGATCGAACACGTGACCTTCAGTTTAGTGAGCCAGCGTCTTACCCACTTAGCTGCCGTGGCTCCAAACATTTACGTCCTACTCACTGAGCCACCGTAGCTCCCACTTCATTTTGATTCCGAACACGGGACATTGTTTTTCTATGCCACCCGAACGACTATACGTGGTCCCCTGTCAATTCTTTCCTCCTACACCACTGAAGTAAGAGAGCAAACGTCCCACTCACTGACCCACCGTAGTTCCCACTTCAATTAGATTCCGGACACGAGGCCTCGGTTATTTTTATTCATTCCGAATGATTATACTTTGTCTCTTGCTAAGCTCTCCGTTCTACAGGACTTCGGTTATTTTTATGCCATCCGAACTATTATACTTTGTCTATTGCTAAGTTCTCCGTCCTACACCACTGACAATAGTGAACATCGCCAAAAATCACGAGGAACTTTGAAGAAGTTACAGAGCAAACGTCCTACCCAGTGAGCCCCCGTAGAACCAACTTCCTTGCGATTCCAGACACAGGACATCGTTTTTTAAAATCCCATTCGAACAACTATACATTGTCCCTTGTCAGGCTCTCCATCCTGCAGCACTGACAAAACCACGCATCAAGTGAAAACACCCGATGAATATTTTTAGAGAGCAAAGAAAGATTTGACTGAAGACTTAAAATCAATTACAGAATACAATACTATCTGTGCAAGAAGAGATTAAGCTTGTTTAGGACTATTACATTTTCTAGAACTTCAAACATTTTCGTTTATTATAATCCATGTCAAAATACAAATGCAAATACGGTAGTCAGTGGACATGCGTAATAACTGCACTTCCGAGGCGAGGGAGCGAGAACACGAGAAGACGAGATTGTGACGAAGCGAGGGAGCGAGAACACGAGAAGACGAGATTGACTCAAAGGCGAGGGAGCGAGGGAGCGAGAAGTCGAGGTTTTTCAAAGGAGAGAACACGAGAACACGAGAAGTCGAGGGCGAGAAGTCGAGGGAGCGAGAAGTCGAGGGCGAGGGAGCGAGAACACGAGGTTTTTCAAAGGCGAGAACACGAGGGAGCGAGAAGTCGAGGGACGAGAAGACGAGAAGTCGAGGTGAAAGTAATCTCGTGTTCTCGGGGCGAGATCCTCGTATTCTCGCCCTGTTTCCTCGTCTTCTCGCTCTCTCGCTCCCTCGCCCTCGACTTCTCGCTCCCTCGACTTCTCGTCTTCTCGTGTTCTCGCCCTCGACTTCTCGTCTTCTCGTGTTCTCGCCCTCGACTTCTCGCGGCGAGGGGACGAGATTCTGAAATGGCCGCAATAGGCTTCCATATATATAGGACTACAATGGAGTGAGCCAAAACGACGCTTTTTCCATGAATGTAGGACAGAAAGTTTTCGCTGCACCATCTCAGACTAGGCGCAATTTTTTTTCGGTCCGTGTTTCGGAGAGCCTATTTTGAAATTCTTATCACACGTGGCAAAGAGCTGGGGACAAGAACTCTTTCTACATGTAATACCTTTTTGTTTACAGTATTGTATTGATCAAGTGCAAGTGACACGTCTACAGAAGATGACCAGTACAAGCAACAGTATATTCAACGATAAGTAAACTATGTATCACCCCTCTTAATGTGTCAGATTTCATGTCAAACTGCGTAATCTCAGTTTTGGTAGTCTATTGGCAGATAAGTGGAAAGTGGTAGAAAATATGGATTTCTTAAGATTTGTCAATCCTGGGGTTTTAGCCGTTATACGCATCACTATTTCTAGACTATAGTCGAAATAAAATATCATACCAGAATCCATATTTAAGAAGGCACTATAGCACACATTAAATTTGAGCAGGAATGGCCATGATAAAGTGCCATAAGACCACTGTATTCCTAAAGGTTCGACTGCGCTTTTATCCACGGGGATGGGGCTGCGAATTCCTACTTTACACCGGAGTTGCCTCTCAACCACGATTGACTCTTCCGGCACCTTTCTAAGGAAGCATTTTTTGCGAAATATCGCTGGAGGGACATTAACCCCATTAACGTCCGTATCATTAACTAAAAACACAAGTACTAATTCCGTTTAGTTCTGATGCCATTTTATATCTACAGCACCGCTCTCGTATCAGACCACTTTCAGTTCGATGTATGGAATTGCAGTATTGACTGACATTTTAACTTTCTTTTCGCTGAAAGAAGTGAAAGTGAACGCACGAATTCCGAGAATCTAGAAAAGTACCTCGGCTAACAAAGACACTACCTGGTTAGCGGGAGAATCGTCGAGGCACCGTGGCTCCCTCCGTCAGGTGGAGAGATGGGTTCGAGAATATGGGGTATCATTTTATAGATTGAACATGTAAGATGGCCGTTATTGCTATAATAGGTCAAAAATAGATAATGAAAACTTAATATATTAAAAATCTAATTCAAATTACTTTATTCTGGGCGAACGAAGTTATACCTGTTTGAAGATGTAGCTTAGATCGTTTATTATGGGAGCAACGGTACTTGACAACCGAGACTAAGTTGATGATCATAGGCTTGTTATGTGAATAAAACGTCTTATATTATTTTATACGATCTGAAGCCAGAATACAGACCTGCAATAGGCAGATTTAGCTCGTACTTTAATAAATTCATTTATATGCAACTGGAGACACAAATAAACTTCATCAGTCTGTTTCTATTGATATCCACAATGTGAACACTGTCATGTTCTTTTGATTGGATGCAATCATCTCAAGAATGTAACATCAAATTATTACTGTTGCCAGTCACGTCTTCAAATATTTGCGTAACCGTAGCTGTATTAAAAATTGTTATATGTAACCTGTATATTAACTATTAATATACATAAAGGACTTGTTTATATTTGTGATTATATTTATTATCTATGATACTTATATTTAATTGTGTATATTTATGCGATGCCGAATATAACAAAGTAATATTTTATTTTCGGAGCTTTACGTGATGTCCAATCTAAGAAAACTTGTTCATGAATTTAAAACCAATATTAGGTTGTTGAACAACGGACGATTATTAGTAGTAATATTAGAAACTACGAGTCGAGTAGAAAACAAGATGACTTACCAATGTGTAGATTATTTGTGCAAGATCTAATTCGGTGTGAGTGCAAGTCTATATAATTCTAGTCAGAATATATCAATACTAAATAAACAATACTGCATATAATACCTATACATTGCTCAGGGACGGATCCAGGAATTTTTGCAGGAGGGGGTTTGCCAGGTTCCAGTTAAGGAAATCTGCCATACATACAAATTGACCTTTTTAAAGAGAGAAATCATTTTTATAATGATGTAGGATCACATTGTGATTTAATTTCATTGAGGCAAGGCATTCATTTTTTATGTAGCTGAGCAGGATGGGTTTTGGACACCCCATAGCCCCCTCGGGATCCGCCCCTGATTGCTATTAGGCTAGCGACCAAAATATTTCCGATACTAAAGGGTACGTAGAGTGACGTCAATATACGTTTTTAATAGTTGTCAAATTTTGATAACATTGGTGATATAACAATTTATGTACGAGTATATTTTAAAAGAGAAGATAAAAGTAATATATGGCAAACAACTATTAAATGATGAAAGTATTGTATGTGTTGTTCATGATTTTATTGAACTAACCTATCAATTTTGTTCCCTGCCTTATAGTATTTCGATAAAGCTTGTTTGTGGACATTCTACAGTTCACAAGTTTTATCCGATTTCAACGAAACTTGAAATATAGGTTTATCTATATTGGCATGTATTGGACAGAAACTTCATGGATTTTGGCCCCTGATTTGTGATCCGTCTAGAGGTCACAATTATTATCCAATTTGAAAACATTTTTGAATGTATCACCGTTACATCGTAATGATGATTTCGTAAAAAAATTGAACCAAAACTGCCGGACAAAATGGCCGCTCCTTGTGCGCTAGTAGTGTAAAAAATATGGTA
Source organism: Patella ulyssiponensis (assembly GCA_963678685.1). Lineage (NCBI taxonomy): Eukaryota > Metazoa > Mollusca > Gastropoda > Patellidae > Patella > Patella ulyssiponensis. The sequence goes on from OY783225.1 coordinate 92,018,008, forward strand.
TATCAAGGTTGTGGACTCTTTAGAGGTCACAATGTTGATCCGATTTTGATGAAACTGGAAATGAATGTTTATAACCCGAAGATCGTGGTTCCTGTTGATATTCGCGCATATCGGATCGTAACGGCCCGAATTATGGCCCCTGATTGTACGAAAAATCGCGTTTTTAGCGTGTGTCCCCTCTAAAGGTCACAATTATTATCGCATGTAAAAAAAAAAATCCGACCGAATATATCACCGTGACGTCGTATTGTCGGTTTAGTTCCAATTTCGTGAAAATCGGGACAAAACTGCCGGACAAAATGACCGCCCCTCGTACACAAATAGTGTAAACATCTGGTAAATCAAGATTGTGGACCCTCTAGAGGTCACAATTATGATCCGATTTCGATGAAATTTGAACTTATAACCCTAAGATATTGGTTCCTGTCGATATTCGCGCATATCGGATTATGGCCCTTTGTCCAATTTAAAAAAAGAAATTTGTGAATATATCATCATTACACATTAAGATTGTAGTTCCTTCTGGTAATCGCGCATATCCGAACGTAGCTTCCTGGATTAAGGCCCTGATTGTTCGAAAAGTCACAATCATAGCTTGCGGAATCTCTAGAGGCACAATTATTTTCTGATTTTAAAAACCGTTTAAATACATCACCATTCCACCATAATGTAGGTTAAATTCGAATTTCGGGAAAATCGAAACGAAACTGCCCAACTTAATGACCGGTTTTTGTACGCAAGTGTGGAATACAAAGGATGTGGACCCTCTAGAGGTCACAATTTTTATCCGATTTTGATGAAACTTAAAACATATCTTTTATCCCAATGATCTCAGTCTCTTTTTGATACTTGCACATTTCAGGCCATAATTTTCTGGATTATTGCCCCTCATTGTACAAGAAATCGCGTTTGTATTAAGCTTGTTCTCTATCCATCTCTTGTAAAATGTGGTCGTATCCTGCCTGGCAGCCGCTGGTTAACAATTACAGTCTCTAACTGAAGTTTTTTTTCTAAAATATTGGAGAAATGTATTGCTTCTCAGATAAAAGCCCATCTAAATTATTACTGTGTGTATGAACCATTTCAAAGTGCCTATAAACAATTATATTCCACTATATGCCCGGTTTACATTGCATAATTCTCGTATTAACTGTATAAATAATTCAACATTTAAAGAAGAAAAACTATCTATCCACTGCACGTGCATCTGTGGCCCATGACCCACACCATGTATATAAGGTCAGGATGAAAGAATCACGCACCACAGAATCGTGCGAGGGGGGGGGGGGTACTCTCAACCCCACAACAACCAGCAAAAGTAAGTTAAAAATTTTCTGCTGACCATGGTCCGTATTCAAAGTATATCTCAAGTCTAAGATAGACACTTAACTACTAGCTTTCACTTAAATATACCCAACTTCCTGTAAGTTAAGGGCAAGTGGTATTCAAAGGCACTGTTAAGTATCAAATTTTCCCTTAAAGTTAAGCTGCCTTAATTTTTTAAGTGTTCGTCTTTAAGTGGTATTCAAGGGCCAGTTAAAGTGCGAAATATCCACTTTTAACTTCAAGTGACCTGTGGGAGGTACCTTAAAGTTAAGTGAGATTATAATGACTTCTTTCCATGTTGTAGAAGCAGTCCCGTAATGGCGATTTTAAAATATAGGGGATTCCGATTAAAACAGAGACAATGTCGCCGAGCGTAGCTGACCTCAAATTTAATTTTTCGAATAAATCAATAAGAGGAAAGTAAAGACTTTAGTTAGTTTTAGGTTAAAATTCAATATGGTGCATTGGTGGCCAAATGGTTGAAAATATAATGGAACAAGGTCTCTGAAAATGGTAGATAACATCTGGGGCTTACACCAAGATATGTCATTTTTGGTCTATTTTAAAATGGAGAGAACTATCCATGTCCCGAAAAAAACGGAGGGCTTCGGTAATTTCCGAAAGCTGCCACAAAAGTTCTTAATATTGTAACAGTGCATATTGACAAAATATGCACGTATATTTTATTTTAGATATTTTATTTTTATGCAATTTAAAGAATGTATATTTTATAGATTATATAGTTTATTTTAAATGTATATATGTTTATTAAAGACGTCGAGTCTATATTGCATAAATCAACCTTGACGCTGATTTGGTGTCAATAGATCTTAAGCATATTATATAATTGTATACTGATATAGAAGAACTTGAATAGAGGGTCCTTTATTGGTTGTTTATTTTAAAGTAATTAAGTAAGATTAATGGTGACAGCTTAAACTTTTAAAACAATAGCTAGGATTAAACTGACGCTATTACTCGGGTAGTCGTTACCTGACATATTAAGTCAAGCGAGTCTAGATCCGGCCAATCAGATTTCGTATCGAGTAATGGGCGTCTTCCATAAATATTCTTCCACCAATCAAAAATGAGTTTAATCCAACACGTGGCATCCCTAATATCTGCCGGGATTTTTGGAAGATATAAATATATCTAGCTAAACTTTCACCATTATCTTCACTTAATAAATTACTTTGAAACGACAATATTGGATCTCTCTTATATTCAGGTAAGCCTCTATGTATATTTTAATTGTTTAAACTTTATATATATTTTATTCTAACCTTTGACTTAGAATTATATCCTTTTATATCGGATAAATACGATTAGTAGAATCGAGTATTACATTAATAGATATTTCTACATCTACGTAAAATATTAATTAATAAACGGAAAAGTAAGAATTGATATGAGAATTATATCCTTTTATATCGGATAAATACGATTAGTAGAATCGAGTATTACATTAATAGATATTTCTACATCTACGTAAAATATTAATTAATAAACGGAAAAGTAAGAATTGATATGATTCATTACTTGTTTTATTACTTGAGAATATTTTACAATATATATATTTAATAAAACGGAAAAGTACGTTTGTCGACGAAATACTTGTTTGTTTAAATATGTTTCAATAATAGATAATTAGTGTCTAAAATAATTAGAAATGGTTCGCGCTAAATTAAACGGAAAAGTAAGGATTTACATGATTTATTACTTGTTTAAATTCTAGCGAATATTTTACAATATATATTTTTAATAGACGGAAAAGTACTATATATTCGATAGATTACTTGTTCATTAAAGAATAGTGTTATTTAGATTATTTGAAATAATTAGTAACTAAAAAGTACGGTATATTTTATTATCGATTAATACTTGTTGCTAAATAGAGAATAAAGATTTAATAGTTATATTTACTAAAGATTTAATAGTTATATATTTAATAGTTACATTTAATAAGGATCGTACATTTAAGAAATTCTACATCAGTAACTTGTACCTCTTCACAAGCGAGTTAGCTCTATTGTATTACATTGAAATTATATATATATATATTAGTATTATTATATGCTACACCACCCTATGTATATATATTATTATAAGCTACATCACCCTTTACATAGTATTTACGTTATATTGTTATTAATGTTTGAATTTGAATAATTATCATCTTCACTTAATAAATTACTTTGAAACGACAATATTGGATCTCTCTTATATTCAGATTAAAAACCACCGAAAACCACACTTTTACAATTGGGGAGATGTTTTAAGATCCTGACTGATGTCGAAATTATCCAGTTAACTGTGCGCATGACAGAACATGGCGACTTCCGACAGCACAGGAAGTAGATGTCGCCCATATGAAAGAATCGAAAAAAATGCCAAATGGCGAAGAAGACCACGTCGACCAAAGACAAATTGCAGTATGGAACACCAGTTCTGGAACTAAAACATGTGTAGTGTAAAAAAGGGGTATTTCTGAGTGCAGTAACTGTGTGCATAGAAATGTGTGTTTTAAATTGTGATACCTTCAATTGATTGGAATCAACTGTAAATATTTTGTGTTTTTATGGTGATGGAGTTTCAGATAATGTTTTTTATAAAAATATTTCTTCGAAGGTGGGGAGACTTTTATCAGATTAAGAAACAGGCCGTAAGATTTTTTCAGATGAATTTATATTTTACAGTGCGAACGTGTTGCAAAAAAAAAAAATATGCAATAATCTACAGAAAAATGTTATAATCTGGTCTGAAAACGGTAACACGTTGCAGCATTTTCTGAACATTTCTCTCGACATTATGAATTTCATGAACCCAAAACAAATGCAGGAAAGGCTATAACATGCTCAGCTCAGAGTACGTTTATCAGGAAATTAGCTTCAACCAATGCACGTATAATAACATCCGTGGCTACCCCCTCCTATATCTGTTAATGTAGCAAGCTAGACAATTATAAATTCGTCTATGTTTATTAGTGCTAGAATTGTTGGTCTGATCAACCAATGTTTCAAAATATATATCAGCTTGTTACATATCTTTTATTTCTCTCATTTTATATTTTATGTGTTTTATCAAAATTATAGATAATATATTTTTTTTTTTAAATTTTAATTGCTTTTTTTTCGCACCCCGTCTGCGCCACTGATGTTAATACGACGCATTAAAACGGAAAAGTACGTTTGTCGACGAAATACTTGTTTGTTTAAATATGTTTCAATAACAGATAATTAGTGTCTAAAATAATTAGAAATGGTTCGCGCTAAATTAAACGGAAAAGTAAGGATTTACATGATTTATTACTTGTTTAACTTCTAGCGAATATTTTACAATATATATTTTTAATAGACGGAAAAGTACTATATATTCGATAGATTACTTGTTTATTAAAGAATAGTGTTATTTAGATTATTTGAAATAATTAGTAACTAAAAAGTACGGTATATTTTATTATCGATTAATACTTGTTGCTAAATATAGAATAAAGATTTAAGAGTTATATTTAATAAAGATTTCTAATAGTTATATTTAATAAAGATATTTAATAGTTACATTTAATAAATATTTAATAGTTACATTTAATTCGACATCAGTAATTTGTACCTCTTCACAAGCGAGTTAGCTCGATTGTATTACATTGAAATTATATATATGTTATTATTATTATTATATGCTACACCACCTTATATGTATATATATTATTATAAGCTACACCACCCTTTACATAGTATTTACGTTATATTGTTATTAATGTTTTAATTTGAATAATTATTATCTTCACTTAATAAATTACTTTGAAACGACAATATTGGATCTCTCTTATATTCAGATTAAAAACCACCGAAAATCACACCTTTACAATACTCTCGTCTTTATCAAGCAAATGATTTCTAAATATTTATGTACCATCAATAAATCCTAATGCCTTTAAATTATTAATTAATTATGTTTGAAAACTTTGATTTTTTGCTGACGAAATCTGTTAATTTTATTTTCAAAGCGACTGCATGTATTTGTTCAAATGGGACAAATAACGAAAAACCATTGTTTTACATGTAAAAAGAATCATTTGCTTGATAAAGACTAGAGATCCTCGTCGAAACTTCGTTTGGTATCAAACTCATTAATTGTGTATCTATAAAATTGTACCTCGTGGAAAAAGAATCATTTGAGACATTGGATGCCATTTGGTCCTAATTACCAAGCAATGTGGAAATTGGGCCATTTGTGTACAATGTCAATGATTTAGAGAAAGAAACCACTTGCATAAACGCGCACGACAATGAATACTTGCTGCTTAAGAATGCGTTCGCGAGAGAATCATGCAAAATTTTTAAAAAAAACGGCACAAGCGGGGTCGGGCGATTTTGATCAAACTTAGCAGAATTGATCACTGGGTACCCCGTATACACCACATGAAATATGAGGGTCACCAACATCGTAGTTACGGAGAACCTATGGCCATTTTTTTTCACCAAAAAATCCCTAAATTAAAATATTTCCCATAAATTGCTTATAATTGATCTTTGATTTTTTTAATTATATTTTTTATGAATGTTTTTGTCTACTAATTCAATGTATATGAGCATTAATTTTTTCCGAAACCATTTGAGGCTATGACGAATTTATTTTGAGACGCTATTTTTGCTATATGCTAAAACATGTAAATTTCATGATGCTATATCTCACCCAGTGCGGGATGAGGACAATTCTATTAATAATGGAAGTTGGGGACTACCAATACTAATATTTGGTTTTGACAAAATGACTGGCACGGATTTCTTTGATATAAAATATGATGGTCGAACTTGAAGAACATGACTCTATTTTTGACATCATTTTTCTAATAACATCATTCATTGTCTGGATTATTAGGCCTGATAATGCCCCATGCAACTGCCTTCCAGCAAACCTGTGTAGGGTCGGTACAGATGATTCAGGAGTTCCACAAGGAACAGTCCTTGGACCCGTCTTCTCTGTAATGTATACTAAGAATTTACGACAACTATTTGATAATCATGGTTTCTAGGACGACATTCTTTTACAGATGATACACAGCTGATCGCAAATTACCCCCTTTTCAAAAACTGTTCCATCCTCTAATTATTCGGACACCAAATTGTGTACACATGACATGACATTAAAGGATGACAAGAAATATGTTAAAATTAAATGTAATTGAATTAAGTAAATCAGAATGTATTTTATTTGGTCCAAATACACATCTGTCAAATGATGTGGTTGTACTAGATAAAATACTTATACCAAGAGACGCTGCCAAGAACTTAGGTGTTCTTTTAGGGACCAGCATGGACAGTCACATTAGTGACATTTGTCGAAAATGTTATCTTCAGTGCATGAACATTGGCCATATAAGAAACCTAATGAGCCAACTGCTCCACTTGTATGTTCTTTGGTATTCTAAAGAATTGACTACTGTAACAGCTTGTTAGTGCCAATATTTAGAAAAAATAAACTTGTACAAAAAACAGCAGCTCGAATTGCTACTAGATCATCAACATACTCTAATATTACCCCAGTTCTGTAACCACTCCATTGACTGCGAATAAATGAATGAATTATTTTCATAAGTCTGTCTTCGACGTATCCGTGTGTAAATGGCTTAGCTCAAACATACTTATCTAACCTTATGCAAATACTAGTTTCCTGACGTAACCTCCGGCCGAAAACACCTCCATCAGATGTGTTGCTCAAGGTTAAAATCATTTGGATCGTTCGGGCCTAAACTGTGGAATAATCTTCCAGAGATCATTAAATCATCTCAAAACTTTCCTTGTTTTAAATCAAGACTTAAAAACCATCTTGTAATCATGATTAAGTAAATTAATTTAATTGTATTTGCCGGGAACATACCTCTCTGTATAGAGTCCGTGCGGTATATAAATGTACATATTATTACATATTATTATTCGTCAAGATGACGGCTGAAATCAGGTATTCATTTCCTGCGTTTTCCACAAATAAAATGGCGTTTAGTAGCCAGTTATTTGAAAGAAATTACAAAAGCATATTCCCGAAGCAATGGCCCGAGAAATGCCTTTCTGGCCATTTCTTGATTGACTTCTGATACATGAGTTTTTGAAGAAGTGGGGCTATTCTTCTCGTAAAAACAAATCTCTCTTAAGTGCAGCAACAAGACAGTCCTACATTTAATCTGGGGTCTTCCCAGTGATTTAAGGTATTACAAAACGGTGAAAATATTGCTCGTATCTAAACAGTATTGTTTACATTGTAGCCATATTGATAGACTCGTTTGTTATGCAATTATTTTTTTCAGCAATATTCTGCTATGCACTGGTTAATTGGGCTTTATAAAAATCGTGAATCATGACATAACATTTTGTAACAATATTTGGAGCTCTGTGTAAACCCGAATGATATTGTTACTCAATTAAGTATTGGTTGTTAATCGGACTATTGACCAGTCATAATTAGGAATAAAAATTTGCTTTCGTTAGGTCTAATCACACGAAACACTGCGAGGAGTATGCTTACATGCATATGATATTTGTTTTTAGTGGGCACGCCTGTCCAACCTCGTGGGTTTTCTTCGGGTCCTCCGGTTTCCGCCCACTGCTAAAGACCACTACGCGCAAGCAAATAATTAAAATAAAATTAAAAACCATATTAGTCCCGAAATGACCTAGTTTGTGTCGAGTGGACGTTTAACCCCATTTTCCTCTCTCTCCCCTATCAGTGACTGTAGCGGACAAGCGGTTATTTATGACTACTATGCTAGTACTAATGTATAAAATATACTATTTAATTTTTACGATTTGCTGTTCAAAAATTCGTCATTCTTCTACTAGATCATGAGATTATATTGTCGAATTAAAAAAATGTTGAAAATTATTTTAAGATTAATCATATTTATATTTACCAAGAACAACTATTTTGGCATTACAGTATATTAAGATTTTCAAACTTCATCGTTTAAAAGTTTTAACAGTGTAATTGTGACCTCCAGATACTTATTAGACTATTAGACAGATGGATAGATGGGTAGATTGATAGACAGATGCTTAGGTACCATTGGTAGATAGATAATAGATGTTTAGATAGATAGTAAAGTATAGCGATATATTTTAATTTGAAATGCTTATTGGTAATACGTATTTGTAGTTTCCATAATGGAACATTTTTTAAACGTGAATTATTTGAGGAAATTATATAATGCTTTGATATGTATTTGTCTTTTTCTATTTGTATTATGACTTGTTCTTAATGGAAATGGAACCAACGTTAATTTGGTTTCTGGGGTCCTGTAACAATTTTTTAGTGTGTAAATGAAGCGGGTTTTTTTTCGTCATTTTTGGTGAAAATCGTTATTTTTGGACTAAAATGGAGATTATTTACTACTAACTGGGTCGATTTCCATCCAGTTTTTTTTTCTTGGTCGTAATACTATAGGTCTTTGCTTTTTCAGTCAGCATTAAAAACAAATTATTATACCCGCAGTAGGTGAGATATCGAGAGAATAAAATGATATACCTAAAATGAGCTATTTTGGTACCTTGTAGTCCCTATACCAAAAACCACTCGATGAAAGTTCATCAAACTTTCAGAATGATACCTTATAATCATATCTACTATCTTATAAAGTTTCATTAATCTACTCGCCGTAATTTTGTTGTACCCTATAATTGAAAAATGGCCTGAAAATGACGATTTGGGGGGAGGGGGGGTCGGACTTAAAATTTTAGATTTTTTTCTACACTCTAAAATTTGTTCGATTGATCTAAAATTGTGGCAGTGGTGTTTTGAGTGGTTACCCATCAAACATAAAAAATGGCATATATCGGTCACCCACCATGTGCCGGTCCCTGCATGGTTCTCTCGCAAACGCATTCTTAACTTCTTTGACTATAATAGTAATAGTTGCGCCTTGTAGGGCACTGTCAAGAAGATAACGTAAATGGGTAAATAACTTTCTTCAAGCATGTATCAAGCTGTTAACTCAGAAGGAATCTTTTGAACTTGAACAGGGGACCGCCGGTATACATTTTTTTCCTCTTTTTTTTAGGAGTCACAGTGGCACAATGAGTAAGACACTGGCTTGCTAGCCTGTAAGTTGCAGGTTCGTCGTTCCCTGTGTTGGCTTAGAAAGTTCATCATTTCCGGCGTGAGTGAGAGAAGGCCTGTCAAGGTTCTGTGTACACATTGGCGAACACGTGAAAGATCCCTTGGCAGTTGGAATTCGATTTAATGTTCAGGCAATATTTTTTCTCATAGCAAACTGCATGGCGTATGCCTGTTTTCATAAGCGCAGTCGGTGTAGAACGGTTGGATGTAAAACCCCATTTCATTTCATTTTTTTATGTTTTTTAAAGTGAGAAGTGTGACCATAAGAACTTAATTTAACGACAGGTTCACTTAACTATGCCCTGCTAGCTGCTAGGTGGGTTAAATATGGACCATATTAACGATGACATAACCATGAGTTAAATTTAAAGGCACGATAAACAAGACCTTCCCAGTCGATACCCTTTTAATGATTTAACCACGCCGTAAAATTTAACCACAATTTGAACAACCGTGACCAGATTCTAACTATTCACCATATTTGATTATTGACTAGCTATCTGTCTGATGTTAATTATTCACCGGTGTCTTCCCCATATCGCCGATACAACAGAATTTGGAAAGTCGACCGCGACACTCTTTGGTGGGTTAAAAACGGATTAAAGCGTTAATGGGGTAGGGACCAGTCATTGACTAACTATAGTTCACTTAAATTACATGAAGTGGAATTTGTTCGGATTCCAACTTTCACATTAATTAATAAAACAATAGGCGAGAGTTCAACAAGAAGCTGACGGGTGATGGAAATTCAGTTCATTGTGATTATTTCTCATAATACAATAAATATAAATACGTAAATAATACCAAGACATTTCAAATACTTTTCTGTCTGTGCTGGCTAATGCACAGTTACAATATATGTTTATTCCTACAGCAAAAGATGGCCGATACCTGGTGTTGGTGGTTTTAAGTATAGACTGAATAAGAGGAAGTATAACGACTCAAATAATGGACGGGGTACCAGATAATGAGAAATTGCGACAACTGACCGACTATAACAAAACACAATACACAGAGAGAGAGAAATGGGGTTTAACGTCCACTCGACACAAACTAGGTCATTTCGGGACTAACATGGTTTAATTTTATTTCAATCATATGCTTGTGCGTAGGGGTCTTTAGCAGTGGGGGAAACCGGAGTACCCGGAGAAAACCCACGAGGTTGGACAGGCGACCCTTCTCCTTCCCAAGTACAACCGGGGACAAAGTAAAGAACCGTGTGAGTTCTACTCTTTGGCGTTATAGACCAATAGGATTATTATGTTGTTATGTTAACTTTACACAGTGAATAAACGGTTTCTGAGTATTTGGATATTAGTCTCACCTCAATTGCATACTATTTATGCCCCATTCCCGACAAAATATTCAACACCACCGATTAATATTATATCCCCTGCACATAACAAGTAATGTGGTTAAAGTAAGGTCCAAGTATTTAGATCTCACGTTCAACTCAATGTCATATTATCTGTCCCCCACACAAATATAATGTATCTTCGCAGGGGTAGGGGACAGCTGATAACCATATTTAATGCATTTAACGTACACATACACTATTCGTTTAGTCTTGGCACAGAACCAAATCAATTCAGATCGATGGTGTAATTACAGAGTATTGAAAAATTTAAACCATGTCATGGTGATACATGTATGAAACACATGCATATTAGTAGTTCTTGTTTATATACACTGAAAAAAAACTTGTGTTGGATCGCAACACAAGTACTTGTGTTAAAACTAATCTACACAAGTTTGTGTTGTTTTGCATTGCATTTACACAAACTTGTGTAGATTTGTAAAAATCTTGTGTGTTTTCATATCAGTAACACAAGTATTGTGTAGGCCTACCGTCAACCAAAGATTTTTTCTTTTTTTTTGTTTTTTGTTTTTTGGGGTTTTTTTTTGTTTACAAAGTCAGAATTCGGGAGTTCACAAGTTTAAGAAAAGTAATAAAATAAAAGGTTTAATTCAAATCCCGAAAATTACATGGGGTTCTTCACTGGAAGAGTGTGCGCACTAATTAATCAGACAATTGCCAGACAGACTTGAATGTTAATTGGTGTTAAGTTGTCTATAAAGATGAAATGTCTGGTTGTCTTTTTTTATTGATCCAATAAACTGATATATCAAAGGAATATATAGTGTACATGTGATTTTCAGCACCCTTGTGTTTGTCAAAATTGATTCAATGTGCATTGGAAAACAATGAGTAAAACTCTTAGTAATGTAATTGGTTACATTACAGTAACCAATCAAATTTAATTAATCTTCCAGATTTGTCTCATAATTGATTTATTGATACAATGGTTCTCCAAGTTATCTATACTCTATTAGATATTTTATCAGCGACATTCAGTTAGACATTTAACTGTAGGACGCCATGTTTCGTAGTAGTGTCAACCGAGAGTGATATTTTTAAAAATATAATTGTCACACAGAATACAAGACCGCAGGTTTGTAAAATTTAAAAAAAAATAAAACCGTGTATTTAATTTAGCATCGATTTATTGTTTATATGTATATTACTAATAATTAAAAACAAACAAGTCAGACCAAGACTTCTTCTAGAACCTCGTAATCTTCAACGTACGTTATTGGTAGAATATTTTTCTGGATGTTAGAGACTAACTCAGAACAATTAAACCGGAAGTGTGTATTTGATAATGGCGGACAAGAAATTATTTTTGATTGTTTCTAAAGCGTCCCGGACCCGCTAATTCAGCAGTCTAACGAATTTGTCTTAATTTTTCTGGAAACGTGCTTTATTAATATTATTCGGCGCTACATCGTTGTTCAAATACTTGTACTTGCAAAAAACAACACCAACTGGGACCAGCAGGTAAGAATTGGGTGCGGGTCGTTTCATCCCACGACCGGTTCACCCCGGGCTGTTTCATCCCACACCTGATTTTCTATCGGGCTGTTTCAACCCGGGCTGTTTCATCCCCCTTGTTATTATAGTAGCAGTTAATTAACGGAGTACTTATTGTCGAATAAACTGTTAAACACTTACTTATTGTTAAATAAACATGTAATTTATTGTTTATTATTAAATAAACACACAATTAATTGTTATGGATTAGTAATAAAAACATGACGCGAGAGTTGAGTTGTATTTACACATTTTAAATTTAAGTAGCATCTACCGTTATACTTTTTTATATACACATGCTGACAGAGGCTTAGTTTTAAACATATTGTCGTTATTATTATTGAAAGGTATCTGGCATAGTCGTACGAAATTTTATTTTAAAGCAATTTCAATTATGGTTGTCACATGATCACTGTGCCGTACGTGTGTCTATCATGGACGAATGAATAAAAACATTTGAAAGTTATGTGACAGACAAAAACTACAAATCGTGTTATGAAAAAATAAATGTATTGTTAAAATAAATTAATGTATTTATAAGACTCGTAGCCCGGGGTCAATTTGGGATGAAACAGCCCGGATGAAACAGCCCGGGGTGAACCGGTCATGGGATGAAACGACCTGCTCCCGTAAGAATTTCTCTTCATTTTATAACTCGCCAGGCAGCCATCTTTGTTTCGGGCAAAATGAGAAATACGTGTATATCAGGCATGGACTATAGCTAGATACTAACTTTTGTACTAGTTTAATTGGAATTTAATCTTAATTTAAACATATTTTATTGTTCTAAGTAACAAGTGGATAAGGCACAAGTTTTACAACTTATAACGCCATCTCCAAAATGTAATCTTATCTGTGTAAAAGAAAAAACAAACAAATCAGCCTTTTATTTTTATATTAATCAATGCAACGTACTGATTCAGAAACTAACACCTGCCGTCTGAAGTTTCTCTATAATTTCTTCTTTTGTTTTTCAGTCATTGATGTTAGCATATAGGCCTACTCCACAAAGAAAAACTGGTAAGAATTTCATTTTCTTTTAATATATTTTTTAAATAATATCACTATCAGTAGTAATATCCAGTCAAGAGAGAGGGGAAATCGGGTTTTAATTTCACTTAACAGAACTGTGCGATATACATGTCCTTGTATTAAATTGGTCGAATCAAGTAGGCCCATGCATGATATATATCCTAGAATCAAGTAGGACTGGTCTTCCATTTCCGCCATTTTCCTGAGCACTGACCATTGTGTATGTTGTGTTTATATTAATTCGACATAAACTTTGGAGTTGTTGTTAGTGTTTGTTGCATAACAGAATGGTCTATTTCAAATATGATATTTGCATAAGTATAAACGTAAATCGGCAGTGCTGGACACACTAGCAGAAGGATTCTGCTGAATCAATCAGCGCTAAATTCATGTAGTGTGTACACTGACATTCGCCCAAATCAAACAGGTTTGATATATTTGGCTGAACTATATTTGATTGGTGTGCTCGCTTTGTTGAAGCATTCGTCTGGTTTTAGAATTCATTAGCCAATAAGCACACATTCATATCAAGAAGTCACATGAATTTTTTGAAGACAAATGTTAAATCATGTGACCTAAAAGGTAATGTAACTATCAACTGAGTGGTGAATCTGAGGAGGGAGAGAGAGAGAGAAATGGGGTTTAACGTCCACTCAACACAAACTAGGTCTTTTTGGGACTAACATATGGTTTAATTTTATTTCAATAATTCGCTTGCACGTAGGGGCCTTTAGCTGTGGGAGGAAACCAGAGTGCCCGGAGGAAACCCAAAAGGTTGAGAAGGCGGTCCTATCTCCATGCCACATGCGCTCACACCGGGGCTCGAAACCACAGCCGCATGACAGAGGTGAGCGGCCAGCTAGAGGTCGAAGCGCGGCACTCTAGACAACTAGGCCTGGAGTATCCACTCATTCGGATGCAATTATGTGCCAATTGAATTGGGCAAATAATTTGAGCACATCATTCTGGTGTGTCCACAGCTTTACTAGAAAAGTCTGTATTTTCTAAAAACCAACAATGGGGCATACCCAGAACAAAAATATAAGGCCATACCATGCTATCGGGTTACATGCACGCCAATGGGACTGCAGGTTTTTGGTTCCATGGAACAATACAAATGCACTTTCTCAGGAAAAACTGAGAGCAGACCCGCCACCTCCAGAATAGCAACCCGCACCTTACTCACTCAGCCACATGGCTATCGTCTAATTACTGTGACAGTCCAGTCAAATGACAAACAAGGGTTATTAAAATAGATTTTCACGGCTTATGTAAAATCTTCAGGATTCAAATGGTTTTGGATACCGTAGATATTTTAGTTTCAATTTCATATCACACAGTTTGTATATGGTAAGATATCTTAAACAGTTAATTACATGTCACATATTCATATTTTTCAGTTTCCATATTAGATGCCATAGCAAATAAAACATCATATAATAAAATAAGAAAAAAAAAACAAATATGGGAGAAGAAAGAGCTGAAAGAATGAGGTTTTTGAAGAGTGAGTGTTCAATTCTAATAGAACAGATTGTTGATATGGTAATTTGAAATCTCACCATTAAATGTGTTTGGCACAATGTAGCCCGGTTGGAGCGGAGGTGACATTAGCCTCCATTTCAGTTTATTATTTTGAAGTATGAAATTAATTTAGTATAGTAAAAGTATACACACACATGTATGTGCACATATGACTGTCTCATTTGTGGAGAGTCGAGGTGGGTAAGACGCTGCAGGTTTGCTCCCAATGTTGACATGGAAAATTCAGGATGGAGGGCCTGACAAGGACATTCGTCCAGTTGTTCAGATTGAACAACAAAACATGGTCCTGTGTTCACATTGGCTTGCATGGAAAAGATCCTCTGGCAATTGTAATTTGATACAAGGGTATGCCTTAGGGTCGCGGTACCGTGCAAAATTTCAGTCCAAAATCTCAAGGCCTTTTTGTGACTTCTAATGGGGTGGGGGTGAATTGCCGGTTGGATGGCTGGATGGTTAGGACATGCGCGCTGTATCATAAACCTGGGGGTCCTCCGGTTGCTCTCACTCCTAATGACCCCTCAGCGAAAGCGAATTATTGAAATAAAATTAAACTGTATGTTGGTCCCAAAATGACCTAGTTTGTGTCAAGTGGATGTTAAACCAAATTTCTATGTTTCTCTGACTCTAACCCATTTCATTTGAGCATTATATTCTGTCTGGGCCTGTAACTTGACAAGGCAAAAGGAGTGTTACGAAAAGTTGAAACAAAATAGAAACTAAGTCTCGATGTGGCAAAATAAATTGTTTATTTAAACATTATGAACCATATAGAAAGTATTCTTATTTCCCACTTTTTATTTTTTAGGCTGAAGCACCCTCGGAGGAGAATTTAATGAATGATAAAAAGAAGAGAAACCAAGCATCACTTTATTTTATAATTCTGGAAAAGAATGCATTTGACCCAATTTTAAATATTTATTTTTTGTTTTTAATGTTAAGTATTCTTCGAAAACACAATTAGATTTTAATCCTCTTATTAATTTCTGTATAATATAGAAAGTAAAGTGACATATAAATCACGTAAAATTTGGTCGGAAATCATAAAAGTATTTAATAGACATTATCTAGAAACCAAATGTAGATCAGATATACCCAGAATTACAAAAAACCTTGATCTACATTATGGTGACTTTTCCTTGCTTATGAAACTAAATAAGGTTTAATATCCCACTTTTCTGTGTTATTAGGGTGATTCTGCCTTACAGTCTACTCTTATATCTAATATTTCAACTGTCAAGGGTTCATTAAAGGGAACTCAGGGGGTCGAATGGTTAACAGGCACACATTGGATCAGGTCTGGCAATGAGTCAAATATGTCAATTGTCAAGGGTACTTTAAAGTGAACACAGTCAAAGTGGCTTTGATTCAGGCTTGTACCCAGTTTGTGTCAAATGGACGCTTAACCTCATTTTTATCTCTTCTTTAAAATACACGGCAATGTGTACATTAGATCAAGGTTTTTTGTCCTATCCAAACAAACTATATATTGTCCCTTCCCACGTCCTACACTACTGACATGGAGGAACTATGCTCTGAACTCCAGTTGAAATTTCTCGGCCAACGCCTTATACTCACCGTGGCTTCCCATTGCTTATGATTTGTAATTGTATATAAATATTTTGTACATATTATTCAATATTTGCCATTGTCTCTCATATTTTTATATTTTAATCCTGCAGTCTTGATGCTTTGCTCCTTATATGTACAAAATATTCATTTTGTTTGGGTTTTTTTCCCCATTTCTACACCATTTTATTACTACTGTAAAATAGGTCATTTTTCTTTTGTTAATTTTCTGTGTATGCTAGTTATTTCTAGATTTCTCAATAATCACATGTAATTCGACTTATAACACTTTTCACTGTTTGAAAGTAATTCAAATTAGTGGATAATTTATCTTATTAGTGCTTGGTATATATCTTATTAAATTTAAATATATTTGAATTATATATTTTGGGGGTATGGGGTAGGGATACTGTCTTTATATGCTTAGTACTTGTTGATGAGTAAAGAAAAATTTAAATAGCTATTTTATAGTTTGTGATTTGGGGTGGGGGAGGCATTATTTAACACAATTTTATTAATATTATTTTTCTGTTAACATTCCAAATATCATTTTATGAATAAATAATAATTTAACAAAAAAAAATTATTGTTACGTCATTTATCAAACTTTGCAGGTTAAACAGAGCAAAAGGGGGGATGCTGCATGGGAAAAGTTGCTATATTGGATATAAAGTGAGGGAAATACAACACAAGTTTTTGTTGATGGTTATACACAAGTTTCAGAAATTTCAACACAAGTTACAGATATTTCAACACAAGTTTCAGAAATTTCAACACAAGTTTCAACACAAGTTTCAAAAATTTCAACACAAGTTTCAGAACTTTCAACACAAGTATTGTGTAGATTTTCACACAAGTTTCAACACAAGTTTGTGTTGTTTGACAAATTTTAACACAAGTCTTGTGTTGTTTCAGCATTTAACACAAGTTTGTGATGTTTCAACACAAGTTTGTGTTGTTAAAAAGTAACACCCAACTTGTGTTGAAAACAACACAAATTTGTGTTGTTTCAACACAAGTTTTTTTTTCAGTGTATACGGTCATTATTAAAATAATGAAAAACACACATTTTGGTATACAAACAAAAGCATGCTTTAATTAATGTTACAGAATAATTAGTTTAAAAACATAGATATAGTTCGATTTAAAACAAAAATAAAATTAATTTAAATTTTTAAAAAATCAATTTAGATTAAAAGAAAACAGTTATATGTGTACAGTAGATCAACTGCGAATAACAAAAAATGAGGCTAACTCATGGATCTCTATTACACAAAACATATGACTAGCAAATTAACAATATATGAATAACGTACATCAAAGAATAATCTTTTTCAATAAAACACGCCAACAGTGAGGTTGATGTCCCCCAAAAAAGTGAAAAATGACACACGTTTTTTGATTGTATGTTTATCGTTTTATATTGCTATACTATATACTGGAAAACACCATGTTATACTGAATACCGAAAAAAAAACGGAAAATACTAGAAAACACACTAAATACCGGAAAAAACACTAAATATCGGAAAACACCCTAAACAGGTAACCCAGGGCCTGGTCCGCTGGAAATCACAGGAAAAACCTCATACTAACCTTAACCCAACGGACACAGATGACCTGTGGAAAACAGGAAAAACCAAACCCTAACCCCTCCCCGCACACAGATGACCAGGCTCCGCGTTACTTATTTAAGGTGTTCCCTTTACTTAGTGTGTTTCCGGTATTTATTGTTTTTCCGATACTCAGTACAACATGGTCTTTACCGGTAGTAATACCGGCTTTATAAAGCACCAGTGTCGCTTATCAGTGCTTAATTTAAGTACATGTATTGTCACCCAATTAGAATCAAATTTGTCAAGCTTCAAAATCTTGGCCAATTAAACAGCACATCATCGAACTTAGTCGAGGTATTGAAGTACTAAAACTATACCCCGAGTTTGGCGTAATGAAAGTATACCCCACTTTTATCACCGTCACTCAATTGGAATCAAAGTCATGTCCAAAAACATTGCCGCAGAAAATGTGCATTATTGAACTTAGTCAAGGTACTGATGTAATGGAAATCTTAATGGGAATCCAAAGTCTCGGCCAATCAATTTGCTTCCCACTCTGCTTAACCCAAGTCGACAATGCCCATTATCGAACTTAGTCAGGGTAGTGATGTAATGAAACTATGTACCAAGTTTGATAAATCGAACTGAATTAGAAGCAAAGTTATTGTGTCCCAAGCATACACCAATCAAATTACCCATCAACAAACTCAGTCAAGGCTTAATTTTAGCTTAATTAGAAATAGAGTTATTGTGTCCCAAACACTTTGACAGCCAGACATACCAACGGACACACAGACATACCAGATCGCACGAATTAAAAATAATCCCCAGCTTACTTCTAAAGAGGACAAACTTAAAAACCGAACATAATATTATTTAAAACGTTTAAAAAATAAGAAAATAATTATATTCACTATATATACAAATAATAAACCTGATGCAAAGCAAACAAATATTATACATCGAAACAAATAATACACTGTCTTAAATTATATTCACTTTTTAATGCAATAAACTTCTTATCTTATCTTATTATTATTAAAGATACACTTGTCAGAGTTTAATGAGTTGGCCATTCTTACTATAATAATTCAAAAATAGATGATAAAAAAAGAAAATTTCAGTAAAATTACTTTGTTCTGAAGCGAATTGTCACTGTTAGAGGGTTGGACTAGAAATATGCATCAATTGTATCTTCACCGTCTATAGGAATCGGCACCCATCAGCTGTGGTTTTTAACCGGCATGGACAAGGACACTGGTCCGAGACAGAGAGCTAGTAGAACAAGACACAGATTATACACAGGCATTGCAAGAAATATACATCACAAGTATATCAAAGCCACAGCTCTGTATGGTAGAAGTTCAATAAAAAAAACCCACTAAAACTAAATAAACGAATTTATATTCAAAGATGGTCTAAATAAATGCATGCTATTTGATTTAATTTGAGAATCAAAACTAGATCGTCGAGGATCTTTTTTTCACAATCTTTATGTCATCTACTGGACTAGAAATGTGCAAATGGTCATTCTTCCGATACTCTGATCTCGTACATGGTGGTAGTGATAGATAACTGTGTATATCACTGTTCATGGTATATTTGTTCAGAGCATCGTAAGGTTTAGAGTCATGTGTCGATGTCTCATCATCATCATCATCATCGGCTGTCTGGACATCATCTATAGTGGTAACCGAATTGCCATCAACATCTGTCTCTTGGACATCATCGCCTTGGTTAATGTTACTTGTTCCAGGATTCTGTAGTGACATATAAAGGTTTTTACTGGTATCAATACCATCTCTGTTGATTGGATCGTAAGGATTGGCATATGCCTCTGTGTCGTCATCTATGTCGTTAGATGCAGTAGACTCGGCACTGGTTGTAGTAGATTCATGGTTGGCATGAAATATAACAACACTGTTTAGTGAAATGTAGGAATGTCTCATATCATTTGTGGTATCACTGGCACGTCTCGGTCTCTCGTGTTTATGTGATCTACATTTATATCCTGTGGAAAAAATAGATGGTAATGAAAATCGGAATGGGGTTATTTTATCGTCATTTCAATTTTACAACTATAACATAAACCATTAAACAAATCTTGATATACATAATTGAGAACGCTCGCTCGCGTACAAATGATGGATCAGATTATATATAACTAAGTACATGATGGATTTAAATATGATTTTAGTAGCCAAGTATCTAGCTCAATATCATCCAAAATCTTCAACTTTGAAAACACGAATTATTTGAATCAATATGCATGCTGTGATCTTGCCGGAAAAAGATGGACTTCTTTTGATATCCAATATTTAAGACAAAATAAACATTTTACCATTGGTACACACACGAATCGTGTACCATAATGCGTTTCAGCCCCAGTTTTAACAAGAGATTCGAGGAACGAGGCTAGATACATTGCACCAAATCAAACGGTGTATGTAGACTGGAATAGTCAGACGCTAGAAATTGAGACTGCTCGCTTATATTGTCGAACATAATTGATTTAAAATTAAAGTAAAAATGGAAACCTTTAAATGTAAGTCAGTTTATATACATTCATATTACAGTATTATATGCTTTGCGACCCACTTCTATCAATTTCTATGTCCCAAATATTACACTCCTTTAAATATTACACTCTGCAGTCAATTGTTAAAACCACGACTTTTATAATTTTAACAAGCCACCAGTGAGGCTGAAGTCCCCCGCCGAAATCCCAAAATAAATAGACGACACATATTAATTAATGGCACATTTATTTTTTTCAAACGTATCGAGCAATCAAACTGTACACGAAGTGTCATTCAAAAGTGTTTTATAAAGAAAAATGCTAAAACCGATGAGAAAAATGAAAATGTACCCTAGTTAGGGGGACCCTAAAGGCAGACAAAAGGGCCCCTCTGGCCAAGGGAAATTGTCCTCGTGTCCGAGTCAATCGTTTCTATACACTGTTACTGTCGAATCCATTACTGAATGAGAATGCAGTCATTGTATTGGCATAAAAATCATCAATCAAGATGAACCTAAGTTATCTTGTCCCAAAGCATCAACCAATCAAATTGCTTATCTCTGCCTACCCTACGCAGAAAATGCTCATCTTCGAACTTCATCAAGGCATTAACCTAATAAGCATACACACCAATTTTGAACATTTTAACTCAATTAGAAGGAGAGTTATTGTGTTCCAAAGTCTCGGCAAATCAAATTGCTTGTCGCTCTGCTTACCCTGAGCAGAAAATGCGCATTATCGAACTTAGTCAAGGCATTACTGTAATGAAACTATACACCAAGTTTCATCACTCTCACTTAATTAGAACTAAAGTTATCGTGTCCCAAAGCTTCAATCAATCAAATTGCTTATCTCTGCTTACCCTAAGCGGAAAATGCTCATCTTCGAACTTCATCAAGGCATTGACCTAATAAGCATATACACCAAGTTTGAACATTTTAACTCAATTAGAAGGAGAGTTATTGTGTTCCAAAGTCTCGACCAATCAAGTTGCGTATCGCTCTGCTTACCCTAAGCAGAAAATGCTCATTATCGAACTTAGTCAAGGTATTACTGTAATGAAACTACACACCAAGTTTCATCTATCTCACTTAATTAGAACTAAAGTTACCGTGTCCCAAAGCATTAACCAATCAAATTGCTTATCTCTGCTTACCCTAAGCGGAAAATGCTCATCTTCGAACTCCATCAAGGCATTGACCTAATAAACACACACACCAAGTTTGAACATTCTAGCTCATTTAGGAAGAGAGTTATTGTGTCCCAAAAAGTGTGACGGGCATACAGACGGACAAACAGACGGACGAACCCATTTTAATAGTCCCCCATCTTTCTTACTACTTACTACAAACAACAATTCCTATTATGAAACATGTTAATACCATTACTGTCACCGATGCTATCATCAGATGTATTTCAAAAGTCGACTTGTCTTTTTCAGGCATGGCTAGACGAAATAAATTAATAATGTAGGTGATATCACAACTGAACACCTAACCCTACCCACCAGTGCAGTTATAACGATAAACCATTTAGACTAGTTTCGGTTATATAAATATTAGCCACGTGTAGCTATTTGATTGGGGTGTAAAACGTAATGTGGCCATAAGGACTGACCATGCTTGACTGGGTAATGTAACCATGAGAATAGCTACAGTGTGGTGGGTGTTACGGATACAAAAGATAACGTAACCGTGAGCACTAACCATGGACTGGATATACGCAGAGAGAAAAATGGGGTTTAACGTCCACTCGACACAAACTAGGTCGTTTCGGGATTAACATATAGTTTTAATTTTACTTCAATAAGTCGCTTGCGCGTAGGGGTCTTTAGCAGTGGGGGGAAACCGAAGTGCCCGGAGGAAACCCACGAGGTTGAGAAGGCGCCCCTATCCCCATGCCACATACGCTTACACCAGGGATCAAAACCACAGCCGCAAGCCATAGGTGACTGGCTAGCTAGAGCTCGAAGCGCGGCACTCCAGACCACTAGGCCATCCCAACCCCTCATGCAAGAGATAACCGATTGGATAGTTCAATTATGCATATAAAGGAGCCCTAAATTAATTGTATCTTTAATGCTCCTATCATCAAAACTGCCCAGGTTTGATATTCCATTGGGTACGTGTTCACTAGTGTTCAGCGTTAATGAGCTCTTAATCTCCCTTAACGAAAGTTATTAACAAACTAAATAATGACACTTTGAACACAGTTCATGCCTTCAAACATGAATTTAATTCACTGTATTAATATAAATTGATGGTCGAAATGTGTTAATTCTTTAATAAACAACAACGTGTCGAAATTTCAAAATCGCAAACGTTCAGGTTACTCTTCCCTTTATCTCCAATAATCGGGGTGGCCGAAATTTAATACACAATGGTTACAAGTACCGAATAAAGTCAAGCAGACTAAATGCTGTCCATTGGAAATGTTCAACAAAAATATATCCAGCTATACAGTAAAATGATGGTTATGTTGTAAGGCATTTATTTATAAATTATAAAATGCTATTTAATAAATTTAAATGTGTAAATTGCAATGCATTTTTATATGTGTAAATTATTTAATTTTATAAAATAAATGTTAAATTTGTGCAAATCAATATATTTTTATGTGTGTAAATTATTTAATGTTATATAATAAAAGTTAAATTTGTTAAAATCAACACAGTTTTATTCTTTCAAAAGATATGGACTATAGTTTATAACACCATTGTTCTAGGATTAACTCTGGATTAGCGGCAAAATTTGACTTAAAAGCCTGCCGGCAAAGTGGGAACGCCCCGAATGAACTCCTCGGCCAATGCAGGGATCGAACACCCGAAGGGGCTATCGTTACGAAGCACAACGTATTTCGTTATAATGTTATAGTGGTTGGAGGATATTTTGAGCGTAGTATTCCAGGTAAATATTAGTTTAAAAAGAGAATACATTCTTGAATTTTTGACTGTAACTGGATAAAATGTCGACAACAGTCGTTATAAAAAAATATAAAATTGACCCAGAGCTTTTAAGGGATTAATGTCCAAAATAAGGTGATTAAATACAAGACTAGTGTTACAAATCAGGATTTCACGCTATTACTTTCTAATAATATAATATTGCCAAACAAGAATTGTTCCACTGTTTTATAATTACGATAGTTAGGCTATAGTTTTA
This sequence comes from Patella ulyssiponensis, assembly GCA_963678685.1. NCBI lineage: Eukaryota > Metazoa > Mollusca > Gastropoda > Patellidae > Patella > Patella ulyssiponensis. The sequence continues at coordinate 92,041,689 of OY783225.1, forward strand.
CTAACCTGTATCGGGTATTAATATTAATTCAATCGCTGTCAAGTTCCTACTTATATCGTCAAAGATGACTTGACATGTATAGATAGAATTATAATCATTCTCATCCGTATTTAATATAACCAGGGTTATCTTCTCTTTGCCCTCTACTGTACTCTCATAAAACACTGCACTATTATTACCTATTGATTGGTAACCCTGATTCTTGATCCAGTGTCCTGTGAGGAACTACAAAATGTAATGTGAAGAATAGTTTAGACCTTTTTTGGGTGTTTATTTTTGTAATCAGAGTATTAATGTCTCAATCACTATGCATAAACGCCCTTTAAAGGCAACCATTGCACCAATCACTTTTTGAGAAAATCACAAATACTACATGTTCACAACCCTTTGAATGTAGGTCTTGAACATACGCTCACAATATGGATTTCAACAACAATACTGGCGATAAAGTTAGTACTATTGGGAGTGCGATGTAATTGGCAGAGAGACGCCCCAGTTCTTGTTACAAACACGATTTAATCAAAAAATTCATCCGACTGGGTACTTACCGATTTCCCACAACTATTTATGTGGAAGAATCTAATATCAATGGCTTTAGAACGATAGGTATATATCCAATATAAACTAATGTCATCCCCTAATTTCCCATGTCGCTGAGTAGGCACTTTCTCCATTCGTGGGCCTGCAAGTGTAATAGAGCAATGTGCATAATATGTCGCAATATATCGGCCCAATGTCCTTAAGTCAAACCAAGTTGTTATTGCTTGTTTACCAACTCACTTTAAAAATAAACACCAATAACAAGTTCGAATAAGTAAAATAAACCCCATGCTTTGTCAAATGTATGATTCCCTTGTGGAAAGTCCACAAGAGATAAATAGAACGAAAATGCGGCAAACATACCGATAACGAACATGCACTCTCCCAAGGTGTGTAAATTATTTAATGTTATCTAATAAAAGTTAAATTTGTTAAAATCAACACAGTTTTATTCTTTCAAAAGATATGGACTATAGTTTATAACACCATTGTTCTAGGATTAACTCTGGATTAGCGGCAAAATTTGACTTAAAAGCCTGCCGGCAAAGTGGGAACGCTCCGAATGAACTCCTCGGCCAATGCAGGGATCGAACACCCGAAGGGGCTATCGTTACGAAGCACAACGTATTTCGTTATAATGTTATAGTGGTTGGAGGATATTTTGAGCGTAGTATTCCAGGTAAATATTAGTTTAAAAAGAGAATACATTCTTGAATTTTTGACTGTAACTGGATAAAATGTCGACAACAGTCGTTATAAAAAAATATAAAATTGACCCAGAGCTTTTAAGGGATTAATGTCCAAAATAAGGTGATTAAATACAAGACTAGTGTTACAAATCAGGATTTCACGCTATTACTTTCTAATAATATAATATTGCCAAACAAGAATTGTTCCACTGTTTTATAATTACGATAGTTAGGCTATAGTTTTACTAACCTGTATCGGGTATTAATATTAATTCAATCGCTGTCAAGTTCCTACTTATATCGTCTAAGATGACTTGACATGTATAGATAGAATTATAATCATTCTCATCCGTATTTAATATAACCAGGGTTATCCTCTCTTTGCCCTCTACTGTACTCTGATGAAACACTGCACTATTATTACCTATTGATTGGTAACCCTGATTCTTGATCCAGTGTCCTGTGAGGAACTACAAAATGTAATGTGAAGAATAGTTTAGACCTTTTTGGGGTGTTTATTTTTGTAATCAGAGTATTAATGTCTCAATCACTATGCATAAACGCTCTTTAAAGGCAACCATTGCACCAATCACTTTTTGAGAAAATCACAAATACTAAATGTTCACAACCCTTTGAATGTAGGTCTTGAACATACGCTCACAATATGGATTTCAACAACAATACTGGCGATAAAGTTAGTACTATTGGGAGTGCGATGTAATTGGCAGAGAGACGCCCCAGTTCTTGTTACAAACACGATTTAATCAAAAAATTCATCCGACTGGGTACTTACCGATTTCCCAGAACTATTTATGTGGAAGAATCTAATATCAGTGGCTTTAGAACGATAGGTATATATCCAATATAAAATAATGTCATCCCCTAATTTCCCATGTCGCTGAGTAGGCACTTTCTCCATTCGTGGGCCTGCAAGTGTAATAGAGCAATGTGCATAATATGTCGCAATATATCGGCCCAATGTCCTTAAGTCAAACCAAGTTGTTATTGCTTGTTTACCAACTCACTTTAAAAATAAACATCAATAACAAGTTCGAATAAGTAAAATAAACCCCATGCTTTGTCAAATGTATGATTCCCTTGTGGAAAGTCCACAAGAGATAAATAGAACGAAAATGCGGCAAACATACCGATAACGAACATGCACTCTCCCAAGGTAAATTTTACAAACCTGGATTATATAATAGCTTAGTCTCATTATAACCAATCACACCATCCCTAAAGGTAATATTACATCCGTATATGGTGTTAAAATCATCAACAGTTGTATTTTTTAACGTTACAGTTATCTTCTGTCCAAATGATACCGATGTGTTGCTAAACTGGAGCCTATCTTCCCCGATATATGAATAAAATCTGGTTCCATTCCAATATCCAACTCGTTCGTTCTACAATATACGAAATTACATTGACATGCGATTATCGTTTTGTAAATTATCAATCAAGTCATCAGGGATTTGAAAATCAAATTGTTGATCACCTTACTTAGCCTTAGTATAAAAAATATTAATTTCTAAACATATCTTAGTCAATCAACCTGTATTGAAGGTAGGGGGTATTGTGTTGCAACCAGCACACATACGGACAGTTGATTTGTCTACGCGATTAAACAATCTATATCAATTAAAAGCAGATTTTTTCCGCCAAACAAGTTTGAGAAACACTTATTTAGTTTAACATCCTACTGTTCTGCTCCTAAACTGGGCAAATGAAGACTCTAATATCGAATTCCAACTGCTAAGGGATCTTTTATGTATCCCATCCGAACAACGCCGAAAAATCTAAATGAACTTTCTCGGCTAATGCAGGGATCGAACACCCGACCCCAGGATAGCGAGCCAGCGTCTTACCCACTTAGCCACGTGAACCCCCAGAAAACGGGTTTTATACTTAAAAGAGAACAGTGCGTGTAAGAAAGGCTTATGATAGTGTCAAAACTATTAAACACATTGGTCGGAGGCCACCCAAATATTGAGGCCATAGGCTTCAGTCTGCAGGTAAATCCGACATTGACTAGATTATGATTCAAGTCGAAAATAACATTTGACTCGACAACATAAAAGGTGTAACTAGTTATGACACTCCCCTGTACCTGACCGGTAGATGTATTATATCTGTTAAATATAACGTTAGTTGATGGAGAACTGTAATGATAGTGCCACACAAATTTAATATCTTCTGTTGGTCGTCCTATCATTTGGCTGTAAACACGTGGTACTAGAATGACACAAAATAAACAATATCAATACTTCATACAAATCTGTTTCAAGGGGTGGGAACTTTTGCCTGCATCGAGCGCATTGTCACGAATGAATGAGTTTTGTATTATATTGTTCTCATCAACGAAATATAATATTGACTAATTTGAGTATTGTAAACTATTAGATGAATCTAAATTGTATCAAAAGTTGGACTAAATATGGTTACGCATCAACAACTTAGTTATCTTTCTTACCTTCTATAAGTAACATTGGCTCAGCATATCTGACACAGTTGTTGTTAAATTGTATTTTCATGTTATAAATATAGTTAAAGTCATCAATAGTTGTAGTATGTATGGTTAACATCACTACTTCTGTACGACCATCATCACTCTTCGTTATATTAACCTTCATTCTTGGGTCGTCTCCTTTATCAATTAGCTTCTCATTTTCAGCAGTAATCTCTGGCTGTATGTATAACAAAATCTATTAAAGGCACAGTCCATATAACAAATTAACTAAATCAAAGGAATAATATATTCTTCACAATTTTAAACTCTGTACATAACTCATAACAGTATGTTGCCTTCACAACTGAATACATACTAAATTGCTAAACCATTTGAATTACGTATATTATCGTTCCTTATGCCTAGGTCCCACTTGGGAGATATCATTGGCGATGTAAAAATAAACAAATTTGTACTTGATGTTTTTGTCCAAAAACGAAGTAGTCCATTAAAATGGCACTTATTGTGAAACGGGGATGATCCGGTGATCGCTCATTGATGTTTGTGCTATGGCCACAAAGCTTCTGAGAATGTCCCGCCATGATGTCTCGCCGACGATAATTGAATCCTGCTCGAATGTTCGGCGACCATTTGGTGACACATTCCTGATCTTGGTGTTGCATCCCCCAATATTCGACGAAATTTCGGCGACCGTTGAAAAGTGGATGCTTCCCATGACGCTGATTGGCTGGATTTTGCATGAAGTATGTTTTTCTCCCAATACCTCGGGGGGGGGGGGGGACGTCGGGAACCCAGCAGTAAAAAATTAAATGCAATAAATCCCCAGAGGGACCTCGGCATTGAGGACAGACAAATACATGTAATATGTAGGACAAATGAAATAGGTATAATGCATCGTACGATAATATATTCGTCTGTTCATTAGAATTTTTCATCGACTAGTTTAATTTTAAGAAATATTCCACAGTAATCTAAAACGATAAAATAAAATAAATAGGCTATTTTACGAAATTGTGTAATTAGAGACGATCGAAACTACCCCGTCACAGTCATAATTCTAATACCTTAAGTATCTAAACTTACTGATGGTGTAGTTTCATTTTTGTTTCTAAAAATTGTAATGTCTTTATCAATACCAATGATACTATATTCCCAAGATATAGTTACATCATCTCCAACACCAGCCTTTACATCTATTGAACTGTTCTTCGATAGAATATCTGTAAATATAACTTAAGTTCTTAATCGTATTTACATATACGAAATATTTGACATAATTTTGGAGTAAAACACATGATTTACTATGAATATTATAAAGTGATTTACATTAAACATATTTTTACGGTAATATCCGTGGGCATTCTACCCGGTCGTTGAAAATAAATTGTCACATGTGGATCTGCTATTTTAATTATGATTGCTCAATAGTCCCATTAACAACCAGTAGCTGACTCTTTTACAGAGGCTTTACCGTAAAACAAAGCGCCAAACTGGATCAAATATGTTTACATAACGTTACGTCATGGCACACGATTTCATTATGCCCAATTACCCCGTGCCTAGCAGAATATTGCAGTAAACATAATTGTGTGACAAACGAGGCTATCAAATCATACCAAAGTTTTAGAGAAGACTCAGATTAAATGAAGGACCGCATGTTGCTATGCTCAAGTGGTAGCTTTGATTGAACAGGAAGTATAGACACACTCCCGCAAAAGTTCAGATATCAGAAGCCAATCCAGCAATTGCCAGAGAGGGTGTTTCTCAGGTCATTGCTTCAGGAATATGCCATTTAAATTACTTCCGACTTAACTTGTTGGATGTGATTCTTCTTTGTTTATTACCTATAATCCTCAAAAGTACTGCCTGTTCCAGGTGATACTCCAACTCGAAAAATGCTTGCCATGCCTTCAATTTTTAATAAAAAAAATGGCTGAAATTTTGTGACTTGCTTAGAATTGTCATCCAGTTGATTTTCCCCTTAGAATAAAGGACTAGAAGTCCGATAGTCCGATAAAATCCAATATTCTCTTGTAAATTTCATATATGTTAGACATTGTCGCTTGCATATCGCACTACGGTAAACAGATACCTTATAAATTTGGTGCATCCGGTTAGAAATGTCTAGTGAAGGAGAATTCGATCGTATGTCTCGCGACAATAATACTTTTTAGGGTTTCACACTTTGAAGTTTGTGTGAAACAATATTGTTTTTGTTCTGATTGATAGTTTTTTTTCTGTTTCCACCTTGATTATTTCGCACAAAAATTCTCACTGGATAATATGGAGTGAGTTAAAGATTAAAGCTATTTTGAAAAGTCGGCACATGTCAGAACCATGCAAACTCTCCGAAATAAGTACATTGGTGTAAAAGGGTAGCCCTTATTTAAATTTGAATAAATATGTCGGGTGAAATGATTCCGAATATTGTTTTCTGAGACAAACAACCGTGGTCTGGGATTCAGTAAATAACTCTTTCAAAAGAGTTATATATTTTACTGGGTCGTAACAACCACTTACACATCCAAGTGGGTTGAAACGACATTTAAAAAGCAAACCCAGCACCCCCTGTCCACTTAGGCTCGTCCAGATAACTAGGCCAAACATGGCTGATTCAAGTAGTAAGATATAATCAAACTTCGATTTTTCAAGGGAGACAGAATATACAGCTTGATCTGAACTTAGTTCTCACAAGACAGAAAGCAATGGGGTGACCATTCCAGGTATGTCACGCGAGGTTTTAGCCATTTTAATTAAAATTTGAAGAAATGACAAGCAATTTTCGAATTGTAGTATTACCTGGAACAGACAGTAATCGCGTATTCGATGGTTTATGGTCGCTCACGATGTATTTTATCACCCCCAAGAAGTCCCAGTCCGAAAACACTGTTCACATTGGCCAAAATCCAAAATGGGCGCAAGTTTTGGAAGGAACATGCCAATTATTACCCAATTATAATAATAAGTTTGGTATCAAAATATACAACTGAATCCATTTCCATACACACCCTTGGTGTTAGTTATAACTCTTGAGTCAATATTAGGGAATAATTCAAGATGATGATCAGTTTTGGTGGGAAAATTCAAATGTTAGGAAATGATCAAATTTGGTTTCAAAATACACGTTTCTGTGGTAGCTGATTTTATTTTCATGTCATTTTGGAGATTTAATTGGTCATTTTGGAGATTCTTTGGTTCCCCTGTGTCAATATAGGAGGATATCGCATTATAAATTTGGGGATTAAGGATTCCGGTGTCAGTCACATCCCTAATTCGATGGCATTTATCAAGCATCAACTACATTTGATTTGGACTATCTGACTTACCACTAACTTCACTCACGGTTCACCACTGAAGCAGCATAGCATGCACGCCGAAAAGGGCCACTCTTAGGTCACTGCGGACGCGGCGTAGTGGGCGTGTCTAAGTTTGGTGGCCGACCTGTAAATTGAGCCAACATGGCCAAACCTATTAAAGCATTCGGCGAATACTTAAATGATCAGACACAGACGAATTCCGATATGCGGTGAATCGTTAGTTAGTAGACTGCTCACTGCAATCCTCAGTATGACGGAAACATAATGGATATAGGAGGTCAAAAGAATTTAGCTAAGATGAAAACTGACCATCGTGATTTCTCCCTCCCAAACTGGCCAGCATCTTGAATGACCTCCCGGTATTAACATTGTAGAACTAATCTTAAAAATGGATATGGATTCAGCAAAACCAAAAGCTTACATTCTGATTAAGATAACTGGGTAAAAATCGAAATGTTCAAGTCAAAATAACTGTGTAAAAATCGAAATGTTCAAGTCAAAATAGGCGGCCATTTCTGATTTGGGCCATTTTGTAAAATTTGGACACAAATTTATTATTGGGTTTTTGTTGGCGATAATATAGGTTTAGATGGACCATAAACCGTGGTCGACATTAATTCTACTTTTGTACAAGCCGAAATAGTATTATCTTGCCTGTGCCTGGAATATCATGTCAATAGTTTGTCTTGAATATTTGCACCGTTTGATAACAATATTAATATTAATTGACATCAAGGTTTAGCCTATTTAACAATTTACCATCCATGACTGTTAAATACAAGTCTGCCCAGTCATTTATAAGTACATTATCCTGACATCTATATACACCAGCATCATCCATGGTAATGTTGGTAATGATTATACTGATTTTATGAACTTGACTTGTGTCTATTTGATACTTTTCACTATTGGTCAATCTGTTTTCAACACCTTTTCCTGAAATCTTAAATGTGATTAATAGCTTTTGACTTGCGTTAATAGTGGTGTTTCTGTATTTAGCTAAAATTGATTTTGTTATAATATAACAGGACGGGGTCGTGTGCAATGCATTGTATAAATATAATCTGTCGTTTTGGATACATGGCGTGTGAGTGCGTCTAATTGCAGTTTTTTGGTACCCATTGCGCTTATGTGTTGACATCTGCCACAAACGACAGCCGCAATCTATAGGTACTTTTATTTGTGTATTTTTTCTGTTGTCTCATTTGAATTAACTTTTATTTCCGTTTGTAATGGTTTTGCAAAACAAACACCACAGAGCCATTTACAATGTTCCAATTTTCAAAAATATTTATATATAAATAATGTGTTTCTGATATCTACTGTGCTTTAACGGATCTTTTGGGTAGCACACACTTTTAAAACAATCTATATATATGACCAGCCGGGAGGAGATCGATATGGAAATGTCTTAAAAATCTCAACAGTCATTCGACGTCTCGAGTATCTTTTTATTTAAATTACACGACAAAAAATGATATTGAAAGAAAGATATTATAAGATGTGCGTGCTCCTATTGTATTCAAAGACATGTTGAAAACAAATAATAAATTTCGCCCTATCAAATCTTAAATCTTACAAGTCAAGCGGGCTAACTTTCCGGTTTAATTTCTTTGAACATGTATCATGTGTTGCTTAGAGTCTGGTGACAAAACGTGTATTAAGTTTACATGTTTATAGACGTGTCCCATTTTTTCAATAAAAGAACCTTTTGATCTGGTGACAATTTATTTACAGCGGACATAATAGTCTTGCCGTACTAAATATAGTAATCAAAATGAAAGCAAACCATCCTAATCTTTACCTTGTAAATGGAAACCAGATGATCTTTTGAAAATAACTTCCAAGGCAACTGAACTCGACACCCAACAACAGCACTGGCATTGTTAACACCTTCTATCCATTTATTAGAAAGTGTTACTTCTTTTTGAAAAAAACAAGATACCAATTTGAGATCTGTGACAGATTTTAAATATGGAATATTCTAACCAAGCAACACAAAAAAAACCTTTATCAACGAACTAATAGTGATGAAATGTCATATTAAAATAGTATGTAAACATTATATCACACATTTGTCCGTGGTGTATGTAATCGTGCCATATGTTTCCTGACATACATTCTATTGTAATACACTTCGTATTAAACATCCTGGGTTTACTGATAGCCCACAACCGGACCCCGACCACTCGATGGCTAGGCCATTAGCTGGTCATTTCAAACAAAATGCTCTGGGTAATACTAAATGTAATGTATACTACAAATCAAATCACAGTGACACGGTTTGCAATACCACTGACAAGAATCAGTGTACAAGGTTAAACATGCATTATGCAAGAGCTAAATCCGCCTTTGGCAGATCTTTCTGTAGGCCTGAATGCTATCCAAATTATAAATTAAATAACATATCCAGGCCATAACAAACTCTCGATGTCATTGTTAGCCTGCTATATTTAGTTGATTTGAATACATTTTGTGATGGATAATTTAACGTAAACATTGATAATCGAGACTTTGGTTACTGTCGCTTCAACGTTAGTAATGATGACCGAGGCTAGCCTAAAATTCAATCGATAATAGTTCGATTCATCGGTTCAGAGTAGCAATTTTTAGCATATTCTCTTTATTTTTCTTAAAAAAAACTGTCAGCTCTTTTATCTTATCTTCCATAATGGCCTGTAATAGCGACGAATATCTTGTTATAGTGTTTTTTGTCTGTTGATGACTACACTGATTTATATCATAAGATCAATGTTATGATAACCATAAGCCCTTGGGTTCTAATTTTGATATTAGGCTGTACATTATTTTTCACAATGAATATAATATGTCGAAGTAGATAAGTAATACAACCACAGTGGGCAATGATTTGGTAAAAAACAAAAACAAAACAGATGGAATTCAGTACCATGCAATTGGCCAATCCAATCTCATTTTAGGCGCTGAAGATTGGTGTAGATATAGTTTGAAACATTTAATGCCTGATATGTGAATCGTCTCCATTAAATCATTAGGCCGCTAAACCCTATTTTATTCATTTGTATGAAACATAACTATATTTCTTCATTAAGTAAGTATTCCATCATAACAAAATATCTATAAACTTAGACAATTAAAATAACTCACCGTCAATCATGTATATATATATTGCAAACTGAAACAATGATTTGATCTTCATTCCTTCACCAATTGTATATCTTACACACCGCTTCAAATGGCACTTGCATGAGACAAATTAAACATAGCAGGTTATAAGGCATGGTCTACCTTAATTAGTTTTAATTACGTTAAGAAAAAAAAAGTAAATACGTTGTGTTAGAAGTGACTTGTCAGAAAGGTGCAATGACTTTTCGAGAATAACACGTGTCTATTTTTATATGCTATAAGTATTAGTCTACGAGTGGAGGATTGTAAGCCACCGAACGACATGAATTCATATCGGTCAAGACCTCCAGCATGTAATACTACTGATACGGACGTAACGACACGTCACTGTTTAATGTCCAGCAGAAAAATAAACATATGCTCTGCTTGTACCTACCTTAATGAGACCGTCTACTTGTCTTACTTATGCAGTTATATTAATAAAGGATATATGACTATGAACATGATTCATACCGATGACCATATTTGTTTTATTTATATGTATTAAAGGGATTGTTTGTGTTATGTCTCTTTTTAGAAATAATATATTTGTCAGTGCTAGTAGTAAGGGTGCCTGTACAGCCATGCACGTGCGCGCATGCGCATTGCATGCATGTGCGTGCATGTGCGTGCACGTGACCTTGCACTGGATGACCCCTGGCACGTGCGTGACCCCTGGCACGTGCGTGACCCCTGCACGTGCGTGACCTTGCACGTGCGTGACCTTGGGATTGCACGTACGAAGAGAGGGGCGCGCGCGGGAAAAGAGAGAGAGAGAGAGAGAGAGAGAGAGAGAGAGAGAGGAAGAAGAAGAAGAAGAAGAAGAAGAAGAAGAAAGGGAAGAAGAGAAGCAGGGAGGGGGAACAACTCTTTTACATTGATTAAGTTGGCCCTGAAAAGGGCCGTTGGTCCTCTCAATGAGAGGGTTAACAGGAGCACTTCGGCTGCTCCCACCGATTGGGTTTCTTCGTGCATTTAACTAAATGCTTTGACCGTCTATGACAGGTGTTCCCAATTTCGGTCCCGCACCAAAAACAAATCAAGTAATCGGCATCGGGCCGATTACCCCTAAACATGGGGTAATACCCCCCACAAGTGGCGCAATATCTGTAATCCTTTCGATCCATTTTGTTTGTGACTTCTTTTGGCTTTGACACTCCTATTTATGGCCCGAGACGGGACGAGTCTAAGGTGTTGGGGCGATACCATTTTCCACCAATCAGAATAGCAGGACGTCATATGACGTCACAAAAAACAGACACGTGATATGTTGTCGACATTTTATTGAACTTGAACACAAGGCATATTATTCAACACAAAATTGAACTTGAACACATTGAACACAAAAAACATATTTACAGAGCAAAAAAGCATCGACATCGTTGTCCCTTCTTCTGGTCTTTTTGCAAGTCGGGAAAATGATCCCTAGCCCATTGTTCGACGAGTATATCGTTCACACGATACACGTGCCCGAACACCGAAAGGGCGTGCGGGGAGGGAACGTGAAACCGATGACACAAATAATACAAACAATAATGGCCGCAGACGACACTCTCGAGTCCCTGAATCCATCGGGGTTGGTAGTGGAGTTGTAGATCTTGGACGAAACGTCGAAAGGCTTCTCCGTAGACATCAGGGGGACACCCGTAGGAATCGAAGAAGGTAATGTGATCTGGTCCTTCGCACACAAACACGGTCCAGTGTCTACCGGGTTGGTCTTCGTCGTCCGTGTTGATGACATAGGCTTTGGGGTACGAGGTCGGGCGCAGTATATCCAGATGATTACGAGCCCACACGCCCCCGAATACGTTAGCGGGGAGATGTTTTTCTAAAGCCCGTGTCAGTTGTCGGTTGGAGAGAGCCTCACCAATCTGTGATGACTTGTCGGTTGGCATCGATTTCCAAGACATTGTCGTATTCGGCAAACAGAACAAGACTGAGGTGATTGGTCGGGGCCGCACCGAACTTGAGTTCCAAAGACAGGTTACCTGCCGCTTTGGGATGGAAGTAGTTACCGTCGGCTCCGTGGTCGTTGGTCAAATCGAAACAATACAAAGTGTACCCATTGATATAGTCGTGGAAAGGGAGGTCCAGGTCTTCTCGGGTGTTTAAGACGGCCACCCGTTTCATCAAATCCAGGTAAGGTGCGATGGCTTGTCGCTGGGGAAAGTTGACGTCGTATTCGTCCACAATTTCCCCGTTCTTGGTCAATTTGATGTTTTCCAATTGATTGTGTTGGAATTCGAAGGGATTTCTGTTTTTTCTTCCATCGTAGGCCGTGTTACGTACCATACCCACGATTAATCTATTGGGCAGGCTTTCGTTGACAAACAGATTGTCTAGGACGTGACTGGTGCGATTGTCGGGAATGACCATGTCGCGCACCACCACGCGCTTCAGGGGATACTTGGCGTTGGACGATTGAAGTTGCGCGGCTACCCGTGTGTAGGTACTGGGAGCCAGGGTGACGAACGGGATATCCAGGTAGGCTTTGGTGAACTCGACTTTGTAATCTTCTGCATCGTTGCCTTCGCCGTACATCAGAAAAAATTTCGGGGATTGCTTTTCCAATTTCAATCGCAGGTCCACACCGTCCAACAGATACCGATCTTGTAAACACATGTCCAAGTGTAGACGCGACTGCAATTCAAAGGTGCGACTTTCAGCGATGGTTTTCTGACGTTGTTCCAATCCTTTGTTATTCGGAGTCTGTCGTCCACCATCCCCGGCGGTGGCGACGGATTTCGTGGAATTGAACTGACTGGCGGTGTCTTTTCCCCACAAGACTTGTTTCGACAGGTGATCGTTCTTGGCTCCCTTACCGAAACTCAACAAATTCTCCAAGTAAGCCCGGTAGGGATAGGTGGGCAGAGAGGTGGTGACCAAGGTTTCGGCATCCTTTCCCAGGCGTAATTTGACGTCTTTAAACAACGAATGAAACAGGTTGTTAATGGGTGCGACTTGACTATCCGCATCCAGGTCATCCCCGTTGTTCTTGGTCACCTTTAGGGCCAAGTGCAGTGTCATATTGGCCAGATCGATGAAATCGGTGGTGGCATTGGAAATATAAAATTCGATGGGTCCGTCGTGGTTCAAGTCGGGCGTCAGTGGATACTTTCGGATTTTGGTCACCTTGTTTATGGCCGTCTGCGTGTCGGGTACACTGAACAAATCCTGCAATTCGTCTCGCGCGCAGGGACAGGAATCATTGCGCATTACCTGCGTAGCCATGGTCGAAGATATCTAGTTTACGTCGTTTGTGAGAGGTGACCTGTGTCTTCTTCTTCCTCTTCGGACGATGTGAAGTGGACGGGGTTCGTGAGGGGTCTTTTATAGGTTCCAGGTGGGCGACCACGTTCTTGAGTGTGTCGGACATCGTGTTTGACAACGCGGGGCGAAGCGTGTCCTGGGCGACTTTCTTCCAGTTCCATTTTTCACGACCACTGACGGCGTCGAGCACGCTTTGCCCCACTTTGGGTAACACTTGGGCCACATTCTTTTTCACGGCCGCTTTACCGGCCGACCACAAGGTCTTCCCGACCGATTTGACGGCATTCAATAACCCCGACCATCGACCGGCACCCTGTTGTCTCAGAATTCCCCCCTTGTACACCACCAGACCATTGCCAGCCCCTCGCTGTCTGAGCACTCCACCTTTGTACACTCGAATCATCATCGGCGGCGAAAATGAAGTTGGACCACCACCTTACCGTCGAGAAATGGCACGGCTTTCCCCATTCCGTTCCTTATATAGAGACCAATGGAGTTGAGTCGACTGTACTTCAGAGGTAAGTAGTGAATCCTGGCGGGACGGTGATACAATCGTCGACTGGGAATCACGTCCAGCAAAGTAGCCTTCACGTCGCCCACGATCTGGGGTTCGATAATGTCCGTGTAGATGTAAAATAGATCGTACTGGATTTGAAGATTTGGGGTGTGGTGGGCGTAGAAATACCGTAGACTTTGGCCATCTTCGCCGGTCATATCGATTGACTGCAGGGCAACCAAGAGTTCGTTTCCAGGCCATCCCAACATGGACACGATGGGTCCACACAGACGAAGTTCGATTTTCGGCAACACGTCAAACCAGAAAAGCGCCTGCACGTTATTGATCTTCAGATACACTCTATCGTTGGTGTTGTCTCTCTTGAAAGACACGAAGAAACCTCTTGATACGGCCCCTTGGCGCATCACCTCTCGAGTTTCGTACTCGTTCTGCTCTTTCTTCTCGTGGTCGGTCATTTCTTTGTTATTGGGATCCAAGCGGACGGGTTTATGGGCCAAATGATTGTAGATGGGAGTCAGGTTCCACAAATCATCCAGTCTAGTGTTCAGGACATCCAGGATATGTCTCAGCGACTCGTAGTCGTCACTCTTGATGTGCGTTTCCATTTCGACCGATCCCTTGATCTCACTACCCTTTACACCTTTGAAACAATTCGACGGGTCGATCCTGTGGCGGTCCCGGCATATCTTTACTCCGGGTTCGTTGCTCGAGGGCGACCAAGGATGAATGCGTAAGCCGAGCGTGTTGTCTTGTTGATCGATGTTTTGCCATTGGTCTGGTAACGTGATCATGGACAGACCCACTTCCCATTCCCGATGATCGACGAGAAGTGGCGGTTCCAGATGTGTATGATACGTGGAGACTTTGTTGTCGGGATACCACGACATGGAACTGTCACTAGGGAGCGTGAGGTAAAAGGGCCGGTCGTTGTTCATTATGTTTGGTTTTCAAAGTTGGAGAAGGTAACAGGTAACCCAAGCTACTGGAGAGCAAGGCCGTCCACAACGTGGTCTGCGATCCGTCGGGTTTGAAAGCCAGTTGGGACAAAGAAACTCCCGCCACGACGTACACTAAAATCACTTGACAGAAAAAGACAATTTCCGCTTGTGGCACACGTTTTCCCATGAGCGACCAATTGTGGGCACTCGCGGACGTAGACCCGGTTTCGTCTTGCATGTTGACTGATGTTGGCGTCTCTCGCTCCTATTTATACGTTTTGGAGACTGGTCCTGTCGATCCACGAATTAAAACTCGCCGGATAGCCCAACCATTTCACCAATACTTTGTCTTTTTTTCTTTCGAGTACTCTTTCGATGGGGAAGATCTCATCGTCGTTGACTTGGACCGCTTGCAATTCTTCGGGATAGAAGGTGCCCTGTATGGGTTCACCTCTTTCGTCCAACAGTTTGTAACCGGGACCGACGTTGGGTGCGACGTTGAACGTTTCCAGAGTCCAGTTGGGCCAGTAACCTTTGTCGAAGGCACCATGTTTCGGTAGAGCCAAACGTACGGTCGTACCAATGTTCATTGATTTTTTCTTTTTCGGGGAACGTGGAGGCGGTGTTGTCAACATCCATTCGTGTTCGGGGCGAACATCTTTGGGCGCCATGCCGATGGTCCGATGTCGTCTAGCATTGTAAGCCCGAACCAGGTCGTCTAGCACGTCGATGTACCGTTGTGTTTGTCGATGAGTAAAGTATCGCCACATGCGCTCTTTCAGTGTCCTTTGAAATCTTTCGACCACACTGGCTTTGGTTTCGACGTTGTGTGTCACGAAAAAATGAATTTTTTTCTTCTTCAGGTACGCTTGCATTTTTCGATTGAGGAATTCGGTACCTTTGTCCGTTTGAAGTCGCAGGGGTTGTCGACTTTGAAAGATTTGACGAAAGGCATCCACCAAACTGTCCCCCGTCTTGTTTTTGAGGGGCAACACCCAAGCATACTTGGAAAACACGTCGATGACGCACAGCAAATACCGGTATCCTTCATTCTGTTTGGCCAAGGCCGACATGTCGCTCAAGTCGGCTTGCCACTGATGATCTATGCCGGCCACCACCGTGGGAGACCGCGAGAATTTCTTTTTCAATGGTTTGTGCAAGGTGTACGCCCTTTGTTGTTTCAACCATGCCTTGACTTTGTCCAAGGACACACCGGTAGCTTTGTGAAGGCCCAGGACTCCACCGAAAGCGGCCGGGTGATTCGGGTCGTAATACACTTTCTTCAGCTTTCGTTCCATGTTTCAGCAGGTGTCCCTATGAACAGGCTATTTATAGTTTTTGCAAGGAGAGCCATCTTCTGGTAGATGTACTAGGGGTATCCGTGCTGGAGATTTTCTTTTTTCTCGGGCGTCGCGGCGGAGTCCGTGTCGGTGGCGTGGACAACACGTTCCATCGTTCTTGATTACCAATGGCTTCGCGCGGTACGTTCGTGGCCTTCAAACTTTGCATCACGCCAAACCATCCCACGGGAGCCTGGGTATTCTTTCGCCGACGAACCAAATCGTTCACAATGTCAATGGCATTGGTGTTGGGTACGCGTGAGCCATTCCGAACCAATTCCAAGTTCTCGTTCCACGACCAAGGTGTCTTTTCTTTCATGTGTTTCAACAAAAGGCGAGCTCGATGTTGATAGGGTCGGGGGACCGACTCCAGGATGGGTGCCTCCGAAGTTTCTTCTTTTGGCTCGGGTATGTTTTCGTCCAACAAGGGAATGACCTGTTTTCTTTTCTTTTGCATCGTTTGATAACGATGTAACAACTGTCCGTAACGCTGCATTTTATTTTCGTCGGTTAGGGTGGGATCGTTTAACACGTGTTGCATGTCTTGGTGGACATTCTCGACGGCCTGCTGCAGTGGATCTCGATCGTACACGGGTTCGACTTGCATGACTTTGACGGGTTTGACGTCGGTGGGTCCGTCGAAGGGTACCAGTTTCATTTTCTTGGCGAATTTCATCTTTGGGAAAGGACCTAAACAATCGGGTGAAGAATCCCCCTTTCTGTTGCTTCAGAAGTCGCCGACGGGTCTTCCAAGGTGTTTTAGACGTGCCCAAACGTCGTAACAAGGGGGCGTCCTTTTTCAAGCGCTTGACTTCTTTGTCGGTCACAGGAACGTTGCCGCGAATCAGGTTTCCAATACACTCACACACACCGTCGACGATGGGTTGGGTCTCGAGTAAAAGAGGACGGTCTTTCGGTGCAGTGTTCAATAGATACCGCAGTGTCTCCATGACTGAGCTCGGGGCCGTTCTCCGGTTCCCTTTTTATACCTTTCTGTCCACGGGGTTATCCACCAAATAGTTTAGATAGCTCGGCAGCCATAGCGTTCGCTCTATCGCGCCTTCTAAGGAAGGGATGTTTACCACCCTTTTGTCCACCCAATAGATTAGATACCAAGGGGGCCAAAGCCGGGAGGGCCATGGCCAGCAATGCCCCGATGGCACCACCCTGTTGATCGACAAGTCGTCGTTTGACGTTGGGGGATGTTCGTGGATTACTCAGTTTGCGAAGCAACGCTCGATGCTGGTTCAATTCTTCGGTACTCAGACCCCTTCCGCGCTGAGCGGCCCGTCGAACGAATTGATTTCGTTTCTTGTTTCTTTCCTCTTGCAGTCTTTCCTTCCATCGCAGCAAGATACGAATCAGCACACCCCCAAAAAACCCGCGTCCCCCGGGTTTCATGATCAGGGAGAGTTTTTCGGTCGTCGGCATGTTTCTCTCCGTCAGTTGGGTCAACACTTGTCGATTTCGTTCCACCCATTTCTTGTGCTGGGCATGTAGTGGTTGAATGTTACCCTTCAGCAAATGGTTGGCCGCCAACTTGAACCACTGCAACAATCCAATACGTGCCCGGCCCGTATTCTTGACCAACTGTCCATAAGCCATATCGGGAGTCAGATGTTGTAATTTGCGAATGAAGGACTTGAGTCCTTTCATAGAATTCTTCTTTTCTCTTCGTGGTCTGCGAAAGATCGGAGAGGGAGACCGAGAAGCGGAGGGTGGTGACGTGGGACGTGGAGGTGTGACCGGTAAGGTGAGGCGTGGAGGTGTAACCGGTAAGGTACGGCGTGGTGGTGTGGCCGGTAAGGGAGACATGGGACTCGTGGGTGGTGTCAACGACGGGGGTAACCATTGTCTTCTGGGGGCCCTCATTCTCGGGCGAGTCTGACTTCGTACCGTGGGATCACGAAGGTCCGGTGCCAGGGTCGGGAACGTCGCCCTGGGAAGAGTGGGAGGTGGGTGTTTCCTCTGCGTATTCTTCGTGCGAGCCATCGTGACAAACAAGAGTCATTTCGAGGTACAGGTCCCCCTTTTATACTTTTTGGACGTAGACGATGGGTGGTTCCTCTTGGGGTAAAATGTTGGATCTCAGTCGCAATGTTTCGGGAGTGTCGGGCTTCAAATCAACGAGTAAATAACTGCGAGGGGTACTCGTCGCATCTTCATAAGCTTCTTGCATATACTTGGAGCGGGAAGGGTACATCTGACGGGCCAACACACCAATTTGCGAGGCGTCTCGGGGATTTTTGAACAAGACCAGGTAATGGGCATTCAGACTGATGGTACGCTGTTGCTTGTCAAACAAGTTTTGCACAATGTAAATGACACTCGTGTCGTGGTGATGACTCTTTTTCGTGAACCACTTTTGCAATATCTCCGTGTCTTCTCCCATCAAATCATCCACGACTAAGACTTGTGGACCTTTGACTTGACCCATCACGTCGTCAATATCCGTCAAGCCTTTGACATAAGTGTAGGGAAAGCGATCGTAACTCTCTTGCCATTCGCCATAAGCCCACACGATACGTTGGGGAGGGACGTCGAACAGGGACGCTTGAAGAAATTTCTGCACAAAGACCGTCTTTCCAACACCCGTTGGACCACTGACTAACATGGTAAAGGGATGTTTGAACGTCACATCCATCTTGCACTGTTTCCCCCCATTCCCTTTTCCCCTGCCTTTTATACCTTCGCGACAGAACAACAGACATGGAATGAAATTAGAACACAATTTATTTTACAAAAAATACAAAAAAAACATTCAATACAACAATTCAAAAAACATATCATACAAAGGAAAAGAAATAACTGTTAGTTATCGCGTTCTCTCTTCAGGATCTCTTGTCTCACCCAGGGTACATTTCTCAGGACGCGAGGAATCCAATATACATGTCCCAAAAGCTTCTGCATCGTGTCGTGTGGGTGCCAGTCTTCCACTTCAGCAAACGTGACGACGACGGGTATCCATTCACTCATATCGAAACAAGGAGGATACGACAAGACTTCGGTCATATCTCTCGGACCCGCATATTGGATGAGTGCTCGGGAAAAACTTTCTGCTTCCTTCTCTGCCAACAAAAGGACAGCCGGGGTTTCACCATTTTCACTGGTAGTTGGGAGAATAGGAGATGGGATGGAAAGCTTCGTCGGCTGTTTTCTTTTTCTCTTTGTATCGTCTGTAGAGCTCGAACGCTTCTCCGCACCAGTACCGGTATCGCTGACTGCGGGTGTTGTCTCTGGGCATGTTGATGTTGTTGTCGAACATGCGACCGGCAACGGCTTCAAAGTTGTTTTCTGTTTGGATTTCTTCTTGGCACTCGAGCAGGCCGTGTCCGAGCTGTCCACAGTTGAGGCACTTGTGATTTTCGTCGGTGGGTCTCTTGATTCCGTAACACTTTCTTTTGACAGTTTCTTTTCTTTCTTCATCACTCTTCGCTTTTTGGGCTTCGGTTCGTTTTCCACACTGGGGTGCCCAGTGTCCTGGTTCTCCACAGAGGTAACAATTTCCATAGGAACCATAGGCTGGTCTGTCTTGTCTTGGTTTTCGTTGCTGTTGTTGTTGGGAACGAGCAGGGCAGTCTCTATACCAGTGTCCGACATTGTTACAGGAGAAACAAGCTTGACTAGCCATCGAGAGCAGAATGAAATTGCAGTGTGACACTTCGCTTCTTATAGTCCTGGTCGTGACGTCACTCGCTTTTGATTGGTTCTTTCTTTTCCTTCGTTTTGATTGGTTCGTAGTCTATGATTTCCAGGCTTTCCACGTACTTTTTCACTTCGTCCCAATCGACCAAGGCTTCACTCACGTGACAGGCTTCCAAAAATGTCATCAGGTCGGCTCGATTACCGTGTTTTTGTCGCCAATGGTTGAACACGGTGAAAATTTGCATGCGCGCACTGTTAGGATGACTCATCTTGGCTTGACTGATTCGCGCTTCTCTGATCCCCAGATGTCTGCCAATACATTCCCAGCCTTCTCCCAGTTTACCGGACATGACATTGATATCCATTTGATCCAGAGACCATCGTTTCTTTCTCTTCGGCAAGTCATCCATCCACTGGCGTATGGGGTCTTCTTTCTGTTCGACGAACTCGTCTTTGCGTTTGATCAACGCGGTCTTAAAGCCCGGTACCACCGTCCAGAACTTTTTCAAGGCTTTCTCGCCATCGTTGTTCGTCCTCCCACGTCTTGACTTGATCCCGTGGATCGTCCATCATACTGCCTAGCACGCTATCGATGTCTTGCAGTTTCGGCTCGTCCACCCAGAGGTAGTGATTGTAATCGTCCACGGGGTGTGAGGGTTGACCCGTTATGGAAGAAACGCCTAGTCCCAGACACGAGTGGTATCTCTGACTGGGATGTTCGTACTTGCAGCCGATACACTCTTCGTGTTGCCTTTCTTCTATAATGGGTAGGAAACATTTCAACACTCGAAAGTTGAGCCATCGTCGTCTAAGTTTCTCGATCATCTCCGTATTTTCTGCCGGTTCGTCATCTTCTTTGTTTGATCGCCATCGTCCTGAGACCCGAAAGTCAGTATCCATAGGGGTAAGTGTTGCTCGGTTGGCCATCGTCATTGAATTGAACAAACCGCTTGTCATACACGATTTTATACCGCTTGTTCTCGGGGCGTATCCAAAGACGGCGGTCACGTGATCTGGTAATCTTGAACGGATTGGCTATGACCAGAGGCTCGTTTTGATTGACGTGCCGTACATTCTCCTTCATGATGGCGTAATTCAGCTGTTGGGAGGCACGATAATTCAAGGTGAATCCCCGGACTTTACATACAGTTTTACCATCGCTCTGGCGGTACGCGTAATTCTTTGGCCCTCCGCTAACAAATTCTCGAATGGTGACATCTTCGGGCAACTCGTTCTTCCACTGGCCCAAACTCGAACCTTCTGGGGGATTCCATGACGTGGGGTGGTATTGATAGATGACGCTATCGGTGTCAAAATAGCATACCCGTTCTCCCAACTTTTCCAAGACGGAATAGAGTTTTAAACGGGCCTGGGCTGTGACAAAGGCGGCGATAACCACGTTGGTGATGGGACAGGGTGCCACGTGTTCTTCTTTTTTCAGCGTTTCCATCAAGACCATGTTGTCGTTGACTAACTGCACATCTCGTACGGTCTGGGTCACGTCCAACATTTTTTCAAAATAGACGCTGGGCTCCGTGATGTATTCTGTTTTGGGAAAGTTGTCTCTCTGTCCGAATTTACCCCATGCTGTGTTCAATTGTAACTTGCTAAACGCCCGCATTCCTTTGTTGGGTTTTATCGACGCGGGATCCAGACGAATACCTTCCGTGTCGTACACGTCGTTAACGAAGCGGGCCTTGTCTTCTTCGGTGTGGCAGGTGTCGGGATAACCGCTGCTTTCCATCTTCTTCTTGAGGTAGTGATTAATGTACCCCGTAAACAGACCGCCCGTTTCGACCTCGGGATCGTAGGTGCTGAATTCTTTCCAGTGCCAGACTTCGTAGACTTTCAGTACTTTGTATCCTAGGGTCACCGCTTTCTTGAGTTCCAGGGTGACAAACGTACCCACCCAGGCTCGCTGTTCGTCAGTGTGATCACACGGTTGGTATTCGGCAATCTCTCCTTGTTGCATGTGTTCGTCGACGCAGCTTCGACACAGGGCAAACACCAATTTCTGTTTGCGTCGAAATGGGAGCACCGGGTGGAACAGGCCACGGGGTGGCAGGAGGAACACTGGATCAACCCTTCGTACTGATGCCACTGGTCTTGATCGGGCTGTGTGACGATCGTGGGTTCCTTGATGGGAAAGGTACCGTACTTGCAGATGTAGGGGTACAAGGACACCACGTCGATGTAGCGCATGTCTTCCACCGACTCGTTCACCAACAGTTGAATGGCATTGGTTCTTCCGCCGAAGAAAGCGTTGCGGGGCATCAGAGGTTCGGGAGCGGGCCATTGCTGATCTTCCAAGCCTTGTAAAAATTCGTTCATCTCGGGATCGTGGCGTCGTTCTTCCTCCAGCTCACACTCCCACATGACGCGGATGGTCTGCATACCGTACTGCTCCTGGAGTCGACGGTGACGTTCTTGTGTCTTCTGGTACAAGTCCCTCATGCTGCGAGATGGATCGTAGGGATGTTTATGCTGAAGGTCTTGGACGGGACCCGGATAACATTTGGGACAACCGTGAAAAGCACACCCGTGAAACTCGTACACCGTACCCGTGGTCTTGTCCATACCATCTAAACTATAAGGGCCAACTCGGCATTCATTACCGTTGCGGGCGTGTCGAATGTTGGGTAGTGGCGTCTGGTTTCGGAATGCAGCCATGGTCTGTCGGTGTTGTTCCCATTCCAACCATCGAAGGGCTTTGTTGGACTGTTGTCGAGGCTGGAAGCGGTGCCAGTCCTTACCAGGTTTTGGCTCTTGCATCAGGGCTCGAGGAATGACGACGAGGGTATCTTTCTGTAGGTAGTGTGTGCGTAACACGCGACTGCAGGCAGAGGCCAGGGTCAAACTTTTTTCGAAGGGATCGATTCCCGTGTCCATGAGAAATATCTCTCGAAACACGCCACAGCATCGGCGGAGGACATCGACGTCACTCTTACAGTAGGCCAGAATTTCCTGACGAAAATCAAAGACGTCGTGACTGTGTTGCTCGTACCACTCGTGAAATTTTTCTCGTTCAGTCACACTCATGCCATCCGGATCGTAATCGGTGTCAGGAGGATAGGCGCCCACGTAATCTTCATTCTCCGGTTTGATGAAGTGGTGAGGGAAATAACCTTTCTTGAGTTCTTGCAGACCAAATGTCTTGGGCATGTCCCGTAAAGCCATCGGTAGAAAGTTGAGGGAATCGATGAATTTTACCGTACCGACTGTGATCGTCATCGCTTTACCACCATTCATAATCACTTCGGGTTGCGCCACGGAATGTTTGTGCAGCGTCTGTAAAATCAGTAGGCCGTCGTAACCTTTAAAGTTGTGAGCCACGGCAATCACGGGACTCGATTCGTGACTGTCATGTTTCCGACCATTTACCACCGTACCGTGAGCAGCGAGTTGCAAAAACCATTTTCCCACATCGTCCAGCGTGTCTGGGCCTTTAAACACAATTTCTCGTTGGTGATTCCAGTACGTGTCACAGTGCTCGCAGGGATCTTGGTTGTCGATACAAAAGTGACAGCAGGTTTGCAGGACACATAGGTTGGGAATGTGTTCACCGGTATCTTGCTGGCATTCAAAGTCAAAGAAGACGAAGCGGGTTAATGTTGTCTGCTGTAGTTTGTCGATTTGGGTCTTTCGGTCTTTGTTCATGTCGATGGGTGATTTCAGTGGTTGGATGTAGCAAAACTGTTTCTCGGCCGTGTGCCACTCTCGGCAGATGGAACATTCGTATTCTCCGCATCGATGTTGTTCTAAATTTCGCTTGGCCTTGATGACGTCCCACTCTTTTTGACATTTCTCGCATTTCTTCCATCGATAACATATACTGCACTTGGCTCTGGAACGGGTAGCGAGATGATTGTCGAAACACTGACGGCTCACAAACACACGATGACATCGGTAACACGTCTTTGTGTTGGGATCAGGTGGACAGGGTGGACCCACTGTCTTGCATCCTTGGCACATCACGTGACACGAATGATTCTCTGCAGCATTGTATCCTACTTGACAGGTCTCACAAAAATACGACCTTTCTACAAAGGCGGGCATGGAGGTAATGACGTCGTAATGCCTGTCGTGTAAATACAGGTTGAGATGTTTTGGTGTGTCTGTGACGTGTTTTGTTCCCCGATAGATCGCCTTCCCAAAGATGGCCCGAGAGAAAACGTTGAGCTGATAACCTTGCTGTCCTAAATACTTGGCGTACAGTTCCCAGGTTTCCATCCCCGTGCAGGCTTGCCTGGCTCCACCGACGGCATCGATGAGGGCTTCGGTTTTCTTCGTCTGCCACGAATGGGGTCCTGTGTTGTTGATTAATCTCTTCCGTTCTCTTTCCCATTCAGGCGTGTCTTGTTTGTTGGCATAATGACGGGCGACGACAATAGCTCGCTGAAAACATAAGTCGTCGGCATTCTTTATGGTGACGAGGCATCGCTTTTTCTTTAAATAATCGTCGAAATTTGCGCAGTGTCTCTTCTTCACGTTTGTTCCGCTACCTCGACCATCGGGAGGGGACACGTGACAGATACTCATGGACATTCTTTGATCTAGTCTAAATTCTTCGTTACTCTGTAACACGGCAGCCACTTTCTGCAAAACGTCTTCGGCTTTTAACAAACGATGCTCACGGAACGGTAACCAGATCGGTGTTTTGAGTCCTGGGTGACTGATGGCAATTCTAACATAGTCACTTTCTCTGGCGTCCAAGGTTCGGCGTATTTCCTCGATGATGGCCTCAAAAGTGTCGTGTAATTGTTGTGGTACATCGTTGGCTGGAACGTGGGACCAATCTTCCAAAAAGTCTATCTCCACACACAGTGATTCGGTTCTAAACAATCGGCTGTATCGTCTATCCACGGGTCGTAAAGAATAACTCATCTTGCTTCGCTCGCTGATCGCTTGAAAATGACTGAAGCTGTCGCCTCCCTTCTTTTTATTCCTGTCACCATGAATGGACTCGTCCATGACGTCATACCCTTCAAATGGATTCGTCCGTGACGTCACCCATGAATGGACTCGTCCGTGACGTCATATCAAATGGACTCGTCCTTACGGTCTTAAAACGATACAACATCTGTCTCTCTATCAGTATCAGAATGGATGCTCCGGTGTTACGCATCGAAGACAACCACAGCACGGATACTCTCATGTATCTCAGGGGTAACACGCTTGCCGTGATTACCCCTGACGATATCTTTGTCTTACCTGACGAGGTATTAAAAACACCTCCCAGGAAAAGACCTCCTCCCGAATTAGTGGAGGCCATTAGACGCAACCGACATAAAGTGCGTCGTACCCTCACATTCTAGTGCTCGCATTCGAGTTGTTTCCCCTTCCCCCTTCTTCTTCTCTCTCTCTCTCTCTCTCTCTCTCTCTCTCTCTCTCTCTCACTCTCTCTCTTTTTCCGCGCGCGCGCCCCTCTCTTCGTACGTGCAATCCCAAGGTCACGCATGTGCAAGGTCACGCAAGGGGTCACGCACGTGCCAGGGGTCACGCACGTGCCAGGGGTCATCCAGTGCAAGGTCACGTGCACGCACATGCATGCAATGCGCATGCGCGCACGTGCATGGCTGTACAGGCACCCCTACTACTGTGCTTTTTTTTAATTTACATAATATTGTTTTAAACTTTAGATTTACCGACGTAATTATTGGTGTGTTTACAGGTACTTTTCTGAAATTGAACCTTGGGAAAACAGAATATATTGTGATAGGAACACAGTACAAACTCCTGAAATTTGATACTCCTATCCTCAACTTTCAAAAGCCGTCTTTAATCTCTATTGCATCTGCCAGAAACAGCGGAACTGTGATTGACACAAACCTATCTTTTAATGCCCATATCAAATCTCACCAAAGTCAGCAGGATCAAGAAATACCCCACTCCAGATACTCGCCAACACCTACATTATAAAAAATTATAGATTTTGAAAACTGACTTCTGTATAACCTTCCTAAATCTCTGTACTTTTGTGACCTAACAACTCCACATAAACCAACCAGATCCCGTATCGCAGCAGAAAAGTCAAGGCTCTTTCCACCGTGCAACCAATATTGAAATGACAGATCATTTCGGTATTCGGCACCGTTCCTTGGGAATTCTTTACCCCAAACCATAAGACGATCGATCAAGCTCAATATAAACTTTGAAAGGGCGTTTTGCGCTGTATAAATTCAGTGTTATTATTATACGGAAATTCTAAGTCTAGATAGTTTCGATTCCACACTTTAGACGTCCAGTAGAAATGCTGCGAAGATATAAATTATCTTTTGCGTGGTTTTAAAATGGCGGAAAATCATGAAGATCCAAGATGACAGCCATACCTGGAGAGGGAAGTGAAGACTTTTCTACATGATATAGCTTAGGCCGCAATAGTATATACAGGACGTGATGCTTATCAAAAATTGAAATCTTATGTTGAAATCAGTGTTGCGAACGAGGTATGAGAAATCCCGAAATGGATTCTCAGGCTGGGCCCATAAATATCAGACTCATGGCTTCGAGTTACGATGGGTGAAAAAAAGAAACAAACATGATGTTGATGGTACGAACTCTCTAGTGCATCTCACATGCTTTATTTGGGACTACATTTATATAAA
This sequence comes from Patella ulyssiponensis, assembly GCA_963678685.1. Lineage (NCBI taxonomy): Eukaryota > Metazoa > Mollusca > Gastropoda > Patellidae > Patella > Patella ulyssiponensis. The sequence goes on from OY783225.1 coordinate 92,068,164, forward strand.
TAGCATGCATGTATTCATACGCCAATAGACGTAATTAACCAGTCACTATAGAACAAAACATGATGAAAGTTTATTTCTAACACATCCTCCTCCAGGATATAACATGCGATGGCACATCCTAAAACACTGATTCTAAGATACATTACAGATTCGCGAAATACGATAGAATTGAACATTCTCGAACAACGATAACTAATACTACTTTAAATAGTAGAATTCTGTTCGACGATAGACGATATCACTAATACTACTTTAAATAGCAAACTATAATATACACATCACTATTTCGATGAACACTTTGCGATAAATCCAACGATGAAACACTCACTGGTCGATGAACTTTACGATGACTCCAACGATGTAACACTTTACATCCGCATTTCCATATGGATAATAGGCACACCATTTAACGATAGACACGAACAACGAATTCCGAACGATGACGATATATAACTAAACACATATCGATAGTCACTTTTCACACAATACTTTGGTATCTAAGCTTCCAACGGACATAGACGATGTATCGGCCGTTTAAGTACATTATCGCCCACTTTGACGTCAACTACTCGAACACGGTTGTCAATTCCAGGATACGACTTTACTATACGACCTAAGGGTCATTTACCCCTTGGGGAAAGCGAGTCAACAACTAGTACTAAGTCACCCTCCAATAAGTCCTTGTAAGGAGTTTGCTATTTCGAACGATTATTTAATGTGGGTAAGAATTCTCGTAGCCAGCGTTTCCAAGAAGAGCTAACCAAATTTTGAACCATGCGCCAACGATTACGTGGATTAAATCGAGCGCCATCGATTAATTTGGACGACACTAATTGGTCACCTGTTCGACCAAAGAGAAAATGATTTGGAGTGAGAACCGATTCGTCCTTCGGGTCATCACCTTGATAACAGAGGGGTCGAGAATTTAGTAATCCCTCTGCATGAATAAAAACAGTCATCAATTCTTCATCATTTGCATCCGCATCTCCTAATACGGCCTTAATAGCTCTTTTAGCCGACTTTATAAGAGCCTCGAAAACACCTCCAGAATCTCCACTCAATACCCTTAGTAGCGAGGTCACTTCCAATCGTTGAATTGTCCAACTTATACAAATTCCTAAGTTCTCTATTTGCTCCCACAAAATTAGTCCCATTGTCGCTTAAAACGAAATTCGGTTTTCCTCTCCTGTTAACGAAACGATCGAATGCCAGTAAAAATGAATGACTATCAAGTCCCCAGGCCATTTCCAAATGAACAGCCCTAGACGATAAGCATGTAAACAAACATAGGTACCGTTTTGTCCTAACTTTACCCCGTCCTTGCTTTGTTACAAAGGGGCCTGCGAAATCAACACCAACGTCCGAAAATGCATGTGAGGGGGTACCTATTCGACACAAAGGAAGCGGTGCCATTAATTGCTTAGCTGGCTTACATTTTCTCCTTCGACACTCACTTGCCTTAATCGCAAAATCCAATACTCTTCTCGAATTTTACTAATACAATGAGAAGTTCCTAAATCGTGGTTTCCTTCATTATGAATGTGAGTCGCAATTAATCGCGTCACATCGTGGCTTCGTGGTAGTATTACCGGAAATCTTGATTCATACGAAATGTGATCGGCTTGTCTCAAACGACCGTCCAAACGAAAAACACCATCTTCATCGAGACAAGGATTTAGCGACGCTAAAGGAGAACGACTGTCAACTTGTTTATCTGAACGAATAGAGTGTAGTTCACTTGCGAAACAATCTTTTTGCGCGACTTTATGCCAAAAAGTCTTTGAGGCCGATAACTCGTTTGTTGTCAAATATTATTGAAAACATCTATCTTGTTGCGAAACACGAATGTTCTTAATGAAGCGAAAAATCCAACTATTTATTCGCAACAACTTAATCCAGCTTGAATATCTAGAAGGCTCTAATCTACCAAGATCGAGCGGTGGAGTCGCGACAAGGAACGACTTCTGAGCCAAACGAATCTCCGATAAAGCATCTTCAGACGGATTTGAGCTTGTTTCATTAGCGAGAGGCCAATTATCCGACGATTGACTAAGAAATAAAGGTCCATGCCACCACAAGTCACAATTCGATAAAGCGGAAGCCGATAATCCTCGTGTGGCCGGGTCGCTAGCATTCGATTTAGTGTCAACATAATGCCATTGAGAGGGTTCAGACAGCGAATGAATTTCACCAACACGGTTTGACACAAATGGCTTGTATTTCCTCGAATCCGGTGTATTGCGCAATAAAGTGTTTGTATCATCGTGTACAAAGAATGTTCGAGCAAAGTGATTCGATGATTGTCTGTAAGAGTTAAGTTCAAACAATGGGCCTATAATTGTCCATCCCAACGGCGTAAGTCTAGCGATGGGTTCTCCAGGCCTACCACTAATTTCGATGAGTGAGCGATGTACATTAGATACATTAAGTCCTAGTAATAAATCTACGTGAACTCTACCGCCAACACGAGGAAAGTCAATATCACGCAAGTGGGGCCAATTATGTGCATACTTATTCCAGTCTATCATTTGCAAGCCATCGGTAACGTTTGCAATTGTAAAGGCGTCAAGATTGAGACTAGTCTGTCCATCAGGGCTAGTGATAATGAAGTTAACTTTACAACTTTTTGATCAATCGCGTTTACCACCGAGCACAGAAATGTTCAAATCGGAAACTGGCCCTTTAAGTCCCAATTCCGATGCAACAGATTCACTAATATAAGAGTCGGTTGAACACTCGTCCAACAAGGCGTTCAGTTGGAGCGTACGATGTCCGGTGTTAACAATAACCAGGATTATGCGCATTCCCACGTGATCTCCAGATGTGGTCATGTTTGTTCGCGGCCATCGACGATTACCTTCCGTTTCAACTAACGGTGGCCCAACTGGATATCCCCCTCCATGCAAGAGAGTATGATGTGACCGGGGACAATTGTCTATTCCACAGCGACGAGAGTTTTTGCAATAGCGCCCTTCGTGACTTGGACTTAATTAGACATCGATAACATAATGACTTATCCTTTGCAACTTGCCATCTCCGGTCAACAGAAAGCGATCGAAAGTCTGGACAATCGACAAGTCGGTGATTGTTAGTACACAAGTCGCATTTCGGCCTGCTGTTATGGTTAGTTGCATATGCGCGATCGATTCTTTTTGTAAGCGTTACCGGTACCACCTTGATTAGGACTCGTCTTAGGAGCGTAGAAACCGCCAACCTCTTCCAAGGCTTCAATTCTAAACTTGACTTCTAAAGCCAACCATGCGTGGAGATTGACAAGATTTTCAGTTTTCTTTTCTATACAGACCCAACGCTTAAAGTTTGCGATGTTCATTGGCGATAATTTTGACTTCGCGACAGAATAAAACATTGAATTCTCTTCACATTCTTCGACACGACCAGCATCTTTCAGTGCGACGATCGAAAGTTCGAGCTTATCAGTAAATTCTTCAAGCATTTGTAAATCGGAGGAGTTAATAGGTCTCATTTGACGAATATAGTCTAAATGTAGTAGAACAGTACGACGATGACCACCGTATTTTTCTTCGAGTCTTTTCTTAGCGGACGCGTAACCCAAAGACGACGCTGAAAACCCTTCGATAGCCCTCAAAGCATCACCGTGTAGGTAATGTCTGAGCTGAAGCATTTTGTAACCATCACTACACCCTCTATCAATGCAATGTTCAAACGCGTCCTTAAAAAGTGGGTAGTCTCTTTTATTACCATCAAAGCGTGGAATAGAAACGCGTTTCAACTGATTATGCATATCACTATCTATCGAATACGGCACCCGGGATTGAGCAGTTATAGAATTATTTGGACTCTGTTGAATATTATCTGGGGTGGGATGGTCGTTTTCAGTCACAGAACTATTCTGAGGAGATTCTTCTCTAAGTGACGGGTTATTCGACGATGATTGACGCGCTGTGTCTATCTCACTCGATTTTGACTTGATCAAGGCTAATGTACTAAATACAGTTTCTGTAAATCGTGGATCATCTTGTATCGCATCTAGTTCGTCATCGTACCTATCTGGATCAAGCTCACATAGCGACAACAAAACATTGATAACATCTTCTTGTGTTTTCAAGACCTGATCAACACCACTTTTCAATTGTTCTAAGTTCGCAGTGTCTGAACATAGTAAGCTAGTTAAATAAGACTTAGCTTTCGTAAAACAAGTTTTCAACAAACGTTTTTGTTTTAATAATTCTGACTTACGATCAGCTGTAGTTTCCTGTTGGTCACGATCGTGTATTTCTTCATCGACGATACCTGTTCCATCACGTTCAGATATTCTAATGGTTGTTGGCTACTTCATAAAAAAAATAAATAATTAATGACCTGGTTTACGACGATGACTGTCCTTGGTTGACATTCTGGGCCGCCTTCGGCTCGTCCAAATGGTCGACCATAGTTCAACTCGGTCTCGACCATGTACACCCGAACTTGAAATGGTTAGACTATAGTCGCGACCATGCTTAACCAACCTTTTGAGGTCGGTTGAGGCTGGTCAAGTCAGATTAAAAATGGCGGCTGGCCACAAAAGATGTGTTGTGTTGGAATTGTTATGTGAAGAAAGAACGTATACTACCAATGTTGCTCCAGAACCTGAAAGTTATTTAAATTCATATAACATATTTAAGTAGTTTCTATATTATATAAAGTGGATAATCATTTTTTGTCAATCAATTCGACCACAAGGCTGATGTCAGACTGAAATTGTGACGGTATTATAGTAAAACTATTTGTGAATTTTATTTGGAAAAACAGTAAAATAAACAAACGATTTTGTTCATTGAATACATGCGTTTGATATACATTGTAAATATAAATTATGTAACAGTAAATAAACTCTGGATATTTGGTTGATTTGTTTATTTTATTGTCTGGGGATAACTCTGTCACTGACTCAACTGTGAGTAGATTTCTTGAAATCGTCGTTATCATAGTCTACCTCAAGTACAGCTTTTTCAGCATAGTCAGAAACTTTTGGCAAACGTTTCGGGAATTTTCATCCGAAGAATGATGTGGTTATATCAAAGTTTTCATTAAAGATACATTATGGGAGATTTTTACAAGGAGTTAGCCATTCTTGCTATATAAGTTCAAAAATAGATGTTGAAACAAGAATATATTGAAAATTTCAGTCAAATAACTTTATCCTGAACAAAGTTGTTACCACTATAATTTTTTACTAGAAATGGTGGTTAAAATCATCGACACCCTTTTCCCACTATGGCCGATTGTTGATTGACAGGCGTTAACTCCACATACATAGTCTCGATCATCAAGTAATGTTTAAACGGTATCTAGTGAAGCTTGTGTATAGCCTCGGTCATCACTGTCTTTTATGAATAATTTCCGGAAGTATGATGACGTCAACGTCACGGAGAAACCCCACCCACGACGCCATAGTGATTAAATCAGTCGACGAAATCCTGTTTTAATCCGAGCCCAATCCAAGCCATCCGTGGGTCTACAGTGTTCATATTGAGCTTGTTGTTTAAATAAAGATCTAATTTATAATTTCTATGACATCTGAGGCTCAAAGGAAGACCGACAAAAGTCAGTTTTTGCTCTCCCATAATGTATGTTTAAGCAAACTTGCGTTTTCGTTAGGTAAAAGATTCTGTAGCAGTTCATTGAAGGTAATGGCGTCCATTTTGACGACCATGGTCGAACTAGCTTTCGTTCGGGTGTAGTGAACTATACTCTGTCGTTTGGTCGTGACCATACAAGCGCACCCGAAGGTTGCCCTGGCGACTTGATCTTCATGCACGTGGAGCTCGATGTAAACAGCGATCATGGAGTTCAGTTGTACCATCTTACCATTCAACTTTCATATTTTTCACACAGCAAAACCACGCTCTGCTACCAGATTTATGTTGCGAACGAGGTATGAGAAATCCCGAAATGGATTCTCAGGCTGGGCCCATAAATAGCAGACTCATGGCTTCGAGTTACGATGGGTGAAAAAAAGAAACAAACACGATGTTGATGGTACGAACTCTCTAGTGCATCTCACGTGCTTTATTTGGGACTACATTTATATAAATAGCATGTATGTATTCATACGCCAATAGACGTAATTAACCAGTCACTATAGAACAAAAGATGATGAAAGTTTATTTCTAACAATCAGTTTATGTCGGCATCCCCTTGATCTTCTCATTGTTCGCCTAACGGAAGAAATGAACTTGGTTTGTGTCGATATATAATATTGCTTTAATAAACTAAAGCGTGGCCCAGGAAAAACGCCCGCACTGTTTAAAGTACAATACTTGGTAAAGTATTGTACCCATAACATTAACATTTCACATGCGGTACAATATGGACTTTCGATAATTTCTTTCCAAATTGTAGGCCCATCTCACAAATAGTGTTAAAAAGTCTTCCTGGGACAGTTTCTCAGAAAAGGGTATGCAATATATGGGTAGAAGTCACCACAACCCCGGGATTGTACAGCGCAGTGGACGCTTATTGCTCTAGTCCCCGGATCCATTCACTTTTTTTAAAAATTGTTTGTGGTTTCTGGGTATGATGTCTTGTCCAATCCATACATTTGTTTTCGCGTAAATTGTGTGTGCTGGACTTACTATTTAGAGGTAAATTAACATATTTTCATCCAATTCTGAATGATCCGCCTACTACTACTATTACTTGGTGTTTAACGTCTGCTCCCACATAAGTGATATCGCAGACAAGACTTAGGAGAGCCGAAGCTGATTCCTGTTTTTTAGAATATGATTTTGCAATCTTTCCATTTAGCTTTAAGCCATGGATTGGGTTTAGTGGGAAGTTCTTCCCTTTATTTAATAAAAAAACATATCATTTGGTAGATGATCTCGTTTGCTTCTGGGTTGGTTGGTGTCATCGTTTGGGGTTAGTGTTTAGGTGCCAGGCCCGTCTTATCGTGGCCTCTCCTTACTCCACCATCCCACTCTATGGGTTTGGTATCATTTTTATACGCCCACATTGAAATGTGGTCGTATATTGTCGTCGCCCCCGTCCGTCCGTCGGTCCGGCGTCCACAATTGCTTGTGGACGCTCTACAGGCTAAAGTTAATATCCGATTGACTTTAAATTTATACACAGTGTTTAAGGTCACGAGACGAAGAAGCCTATTGTTTTTCAGCGTTTTCCGATAATAACTACCAGAGTTATGGCCCTTGATCACTTCAAAATATCTTGTGGACGCTCTAGAGGCCAAAGTTAATATCCGATTGACTTGAAATTTATACACAGTGTTTAAGGTCATGAGACAAAGAAGCCTATTGATTTTCAGCGATTTCCGATAATTAGTGCCAGAGTTATGGCCCTTGAACACTTGAAAATATCTTGTGGACGCTCTAGAGGCCAAAGTTAATATCCGATTTACTTTAAATTTATACACAGTGTTTAAGGTCATGAGACGAAGAATCTTATTGATTTTCAGCGATATCCGATAAGTTATTGCCCTTGATCACTTCGAAAAAATCCTGTGGAAGCTCTAGAGGCCAAAGTTAATATCCGATCGACTTTAAATTAACACACAGTGTTTATGGTCATGAGACGAAGAAGCCTATTGATTTTCAGAGATTTCAAATAATTATTGCCAGAGTTATCTCTCTTGATCACTTCAAAAAACCCTTGTTACGCTATAGAGGCTAAACTTATCATCCGATTGACTTTAGATTGATACACAGAGTTTAAGGTGTTGAAACGAACAAGTATTTTGATTTTCAATGAATTTTGATAACTGAACAGCTTAATCCATGATGTTACTGCCCTTAAATATTTAGTGGTCTCATTCCCTTTTTTGCCTGTAAGAGTTAACAGGAGTGCCTGGTATGACCTAGGCTCAAATTTGTTTTCTCATGGGGAGTACTTATTGTTTACTGTATATATTGTAGTTTATGCATGCTTATTCTTGCATAGCAAGCCACATATCCCAGAATTTATTTGTACATGCATTATGCAAAATTACTTAGGTTCTATCCATGTTCTTAACATGCATCCATCAGCCTTTAAATAATAGTCAAAGTATTAAGGATTACTCAGCACATGGTTTGTGAGTTGGGAGCATGATGGCTGACATGTTGTATTTATTTCCCCTGTAAACTCATAGAGTTTTTACGTCTGAATGGCGTCTGAATTGCGTCTGAATCATGTCTGAATGGCGTCTGAATTGCGTCTGCAATATGTATAAAAATGTGTCTGAACTAAGTCTAAAAATGATCTATGTAACTTAATCAATCTTTCTCAGTGTAAAATGTCAATATAAACATTCAGTCAGTAAACTACTATAAAACCTATGATGATGATGCTCCTGTTTTAAATGGTCTAAGTCTAAGCCCAGTCAGCCATATGCCTGCCCTACTGCCATGCGCCTAGTTAAGCTCAGTGTACGACGTGCGATGTCTGAGGTGTCGTGCACGGCAGCTATACATGATATTAAATGTTTCATGTATATACTAATTGTTAGTGTGGGGTAACACTTTATAAAAAGCAATCAAATTCTAATAATCAGTTTTTAGTGTATTACAAATGTTTCATTAGCAAAAAAAGTAAAAATATTCCACAACCCTTGTTGACTGCACGGACGATTTAGCTGCCGTGGGCGTATGTTTCGTTGCCTGGCAACCTATCTTTATTTACGGAATAGTGTTAAGGTGCCGAGTACGTCTGAACAAAACTCCCCCTTACTCCACAATCCTGCTTAGTTTGGTAGATGTCATCTTCGTAGGATTTGTGTTTAGGTGCCAGGCCCGTCTTATCGTGACCTCACCTTACTCCGCTATCCTATTCTGTAGGTTTGGTGTCTGTTTTTGGCGGAATAGTGTTTAGATGCCGAGTCCGTCTGATCGTGACCCTCCCTTACTCCACTATCCTGCCAGTTTGGTATAAATCCCCTATGTAGTTTAATGTTTAGATGCCGGGCCCGTCTAATCATGACCCCCTCTTACTTCACTATTCTACTTAGTCCTACTGTCTCCATTAGGCCGTGGATTTGTTCGAAAATTTGCAGTTTCAGATCTGGTCTAGGGAAGAGTAGGTTCTTAGTGTTGAATGGTATGTTGTTGGTCTCCATTATTCTTACTAGTTCCCTTTTCTCTTCCTTGTATACCTCACAGTCTACCAGGACATGGTTGGTGGTACATTCTTACCCGCACTCACAGACGATGACTTGGTGTTTGTGGTCTCGCAGCCACTCTCTCACCCTTAGTTTCGATATAAATCTGCATATATCTCTTCTAGGGTGATTGATTGCTGTCTTCGTGTAGATCTTGTCATCCAGCCGGAATCTGTATGTGTCAAGTTCAACGAGTTTTAATTCCCAGATTGAATTGACCTGTCTTTTAACCATACTGTAGATTTCCGTGGTGCTGTAGTCTATGGTGCGGAGTGGTGCTGTATCCTTGAGACCTTCGTTTGCGAGTCGATCTGCCTCCTCGTTTCCTCTAATGTTGACATGTGATGGAATCCACACGAGCTCTACTTTGCTTCCCTTCTCTAAGACCCTCTGGCACAGCTGCCTCATTTCCAAAATGACTTCTGGTCTTGAGTCCGAGTTGTCAGTTTGGATTGAAATCAGACTGCTCAGGGAGTCGCTTGGAATGACGAACTTACTAGTCTTTTGGTGGGAAGTCCATGATATAGCGTCATGAATGGCCACAAGCTCTGCAGTGTACACAGTTATTGGGCAGTTTCCTGCTTATTCCCTGTTCCCCGTTTGGCAAGTATATTCCAAACGAGCTGGTGCCCCTTTCAGGGTTGCGTGAGCCATCCGTGTACACATGGTCCCAGTCATTGGACGGCCAGTTGTCTTCCAGGTGTTCTAGCGATAAAGTTTGTGCAGCAGTGGGGTTGTTTTTCTTGTCGGTTTTCTGTAACATATCTAGATTGACCGGCGGTATAGGGAGCGTCCAAGGGGCGATCGCTGGGAGGTCGTGTTCATTTATCACGAGCTCCCCCAGTCGCAGTTCCTTGATTGTTTCCCTGATACCTTTGCCAAAGCTTTTCTTTCTTGGATCTCTCACATATCTTGTCTTTTGTAGACTGACAAAAGTTGGAGATCTTGCGCCCAGTTGCGAGATCTTAGCCCAGTACCTTGTCGCTAGTTCTTTTCTTCTTAGGGATAGGGGCAACTCCCCGGCTTCCTGCAGTAGTGCCTCTCTCCTAGTCCCTTGCCCTACGCAATACACAGAGCTTTGTATTGGATGGTGTCAAGCTTCCTTAAGAGTAATGGTGCGCAGTTCATGAAGGCCAGAGAGCCGTAGTCTAATACAGATCGTATTAGAGCACGATACACCATCATTAGTGTAACTCTGTTGCCCCCCCCCCCCCATGTGCTGCCCGTTATTTTCCTCATTAAGTTTAGGATTTTGGTGCATCTATCTACAGTCTCGTCGATGTGTGGTTTCCAGGTCAGCCTTCGGTCAAGGAACTTGGTTTGGTCTTTGAACTCGATGGTTTTCCCGTTCATACACAGAGTCATTCTGCTTATCCCACTATCCCTGCTTACAAGCATGCCGACCGTTTTCTTCTCCGAAACTTTAAATCCCCAGTCTTTTGCCCATGCCATGAATTTGTCTAAGGCCTTTTGCATATTCTTTTGTAGTTCACAAAAATGCCTCCATGTCCTCCAAATGGTACTATCATCAGCAAATTTAGCTAACTCAGTTTTGGCGTCGAGGTAGGAGGATTTCTGTATGTCGTTGATCATGATATTGAAGAGAGTGGAACTGATAACCGACCCCTGAGGCGTGCCATTTTCTAATGTTTGCTCGGCACTCAGGAATCTGCCAACATTCACCTGTATCCTTCTATCGCTCAGAAAGCTTTTGATCCACCGAAACATTATGCCCGTTATACCAATACGTCCTAACTTGAAGAGCAGTCCGTCTAGCCAGACTAAATCGGAAGCCTTAGTTAAATCTACGAACACGGTACATAACAGGTTCCCAGATAGGAGTGCCTGCGACATGACTTGCTGTAGTCTCACCAATTGGTCAATTGTTGAACGCCCTTTCCTGAACCCGCTTTGATTTTCGTCTATCAGTCGGTTGCTCTCCAGATAGAACTGTAGTCGCAGTGTTGTACATATTTATATTGTTCTTGTCTGACTTCCAGGGGCAGAGCCACGCCCGATTCCTGTGTTTATCGTCTACAGACTGCCATTCAGAATGGGTCATCTTTGTAATGAAATGGGATTTTTAAGTTCATCTGTTCTGCTCCTACTAAGCCATATAGTGTGCTATGAGGGAATTTTTGCCGGGGGAGTGGAACTATGGCCTACTCGTATATCAAATTATAACTGCCAAGGGATAGCTTATGTGTACACCAAGGTATCGACGGGACCACGGTTTTTGTCCCATCTGGACTACTAGACAGCTGTCGTCGTCCGGCTCTCTGTCTTGCACAGCTAATGATTTGGGTGAAAAACTAATACTGTAGTTCATTATCTGAAGATATTGCCAATTCCCTTCCCTTACACTACGGTCATAAAATGTACCCACTACGGACAGTTTTAATTCTCATACCCCCGTGTTCAATATGTACCCGGCAACATGTATTTTAATCTACTTTCATACAGGAAATTCAAATTGTTTGTGAGATCACCACTGTGACAAGTTTTCTTTTCAAACAAATTATTTTAATGTGTTGGTTTTTAATGTGTAAACCTATTTCCGTCCGTCTGAATGAAGCGTTCTCATTAACTATTCACATAGTCGAAACAAATAACAGCTGTTATCCACCACACAAGATCAGGCTGTCAACTAATTCAACTAATATAGTGCTAGCTTTTATTATAATGATAAAAATTATTAATATTTTCTTCGGAAATACGGGGTGGGGTTTTACCTTGCTGTATTCGATGAATAGGAAACACACGGTTATATTTTAAACCCGAGTTTATACCTATGTTTAATTATCTATTATGGATAACCAAATAGCAATTTACTCCGGTGCATTATGTCACGTGTAATATTTTAGAGGTGTAAATTCTCTCTTCGGATATAACAGACTTCGAATGATTGTTGAATTCTTTAATATACCGGAACATAAATATACAGATATCGTCATACAGTACTGACAGGCCAGATACTGCACTTAGTAAGGGATCCTAACTAGTGACTGCCTTCAATGTACAATTTTTGTGATATTTAAGGAAAATCAGACAATAAGATAAAAGTAAAATTGATAAATGTTGTAATTAAAACTGACATGTCGATATATGAACAATGCAATAAGGATTAAACAATAATATAAATCAACAAAAACAATAGATTGGATTAATGTCGTTACTCAATGACGGCTTGACAGGTTAACGACTTACTAGCCAGTTGACTTTAAAGTGGTTAAATTAAGAAACATTAAATATATTAGCTATTGGCAGATTATCACACCATTATAATTTCCTCTGTTTTAGAAAAGACGCGTCCCTGCGTCTTAATTTACGGTACGAAAGAAATGATAAATTATTTGTTGAATGATGAAAATCACAATAATATTAAATATTAAATTCGTAAATTTAAACAATCGAGCAAGAGAGAAACAATTTGAGCTGTACACAATTACTGACTGTAGCTAAGATTATCACACTATTATAATTTCCTCTGTTTTAGAAAAGACGAGTCACTGCGTCTTAATAAATGATACGAACGAAATGATACAGTACTTTAAATTGTTGAATCTTAGAATCATGTAAATAAAAGGATGACATTAAATATTGAGTTCGTTGCGTTGGAAGTCCTATTCAAGGATTAACCAAAACAGACAAACGGGTAGGAATGGTAATGCGAAAAGCAATAGTACTGTCTACATGCATTATACTTAGATCTCCATTTCCAGGTAGATTCCAATTCATAACTATTAGTTCTGTAGCTTTCCACGGACGCGGCTCTCAAATTAAAATCTCCACATTGTTGTCTTACAGTTTTTGCGCATCCCCAGTATGTCCCTAGTTCAGTTTGTATTAGGTATTCATGGTCATCGGGATTGCCCACATATCGCTGTCGTAGAATTTTTTCAATCCGAGCAACGGGTGCAGGTTCCACTGGAACATTGGGGTTTGGCATTATACTCTTGTGCTCTCCCATCAGCGCAACGAAGTTGTCGTCGCGTTTCTGATGTGGCAACCCTAAAATGTCCATATCTTCGCCAGACACGCCATCGTTAATCGAAGAATCTGTTTGAGAAATCGGGTCTTTAGTAACAGCTACTGTTTGGGTGGTCTTGTTAAAAACACGCACTGCTTTTGTCTGGCATATCTTCGACTTCGATTTCTTTGTGGGGATATCAGGAAGAGGGTGCTCTTTAGGCAGTTTTTCCTCTGTAAGTGTCATGGTACTTACGTTTGGTTGTTGAGTCTGCTGTTTTTCTTTGTAACTCTGACTTCTGTACCAATCTCGTTTGAGTTTACTGGCTGGTTTTCTCTTTTGTGGCACCGAAGAATAGAAGCCACGCCATGTTAGCACAACGCTAAAATTATTTCCTCTGCTTTCTATTCTCCATTGGTTGGCCTCTGTTCCAATGTCCATGATTTTAAAAATCTCAGCCAATTTTTCAGGGATTAAAACCTTTTCCATTGTGAAGTTGTCGTTTGGGGGTGGCGTGGTATACTCGCTATGACTTGTAGAGAGGTTGGGGTCTTGCCACACAAAACTTCTCCGCCAACTTTAGAGGTGTAAATTCTCTCTTCGGATATAACAGACTTCGAACGATTGTTGAATTCTTTAATATACCGGAACATAAATATACAAATATAGTCATACAGTACTGACAGGCCAGATACCGTACTTAGTAAGGGATCCTAACTAGTGACTGCTTTCAATGTACAATTTTTGTGATATTTAAGGAAAATCAGACAATAGGATAAAAGTAAAATTGATAAATGTTGTAATTAAAACTGACATGTCGATATATGAACAATGCAATAAAGATTAAACAATAATATAAATCAACAAAAACAATAGATTGGATTAATGTCGTTACTCAATGACGGCTTGACAGGTTAACGACTTACTAGCCAGTTGACTTTAAAGTGGTTAATATATTAGCTATTGGCAGATTATCACACCATTATAATTTCCTCTGTTTTAGAAAAGACGCGTCCCTGCGTCTTAATTTACGGTACGAAAGAAATGATAAATTATTTGTTGAATGATGAAAATCACAATAATATTAAATATTAAATTCGTAAATTTAAACAATCGAGCAAGAGAGAAACAGTTTGAGCTGTACACAATTACTGACTGTAGCTAAGATTATCACATGATTGTAATATGTCTGCACCTGGGATACATGTATTTTATTTTCATCACTTCAATAGGTGATGCGGCAATATGTAATCAGGAGTTCTCGGGGGGAAACCTCTTCTAAAATTAATTATACTAAGCTGAACTTTATTTACCGCTACCCGATATCTATGTACCAGTGGAGACTAAAATCGGCAAATTATTTGGAATATGATCGCATCAAAATTAACAAAATTGTTTATTAGAAATGATTCTACTATATAAATGATTATATTGCTAAGCTTATGGTTGGTGGTTTGCTATGTAAGTCACGCGTGTGACAGGGTCTGGGACATATGGCGGTATATTAGATTCAAAATTCTAACATGCTATCGTCTAATTCCTTCTATTCTAATTTCTAAATTACGACAATGTAAATTTTAATTCGGTTTCATCTTAATTCTATTATTAAGACGAAAAATGTCTACTTCATTGTCGCTTTATATGCTAAGCATGAACGTCGATCACATTTAGAATTTGGATACGTCTACCTAGCAAAAATCATTATGACGTCGTTTGGTATCGCCACCGTGTGCTGAATTTGGCGATTGGCTTAAAATCAGGTTGAGTGGTTTGGCGGAGTGTTAAAATTAAAAACAACATCCAGATAGAAGTGGCGTATTCCGTCTCCATTAGCCCAATGCGGAGCAGAACAGTAGGAGCTTAAATCACATTTTATTTTATTTTTCAAATATAAGCTAAGCAGTATTTATTCGTTTTGTTTTTTAAAGACAGGTGCTGGATTTGGAGAATTTCATTTTGCTGCAATCTGATTAAAATACAGATACTATTTCGTTTCGATTTAAAAATTCAAAATTTGGTTTTACTTGTCTTTACTACATGTAGTGTAAGCCATCGAAATTATAAACACCGAAACGAAATATAGATCTGAATTTTAATTAGATTGTTTTTGCTGTAACGCCGATGCCCGGATAAAATTTTCCTCATTGCACACTTTATGGCGTATGCCCGTCTTCATTAGCCCATTTTAGGAGCAGAACAGTAGGACGTTAAACCCCATTCAATTTCATTTCATTTTCTCTATGTTGCTTATTTCTATAGTGGATAAATATTTTTCTGGTTCTAGCAATTATTTAATTTCTGCATACAAATCTTGCTTTGACCAGTTTTTGTATTGCAGTGTGCCATTCTTATGTATTGCAGTCTATGACCCTTTGTTTAAAACATGCTTCAGAAGTTGTCACGTTTTCTTACATATAACCAAACATATTGGAAACCATAATTATAAAACATATCTCTAATTTTGGAAGCCCGGTTACAGCTATACAAGTTTTTGACCGATTTTGATAAGTATGTCTTTATAATTTTCCAAATTTACATATTTAACGTAAATATTCAAACAGTTGAGTTCAACCTGATTCTAAAAGTTTTAGTTTTGTTCAAAGTTATCTCATTTAATTTTTCCATGTTTTCTTAAAGTTTTCATTTCATTTTTTTGAAAGTCATCCCGATTACAACACAATATCAGTTATTTCCCTTTAGTGTTCAGATTATGCAATGTTTCATACTATATTTAGACTTGTAACTTCGCGAGTTTTTGACCAATTTTGATAGTCTGTTATTCTTATCCTTTTATTTCAGATACGTGATATAATTGATGACACGTGACGATGAATATGAAAGTTTTCATATCTGCATGGGACAGTAGCAGATCTAGTTAAGCTTTCATATGTATTACATATGAAAGCTTATTGTTTCTGTTAAGATTAATTAAGCTTTCATATGTATTACATATGAAAGCTTATTGTTTCTGTTAAAGTTATTATTAAGCTTTCATATGTATTACATATGAAAGCTTATTGTTTCTGTTAAAGTTATTATTATTATTATTTTTTTTTTTGTGTGTTTTCTGCAAATCGGATTTCTCAGAATCTATCCATAGGATCTTTCTGAAATTTTGACCTACCCCCCCAAAAATGGGGTGCGAACCTTGATTAAATGTATTTTCAAAACGTTTTACGAATCCGAAATCACCGAATTTTACGAACGAAAAAACTGACAATGCATAGTCGTATCTTTGTTATTTTTTGACCGATTTTACTAATTCTTTTTTCTTTGAATACCTTGAAAAAAATCGTTTTCATCTGCAGTTTCACATTTTCGAATTTCGAAAATTCGTCGCTGTGATTTCGAACCGGAAGTTTAGACCAATTTGACAACTTCTTTAATAGTTGTACGATTTTCATGAAATTTAGCATACAAGTAGATCTTACCGATGTGACTTCAAAAATATAATTATAAATTTTCTAAATTATCTCCCCTTGGTGAAATTAAGGATCAAAGTTTTCAAAAAAATCGTCGAAATATAGGTCAGAATGACCTAAAAAAAAATTTCGATACTCGACAAGTAATTACTGATTCCTACACAAAATATGGAGTTTGTCGATCGAACCGGAAGTGCCACCATCTTGAAACATGAAAAATCCCTAAGGCTTTTTTGCTATTTTACTTACAGACACGGGAGTTATATTTTCTGAATCCTTGAAGGATGGCCCAAAAATCGTAGGGAGCAGAATTTTGATTTCGGTCACGTGATGGTCACCATTTTGAATTGAAAATGAAAAGTAGTAGCAATTTGAAGGGCCGAGACTTTGAAACACAATAACTCTCCTTCTAATTGAGCTAGAATGTTCAAACGTTCACTAGGACAATGTCATGATTGAGTCCAAAGATGAGCATTTTCTGCCTAGGGTAAGCAGAGATGGGCATGCTGATTTGTTGATTCTTTAGGGCACGATAACTTCGGTTATAATGAAGGGAGGGCTGTGAAACTTTTGTCAATAGAGAGTCCAATAGCTAACCTGTTGTGTGAAATCATTGTATCATTTATTTTAAATATCAGGGATAGGCGAAAAAAAGAGATTGAAAATCCAAAAAGTCGTATTTTTACAATTTGGAGCATGTTTAGAGGTCTTTCTCGTAAAGTCAACTTAATATTTTTTGGGAACTTCTTCTACAAAGAGTCTTATTGGTAGTCTTTCATATAAAACCATCGATCAACAATCCAACATATCAGGAGTAGAAGAACAAAAGGATCGAACATTGAAAACGGCATCCTTTCATTGTTAAGCGACACATGCAGTGTGGGTGACTACAATCTACACATTTAGTCATCGTATACAGCTTATTCAACAGTATCGAATTCCAACTGCTTAGGGATATTTTTTTTTCGTCCCATCCGAACGACTAGACAGCTGTGCTTGTCAGGCCCTCCGTTCTGCCTCACTGACAACGGGGAACCACGCCGGGAAATCAAGATGAACTTTTTCCGTGCAATTCAGGCCAAACATTTATTGCATACGATTAAGCTGGTCAGTTGGAGCATATTTTCAAAAGTTTAGTAATAATCGGTTGGTAATTAAAGTACCGTGCACATTAAACTGTTAAAACAGAAAATTTCGCCCGGTTGAAATGTTTCTTGCTATAAGTCAGCAATTTTCCGAATTCAGGGAGGCTGAATGGCTGAATGGTTAGCATGTGCGCGCTGTATTGTAACGTCTGTCATTGAGTCAACGGGCGTCGTTTCGATCTCCAGGTTGCACGTGACATGGAGTATGATGTCCAACCTCGTGAGTTTTCTCCGTGTCCTTCGGTTTCCTCCCAACGGCTAAAGACCAGTAAGCGCAAGGGGAGTTTTTAAATAAAATTAAAAAACATATGTTAGTCACGAAATGACCTAGTTTGTGTCTAATGGACATTAGGCCGCATTTCTCTCTTTCTCTTTTATTTTTAAAGTTTTGTAATAAACGGTTGGTAATCAAAGGCACTGTAAAAGTGATAAAACAGAAAATTTCGCCCGGTTGTAATGTTTCTCACTTTAAAGTCAGCAATTTGCCGATTTTAAGGGGCAAACGTTTATTGCGAACGATTAAGCTGGTCAAGGGGAGCTTATTTTTAAAAGTTTTGTAATATTCGGTTGATAACTAAAGGTACCGTGCAAATTAAACTGTTAAAATAGAAAATTTGGCCCGGTTGAACTGTTTCTCGCTGCAGGTCAGCAATTTGCCGATTTTAGGGAGGTTGCGTGGCTGAATAACGTCTGTCTTTGAGTCAACTGGCGTTGTTTCGATTTCTTGGTTGTACGTGACAAGGAGTATGTTCGCCTGTCCAACTTCGTAGGCCGTAACGCCGCTGCCCGGGTAAAATTTCCCTCATTGCACACTTTATGGCATATGCCCGTCTTCATTAGCCCATTTTAGGAGCCGAACAGTAGGACGTTAAACCCCATTCAATTTCATTTCATTTTCTCTATGTTGCTTATTTATTATAGTGGATAAATATTTTTCTGGTTCTAGCAATTATTTAATTTCTGCATAGAAATCTTGCTTTGGCCAGTTTTTTTATTGCAGAGTGCCATTCTTGTATAATTCAGTCTATGATCCTTTGTTTAAAACATGCTTAAGAAGTCGTCACGATTTCCTACTTATAACCAAACATATTGGAAATATTAGTCTAGCATTATTAAATCCTAATTTTATTGGTCTTATTTAAAATTAAACTTTCATTTAACTATGAACAACCCTTAAGGTGTCTCTTTAAAACTATTAAATACTCTAAAACAGTAGCTCAATCTTTTGACCTAAACTCATTAATTTACCATTTTCTTGTGAGCGACTTCTTATTCTTCCTATATGACATATTGCACGTGTCTGATTTCAAAGGGGGGTTGGGTGGCTGAATGGTTAGCACGCGCACCTGTCATTGAGTTAACTAGCGTGTTTTCAAATGCCCGGTTGTACGTGACAAGGAGTAAGGTCGCCTGTCCAACCTGCCATTTTTAATTTGTTTTTCCCGCCATTTTCATTTCAGTTTCTCATCCGTCTCATTACAGTAATACAAGTTTCAGTTATTTCCCTTTAGTTTTCAGATTATTGTTATGCCTGGGTGCAATGTTTCATACTATATTTAGACTTGTAACTTCGAGAGTTTTTGACCAATTTTGATAATTTTTTCTTCTTATCCTTTTATTTAGGATACTTGATACAATAAATGACACGTGACGATGAATATGAAAGCTTTCATATCTGCATGGGACAGTAGCAGATCTAGTTAAGCTTTCATATTACATATGAAAGCTTATTGTTTCTGTTAAGATTATTATTAAGCTTTCATATTACATATGAAAGCTTATTGTTTCTGTTAAGATTATTATTATTTTTTTTTTGTGTGTATTTTCTGCAAATCGGATTTCTCAGAATCTAACCATGGGATCTTTCTGAAACTTTGACCTACGCCCCCAAAAATGGGGTGCGAACGTTGTTTAAATATATTTTCAAAACGTTTTACGAATCCGAAATCACCGAATTTTACGAACGTAAAAACTGACAATGCATAGTCGTAACTTTGTTATTTTTTGACCGATTTTACTAATTCTTTTTTCTTTGAATACCTTGAAAAAAATCGTTTTCATCTGCGGTTTCACATTTTCGAATTTCGAAAATTCGTCGCTGTGATTTCGAACCGGAAGTTTAGACCAATTTGACAACTTCTTTAATAGTTGTACGATTTTCATGAAATTTAGTATACAAGTAGATCTTACCAATGTGACTTCAAAAATATAATTAGAAATTTTCTAAATTATCTCCCCTTGGTGAAATTAAGGATCAAAGTTTTCAAAAAAATCGTCGAAATATAGGTCAGAATGACCTAAAAAAAATTTTCGATACTCGACAAGTAATTACTGATTCCTACACAAAATATGGAGTTTGTCGATCGAACCGGAAGTGCCACCATCTTGAAACATGAAAAATCCCTAAGGCTTTTTTGCTATTTTACTTACAGACACGGGAGTTATATTTTCTGAATCCTTGAAGGATGGCCCAAAAATCGTAGGGAGCAGAATTTTGATTTCGGTCACGTGATGGTCACCATTTTGAATTGAAAATGAAAAGTAGTAGCAATTTGAAGGGCCGAGACTTTGAAACACAATAACTCTCCTTCTAATTGAGCTAGAATGTTCAAACTTGGTGTAGACGTTCACTAGGTAAATGCCATGATTGAGTTCAAAGATGAGCATTTTCTGTCTAGGGTAAGCAGAGATAGGCATGCTGATTTGTTGATTCTTTAGGGCACGATAACTTCGGTTATAATGAAGGGAGGGCTGTGAAACTTTTGTCAATAGAGAGTCCAATAGCTAGCCTGTTGTGTGAAATCATTGTATCATTTATTTTAAATATCAGGGATAGGCGAAAAAAAGAGATTGAAAATCCAAAAAGTCGTATTTTTTACAATTTGGAGCATGTTTAGAGGTCTTTCTCGTAAAGTCAACTTAATATTTTTGGGGAACTTCTTCTACAAAGAGTCTTATTGGTAGTCTTTTATATAAAACCATCGATCAACAATCCAACATATCAGGAGTAGAAGAACAAAAGGATCGAACATTGAAAACGGCATCCTTTCATTGTTAAGCGAAACATGCAGTGTGGGTGACTACAATCTACACATTTAGTCATCGTATACAGCTTATTCAACAGTATCGAATTCCAACTGCTTAAGGATATTTTTTTTCGTCCCATCCGAACGACTAGACAGCTGTGCTTGTCAGGCCCTCTGTTCTGCCTCAATGACAACGGGGAACCACGCCGGGAAATCAAGATGAACTTTTTCCGTGCAGAACTTTCAATTCAGGCCAAACGTTTATTGCATTCGATTAAGCTGGTCAGTTGGAGCATATTTTCAAAAGTTTATTGCATACGATTAAGCTGGTCAGTTGGAGCTTATTTTCAAAAGTTTTGTAATAATCGGTTGGTAATTAAAGTACCGTGCACATTAAGCTGTTAAAACAGAAAATTTCGCCCGGTTGAAATGTTTCTTGCTATAAGTCAGCAATTTTCCGAATTCAGTGAGGCTGAATGGCTGAATGGTTAGCATGTGCGCGCTGTATCGTAACGTCTGTCATTGAGTCAACGGGCGTCGTTTCGATCTCCAGGATGCACGTGACATGGAGTATGATGTCCAACCTCGTGGGTTTTCTCCGTGTCCTTCGGTTTCCTCCCAACGGCTAAAGACCAGTAAGCGCAAGGGGAGTTTTTAAATAAAATTAAAAAACATATGTTAGTCACGAAATGACCTAGTTTGTGTCTAATGGACATTAGGCCGCATTTCTCTCTTTCTCTTTTATTTTTAAAGTTTTGTAATAAACGGTTGGTAATCAAAGGTACTGTAAAAGTGATAAAACAGAAAATTTCGCCCGGTTGTAATGTTTCTCACTTTAAAGTCAGCAATTTGACGATTTTAAGGGGCAAACGTTTATTGCGAACGATTAAGCTGGTCAAGGGGAGCTTATTTTTAAAATTTTTGTAATATTCGGTTGATAACTAAAGGTACCGTGCAAATTAATCTGTTAAAATAGAAAATTTGGCCCGGTTGAACTGTTTCTCGCTGCAGGTCAGCAATTTGCCGATTTTAGGGAGGTTGCGTGGCTGAATAACGTCTGTCTTTGAGTCAACTGGCGTTGTTTCGATTTCTTGGTTGTACGTGACAAGGAGTATGTTCGCCTGTCCAACTTCGTAGGCCGTAACGCCGCTGCCCAGGTAAAATTTCCCTCATTGCACACTTTATGGCATATGACCGTCTTCATTAGCCCATTTTAGGAGCAGAACAGTAGGACGTTAAACCCCATTCAATTTCATTTCATTTTCTCTATGTTGCTTATTTATTATAGTGGATAAATATTTTTCTGGTTCTAGCAATTATTTAATTTCTGCATAGAAATCTTGCTTTGGCCAGTTTTTTTATTGCAGAGTGCCCTTCTTGTATAATTCAGTCTATGATCCTTTGTTTAAAACATGCTTAAGAAGTCGTCACGATTTCCTACTTATAACCAAACATATTGGAAATATTAGTCTGGCATTATTAAATCCTAATTTTATTGGTCTTATTTAAAATTAAACTTTCATTTAACTATGAACAACCCTTAACGTGTCTCTTTAAAACTATTAAATACTCTAAAACAGTAGCTCAACCTTTTGACCTAAACTCATTAATTTACCATTTTCTTGTGAGCGACTTCTTATTCTTCCTATATGACATATTGCACGTGTCTGATTTCAAAGGGGGGTTGGGTGGCTGAATGGTTAGCACGAGCGCCTGTCATTGAGTTAACTAGCGTGTTTTCAAATGCCCGGTTGTACGTGACAAGGAGTAAGGTCCCCTGTCCAACCTGCCATTTTAAATTTGTTTTTCCCGCCATTTTCATTTCATTTTCTCATCCGTCTCATTACAGTAATACAAGTTTCAGTTATTTCCCTTTAGTTTTCAGATTATTGTTATGCTTGGGTGCAATGTTTCATACTATATTTAGACTTGTAACTTCGAGAGTTTTTGACCAATTTTGATAATTTTTTCTTCTTATCCTTTTATTTAGGATACTTGATACAATCAATGACACGTGACGATGAATATGAAAGCTTTCATATCTGCATGGGACAGTAGCAGATCTAGTTATTTTTTTTTTTGTGTATTTTCTGCAAATCGGATTTCTCAGAATCTAACCATGGGATCTTTCTGAAACTTTGACCTACCCCCCCAAAAATGGGGTGCGAACGTTGATTAAATATATTTTCAAAACGTTTTACGAATCCGAAATCACCGAATTTTACGAACGAAAAAACTGACAATGCATAGTCGTAACTTTGTTATTTTTTGACCGATTTTACTAATTCTTTATTCTTTGAATACCTTGAAAAAAATCGTTTTCATCTGCAGTTTCACATTTTCGAATTTCGAAAATTCGTCGCTGTGATTTCGAACCGGAAGTTTAGACCAATTTGACAACTTCTTTAATAGTTGTACGATTTTCATGAAATTTAGTATACAAGTAGACCTTACCAATGCGACTTCAAAAATATAATTAGAAATTTTCTAAATTATCCCCCCTTGGTGAAATTAAGGATCAAAGTTTTCAAAAAAATCGTCGAAATATAGGTCAGAATGACCTAAAAAATTTTTTCGATACTCGACAAGTAATTACTGATTCCTACACAAAATATGGAGTTTGTCGATCGAACCGGAAGTGCCACCATCTTGAAACATGAAAAATCCCTAAGGCTTTTTTGCTATTTTACTTACAGACACCGGAGTTACATTTTCTGAATCCTTGAAGGATGGCCCAAAAATCGTAGGGAGCAGAATTTTGATTTCGGTCACGTGATGGTCACCATTTTGAATTGAAAATGAAAAGTAGTAGCAATTTGAAGGGCCGAGACTTTGAAACACAATAACTCTCCTTCTAATTGAGCTAGAATGTTCAAACCTGGTGTAGACGTTCACTAGGTCAATGTCATGATTGAGTTCAAAGATGAGCATTTTCTGCTTAGGGTAAGCAGAGATAGGCATGCTGATTTGTTGATTATTTAGGGCACGATAACTTCGGTTATAATGAAGGGAGGGCTGTGAAACTTTTGTCAATAGAGAGTCCAATAGCTAGCCTATTGTGTGAAATCATTGTATCATTTATTTTAAATATCAGGGATAGGCGAAAAAAAGAGATTGAAAATCCAAAAAGTCGTATTTTTACAATTTGGAGCATGTTTAGAGGTCTTTCTCGTAAAGTCAACTTAATATTTTTTGGGAACTTCTTCTACAAAGAGTCTTATTGGTAGTCTTTTATATAAAACCATCGATCAACAATCCAACATATCAGGAGTAGAAGAACAAAAGGATCGAACATTGAAAACGGCATCCTTTCATTGTTAAGCGAAACATGCAGTGTGGGTGACTACAATCTACACATTTAGTCATCGTATACAGCTTATTCAACAGTATCGAATTCCAACTGCTTAGGGATATTTTTTTTTCGTCCCATCCGAACGACTAGACAGCTGTGCTTGTCAGGCCCTCCGTTCTGCCTCACTGACAACGGGGAACCACGCCGGGAAATCAAGATGAACTTTTTCCGTGCAGAACTTTCAATTCAGGCCAAACGTTTATTGCATACGATTAAGCTGGTCAGTTGGAGCATATTTTCAAAAGTTTAGTAATAATCGGTTTGTAATTAAAGTACCGTGCACATTAAACTGTTAAAACAGAAAATTTCGCCCGGTTGAAATGTTTCTTGCTATAAGTCAGCAATTTTCCGAATTCAGGGAGGCTGAATGGCTGAATGGTTAGCATGTGCGCGCTGTTTCGTAACGTCTGTCATTGAGTCAACGGGCGTCGTTTCGATCTCCAGGTTGCACGTGACATGGAGTATGATGTCCAACCTCGTGGGTTTTCTCCGTGTCCTTCGGTTTCCTCCCAACGGCTAAAGACCAGTAAGCGCACGGGGAGTTTTTAAATAAAATTAAAAAACATATGTTAGTCACGAAATGACCTAGTTTGTGTCTAATGAACATTAGGCCGCATTTCTCTCTTTCTCTTTTATTTTTAAAGTTTTGTAATAAACGGTTGGTAATCAAAGGTACTGTAAAAGTGATAAAACAGAAAATTTCGCCCGGTTGTAATGTTTCTCACTTTAAAGTCAGCAATTTGCCGATTTTAAGGGGCAAACGTTTATTGCGAACGATTAAGCTGGTCAAGGGGAGCTTATTTTTAAAAGTTTTGTAATATTCGGTTGATAACTAAAGGTACCGTGCAAATTAAACTGTTAAAATAGAAAATTTGGCCCGGTTGAACTGTTTCTCGCTGCAGGTCAGCAATTTGCCGATTTTAGGGAGGTTGCGTGGCTGAATAACGTCTGTCTTTGAGTCAACTGGCGTTGTTTCGATTTCTTGGTTGTACGTGACAAGGAGTATGTTCGCCTGTCCAACTTCGTAGGCCGTAACGCCGCTGCCCGGGTAAAATTTCCCTCATTGCACACTTTATGGCATATGCCCGTCTTCATTAGCCCATTTTAGGAGCAGAACAGTAGGACGTTAAACCCCATTCAATTTCATTTCATTTTCTCTATGTTGCTTATTTATTATAGTGGATAAATATTTTTCTGGTTCTAGCAATTATTTAATTTCTGCATAGAAATCTTGCTTTGGTCAGTTTTTTTATTGCAGAGTGCCATTCTTGTATAATTCAGTCTATGATCCTTTGTTTAAAACATGCTTAAGAAGTCGTCACGATTTCCTACTTATAACCAAACATATTGGAAATATTAGTCTGGCATTATTAAATCCTAATTTTATTGGTCTTATTTAAAATTAAACTTTCATTTAACTATGAACAACCCTTAACGTGTCTCTTTAAAACTATTAAATACTCTAAAACAGTAGCTCAACCTTTTGACCTAAACTCATTAATTTACCATTTTCTTGTGAGCGACTTCTTATTCTTCCTATATGACATATTGCACGTGTCTGATTTCAAAGGGGGGTTGGGTGGCTGAATGGTTAGCACGCGCGCCTGTCATTGAGTTAACTAGCGTGTTTTCAAATGCCCGGTTGTACGTGACAAGGAGTAAGGTCGCCTGTCCAACCTGCCATTTTTAATTTGTTTTTACCGCCATTTTCATTTCATTTTCTCATCCGTCTCATTACAGTAATACAAGTTTCAGTTATTTCCCTTTAGTTTTCAGATTATTGTTATGCCTGGGTGCAATGTTTCATACTATATTTAGACTTGTAACTTCGAGAGTTTTTGACCAATTTTGATAATTTTTTCTTCTTATCCTTTTATTTAGGATATTTGATACAATCAATGACACGTGACGATGAATATGAAAGCTTTCATATCTGCATGGGACAGTAGCAGATCTAGTTAAGCTTTCATATGTATTACATATGAAAGCTTATTGTTTCTGTTAAAGTTATTATTATTAAGCTTTCATATTACATATGAAAGCTTATTGTTTCTGTTAAGATTATTAAGCTTTCATATTACATATGAAAGCTTATTGTTTCTGTTAAGATTATTATTGTTATTTTTTTTTTGTGTTTTGTCCACAAATCGGATTTCTCAGAATCTAACCATAGGATCGTTCTGAAACTTTTACCTATCCCCCCAAAAATGGGTGGTGGCTGTTGATTAAATATATTTTCAAAACGTTTTACGAATCCGAAATCACCGAATTTTACGAACGAAAAAACTGACAATGCATAGTCGTAACTTTGTTATTTTTTGACCGATTTTACTAATTCTTTTTTCTTTGAATACCTTGAAAAAAATCATTTTCATCTGCAGTTTCGCATTTTCCAATTTCGAAAATTCGTCGCTGTGATTTCGAACCGGAAGTTTAGACCAATTTGAGAACTTCTTTAATAGTTGTACGATTTTCATGAAATTTAGTGTATAAGTAGATGTTACCGATGTGACTTCAAAAATATAATTATAAATTTTCTAAATTATCTCCCCTTGACGAAATTAAGGATCAAAGTTTTCAAAAAAATCGTCGAAATATATGTCAGAATGACCTAATTTTTTTCTTTGATACTAGACAAGTAATTACTGATTCGTACACAAAATATGGAGTTTGTCGATCGAACCGGAAGTGCCACCATCTTTAAACGAGAAAAATCAAAAAGGCTTTTTTGCTATTTTACTTACAGACTCGGGAGTTATATTTTCAGAATCCTTGAAGGAATGCCTAAAAATCTGTCGGATCCGAATTTTGATTTCGGTCACGTGATGGTCACCATTTTGAATTGAAAATGAAAAATATAAGCAATTTGAAGGGCCGGGAATTTGGAATACAATAACTCTCCTTCTAATTAAGCTAGAATGTTCAAACTTCTTGTAGACTTTCACTAGGTCAATGTCATGATTGAGTTCAAAGATGAGCATTTTCTGCTTAGGGTAAGCAGAGATAAGCATGCTGATTTGTTGATTCTTTAGGGCACGATAACTTCGGTTATAATGAAGGGAGGGCGGAGAAACTTTTGTCAATAGAGAGTCTAATAGCTAGCCTGTTGTTTGAAATCATTGTATCATTTTTTTTAAATATCAGGGATAGCCGAAAAAAAGAGATTGAAAATCCAAAAAGTCGTATTTTTACAATTTGGAGCATGTTTAGAGGTCTTTCTCGTAAAGTCAACATAATATTTTTTGGGAACTTCTTCTACAAAGAGTCTTATTGGTAGTCTTTTATATGAAACCATCGATCAACAGTCCAACATATCAGGAGTAGAAGAACAAAAGGATCGAAAATTGAAAACGGCACCCTTTCATTGTTAAGTGAAACATGCAGTGTGGGTGACTACAATCTACACATTTAGTCATCGTATAGAGCTTATTCAACAGTATCGAATTCCAGCTGCTTAGGGATATTTTACGTGCACTCCAATGTGTACACGGGACCTTGGTTTTTCGTCCCATCCGAACGACTAGACAGCTGTGCTTGTCAGGCCCTCCGTTCTCCCTCACTGACAACGGGGAACCACGCCGGGAAATCAAGATGAACTTTCTCCGTGCAGAACTTTCAATTCAGGCCAAACGTTTATTGCATACGATTAAGCTGGTCAGTTGGAGCTTATTTTCAAAAGTTTTGTAATAATCGGTTGGTAATTAAAGTACCGTGCACATTAAACTGTTAAAACAGAAAATTTCGCCCGGTTGAAATGTTTCTTGCTATAAGTCAGCAATTTTCCGAATTCAGGGAGGCTGAATGGTTAGCATGTGCGCGCTCTATCGTAACGTCTGTCATTGAGTCAATGGGCGTCGTTTCGATCTCCAGGTTGCACGTGACATGAAGTATGATGTCCAACCTCGTGGGTTTTCTCCGTGTTCTTCGGTTTCCTCCCAACGGCTAAAGACCAGTAAGCGCAAGGGGAGTTTTTAAATAAAATTAAAAAACATATGTTAGTCACGAAATGACCTAGTTTGTGTCGAATGGGCATTAGGCCGCATTTCTCTCTTTCTCTTTTATTTTTAAAGTTTTGTAATAATCGGTTGGTAATCAAAGGTACTGTACAAGTGATAAAACAGAAAATTTCGCCCGGTTGTAATGTTTCTCACTTTAAAGTCAGCAATTTGCCGATTTTAAGGGGCAAACGTTTATTGCGAACGCTTAAGCTAGTCAGGGGGAGCTTATATTTAAAAGTTTTGTAATATTCGGTTGATAACTAAAGGTACCGTGCAAATTAAACTGTTAAAATAGAAAATTTGGCCCGGTTGAAATGTTTCTCACTGTAGGTCAGCAATTTGCCGATTTTAGGGAGGTTGCGTGGCTGAATGGTTAGCACGTGCGCTCTGTATCATAACGTCTGTCATTGAGTCAACTGGCGTTGTTTCGATTTCTTGGTTGTACGTGACAAGGAGTATGGTCGCCTGTCCAACCTCGTAGGCCGCAACGCCGCTGCCCGGGTAAAATTTCCCTCATTGCACACTTTATGGCATATGCCCGTCTTCATTAGCCCATTTTAGGAGCAGAACAGTAGGACGTTAAACCCCATTGAATTTCATTTCATTTTGTCTATGTTGCTTATTTATTATAGTGGATACATATTTTTCTGGTTCTAGCAATTATTTAATTTCTGCATAGAAATCTTGCTTTGGCCAGTTTTTTTATTGCAGAGTGCCATTCTTGTAAAATTCAGTCTATGATCTTTTGTATAAAACATGCTTAAGAAGTCGTCACGATTTCCTACTTAAAACCAAACATATTGGAAATATTAGTCTGGCATTATTAAATCCTAATTTTATTGGTCTTATTTAAAATTAAACTTTCATTTAACTATGAACAACCCATAACGTGTCTCTTTAAAACAAATAAATACTCTAAAACAGTAGCTCAACCCTTTGACCTAAACTCATTAATTTACGATTTTGTTGTGAGCGACTTGTTATTCTCTCTATATGACATATTGCACGTGTCTGATTTCAAAGGGGTGGGGTGGCTGAATGGTTAGCACGCGCGCCTGTCATTGAGTTAACTAGCGTGTTTTCGAATGCCCGGTTGTACGTGACAAGGAGAAAGGTCGCCTGTCCAACCTGCCATTTTTAATTTTTTTTCCCGCCATTTTCATTTCATTTTCTCATCCGTCTCATTACAGTAATACAAGTTTCAGTTATTTCCCTTTAGTTTTTAGATTATTGTTATGCCTGGGTGCAATGTTTCATACTATATTTATACTTGTAACTTCGCGAGTTTTTGACCAATTTTGATAATTTTTTCTTCTTATCCTTTTATTTAGGATACTTGATACAATCAATGACACGTGACGATGAATATGAAAGCTTTCATATCTGCATGGGACAGTAGCAGATCTAGTTATTGTTATTTTTTTTTTGTGTTTTATCCACAAATCGGATTTCTCAGAATCTAACCACAGTATCTTTATGAAACTTTTACCTATCCCCCCAAAAATGGGTGGTAGCTGTTGATTAAATATATTTTCAAAACGTTTTACGAATCCGAAATCACCGAAATTTACGAACGACAAAATGGACAATGCATAGTCGTAACTTTATTGTTTTTTGACCGATTTTACTAAATCTTTTTTCTTTGAATACCTTGAAAAAAATCATTTTCATCAGCAGTTTCACATTTTCGAATTTCGAAAATTCGTCGCTGTGATTTCGAACCGGAAGTTTAGACCAATTTGACAACTTCTTTAATAGTTGTGCGATTTTCATTCAATTTAGTATATAAGTAGATCCTACCGATGTGACTTCAAAAATATAATTAGAAATTTTCTAAATTATCTCCCCTTGGTGAAATTAAGGATCAAAGTTTTCAAAAAAATCGTCGAAATATAGGTCAGAATGACCTAATTTTTTTTTTTCGATACTAGACAAGGAATTACTGATTCGTACACAAAATATGGAGTTTGTCGATCGAACCGGAAGTGCCGCCATCTTTAAACGTGAAAAATCACTAAGGCTTTTTTGCTATTTTACTTACAGACTCGGGAGTTATATTTTCTGAATCCTTGTAATAAGGCCTAAAAAATGTCGCGAATAGAATTTTGATTTAGGTCAACCGGGAGTCACCATTTTGAATTGAAAATAAAAAATAGAAGCAATTTGAAGGGCCGAGATTTTGGACCACAATAACTCTCATTCTAATTAAGCTAGAATGTTCAAACTTGGTGTAGACGTTCACTAGGTCAATGTTATGATGGAGTTCAAAGATGAGCATTTTCTGCTTAGGGTAAGCAGAGATAAGGATGTTGATTTGTTGATTATTTAGGACACGATAACTTCGGTTATAATGAAGGGAGGGCGGTGAAACTTTTGTCAATAGAGAGTCTAATAGCTAGCCTGTTGTGTGAAATCATTGTATCTTTTTTTTTTCAAATATCAGGGATAGCCGAAAAAAGAAAAGTCGTATTTTTACAATTTGGAGCATGTTTAGAGGTCTTTCTCGTAAAGTCAACATAATATTTGTTGGGAACTTCTTCTACAAAGAGTCTTATTGGTAGTCTTTTATATGAAACCATCGATCAACAGTCCAACATATCAGGAGTAGAAGAACAAAAGGATCGAACATTGAAAACGGCACCCTTTCATTGTTAAGCGAAACATTTAGTCATCGTATAGAGCTTATTCAACAGTATCGAATTCCAACTGCTTAGGGATATTTTACGTGCACTCCAATGTGTACACGGGACCGTGGTTTTCGTCCCTTCCGAACTAGACAGCTGTGCTTGTCAGGCCCTCCCTTCTGCCACACTGACAAGGGGGAACCACGCCGGGAAATCGAGATGAACTTCCTACGTGCAGAACTTTCAATTCAAGCCAAACTTTTATTGCATACGATTAAGCTGGTCAGTTGGAGCTTATTTTCAAAAGTTTTGTAATAATCGGTTGGTAATTAAAGTACCGTGCACATTAAACTGTTAAAACAGAAAATTTCGCCCGGTTGAAATGTTTCTTGCTATAAGTCAGCAATTTTCCGAATTCAGGGAGGCTGAATGGCTGAATGGTTAGCATGTGCGCGCTGTATCGTAACGTCTGTCATTGAGTCAACGGGCGTCGTTTCGATCTCCAGGTTGCACGTGACATGGAATATGATGTCCAACCCCGTTTATTGCGAACGATTAAGCTGTTCAGGGGGAGCTTATTTTTAAAAGTTTTGTTATATTCGGTTGATAACTAAAGGTACCGTGCAAATTAAACTGTTAAAATAGAAAATTTGGCCCGGTTGAAATGTTTCTCGCTGTAGGTCAGCTAGAATGTTCAAACTTGGTGTAGACATTCACTAGGTCATTGTCTTGATCGAGTTCACAGCAGAAATAACAGTGAAACGATCAACGAACTCATAGCAGAAATAACAGTGCAAAACTTAACGAATTCATAGCATAAATAGCAGAAATGAAATGGGGTTTTACGTCCTACTCTTCTGCACCTGACCTGGGCTAATGGAAGACGGGCATACGCCATCCAGTGTGCTATGAGGGAATTTTTGCCCGGGCAGCGGCGCTACTCTTATATCGAATTCCAACTGCCAAGGGATCTTTTATGTGCACTCCAATGTGTACACGGGACCTCGGTTTTTCGTCCCATCCGAACGACTAGGCAGCTGTCCTTATCAGGCCCTCCTTCTGCATCACTGACAAGAGGAAACCACGCCGGAAAATCGAGATGAACTTTCTCGGCCAATGCAAGGATCGAACACCTGACCTCCAGGCTAACGAGCCAGCGCCTTGCCCACTTAGCCACCGTGATTCCCATAAATAGCAATGAAACGATCAACGAATTTATAGCAGTAATAACACTTCAACAATTAACGAATTCGTAGCAGAAATAACGGTGAAACAATTAACGGATTCGTAGCAGAAATAACAATGAAACGTTCAACGAAATCATAGCCGAAATAAGAGTGAAACAATCAACGAATTAATAGTAGACGAGTTCATAGTAGAAAAAACAGTGAAACAATGAACAAATCATAGCAGAAACCAGAAGGCTATCAATACACTGTGAAATTTGAAACCTAAGTGGCCCGGCTAGGAACAATATCTACATGCCCGTAAAAGACTACTTAATAGTTGGAATTCGAAAGAAAAGACCGTAACGACGCTGTCCGATCAAAATTTAGTTAATTCAGTCGGCGCAGAAAGATAGGTCGTTAAAACCATTTCTGTTCAGTTCATTCCATTTCCTTAAATCTATGAAAGTTGTGTGAATTGAGAATCGCGTATTACTCAACAGTTTCAGGGGAGATAAGCCGTCTTTGAGATTGGAAATCAATTTTTGATATCGACTGTGTATGATTGCTACTAGATCGATTGTGATTCAGGTTCTAATCAGTTTGGATTGAAGAATCGGGGTGGTATATGTGTGTGTGATGGGATGGGGGTGGTGGCACAAGACGCTATATCCCATTCGCAACCACACACCTAACAAATGCAGGGTATAGGTTGCGATCAGTTCTTTCAAGATTTTCATATATTTAAGCCACTTTATTACACGCCTCATCTGAAAATGTCTGTGTTAGTGTTAATAAATGTTGACCAAATAACATCTTTCACCATTTTGACTTTCAGTTACAGAACTAGCATAGGGGCGTTTTAAGGTTTATCATGGCGGAGGCTGTACTATTTTGAGGGCCCTCTGTCGCGAGGGGGGGTTCTTGATTGATGATTGTCATGCCAATGCAATGGCTGCATTCTCATTCAGTAGTGGATTCGACAGTAACAGTGTATAGAAAACGATTGAGTTGGACTCGGGGGCCCTTTCCCCCTGGCCCTAGGGACCCTTTTGTCATTCGTGGGACCCTTTTGTCTGTCTTTAGAGCCCTCCCTAACTAGGGTACATTTTCATTTTTCGCGTCGGTTTTAGCATTTTTCTCCCGTTTTATTTTTTCAACTGCTTTGATTTTTTTCGCGAGGAGGCTGGCGCCTCCAGCGCCTCAGCTATAAAACGCTTTTGAACTAGCAGTACTATTGACATAATACCGTTTTTTCCAGTAATGGTAACTCACTCGTTTCTTCAAGAATCATTCGGCATTCCAGGTATGCTACATTCTATTCGCTGTCTTCCATAGGAGCGGTAAAATGAGACCTGTTTGTGGGAAAATCCCTAAACAATATGCGAGGGTGGAATAATTGTACATTACTTTAAGGTTTGCGTGAAGTAATTGACATATCGAAATTACAGTTATATGCACTGAATAACCATGACAAGGAGAGAGAGAGAGAGAGAGAGAGAGAGAGAGAGAGAGAGAGAGAGAGAGAAATGGGGTTTAACGTCCACTCGACGCAAACTAGGTCATTTTGGGACTAACATATGGTTTAATTTTATTTCAATAATCTGCTTGCGCATATTAACAGTGGGAGGAAACTGCAGGTCCCGGGGTAAACCCAGGAGATTGGACAGGCGAGATTGTAGGTTAGGGTTAGGGTAAGCGCTAAGGTTAGGTCTTGGGTTAGGATTATGATTAGCGATATCCCTATTTACATCTCGTGACCTTTGACCAAACGTAATGAAGA
Organism: Patella ulyssiponensis; assembly: GCA_963678685.1. Classification (NCBI taxonomy): domain Eukaryota; kingdom Metazoa; phylum Mollusca; class Gastropoda; family Patellidae; genus Patella; species Patella ulyssiponensis. Next base: position 92,101,762 of record OY783225.1, read on the forward strand.
CAGGATGTGACGTATATATGCACATTGAGGTTATCAAGCTATAGACCGGACTAGTAGTAAGCTATAAAACGGATAAATAACAAGAGTTTATATGTATATTATTTTATTAAATTTATATATATCTTAACTCCCTGATTTACGTATATACATTATGCATGAACAATAGAAACTATATACTAGTATTTATAAGTATTAAAGCTATGGTAATATTATGCTATCAAATAGCCGTATTGTCTTAATATTTGTTGTAACCGCAACCTTGATAGTTCTTGTAAGAAGGATAACGGTTGTAGTTGTTGTATCCGTTACCGTATCCGTTGTTATTGTAGTTGTTATATCCCTTCCCATATTCGTTGTTATTGGATTGAGTTCAAAGATGAGCATTTTCTGCTTAGGGTAAGCAGAGATAAGCATGCTAATTTGTTGATTCTTTAGGGCACGATAACTTCGGTTATAATGAAGGGAGGGCGGTGAAACTTTTGTCAATAGAGAGTCTAATAGCTAGCCTGTTGTGTGAAATCATTGTATTATTTTTTCTAAATATCAGGGATAGCCGAAAAAAAAGAGATTGAAAATCCAAAAAGTCGTATTTTTACAACTCGGAGCATGTTTAGAGGTCTTTCTCGTAAAGTCAACATAATATTTTTTGGGAACTTCTTCTACAAAGAGTCATCCTGATTACAGCAACACAAATATCAGTTATTTCCCTTTAGTTTTCAGATTACTCAATGTTTCATACTATATTTAGACTTGTAACTTCGCGAGTTTTTGACCAATTTTGATAGTTTGTTATTCTTATCCTTTTATTTGAGATACTTGATATAATCGATGACACGTGACGATCAATATGAAAGCTTTCATATCTGCATGGGACAGTAGCAGATCTAGTTATTTTTTTTTTTTGTGTTTCTCCTGCAAATCGGATTTCACAGAATCTATCCATAGGATGTTTCTGAAACTTTGACCTACCCCCCCAAAAATGGGTGGTGGCTGTTGATTAAATATATTTTCAAAACGTTTTGCGAATTCGAAATCACCGAATTTTACGAACGAAAAAACTGACAATGCATAGTCGTAACTTTGCTATTTTTTGACCGATTTTATTAATTCTTTTTTCTTTGAATACCTTGAGAAAAATCATTTTCATCTGCAGTTTCACATTTTCGAATTTCGAAAATTCGTCGCTGTGATTTCGAACCGGAAGTTTAGACCAATTTGACAACTTCTTTAATAGTTGTACGATTTTCATGAAATTTAGTATTTAAGTAGATCTTACCAATGTGACTTCAAAATTATAATGAGAAATTTTCTAAATTATCTCCCCTTGGTGAAATTAAGGATCAAAGTTTTAAAAAAAATCGTCGAAATATAGGTCAGAATGACCTGAAAAATTTTTTCGATACTCGACAGGTAATTACTGATTCCTACACAAAATATGGAGTTTGTCGATCAAACCGGAAATGCCACCATCTTGAAACATGAAAAATCCCTAAGGCTTTTTTGCTATCTTACTTACAGACACGGGAGTTATATTTTCTGAATCCTTGAAGGACGGCCCGAAAATCGTTGGGAGCAGAATTTTGATTTAGGTCAACTGATGGTTGCCATTTTGAAGTGAATATGAAAAGTAGTAGCAATTTGAAGGGCCGAGATTTTGAAACACAATAACTCTCCTTCTAATTAAGCTAGAATGTTCAATCTTGGTGTAGACGTTCACTAGGTCAATGTCATGATTGAGTGCAAAGATGAACATTTTCTGCCTAGGGTAAGCAGAGATAAGCATGCTGATTTGTTGATTCTTTAGGGCACAATAACTTCGGTTATAATGAAGGGAGGGTGATGAAACTCTTGTCAATCGAGAGTCTAATAGCTAGCCCGTTGTGTGAAATCATTGTATCATTTTTTTTTAAATATCAGGGGTAGCAAAAAAAGGAGATCGAAAATCCAAAAAGTCGTATTTTTACGATTTGGAGCATTTTTAAAGGTACTTTTCTCTTAAAGTCAACATAATAATTTGGGGGAACTTCTTCTACAAAGAGTCTTATCGGTAGTCTTTTATATGAAACCATAGATCAACAGTCCAAAATATCAGGCGTAGTAGAATAAAAGGATCGAAAATTGAAAACCGCACCCTTTCATTGTTAAGCAAAACATGCAGTGTGGGTGGCTACAATCTGCACATTTAGTCATCGTATAGAGCTTATTCAACAATATAGAATTCCAACTGCTAAGGGATCTTTTACGTGCACTCCAATGTGTACACGGCGGATGGGGGTACACGCCAGAATATCGAGATGAACTTTCTCGGCCAATGCAGGGATCGAACACCCGACCTCCTGGCTAGCAGGCCAACGCCTTAGCCACATAATGTGAACACCCATCGTACATTTCATCCGTCAAATCAAAGCATTTCATTGCATTAGACCAATAATTAATTATTCTTAATTTAAAACTTTATTTAATATTAGTCTGGCATTATTAAATCCTAATTTTATTGGTCTTATTTAAAATTAAACTTTAATTTAACTATGAACAACCCTTAACGTGTCTCTTTAAAACAATTAAATACTCTAAAACAAAAAACAAAACAAAAAATCAATAAGCGGGTCAATTCAGGAGAGTATAACTACGGGTTCTGTCCAGCTTCTCTCGTCTACGGCCATACCACGTTGAAAACACCAGTTCTCGTCCGATCACTGAAGTTAAGCAACGTCGGGCCCGGTTAGTACTTGAATGGGTGACCGCCTGGGAACACCGGGTGCTGTAGACGCCTTTTTGCCCTGATTCTTCGTGAAAAAATCAATTTTCCGCCAATCAGACCACAGCGCGCACTCTTTTGCACCACTCCAGCTCTGCGCTCGGCCCGTCTCCCCAGGGAATAAGAAACAAAAAGAATTTGAGTAAGCACAAGTATGGGTTCTGTCCACCTTCTCTCGTCTACGGCCACACCACGTTGAAAACACCAGTTCTCGTCCGATCACTGAAGTTAAGCAACGTCGGGCCCGGTCAGTACTTGGATGGGTGACCGCCTGGGAACACCGGGTGCTGTAAACGCCTTTTTAAAACCGCCCCCCCCCCAAAAAAAAATCAATAAGCGGGTCAATTCAGGTAAGTATAACTACGGGTTCTGTCCACGTTCTCTCGTCTACGGCCACACCACGTTGAAAACACCAGTTCTCGTCCGATCACTGAAGTTAAGCAACGTCGGGCCCGGTCAGTACTTGGATGATTGACCGCCTGGGAACATCGGGTGCTGTAGACGCCTTTTTAAAACCGACACACAAAAAAAAATCAATAAGCGGGTCAATTCAGGTAAGTATAACTACGGGTTCTGCCTGCACCTTCTCTCGTCTACGGCCACATCACGTTGAAAACACCAGTTCTTGTCCGATCACTGAAGTTAAGCAACGTCGGGCCCGGTTAGTACTTGGATGGGTGACCGCCTGGGAACATCGGGTGCTATAGACGCCTTTTCAAAACCGACAAAAACCGCCCCAAAAATCAATAAGCGGGTCAATTCCGGTAAGTATAACTACGAGTTCTGTCCACCCCCTCTCGTCTACGGCCATACCACGTTGAAAACACCAGTTCTCGTCCGATCACTGAAGTTAAGCAACGTTGGGCCCGGTCAGTACTTGGACGGGTGACCGCCTGGGAACATCGGGTGCTGTAGGCGCCTTTTTAAAACCGACAAAAAACAAAAAAAAATCAATAAGCGGGTCAATTCAGGTAAGTATAACTACGGGTTCTGTCCACCTTCTCTCGTCTACGGCCACACCACGTTGAAAACATCAGTTCTCGTCCGATCACTGAAGTTAAGCAACGTCGGGCCCGGTCAGTACTTGGATGGGTGACCGCCTGGGAACATCGGGTGCTGTGCTGTGCTTTTTAAAACCGACAAAACCCCCCAAAAAAATCTATAAGCGGGTCAATTCAAGTATGTATAACTACGGGTTCTGTCCACCTTCTCTCGTCTACGGTCATACCATGTTGAAAACACCAGTTCTCGTCCGATCACTCAAGTTAAGCAACGTCGGGCCCGGTTAGTACTAGGATGGGTGACCGCCTGGGAACACCGGGTGTTGTAGACGCATTTTTGCCCTAAACTCATTAATTTACCATTTTGTTGTGAGTGGCTTGTACGTGTCTGATTTCAAAGGGGGGTTGGGCGGCTGAATGGTTAGCACGCGCGCCTGTCATTGAGTTAACTAGCGTGTTTTCGAATGCTCGGTTGTACGTGACAAGGAGTAAGGTCGCCTGTCCAACCTGTCATTTTTAATTTTTTTTCGGCAATTTTCATTTCATTTTCTCATCCGTCTCATTACAGTAATACAAGTTTCGGTTATTTCCCTTTAGTTTTCAGATTATTGTTATGTCTGGGTGCAATGTTTCATACTATATTTAGACTTATAATTTTGCGAGTTTTTGACGAATTTTGATAATTTTTTCTTCTTATCCTTTTATTTAGGATAGTTGATACAATCAATGACACGTGGCGATGAATATGAAAGCTTTCATATCTGCATGGGACAGTAGCAGATCTAGTTATTTTTTTTTTTTGTGTGTTTTCTGCAAATCGGATTTCTCAGAATCTATCCATAGGATCTTTCCGAAATTTTGACCTACCCCCCCAAAAATGGGGTGCGAACCTTGATTAAATATATTTTCAAAACGTTTTACGAATCCGAAATCACCGAATTTTACGAACGAAAAAACTGACAATGCATAGTCGTAACTTTGTTATTTTTTGACCGATTTTACTAATTCTTTTTTCTTTGAGTATCTTGAAACATTTACTTCAAATCTGCAATTTCGGATTTTCGAATTTCGAAAATTCGTCGCTGTCATTTCGAACCGGAAGTTATTACCAATTTGACAACTTCTTTAATAGTTGTGCGCTTTTCGTGAAATTTAGAACGTTAGTAGATCTTGCCAATGCGACTTCAATGATGTCCTTGGAAATTTTCTAAATTATCTCCCCTTTGTGAAATTAAGGATCAAAGTTTTCAAAAAAATCGTCGAAATATAGGTCAGAATGACCTAATTTTTTTTCGAATACTAGAGAAGTAATTACTAATTCGTACACAAAATATGGAGTTTGTCGATCGAACCGGAAGTGCCACCATCTTTAAACGTGAAAAATCAAAAAGGCTTTTTTGCTATTTTACTTACAGACTCGGGAGTTATATTTTCAGAATCCTTGAAGGAATGCCTAAAAATCTGTCGGATCCGAATTTTGATTTCGGTCACGTGATGGTCACCATTTTGAATTGAAAATGAAAAATAGAAGCAATTTGAAGGACCGGGACTTTGGAATACAATAACTCTCCTTCTAATTAAGCTAGAATGTTCAAACTTGGTGTAGACGTTCACTATGTCAATGTCATGATTGAGTTCAAAGATGAGCATTTTCTGCTTAGGGTAAGCAGAGATAAGTATGCTGATTTTTTGATTCTTTAGGGCACGATAACTTCGGTTATAATGAAGGGAGGGCGGTGAAACTTTTATCAATACAGAGTGTAATAGCTAGCCTGTTGTTTGAAATCATTGTATCATTTTTTTTAAATATCAGGGATAGCCGAAAAAAAGAGATTGAAAATCCAAAAAGTCGTATTTTTACAATTTGGAGCATGTTTTTTAGGTCTTTCTCGTAAAGTCAACATACTATTTTTTGGGAACTTCTTCTACAAAGAGTCTTATTGGTAGTGTTTTATATGAAACCATCGATCAACAGTCCAACATATCAGGAGTAGAAGAACAAAAGGATCGAACATTGAATACGGCACCCTTTCATTGTTAAGCGAAACATGCAGCGTGGGTGACTACAATCTACGCATTTAGTCATCGTATAGAGCTTATTCAACAGTATCGAATTCCAACTGCTTAGGGGTATTTTACGTGCACTCCAATGTGTACACGGGACCTTGGTTTTTCGTCCCATCCGAACGACTAGACAGCTGTGCTTGCCAGGCCCTCCGTTCTGCCTCACTGACAAGGGGAACCACGCCGGGAAATCGAGATGAACTTTCTCCGTGCAGAACTTTCAATTCAGGCAAAACGTTTATTGCATACGATTAAGCTGGTCAGTTGGAGCTTATTTTCAAAAGTTTTGTAATAATCGGTTGGTAATTAAAGTACCGTGCACATTAAACTGTTAAAACAGAAAATTTCGCCCGGTTGAAATGTTTCTTGCTATAAGTCAGCAATTTTCCGAATTCAGGGAGGCTGAATGGTTAGCATGTGCGCGCTGTATCGTAACGTCTGTCATTGAGTCATCGGGCGTCGTTTCGATCTCCAGGTTGCACGTGACATGGTGTATGATGTCCAACCTCGTGGGTTTTCTCCGTGTTCTTCGATTTCCTCCCAACGGCTAAAGACCAGTACGAGCAAGGGGAGTTTTTAAATAAAGTTAAAAAAAACATATGTTAGTCCCGAAATGACCTAGTTTGTGTCGAATGGACTTAGGCCGCATTTCTCTCTTTCTTTTTTATTTTTAAAGTTTTGTAATAATCGGTTGGTAATCAAAGGTACTGTAAAAGTGATAAAACAGCAAAATTTGGCCCGGTTGTAATGTTTCTCACTTTAAAGTCAGCAATTTGTCGATTTTAAGGGGCAAACGTTTATTGCGAACGATTAAGGTGGTCAGGGGGAGCTTATTTTCAAAAGTTTTGTAATAATCGGTTGGTAATTAAAGTACCGTGCACATTAAACTGTTAAAACAGAAAATTTCGCCCGGTTGAAATGTTTCTTGCTATAAGTCAGCAATTTTCCGAATTCAGGGAGGCTGAATGGCTGAATGGTTAGCATGTCCGCGCCGTATCGTAACGTCTGTCATTGAGTCAACGGGCGTCGTTTCGATCTTCAGGTTGCACGTGACATGGTGTATGATGTCCAACCTCGTGGGTTTTCTCCGTGTTCTTCAGTTTCCTCCCAACGGCTAAAAACCAGTACGCGCAAGGGGAGTTTTTAAATAAAATTAAAAAAAATATGTTAGTCCCGAAATGACCTAGTTTGTGTCGAATGGACGTTAGGCCGCATTTACTGTAAAAGTGATGAAACAAAAAATTTGGCCCGGTTGTAATGTTTCTCACTTTAAAGTCAGCAATTTGTCGATTTTAAGGGGCAAACGTTTATTGCGAACGATTAAGCTAGTCAGGGGGAGCTTATTTTTAAAAGTTTTGTAATATTCGGTTGATAACTAAAGGTACCGTGCAAATTAAATTGTTAAAATAGAAAATTTGGCCCGGTTGAAATGTTTCTCGCTGTAGGTCAGCAATTTGCCGATTTTAGGGAGGTTGCGTGGCTGAATGGTTAGCACGTGCGCTCTGTATCATAACGTCTGTCATTGAGTCAACTGGCCTTGTTTCGATTTCTTGGTTGTACGTGACAAGGAGTATGGTCGCCTTACCAACCTCGTAGGCCGTAACGCCGCTGACCGGGTAAAATTTCCCTCATTGCACACTTTATGGCGTATGCCCGTCTTCATTAGCCCATTGTAGGAGCAGAACAGTAGGACGTTAAACCCCATTCAATTTCATTTCATTTTCTCTATGTTGCTTATTTATTATAGTGGATAAATATTTTTCTGGTTCTAGCAATTATTTAATTTCTGCATAGAAATCTCTGGCCAGTTTTTTTTATTGCAGAGTGCCATTCTTGTATATTGCAGTCTAAGACCCTTTGTTTAAAACATGCTTAAGAAGTCACGATTTCCTACATATTGGAAACCATAATTATATAACATATCTTGGAAGCCCGATTACAGCTATACAAGTTTCAGTAATTTCCTTTAGTTTAAAGATTATTTTTTGCCCGGGTGCAATGTTTCTCACTACATTTAAATTTGTAACTTTGTGAGTTTTTGACCGATTTTGATATTATGTCTTTATAATTTTCCAAATCTACATATTTAACGTACATATTCAAATAGTTGAGTTCAACCTGATTCAAAAAGTTTTAGTTTTGTTCAAAGTTATCTCATTCATCCCGATTACAGCAACACAAGTATCAGTTATTTCCCTTTAGTTTTCAGATTACTCAATGTTTCATACTATATTTAGACTTGTAACTTCGCGAGTTTTTGACCAATTTTGATAGTTTGTTATTCTTATCCTTTTATTTGAGATACTTGATATAATCGATGACACGTGACGATGAATATGAAAGCTTTCATATCTGCATGGGACAGTAGCAGATCTAGTTAAGCTTTCATATTTCATATGAAAGCTTATTGTTTCTGTTAAGATTATTATTATTTTTTTTTTGTGTTTTTCCTGCAAATCGGATTTCACAGAATCTAACCATAGGATGTTTCTGAAACTTTGACCTACCCCCCCAAAAATGGGTGGTGGCTGTTGATTAAATATATTTTCAAAACGTTTTGCGAATTCGAAATCACCGAATTTTACGAACGAAAAAACTGACAATGCATAGTCGTAACTTTGCTATTTTTTGACCGATTTTACTAATTCTTTTTTCTTTGAATACCTTGAAAAATATCATTTTCATCTGCAATTTCACATTTTCGAATTTCGAAAATTCGTCGCTGTGATTTCGAACCGGAAGTTTAGACCAATTTGACAACTTCTTTAATAGTTGTACGATTTTCGTGAAATTTAGTATATAAGTAGATCTTACCGATGTGAGTTCGAAAATATAATGAGAAATTTTCTAAATTATCTCCCCTTGGTGAAATTAAGGATCAAAGTTTTAAAAAAAATCGTCGAAATATAGGTCAGAATGACCTAAAAAAAAATTTCGGTACTCGACAAATAATTACTGATTCCTACACAAAATATGGAGTTTGTCGATCGAACCGGAAGTGCCACCATCTTGAAACATGAAAAATCCCTAAGGCTTTTTCGCTATTTTACTTACAGACACAGGAGTTATATTTTCTGAATCCTTGAAGGATGGCCCAAAAATCGCAGGGAGCAGAATTTGGTTTAAGGTCAACTGATGGTTGCCATTTTGAAGTGAATATGAAAAGTAGTAGCAATTTGAAGGGCCGAGACTTTGAAACAAAATAACTCTCCTTCTAATTGAGCTAGAATGTTCAATCTTGGTGTAGACGTTCACTAGGTCAATGTCATGATTGAGTGCAAAGATGAGCATTTTCTGCCTAGGGTAAGCAGAGATAAGCATGCTGATGAATTGATTCTTTAGGGCACAATAACTTCGGTTATAATGGAGGGAGGGTGGTGAAACTCTTGTCAATCGAGAGTCTAATAGCTAGCCTGTTGTGTGAAATCATTGTATCATTTTTTTTAAGTATCAGGGATAGCCGAAAAAAAGAGATTGAAAATCCAAAAAGTCGTATTTTTACGATTTGGAGCATGTTTAGAGGTCTTTCTCGTAAAGTCAACACAATATTTTTTGGGAACTTCTTCTACAAAGATTCTTATCGGTAGTTTTTTTTATATGAAACCATCGATCAACAGTCCAAAATATCAGGAGTAGAAGAATAAAAGGATCGAAAATTGAAAACGGCACCCTTTCATTGTTAAGCAAAACATGCAGTGTGGGTGGCTACAATCTGCACATTTAGTCATCGTATAGAGCTTATTCAACAATATCGAATTCCAACTGCTAAGGGATCTTTTACGTGCACTCCAATGTGTACACGGTGGGTGGGGGGACACGCCAGAAAATCGAGATGAACTTTCTCGGCCAATGCAGGGATCGAACACCCGACCTCCTGGCTAGCAGGCCAACGCCTTAGCCACATAGTGTGGACACCCATCGTACATTTCATCCGTCAAATCAAATCATTTCATTGCATTGGAACAATAATTAATTATTCTTAATTTAAAACTTTATTTTGATATTAGTCTGGCATTATTAAATCTCTTTAAAACAATTAAATACAAAAAACAAAAAAAAAATCAATAAGCGGGTCAATTCAGGTAAGTATAACTACGGGTTCTGTCCACCTTCTCTCGTCCACGGCCATACCACGTTGAAAACACCAGTTCTCGTCCGATCACTGAAGTTAAGCAACGTCGGGCCCGGTTAGTACTTGGATGGGTGACCGCCTGGGAACACCGGGTGCTGTAGACGCCTTTTTGCCCTGATTCTTCGTGAAAAAATCAATTTTCCGCCAATCAGACCACAGCGCTTACTCTTTTGCACCACTCCAGCTATCCGCTCGGCCCGTCTCCCCAGGGCAAAAGACACAAAAAGAATTTGAGTAAGCACAAGTATGGGTTCTGTCCACCTTCTCTCGTCTACGGCCACACCACGTTGAAAACACCAGTTCTCGTCCGATCACTGAAGTTAAGCAACGTCGGGCCCGGTCAGTACTTGGATGGGTGACAGCCTGGGAACACCGGGTGCTGTAGACGCCTTTTTAAAACCGACACCCCCCCCCCCAAAAAAAATTAATAAGCGGGTCAATTCAGGTAAGTATAACTACGGGTTCTGTCCACCTTCTCTCGTCTACGGCCACACCACGTTGAAAACACCAGTTCTCGTCCGATCACTGAAGTTAAGCAACGTCGGGCCCGGTCAGTACTTGGATGGGTGACTGCCTGGGAACACCGGGTGCTGTAGACGCCTTTTTAAAACCGACAAAAAACCCCCAAAAAATCAATAAGCGGGTCAATTCAGGTAAGTATAACTACGGGTTCTGTCCACCTTCTCTCGTCTACGGCCACACCACGTTGAAAACACCAGTTCTCGTCAGATCACTGAAGTTAAGCAACATCGGGCCCGATCAGTACTTGGATGGGTGACCGCCTGGGAACACCGGGTGCTGTAGACGCCTTTTTAAAACCGACAAAACCCCCCAAAAAATCAATAAGCGGGTCAATTCAAGTAAGTATAACTACGGGTTCTGTCCACCTTCTCTCGTCTATGGCCATACCATGTTGAAAACACCAGTTCTCGTCCGATCACTGAAGTTAAGCAACGTCGGGCCCGGTTAGTACTTGGATGGGTGACCGCCTGGGAACACCGGGTGCTGTAGACGCCTTTTTGCCCTAAACTCATTAGTTTACCATTTTGTTGTGAGCGGCTTGTTATTCTTCCTATATGACATATTGCACGTTTCTGATTTCAAACGGGGGTTGGGCGGCTGAATGGTTAGCACGCGCGCCTGTACGTGACAAGGAGTAAGGTCGCCTGTCTAACCTGCCATTTTTAATTTTTTTCCGGCAATTTTCATTTCATTTTCTCATCCGTCTCATTACAGCAATACAAATTTCGGTTATTTCCCTTTAGTTTTCAGATTATTGTTATGCCTGGGTGCAATGTTTCATACTATATTTAGACTTGTAATTTTGCGACTTTTTGACCAATTTTGATAATTTTTTCTTCTTATCCTTTTATTTAGGATACTTGATACAATCAATGACACGTGACGATGAATATGAAAGCTTTCATATCTGCATGGGACAGTAGCAGATCTAGTTAAGCTTTCATATTACATATGAAAGCTTATTGTTTCTGTTAAGATTATTATTGTTATTTTTTTTTTGTGTTTTGTCCACAAATCGGATTTCTCAGAATCTAACGATAGGATCGTTCTGAAACTTTTACCTATCCCCCCAAAAATGGGTGGTGGCTGTTGATTAAATATATTTTCAAAACGTTTTACGAATCCGAAATCACCGAATTTTACGAACGAAAAAACTGACAATGCATACTCGTAACTTTGTTATTTTTTGACCGATTTTACTAATTCTTTTTTCTTTGAATACCTTGAAAAAAATCATTTTCATCTGCAGTTTCGCATTTTCCAATTTCGAAAATTCATCGCTGTGATTTCGAACCGGAAGTTTATACCAATTTGAGAACTTCTTTAATAGTTGTACGATTATCATGAAATTTAGTGTATAAGTAGATGCTACCGATGTGTCTTCAAAAATATAATTAAAAATTTTCTAAATTATCTCCCCTTGACGAAATTAAGGATCAAAGTTTTCAAAAAAATCGTCGAAATATAGGTCAGAATGACCTAATTTTTTTTTTTGATACTAGACAAGTAATTACTGATTCGTACACAAAATATGGAGTTTGTCGATCGAACCGGAAGTGCCACCATCTTTAAACGTGAAAAATCAAAAAGGCTTTTTTGTTATTTTACTTACAGACTCGGGAGTTATATTTTCAGAATCCTTGAAGGAATGCCTAAAAATCTGTCGGATCCGAATTTTGATTTCGGTCACGTGATGGTCACCATTTTGAATTGAAAATGAAAAATAGAAGCAATTTGAAGGGCCGGGACTTTGGAACACAATAACTCTCCTTCTAATTAAGCTACAATGTTCAAACTTGGTGTAGACGTTCACTAGGTCAATGTCATGATTGAGTTCAAAGATGAGCATTTTCTGCTTAGGGTAAGCAGAGATAAGCATGCTGATTTGTTGATTCTTTAGGGCACGATAACTTCGGTAATAATGAAGGGAGGGCGATGAAACTTTTGTCAATAGAGACTCTAATAGCTTGCCTGTTGTTTTGAAATCATTGTATCATTTTTTTTAAATATCAGGGATAGCCGAAAAAAAGAGATTGAAAATCCAAAAAGTCGTATTTTTACAATTTGGAGCATGTTTAGAGGTCTTTCTCGTAAAGTCAACATAATATTTTTTGGGAACTTCTTCTACAAAGAGTCTTATTGGTAGTCTTTTATATAAAACCATCGATCAACAGTCCAACATATCAGGAGTAGAAGAACAAAAGGATCGAAAATTGAAAACGGCACCCTTTCATTGTTAAGCGAAACATGCAGTGTGGGTGACTACAATCTACACATTTAGTCATCGTATAGAGCTTATTCAACAGTATCGAATTCCAACTGCTTAGGGATATTTTACGTGCACTCCAATGTCTATACGGGAGCTTGGTTTTTCGTCACATCCGAACGACTAGACAACTGTGCTTGTCAGGCCCTCCGTTCTGTCTCACTGACAACGGGGAACCACGCCGGGAAATCAAGATGAACTTTCTCCGTGCAGAACTTTCAATTCAGGCCAAACGTTTATTGCATACGATTAAGCTGGTCAGTTGGAGCTTATTTTCAAAAGTTTTGTAATAATCGGTTGGAAATTAAAGTACCGTGCACATTAAACTGTTAAAACAGAAAATTTCGCCCGGTTGAAATGTTTCTTGCTATAAGTCAGCAATTTTCCGAATTCAGGGAGGCTGAATGGCTGAATGGTTAGCATGTGCGCGCTGTATCGTAACGTCTGTCATTGAGTCAACGAGCGTCGTTTCGATCTCCAGGTTGCACGTGACATGGTTTATGATGTCCAACCTCGTGGGTTTTCTCCGTGTCCTTCGGTTTCCTCCCAACGGCTAAAGACCAGTAAGCGCAAGGAGAGTTTTTAAATAAAATTAAAAAAACATATGTTAGTCACGAAATGACCTAGTTTGTGTCGAATGGACATTAGGCCGCATTTCTCTCTTTCTCTTTTATTTTTAAAGTTTTGTGATAATCGGTTGGTAATCAAAGGTACTGTAAAAGTGATAAAACAGAAAATTTCGCCCGGTTGTAATGTTTCTCACTTTAAAGTCAGCCATTTTGCCGATTTTAAGGGGCAAACGTTTATTGCGAACGCTTAAGCTGGTCAGGGGGAGCTTATTTTTAAAACTTTTGTAATATTCGGTTGATAACTAAAGGTACCATGCAAATTAAACTGTTAAAATAGAAAATTTGGCCCGGTTGAAATGTTTCTCGCTGTAGGTCAGCAATTTGCCGATTTTAGGGAGGTTGCGTGGCTGAATGGTTAGCACGTGCGTTCTGTATCATAACGTCTGTCATTAAGTCAACTGGCGTTGTTTCGATTTCTTGGTTGTACGTGACAAGGAGTATGGTCGCTGTCCGACCTCGTAGGCCGTAACGCCGCTGCCCGGGTAATATTTCCCTCATTGCACACTTTATGGCATATGCCCGTCTTCATTAGCCCATTTTAGGAGCTGAACAGTAGGACGTTAAACCCCATTCAATCTCATTTCATTTTGTCTATGTTGCTTATTTATTATAGTGGATAAATATTTTTCTGGTTCTAGCAATTATTTAATTTCTGCATAGTAATCTTGCTTTGGCCAGTTTTTTTTATTGCAGAGTGCCATTCTTGTATAATTCAGACTATGATCCTTTGTTTAAAACATGTTTAAGAAGTCGTCACGATTTCCTACTTATAACCAAACATATTGGAAATATTAGTCTGGCATTATTAAATCCTAATTTTATTGGTCTTATTTAAAATTAAACTTTCATTTAACTATGAACAACCCTTAACGTGTCTCTTTAAAACTATTAATTACACTAAAACAGTAGCTCAACCTTTTGACCTAAACTCATTAATTTACCATTTTGTTGTGAGCGACTTCTTATTCTTCCTATATGACATATTGCACGTGTCTGATTTCAAAGGGGGGGGGGTGGCTGAATGGTTAGCACGCGCACCTGTCATTGAGTTAACTAGCGTGTTTTCGAATGCCCGGTTGTACATGACAAGGAGTAAGATCGCCTGTCCAACCTGCCATTTTAAATTTTTTTTCCGCCATTTTCATTTCAATTTCTCATCGTCTCATTACAGTAATACAAGTTTCAGTTATTTCCCTTTAGTTTTCAGATTATTGTTATGCCTGGGTGCAATGTTTCATACTATATTTAGACTTGTAACTTCGCGAATTTTTGACCAATTTTGATAATTTTTTCTTCAATGACACGTGACGATGAATATGAAAGCTTTCATATCTGCATGGGACAGTAGCAGATCTAGTTATTATTATTTTTTTTTTTGTGTGTTTTCTGCAAATCGGATTTCTCAGAATCTATCCATAGGATCTTTCTGAAATTTTGACCTACCCCCCCAAAAATGGGGTGCGAACCTTGATTAAATGTATTTTCAAAACGTTTTACGAATCCGAAATCACCGAATTTTACGAACGAATGCATTTGACCTACAATGCTGTAACTTTGTGACTATTTGATCTATTTTACTAATTCTTTTTTCTTTGAGTATCCTAAGACATTTACTTCAAATCTGCAATTTCGGATTTTCGAATTTCGAAAATTCGTCGCTGTGATTTCGAACCGGAAGTTTACACCAACTCGACAACTTCTTTAGTAGTTGTACGATTTTCATGAAATTTAATATGTAAGTAAACCTTAATCATGCGACTTGAAAAAATACTTTAGAAATTTTCTAAATTATCTCCCCTTGGAGAAATTGAGGATCGAAATTTTCAAAAAAATCGGCGAAATATAGGTCAGAATGACCTAAATTTTTTTTTTGATACTAGACAAGGAATTACTGATTCGTACACAAAATATGGAGTTTGTCGATCGAACCGGAAGTGCCACCATCTTTAAACGTGAAAAATCACTAAGGCTTTTTTGCTATCTTACTTACAGACACGGGAGTTATATTTTCTGAATCCTTGAAGGATGGCCCAAAAATCGTAGGGAGCAGAATTTTGATTTCGGTCATGTGATGGTCACAATTTTGAATTGAAAATGAAAAATAGAAGCAATTTGAAAGGCCCGGACTTCGGAACACAATAACTCTCCTTCTAATTAAGCTAGAATGTTCAAACTTGGTGTAGATGTTCACTAGGTCAATGTTATGATTGAGTTCAAAGATGAGCATTTTCTGCTTAGGGTAAGCCGAGATAAGCATGCTGATTTGTTGATTCTTTAGGGCACGATAACTTCGATTATAATGAAGGGAGGGCGGTGAAACTTTTGTCAATAGAGAGTCTAATGGGTAGCCTGTTGTGTGAAATGATTGTATCATTTTTTTTAAATATCAGGGATAGCCGAAATAAAGAGATTGAAAATCCAAAAAGTCGTATTTTTACAATTTGGAGCATGTTTAGAGGTCTTTCTCGTAAAGTCAACATACTATTTTTTGGGAACTTCTTCTACAAAGAGTCTTATTGGTAGTCTTTTATATGAAACCATCGATCAACAGTCCAACATATCAGGAGTAGAAGAACAAAAGGATCGAACACTGAAAACGGCACCCTTTCTTTGTTGAGCGAAACATGAAGTGTGGGTGACTACAATCTACGCATTTAGTCATCGTATAGAGCTTATTCAACAGTATCGAATTCCAACCGCTTAGGGATATTTTACGTGCACTCCAATGTGTACACGGGACCTTGGTTTTTCGTCCCATCCGAAGGACTAGACAGCTGTGCTTGTCAGGCCCTCCGTTCTGCCTTACTGACAAGGGAACCACGCCGGGAAATCGAGATGAACTTTCTCTGTGCAGAACTTTCAATTCAGGCAAAACGTTTATTGCCAACGATTAAGCTGGTCAGTTGGAGCTTATTTTCAAAAGTTTTGTAATAATCGGTTGGTAATTAAAGTACCGTGCACATTAAACTGTTAAAACAGAAAATTTCGCCCGGTTGAAATGTTTCTTGCTATAAGTCAGCAATTTTCCGAATTCAGGGAGGCTGAATGGCTGAATGGTTAGCATGTCCGCGCCGTATCGTAACGTCTGTCATTGAGTCAACGGGCGTCGTTTCGATCTTCAGGTTGCACGTGACATGGTGTATGATGTCCAACCTCGTGGGTTTTCTCCGTGTTCTTCAGTTTCCTCCCAACGGCTAAAAACCAGTACGCGCAAGGGGAGTTTTTAAATAAAATTAAAAAAAATATGTTAGTCCCGAAATGACCTAGTTTGTGTCGAATGGACGTTAGGCCGCATTTACTGTAAAAGTGATGAAACAAAAAATTTGGCCCGGTTGTAATGTTTCTCACTTTAAAGTCAGCAATTTGTCGATTTTAAGGGGCAAACGTTTATTGCGAACGATTAAGCTGGTCAGGGGGAGCTTATTTTTAAAAGTTTTGTAATATTCGGTTGATAACTAAAGGTACCGTGCAAATTAAATTGTTAAAATAGAAAATTTGGCCCGGTTGAAATGTTTCTCGCTGTAGGTCAGCAATTTGCCGATTTTAGGGAGGTTGCGTGGCTGAATGGTTAGCACGTGCGCTCTGTATTATAACGTCTGTCATTGAGTCAACTGGCCTTGTTTCGATTTCTTGGTTGTACGTGACAAGGAGTATGGTCGCCTTACCAACCTCGTAGGCCGTAACGCCGCTGACCGGGTAAAATTTCCCTCATTGCACACTTTATGGCGTATGCCCGTCTTCATTAGCCCATTGTAGGAGCAGAACAGTAGG
Source organism: Patella ulyssiponensis (assembly GCA_963678685.1). Taxonomy (NCBI): domain Eukaryota; kingdom Metazoa; phylum Mollusca; class Gastropoda; family Patellidae; genus Patella; species Patella ulyssiponensis. The sequence continues at coordinate 92,118,905 of OY783225.1, forward strand.
ACGTTAAACCCCATTCAATTTCATTTCATTTTCTCTATGTTGCTTATTTATTATAGTGGATAAATATTTTTCTGGTTCTAGCAATTATTTAATTTCTGCATAGAAATCTCTGGCCAGTTTTTTTTATTGCAGAGTGCCATTCTTGTATATTGCAGTCTATGACCCTTTGTTTAAAACATGCTTAAGAAGTCGTCACGATTTCCTACATATTGGAAACCATAATTATATAACATATCTTGGAAGCCCGATTACAGCTATACAAGTTTCAGTAATTTCCTTTAGTTTAAAGATTATTTTTTGCCCGGGTGCAATGTTTCTCACTACATTTAAATTTGTAACTTTGTGAGTTTTTGACCGATTTTGATATTATGTCTTTATAATTTTCCAAATCTACATATTTAACGTACATATTCAAATAGTTGAGTTCAACCTGATTCAAAAAGTTTTAGTTTTGTTCAAAGTTATCTCATTCATCCCGATTACAGCAACACAAGTATCAGTTATTTCCCTTTAGTTTTCAGATTACTCAATGTTTCATACTATATTTAGACTTGTAACTTCGCGAGTTTTTGACCAATTTTGATAGTTTGTTATTCTTATCCTTTTATTTGAGATACTTGATATAATCGATGACACGTGACGATGAATATGAAAGCTTTCATATCTGCATGGGACAGTAGCAGATCTAGTATTATTAAGCTTTCATATGTATTACATATGAAAGCTTATTGTTTCTGTTAAAGTTATTATTATTATTATTTTTTTTTTTTGTGTGTTTTCTGCAAATCGGATTTCTCAGAATCTATCCATAGGATCTTTCTGAAATTTTGACCTACCCCCCCCAAAAATGGGGTGCGAACCTTGATTAAATGTATTTTCAAAACGTTTTACGAATCCGAAATCACCGAATTTTACGAACGAAAAAACTGACAATGCATAGTCGTATCTTTGTTATTTTTTGACCGATTTTACTAATTCTTTTTTCTTTGAATACCTTGAAAAAAATCGTTTTCATCTGCAGTTTCACATTTTCGAATTTCGAAAATTCGTCGCTGTGATTTCGAACCGGAAGTTTAGACCAATTTGACAACTTCTTTAATAGTAGTACGATTTTCATGAAATTTAGTATACAAGTAGATCTTATCGATGTGACTTCAAAAATATAATTAGAAATTTTCTAAATTATCTCCCCTTGGTGAAATTAAGGATCAAAGTTTTCAAAAAAATCGTCGAAATATAGGTCAGAATGACCTAAAAAAATTTTTCGATACTCGACAAGTAATTACTGATACCTACACAAAATATGGAGTTTGTCGATCGAACCGGAAGTGCCACCATCTTGAAACATGAAAAATCCCTAAGGCTTTTTTGCTATTTTACTTACAGACACGGGAGTTATATTTTCTGAATCCTTGAAGGATGGCCCAAAAATCGTAGGGAGCAGAATTTTGATTTCGGTCACGTGATGGTCACCATTTTGAATTGAAAATGAAAAGTAGTAGCAATTTGAAGGGCCGAGACTTTGAAACACAATAACTCTCCTTCTAATTGAGCTAGAATGTTCAAACTTGGTGTAGACGTTCACTAGGACAATGTCATGATTGAGTCCAAAGATGAGCATTTTCTGCCTAGGGTAAGCAGAGATGGGCATGCTGATTTGTTGATTCTTTAGGGCACGATAACTTCGGTTATAATGAAGGGAGGGCTGTGAAACTTTTGCCAATAGAGAGTCCAATAGCTAGCCTGTTGTGTGAAATCATTGTATCATTTATTTTAAATATCAGGGATAGGCGAAAAAAAGAGATTGAAAATCCAAAAAGTCGTATTTTTACAATTTGGAGCATGTTTAGAGGTCTTTCTCGTAAAGTCAACTTAATATTTTTTGGGAACTTCTTCTACAAAGAGTCTTATTGGTAGTCTTTCATATAAAGCCATCGATCAACAATCCAACATATCAGGAGTAGAAGAACAAAAGGGTCGAACATTGAAAACGGCATCCTTTCATTGTTAAGCGACACATGCAGTGTGGGTGACTACAATCTACACATTTAGTCATCGTATACAGCTTATTCAACAGTATCGAATTCCAACTGCTTAGGAATATTTTTTTTTCGTCCCATCCGAACGACTAGACAGCTGTGCTTGTCTGGCCCTCCGTTCTGCCTCACTGACAACGGGGAACCACGCCGGGAAATCAAGATGAACTTTTTCCGTGCAGAACTTTCAATTCAGGCCAAACGTTTATTGCATACGATTAAGCTGGTCAGTTGGAGCATAGTTTCAAAAGTTTAGTAATAATCGGTTGGTAATTAAAGTACCGTGCACATTAAACTGTTAAAACAGAAAATTTCGCCCGGTTGAAATGTTTCTTGCTATACGTCAGCAATTTTCCGAATTCAGGGAGGCTGAATGGCTGAATGGTTAGCATGTGCGCGCTGTATCGTAACGTCTGTCATTGAGTCAACGGGCGTCGTTTCGATCTCCAGGTTGCAGGTGACATGGAGTATGATGTCCAACCTCGTGGGTTTTCTCCGTGTCCTTCGGTTTCCTCCCAACGGCTAAAGACCAGTAAGCGCAAGGGGAGTTTTTAAATAAAATTAAAAAACATATGTTAGTCACGAAATGACCTAGTTTGTGTCTAATGGACATTAGGCCGCATTTCTCTCTTTCTCTTTTATTTTTAAAGTTTTGTAATAAACGGTTGGTAATCAAAGGCACTGTAAAAGTGATAAAAGTGGTTGTAATGTTTCTCACTTTAAAGTCAGCAATTTGCCGATTTTAAGGGGCAAACGTTTATTGCGAACGATTAAGCTGGTCAAGGGGAGCTTATTTTTAAAAGTTTTGTAATATTCGGTTGATAACTAAAGGTACCGTGCAAATTAAACTGTTAAAATAGAAAATTTGGCCCGGTTGAACTGTTTCTCGCTGCAGGTCAGCAATTTGCCGATTTTAGGGAGGTTGCGTGGCTGAATAACGTCTGTCTTTGAGTCAACTGGCGTTGTTTCGATTTCTTGGTTGTACGTGACAAGGAGTATGTTCGCCTGTCCAACTTCGTAGGCCGTAACGCCGCTGCCCGGGTAAAGTTTCCCTCATTGCACACTTTATGGCATATGCCCGTCTTCATTAGCCCATTTTAGGAGCAGAACAGTAGGACGTTAAACCCCATTCAATTTTATTTCATTTTCTCTATGTTGCTTATTTATTATAGTGGATAAATATTTTTCTGGTTCTAGCAATTATTTAATTTCTGCATAGAAATCTTGCTTTGGCCAGTTTTTTTATTGCAGAGTGCCATTCTTGTATAATTCAGTCTATGATCCTTTGTTTAAAACATGCTTAAGAAGTCGTCACGATTTCCTACTTATAACCAAACATATTGGAAATATTAGTCTAGCATTATTAAATCCTAATTTTATTGGTCTTATTTAAAATTAAACTTTCATTTAACTATGAACAACCCTTAACGTGTCTCTTTAAAACTATTAAATACTCTAAAACAGTAGCTCAATCTTTTGACCTAAACTCATTAATTTACCATTTTCTTGTGAGCGACTTCTTATTCTTCCTATATGACATATTGCACGTGTCTGATTTCAAAGGGGGGTTGGGTGGCTGAATGGTTAGCACGCGCGCCTGTCATTGAGTTAACTAGCGTGTTTTCAAATGCCCGGTTGTACGTGACAAGGAGTAAGGTCGCCTGTCCAACCTGCCATTTTTAATTTGTTTTTCCCGCCATTTTCATTTCATTTTCTCATCCGTCTCATTACAGTAATACAAGTTTCAGTTATTTCCCTTTAGTTTTCAGATTATTGTTATGCCTGGGTGCAATGTTTCATACTATATTTAGACTTGTAACTTCGAGAGTTTTTGACCAATTTTGATAATTTTTTCTTCTTATCCTTTTATTTAGGATACTTGATACAATCAATGACACGTGACGATGAATATGAAAGCTTTCATATCTGCATGGGACAGTAGCAGATCTAGTATTATTATTATTTTTTTTTTTTGTGTTTTATTCACAAATCGGATTTCTCAGAATCTAACCATAGGATCGTTCTGAAACTTTTACCTATCCCCCCAAAAATGGGTGGTGGCTGTTGATTAAATATATTTTCAAAACGTTTTACGTATCCGAAATCACCGAATTTTACGAACGAATGCATTTGACCTACAATGCTGTAACTTTGTGACTATTTGACCTATTTTACTAAATCTTTTTTCTTTGAGTACCTTGAGACAATTACTATAAATCTGCAGTTTCAGATTTTCGAATTTCGAAAATTCGTCGCTGTGATTTCGAACCGGAAGTTTAGACCAATTTGACAACTTCTTTAATAGTTGTACGATTTTCATGAAATTTAGTATCTAAGTAGATCTTACCGATGTGACTTCAAAAATATAATTAGAAATTTTCTAAATTATCTCCCCTTGACGAAATTAAGGATCAAAATTTTCAAAAAAATCGTCGAAATATAGGTCAGAATGACCTGATTTTTTTTTTGGATACTAGATAAGTAATTACTGATTTGTACACAAAATATGGAGTTTGTCGATTGAACCGGAAGTGCCGCCATATTTAAAAGTGAAAAATCAATAAGGCTTTTTTGCTATTTTACTTACAGACTCGGGAGTTATATTTTCTGAATCCTTGATGGAAGGCCTAAAAAATGTCGCGAATAGAATTTTGATTTCGGTCACGTGATGGTCACCATTTTGAATTGAAAATGAAAAATAGAAGCAATTTGAAGGGTCGGGACTTTGGAACACAATTACTCTCCTTCTAATTAAGCTAGAATGTTCAAACTTGATGTAGACGTTCACTAGGTCAATGTTATGATTGAGTTTAAAGATGAGCATTTTCTGCTTAGGGTAAGCAGAGATAAGCATGCTAATTTGTTGATTCTTTAGGGCACGATAACTTCGGTTATAATGAAGGGAGGGCGGTGAAACTTTTGTCAATAGAGAGTCTAATAGCTAGCCTGTTGTGTGAAATCATTGTATTATTTTTTCTAAATATCAGGGATAGCCGAAAAAAAGAGATTGAAAATCCAAAAAGTCGTATTTTTACAATTTGGAGCATGTTTAGAGGTCTTTCTCGTAAAGTCAACATAATATTTTTTGGGAACTTCTTCTACAAAGAGTCTTATTGGTAGTTTTTTATATGAAACCATCGATCAACAGTCCAACATATCAGGAGTAGAAGAACAAAAGGATCTAACATTGAAAACGGCACCCTTTCATTGTTAAGCGAAACATGCAGTGTGGGTGACTACAATCTACACATTTAGTCATCGTATAGAGCTTATTCAACAGTATCGAATTCCAGCTGCTTAGGGATATTTTACGTACACACCAATGTGTACACGAGACCTTGGTTTTTCGTCCCATCCGAATGACTAGACAGCTGTGCTTGTCAGGCCCTCCGTTCTGCCTCACTGACAAGGGGAACCACGCCGGGAAATCGAGATGAACTTTCTCCGTGCAGAACTTTCAATTCAGGCGAAAAGGTTTATTGCATACAATTAAGCTGGTCAGTTGGAGCTTATTTTCAAAAGTTTTGTAATAATCGGTTGGTAATTAAAGTACCGTGCACATTAAACTGTTAAAACAGAAAATTTCGCCCGGTTGAAATGTTTCTTGCTATAAGTCAGCAATTTTCTGAATTCAGGGAGGCTGAATGGCTGAATGGTTAGCATGTGCGCACTGTATCGTAACGTCTGTCATTGAGTCAACGGGCGTCGTTTCGATCTCCAGATTGCACGTGACATGAAGTATGATGTCCAACCTCGTGGGTTTTCTCCGTGTCCTTCGGTTTCCTCCCAACGGCTAAAGACCTGTAAGCGCAAGGGGAGTTTTTAAATAAAATTAAAAACATATGTTAGTCCCGAAATGACCTAGTTTGTGTCGAATGGACATTAGGCCGCATTTCTCTCTTTCTCTTTTATTTTTAAAGTTTTGTAATAATCGGTTGGTAATCAAAGGTACTGTAAAAGTGATAAAACAGAAAATTTCGCCCGGTTGTAATGTTTCTCACTTTAAAGTCAGCAATTTGCCGATTTTAAGGGGCAAACGTTTATTGCGAACGCTTAAGCTGGTCAGGGGGAGCTTATTTTTAAAAGTTTTGTAATATTCGGTTGATAACTAAAGGTACCGTGCAAATTAAACTGTTACAATAGAAAATTTGGCCCGGTTGAAATGTTTCTCGCTGTAGGTCAGCAATTTGCCGATTTTTGGGAGGTTGCGTGGCTGAATGGTTAGCACGTGCGCACTGTATCATAACGTCTGTCATTGAGTCAACTGGCGTTGTTTCGATTTCTTGGTTGTACGTGACAAGGAGTATGGTCGCCTGCCCAACCTCGTAGGCCGTAACCGCCGCTGCCCGGGTAAAATTTCCCTCATTGCACACTTTATGGCATATGCCCGTCTTCATTAGCCCATTTTAGGAGCATATCTTGGAAGCCCGATTACAGCTATACAAGTTTCAGTTATTTCCCTTTAGTTTAAAGATTATTTTTTTGCCCGGGTGCAATGTTTCTCACTACATTTAAATTTGTAACTTTGTGAGTTTTTGACCGATTTTGATATTATGTCTTTATAATTTTCCAAATCTACATATTTAACGTACATATTCAAACAGTTGAGTTCAACCTGATTCAAAAAGTTTTAGTTTTGTTCAAAGTTATCTCATTTAATTTTTCGATGTTTTCTTACCATTTTCATTTCGTTTTTCTGAAAGTTTTGAAATCGGAAGTCATCCCGATCGCGATTACAGCAACACAAGTATCAGTTATTTCCCTTTAGTTTTCAGATTACTCAATGTTTCATACTATATTTAGACTTGTAACTTCGCGAGTTTTTGACCAATTTTGATAGTTTGTTATTCTTTTCCTTTTATTTGAGATACTTGATATAATCGATGACACGTGACGATGAATATGAAAGCTTTCATATCTGCATGGGACAGTAGCAGATCTAGTTAAGCTTTCATATTACATATGAAAGCTTATTGTTTCTGTTAAGATTATTATTGTTATTTTTTTTTTTGTGTTTTGTCCACAAATCGGATTTCTCAGAATCTAACGATAGGATCGTTCTGAAACTTTTACCTATCCCCCCAAAAATGGGTGGTGGCTGTTGATTAAATATATTTTCAAAACGTTTTACGAATCCGAAATCACCGAATTTTACGAACGAAAAAACTGACAATGCATAGTCGTAACTTTGTTATTTTTTGACCGATTTTACTAATTCTTTTTTCTTTGAATACCTTTAAAAAAATCATTTTCATCTGCAGTTTCACATTTTCGAATTTCGAAAATTCGTCGCTGTGATTTCGAACCGGAAGTTTAGACCAATTTGACAACTTCTTTAATAGTTGTACGATTTTCATGAAATTTAGTATTTAAGTAGATCTTACCGATGTGACTTCAAAAATATAATTAGAAATTTTCTAAATTATCTCCCCTTGACGAAATTAAGGATCAAAATTTTCAAAAAAATCATCGAAATATAGGTCAGAATGACCTGATTTTTTTTTTTGGATACTAGATAAGTAATTACTGATTTGTACACAAAATATGGAGTTTGTCGATCGAACCGGAAGTGCCGCCATATTTAAAAGTGAAAAATCAATAAGGCTTTTTTGCTATTTTACTTACAGACTCGGGAGTTATATTTTCTGAATCTTTGTAGGAAGGCCTAAAAAATGTCGCGAATAGAATTTTGATTTCGGTCACGTGATGGTCACCATTTTGAATTGAAAATGAAAAATAGAAGCAATTTGAAGGGTCGGGACTTTGGAACACAATTACTCTCCTTCTAATTAAGCTAGAATGTTCAAACTTGGTGTAGACGTTCACTAGGTCAATGTTATGATTGAGTTTAAAGATGAGCATTTTCTGCTTAGGGTAAGCAGAGATAAGCATGCTAATTTGTTGATTCTTTAGGGCACGATAACTTCGGTTATAATGAAGGGAGGGCGGTGAAACTTTTGTCAATAGAGAGTCTAATAGCTAGCCTGTTGTGCGAAATCATTGTATTATTTTTTCTAAATATCAGGGATAGCCGAAAAAAAGAGATTGAAAATCCAAAAAGTCGTATTTTTACAATTTGGAGCATGTTTAGAGGTCTTTCTCGTAAAGTCAACATAATATTTTTTGGGAACTTCTTCTACAAAGAGTCTTATTGGTAGTCTTTTATATGAAACCATCGATCAACAGTCCAACATATCAGGAGTAGAAGAACAAAAGGATCGAACATTGAAAACGGCACCCTTTCATTGTTAAGCGAAACATGCAGTGTGGGTGACTACAATCTACACATTTAGTCATCGTATAGAGCTTATTCAACAGTATCGAATTCCAACTGCTTAGGGATATTTTACGTGCACTCCAATGTGTACACGGGACCTTGGTTTTTCGTCCCATCCGAATGACTAGACAGCTGTGCTTGTCAGGCCCTCCGTTCTGCCTCACTGACAAGGGGAACCACGCCGGGAAATCGAGATGAACTTTCTCCGTGCAGAACTTTCAATTCAGGCGAAAACGTTTATTGCATACGATTAAGCTGGTCAGTTGGAGCTTATTTTCAAAAGTTTTGTAATAATCGGTTGGTAATTAAGGTACCGTGCACATTAAACTGTTAAAACAGAAAATTTCGCCCGGTTGAAATGTTTCTTGCTATAAGTCAGCAATTTTCTGAATTCAGGGAGGCTGAATGGCTGAATGGTTAGCATGTGCGCACTGTATCGTAACGTCTGTCATTGAGTCAACGGGCGTCGTTTCGATCTCCAGGTTGCACGTGACATGGTGTATGATGTCCAACCTCGTGGGTTTTCTCCGTGTTCTTCGGTTTCCTCACAACGGCTAAAGACCAGTACGCGCAAGGGGGGTGGGGGGTTTAAATAAAATTTAAAAACATATGTTAGTCCCGAAATGACCTAGTTTGTGTCGAATGGACGTTAGGCCGCATTTCTCTTTTTAAGCTTTCATATTACATATGAAAGCTTATTGTTTCTGTTAAGATTATTATTGTTATTTTTTTTTTGTGTTTTGTCCACAAATCGGATTTCTCAGAATCTAACGATAGGATCGTTCTGAAACTTTTACCTATCCCCCCAAAAATGGGTGGTGGCTGTTGATTAAATATATTTTCAAAACGTTTTACGAATCCGAAATCACCGAATTTTACGAACGAAAAAACTGACAATGCATAGTCGTAACTTTGTTATTTTTTGACCGATTTTACTAATACTTTTTTCTTTGAATACCATGAAAAAAATCATTTTCATCTGAAGTTTCGCATTTTCCAATTTCGAAAATTCGTCGCTGTGATTTCGAACCGGAAGTTTAGACCAATTTGAGAACTTCTTTAATAGTTGTACGATTTTCATGAAATTTAGTGTATAAGTAGATGTTACCGATGTGACTTGAAAAATATAATTAAAAAATTTCTAAATTATCTCCCCTTGACGAAATTAAGGATCAAAGTTTTCAAAAAAATCGTCGAAATATAGGTCAGAATGACCTAATTTTTTTTTTCGATACTAGACAAATAGTTACTGATTCGTACACAAAATATGGAGTTTGTCGATCGAACCGGAAGTGCCACCATCTTTAAACGTGAAAAATCAAAAAGGCTTTTTTGCTATTTTACTTACAGACTCGGGAGTTATATTTTCAGAATCCTTGAAGGAATGCCTAAAAATCTATCGGATCCGAATTTTGATTTCGGTCACGTGATGGTCACCATTTTGAATTGAAAATGAAAAATAGAAGCAATTTGAAGGGCCGGGACTTTGGAACACAATAACTCTCCTTCTTATTAAGCTACAATGTTCAAACTTGGTGTAGACGTTCACTAGGTCAATGTCATGATTGAGTTCAAAGATGAGCATTTTCTGCTTAGGGTAAGCAGAGATAAGCATGCTGATTTATTGATTCTTTAGGGCACGATAACTTCGGTTATAATAAAGGGAGGGCGATGAAACTTTTGTCAATAGAGAGTCTAATAGCTAGCCTGTTGCTTGAAATCATTGTATCATTTTTTTTAAATATCAGGGATAGCCGAAAAAAAGAGATTGAAAATCCAAAAAGTCGTATTTTTACAATTTGGAGCATGTTTAGAGGTCTTTCTCGTAAAGTCAACATAATATTTTTGGGGAACTTCTTCTACAAAGAGTCTTATTGGTAGTCTTTTATATGAAACCATCGATCAACAGTCCAACATATCAGGAGTAGAAGAACAAAAGGATCGAAAATTGAAAACGGCACCCTTACATTGTTAAGCGAAACATGCAGTGTGGGTGACTACAATCTACACATTTAGTCATCGTATAGAGCTTATTCAACAGTATCGAATTCCAACTGCTTAGGGATATTTTACGTGCACTCCAATGTGTACACGGGACCTTGGTTTTTCGTCCCATCCGAACGACTAGACAGCTGTGCTTGTCAGGCCCTCCGTTCTGCCTCACTGACAACGGGGAACCACACCGGGAAATCAAGATGAACTTTCTCCGTGCAGAACTTTCAATTCAGGCCAAACGTTTATTGCATACGATTAAGCTGGTCAGTTGGAGCTTATTTTCAAAAGTTTTGTAATAATCGGTTGGTAATTAAAGTACCGTGCACATTAAACTGTTAAAACAGAAAATTTCGCCCGGTTGAAATGTTTCTTGCTATAAGTCAGCAATTTTCCGAATTCAGGGAGGCTGAATGGCTGAATGGTTAGCATGTGCGCGCTGTATCGTAACGTCTGTCATTGAGTCAACGAGCGTTGTTTCGATCTCCAGGTTGCACGTGACATGAAGGATGATGTCCAACCTCGTGGGTTTTCTCCGTGTCCATCGGTTTCCTCCCAACGGCTAAAGACCAGTAAGCGCAAGGGGAGTTTTTAAATAAAATTAAAAAACATATGTTAGTCACGAAATGACCTAGTTTGTGTCGAATGGACATTAGGCCGCATTTCTCTCTTTCTCTTTTATTTTTAAAGTTTTGTAATGATCGGTTGGTAATCAAAGGTACTGTAAAAGTGATAAAACAGAAAATTTCACCCGGTTGTAATGTTTCTCACTTTAAAGTCAGCAATTTGCCGATTTAAAGGGGCAAACGTTTATTGCGAACGCTTAAGCTGGTCAGGGGGAGCTTTTTTTTAAAAGTTTTGTAATATTCGGTTGATAACTAAAGGTACCGTGCAAATTAAACTGTTAAAATAGAAAATTTGGCCCGGTTGAAATGTTTCTCGCTGTAGGTCAGCAATTTGCCGATTTTAGGGAGGTTGCGTGGCTGAATGGTTAGCACGTGCGCTCTGTATCATAACGTCTGTCATTGAGTCAACTGGCGTTGTTTCGATTTCTTGGTTGTACGTGACAAGGAGTATGGTCGTCTGTCCAACCTCGTAGGCCGTAACGCCGCTGCCCGGGTAAAATTTCCCTCATTGCACACTTTATGGCATATGCCCGTCTTCATTAGCCCATTTTAGGAGCAGAACAGTAGGACGTTAAACCCCATTCAATTTCATTTCATTTTCTCTATGTTGCTTATTTATTATAGTGGATAAATATTTTTCTGGTTCTAGCAATTATTTAATTTCTGCATAGAAATCTTGCTTTGGCCAGTTTTTTTATTGCAGAGTGCCATTCTTGTATAATTCAGTCTATGATCCTTTGGTTAAAACATGCTCAAGAAGTCGTCACGATTTCCTACTTATAATCAAACATATTGGAAATATTAGTCTGGCATTATTAAATCCTAATTTTATTGGTCTTATTTAAAATTAAACTTTCATTTAACTATGAATAACCCTTAACGTGTCTCTTTAAAACTATTAAGTACTCTAAAACAGTAGCTCAACCTTTTGACCTAAACTCATTAATTTACCATTTTGTTGTGAGCGACTTCTTATTCTTCCTATATGACATATTGTGTGTCTGATTTCAAAGGGGGGTTGGGTGGCTGAATGGTTAGCACGCGCGCCTGTCATTGAGTTAACTAGCGTGTTTTCGAATGCCCGGTTGTACATGACAAGGAGTAAGGTCGCCTGTCCAACCTGCCATTTTTAATTTTTTTTCCCGCCATTTTCATTTCGTTTTCTCATCCGTCTCATTACAGTAATACAAGTTTCAGTTATTTCCCTTTAGTTTTCAGATTATTGTTATGCCTGGGTGCAATGTTTCATACTATATTTAGACTTGTAACTTCGCGAGTTTTTGACCAATTTTGTTTGATAATTTTTTCTTCTTATCCTTTTATTTAGGATACTTGATACAATCAATGACACGTGACGATGAATATGAAAGCTTTCATATCTGCATGGGACAGTAGCAGATCTTTCTCTTTTATTTTTAAAGTTTTGTAATAATCGGTTGGTAATCAAAGGTACTGTAAAAGTGATAAAACAGAAAATTTCGCCCGGTTGTAATGTTTCTCACTTTAAAGTCAGCAATTTGCCGATTTTAAGGGGCAAACGTTTATTGCGAACGCTTAAGCTGGTCAGGGGGAGCTTATTTTTAAAAGTTTTGTAATATTCGGTTGATAACTAAAGGTACCGTGCAAATTAAACTGTTACAATAGAAAATTTGGCCCGGTTGAAATGTTTCTCGCTGTAGGTCAGCAATTTGCCGATTTTAGGGAGGTTGCGTGGCTGAATGGTTAGCACGTGCGCTCTGTATCATAACGTCTGTCATTGAGTCAACTGGCGTTGTTTCGATTTCTTGGTTGTACGTGACAAGGAGTATGGTCGCTTGTCCAACCTCGTAGGCCGTAACCGCCGCTGCCCGGGTAAAATTTCCCTCATTGCACACTTTATGGCATATGCCCGTCTTCATTAGCCCATTTTAGGAGCAGAACAGTCGGACGTTAAACCCCATTCAATTTCATTTCATTTTCTCTATGTTGCTTATTTATTATAGTGGATAAATATTTTTCTGGTTCTAGCAATTATTTAATTTCTGCATAGAAATCTTGCTTTGGCCAGTTTTTTTATTACGGAGTGCCATTCTTGTTTAAACAAACATGATCCTTTGTTTAAAACATGCTTAAGAAGTCGTCACGATTTCCTACTTATAACCAAACATATTGGAAATATTAGTCTGGCATTATTAAATCCTAATTTTATTGGTCTTATTTGAAATTAAACTTTCATTTAACTATGAACAACCCTTAACGTGTCTCTTTAAAACTATTAAGTACTCTAAAACAGTAGCTCAACCTTTTGACCTATACTCATTAATTTACCATTTTGTTGTGAGCGACTTCTTATTCTTCCTATATGACATATTGCACGTGTCTGATTTCAAAGGGGGGTTGGGTGGCTGAATGGTTAGCACGCGCGCCTGTCATTCAGTTAACTAGCGTGTTTTCGAATGCCCGGTTGTACGTGACAAGGAGTAAGGTCGCCTGTCCAACCTGCCATTTTTATTTTTTTTTCCCGCCATTTTCATACCATTTTCTCATCCGTCTCATTACAGTAATACAAGTTTCAGTTATTTCCCTTTAGTTTTCAGATTATTGTTATGCCTGGGTGCAATGTTTCATACTATATTTAGACTTGTAACTTCGCGAGTTTTTGACCAATTTTAATAATTTTTTCTTCTTATCCTTTTATTTAGGATACTTGATACAATCAATGACATGTGACGATGAATATGAAAGCTTTCATATCTGCATGGGACAGTAGCAGATCTAGTTAAGCTTTCATATGTATTACATATGAAAGCTTATTGTTTCTGTTAAAGTTATTATTAAGCTTTCATATGTATTACATATGAAAGCTTATTGTTTCTGTTAAAGTTATTATTAAGCTTTCATATGTATTACATATGAAAGCTTATTGTTTCTGTTAAAGTTATTATTATTATTTTTTTTTTTTGTGTGTTTTCTGCAAATCGGATTTCTCAGAATCTATCCATAGGATCTTTCTAAAATTTTGACCTACCCCCCCAAAAATGGGGTGCGAACCTTGATTAAATGTATTTTCAAAACGTTTTACGAATCCGAAATCACCGAATTTTACGAACGAATGCATTTGACCTACAATGCTGTAACTTTGTGACTATTTGATCTATTTTACTAATTCTTTTTTCTTTGAGTATCCTAAGACATTTACTTCAAATCTGCAATTTCGGATTTTCGAAATTCGAAAATTCGTCGCTGTGATTTCGAACCGGAAGTTTACACCAACTCGACAACTTCTTTAGTCGTTGTACGATTTTCATGAAATTTAATATGTAAGTAGACCTTAATGATGCGACTTGAAAAATGACTTTAGAAATTTTCTAACTTATCTCCCCTTGGTGAAATTAAGGATCAAAATTTTCAAAAAAATCGTCGAAATATAGGTCAGAATGACCTAGTTTTTTTTTTCGATACTAGACAAGGAATTACTGATTCGTACACAAAATATGGAGTTTGTCGATCGAACCGGAAGTGCCACCATCTTTAAACGTGAAAAATCAATAAGGCTTTTTTGCTATTTTACTTACAGACTCGGGAGTTATATTTTCTGAATCCTTGTAGGAAGGCCTAAAAAATGTCGCGAATGGAATTCTGATTTAGGTCATCCCGGAGTCACCATTTTGAATTGAAAATGAAAAATAGAAGCAATTTGAAGGGCCGAGACTTTGGAGCACAATAACTCTCATTCTAATTAAGCTAGAATGTTCAAACTTGTTGTAGACGTTCACTAGGTCAATGTTATGATTGAGTTCAAAGATGAGCATTTTCTGCTTAGGGTAAGCAGAGATAAGCATGCTGATTTGTTGATTCTTTAGGGCACGATAACTTTGGTTATAATGAAGGGAGGGCGGTGAAACTTTTGTCAATAGAGAGTCTAATAGCTAGCCTGTTGTGTGAAATCATTGTATCATTTTTTTTAAATATCAGGGATAGCCGAAAAAAAGAGATTGAAAATCCAAAAAGTCGTATTTTTACAATTTGGAGCATGTTTAGAGGTCTTTCTCGTAAAGTCAACATACTATTTTTTGGGAACTTCTTCTACAAAGAGTCTTATTGGTAGTCTTTTATATGAAACCATCGATCAACAGTCCAACATATCAGGAGTAGAAGAACAAAAGGATCGAACATTGACAACGGCACCCTTTCATTGTTAAGCGAAACATGCAGTGTGGGTGACTACAATCTACGCATTTAGTCATCGTATAGAGTTTATTCAACAGTATCGAATTCCAGCTGCTTAGGGATATTTTACGTGCACTCCAATATGTACACGGGACCTTGGTTTTTCGTCCCATCCGAAGGACTAGACAGCTGTGCTTGTCAGGCCCTCCGTTCTGCCTCACTGACAAGGGGAACCACGCCGGGAAATCGAGATGAACTTTTTCCGTGCAGAACTTTCAATTCAGGCAAAACGTTTATTGCATACGATTAAGCTGGTCAGTTGGAGCTTATTTTCAAAAGTTTTGTAATAATCGGTTGGTAATTAAAGTACCGTGCACATTAAACTGTTAAAACAGAAAATTTCGCCCGGTTGAAATGTTTCTTGCTATAAGTCAGCAATTTTCCGAATTCAGGGAGGCTGGATGGCTGAATGGTTAGCATGTGCTCGCTGTATCGTAACGTTTGTCATTGAGTCAACGGGCGTCGTTTCGATCTCCAGGTTGCACGTGACATGGTGTATGATGTCCAACCTCGTGGGTTTTCTCCGTGTTCTTCGGTTTCCTCCCAACGGCTTAAGACCAGTACGTGCAAGGGGAGTTTTTAAATAAAATTAAAAAACATATGTTAGTCCCAAAATGACCTAGTTTGTGTCGAATGGACGTTAGGCCGCATTTCTCTCTTTCTCTTTTTAAAGTTTTGTAATAATCGGTTGGTAATCAAAGGTACTGTTAAAGTGATAAAACAGAAAATTTGGCCCGGTTGTAATGTTTCTCACTATAAAGTCAGCAATTTGTCGATTTTAAAGGGCAAACGTTGATTGCGAACGATTAAGCTGGTCAGGGGGAGCTTATTTTTAAAAGTTTTGTAATATTCGGTTGATAACTAAAGGTACCGTGCAAATTAAACTGTTAAAATAGAAAATTTGGCCCGGTTGAAATGTTTCTCGCTGTAGGTCAGCAATTTGCCGATTTTAGGGAGGTTGCGTGGCTGAATGGTTAGCACGTGCGCTCTGTATCATAACGTCTGTCATTGAGTCAACTGGCCTTGTTTCGATTTCTTGGTTGTACGTGACAAGGAGTATGGTCGCCTTACCAACCTCGTAGGCCGTAACGCCGCTGCCCGGGTAAAATTTCCCTCATTGCACACTTTATGGCGTATGCCCGTCTTCATTAGCCCATTGTAGGAGCAGAACAGTAGGACGTTAAACCCCATTCAATTTCATTTCATTTTCTCTATGTTGCTTATTTATTATAGTGGATAAATATTTTTCTGGTTCTAGCAATTATTTAATTTCTGCATAGAAATCTCTGGCC
Source organism: Patella ulyssiponensis (assembly GCA_963678685.1). NCBI lineage: Eukaryota > Metazoa > Mollusca > Gastropoda > Patellidae > Patella > Patella ulyssiponensis. The sequence continues at coordinate 92,135,337 of OY783225.1, forward strand.
AGTTTTTTTTATTGCAGAGTGCCATTCTTGTATATTGCAGTCTATGACCCTTTGTTTAAAACATGCTTAAGAAGTCGTCACGATTTCCTACTTATAACCAAACATATTGGAAACCATAATTATATAACATATCTTGGAAGCCCGATTACAGCTATACAAGTTTCAGTTATTTCCCTTTAGTTTAAAGATTATTTTTTTGCCCGGGTGCAATGTTTCTCACTACATTTAAATTTGTAACTTTGTGAGTTTTTGACCGATTTTGATATTATGTCTTTATAATTTTCCAAATCTACATATTTAACGTACATATTCAAACAGTTGAGTTCAACCTGATTCAAAAAGTTTTAGTTTTGTTCAAAGTTATTTCACTTAATTTTTCAATGTTTTCTTACCATTTTCATTTCATTTTTCTGAAATTTTTGAAATCGGAAGTCATCCCGATTACAGCAACACAAGTATCAGTTATTTCCCTTTAGTTTTCAGATTACTCAATGTTTCATACTATATTTAGACTTGTAACTTCGCGAGTTTTTGACCAATTTTGATAGTTTGTTATTCTTATCCTTTTATTTGAGATACTTGATATAATCGATGACACGTGACGATGAATATGAAAGCTTTCATATCTGCATGGGACAGTAGCAGATCTAGTTAAGCTTTCATATTACATATGAAAGCTTATTGTTTCTGTTAAGATTATTAAGCTTTCATATTACATATGAAAGCTTATTGTTTCTGTTAAGATTATTATTGTTATTTTTTTTTTGTGTTTTGTCCACAAATCGGATTTCTCAGAATCTAACCATAGGATCGTTCTGAAACTTTTACCTATCCCCCCAAAAATGGGTGGTGGCTGTTGATTAAATATATTTTCAAAACGTTTTACGAATCCGAAATCACCGAATTTTACGAACGAAAAAACTGACAATGCATAGTCGTAACTTTGTTATTTTTTGACCGATTTTACTAATTCTTTTTTCTTTGAATACCTTGAAAAAAATCATTTTCATCTGCAGTTTCGCATTTTCCAATTTCGAAAATTCGTCGCTGTGATTTCGAACCGGAAGTTTAGACCAATTTGAGAACTTCTTTAATAGTTGTACGATTTTCATGAAATTTAGTGTATAAGTAGATGTTACCGATGTGACTTCAAAAATATAATTATAAATTTTCTAAATTATCTCCCCTTGACGAAATTAAGGATCAAAGTTTTCAAAAAAATCGTCGAAATATATGTCAGAATGACCTAATTTTTTTCTTTGATACTAGACAAGTAATTACTGATTCGTACACAAAATATGGAGTTTGTCGATCGAACCGGAAGTGCCACCATCTTTAAACGAGAAAAATCAAAAAGGCTTTTTTGCTATTTTACTTACAGACTCGGGAGTTATATTTTCAGAATCCTTGAAGGAATGCCTAAAAATCTGTCGGATCCGAATTTTGATTTCGGTCACGTGATGGTCACCATTTTGAATTGAAAATGAAAAATATAAGCAATTTGAAGGGCCGGGACTTTGGAATACAATAACTCTCCTTCTAATTAAGCTAGAATGTTCAAACTTCTTGTAGACTTTCACTAGGTCAATGTCATGATTGAGTTCAAAGATGAGCATTTTCTGCTTAGGGTAAGCAGAGATAAGCATGCTGATTTGTTGATTCTTTAGGGCACGATAACTTCGGTTATAATGAAGGGAGGGCGGAGAAACTTTTGTCAATAGAGAGTCTAATAGCTAGCCTGTTGTTTGAAATCATTGTATCATTTTTTTTAAATATCAGGGATAGCCGAAAAAAAGAGATTGAAAATCCAAAAAGTCGTATTTTTACAATTTGGAGCATGTTTAGAGGTCTTTCTCGTAAAGTCAACATAATATTTTTTGGGAACTTCTTCTACAAAGAGTCTTATTGGTAGTCTTTTATATGAAACCATCGATCAACAGTCCAACATATCAGGAGTAGAAGAACAAAAGGATCGAAAATTGAAAACGGCACCCTTTCATTGTTAAGTGAAACATGCAGTGTGGGTGACTACAATCTACACATTTAGTCATCGTATAGAGCTTATTCAACAGTATCGAATTCCAGCTGCTTAGGGATATTTTACGTGCACTCCAATGTGTACACGGGACCTTGGTTTTTCGTCCCATCCGAACGACTAGACAGCTGTGCTTGTCAGGCCCTCCGTTCTCCCTCACTGACAACGGGGAACCACGCCGGGAAATCAAGATGAACTTTCTCCGTGCAGAACTTTCAATTCAGGCCAAACGTTTATTGCATACGATTAAGCTGGTCAGTTGGAGCTTATTTTCAAAAGTTTTGTAATAATCGGTTGGTAATTAAAGTACCGTGCACATTAAACTGTTAAAACAGAAAATTTCGCCCGGTTGAAATGTTTCTTGCTATAAGTCAGCAATTTTCCGAATTCAGGGAGGCTGAATGGTTAGCATGTGCGCGCTCTATCGTAACGTCTGTCATTGAGTCAATGGGCGTCGTTTCGATCTCCAGGTTGCACGTGACATGAAGTATGATGTCCAACCTCGTGGGTTTTCTCCGTGTTCTTCGGTTTCCTCCCAACGGCTAAAGACCAGTAAGCGCAAGGGGAGTTTTTAAATAAAATTAAAAAACATATGTTAGTCACGAAATGACCTAGTTTGTGTCGAATGGGCATTAGGCCGCATTTCTCTCTTTCTCTTTTATTTTTAAAGTTTTGTAATAATCGGTTGGTAATCAAAGGTACTGTACAAGTGATAAAACAGAAAATTTCGCCCGGTTGTAATGTTTCTCACTTTAAAGTCAGCAATTTGCCGATTTTAAGGGGCAAACGTTTATTGCGAACGCTTAAGCTAGTCAGGGGGAGCTTATATTTAAAAGTTTTGTAATATTCGGTTGATAACTAAAGGTACCGTGCAAATTAAACTGTTAAAATAGAAAATTTGGCCCGGTTGAAATGTTTCTCACTGTAGGTCAGCAATTTGCCGATTTTAGGGAGGTTGCGTGGCTGAATGGTTAGCACGTGCGCTCTGTATCATAACGTCTGTCATTGAGTCAACTGGCGTTGTTTCGATTTCTTGGTTGTACGTGACAAGGAGTATGGTCGCCTGTCCAACCTCGTAGGCCGCAACGCCGCTGCCCGGGTAAAATTTCCCTCATTGCACACTTTATGGCATATGCCCGTCTTCATTAGCCCATTTTAGGAGCAGAACAGTAGGACGTTAAACCCCATTGAATTTCATTTCATTTTGTCTATGTTGCTTATTTATTATAGTGGATAAATATTTTTCTGGTTCTAGCAATTATTTAATTTCTGCATAGAAATCTTGCTTTGGCCAGTTTTTTTATTGCAGAGTGCCATTCTTGTAAAATTCAGTCTATGATCTTTTGTATAAAACATGCTTAAGAAGTCGTCACGATTTCCTACTTAAAACCAAACATATTGGAAATATTAGTCTGGCATTATTAAATCCTAATTTTATTGGTCTTATTTAAAATTAAACTTTCATTTAACTATGAACAACCCATAACGTGTCTCTTTAAAACAAATAAATACTCTAAAACAGTAGCTCAACCCTTTGACCTAAACTCATTAATTTACGATTTTGTTGTGAGCGACTTGTTATTCTCTCTATATGACATATTGCACGTGTCTGATTTCAAAGGGGTGGGGTGGCTGAATGGTTAGCACGCGCGCCTGTCATTGAGTTAACTAGCGTGTTTTCGAATGCCCGGTTGTACGTGACAAGGAGAAAGGTCGCCTGTCCAACCTGCCATTTTTAATTTTTTTTCCCGCCATTTTCATTTCATTTTCTCATCCGTCTCATTACAGTAATACAAGTTTCAGTTATTTCCCTTTAGTTTTTAGATTATTGTTATGCCTGGGTGCAATGTTTCATACTATATTTATACTTGTAACTTCGCGAGTTTTTGACCAATTTTGATAATTTTTTCTTCTTATCCTTTTATTTAGGATACTTGATACAATCAATGACACGTGACGATGAATATGAAAGCTTTCATATCTGCATGGGACAGTAGCAGATCTAGTTATTGTTATTTTTTTTTTGTGTTTTGTCCACAAATCGGATTTCTCAGAATCTAACCATAGGATCGTTCTGAAACTTTTACCTATCCCCCCAAAAATGGGTGGTGGCTGTTGATTAAATATATTTTCAAAACGTTTTACGAATCCGAAATCACCGAATTTTACGAACGAAAAAACTGACAATGCATAGTCGTAACTTTGTTATTTTTTGACCGATTTTACTAATTCTTTTTTCTTTGAATACCTTGAAAAAAATCATTTTCATCTGCAGTTTCGCATTTTCCAATTTCGAAAATTCGTCGCTGTGATTTCGAACCGGAAGTTTAGACCAATTTGAGAACTTCTTTAATAGTTGTACGATTTTCATGAAATTTAGTGTATAAGTAGATGTTACCGATGTGACTTCAAAAATATAATTATAAATTTTCTAAATTATCTCCCCTTGACGAAATTAAGGATCAAAGTTTTCAAAAAAATCGTCGAAATATATGTCAGAATGACCTAATTTTTTTCTTTGATACTAGACAAGTAATTACTGATTCGTACACAAAATATGGAGTTTGTCGATCGAACCGGAAGTGCCACCATCTTTAAACGAGAAAAATCAAAAAGGCTTTTTTGCTATTTTACTTACAGACTCGGGAGTTATATTTTCAGAATCCTTGAAGGAATGCCTAAAAATCTGTCGGATCCGAATTTTGATTTCGGTCACGTGATGGTCACCATTTTGAATTGAAAATGAAAAATATAAGCAATTTGAAGGGCCGGGACTTTGGAATACAATAACTCTCCTTCTAATTAAGCTAGAATGTTCAAACTTCTTGTAGACTTTCACTAGGTCAATGTCATGATTGAGTTCAAAGATGAGCATTTTCTGCTTAGGGTAAGCAGAGATAAGCATGCTGATTTGTTGATTCTTTAGGGCACGATAACTTCGGTTATAATGAAGGGAGGGCGGAGAAACTTTTGTCAATAGAGAGTCTAATAGCTAGCCTGTTGTTTGAAATCATTGTATCATTTTTTTTAAATATCAGGGATAGCCGAAAAAAAGAGATTGAAAATCCAAAAAGTCGTATTTTTACAATTTGGAGCATGTTTAGAGGTCTTTCTCGTAAAGTCAACATAATATTTTTTGGGAACTTCTTCTACAAAGAGTCTTATTGGTAGTCTTTTATATGAAACCATCGATCAACAGTCCAACATATCAGGAGTAGAAGAACAAAAGGATCGAAAATTGAAAACGGCACCCTTTCATTGTTAAGTGAAACATGCAGTGTGGGTGACTACAATCTACACATTTAGTCATCGTATAGAGCTTATTCAACAGTATCGAATTCCAGCTGCTTAGGGATATTTTACGTGCACTCCAATGTGTACACGGGACCTTGGTTTTTCGTCCCATCCGAACGACTAGACAGCTGTGCTTGTCAGGCCCTCCGTTCTCCCTCACTGACAACGGGGAACCACGCCGGGAAATCAAGATGAACTTTCTCCGTGCAGAACTTTCAATTCAGGCCAAACGTTTATTGCATACGATTAAGCTGGTCAGTTGGAGCTTATTTTCAAAAGTTTTGTAATAATCGGTTGGTAATTAAAGTACCGTGCACATTAAACTGTTAAAACAGAAAATTTCGCCCGGTTGAAATGTTTCTTGCTATAAGTCAGCAATTTTCCGAATTCAGGGAGGCTGAATGGTTAGCATGTGCGCGCTCTATCGTAACGTCTGTCATTGAGTCAATGGGCGTCGTTTCGATCTCCAGGTTGCACGTGACATGAAGTATGATGTCCAACCTCGTGGGTTTTCTCCGTGTTCTTCGGTTTCCTCCCAACGGCTAAAGACCAGTAAGCGCAAGGGGAGTTTTTAAATAAAATTAAAAAACATATGTTAGTCACGAAATGACCTAGTTTGTGTCGAATGGGCATTAGGCCGCATTTCTCTCTTTCTCTTTTATTTTTAAAGTTTTGTAATAATCGGTTGGTAATCAAAGGTACAGTACAAGTGATAAAACAGAAAATTTCGCCCGGTTGTAATGTTTCTCACTTTAAAGTCAGCAATTTGCCGATTTTAAGGGGCAAACGTTTATTGCGAACGCTTAAGCTAGTCAGGGGGAGCTTATATTTAAAAGTTTTGTAATATTCGGTTGATAACTAAAGGTACCGTGCAAATTAAACTGTTAAAATAGAAAATTTGGCCCGGTTGAAATGTTTCTCACTGTAGGTCAGCAATTTGCCGATTTTAGGGAGGTTGCGTGGCTGAATGGTTAGCACGTGCGCTCTGTATCATAACGTCTGTCATTGAGTCAACTGGCGTTGTTTCGATTTCTTGGTTGTACGTGACAAGGAGTATGGTCGCCTGTCCAACCTCGTAGGCCGCAACGCCGCTGCCCGGGTAAAATTTCCCTCATTGCACACTTTATGGCATATGCCCGTCTTCATTAGCCCATTTTAGGAGCAGAACAGTAGGACGTTAAACCCCATTGAATTTCATTTCATTTTGTCTATGTTGCTTATTTATTATAGTGGATAAATATTTTTCTGGTTCTAGCAATTATTTAATTTCTGCATAGAAATCTTGCTTTGGCCAGTTTTTTTATTGCAGAGTGCCATTCTTGTAAAATTCAGTCTATGATCTTTTGTATAAAACATGCTTAAGAAGTCGTCACGATTTCCTACTTAAAACCAAACATATTGGAAATATTAGTCTGGCATTATTAAATCCTAATTTTATTGGTCTTATTTAAAATTAAACTTTCATTTAACTATGAACAACCCATAACGTGTCTCTTTAAAACAAATAAATACTCTAAAACAGTAGCTCAACCCTTTGACCTAAACTCATTAATTTACGATTTTGTTGTGAGCGACTTGTTATTCTCTCTATATGACATATTGCACGTGTCTGATTTCAAAGGGGTGGGGTGGCTGAATGGTTAGCACGCGCGCCTGTCATTGAGTTAACTAGCGTGTTTTCGAATGCCCGGTTGTACGTGACAAGGAGAAAGGTCGCCTGTCCAACCTGCCATTTTTAATTTTTTTTCCCGCCATTTTCATTTCATTTTCTCATCCGTCTCATTACAGTAATACAAGTTTCAGTTATTTCCCTTTAGTTTTTAGATTATTGTTATGCCTGGGTGCAATGTTTCATACTATATTTATACTTGTAACTTCGCGAGTTTTTGACCAATTTTGATAATTTTTTCTTCTTATCCTTTTATTTAGGATACTTGATACAATCAATGACACGTGACGATGAATATGAAAGCTTTCATATCTGCATGGGACAGTAGCAGATCTAGTTATTATTAAGCTTTCATATGTATTACATATGAAAGCTTATTGTTTCTGTTAAAGTTATTATTATTATTTTTTTTTTTTGTGTGTTTTCTGCAAATCGGATTTCTCAGAATCTATCCATAGGATCTTTCCGAAATTTTGACCTACCCCCCCAAAAATGGGGTGCGAACGTTGATTAAATATATTTTCAAAACGTTTTACGAATCCGAAATCACCGAATTTTACGAACGAAAAAACTGACAATGCATAGTCGTAACTTTGTTATTTTTTGACCGATTTTACTAATTCTTTTTTCTTTGAATACCTTGAAAAAAATCATTTTCATCTGCAGTTTCACATTTTCGAATTTCGAAAATTCGTCGCTGTGATTTCGAACCGGAAGTTTAGACCAATTTGACAACTTCTTTAATAGTTGTACGATTTTCATGAAATTTAGTATACCTGTAGATCTTACCGATGTGACTTCAAAACTATAATTAGAAATTTTCTAAATTATCTCCCCTTGTTGAAATTAAGGATCAAAGTTTTCAAAAAAATCGTCGAAATATAGGTCAGAATGACCTAATTTTTTTTTTCGATACTAGACAAGGAATTACTGATTCGTACACAAAATATGGAGTTTGTCGATCGAACCGGAAGTGCCTTCATCTTGAAACATGAAAAATCCCTAAGGCTTTTTTGCTATCTTACTTACAGACACGGGAGTTATATTTTCTGAATCCTTGAAGGATGGCCCGAAAATCGTAGGGAGCAGAATTTTGATTTCGGTCATGTGATGGTCACAATTTTGAATTGAAAATGAAAAATAGAAGCAATTTGAAAGGCCCGGACTTCGGAACACAATAACTCTCCTTCTAATTAAGCTAGAATGTTCAAACTTGGTGTAGACGTTCACTAGGTCAATGTTATGATTGAGTTCAAAGATGAGCATTTTCTGCTTAGGGTAAGCAGAGATAAGCATGCTGATTTGTTGATTCTTTAGGGCACGATAACTTCGGTTATAATGAAGGGAGGGCGGTGAAACTTTTGTCAATAGAGAGTCTAATAGGTAGCCTGTTGTGTGAAATGATTGTATCATTTTTTTTAAATATCAGGGATAGCCGAAAAAAAGAGATTGAAAATCCAAAAAGTCGTATTTTTACAATTTGGAGCATGTTTAGAGGTCTTTCTCGTAAAGTCAACATACTATTTTTTGGGAACTTCTTCTACAAAGAGTCTTATTGGTAGTCTTTTATATGAAACCATCGATCAACAGTCCAACATATCAGGAGTAGAAGAACAAAAGGATCGAACATTGAAAATGGCACCCTTTCATTGTTGAGCGAAACATGAAGTGTGGGTGACTACAATCTACGCATTTAGTCATCGTATAGAGCTTATTCAACAGTATCGAATTCCAACTGCTTAGGGATATTTTACGTGCACTCCAATGTGTACACGGGACCTTGGTTTTTCGTCCCATCCGAAGGACTAGACAGCTGTGCTTGTCAGGCCCTCCGTTCTGCCTTACTGACAAGGGAACCACGCCGGGAAATCGAGATGAACTTTCTCGGTGCAGAACTTTCAATTCAGGCAAAACGTTTATTGCATACGATTAAGCTGGTCAGTTGGAGCTTATTTTCAAAAGTTTTGTAATAATCGGTTGGTAATTAAAGTACCGTGCACATTAAACTGTTAAAACAGAAAATTTCGCCCGGTTGAAATGTTTCTTGCTATAAGTCAGCAATTTTCCGAATTCAGGAAGGCTGGATGGCTGAATGGTTAGCATGTGCTCGCTGTATCGTAACCTTTGTCATTGAGTCAACGGGCGTCGTTTCGATCTCCAGGTTGCACGTGACATGGTGTATGATGTCCAACCTCGTGGGTTTTCTCCGTGTTCTTCGGTTTCCTCCCAACGGCTAAAGACCAGTACGTGCAAGGGGAGTTTTTAAATAAAATTAAAAAACATATGTTAGTCCCGAAATGACCTAGTTTGTGTCGAATGGACGTTAGGCCGCATTTCTCTCTTTCTCTTTTTAAAGTTTTGTAATAATCGGTTGGTAATCAAAGGTACTGTTAAAGTGATAAAACAGAAAATTTGGCCCGGTTGTAAAGTTTCTCACTTTAAATTCAGCAATTTGTCGATTTTAAGGGGCAAACGTTTATTGCGAACGATTAAGCTGGTCAGGGGGAGCTTATTTTTAAAAGTTTTGTAATATTCGGTTGATAACTAAAGGTACCGTGCAAATTAAACTGTTAAAATAGAAAATTTGGCCCGGTTGAAATGTTTCTCGCTGTAGGTCAGCAATTTGCCGATTTTAGGGAGGTTGCGTGGCTGAATGGTTAGCACGTGCGCTCTGTATCATAACGTCTGTCATTGAGTCAACTGTCCTTGTTTCGATTTCTTGGTTGTACGTGACAAGGAGTATGGTCGCCTTACCAACCTCGTAGGCCGTAACGCCGCTGCCCGGGTAAAATTTCCCTCATTGCACACTTTATGGCGTATGCCCGTCTTCATTAGCCCATTGTAGGAGCAGAACAGTAGGACGTTAAACCCCATTCAATTTCATTTCATTTTCTCTATGTTGCTTATTTATTATAGTGGATAAATATTTTTCTGGTTCTAGCAATTATTTAATTTCTGCATAGAAATCTCTGGCCAGTTTTTTTTTTATTGCAGAGTGCCATTCTTGTATATTGCAGTCTATGACCCTTTGTTTAAAACATGCTTAAGAAGTCGTCACGATTTCCTACTTATAACCAAAGATATTGGAAACCATAATTATATAACATATCTTGGAAGCCCGATTACAGCTATACAAGTTTCAGTTATTTCCCTTTAGTTTAAAGATTATTTTTTTGCCCGGGTGCAATGTTTCTCACTACATTTAAATTTGTAACTTGTGAGTTTTTGACAGATTTTGATATTATGTCTTTATAATTTTCCAATTCTACATATTTAACGTACATATTCAAACAGTTGAGTTCAACCTGATTCAAAAAGTTTTAGTTTTGTTCAAAGTTATCTCATTCATCCCGATTACAGCAACACAAGTATCAGTTATTTTCCTTTAGTTTTCAGATTACTCAATGTTTCATGCTATATTTAGACTTGTAACTTCGCGAGTTTTTGACCAATTTTGATAGTTTGTTATTCTTATCCTTTTATTTGAGATACTTGATATAATCGATGACACGTGACGATGAATATGAAAGCTTTCATATCTGCATGGGACAGTAGCAGATCTAGTTATTATTTTTTTTTTTTGTGTATTTTCTGCAAATCGGATTTCTCAGAATCTAACCATGGGATCTTTCTGAAACTTTGACCTACCCCCCCAAAAATGGGGTGCGAACGTTGTTTAAATATATTTTCAAAACGTTTTACGAATCCGAAATCACCGAATTTTACGAACGAAAAAACTGATAATGCATAGTCGTAACTTTGTTATTTTTTGACCGATTTTACTAATTCTTTTTTCTTTGAATACCTTGAAAAAAATCGTTTTTATCTGCAGTTTCACATTTTCGAATTTCGAAAATTCGTCGCTGTGATTTCGAACCGGAAGTTTAGACCAATTTGACAACTTCTTTAATAGTTGTACGATTTTCATGAAATTTAGTATACAAGTAGATCTTACCGATGTGACTTCAAAAATATAATTAGAAATTTTCTAAATTATCTCCCCTTGGTGAAATTAAGGATCAAATTTTTCAAAAAAATCGTCGAAATATAGGTCAGAATGACCTAAAAAAAATTTTCGATACTCGACAAGTAATTACTGATTCCTACACAAAATATGGAGTTTGTCGATCGTACCGGAAGTGCCACCATCTTGAAACATGAAAAATCCCTAAGGCTTTTTTGCTATTTTACTTACAGACACGGGAGTTATATTTTCTGAATCCTTGAAGGATGGGCCAAAAATCGTAGGGAGCAGAATTTTGATTTCGGTCACGTGATGGTCACCATTTTGAATTGAAAATGAAAAGTAGTAGCAATTTGAAGGGCCGAGACTTTGAAACACAATAACTCTCCTTCTAATTGAGCTAGAATGTTCAAACTTGGTGTAGACGTTCACTAGGTCAATGTCATGATTGAGTTCAAAGATGAGCATTTTCTGCCTAGGGTAAGCAGAGATAGGCATGCTGATTTGTTGATTCTTTAGGGCACGATAACTTCGGTTATAATGAAGGGAGGGCTGTGAAACTTTTGTCAATAGAGAGTCCAATAGCTAGCCTGTTGTGTGAAATCATTGTATCATTTATTTTAAATATCAGGGATAGGCGAAAAAAAGAGATTGAAAATCCAAAAAGTCGTATTTTTACAATTTGGAGCATGTTTAGAGGTCTTTCTCGTAAAGTCAACTTAATATTTTTTGGGAACTTCTTTTACAAAGAGTCTTATTGGTAGTCTTTTATATAAAACCATCGATCAACAATCCAACATATCAGGAGTAGAAGAACAAAAGGATCGAACATTGAAAACGGCATCCTTTCATTGTTAAGCGAAACATGCAGTGTGGGTGACTACAATCTACACATTTAGTCATCGTATACAGCTTATTCAACAGTATCGAATTCCAACTGCTTAGGGATATTTTTTTTTCGTCCCATCCGAACGACTAGACAGCTGTGCTTGTCAGGCCCTCCGTTCTGCCTCACTGACAACGGGGAACCACGCCGGGAAATCAAAATGAACTTTTTCCGTGCAGAACTTTCAATTCAGGCCAAACGTTTATTGCATACGATTAAGCTGGTCAGTTGGAGCATATTTTCAAAAGTTTAGTAATAATCGGTTGGTAATTAAAGTACCGTGCACATTAAACTGTTAAAACAGAAAATTTCGCCCGGTTGAAATGTTTCTTGCTATAAGTCAGCAATTTTCCGAATTCAGGGAGGCTGAATGGTTAGCATGTGCGCGCTGTATCGTAACGTCTGTCATTGAGTCAACGGGCGTCGTTTCGATCTCCAGGTTGCACGTGACATGGAGTATGATGTCCAACCTCGTGGGTTTTCTCCGTGTCCTTCGGTTTCCTCCCAACGGCTAAAGACCAGTAAGCGCAAGGGGAGTTTTTAAATAAAATTAAAAAAACATATGTTTGTCACGAAATGACCTAGTTTGTGTCTAATGGACATTAGGCCGCATTTCTCTCTTTCTCTTTTATTTTTAAAGTTTTGTAATAAACGGTTGGTAATCAAAGGTACTGTAAAAGTGATAAAACAGAAAATTTCGCCCGGTTGTAATGTTTCTCACTTTAAAGTCAGCAATTTGCCGATTTTAAGGGGCAAACGTTTATTGCGAACGATTAAGCTGGTCAAGGGGAGCTTATTTTTAAAAGTTTTGTAATATTCGGTTGATAACTAAAGGTACCGTGCAAATTAAACTGTTAAAATAGAAAATTTGGCCCGGTTGAACTGTTTCTCGCTGTAGGTCAGCAATTTGCCGATTTTAGGGAGGTTGCGTGGCTGAATAACGTCTGTCTTTGAGTCAACTGGCGTTGTTTCGATTTCTTGGTTGTACGTGACAAGGAGTATGTTCGCCTGTCCAACTTCGTAGGCCGTAACGCCGCTGCCCGGGTAAAATTTCCCTCATTGCACACTTTATGGCATATGCCCGTCTTCATTAGCCCATTTTAGGAGCAGAACAGTAGGACGTTAAACCCCATTCAATTTCATTTCATTTTCTCTATGTTGCTTATTTATTATAGTGGATAAATATTTTTCTGGTTCTAGCAATTATTTAATTTCTGCATAGAAATCTTGCTTTGGCCAGTTTTTTTATTGCAGAGTGCCATTCTTGTATAATTCAGTCTATGATCCTTTGTTTAAAACATGCTTAAGAAGTCGTCACGATTTCCTACTTATAACCAAACATATTGGAAATATTAGTCTGGCATTATTAAATCCTAATTTTATTGGTCTTATTTAAAATTAAACTTTCATTTAACTCGAAATATAGGTCAGAATGACCTAAAAAAATTTTTCGATACTCGACAAGTAATTACTGATTCCTACACAAAATATGGAGTTTGTCGATCAAACCGGAAATGCCACCATCTTGAAACATGAAAAATCCCTAAGGCTTTTTTGCTATTTTACTTACAGACACGGGAGTTATATTTTCTGAATCCCTGAAGGATGGCCCAAAAATCGTAAGGAGCAGAATTTTGATTTCGGTCACGTGATGGTCACCATTTCGAATTGAAAATGAAAAGTAGTAGCAATTTGAAGGGCCGAGATTTTGAAACACAATAACTCTCCTTCTAATTGAGCTAGAATGTGCAAACTTGGTGTAGACGTTCACTAGGTCAATGTCATGATTGAGTTCAAAGATGAGCATTTTCTGCCTAGGGTAAGCAGAGATAGGCATGCTGATATGTTGATTCTTTAGGGCACGATAACTTCGGTTATAATGAAGGGAGGGCTGTGAAACTTTTGTCAATAGAGAGTCCAATAGCTAGCCTGTTGTGTGAAATCATTGTATTATTTATTTTAAATATCAGGGATAGCCGAAAAAAAGAGATTGAAAATCCAAAAAGTCGTATTTTTACAATTTGGAGCATGTTTAGAGGTCTTTCTCGTAAAGTCAACTTAATATTTTTGGGGAACTTCTTCTACAAAGAGTCTTATTGGTAGTCTTTTATATAAAACCATCGATCAATAATCCAACATATCAGGAGTAGAAGAACAAATGGATCGAACATTGAAAACGGCATCCTTTCATTGTTAAGCGAAACATGCAGTGTGGGTGACTACAATCTACACATTTAGTCATCGTATACAGCTTATTCAACAGTATCGAATTCCAACTGCTTAGGGATATTTTTTTTCGTCCCATCCGAACGACTAGACAGCTGTGCTTGTCAGGCCCTCCGTTCTGCCTCACTGACAACGGGGAACCACGCCGGGAAATCAAGATGAACTTTTTCCGTGCAGAACTTTCAATTCAGGCCAAACGTTTATTGCATACGATTAAGCTGGTCAGTTGGAGCATATTTTCAAAAGTTTAGTAATAATCGGTTGGTAATTAAAGTACCGTGCACATTAAACTGTTGAAAAAGAAAATTTCGCCCGGTTGAAATGTTTCTTGCTATAAGTCAGCAATTTTCCGAATTCAGGGAGGCTGAATGGCTGAATGGTTAGCATGTGCGCGCTGTATCGTAACGTCTGTCATTGAGTCAACGGGCGTCGTTTCGATCTCCAGGTTGCACGTGACATGGAGTATGATGTCCAACCTCGTGGGTTTTCTCCGTGTCCTTCGGTTTCCTCCCAACGGCTAAAGACCAGTAAGCGCAAGGGGAGTTTTTAAATAAAATTAAAAAACATATGTTAGTCACGAAATGACCTAGTTTGTGTCTAATGGACATTAGGCCGCATTTCTCTCTTTCTCTTTTATTTTTAAAGTTTTGTAATAAACGGTTGGTAATCAAAGGTACTGTAAAAGTGATAAAACAGAAAATTTCGCCCGGTTGTAATGTTTCTCACTTTAAAGTCAGCAATTTGCCGATTTTAAGGGGCAAACGTTTATTGCGAACGATTAAGCTGGTCAAGGGGAGCTTATTTTTAAAAGTTTTGTAATATTCGGTTGATAACTAAAGGTACCGTGCAAATTAAACTGTTAAAATAGAAAATTTGGCCCGGTTGAACTGTTTCTCGCTGCAGGTCAGCAATTTGCCGATTTTAGGGAGGTTGCGTGGCTGAATAACGTCTGTCTTTGAGTCAACTGGCGTTGTTTCGATTTCTTGGTTGTACGTGACAAGGAGTATGTTCGCCTGTCCAACTTCGTAGGCCGTAACGCCGCTGCCCGGGTAAAATTTCCCTCATTGCACACTTTATGGCATATGCCCGTCTTCATTAGCCCATTTTAGGAGCAGAACAGTAGGACGTTAAACCCCATTCAATTTCATTTCATTTTCTCTATGTTGCTTATTTATTATAGTGGATAAATATTTTTCTGGTTCTAGCAATTATTTAATTTCTGCATAGAAATCTTGCTTTGGCCAGTTTTTTTTATTGCAGAGTGCCATTCTTGTATAATTCAGTCTATGATCCTTTGTTTAAAACATGCTTAAGAAGTCGTCACGATTTCCTACTTATAACCAAACATATTGGAAATATTAGTCTGACATTATCAAATCCTAATTTTATTGGTCTTATTTAAAATTAAACTTTCATTTAACTATGAACAACCCTTAACGTGTCTCTTTAAAACTATTAAATACTCTAAAACAGTAGCTCAACCTTTTGACCTAAACTCATTAATTTACCATTTTCTTGTGAGCAACTTCTTATTCTTCCTATATGACATATTGCACGTGTCTGATTTCAAAGGGGGGTTGGGTGGCTGAATGGTTAGCACGCGCGCCTGTCATTGAGTTAACTAGCGTGTTTTCAAATGCCCGGTTGTACGTGACAAGGAGTAAGGTCGCCTGTCCAACCTGCCATTTTTAATTTGTTTTTCCCGCCATTTTCATTTCATTTTCTGATCCGTCTCATTACATTAATACAAGTTTCAGTTATTTCCCTTTAGTTTTCAGATTATTGTTATGCCTGGGTGCAATGTTTCATACTATATTTAGACTTGTAACTTCGAGAGTTTTTGACCAATTTTGATAATTTTTTCTTCTTATCCTTTTATTTGGGATACTTGATACAATCAATGACACGTGACGATGAATATGAAAGCTTTCATATCTGCATGGGACAGTAGCAGATCTAGTTATTTTTTTTTTTTGTGTGTTTTCTGCAAATCGGATTTCTCAGAATCTATCCATAGGATCTTTCTGAAATTTTGACCTACCCCCCCAAAAATGGGGTGCGAACGTTGATTAAATGTATTTTCAAAACGTTTTTCGAATCCGAAATCACCGAATTTTACGAACGAATGCATTTGACCTACAATGCTGTAACTTTGTGACTATTTGGTGTATTTTACTAATTCTTTTTTCTTTGAGTATCCTAAGACATTTACTTCAAATCTGCAATTTCGGATTTTCGAATTTCGAAAATTCGTCGCTGTGATTTCGAACCGGAAGTTTACACCAACTCGACAACTTCTTTAGTAGTTGTACGATTTTCATGAAATTTAATATGTAAGTAGACCTTTATGATGCGACTTGAAAAATGACTTTAGAAATTTTCTAACTTATCTCCCCTTGGTGAAATTAAGGATCAAAGTTTTCAAAAAAATCGTCGAAATATAGGTCAGAATGACCTAGTTTTTTTTTTCGATACTAGACAAGGAATTACTGATTCGTACACAAAATATGGAGTTTGTCGATCGAACCGGAAGTGCCACCATCTTTAAACGTGAAAAATCAATAAGGCTTTTTTGCTATTTTACTTACAGACTCGGGAGTTATATTTTCTGAATCCTTGTAGGAAGGCCTAAAAAATGTCGCGAATACAATTCTGATTTAGGTCAACCGGGAGTCACCATTTTGAATTGAAAATGAAAAATAGAAGCAATTTGAAGGGCCGAGATTTTGGAGCACAATAACTCTCATTCTAATTAAGCTAGAATGTTCAAACTTGTTGTAGACGTTCACTCGGTCAATGTTATGATTGAGTTCAAAGATGAGCATTTTCTGCTTAGGGTAAGCAGAGATAAGCATGCTGATTTGTTGATTCTTTAGGGCACGATAACTTCGGTTATAATGAAGGGAGGGCGGTGAAACTTTTGTCAATAGAGAGTCTAATAGCTAGCCTGTTGTGTGAAATCATTGTATCAATTTTTTTAAATATCAGGGATAGCCGAAAAAAAGAGATTGAAAATCCAAAAAGTCGTATTTTTACAATTTGGAGCATGTTTAGAGGTCTTTCTCGTAAAGTTAACATACTATTTTTTGGGAACTTCTTCTACAAAGAGTCTTATTGGTAGTCTTTTATATGAAACCATCGATCAACAGTCCAAAATATCAGGAGTAGAAGAACAAAAGGATCGAACATTGAAAACGGCACCCTTTCATTGTTAAGTGAAACATGCAGTGTGGGTGACTACAATCTACGCATTTAGTCATCGTATAGAGTTTATTCAACAGTATCGAATTCCAACTGCTTAGGGATATTTTACGTGCACTCCAATGTGTACACGGGACCTTGGTTTTTCGTCCCGTCCGAACGACTAGACAGCTGTGCTTGTCAGGCCCTCCGTTCTGCCTCACTGACAAGGGGAACCACGCCGGGAAATCGAGATGAACTTTTTCCGTGCAGAACTTTCAATTCAGGCAAAACGTTTATTGCATACGATTAAGCTGGTCAGTTGGAGCTTATTTTCAAAAGTTTTGTAATAATCGGTTGGTAATTAAAGTACCGTGCACATTAAACTGGTAAAACAGAAAATTTCGCCCGGTTGAAATGTTTCTTGCTATAAGTCAGCAATTTTCCGAATTCAGGGAGGCTGGATGGCTCAATGGTTAGCATGTGCTCGCTGTATCGAAACGTTTGTCATTGAGTCAACGGGCGTCGTTTCGATCTCCAGGTTGCACGTGACATGGTGTATGATGTCCAACCTCGTGGGTTTTCTCCGTGTTCTTCGGTTTCCTCCCAACGGCTAAAGACCAGTGTGTACAAGGGGAGTTTTTAAATAAAATTAAAAAAATATATGTTAGTCCCGAAATGACCTAGTTTCTGTCGAATGGACGTTAGGCCGCATTTCTCTCTTTCTCTTTTTAAAGTTTTGTAATAATCGGTTGGTAATCAAAGGTACTGTTAAAGTGATAAAACAGAAAATTTGGCCCGGTTGTAATGTTTCTCACTTTAAAGTCAGCAATTTGTCGATTTTAAGGGGCAAACGTTTATTGCGAACGATTAAGCTGGTCAGGGGGAGCTTATTTTTAAAAGTTTTGTAATATTCGGTTGATAACTAAAGGTACCTAATAGCTAGCCTGTTGTGTGAAATCATTGTATCATTTTTTTTAAATATCAGGGATAGGCGAAAAAAAGAGATTGAAAATCCAAAAAGTCGTATTTTTACAATTTGGAGCATGTTTAGAGGTCTTTCTCGTAAAGTCAACATACTATTTTTTGGGAACTTCTTCTACAAAGAGTCTTATTGGTAGTCTTTTATATGAAACCATCGATCAACAGTCCAACAATCAGGAGTAGAAGAACAAAAGGATCGAACATTGAAAACGGCACCCTTTCATTGTTAAGCGAAACATGCAGTGTAGGTGACTACAATCTACGCATTTAGTCATCGTATAAAGTTTATTCAACAGTATCGAATTCCAACTGCTTAGGGATATTTTACGTGCACTCCAATGTGTACACGGGACCTTGGTTTTTCGTCCCATCCGAAGGACTAGACAGCTGTGCTTGTCAGGCCCTCCGTTCTGCCTCACTGACAAGAGGAACCACGCCGGGAAATCGAGATGAACTTTTTCCGTGCAGAACTTTCAATTCAGGCAAAACGTTTATTGCATACGATTAAGCTGGTCAGTTGGAGCTTATTTTCAAAAGTTTTGTAATAATCGGTTGTTAAATAAAGTACCGTGCACATTAAACTGTTAAAACAGAAAATTTCGCCCGGTTGAAATGTTTCTTGCTAAAAGTCAGCAATTTTCCGAATTCAGGGAGGCTGGATGGCTGAATGGTTAGCATGTGCTCGCTGTATCGTAACGTTTGTCATTGAGTCAACGGGCGTCGTTTCGTTCTCCAGGTTGCACGTGACATGGTGTATGATGTCCAACCTCGTGGGTTTTCTCCGTGTTCTTCGGTTTCCTCCCAACGGCTAAAGACCAGTACGTCCAAGGGGAGTTTTAAATAAAATTAAAAAACATATGTTAGTCCCGAAATGACCTAGTTTGTGTCGAATGGACGTAAGGCCGCATTTCTCTCTTTCTCTTTTTAAAGTTTTGTAATAATCGGTTGGTAATCAAAGGTACTGTTAAAGTGATAAAACAGAAAATTTGGCCCGGTTGTAATGTTTCTCACTTTAAAGTCAGCAATTTGTCGATTTTAAGGGGCAAACGTTTATTGCGAACGATTAAGCTGGTCAGGGGGAGCTTATTTTTAAAAGTTTTGTAATATTCGGTTGATAACTAAAGGTACCGTGCAAATTAAACCGTTAAAATAGAAAATTTGGCCCCGTTGAAATGTTTCTAGCTGTAGGTCAGCAATTTGCCGATTTTAGGGAGGTTGCGTGGCTGAATGGTTAGCACGTGCGCTCTGTATCATAACGTCTGTCATTGAGTCAACTGGCCTTGTTTCGATTTCTTGGTTGTACGTGACAAGGAGTATGGTCGCCTTACCAACCTCGTAGGCCGTAACGCCGCTGCCCGGGTAAAATTTCCCTCATTGCACACTTTATGGCGTATGCCCGTCTTCATTAGCCCATTGTAGGAGCAGAACAGTAGGACGTTAAACCCCATTCAATTTCATTTCATTTTCTCTATGTTGCTTATTTATTATAGTGGATAAATATTTTTCTGGTTCTAGCAATTATTTAATTTCTCCATAGAAATCTCTGGCCAGTTTTTTTTATTGCAGAGTGCCATTCTTGTATATTGCAGTCTATGACCCTTTGTTTAAAACATGCTTAAGAAGTCGTCACGATTTCCTACTTATAACCAAACATAATTTTTCGATGTTTTCTTACCATTTTCATTTCATTTTTCTGAAAGTTTTGAAATCGGAAGTCATCCCGATTACAGCAACACAAGTATCAGTTATTTCCCTTTAGTTTTCAGATTACTCAATGTTTCATACTATATTTAGACTTGTAACTTCGCGAGTTTTTGACCAATTTTGATAGTTTGTTATTCTTATCCTTTTATTTGAGATACTTGATATAATCGATGACACGTGACGATGAATATGAAAGCTTTCATATCTGCATGGGACAGTAGCAGATCTAGTTAAGCTTTCATATGTATTACATATGAAAGCTTATTGTTTCTGTTAAAGTTATTAAGCTTTCATATTACATATGAAAGCTTATTGTTTCTGTTAAGATTATTAAGCTTTCATATGTATTACATATGAAAGCTTATTGTTTCTGTTAAAGTTATTATTATTATTTTTTTTTTTTGTGTGTTTTCTGCAAATCGGATTTCTCAGAATCTATCCATAGGATCTTTCTGAAATTTTGACCTACCCCCCCAAAAATGGGGTGCGAACCTTGATTAAATGTATTTTCAAAACGTTTTACGAATCCGAAATCACCGAATTTTACGAACGAATGCATTTGACCTACAATGCTGTAACTTTGTGACTATTTGATCTATTTTACTAATTCTTTTTTCTTTGAGTATCCTAAGACATTTACTTCAAATCTGCAATTTCGGATTTTCGAATTTCGAAAATTCGTCGCTGTGATTTCGAACCGGAAGTTTACACAAACTCGACAACTTCTTTAGTAGTTGTACGATTTTCATGAAATTTAATATGTAAGTAGACCTTAATGATGCGACTTGAAAAATGACTTTAGAAATTTTCTAACTTATCTCCCCTTGGTGAAATTAAGGATCAAAGTTTTCAAAAAAATCGTCGAAATATAGGTCAGAATGACCTAGTTTTTTTTTTCGATACTAGACAAGGAATTACTGATTCGTACACAAAATATAGAGTTTGTCGATCAAACCGGAAATGCCACCATCTTGAAACATGAAAAATCCCTAAGGCTTTTTTGCTATCTTACTTACAGACACGGGAGTTATATTTTCTGAATCCTTGAAGGATGGCCCGAAAATCGTAGGGAGCAGAATTTTGATTTAGGTCAACTGATGGTTGCCATTTTGAAGTGAATATGAAAAGTAGTAGCAATTTGAAGGGCCGAGATTTTGGAACACAATAACTCTCCTTCTAATTAATCTAGAATGTTCAAACTTGGTGTAGACGTTGACTAGGGCAATGTCATGATTGAGTGCAAAGATGAGCATTTTCTGTCAAAGGTAAGCAGAGATAAGCATGCTGATTTGTTGATTCTTTAGGGCACGATAACTTCGGTTATAATGAAGGGAGGGCGATGAAACTTTTGTCAATAGAGAGTCTAAAAGCTAGCCTGTTGTTTGAAATGATTGTATCATTTTTTTTAAATATCAGGGATAGCCGAAAAAAAGAGATTGAAAATCCAAAAAGTCGTATTTTTACAATTTGGAGCATGTTTAGAGGTCTTTCTCGTAAAGTCAAGATAATATTTTTTGGGAACTTTTTCTACAAAGAGTCTTATTGGTAGTCTTTTATATGAAACCATCGATCAACAGTCCAACATATCAGGAGTAGAAGAACAAAAGGATCGAAAATTGAAAACAGCACCCTTTCATTGTTAAGCGAAACATGCAGTGTGGTGACTAAAATCTACACATTTAGTCGTCGCATAGAGCTTATTCAACAGTATCGAATTCCAGCTGCTTAGGGATATTTTACGTGCACTCCAATGTGTACACGGGACCTTGGTTTTTCGTCCCATCCGAACGACTAGACAGCTGTGCTTGTCAGGCCCTCCGTTCTGCCTCACTGACAACGGGGAACCACGCCGGGAAATCAAGATGAATTTTCTCCGTGCAGACCTTTCAATTCAGGCCAAACGTTTATTGCATACGATTAAGCTGGTCAGTTGGAGCTTATTTTCAAACGTTTTGTAATAATCGGTTGGTAATTAAAGTACCGTGCACATTAAACTGTTAAAACAGAAAATTTCGCCCAGTTGAAATGTTTCTCGCTGTAGGTCAGCAATTTTCCGAATTCAGGGAGGCTGAATGGCTGAATGGTTAGCATGTGCGCGCTGTATCGTAACGTCTGTCATTGAGTCAACGGGCGTCGTTTCGATCTCCAGGGCCCGGTTCCTAGAAAATTCTTAAAAGTAAGCACAAAGTTATGCTTCACTTTTGCTTACGTAAGAAACTTTATGAAATACCGTCTCTATAGAAACTTCTCAAGACCGTTCTTACGTAAGATCAAGCCAAGTACGAGTCTAAGCACAGTGTGACTGGTAAATTGAGACTGAGATGCTCTTTAGCGTCATAAAAACAAATTTGGTATGCAAATTACACCGTAAATTTGTCTGCATATAGAGTTATAAATAGATCAATGACATTAACTTCAAATAGTCGATTTAGAAGTATTTGACAAATGACATGAAATGAAATAGGTTTTAACTTCCTACTGTTTTGCTCCTAAGCTGGGCTTATGAAGACGGGCATACGCCATAAAGTATGCTATGAGGGAAAGTTTGCCCGGGCAACGGCGCTACGGCTTACTCTTATATCGAATTACAACGGCCAGGGGATCTTTGACGTGCACGCCAATTTTTACATGGGACCTTATTTTTTCGTCTGCATCGCTGACAAGGGGATGAACCTTCTCGGCCAATGCAGGGATCGAACACCCTACCTCGGCCCGATTCATAAACAATTCTTTAACACGTTCTTGCGCTTAGGCCTACATGTAGATTTTAAGTAGACTTTGCAAATAAGTAAACTTATCTTATTTTGTGTTAACAGAAAATTCTTAAGAACGTTCTTGTGCTTAGATTTTAAGTAGACTTCAGTGTAAGCACAAGCACGTTATCATGTGTTCCAAGAAAAAACTTAAGCACAACTTAGTTCTTAAAATTGTCAATCTAAGCACAAATCCCAAGCAAGGTATAGGGCTTGCTTACCAACCTTTAAGCCTGTTTCTGCTTCAAACGATATGGCTGACCGTGGATTTATTCGACGATATTTGCTACATCTTTTGATACCTAAGAGTCAATTGAAAGACAGAAAATCCTTTAGAAACATATTCTCGAGAAGAATGCTATAGGAAATTTCGCTTCTACCCTAAACACAATTCATTTATTTCCAAATTGGTAAACAACACACACGCGGGCTACTTAAAGATCAGTCGCTCTCACAATTATTATTCGGTTTGTTTTGCATGTACTTGCGTTTTGGGTTGTTTTCTTTTGTTTAGTCTGTGGTATATTTTATATGTGTAGGCCTATAGGGGACACGTCAACGGTATCAGAGGATCACTTGCCTAAGTGGGTAAGACGCTGGTTCACTAGCCTGGAGGTCGGGTGTTCGATCCCTGCATTGGCCGAGAAGGTTCATCCAAATTTTCCGACGTTGTTTCTCCTTGTCAGTGATGCAGGACGGAGGACAGCTGTCTTGTCATTCGGATGGGACGAAAAAACGAGGTCCCGTGTACAAACTGGCGTACACGTAAAAGATTCCGTGGCAGTTGGAATTCGATAGAGTAGTGCCGCTGCCAGGGCGAAATTTCCCTCATAGCACACTGTATGACGTATCTACGTCTTCATTACCCCAGATTAGGAACAAAATAGTAGGACGTTAAATTTCATTTCATTTAATTTGTTAAATAATAAAATACATCTAAATCGACTATTTTCGGGGGGGGGGGGTAATGTCATTGGTCTATTTATAACTCCATGCAGACCATAGAGCTATATATAGAAACTCTGCGATGCAGACGAATTTACAATTACGGTGTAATTTGCATACCAAAAATGTTTTTTTGACGTTAGAGAGCATCGTACTCTCAATTTTCCAGTCGCAATGTGCTTAGACTCGTACTTAACTTGTGCTTACGTAAGAACGGTCTTGAGAATTTTCTAGAGACGGTATTTTATAAAGTTTCTTACGTAAGCAAAAGTGAAGCATAACTTTGTGCTTGCTGTTAAGAATTTTCTAGGAATTGGCCCTGGCTAGCGTCTTACCCACTTAACCACGTGATCCTTTTGACATGGCCCCTATAGGTCTATAAGCTAAAAAATACCCCAAAACGCAAGCACATACAAACAGACGGAATGACTGAGACAGCCCCTGATTTTAAAGTAGCTAAGTCTCTAACTCAATGTCATCCAGCATCTTCGACATTGAAAACACGAATTATTTGTCAGTTTAAATCAAAATTGATGATGTGATCTTATCGGAAAAAGATGGGCTTCTGATATCCAATATTTAAGACAAGATAAATATTTTGCCATTGGTACACGAATCGTGTACCATAATGCGTTTCAGCCCAGTTCTAGCGAGAGACTCGGTGGAACAAGGCTAGAAACATTGCACCAAATCAAACGGCGCATGTAGACTGGAATAACTAGACGCTAGAAATTTGCATTCGATTGACACTGTTGGTAAATTTCGCCGCACATAACTGATTTGAAATTGGAGTAAAAACGGAAACCATTGAATGTAAATCGGTTTATATACATTCATATTAGAGTATTATATGCGTTGCGACACACTTGTGTCAATTTCTTGGTCCCAAATGTTAGCGATTTAGCTCCTTTCAAGTTGCCTGCGTTTGTGTTGTTTACCAATTTGTAAATAAATAAAATGTTTTTAGTGTAGAAGCGGAAATATTCTATAGCATTCTTGTCGAGAATATATTTCTTAAGGATTTTCCGTCTTCCAAATGTCTCTTAGGTATCAAAAGATGTAGTAAATGCCGTCGAATAACTAACTATACGGTCAGCCATATTGTTTGAAGCAGAAACAGGCTTAAGGTTGGTAAGCAAGCCCTCCCTATACCTTGCCCGGGACTTTTGCTTAGATTGGCAATTGTAAGAACGAAGTTGTGCTTAAGTTTTTTCTTGGAACACATAATAAAGTGCTTGTGCTTACACTGAAGTCTACTTAAAATCTAAGCACAAGAACGTTCTTAAGAATTTTCTGGGACTACAAAATAAGGTAAGTTTACTTAATTGCAAAGTCTACTTAAAATCTAAGCACAAGGTACTGTAAAAGTGATAAAACAGAAAATTTCGCCCGGTTGTAATGTTTCTCACTTTAAAGTCAGCAATTTGCCGATTTTAAGGGGCAAACGTTTATTGCGAACGATTAAGCTGGTCAGGGGGCGCTTATTTTTAAAAGTTTTGTAATATTCGGTTGATAACTAAAGGTACCGTGCAAATTAAACTGTTAAAATAGAAAATTTGGCCCGGTTGAAATGTTTCTCGCTGTAGGTCAGCAATTTGCCGATTTTAGGGAGGTTGCGTGGCTGAATGGTTAGCACGTGCGCTCTGTATCATAAAGTCTGTCATTGAGTCAACTAGCGTTGTTTTGGTTTCTTGGTTGTACGTGACAAGGAGTATGGTCACCTGTCCAGCCTCGTAGGCCGTAACGCCGCTGCCCGGGTAAAATTTCCCTCATTGCACACTTTATGGCATATGCCCGTCTTCATTAGCCCATTTTAGGAGCAGAACAGTAGGACGTTAAACCCCATTCAATTTCATTTCATTTTCTCTATGTTGCTTATTTATTATAGTGGATAAATATTTTTCTGGTTCTAACAATTATTTAATTTCTGCATAGAAATCTTGCTGTGGCCAGTTTTTTTATTGCAGAGTGCCATTCTTGTACAATCCAGTCTATGATCCTTTGTTTAAAACATGCTTAAGAAGTCGTCACGATTTCGTACTTATAACCAAACATATTGGAAATATTAGTCTGACATTATTAAATCGTAATTTTATTGGTCTTATTTAAAATTAAACTTTCATTTAACTATGAACAACCCTTAACGTGTCTCTTTAAAACTATTAAGTACTCTAAAACAGTAGCTCAACCTTTTGACCTAAACTCATTAATTTACCATTTTGTTGTGAGCGATTTCTTATTCTTCCTATATGACATATTGCACGTGTCTGATTTCAAAGGGGGGGTTGGGTGGCTGAATGGTTAGCACGCGCGCCTGTCATTGAGTTAACTAGCGTGTTTTCGAATGCCCGGTTGTACGCGACAAGGAGTAAGGTCGCCTGTCCAACCTGCCATTTTTAATTTTTTGTCCCGCCATTTTCATTTCATTTTCTCATCCGTCTCATTACAGTAATACAAGTTTCAGTTATTTCCCTTTAGTTTTCAGATTATTGTTATGCCTGGGTGCAATGTTTCATACTATATTTAGACTTGTAACTTCGCGAGTTTTTGACTAATTTTGATAATTTTTTCTTATTATCCTTTTATTTAGGATACTTGATACAATCAATGACACGTGACGATGAATATGAAAGCTTTCATATCTGCATGGGACAGTAGCAGATCTAGTTATTGTTATTTTTTTTTTGTGTTTTATCCACAAATCGGATTTCTCAGAATCTAACCACAGTATCTTTATGAAACTTTTACCTATCCCCCCAAAAATGGGTGGTAGCTGTTGATTAAATATATTTTCAAAACGTTTTACGAATCCGAAATCACCGAAATTTACGAACGACAAAATGGACAATGCATAGTCGTAACTTTATTGTTTTTTGACCGATTTTACTAAAATTTTTTTCTTTGAATACCTTGAAAAAAATCATTTTCATCAGCAGTTTCACATTTTCGAATTTCGAAAATTCGTCGCTGTGATTTCGAACCGGAAGTTTAGACCAATTTGACAACTTCTTTAATAGTTGTGCGATTTTCATTCAATTTAGTATATAAGTAGATTCTACCAATGTGACTTCAAAAATATAATTAGAAATTTTCTAAATTATCTCCCCTTGGTGAAATTAAGGATCAAAATTTTCAAAAAAATCGGCGAAATATAGGTCAGAATGACCTAATTTTTTTTTTGATACTAGACAAGGAATTACTGATTCGTACACAAAATATGGAGTTTGTCGATCGAACCGGAAGTGCCACCATCTTTAAACGTGAAAAATCACTAAGGCTTTTTTGCTATCTTACTTACAGACACGGGAGTTATATTTTCTGAATCCTTGAAGGATGGCCCAAAAATCGTAGGGAGCAGAATTTTGATTTCGGTCATGTGATGGTCACAATTTTGAATTGAAAATGAAAAATAGAAGCAATTTGAAAGGCCCGGACTTCGGAACACAATAACTCTCCTTCTAATTAAGCTAGAATGTTCAAACTTGGTGTAGATGTTCACTAGGTCAATGTTATGATTGAGTTCAAAGATGAGCATTTTCTGCTTAGGGTAAGCCGAGATAAGCATGCTGATTTGTTGATTCTTTAGGGCACGATAACTTCGGTTATAATGAAGGGAGGGCGGTGAAACTTTTGTCAATAGAGAGTCTAGTGGGTAGCCTGTTGTGTGAAATGATTGTATCATTTTTTTTAAATATCAGGGATAGCCGAAATAAAGAGATTGAAAATCCAAAAAGTCGTATTTTTACAATTTGGAGCATGTTTAGAGGTCTTTCTCGTAAAGTCAACATACTATTTTTTGGGAACTTCTTCTACAAAGAGTCTTATTGGTAGTCTTTTATATGAAACCATCGATCAACAGTCCAACATATCAGGAGTAGAAGAACAAAAGGATCGAACACTGAAAACGGCACCCTTTCATTGTTGAGCGAAACATGAAGTGTGGGTGACTACAATCTACGCATTTAGTCATCGTATAGAGCTTATTCAACAGTATCGAATTCCAACCGCTTAGGGATATTTTACGTGCACTCCAATGTGTACACGGGACCTTGGTTTTTCGTCCCATCCGAAGGACTAAACAGCTGTGCTTGTCAGGCCCTCCGTTCTGCCTTACTGACAAGGGAACCACGCCGGGAAATCGAGATGAACTTTCTCTGTGCAGAACTTTCATTTCAGGCAAAACGTTTATTGCCAACGATTAAGCTGGTCAGTTGGAGCTTATTTTCAAAAGTTTTGTAATAATCGGTTGGTAATTAAAGTACCGTGCACATTAAACTGTTAAAACAGAAAATTTCGCCCGGTTGAAATGTTTCTTGCTATAAGTCAGCAATTTTCCGAATTCAGGGAGGCTGAATGGTTAGCATGTCCGCGCCGTATCGTAACGTCTGTCATTGAGTCAACGGGCGTCGTTTCGATCTTCAGGTTGCACGTGACATGGTGTATGATGTCCAACCTCGTGGGTTTTCTCCGTGTTCTTCAGTTTCCTCCCAACGGCTAAAAACCAGTACGCGCAAGGGGAGTTTTTAAATAAAATTAAAAAAAATATGTTAGTCCCGAAATGACCTAGTTTGTGTCGAATGGACGTTAGGCCGCATTTACTGTAAAAGTGATGAAACAAAAAATTTGGCCCGGTTGTAATGTTTCTCACTTTAAAGTCAGCAATTTGTCGATTTTAAGGGGCAAACGTTTATTGCGAACGATTAAGCTGGTCAGGGGGAGCTTATTTTTAAAAGTTTTGTAATATTCGGTTGATAACTAAAGGTACCGTGCAAATTAAATTGTTAAAATAGAAAATTTGGCCCGGTTGAAATGTTTCTCGCTGTAGGTCAGCAATTTGCCGATTTTAGGGAGGTTGCGTGGCTGAATGGTTAGCACGTGCGCTCTGTATCATAACGTCTGTCATTGAGTCAACTGGCCTTGTTTCGATTTCTTGGTTGTACGTGACAAGGAGTATGGTCGCCTTACCAACCTCGTAGGCCGTAACGCCGCTGACCGGGTAAAATTTCCCTCATTGCACACTTTATGGCATATGCCCGTCTTCATTAGCCCATTGTAGGAGCAGAACAGTAGGACGTTAAACCCCATTCAATTTCATTTCATTTTCTCTATGTTGCTTATTTATTATAGTGGATAAATATTTTTCTGGTTCTAGCAATTATTTAATTTCTGCATAGAAATCTCTGGCCAGTTTTTTTTTATTGCAGAGTGCCATTCTTGTATATTGCAGTCTATGACCCTTTGTTTAAAACATGCTTAAGAAGTCGTCACGATTTCCTACATATTGGAAACCATAATTATATAACATATCTTGGAAGCCCGATTACAGCTATACAAGTTTCAGTAATTTCCTTTAGTTTAAAGATTATTTTTTGCCCGGGTGCAATGTTTCTCACTACATTTAAATTTGTAACTTTGTGAGTTTTTGACCGATTTTGATATTATGTCTTTATAATTTTCCAAATCTACATATTTAACGTACATATTCAAATAGTTGAGTTCAACCTGATTCAAAAAGTTTTAGTTTTGTTCAAAGTTATCTCATTCATCCCGATTACAGCAACACAAGTATCAGTTATTTCCCTTTAGTTTTCAGATTACTCAATGTTTCATACTATATTTAGACTTGTAACTTCGCGAGTTTTTGACCAATTTTGATAGTTTGTTATTCTTATCCTTTTATTTGAGATACTTGATATAATCGATGACACGTGACGATGAATATGAAAGCTTTCATATCTGCATGGGACAGTAGCAGATCTAGTTATTTTTTTTTTTGTGTATTTTCTGCAAATCGGATTTCTCAGAATCTAACCATGGGATCTTTCTAAAACTTTGACCTACCCCCCCAAAAATGGGGTGCGAACGTTGATTAAATATATTTTCAAAACGTTTTACGAATCCGAAATCACCGAATTTTACGAACGAAAAAACTGACAATGCATAGTCGTAACTTTGTTATTTTTTGACCGATTTTACTAATTCTTTTTTCTTTGAATACCTTGAAAAAAATCATTTTCATCTGCAGTTTCACATTTTCGAATTTCGAAAATTCGTCGCTGTGATTTCGAACCGGAAGTTTAGACCAATTTGACAACTTCTTTAATAG
Organism: Patella ulyssiponensis; assembly: GCA_963678685.1. Classification (NCBI taxonomy): domain Eukaryota; kingdom Metazoa; phylum Mollusca; class Gastropoda; family Patellidae; genus Patella; species Patella ulyssiponensis. The sequence continues at coordinate 92,165,083 of OY783225.1, forward strand.
TTGTACGATTTTCATGAAATTTAGTATACATGTAGATCTTACCGATGTGACTTCAAAAATATAATTAGAAATTTTCTAAATTATCTCCCCTTGGTGAAATTAAGGATCAAAATTTTCAAAAAAATCGTCGAAATACACGTCAGAATGACCTAATTTTTTTTTTCGATACTAGACAAGGAATTACTGATTCGTACACAAAATATGGAGTTTGTCGATCGAACCGGAAGTGCCACCATCTTGAAACATGAAAAATCCCTAAGGCTTTTTTGCTATCTTACTTACAGACACGGGAGTTATATTTTCTGAATCCTTGAAGGGTGGCCCAAAAATCGTAGGGAGCAGAATTTTGATTTCGGTCATGTGATGGTCACAATTTTGAATTGAAAATGAAAAATAGAAACAAATTTGAAAGGCCCGGACTTCGGAACACAATAACTCTCCTTCTAATTAAGCTAGAATGTTCAAACTTGGTGTAGACGTTCACTAGGTCAATGTTATGATTGAGTTCAAAGATGAGCATTTTCTGCTTAGGGTAAGCAGAGATAAGCATGGTGATTTGTTGATTCTTTAGGGCACGATAACTTCGGTTATAATGAAGGGAGGGCGGTGAAACTTTTGTCAATAGAGAGTCTAATAGGTAGCCTGTTGTGTGAAATGATTGTATCATTTTTTTTAAATATCAGGGATAGCCGAAAAAAAGAGATTGAAAATCCAAAAAGTCGTATTTTTACAATTTGGAGCATGTTTAGAGGTCTTTCTCGTAAAGTCAACATACTATTTTTTGGGAACTTCTTCTACAAAGAGTCTTATTGGTAGTCTTTTATATGAAACCATCGATCAACAGTCCAACATATCAGGAGTAGAAGAACAAAAGGATCGAACATTGAAAATGGCACCCTTTCATTGTTGAGCGAAACATGAAGTGTGGGTGACTACAATCTACGCATTTAGTCATCGTATAGAGCTTATTCAACAGTATCGAATTCCAACTGCTTAGGGATATTTTACGTGCACTCCAATGTGTACACGGGACCTTGGTTTTTCGTCCCATCCGAAGGACTAGACAGCTGTGCTTGTCAGGCCCTCCGTTCTGCCTTACTGACAAGGGAACCACGCCGGGAAATCGAGATGAACTTTCTCTGTGCAGAACTTTCAATTCAGGCAAAACGTTTATTGCATACGATTAAGCTGGTCAGTTGGAGCTTATTTTCAAAAGTTTTGTAATAATCGGTCGGTAATTAAAGTACCGTGCACATTAAACTGTTAAAACAGAAAATTTCGCCCGGTTGAAATGTTTCTTGCTATAAGTCAGCAATTTTCCGAATTCAGGGAGGCTGGATGGCTGAATGGTTAGCATGTGCTCGCTGTATCGTAACGTTTGTCATTGAGTCAACGGGCGTCGTTTCGATCTCCAGGTTGCACGTGACATGGTGTATGATGTCCAACCTCGTGGGTTTTCTCCGTGTTCTTCGGTTTCCTCCCAACGGCTAAAGACCAGTACGTGCAAGGGGAGTTTTTAAATAAAATTAAAAAACATATGTTAGTCCCGAAATGACCTAGTTTGTGTCGAATGGACGTTAGGCCGCATTTCTCTCTTTCTCTTTTTAAAGTTTTGTAATAATCGGTTGGTAATCAAAGGTACTGTTAAAGTGATAAAACAGAAAATTTGGCCCGGTTGTAAAGTTTCTCACTTTAAATTCAGCAATTTGTCGATTTTAAGGGGCAAACGTTTATTGCGAACGATTAAGCTGGTCAGGGGGAGCTTATTTTTAAAAGTTTTGTAATATTCGGTTGATAACTAAAGGTACCGTGCAAATTAAACTGTTAAAATAGAAAATTTGGCCCGGTTGAAATGTTTCTCGCTGTAGGTCAGCAATTTGCCGATTTTAGGGAGGTTGCGTGGCTGAATGGTTAGCACGTGCGCTCTGTATCATAACGTCTGTCATTGAGTCAACTGTCCTTGTTTCGATTTCTTGGTTGTACGTGACAAGGAGTATGGTCGCCTTACCAACCTCGAAGGCCGTAACGCCGCTGCCCGGGTAAAATTTCCCTCATTGCACACTTTATGGCGTATGCCCGTCTTCATTAGCCCATTGTAGGAGCAGAACAGTAGGACGTTAAACCCCATTCAATTTCATTTCATTTTCTCTATGTTGCTTATTTATTATAGTGGATAAATATTTTTCTGGTTCTAGCAATTATTTAATTTCTGCATAGAAATCTCTGGCCAGTTTTTTTTTATTGCAGAGTGCCATTCTTGTATATTGCAGTCTATGACCCTTTGTTTAAAACATGCTTAAGAAGTCGTCACGATTTCCTACTTATAACCAAACATATTGGAAACCATAATTATATAACATATCTTGGAAGCCCGATTACAGCTATACAAGTTTCAGTTATTTCCCTTTAGTTTAAAGATTATTTTTTTGCCCGGGTGCAATGTTTCTCACTACATTTAAAGTTGTAACTTTGTGAGTTTTTGACCGATTTTGATATTATGTCTTTATAATTTTCCAAATCTACATATTTAACGTACATATTCAAACAGTTGAGTTCAACCTGATTCAAAAAGTTTTAGTTTTGTTCAAAGTTATCTCATTCATCCCGATTACAGCAACACAAGTATCAGTTATTTCCCTTTAGTTTTCAGATTACTCAGTGTTTCATACTATATTTAGACTTGTAACTTCGCGAATTTTTGACCAATTTTGATAATTTTTTCTTCAATGACACGTGACGATGAATATGAAAGCTTTCATATCTGCATGGGACAGTAGCAGATCTAGTTATTGTTATTTTTTTTTTGTGTTTTGTCCACAAATCGGATTTCTCAGAATCTAACGATAGGATCGTTCTGAAACTTTTACCTATCCCCCCAAAAATGGGTGATGGCTGTTGATTAAATATATTTTCAAAACGTTTTACGAATCCGAAATCACCGAATTTTACGAAAGAAAAAACTGACAATGCATAGTCGTAACTTTGTTATTTTTTGACCTATTTTACTAATTCTTTTTTCTTTGAATACCTTGAAAAAAATCATTTTCATCTGCAGTTTCGCATTTTCCAATTTCGAAAATTCGTCGCTGTGATTTCGAACCGGAAGTTTAGACCAATTTGAGAACTTCTTTAATAGTTGTACGATTTTCATGAAATTTAGTGTATAAGTAGATGTTACCGATGTAACTTTAAAAATATAATTATAAATTTTCTAAATTATCTCCCCTTGACGAAATTAAGGATCAAATTTTTCAAAAAAATCGTCGAAATATAGGTCAGAATGACCTAAAAAAATTTTTTGATACTAGACAAGTAATTACTGATTCGTACACAAAATATGGAGTTTGTCGATCGAACCGGAAGTGCCACCATCTTTAAACGTGAAAAATCAAAAAGGCTTTTTTGCTATTTTACTTACAGACTCGGGAGTTATATTTTCAGAATCCTTGAAGGAATGCCTAAAAATCTATCGGATCCGAATTTTGATTTCGGTCACGTGATGGTCACGATTTTGAACTGAAAATGAAAAATAGAAGCAATTTGAAGGGCCGGGACTTTGGAAAACAATAACTCTCCTTCTAATTAAGCTAGAATGTTCAAACTTGGTGTAGACGTTCACTAGGTCAATGTCATGATTGAGTTCAAAGATGAGCATTTTCTGCTTAGGGTAAGCAGAGATAAGCATACTGATTTGTTGATTCTTTAGGGCACGATAACTTCGGTTATAATGAAGGGAGGGCGGTGAAACTTTTGTCAATAGAGAGTCTAATAGCTAGCCTGTTGTTTGAAATCATTGTATCATTTTCTTAAATATCAGGGATAGCCGAAAAAAAAGAGATTGAAAATCCAAAAAGTCGTATTTTTACAATTTGGAGCATGTTTAGAGGTCTTTCTCGTAAAGTCAACATAATATTTTTTGGGAACTTCTTCTACAAAGAGTCTTATTGGTAGTCTTTTATATGAAACCATCGATCAACAGTCCAACATATCAGGAGTAGAAGAACAAAAGGATCGAAAATTGAAAACGGCACTCTTTCATTGTTAAGCGAAACATGCAGTGTGGGTGACTACAATCTACACATTTAGTCATCGTTTAGAGCTTATTCAACAGTATCGAATTCCAACTGGTTAGGGATGTTTTACGTGCACTCCAATGTATACACGGGACCTTGGTTTTTCGTCCCATCCGAACGACAAGACAGCTGTGCTTGTCAGGCCCTCCGTTCTGCCTCACTGACAAGGGGGAACCATGCCAGGAAATCAAGATGAACTTTCTCCGTGCAGAACTTTCAATTCAGGCCAAACGTTTATTGCATACGATTAAGCTGGTCAGTTGCAGCTTATTTTCAAAAGTTTTGTAATAATCGGTTGGTAATTAAAGTACCGTGCACATTAAACTGTTAAAACAGAAAATTTCGCCCGGTTGAAATGTTTCTTGCTATAAGTCAGCAATTTTCCGAATTCAGGGAGGCTGAATGGTTAGCATGTGCGCGCTGTATCGTAACGTCTGTCATTGATTCAACGGGCGTCGTTTCGATCTCCAGGTTGCACGTGACATGAAGTATGATGTCCAACCTCGCGGGTTTTCTCCGTGTCCTTCGGTTTCCTCCCAACGGCTAAAGACCAGTAAGCGCAAGGAGAGTTTTTAAATAAAATTAAAAAACATATGTTAGTCACGAAATGACCTAGTTTGTGTCGAATGGACATTAGGCCGCATTTCTCTCTTTCTCTTTTATTTTTAAAGTTTTGTAATAATCGGTTGGTAATCAAAGGTACTGTAAAAGTGATAAAACAGAAAATTTCGCCCGGTTGTAATGTTTCTCACTTTAAAGTCAGCAATTTGCCGATTTTAAGGGGCAAACGTTTATTGCGAACGCTTAAGCTGGTCAGGGAGGAGCTTATTTTAAAAAGTTTTGTAATATTCGGTTGATAACTAAAGGCACCGTGCAAATTAAACTGTTAAAATAGAAAATTTGGCCCGGTTGAAATGTTTCTCGCTGTAGGTCAGCAATTTGCCGATTTTAGGGAGGTTGCGTGGCTGAATGGTTAGCACGTGCGCTCTGTATCATAACGCCTGTCATTGAGTCAACTGGCGTTGTTTCGATTTCTTGGTTGTACGTTACAAGGAGTATGGTCGCCTGTGCAACCTCGTAGGCCGTAACGCCACTGCCCGGGTAAAATTTCCCTCATTGCACACTTTATGGCATATGCCCGTCTTCATTAGCCCATTTTAGGATCAGAACAGTAGGACCTTAAACCCCATTCGATTTCATTTCATTTTCTCTATGTTGCTTATTTATTATAGTGGATAAATATTTTTCTGGTTCTAGCAATTATTTAATTTCTGCATAGAAATCTTGCTTTGGCCAGTTTTTTTATTGCAGAGTGCCATTCTTGTATAATTCAGTCTATGATCCTTTGTTTAACACATGCTTAAGAAGTCGTCACGATTTCCTACTTATAACCAAACATATTGGAAATATTAGTCTGGCATTATTAAATCCTAATTTTATTGGTCTTATTTAAAATTAAACTTTCATTTAACTATGAACAACCCTTAACGTGTCTCTTTAAAACTATTAAGTACTCTAAAACAGTAGCTCAACCTTTTGACCTAAACTCATTAATTTACCATTATGTTGTGAGCGACTTCTTATTCTTCCTATATGACATATTGCACGTGTCTGATTTCAAAGGGGGGTTGGATGGCTGAATGGTTAGCACGCGCGCCTGTCATTGAGTTAGCTAGCGTGTTTTCGAATGCCCGGTTGTACGTGACAAGGAGTAAGGTCGCCTGTCCAACCTGCCATTTTTAATTTTTTTTCCCGCCATTTTCATTTCATTTTCTTATCCGTCTTATTACAGTAATACAAGTTTCAGTTATTTCCCTTTAGTTTTCAGATTATTTTTATGCCTGGGTGCAATGTTTCATACTATATTTAGACTTGTAACTTCGCGAGTTTTTGACCAATTTTGATAATTTTTTCTTCTTATCCTTTTATTTAGGATACTTGATACAATCAATGACACGTGACGATGAATATGAAAGCTTTCATATCTGCATGGGACAGTAGCAGATCTAGTTATTGTTATTTTTTTTTTGTGTTTTGTCCACAAATCGGATTTCTCAGAATCTAACGATAGGATCGTTCTGAAACTTTTACCTATCCCCCCAAAAATGGGTGGTGGCTGTTGATTAAATATATTTTCAAAACGTTTTACGAATCCGAAATCACCGAATTTTACGAACGAAAAAACTGACAATGCATACTCGTAACTTTGTTATTTTTTGACCGATTTTACTAATTCTTTTTTCTTTGAATACCTTGAAAAAAATCATTTTCATCTGCAGTTTCGCATTTTCCAATTTCGAAAATTCGTCGCTGTGATTTCGAACCGGAAGTTTAGACCAATTTGAGAACTTCTTTAATAGTTGTACGATTTTCATGAAATTTAGTGTAGAAGTAGATGCTACCGATGTGACTTCAAAAATATAATTAAAAATTTTCTAAATTATCTCCCCTTGACGAAATTAAGGATCAAAGTTTTCAAAATCGTCGAAATATAGGTCAGAATGACCTAAATTTTTTTTTTGATACTAGACAAGTAATTACTGATTCGTACACAAAATATGGAGTTTGTCGATCGAACCGGAAGTGCCACCATCTTTAAACGTGAAAAATCAAAAAGGCTTTTTTGCTATTTTACTTACAGACTCGGGAGTTATATTTTCAGAATCCTTGAAGGAATGCCTAAAAATCTGTCGGATCCGAATTTTGATTTCGGTCACGTGATGGTCACCATTTTGAATTGAAAATGAAAAATAGAAGCAATTTGAAGGGCCGGGATTTTGGAACACAATAGCTCTCCTTCTAATTAAGCTACAATGTTCAAACTTGGTGTAGACGTTCACTAGGTCAATGTCATGATTGAGTTCAAAGATGAGCATTTTCTGCTTAGGGTAAGCAGAGATAAGCATGCTGATTTGTTGATTCTTTAGGGCACGATAACTTCGGTTATAATGAAGGGAGGGCGATGAAACTTTTGTCAATAGAGAGTCTAATAGCTAGCCTGTTGTTTGAAATCATTGTATCATTTTTTTCAAATATCAGGGATAGCCGAAAAAAAGAGATTGAAAATCCAAAAAGTCGTATTTTTACAATTTGGAGCATGTTTAGGGGTCTTTCTCGTAAAGTCAACATAATATTTTTGGGGAACTTCTTATTGGTAGTCTTTTATATGAAACCATCGATCAACAGTCCAACATATCAGGAGTAGAAGAACAAAAGGATCGAAAATTGAAAACGGCACCCTTTCATTGTTAAGCGAAACATGCAGTGTGGGTGACTACAATCTACACATTTAGTCATCGTATAGAGCTTATTCAACAGTATCGAATTCCAACTGCTTAGGGATATTTTACGTGCACTCCAATGTCTATACGGGAGCTTGGTTTTTCGTCCCATCCGAACGACTAGACAACTGTGCTTGTCAGGCCCTCCGTTCTGTCTCACTGACAACGGGGAACCACGCCGGGAAATCAAGATGAACTTTCTCCGTGCAGAACTTTCAATTCAGGCCAAACGTTTATTGCATACGATTAAGCTGGTCAGTTGGAGCTTATTTTCAAAAGTTTTGTAATTAAAGTACTGTGCACATTAAACTGTTAAAACAGAAAATTTCGCCCGGTTGAAATGTTTCTTGCTATAAGTCAGCAATTTTCCGAATTCAGTGAGGCTGAATGGCTGAATGGTTAGCATGTGCGCGCTGTATCGTAACGTCTGTCATTGAGTCAACGAGCGTCGTTTCGATCTCCAGGTTGCACGTGACATGAAGTATGATGTCCAACCTCGTGGGTTTTCTCCGTGTCCTTCGGTTTCCTCCCAACGGCTAAAGACCAGTAAGCGCAAGGGGAGTTTTTAAATAAAATTAAAAAAACATATGTTAGTCAAGAAATGACCTAGTTTGTGTCGAATGGACATTTGGCCGCATTTCTCTCTTTCTCTTTTATTTTTAAAGTTTTGTGATAATCGGTTGGTAATCAAAGGTACTGTAAAAGTGATAAAACAGAAAATTTCTCCCGGTTGTAATGTTTCTCACTTTAAAGTCAGCAATTTGCCGATTTTAAGGGGCAAACGTTTATTGCGAACGCTTAAGCTGCTCAGGGGGAGCTTATTTTTAAAAGTTTTGTAAAATTCGGATGATAACTAAAGGTACCGTGCAAATTAAACTGTTAAAATAGAAAATTTGGCCTGGTTGAAATGTTTCTCGCTGTAGGTCAGCAATTTGACGATTTTAGGGAGGTTGCGTGGCTGAATGGTTAGCACGTGCGTTCTGTATCATAACGTCTGTCATTGAGTCAACTGGCGTTGTTTCGATTTCTTGGTTGTACGTGACAAAGAGCATGGTCGCTGTCCGACCTCGTAGGCCGTAACGCCGCTGCCCGGGTAATATTTCCCTCATTGCACACTTTATGGCATATGCTCGTCTTCATTAGCCCATTTTAGGAGCTGAACAGTAGGACGTTAAACCCCATTCAATTTCATTTCATTTTGTCTATGTTGCTTATTTATTATAGTGGATAAATATTTTTCTGGTTCTAGCAATTATTTAATTTCTGCATAGAAATCTTGCTTTGGCCAGTTTTTTTATTGCAGAGTGCCATTCTTGTATAATTCAGTCTATGATCCTTTGTTTAAAACATGTTTAAGAAGTCGTCACGATTTCCTACTTATAACCAAACATATTCGAAATATTAGTCTGGCATTATTAAATCCTAATTTTATTGGTCTTATTTAAAATTAAACTTTCATTTAATTATGAACAACCCTTAACGTGTCTCTTTAAAACTATTAATTACACTAAAACAGTAGCTCAACCTTTTGACCTAAACTCATTAATTTACCATTTTGTTGTGAGCGACTTCTTATTCTTCCTATATGACATATTGCACGTGTCTGATTTCAAAGAGGGGGGGGGGGGTGGCTGAATGGTTAGCACGCGCGCCTGTCATTGAGTTAACTAGCGTGTTTTCGAATGCCCGGTTGTACATGACAAGGAGTAAGGTCGCCTGTCCAACCTGCCATTTTTAATTTTTTTCCCGCCATTTTCATTTCAATTTCTCATCTGTCTCATTACAGTAATACAAGTTTCAGTTATTTCCCTTTAGTTTTCAGATTATTGTTATGCCTGGGTGCAATGTTTCATACTATATTTAGACTTGTAACTTCGCGAATTTTTGACCAATTTTGATAATTTTTTCTTCAATGACACGTGACGATGAATATGAAAGCTTTCATATCTGCATGGGACAGTAGCAGATCTAGTTATTGTTATTTTTTTTTTGTGTTTTGTCCACAAATCGGATTTCTCAGAATCTAACGATAGGATCGTTCTGAAACTTTTACCTATCCCCCCAAAAATGGGTGATGGCTGTTGATTAAATATATTTTCAAAACGTTTTACGAATCCGAAATCACCGAATTTTACGAACGAAAAAACTGACAATGCATACTCGTAACTTTGTTATTTTTTGACCGATTTTACTAATTCTTTTTTCTTTGAATACCTTGAAAAAAATCATTTTCATCTGCAGTTTCGCATTTTCCAATTTCGAAAATTCATCGCTGTGATTTCGAACCGGAAGTTTATACCAATTTGAGAACTTCTTTAATAGTTGTACGATTATCATGAAATTTAGTGTATAAGTAGATGCTACCGATGTGTCTTCAAAAATATAATTAAAAATTTTCTAAATTATCTCCCCTTGACGAAATTAAGGATCAAAGTTTTCAAAAAAATCGTCGAAATATAGGTCAGAATGACCTAATTTTTTTTTTTGATACTAGACAAGTAATTACTGATTCGTACACAAAATATGGAGTTTGTCGATCGAACCGGAAGTGCCACCATCTTTAAACGTGAAAAATCAAAAAGGCTTTTTTGTTATTTTACTTACAGACTCGGGAGTTATATTTTCAGAATCCTTGAAGGAATGCCTAAAAATCTGTCGGATCCGAATTTTGATTTCGGTCACGTGATGGTCACCATTTTGAATTGAAAATGAAAAATAGAAGCAATTTGAAGGGCCGGGACTTTGGAACACAATAACTCTCCTTCTAATTAAGCTACAATGTTCAAACTTGGTGTAGACGTTCACTAGGTCAATGTCATGATTGAGTTCAAAGATGAGCATTTTCTGCTTAGGGTAAGCAGAGATAAGCATGCTGATTTGTTGATTCTTTAGGGCACGATAACTTCGGTAATAATGAAGGGAGGGCGATGAAACTTTTGTCAATAGAGACTCTAATAGCTTGCCTGTTGTTTTGAAATCATTGTATCATTTTTTTTAAATATCAGGGATAGCCGAAAAAAAGAGATTGAAAATCCAAAAAGTCGTATTTTTACAATTTGGAGCATGTTTAGAGGTCTTTCTCGTAAAGTCAACATAATATTTTTTGGGAACTTCTTCTACAAAGAGTCTTATTGGTAGTCTTTTATATAAAACCATCGATCAACAGTCCAACATATCAGGAGTAGAAGAACAAAAGGATCGAAAATTGAAAACGGCACCCTTTCATTGTTAAGCGAAACATGCAGTGTGGGTGACTACAATCTACACATTTAGTCATCGTATAGAGCTTATTCAACAGTATCGAATTCCAACTGCTTAGGGATATTTTACGTGCACTCCAATGTCTATACGGGAGCTTGGTTTTTCGTCACATCCGAACGACTAGACAACTGTGCTTGTCAGGCCCTCTGTTCTGTCTCACTGACAACGGGGAACCACGCCGGGAAATCAAGATGAACTTTCTCCGTGCAGAACTTTCAATTCAGGCCAAACGTTTATTGCATACGATTAAGCTGGTCAGTTGGAGCTTATTTTCAAAAGTTTTGTAATAATCGGTTGGAAATTAAAGTACCGTGCACATTAAACTGTTAAAACAGAAAATTTCGCCCGGTTGAAATGTTTCTTGCTATAAGTCAGCAATTTTCCGAATTCAGGGAGGCTGAATGGCTGAATGGTTAGCATGTGCGCGCTGTATCGTAACGTCTGTCATTGAGTCAACGAGCGTCGTTTCGATCTCCAGGTTGCACGTGACATGGTTTATGATGTCCAACCTCGTGGGTTTTCTCCGTGTCCTTCGGTTTCCTCCCAACGGCTAAAGACCAGTAAGCGCAAGGAGAGTTTTTAAATAAAATTAAAAAAACATATGTTAGTCACGAAATGACCTAGTTTGTGTCGAATGGACATTAGGCCGCATTTCTCTCTTTCTCTTTTATTTTTAAAGTTTTGTGATAATCGGTTGGTAATCAAAGGTACTGTAAAAGTGATAAAACAGAAAATTTCGCCCGGTTGTAATGTTTCTCACTTTAAAGTCAGCCATTTTGCCGATTTTAAGGGGCAAACGTTTATTGCGAACGCTTAAGCTGGTCAGGGGGAGCTTATTTTTAAAACTTTTGTAATATTCGGTTGATAACTAAAGGTACCATGCAAATTAAACTGTTAAAATAGAAAATTTGGCCCGGTTGAAATGTTTCTCGCTGTAGGTCAGCAATTTGCCGATTTTAGGGAGGTTGCGTGGCTGAATGGTTAGCACGTGCGTTCTGTATCATAACGTCTGTCATTAAGTCAACTGGCGTTGTTTCGATTTCTTGGTTGTACGTGACAAGGAGTATGGTCGCTGTCCGACCTCGTAGGCCGTAACGCCGCTGCCCGGGTAATATTTCCCTCATTGCACACTTTATGGCATATGCCCGTCTTCATTAGCCCATTTTAGGAGCTGAACAGTAGGACGTTAAACCCCATTCAATCTCATTTCATTTTGTCTATGTTGCTTATTTATTATAGTGGATAAATATTTTTCTGGTTCTAGCAATTATTTAATTTCTGCATAGTAATCTTGCTTTGGCCAGTTTTTTTTATTGCAGAGTGCCATTCTTGTATAATTCAGACTATGATCCTTTGTTTAAAACATGTTTAAGAAGTCGTCACGATTTCCTACTTATAACCAAACATATTGGAAATATTAGTCTGGCATTATTAAATCCTAATTTTATTGGTCTTATTTAAAATTAAACTTTCATTTAACTATGAACAACCCTTAACGTGTCTCTTTAAAACTATTAATTACACTAAAACAGTAGCTCAACCTTTTGACCTAAACTCATTAATTTACCATTTTGTTGTGAGCGACTTCTTATTCTTCCTATATGACATATTGCACGTGTCTGATTTCAAAGGGGGGGGGGTGGCTGAATGGTTAGCACGCGCACCTGTCATTGAGTTAACTAGCGTGTTTTCGAATGCCCGGTTGTACATGACAAGGAGTAAGATCGCCTGTCCAACCTGCCATTTTAATTTTTTTTCCGCCATTTTCATTTCAATTTCTCATCGTCTCATTACAGTAATACAAGTTTCAGTTATTTCCCTTTAGTTTTCAGATTATTGTTATGCCTGGGTGCAATGTTTCATACTATATTTAGACTTGTAACTTCGCGAATTTTTGACCAATTTTGATAATTTTTTCTTCAATGACACGTGACGATGAATATGAAAGCTTTCATATCTGCATGGGACAGTAGCAGATCTAGTTAAGCTTTCATATGTATTACATATGAAAGCTTATTGTTTCTGTTAAAGTTATTATTATTATTTTTTTTTTTTGTGTGTTTTCTGCAAATCGGATTTCTCAGAATCTATCCATAGGATCTTTCTAAAATTTTGACCTACCCCCCCAAAAATGGGGTGCGAACCTTGATTAAATGTATTTTCAAAACGTTTTACGAATCCGAAATCACCGAATTTTACGAACGAATGCATTTGACCTACAATGCTGTAACTTTGTGACTATTTGATCTATTTTACTAATTCTTTTTTCTTTGAGTATCCTAAGACATTTACTTCAAATCTGCAATTTCGGATTTTCGAAATTCGAAAATTCGTCGCTGTGATTTCGAACCGGAAGTTTACACCAACTCGACAACTTCTTTAGTCGTTGTACGATTTTCATGAAATTTAATATGTAAGTAGACCTTAATGATGCGACTTGAAAAATGACTTTAGAAATTTTCTAACTTATCTCCCCTTGGTGAAATTAAGGATCAAAATTTTCAAAAAAATCGTCGAAATATAGGTCAGAATGACCTAGTTTTTTTTTTCGATACTAGACAAGGAATTACTGATTCGTACACAAAATATGGAGTTTGTCGATCGAACCGGAAGTGCCACCATCTTTAAACGTGAAAAATCAATAAGGCTTTTTTGCTATTTTACTTACAGACTCGGGAGTTATATTTTCTGAATCCTTGTAGGAAGGCCTAAAAAATGTCGCGAATGGAATTTTGATTTAGGTCATCCCGGAGTCACCATTTTGAATTGAAAATGAAAAATAGAAGCAATTTGAAGGGCCGAGACTTTGGAGCACAATAACTCTCATTCTAATTAAGCTAGAATGTTCAAACTTGTTGTAGACGTTCACTAGGTCAATGTTATGATTGAGTTCAAAGATGAGCATTTTCTGCTTAGGGTAAGCAGAGATAAGCATGCTGATTTGTTGATTCTTTAGGGCACGATAACTTTGGTTATAATGAAGGGAGGGCGGTGAAACTTTTGTCAATAGAGAGTCTAATAGCTAGCCTGTTGTGTGAAATCATTGTATCATTTTTTTTAAATATCAGGGATAGCCGAAAAAAAGAGATTGAAAATCCAAAAAGTCGTATTTTTACAATTTGGAGCATGTTTAGAGGTCTTTCTCGTAAAGTCAACATACTATTTTTTGGGAACTTCTTCTACAAAGAGTCTTATTGGTAGTCTTTTATATGAAACCATCGATCAACAGTCCAACATATCAGGAGTAGAAGAACAAAAGGATCGAACATTGACAACGGCACCCTTTCATTGTTAAGCGAAACATGCAGTGTGGGTGACTACAATCTACGCATTTAGTCATCGTATAGAGTTTATTCAACAGTATCGAATTCCAGCTGCTTAGGGATATTTTACGTGCACTCCAATATGTACACGGGACCTTGGTTTTTCGTCCCATCCGAAGGACTAGACAGCTGTGCTTGTCAGGCCCTCCGTTCTGCCTCACTGACAAGGGGAACCACGCCGGGAAATCGAGATGAACTTTTTTCGTGCAGAACTTTCAATTCAGGCAAAACGTTTATTGCATACGATTAAGCTGGTCAGTTGGAGCTTATTTTCAAAAGTTTTGTAATAATCGGTTGGTAATTAAAGTACCGTGCGCATTAAACTGTTAAAACAGAAAATTTCGCCCGGTTGAAATGTTTCTTGCTATAAGTCAGCATTTTTCCGAATTCAGGGAGGCTGGATGGCTGAATGGTTAGCATGTGCTCGCTGTATCGTAACGTTTGTCATTGAGTCAACGGGCGTCGTTTCGATCTCCAGGTTGCACGTGACATGGTGTATGATGTCCAACCTCGTGGGTTTTCTCCGTGTTCTTTGGTTTCCTCCCAACGGCTTAAGACCAGTACGTGCAAGGGGAGTTTTTAAATAAAATTAAAAAACATATGTTAGTCCCAAAATGACCTAGTTTGTGTCGAATGGACGTTAGGCCGCATTTCTCTCTTTCTCTTTTTAAAGTTTTGTAATAATCGGTTGGTAATCAAAGGTACTGTTAAAGTGATAAAACAGAAAATTTGGCCCGGTTGTAATGTTTCTCACTATAAAGTCAGCAATTTGTCGATTTTAAAGGGCAAACGTTGATTGCGAACGATTAAGCTGGTCAGGGGGAGCTTATTTTTAAAAGTTTTGTAATATTCGGTTGATAACTAAAGGTACCGTGCAAATTAAACTGTTAAAATAGAAAATTTGGCCCGGTTGAAATGTTTCTCGCTGTAGGTCAGCAATTTGCCGATTTTAGGGAGGTTGCGTGGCTGAATGGTTAGCACGTGCGCTCTGTATCATAACGTCTGTCATTGAGTCAACTGGCGTTGTTTCGATTTCTTGGTTGTACGTGACAAGGAGTATGGTCGCCTGTCCAACCTCGTAGGCCGTAACGCCGCTGCCCGGGTAAAATTTCCCTCATTGCACACTTTATGGCATATGCCAGTCTTCATTAGCCCATTTTAGGAGCAGAACAGTAGGACGTTAAACCCCATTCAATTTCATTTCATTTTCTCTATGTTGCTTATTTATTATAGTGGATAAATATTTTTCTGGTTCTAGCAATTATTTTATTTCTGCATAGAAATCTCTGGCCAGTTTTTTTTTATTGCAGAGTGCCATTCTTGTATAATTCAGTCTATGATCCTTTGTTTAAAACATGCTTAAGAAGTCGTCATGATTTCCTACTTATAACCAAACATATTGGAAATATTTGTCTGACATTATTAAATCTTAATTTTATTGGTCTTATTTAAAATTAAACTTTCATTTAACTATGAACAACCCTTAACTTGTCTCTTTAAAAATATTAAGTACTCTAAAATAGTAGCCCAACCTTTTGACCTAAACTCATTAATTTACCATTTTGTTGTGAGCGACTTCTTATTCTTCCTATATGACATATTGCACGTGTCGGATTTCAAAGGGGGGTTGGGTGGCTGAATGGCTAGCACGCGCGCCTGTCATTGAGTTAACTAGCGTGTTTTCGAATGCCCGGTTGTACGTGACAAGGAGTAAGGTCGCCGGTCCAACCTGCCATTTTTAATTTTTTTTCCCGTCATTTTCATTTCATTTTCTCATCCGTCTCATTACAGTAATACAAGTTTCAGTTATATCCCTTTAGTTTTCAGATTATTGTTATGCCTGGGTGCAATGTTTCATACTATATTTAGACTTGTAACTTCGCGAGTTTTTGACCAATTTTGATAATTTTTTCTTCTTATCCTTTTATTTAGGATACTTGATACAATCAATGACACGTGACGATGAATATGAAAGCTTTCATATCTGCATGGGACAGTAGCAGATCTAGTACTATATTTAGACTTGTAACTTCGCGAGTTTTTGACCAATTTTGATAGTTTGTTATTCTTATCCTTTTATTTGATATAATCGATGACACGTGACGATGAATATGAAAGCTTTCATATCTGCATGGGACAGTAGCAGATCTAGTTATTATTATTTTTTTTGTGTGTTTTCTGCAAATCGGATTTCTCAGAATCTATCCATAGGATCTTTCTGAAATTTTGACCTACCCCCCCAAAAATGGGGTGCGAACCTTGATTAAATGTATTTTCAAAACGTTTTACGAATCCGAAATCACCGAATTTTACGAACGAATGCATTTGACCTACAATGCTGTAACTTTGTGACTATTTGATCTATTTTACTAATTCTTTTTTCTTTGAGTATCCTAAGACATTTACTTCAAATCTGCAATTTCGGATTTTCGAATTTCGAAAATTCGTCGCTGTGATTTCGAACCGGAAGTTTACACAAACTCGACGACTTCTTTAGTAGTTGTACGATTTTCATGAAATTTAATATGTAAGTAGACCTTAATGATGCGACAAGAAAAATGACTTTAGAAATTTTCTAACTTATCTCCCCTTGGTGAAATTAAGGATCAAAGTTTTCAAAAAAATCGTCGAAATATAGGTCAGAATGACCTAGTTTTTTTTTCCGATACTAGACAAGGAATTACTGATTCGTACACAAAATATGGAGTTTGTCGATCGAACCGGAAGTGCCACCATCTTTAAACGTGAAAAATCAATAAGGCTTTTTTGCTATTTTACTTACAGACTCGGGAGTTATATTTTCTGAATCCTTGCAGGAAGGCCTAAAAAATGTCGCGAATAGAATTCTGATTTAGGTCAACCGGGAGTCACCATTTTGAATTGAAAATGAAAAATAGAAGCAATTTGAAGGGCCGAGACTTTGGAGCACAATAACTCTCATTCTAATTAAGCTAGAATATTCAAACTTGTTGTAGACTTTCACTAGGTCAATGTTATGATTGAGGTCAAAGATGAGCATTTTCTGCTTAGGGTAAGCAGAGATAAGCATGCTGATTTGTTGATTCTTTAGGGCACGATAACTTCGGTTATAATGAAGGGAGGGCGGTGAAACTTTTGTCAATAGAGAGTCTAATAGCTAGCCTGTTGTGTGAAATCATTGTATCATTTTTTTTAAATATCAGGGATAGCCGAAAAAAAGAGATTGAAAATCCAAAAAGTCGTATTTTTACAATTTGGAGCATGTTTAGAGGTCTTTCTCGTAAAGTCAACATACTATTTTTTGGGAACTTCTTCTACAAAGAGTCTTATTGGTAGTCTTTTATATGAAACCATCGATCAACAGTCCAACATATCAGGAGTAGAAGAACAAAAGGATCGAACATTGAAAACGGCACCCTTTCATTGTTAAGCGAAACATGCAGTGTGGGTGACTACAATCTACGCATTTAGTCATCGTATAGAGTTTATTCAACAGTATCGAATTCCAACTGCTTAGGGATATTTTACGTGCATTCCAATGTGTACACGGGACCTTGGTTTTTCGTCCCATCCGAAGGACTAGACAGCTGTGCTTGTCAGGCCCTCCGTTCTGCCTCACTGACAAGGGGAAACACGCCGGGAAATCGAGATGAACTTTTTCCGTGCAGAACTTTCAATTCAGGCAAAACGTTTATTGCATACGATTAAGCTGGTCAGTTGGAGCTTATTTTCAAAAGTTTTGTAATAATCGGTTGGTAATTAAAGTACCGTGCACATTAAACTGTTAAAACAGAAAATTTCGCCCGGTTGAAATGTTTCTTGCTATAAGTCAATGGCTCAATGGTTAGCATGTGCTCGCTGTATCGTAACGTTTGTCATTGAGTCAACGGGCGTCGTTTCGATCTCCCGGTTGCACGTGACATGGTGTATGATGTCCAACCTCGTGGGTTTTCTCCGTGTTCTTCGGTTTCCTCCCAACGGCTAAAGACCAGTACGTGCAAGGGGAGTTTTTAAATAAAATTAAAAAACATATGTTAGTCCCGAAATGACCTAGTTTGTGTCGAATGGACGTTAGGCCGCATTTCTCTCTTTCTCTTTTTAAAGTTTTGTAATAATCGGTTGGTAATCAAAGGTACTGTTAAAGTGATAAAACAGAAAATTTGGCCCGGTTGTAATGTTTCTCACTTTAAAGTCAGCAATTTGTCGATTTTAAGGGGCAAACGTTTATTGCGAACGATTAAGCTGGTCAGTTGGAGCTTATTTTCAAAAGTTTTGTAATAATCGGTTGGTAATTAAAGTACCGTGCACATTAAACTGTTAAAACAGAAAATTTCGCCCGGTTGAAATGTTTCTTGCTATAAGTCAGCAATTTTCCGAATTCAGGGAGGCTGGATGGCTGAATGGTTAGCATGTGCTCGCTGTATCGTAACGTTTGTCATTGAGTCAACGGGCTTCGTTTCGATCACCCGGTTGCACGTGACATTGTGTATGATGTCCAACCTCGTGGGTTTTCTCCGTGTTCTTCGGTTTCCTCCCAACGGCTAAAGAACAGTACGTGCAAGGGGAGTTTTTAAATAAAATTAAAAAACATATGTTAGTCCCGAAATGACCTAGTTTGTGTCGAATGGACGTTAGGCCGCATTTCTCTCTTTCTCTTTTTAAAGTTTTGTAATAATCGGTTGGTAATCAAAGGTACTGTTAAAGTGATAAAACAGAAAATTTGGCCCGGTTGTAATGTTTCTCACTTTAAAGTCAGCAATTTATCGATTTTAAGGGGCAAACGTTTATTGCGAACGATTAAGCTGGTCAGGGGGAGCTTATTTTTAAAAGTTTTGTAATATTCGGTTGATAACTAAAGGTACCGTGCAAATTAAAATGTTAAAATAGAAAATTTGGCCCGGTTGAAATGTTTCTCGCTGTAGGTCAGCAATTTGCCGATTTTAGGGAGGTTGCGTGGCTGAATGGTTAGCACGTGCGCTCTGTATCATAACGTCTGTCATTGAGTCAACTGGCCTTGTTTCGATTTCTTGGTTGTACGTGAAAAGGAGTATGGTCGCCTTACCAACCTCGCAAGCCGTAACGCCGCTGCCCGGGTAAAATTTCCCTCATTGCACACTTTATGGCGTATGCCCGTCTTCATTAGCCCATTGTAGGAGCAGAACAGTAGGACGTTAAACCCCATTCAATTTCATTTCATTTTCTCTATGTTGCTTATTTATTATAGTGGATAAATATTTTTCTGGTTCTAGCAATTATTTAATTTCTGCATAGAAATCTCTGGCCAGTTTTTTTTTTATTGCAGAGTGCCATTCTTGTATATTGCAGTCTATGACCCTTTGTTTAAAACATGCTTAAGAAGTCGTCACGATTTCCTACTTATAACCAAACATATTGGAAACCATAATCATATAACATATCTTGGAAGCCCGATTACAGCTATACAAGTTTCAGTTATTTCCCTTTAGTTTAAAGATTATTTTTTTGCCCGGGTGCAATGTTTCTCACTACATTTAAATTTGTAACTTTGTGAGTTTTTGACCGATTTTGATATTATGTCTTTATAATTTTCCAAATCTACATATTTAACGTACATATTCAAACAGTTGAGTTCAACCTGATCCAAAAAGTTTTAGTTTTGTTCAAAGTTATCTCATTTAATTTTTCGATGTTTTCTTACCATTTTCATTTCATTTTTCTGAAAGTTTTGAAATCGGAAGTCATCCCGATTACAGCAACACAAGTATCAGTTATTTCACTTTAGTTTTCAGATTACTCAATGTTTCATACTATATTTAGACTTGTAACTTCGCGAGTTTTTGACCAATTTTGATAGTTTGTTATTCTTATCCTTTTATTTGAGATACTTGATATAATCGATGACACGTGACGATGAATATGAAAGCTTTCATATCTGCATGGGACAGTAGCAGATCTAGTTAAGCTTTCATATGTATTACATATGAAAGCTTATTGTTTCTGTTAAAGTTATTAAGCTTTCATATGTATTACATATGAAAGCTTATTGTTTCTGTTAAAGTTATTAAGCTTTCATATTACATATGAAAGCTTATTGTTTCTGTTAAGATTATTATTGTTATTTTTTTTTTGTGTTTTGTCCACAAATCGGATTTCTCAGAATCTAACGATAGGATCGTTCTGAAACTTTTACCTATCCCCCCAAAAATGGGTGGTGGCTGTTGATTAAATATATTTTCAAAACGTTTTACGAATCCGAAATCACCGAATTTTACGAACGAAAAAACTGACAATGCATAGTCGTAACTTTGTTATTTTTTGACCGATTTTACTAATTCTTTTTTCTTTGAATACCTTGAAAAAAATCATTCTCATCTGCAGTTTCGCATTTTCCAATTTCGAAAATTCGTCGCTGTGATTTCGAACCGGAAGTTTAGACCAATATGAGGACTTCTTTAATAGTTGTACGATTTTCATGAAATTTAGTGTATAAGTAGATGTTACCGATGTGACTTCAAAAATATAATTATAAATTTTCTAAATTATCTCCCCTTGACGAAATTAAGGATCAAAGCTTTCAAAAAAATCGTCGAAATATAGGTCAGAATGACCTAATTTTTTTTTTTTGATACTAGACAAGTAATTACTGATTCGTACACAAAATATGGAGTTTGTCGATGGAACCGGAAGTGCCACCATCTTTAAACGTGAAAAATCAAAAAGGCTTTTTTGCTATTTTACTTACAGAATCGGGAGTTATATTTTCAGAATCCTTGAAGGAATGCCTAAAAATCTATCGGATCCGAATTTTGATTTCGGTCACGTGATGGTCACCATTTTGAATTGAAAATGAAAAATAGAAGCAATTTGAAGGGCCGGGACTTTGGAACACAATAACTCTCCTTCTAATCAAGTTAGAATGTTCAAACTTGGTGTAGACGTTCACTAGGTCAATGTCATGATTGAGTTCAAAGATGAGCATTTTCTGCTTAGGGTAAGCAGAGATAAGCATGCTGATTTGTTGATTCTTTAGGGCACGATAACTTCGGTTATAATGAAGGGAGGGCGATGAAACGTTTGTCAATAGAGAGTCTAATAGCTAGCCAGTTGTTTGAAATCATTGTATCATTTTTTTTAAATATCAGGGATAGCCGAAACAAAGAGATTGAAAATCCAAAAAGTCGTATTTTTACAATTTGGATCATGTTTAGACGTCTTTCTCGTAAAGTCAACATAATATTTTTTGGGAACTTCTTCTACAAAGAGTCTTATTGGTAGTCTTTTATATGAAACCATCGATCAACTGTCCAACATATCAGGAGTAGAAGAACAAAAGGATCGAAAATTGAAAACGGCACCCTTTCATTGTTAAGCGAAACATGCAGTGTGGGTGACTACAATCTACACATTTAGTCATCGTATAGAGCTTATTCAACAGTATCGAATTCCAACTGCTTAGGGATATTTTACGTGCAATCCAATGTGTACACGGGACCTTGGTTTTTTGTCCCATCCGAACGACTAGACAGCTGTGCTTGTCAGGCCCCCCGTTCTGCCTCACTGACAACGGGTAACCACGCCGGGAAATCAAGATGAACTTTCTCCGTGCAGAACTTTCAATTCAGGCCAAACGTTTATTGCATACGATTAAGCTGGTCAGTTGGAGCTTATTTTCAAAAGTTTTGTAATAATCGGTTGGTAATTAAAGTACCGTGCACATTAAACTGTTAAAACAGAAAATTTCGCCCGGTTGAAATGTTTCTTGCTATAAGTCAGCAATTTTCCGAATTCAGGGAGGCTGAATGGCTGAATGGTTAGCATGTGCGCGCTGTATCGTAACGTCTGTCATTGAGTCAACGTGCGTCGTTTCGATCTAGAGGTTGCACGTGACATGAAGTATGATGTCCAACCTCGTGGGTTTTCTCCGTGTCCTTCGGTTTCCTCCCAACGCCAACGGCTAAAGACCAGTAAGCGCAAGGGGAGTTTTTAAATAAAATTTAAAAACATATGTTAGTCACGAAATTACCTAGTTTGTGTCAAATGGACATTAGGCCGCATTTCTCTCTTTCTCTTTTATTTTCAAAGTTTTGTAATAATCGGTTGGTAATCAAAGGTACTGTAAAAGTGATAAAACAGAAAATTTCGCCCGGTTGTAATGTTTCTCACTTTAAAGTCAGCAATTTGCCGATTTTAAGGGGCAAACGTTTATTGCGAACGCTTAAGCTAGTCAGGGAGAGCTTATTTTTAAAAGTTTTGTAATATTCGGTTGATAACTAAAGGTACCGTGTAAATTAAACTGTTAAAATAGAAAATTTGGCCCGGTTGAAATGTTTCTCGCTGTAGGTCAGCAATTTGCCGATTTTAGGGAGGTTGCGTGGCTGAATGGTTAGCACGTGCGCTCTGTATCATAACGTCTGTCATTGAGTCAACTGGCGTTGTTTCGATTTCTTGGTTGTACGTGACAAGGAGTATGGTCGCCTGTCCAACCTCGTAGGCCGTAACGCCGCTGCCCGGGTAAAATTTCCCTCATTGCACACTTTATGGCATATGCCAGTCTTCATTAGCCCATTTTAGGAGCAGAACAGTAGGACGTTAAACCCCATTCAATTTCATTTCATTTTCTCTATGTTGCTTATTTATTATAGTGGATAAATATTTTTCTGGTTCTAGCAATTATTTTATTTCTGCATAGAAATCTCTGGCCAGTTTTTTTTTATTGCAGAGTGCCATTCTTGTATAATTCAGTCTATGATCCTTTGTTTAAAACATGCTTAAGAAGTCGTCATGATTTCCTACTTATAACCAAACATATTGGAAATATTTGTCTGACATTATTAAATCTTAATTTTATTGGTCTTATTTAAAATTAAACTTTCATTTAACTATGAACAACCCTTAACTTGTCTCTTTAAAAATATTAAGTACTCTAAAATAGTAGCCCAACCTTTTGACCTAAACTCATTAATTTACCATTTTGTTGTGAGCGACTTCTTATTCTTCCTATATGACATATTGCACGTGTCGGATTTCAAAGGGGGGTTGGGTGGCTGAATGGCTAGCACGCGCGCCTGTCATTGAGTTAACTAGCGTGTTTTCGAATGCCCGGTTGTACGTGACAAGGAGTAAGGTCGCCTGTCCAACCTGCCATTTTTAATTTTTTTTCCCGTCATTTTCATTTCATTTTCTCATCCGTCTCATTACAGTAATACAAGTTTCAGTTATATCCCTTTAGTTTTCAGATTATTGTTATGCCTGGGTGCAATGTTTCATACTATATTTAGACTTGTAACTTCGCGAGTTTTTGACCAATTTTGATAATTTTTTCTTCTTATCCTTTTATTTAGGATACTTGATACAATCAATGACACGTGACGATGAATATGAAAGCTTTCATATCTGCATGGGACAGTAGCAGATCTAGTACTATATTTAGACTTGTAACTTCGCGAGTTTTTGACCAATTTTGATAGTTTGTTATTCTTATCCTTTTATTTGATATAATCGATGACACGTGACGATGAATATGAAAGCTTTCATATCTGCATGGGACAGTAGCAGATCTAGTTATTATTATTTTTTTTGTGTGTTTTCTGCAAATCGGATTTCTCAGAATCTATCCATAGGATCTTTCTGAAATTTTGACCTACCCCCCCAAAAATGGGGTGCGAACCTTGATTAAATGTATTTTCAAAACGTTTTACGAATCCGAAATCACCGAATTTTACGAACGAATGCATTTGACCTACAATGCTGTAACTTTGTGACTATTTGATCTATTTTACTAATTCTTTTTTCTTTGAGTATCCTAAGACATTTACTTCAAATCTGCAATTTCGGATTTTCGAATTTCGAAAATTCGTCGCTGTGATTTCGAACCGGAAGTTTACACAAACTCGACGACTTCTTTAGTAGTTGTACGATTTTCATGAAATTTAATATGTAAGTAGACCTTAATGATGCGACAAGAAAAATGACTTTAGAAATTTTCTAACTTATCTCCCCTTGGTGAAATTAAGGATCAAAGTTTTCAAAAAAATCGTCGAAATATAGGTCAGAATGACCTAGTTTTTTTTTTTGATACTAGACAAGGAATTACTGATTCGTACACAAAATATGGAGTTTGTCGATCGAACCGGAAGTGCCACCATCTTTAAACGTGAAAAATCAATAAGGCTTTTTTGCTATTTTACTTACAGACTCGGGAGTTATATTTTCTGAATCCTTGCAGGAAGGCCTAAAAAATGTCGCGAATAGAATTCTGATTTAGGTCAACCGGGTGTCACCATTTTGAATTGAAAATGAAAAATAGAAGCAATTTGAAGGGCCGAGACTTTGGAGCACAATAACTCTCATTCTAATTAAGCTAGAATGTTCAAACTTGTTGTAAGCGTTCAATAGGTCAATGTTATGATTGAGGTCAAAGATGAGCATTTTCTGCTTGGGGTAAGCAGAGATAAGCATGCTGATTTGTTGATTCTTTAGGGCACGATAACTTCGGTTATAATGAAGGGAGGGCGGTGAAACTTTTGTCAATAGAGAGTCTAATAGCTAGCCTGTTGAGTGAAATCATTGTATCATTTTTTTTA
Organism: Patella ulyssiponensis; assembly: GCA_963678685.1. Lineage (NCBI taxonomy): Eukaryota > Metazoa > Mollusca > Gastropoda > Patellidae > Patella > Patella ulyssiponensis. The sequence goes on from OY783225.1 coordinate 92,189,562, forward strand.
AATATCAGGGATAGCCGAAAAAAAGAGATTGAAAATCCAAAAAGTCGTATTTTTACAATTTGGAGCATGTTTAGAGGTCTTTCTCGTAAAGTCAACATACTATTTTTTGGGAACTTCTTCTACAAAGAGTCTTATTGGTAGTCTTTTATATGAAACCATCGATCAACAGTCCAACATATCAGGAGTAGAAGAACAAAAGGATCGAACATTGAAAACGGCACCCTTTCATTGTTAAGCGAAACATGCAGTGTGGGTGACTACAATCTACGCATTTAGTCATCGTATAGAGTTTATTCAACAGTATCGAATTCCAACTGCTTAGGGATATTTTACGTGCATTCCAATGTGTACACGGGACCTTGGTTTTTCGTCCCATCCGAATGACTAGACAGCTGTGCTTGTCAGGCCCTCCGTTCTGCCTCACTGACAAGGGGAACCACGCCGGGAAATCGAGATGAACTTTTTCCGTGCAGAACTTTCAATTCAGGCAAAACGTTTATTGCATACGATTAAGCTGGTCAGTTGGAGCTTATTTTCAAAAGTTTTGTAATAATCGGTTGGTAATTAAAGTACCGTGCACATTAAACTGTTAAAACAGAAAATTTCTCCCGGTTGAAATGTTTCTTGCTATAAGTCAGCAATTTTCCGAATTCAGGGAGGCTGGATGGCTCAATGGTTAGCATGTGCTCGCTGTATCGTAACGTTTGTCATTGAGTCAACGGGCGTCGTTTCGATCTCCCGGTTGCACGTGACATGGTGTATGATGTCCAACCTCGTGGGTTTTCTCCGTGTTCTTCGGTTTCCTCCCAACGGCTAAAGACCAGTACGTGCAAGGGGAGTTTTTAAATAAAATTAAAAAACATATGTTAGTCCCGAAATGACCTAGTTTGTGTCGAATGGACGTTAGGCCGCATTTCTCTCTTTCTCTTTTTAAAGTTTTGTAATAATCGGTTGGTAATCAAAGGTACTGTTAAAGTGATAAAACAGAAAATTTGGCCCGGTTGTAATGTTTCTCACTTTAAAGTCAGCAATTTGTCGATTTTAAGGGGCAAACGTTTATTGCGAACGATTAAGCTGGTCAGTTGGAGCTTATTTTCAAAAGTTTTGTAATAATCGGTTGGTAATTAAAGTACCGTGCACATTAAACTGTTAAAACAGAAATTTTCGCCCGGTTGAAATGTTTCTTGCTATAAGTCAGCAATTTTCCGAATTCAGGGAGGCTGGATGGCTGAATGGTTAGCATGTGCTCGCTGTATCGTAACGTTTGTCATTGAGTCAACGGGCGTCGTTTCGATCTCCCGGTTGCACGTGACATTGTGTATGATGTCCAACCTCGTGGGTTTTCTCCGTGTTCTTCGGTTTCCTCCCAACGGCTAAAGACCAGTACGTGCAAGGGGAGTTTTTCAATAAAATTAAAAAACATATGTTAGTCCCGAAATGACCTAGTTTGTGTCGAATGGACGTTAGGCCGCATTTCTCTCTTTCTCTTTTTAAAGTTTTGTAATAATCGGTTGGTAATCAAAGGAACTGTTAAAGTGATAAAACAGAAAATTTGGCCCGGTTGTAATGTTTCTCACTTTAAAGTCAGCAATTTGTCGATTTTAAGGGGCAAACGTTTATTGCGAACGATTAAGCTGGTCAGGGGGAGCTTATTTTAAAAAGTTTTGTAATATTCGGTTGATAACTAAAGGTACCGTGCAAATTAAACTGTTAAAATAGAAAATTTGGCCCGGTTGAAATGTTTCTCGCTGTAGGTCAGCAATTTGCCGAATTTAGGGAGGTTGCGTGGCTGAATGGTTAGCACGTGCGCTCTGTATCATAACGTCTGTCATTGAGTCAACTGGCCTTGTTTCGATTTCTTGGTTGTACGTGAAAAGGAGTATGGTCGCCTTACCAACCTCGTAGGCCGTAACGCCGCTGCCCGGGTAAAATTTCCCTCATTGCACACTTTATGGCGTATGCCCGTCTTCATTAGCCCATTGTAGGAGCAGAACAGTAGGACGTTAAACCCCATTCAATTTCATTTCATTTTCTCTATGTTGCTTATTTATTATAGTGGATAAATATTTTTCTGGTTCTAGCAATTATTTAATTTCTGCATAGAAATCTCTGGCCAGTTTTTTTTTTATTGCAGAGTGCCATTCTTGTATATTGCAGTCTATGACCCTTTGTTTAAAACATGCTTAAGAAGTCGTCACGATTTCCTACTTATAACCAAACATATTGGAAACCATAATTATATAACATATCTTGGAAGCCCGATTACAGCTATACAAGTTTCAGTTATTTCCCTTTAGTTTAAAGATTATTTTTTTGCCCGGGTGCAATGTTTCTCACTACATTTAAATTTGTAACTTTGTGAGTTTTTGACCGATTTTGATATTATGTCTTTATAATTTTCCAAATCTACATATTTAACGTACATATTCAAACAGTTGAGTTCAACCTGATCCAAAAAGTTTTAGTTTTGTTCAAAGTTATCTCATTTAATTTTTCGATGTTTTCTTACCATTTTCATTTCATTTTTCTGAAAGTTTTGAAATCGGAAGTCATCCCGATTACAGCAACACAAGTATCAGTTATTTCCCTTTAGTTTTCAGATTACTCAATGTTTCATACTATATTTAGACTTGTAACTTCGCGAGTTTTTGACCAATTTTGATAGTTTGTTATTCTTATCCTTTTATTTGAGATACTTGATATAATCGATGACACGTGACGATGAATATGAAAGCTTTCATATCTGCATGGGACAGTAGCAGATCTAGTTATTATTATTTTTTTTTTTTGTGTGTTTTCTGCAAATCGGATTTCTCAGAATCTATCCATAGGATCTTTCTGAAATTTTGACCTACCCCCCCAAAAATGGGGTGCGAACCTTGATTAAATGTATTTTCAAAACGTTTTACGAATCCGAAATCACCGAATTTTACGAACGAATGCATTTGACCTGCAATGCTGTAACTTTGTGACTATTTGATCTATTTTACTAATTCTTTTTTCTTTGAGTATCCTAAGACATTTACTTCAAATCTGCAATTTCGGATTTTCGAATTTCGAAAATTCGTCGCTGTGATTTCGAACCGGAAGTTTATACCAACTCGACAACTTCTTTAGTAGTTGTACGATTTTCATGAAATTTAATATGTAAGTAGACCTTAATGATGCGACTTGAAAAATGACTTTAGAAATTTTCTAACTTATCTCCCCTTGGTGAAATTAAGGATCAAATTTTTCAAAAAAATCGTCGAAATATAGGTCAGAATGACCTAGTTTTTTTTTCCTATACTAGACAAGGAATTACTGATTCGTACACAAAATATGGAGTTTGTCGATCGAACCGGAAGTGCCACCATCTTTAAACGTGAAAAATCAATAAGGCTTTTTTGCTATTTTACTTACAGACTCGGGAGTTATATTTTCTGAATCCTTGATGGAAGGCCTAAAAAATGTCGCGAATAGAATTCTGATTTAGGTCAACCGGGAGTCACCATTTTGAATTGAAAATGAAAAATAGAAGCAATTTGAAGGGCCGGGACTTTGGAATACAATAACTCTCCGTCTAATTAAGCTAGAATATGCAAACTTGGTGTAAACGTTCACTAGGTCAATGTTATGATGGAGTTCAAAGATGAGCATTTTCTGCTTAGGGTAAGCAGAGATAAGCATGCTGATTTGTTGATTCTTTAGGGCACGATAACTTTGGTTATAATGAAGGGAGGGCGATGAAACTTTTGTCAATAGAGAGTCTAATAGCTAGCCTGTTGTTTGAAATCATTGTATCATTTTTTTTAAATATCAGGGATAGCCGAAAAAAAGAGATTGAAAATCCAAAAAGTCGTATTTTTACAATTTGGAGCATGTTTAGAGGTCTTTCTCGTAAAGTCAACATACTATTTTTTGGGAACTTCTTCTACAAAGAGTCTTATTGGTAGTCTTTTATATGAAACCATCGATCAACAGTCCAACATATCAGGAGTAGAAGAACAAAAGGATCGAAAATTGAAAACGGCACCCTTTCATTGTTAAGCGAAACATGCAGTGTGGGTGACTACAATCTACACATTTAGTCATCGTATAAAGCTTATTCAACAGTATCGAATTCCAACTGCTTGGGGATATTTTACGTGCACTCCAATGTGTACACGGGACCTTGGTTTTTCGTCCCATCCGAACGACTAGACAGCTGTGCTTGTCAGGCCCTCCGTTCTGCCTCACTGACAACGGGGAACCACGCCGGGAAATCAAGATGAACTTTCTCCGTGCAGAACTTTCAATTCAGGCCAAACGTTTATTGCATACGATTAAGCTGGTCAGGGGGAGCTTATTTTCAAAAGTTTTGTAATAATCGGTTGGTAATTAAAGTACCGTGCACATTAAACTGTTAAAACAGAAAATTTCGCCCGGTTGAAATGTTTCTTGCTATAAGTCAGCAATTTTCCGAATTCAGGGAGGCTGAATGGCTGAATGGTTAGCATGTGCGCGCTGTATCGTAACGTCTGTCATTGAGTCAACGGGCGTCGTTTCGATCTCCAGGTTGCACGTGACATGAAGTATGATGTCCAACCTCGTGGGTTTTCTCCGTGTCCTTCGGTTTCCTCCCAACGGCTAAAGACCAGTAAGCGCAAGGGGAGTTTTTAAATAAAATTAAAAAACATATGTTAGTCACGAAATGACCTAGTTTGTGTCGAATGGACATTAGGCCGCATTTCTCTCTTTCTCTTTTATTTTTAAAGTTTTGTAATAATCGGTTGGTAATCAAAGGTACTGTAAAAGTGATAAAACAGAAAATTTCGCCCGGTTGTAATGTTTCTCACTTTAAAGTCAGAAATTTGCCGATTTTAAGGGGCAAACGTTTATTGCGAACGCTTAAGCTGGTCAGGGGGAGCTTATTTTTAAAAGTTTTGTAATATTCGGTTGATAACTAAAGGTACCGTGCAAATTAAACTTTTAAAACAGAAAATTTGGCCCGGTTGAAATGTTTCTCGCTCTAGGTCAGCAATTTGCCGATTTTAGGGAGGTTGCGTGGCTGAATGGTTAGCACGTGCGCTCTTTATCATAACGTCTGTCATTGAGTCAACTGGCCTTGTTTCGATTTCTTGGTTGTACGTGACAAGGAGTATGGTCGCCTGTCCAACCTCGTAGGCCGTAACGCCGCTGCCCGGGTAAAATTTCCCTCATTGCACACTTTTTGGCATATGCCCGTCTTCATTAGCCCATTTTAGGAGCAGAACAATAGGACGTTAAACCCCATTCAATTTCATTTCATTTTCTCTATGTTGCTTATTTATTATAGTGGATAAATATTTTTCTGGTTCTAGCAATTATTTAATTTCTGCATAGAAATCTTGCTTTGGCCAGTTTTTTTTATTGCAGAGTGCCATTCTTGTATAATTCAGTCTATGATCATTTGTTTAAAACATGCTTAAGAAGTCGTCACGATTTCCTACTTATAACCAAACATATTGGAAATATTAGTCTGGCGAAATGTTTCTTGCTATAAGTCAGCAATTTTCCGAATTCAGGAGGCTGAGTGGCTGAATGGTTAGCATGTGCGCACTGTATCGTAACGTCTGTCATTGAGTCAACGGGCGTCGTTTCGATCTCCAGGTTGCACGTGACATGGAGTATGATGTCCAACCTCGTGGGTTTTCTCCTTGTCCTTCGGTTTCCTCCCAACGGCCAAAGACCAGTAAGCGCAAGGGGAGTTTTTAAATAAAATTAAAAAACATATGTTAGTCACGAAATGACCTAGTTTGTGTCGAATGGACATTAGGCCGCATTTCTCTCTTTCTCTTTTATTTTTAAAGTTTTGTAATAATCGGTTGGTAATCAAAGGTACTGTAAAAGTGATAAAACAGAAAATTTATCCCGGCTGTAATGTTTCTCACTTTAAAGTCAGCAATTTGCCGATTTCAAGGGGCAAACGTTTATTGCGAACGATTAGGCTGGTCAGGGGGAGCTTATTTTTAAAAGTTTTGTAATATTCGGTTGATAACTAAAGGTACCGTGCAAATTAAACTGTTAAAATAGAAAATTTGGCCCGGTTGAAATGTTTCTCGCTGTAGATCAGCAATTTGCCGATTTTAGGTAGGTTGCGTGGCTGAATGGTTAGCACGTGCGCTCTGTATCATAACGTCTGTCTTTGAGTCAACTGGCGTTGTTTCGATTTCTTGGTTGCACGTGACAAGGAGTATGGTCGCCTGTCCAACCTCGTAGGCCGTTACGCCGCTGCCCGGGTAAAATTTCCCTCATTGCACACTTTATGGCATATGCCCGTCTTCATTAGCCCATTTTAGGAGCAGAACAGTAGGACGTTAAACCCCATTCAATTTCATTTCATTTTCGCTATATTGCTTATTTATTATAGTGGATAAATATTTTTCTGGTTCTAGCAATTATTTAATTTCTGCATAGAAATCTTGCTTTGGCCAGTTTTTTTTATTGCAGAGTGCCATTCTTGTATAATTCAGTCTATGATCCTTTGTTTAAAACATGCTTAAGAAGTCGTCATGATTTCCTACTTATAACCAAACATATTGGAAATATTAGTCTGGCATTATTAAATCCTAATTTTATTGGTCTTATTTAAAATTAAACTTTCATTTAATTATGAACAACCCTTAACGTGTCTCTTTAAAACTATTAAATACTCTAAAACAGTAGCTCAACCTTTTGACCTAAACTCATTAATTTACCATTTTCTTGTGACCGACTTCTTATTCTTCCTATATGACATATTGCACGTGTCTGATTTCAAAGGGGGGTTGGGTGGCTGAATGGTTAGCACGTGCGCCTGTCATTGAGTTAACTAGCGTGTTTTCGAATAGAAGCAATTTGAAGGGCCGAGAATTTGGAACACAATAACTCTCCTTCTAATTGAGCTAGAATGTTCAAACTTGGTGTAGACGTTCACTAGGTCACTGTCTTGATTGAGTGCAAAGATGAGCATTTTCTGCCTAGGGTAAGCAGAGATAAGCAAGCTGGTTTGTTGATTCTTTAGGGCACGATAACTTTGGTTATAATGAAGGGAGGGCGATCAAACTCTTGTCAATCGAGAGTCTAATAGCTAACCTGTTGTGTGAAATCATTGTATCATTTTTTCTTAAATGTCCGGGGTAGCCGAAAAAAAGAGATTGAAAATCCAAAGAGTCGTATTTTTACAATTTAGAGCACGTTTAAAGGTCTTTCTCGTAAAGTCAACATGTGTTTCCTGCAAATCGTTTTTCTCAGAATCTAACCATAGGATGTTTCTGAAACTTTGACCTACCCCCCCAAAAATGGGTGGTGAGTATTGATTAAATATATTTTCAAAACGTTTAAAGTATTCGAAATCACCGAATTTTACGAACGAGTGAATTTGACCTGCATTACTGTAACTCTGTGACTATTTGACCTATTTTACTAATTCTTTTTTCTTTGAGTACCATGACAAAAATCATTTTCAACTGCAGTTTCAGATTTTCGAATTTCGAAAATTCGTCGCTGTGATTTCGAACCGGAAGTTGAGACCAACTTGACAACTTCTTTAATAGTTGTACGATTTTCATGAAATTTAGTATGTAAGTAGATCTTACCGATGCAACTTTAAAGATGTCCTTAGAAATTTTCTAAATTATCTCCCCTTAGTGAAATTAGGGATCAAAGTTTTCAAAAAAATCGAAGAAATATAGGTCAAAATGACCTGATTTTTTTTTTTGGATACTAGGTAAGTAAATACTGATTAGTACACAAAATATTGAGTTCGTGGATCGAACCGGAAGTGCCGCCATCTTGAAACGTGAAAAATCACAAAGGCTTTTGCGATATTTTACTTACAGACATGGGAGTTATATTTTCGGAATCCTTGAAGGAATGCCTAAAAATCTATCAGATTAGAATTTTGATTTCGGTCACGTGATGGTCACCATTTCGAACTGAATATAAAAAAGTTGAAAAATCGACATTAACGAGCACGTGAATGAAAGCAATAGGCCGTAGTTTGGAGAATATGTCTCCTATTTCCAAAATGAATACATTTCTGCATAGCTGGGATCAGGGTCGAAATATTGTTATTTGAAAATGTCACATTTTCGAATTTTGTCTTTGATGTTTTCCGTGCCGATAAAGTTGTTTACGATTGAAAAATCATAAAAACTTCGCTATATTTTGACCGATTTTAATGATTTTTTTTTTGTTGATGAGATTATTTACATGACCCATGACATGTGACAGGAAGTGACTGTTAATATGAAAGCTTTAATATCTGCTTTGCAGATCTAGTTATTATTATTTTTTTTTTTTGTGTGTTTTCTGCAAATCGGATTTCTCAGAATCTATCCATAGGATCTTTCTGAAATTTTGACCTACCCCCCCAAAAATGGGGTGCGAACCTTGATTAAATGTATTTTCAAAACGTTTTACGAATCCGAAATCACCGAATTTTACGAACGAATGCATTTGACCTACAATGCTGTAACTTTGTGACTATTTGATCTATTTTACTAATTCTTTTTTCTTTGAGTATCCTAAGACATTTACTTCAAATCTGCAATTTCGGATTTTCGAATTTCGAAAATTCGTCGCTGTGATTTCGAACCGGAAGTTTACACCAACTCGACAACTTCTTTAGTAGTTGTACGATTTTCATGAAATTTAATATGTAAGTAGACCTTAATGATGCGACTTGAAAAATGACTTTAGAAATTTTCTAACTTATCTCCCCTTGGTGAAATTAAAGATCAAAATTTTCAAAAAAATCGTCGAAATATAGGTCAGAATGACCTAGTTTTTTTTTTCGATACTAGACAAAGAATTACTGATTCGTACACAAAATATGGAGTTTGTCGATCGAACCGGAAGTGCCACCATCTTTAAACGTGAAAAATCAATAAGGCTTTTTTGCTATTTTACTTACAGACTCGGGAGTTATATTTTCTGAATCCTTGTAGGAAGGCCTAAAAAATGTCGCGAATAGAATTCTGATTTAGGTCAACCGGGAGTCACCATTTTGAATTGAAAATGAAAAATAGAAGCAATTTGAAGGGCCGAGATTTTGGAGCACAATAACTCTCGTTCTAATTAAGCTAGAATGTTCGAACTTGTTGTAGACGTTCACTAGGTCAATGTTATGATTGAGTTCAAAGATGAGCATTTTCTGCTTAGGGTAAGCAGAGATAAGCATGCTGATTTGTTGATTCTTTAGGGCACGATAACTTCGGTTATAATGAAGGGAGGGCGATGAAACTTTTGTCAATAGAGAGTCTAATAGCTAGCCTGTTGTGTGAAATCATTGTATCATTTTTTTTAAATATCAGGGATAGCCGAAAAAAAGAGATTGAAAATCCAAAAAGTCGTATTTTTACAATTTGGAGCATGTTTAGAGGTCTTTCTCGTAAAGTCAACATACTATTTTTTGGGAACTTCTTCTACAAAGAGTCTTATTGGTAGTCTTTTATATGAAACCATCGATCAACAGTCCAACATATCAGGAGTAGAAGAACAAAAGGATCAAACATTGAAAACGGCACCCTTTCATTGTTAAGCGAAACATGCAGTGTGGGAGACTACAATCTACGCATTTAGTCATCGTATAGAGTTTATTCAACAGTATCGAATTCCAACTGCTTAGGGATATTTTACGTGCACTCCAATGTGTACACGGGACCTTGGTTTTTCGTCCCATCCGAACGACTTGACAGCTGTCCTTGTCAGGCCCTCCGTTCTGCTCACTGACAAGGGGAACCACGCCGGAAAATCGAGATGAACTTTTCGTTGCAGAACTTTCAATTCAGGCCAAACGTTTATTGCATACGATTAAGCTGGTCAGTTGGGGCTTATTTTCAAAAGTTTTGTAATAATCGGTTGGTAATTAAAATACCGTGCGGTTAAAATGTTTCTTGCTATAAGTCAGCAATTTCCAGATTTTAGGGAGGCTGAATGGTTAGCATACGCGCGCTGTATCGTAACGTCTGTCATTGAGTCAACCGGCGTCGTTTCGATTTCCAAGTTGCACGTGACATGGAGTATGGTGTCCAACCTCGTGGGTTTTCTCCGTGTCCTTCGGTTTCCTCCCACGGCTAAAGACCCGTACACGCAAGGGAAGTTTATAAATAAAATTAAAAAACATATGTTAGTCCCGAAATGACCTAGTTTGTGTCGAATGGACGTTGAGCCGCATTTCTCTCTTTCTCTTTTATTTTTAAAGTTTTGTAATAATCGGTTGGTAATCAAAGGTACTGTAAAAGTGATAAAACATAAAATTTCGCCCGGTTGTAATGTTTCTCACTTTAAAGTCAGCAATTTGCCGATTTTAGAGGGCAAATGTTTATTGCGAACAATTAAGCTGGTCAGGGGGAGCTTAGTTTTAAGGGAGGCTGAATGGCTGAATGGTTAGCATGTGCGCGCTGTATCGTAACGTCTGTCATTGAGTCAACGGGCGTCGTTTCGATTTCGAGATTGTACGTGACATGGACATGCATACGATTAAGCTGGTCAGTTGGGGCTTATTTTCAAAAGTTTTGTAATAATCGGTTGGTAATTAAAATACCGTGCGAATTAAACTGTTAAAACAGAAAATTTCGCCCGGTTAAAATGTTTCTTGCTATAAGTCAGCAATTTCCAGATTTTAGGGAGGCTGAATGGTTAGCATACGCACGCTGTATCGTAACGTCTGTCATTGAGTCAACCGGCGTCGTTTCGATTTCCAAGTTGCACGTGACATGGAGTATGGTGTCCAACCTCGTGGGTTTTCTCCGTGTCCTTCGGTTTCCTCTCAACAGCTAAAGACCAGTACGCGCAAGGGGAGTTTTTAAATAAAATTAAAAAACATATGTTAGTCCCGAAATGAATTAGTTTGTGTCGAATGGACGTTTAGCCGCATTTCTCTCTTTCTTTTTTTTATTTTTAAAGTTTTGTAATAATCGGTTGGTAATCAAAGATACTGTAAAAGTGATAAAACAGAAAATTTCGCCCGGTTGTAATGTTTCTCACTTTAAAGTCAGTAATTTGCCGATTTTAAGGGGAAAACGTTTATTGCGAACGATTTAGCTGGTCAGGGGGAGCTTATTTTTAAAAGTTTTGTAATATTCGGTTGATAACTAAAGGTACCGTGCAAATTAAACTAATAAAATAGAAGATTTCGCCCGGTTGAAATGTATCTATCTGTAGGTCAGCAATTTGCCGATTTTAGGGAGGTTGCGTGACTGAATGGTTAGCACGTGCGCTGTGTATCATAACGTCTGTCATTGAGTCAACTGGCGTTGTTTCGATTTCTTGGTTGTACGTGACAAGGAGTATGGTCGCCTGTCCAACCTCGCAGGCCGTAACGCCGCTGCCCGGGTAAAATTTCCCTCATTGCACACTTTATGGCGTATGCCCTTCTTCATTAGCCCATTTTAGGAGTAGGACATTAAACCCCATTCAATTTGATTTCATTTTCTCTATGTTGCTTATTTATTATAGTGGATAAATGTTTTTCTGGTTCTATTAATTATTTCATTTCTGCATAGAAATCTTGCTTTGACCAGTTTTTTTTCCATTTCATTTTCTCTATGTTGCTTATTTATTATAGTGGATAAATATTTTTCTGGTTCTAGCAATTATTTAATTTCTGCATAGAAATCTCTGGCCAGTTTTTTTTTATTGCAGAGTGCCATTCTTGTATATTGCAGACTATGACAATTTGTTTAAAACATGCTTAAGAAGTTGTCACGATTTCCTACTTATAACCAAACATATTGGAAACCATAATTATATAACATATCTCTAATTTTGGAAGCGCGATTACAGCTATACAAGTTTAGGTTATTTCCCTTTAGTTTAAAGATTATTTTTTTGCCCGGGTGCAATGTTTCTCACTACATTTAAATTTGTAACTTTGTGAGTTTTGACCGATTTTGATAATTATGTCTTTATAATTTTCCAAATTTACATATTTAACGTAAATATTCAAACAATTGGAATCAACCTGATTCAAATTTTTTTTTAGTTTTGTTCAAAGTTATCTCATTTAATTTTTCTGTTTTCTTACCATTTTCATTTCATTTTTCCGAAAGTTTTGAAGTGGGAAGTCATCCCGATTACAGCAACACAAGTATCAGTTATTTCCCTTTAGTTTTCAGATTATGCAATGTTTCATACTATATTTAGACTTGTAACTTCGCGAGTTTTTGACCAATTTTGATAGTTTGTTATTCTTATCCTTTCATTTGAGATACTTGATATAATCGATGACACGTGACGGTGAATATGAAAGCTTTCATATCTGCATGGGACAGTAGCAGATCTAGTTATTATTTTTTTTTTTTTGTGTTTTATCCACAAATCGGATTTCTCAGAATCTAACCATAGGATCGTTCTGAAACTTTTACCTATCCCCCCAAAAATGGGTGGTGGCTGTTGATTAAATATATTTTCAAAACGTTTTACGTATCCGAAATCACCGAATTTTACAAACGAATGCATTTGACCTACAATGCTGTAACTTTGTGACTATTTGACCTATTTTACTAAATCTTTTTTCTTTGAGTACCTTGAGACAATTACTATAAATCTGCAGTTTCAGATTTTCGAATTTCGAAAATTCGTCGCTGTGATTTCGAACCGGAAGTTTAGACCAATTTGACAACTTCTTTAATAGTTGTACGATTTTCATGAAATTTAGTATCTAAGTAGATCTTACCGATGTGACTTCAAAAATATAATTAGAAATTTTCTAAATTATCTCCCCTTGACGAAATTAAGGATCAAAATTTTCAAAAAAATCGTCGAAATATAGGTCAGAATGACCTGATTTTTTTTTTGGATACTAGATAAGTAATTACTGATTTGTACACAAAATATGGAGTTTGTCGATCGAACCGGAAGTGCCGCCATATTTAAAAGTGAAAAATCAATAAGGCTTTTTTGCTATTTTACTTACAGACTCGGGAGTTATATTTTCTGAATCCTTGATGGAAGGCCTAAAAAATGTCGCGAATAGAATTTTGATTTCGGTCACGTGATGGTCACCATTTTGAATTGAAAATGAAAAATTAGAAGCAATTTGAAGGGTCGGGACTTTGGAACACAATTACTCTCCTTCTAATTAAGCTAGAATGTTCAAACTTGGTGTAGACGTTCACTAGGTCAATGTTATGATTGAGTTTAAAGATAAGCATTTTCTGCTTAGGGTAAGCAGAGATAAGCATGCTAATTTGTTGATTCTTTAGGGCACGATAACTTCGGTTATAATGAAGGGAGGGCGGTGAAACTTTTGTCAATAGAGAGTCTAATAGCTAGCCTGTTGTGTGAAATCATTGTATTATTTTTTCTAAATATCAGGGATAGCCGAAAAAAAGAGATTGAAAATCCAAAAAGTCGTATTTTTACAATTTGGAGCATGTTTAGAGGTCTTTCTCGTAAAGTCAACATAATATTTTTTGGGAACTTCTTCTACAAAGAGTCTTATTGGTAGTCTTTTATATGAAACCATCGATCAACAGTCCAACATATCAGGAGTAGAAGAACAAAAGGATCGAACATTGAAAACGGCACCCTTTCATTGTTAAGCGAAACATGCAGTGTGGGTGACTACAATCTACACATTTAGTCATCGTATAGAGCTTATTCAACAGTATCGAATTCCAGCTGCTTAGGGATATTTTACGTGCACTCCAATGTGTACACGAGACCTTGGTTTTTCGTCCCATCCGAATGACTAGACAGCTGTGCTTGTCAGGCCCTCCGTTCTGCCTCACTGACAAGGGGAACCACGCCGGGAAATCGAGATGAACTTTCTCCGTGCAGAACTTTCAATTCAGGCGAAAACGTTTATTGCATACGATTAAGCTGGTCAGTTGGAGCTTATTTTCAAAAGTTTTGTAATAATCGGTTGGTAATTAAAGTACCGTGCACATTAAACTGTTAAAACAGAAAATTTCGCCCGGTTGAAATGTTTCTTGCTATAAGTCAGCAATTTTCTGAATTCAGGGAGGCTGAATGGCTGAATTGTTAGCATGTGCGCACTGTATCGTAACGTCTGTCATTGAGTCAACGGGCGTCGTTTCGATCTCCAGGTTGCACGTGACATGAAGTATGATGTCCAACCTCGTGGGTTTTCTCCGTGTCCTTCGGTTTCCTCCCAACGGCTAAAGACCTGTAAGCGCAAGGGGGAGTTTTTAAATAAAATTAAAAACATATGTTAGTCCCGAAATGACCTAGTTTGTGTCGAATGGACATTAGGCCGCATTTCTCTCTTTCTCTTTTATTTTTAAAGTTTTGTAATAATCGGTTGGTAATCAAAGGTACTGTAAAAGTGATAAAACAGAAAATTTCGCCCGGTTGTAATGTTTCTCACTTTAAAGTCAGCAATTTGCCGATTTTAAGGGGCAAACATTTATTGCGAACGCTTAAGCTGGTCAGGGGGAGCTTATTTTTAAAAGTTTTGTAATATTCGGTTGATAACTAAAGGTACCGTGCAAATTAAACTGTTACAATAGAAAATTTGGCCCGGTTGAAATGTTTCTCGCTGTAGGTCAGCAATTTGCCGATTTTAGGGAGGTTGCGTGGCTGAATGGTTAGCACGTGCGCTCTGTATCATAACGTCTGTCATTGAGTCAACTGGCGTTGTTTCGATTTCTTGGTTGTACGTGACAAGGAGTATGGTCGCCTGTCCAACCTCGTAGGCCGTAACCGCCGCTGCCCGGGTAAAATTTCCCTCATTGCACACTTTATGGCATATGCCCGTCTTCATTAGCCTATTTTAGGAGCAGAACAGTCGGACGTTAAACCCCATTCAATTTCATTTCATTCTCTCTATGTTGCTTATTTATTATAGTGGATAAATATTTTTCTGGTTCTAGCAATTATTTAATTTCTGCATAGAAATCTTGCTTTGGCCAGTTTTTTTATTGCAGAGTGCCATTCTTGTTTAAACAAACATGATCCTTTGTTTAAAACATGCTTAAGAAGTCGTCACGATTTCCTACTTATAACCAAACATATTGGAAATATTAGTCTGGCATTATTAAATCCTAATTTTATTGGTCTTATTTAAAATTAAACTTTCATTTAACTATGAACAACCCTTAACGTGTCTCTTTAAAACTATTAAGTACTCTAAAACAGTAGCTCAACCTTTTGACCTAAACTCATTAATTTACCATTTTGTTGTGAGCGACTTCTTATTCTTCCTATATGACATATTGCACGTGTCTGACTTCAAAGGGGGGTTGGGTGGCTGAATGGTTAGCACGCGCGCCTGTCATTGAGTTAACTAGCGTGTTTTCGAATGCCCGGTTGTACGTGACAAGGAGTAAGGTCGCCTGTCCAACCTGCCATTTTTATTTTTTTTCCCCGCCATTTTCATTTCATTTTCTCATCCGTCTCATTACAGTAATACAAGTTTCAGTTATTTCCCTTTAGTTTTCAGATTATTGTTATGCCTGGGTGCAATGTTTCATACTATATTTAGACTTGTAACTTCGCGAGTTTTTGACCAATTTTAATAATTTTTTCTTCTTATCCTTTTATTTAGGATACTTGATACAATCAATGACACGTGACGATGAATATGAAAGCTTTCATATCTGCATGGGACAGTAGCAGATCTAGTTATTATTATTTTTTCTTGTGTGTGTGTTTTTTGCAAATCGGATTTCTCGGAATCTATCCATAGGATCTTTCTGAAATTTTGACCTACCCCCCAAAAATGGGGTGCGAACCTTGATTAAATGTATTTTCAAAACGTTTTACGAATCCGAAATCACCGAATTTTACGAACGAATGCATTTGACCTACAATGCTGTAACTTTGTGACTATTTAATCTATTTTACTAATTCTTTTTTGTTTGAGTATCCTAAGACATTTACTTCAAATCTGCAATTTCGGATTTTCGAATTTCGAAAATTGGTCGCTGTGATTTCGAACCGGAAGTTTACACCAACTCGACAACTTCTTTAGTAGTTGTACGATTTTCATGAAATTTAATATGTAAGTAGACCTTAATGATGCGACTTGAAAAATGACTTTAGAAATTTTCTAACTTATCTCCCCTTGGTGAAATTAAAGATCAAAATTTTCAAAAAATCGTCGAAATATAGGTCAGAATGACCTAGTTTTTTTTTTCGATACTAGACAAAGAATTACTGATTCGTACACAAAATATGGAGTTTGTCGATCGAACCGGAAGTGCCACCATCTTTAAACGTGAAAAATCAATAAGGCTTTTTTGCTATTTTACTTACAGACTCGGGAGTTATATTTTCTGAATCCTTGTAGGAAGGCCTAAAAAATGTCGCGAATAGAATTCTGATTTAGGTCAACCGGGAGTCACCATTTTGAATTGAAAATGAAAAATAGAAGCAATTTGAAGGGCCGAGACTTTGGAGCACAATAACTCTCGTTCTAATTAAGCTAGAATGTTCGAACTTGTTGTAGACGTTCACTAGGTCAATGTTATGATTGAGTTCAAAGATGAGCATTTTCTGCGTAGGGTAAGCAGAGATAAGCATGCTGATTTGTTGATTCTTTAGGGCACGATAACTTCGGTTATAATGAAGGGAGGGCGATGAAACTTTTGTCAATAGAGAGTCTAATAGCTAGCCGGTTGTGTGAAATCATTGTATCATTTTTTTTAAATATCAGGGATAGCCGAAAAAAAGAGATTGAAAATCCAAAAAGTCGTATTTTTACAATTTGGAGCATGTTTAGAGGTCTTTCTCGTAAAGTCAACATACTATTTTTTGGGAACTTCTTCTACAAAGAGTCTTATTGGTAGTCTTTTATATGAAACCATCGATCAACAGTCCAACATATCAGGAGTAGAAGAACAAAAGGATCAAACATTGAAAACGGCACCCTTTCATTGTTAAGCGAAACATGCAGTGTGGGTGACTACAATCTACGCATTTAGTCATCGTATAGAGTTTATTCAACAGTATCGAATTCCAACTGCTTAGGGATATTTTACGTGCACTCCAATGTGTACACGGGACCTTGGTTTTTCGTCCCATCCGAACGACTAGACAGCTGTCCTTGTCAGGCCCTCCGTTCTGCTCACTGACAAGGGGAACCACGCCGGAAAATCGAGATGAACTTTTCGTTGCAGAACTTTCAATTCAGGCCAAACGTTTATTGCATACGATTAAGCTGGTCAGTTGGGGCTTATTTTCAAAAGTTTTGTAATAATCGGTTGGTAATTAAAATACCGTGCGAATTAAACTGTTAAAACAGAAAATTTCGCCCGGTTAAAATGTTTCTTGCTATAAGTCAGCAATTTCCAGATTTTAGGGAGGCTGAATGGTTAGCATACGCGCGCTGTATCGTAACGTCTGTCATTGAGTCAACCGGCGTCGTTTCGATTTCCAAGTTGCACGTGACATGGAGTATGGTGTCCAACCTCGTGGGTTTTCTCCGTGTCCGTCGGTTTCCTCCCACGGCTAAAGACCCGTACGCGCAAGGGAAGTTTATAAATAAAATTAAAAAACATATGTTAGTCCCGAAATGACCTAGTTTGTGTCGAATGGACGTTGAGCCGCATTTCTCTCTTTCTCTTTTATTTTTAAAGTTTTGTAATAATCGGTTGGTAATCAAAGGTACTGTAAAAGTGATAAAACATAAAATTTCGCCCGGTTGTAATGTTTCTCACTTTAAAGTCAGCAATTTGCCGATTTTAGAGGGCAAATGTTTATTGCGAACAATTAATCTGGTCAGGGGGAGCTTATTTTTAAGGGAGGCTGAATGGCTGAATGGTTAGCATGTGCGCGCTGTATCGTAACGTCTGTCATTGAGTCAACAGGCGTCGTTTCGATTCGAGATTGTACGTGACATGGACATGCATACGATTAAGCTGGTCAGTTGGGGCTTATTTTCAAAAGTTTTGTAATAATCGGTTGGTAATTAAAATACCGTGCGAATTAAACTGTTAAAACAGAAAATTTCGCCCGGTTAAAATGTTTCTTGCTATAAGTCAGCAATTTCCAGATTTTAGGGAGGCTGAATGGTTAGCATACGCGCGCTGTATCGTAACGTCTGTCATTGAGTCAACCGGCGTCGTTTCGATTTCCAAGTTGCACGTGACATGGAGTATGGTGTCCAACCTCGTGGGTTTTCTCCGTGTCCTTCGGTTTCCTCTCAACAGCTAAAGACCAGTACGCGCAAGGGGAGTTTTTAAATAAAATTAAAAAACATATGTTAGTCCCGAAATGACCTAGTTTGTGTCGAATGGACGTTTAGCCGCATTTCTCTCTTTCTTTTTTTTATTTTTAAAGTTTTGTAATAATCGGTTGGTAATCAAAGATACTGTAAAAGTGATAAAACAGAAAATTTCGCCCGGTTGTAATGTTTCTCACTTTAAAGTCAGTAATTTGCCGATTTTAAGGGGAAAACGTTTATTGCGAACGATTTAGCTGGTCAGGGGGAGCTTATTTTTAAAAGTTTTGTAATATTCGGTTGATAACTAAAGGTACCGTGCAAATTAAACTAATAAAATAGAAGATTTCGCCCGGTTGAAATGTATCTATCTGTAGGTCAGCAATTTGCCGATTTTAGGGAGGTTGCGTGACTGAATGGTTAGCACGTGCGCTGTGTATCATAACGTCTGTCATTGAGTCAACTGGCGTTGTTTCGATTTCTTGGTTGTACGTGACAAGGAGTATGGTCGCCTGTCCAACCTCGCAGGCCGTAACGCCGCTGCCCGGGTAAAATTTCCCTCATTGCACACTTTATGGCGTATGCCCTTCTTCATTAGCCCATTTTAGGAGTAGGACGTTAAACCCCATTCAATTTGATTTCATTTTCTCTATGTTGCTTATTTATTATAGTGGATAAATGTTTTTCTGGTTCTATTAATTATTTCATTTCTGCATAGAAATCTTGCTTTGACCAGTTTTTTTTCCATTTCATTTTCTCTATGTTGCTTATTTATTATAGTGGATAAATATTTTTCTGGTTCTAGCAATTATTTAATTTCTGCATAGAAATCTCTGGCCAGTTGTTTTTTATTGCAGAGTGCCATTCTTGTATATTGCAGTCTATGACAATTTGTTTAAAACATGCTTAAGAAGTTGTCACGATTTCCTACTTATAACCAAACATATTGGAAACCATAATTATATAACATATCTCTAATTTTGGAAGCGCGATTACAGCTATACAAGTTTAGGTTATTTCCCTTTAGTTTAAAGATTATTTTTTTGCCCGGGTGCAATGTTTCTCACTACATTTAAATTTGTAACTTTGTGAGTTTTGACCGATTTTGATAATTATGTCTTTATAATTTTCCAAATTTACATATTTAACGTAAATATTCAAACAATTGGGATCAACCTGATTCAAATTTTTTTTTAGTTTTGTTCAAAGTTATCTCATTTAATTTTTCTATGTTTTCTTACCATTTTCATTTCATTTTTCTGAAAGTTTTGAAGTGGGAAGTCATCCCGATTACAGCAACACAAGTATCAGTTATTTCCCTTTAGTTTTCAGATTATGCAATGTTTCATACTATATTTAGACTTGTAACTTCGCGAGTTTTTGACCAATTTTGATAGTTTGTTATTCTTATCCTTTCATTTGAGATACTTGATATAATCGATGACACGTGACGGTGAATATGAAAGCTTTCATATCTGCATGGGACAGTAGCAGATCTAGTTCTTCTTGTTTCTGTAAACACCTTTGTCGGGAAACTTAGGTCCTTTTTCAGTCAACCGGAAAATAAATCCCACTTTCTATCTGAGTATCACGGAATGTTTTTGAAGTGTATATTCCAAAGAGCCTAACGGTGCTAATATAAATAAAATACGAAATAGTGATTGCCAGGCATGGATTTATCTAAACAGGAGAAGACAATGTGATAATGATAATGGTAATAATGCTGTACACTCAAGTTGTTTTACTTGTCTTTACTACACTAAGATCTGGAAGAATTGTTATCATTGACGTTCTGAAAGGTGTAAGGTATTAGCCAATGAAACCGTCTGTTAAGGCGAACTTTAGGGGTGTTTTGCACGGAACATGGTAATCCACTAGTAACATCAAATATCTGACGTCATATGATCAAAAGCCGCTCGTATGAACCTCTGATGTGACCTATCGCAACAACCGGTCAGATATTCATGTAGTGTAGGCAATCGAGGGTATATAAAAAACAAAAACGAAATATAGACCTGTATTTTAATCAGATTGATGCCTGTCCTACCCCATGTCAACCTTACCTTCTTCACCATAGGCCTTTGTCCTGCTCGAGTCCTTTAATATCATTCCAGGATCATCTACAAACAAATGGGTGGCTGTACAAATGGCGGAACCTTGTGACCTGCTGCTTACAAACACGGTCTTGCATTGCGAATCGTGGTTACACCTAATCACACAGTCAATCCGGGACTTCCCAGTTTCCTGCCACAAATAGTCGTCTGGTGTTTTATTATCTAAGAAGGAATGTCTACGAATCGTTGATTCTGTAATATTAGCTCCTTCACTCCCATCACAAATGGTGATTCGGAGAATCAGAAAAATTTTGGTTAAGAGAAAATACATGTGTATTTTTGAGATATCCATCTGTGTCGAATATAAACAAATTTGTCAATCCTAAGAACCAGCTCCAGATGAAATTTGAAAAATATATTCGTGATCGTCTTAAATAGAAAATACTCCGGTATTATTTCTACACAACAGTATTTTAACGATTTTCATCTTTATGAATTATCAACGCACGTATACAAACAAATATTTGTGTAAATCTTGAATCGTAATGATCGGCTCCAGACGGATGTCCGAAAAGTGTTTCGAGTGCCTTAAATATTTGTTACTTTTCCACAACAATGGATGACACTGATTCTGAATAATTTGCAAGCATGAATAAACTACAGGGGTTCCAAAAATATTTGGGCTCAGATAACACATGAATTCGTGTAAAATTCCAATGTTCACCACCACATAGAACACCTTAAGCGATCGTCTGGCAGGCGTTTCTAAAACAATTGGTTCAGAAAACCCATGAATTCCTGTAAAATCCTAATGTTCACCAACACACGGTTTGTAATATTCGTACAACTGAAGTACAATCAGGTTTTAAATCTACAGATATGAATTATACACTTCTTCACGACATGGGTTATCTCATACTTGTATAAGGCAATCCCATACATCATATATATATTGTTGTTTTTATGGAGCGGTATCTATTTTGATTCGGATCCCTGTGAATGACACTCTGGTGGTTTCCTGTTTTCAGACAAGGTATATTTTACAACAACTTAGAATTGTTGATCTTTCCCGTTGCTTCATTTGCAAAAAAAGATTTTTTTTATGTAATTTGCAGCCAAACCCTTTACTAAAAGCCCAAACTATTTTCTTTATAAAATTCATACAGTGCCCTGTGAGGTATGGTACTAGCCCCCTAATACCATATATATTACCGAAAACAGCGTATCTTGTGAGCTACAACAACTCACGTTTACGGTCCTTGTGAAATATATAATAACAACAGTTTTATTTAGGTTGTCCTGTGAGCTACGTGATTTGATATATACGTGTATTGTTTGAAATGGCTGTGTATATTGTTCACTGTCCGTGGGGCTGTAGTGTGTAATTGTTTATATTACAGATGGCCCATCTGCCTTTACTATATGTAACTAAGACGGTGTTATTGACATTGTCCCGTGAAATGTGGTACTACCCCTTGAATGTCGTATTAACGAAAACATATCGGCATCGAGCCGAACCGCGACACCGGATCCAGTAATCTTCAATATAATACAGGCGGTTATGGATATCAAATATTGCATAAAACAATAGTAGTGACACTTTTGTTATATAAAACAATAGTAGTAACAATGTTGTATAAAACAAAAGTTGTAACAATGTTATATAAAACAATAGTAGTAACAATGTAACCAATGTAATGATTTTTATTATTATTATTACAGCATATTCATAGTGCGCCCTTTCATATAACAAGTTCAGGGGC
The DNA here is from genome assembly GCA_963678685.1 of Patella ulyssiponensis. Lineage (NCBI taxonomy): Eukaryota > Metazoa > Mollusca > Gastropoda > Patellidae > Patella > Patella ulyssiponensis. The sequence continues at coordinate 92,211,491 of OY783225.1, forward strand.
ATTTTAATCATAAAGACACAACTAGATTATGGATATGTTAACAGTTGCATACAAAGTCAGTTAATGGTTAAATAAATATGGGTTTAAGTTTTTTTTAAAGGAATATAGAGATTTACAACATCTTAAACTAAATGGTGGATTATTTTGTAAAACGGGTGCTTGAAAACTAAAACAACCCTGTCCAAAAGAGACAAGATGAACAGTTTTGGGCTTTAAAGGTTGTTTATATGATGTACGTAATGTTCGACCAGGTGAATAAAGTTCTAAAGGATCTTAGAGTATAAATTATAAGAAACAGAAATTATGTGGTCGCATTTCTTAGTTAAAGCCCCAATAACACTCTTGTTGTAATTGAATAATATGTCCCAATCTTTATTCTGGTCAACAAATTGTATTATTTTACAATATTCAAATTAATTGATGATACAAATTTCATCTTAACACACCTAATTTAAAAAATTGGAAAAATTCAACTACATGATTTGAAAAGGTTAAGGGCAAGGTAAAGTGACACCATTTTGTCACAACACCTGAAATGAAGAAAAAAATTATTTCAAAAACCAAAACAAGGGCCCTTGGATACAACAGTCTAAAATAAAAAACATTACTCACAGACCATTTTTTTACTACCACTGGCCCTTTAAACTCATTCTAGGATCACTGAGGCCTAAATTTATGGTGAAAATATCGCAAAATGTCCAACAAACGCGGTTACACCTACAACATTTATTTTAACTTTCTGACGTTACTTCTTACACTCAACTATTGTCCCATGGTGTGTACAACAACCATCAAGACTCGCTTTTTCAATTAACCCCTCTCTATTAATGTAATACGTATTTCATCACGTTAGGTACATACTCGCATGTGCTTTAGCCATTTTGTTATTTCGTCTCCACCTTCGTCTCAAGAGACCCTCCGTTGACATATCACTGAAGCACGAAAAATTGCCAGGTTGATCAAACCTCCTGACCGAATACAAATCGTGGGGGATCAATTATTTACATACCTATGTATTTTTTAAAGCCCTAACCTTTTCTTTTCCTTTCTGATCACCCATTAAATACAATACATAGTTCCGAAAACAGTGCAAATGACCTTCACCTTATACAGACATTACTCCGCGTTCAGTGAGTTTCTGTCTTAATTTTATAATTCGCTTTTTGTATGTGTCATATTATGTGTTATAATGTTTGGCACATATCATTGAGAGTATGTTGCCTCTATTACAATTTGTTGATGAAGTGTAACTTTGGGAATTTACATTGGCTGCATCGGACTATTGCCATTCGCTGCAGCACTTCCAGAGATGCCATTTGGCCCCCAAATGTCAACAATTATGAAATTTGGCAAAAACTTTATTTTGTGAATATTTTGAGAGAAATGATTTGTAAGGAGAAAAATTGAAAGGTAATGTAGCATCATGTTGCATGGATGTCACTTGTAATCGGATAGCCGATCTCTGGAGATGTGGTTTTTTTTCGAAGGGTGGGATGAACTGTCAAAAAAGTTTGTACATATGGTTTCGTTGTCAAGTGACTTCAAATTCGTTGAATAAATTTTATTTTCATATTGGTAAGTACACACTGCATTCTTGCATTGCAACTTATATTATGGTGATATCCATTTGAGAAAATAATAGTTTTTAATGGCTTGTCCTGTATTTAGTTTGGGACTACGGAACGCCATAGGTAGCACGTGCCAAAGACGACAGTCTTCAGTTTATTTGACTAATCATTTTACTAAGCTTTTTGAAATTAAACCTTTGCATTAGGTTTATTCATATTGTCAACTTCAAAATTAATTGTTGGATAATTTCAATTTCTTCTAGTGCTACATTTTGTGGGTTTTGTGTATGTCAAAATTATCATGTTTTAGCCTATATTGCCTATATTATTACTAATTAGGCCTAATTTATTTTCTGTGGCTTAGGTATACTTTTAAGACATGGTTTGTAGGGTTTTCATGTTTAAAATTCTTATATAATTATGTGTTGTTTATTTACTCTTCATTGATATAACCACTGGTACATTTTTATTCATATTTTACAGAATTCGACAAGATAATCTACGCAGATTATGGCGGGCGTGTTGCCTTAATTACAGGAGATAAATATTTGAGACTTAGAAATTGACACAAATGGGTAACACCGTATATAATAATGCAATAAGAATGTATATAAACTGATTTACTAAAATTTCAAATCAATTCTATTTTGCGAAATATGCCAGATGTCTCAATTGAATGGCAATCGCTAGCGTCTGTTTATTCCAGGCTACAATGATAGTATTTATTGTACATTTGGTCTCCAGATAAGAATATGAACACCCCCCCCCTCCAAAACAAACATTCCTATTCAAATAAAATATATGAATATGTGTGGATTTAAAGTCCTCCAAACTGATGGCAAATGTATATGGTGGCTGTCTTTTTTTAAATCTAGAAGGCCTAAAGCAACCATCGTGCCAATAAAAACAATTTCCTATCTTGACAGTAAAGTTACACTTTTGCAACATGATGAGTGTTGTGCATGGGCAGGGTACAACGTACCAACCCTTCTAGAAGACGTGTACATTGTACATCTGTGAATGGATGTGATTCATTTCTGTCAGCATCTAATTAACTAGAACATCTGATATCACCTCCCATCGGAAGTTTGCAAATAATGCTGAATGCTTTACACATGTACATGTATATTAATGTTTGATTATAGAATTTGTGTATGTGTTGGATTTAGAAAATGGATTGAAAAATACACCTTTACATTATTTATTTTTCAGAAATATAGGAATACTTGTCTAATGAATGCCAGGAACTGAGATATGATTTAGGATTTGTTGACTTTAATAACAGGTGCGTATAACAAATTGTAAATAATGTGGATTATTCCATTTGATGTACATACCTGTACATTACTAGATGAATGCTTTTTGAGTAAGGGGAGTTGGATGGCCGAATGGATAGCATGTGCGTGCTGTGTCATAAAGCCTGTCATTGAGTCAGCTAGCTTTGTTTTGAACCCCCGGTTGTACGTGACAAGGAGTAGGGTCGCCTGTCCAACCTCGTGGGTTTTCTCCGGGTCCTCCAGTTTCATCCCACTGCTAAAGACCCCTATGGGCAAGCGAATTATTGAAATAAAATTAAACCATATGTTAGTCCCAAAATGACCTAGTTTGTGTCGAGTGGATGTTAAACCCCATTTTTTTTCTTTTTAAGTAAATTGGGTATCCGAAAGATTAACGTGCACATTTGATCACAAGGTCTGTCATTGAGTCAAGTGGCATAGTTTAAGTTCTCTGCTTGCATGTGACAGGTAGTAGGGTCACCTGTACAACCTAATGGGTTTTTTCCCAGTCCTCCTACTGCTAAAAACCCCTACATGTTATCAAATTATTGAAATAAATTTAAACCATGAGTTAGTCCCAAGTTTGTATCCAAAGGACATTAAACCTCTCTGTCTGTCTCTCTGTCACTCACAATAATACATTTATCAAATTCATGAAAATCCCCCCCCCCACACACACACCCCCCCCAAAAAGGCTGCTTCTATTGCAATTAGAAGTTATATCAGGAATATGAAAGCTATGTGTATAATGTAGAACACTAGTAAATGCTTCACATTCATATCTTTGTGAAACTCATATCATAGGGCCAATATTGCTATTCACTGTGCCACTAGTGGTACACCATACATCTGCAGAGAAAGTAGTGCATGAAACAAAATGGCCTTTTGTTTACAAAATATTTGAAAACTTTGAGGTCCTATAACTAAGTTTTGATAATTTTTTTTCAGATTTCAAGTCTTGATGGTTGGAGTTTGAATATCTGAGCAACTTTTGGCCGGTTTAGTTTTCCTGTGTTCTTTTTTATAAAGCTTGTAGCTGCGCAGCCCTGACTTAGGAATTTCCTTTATTATTTGGTAAATATTTTATTTCAAAGTCATTTTTTTTTATTTCCATCCATTTTTTATTGTTCTGTATCATCTCAGGCACATTTAGATACCAACATATCAGCATTTAATCTTGTGTAAGTCCCTTTTTGAGAACCCCCCATTTTAGGTGTTGTGACAAAATGGTGTCACTTTACCTTGCCCTTAACGTAAACCTTTTCAAATGTGACTTGGATTTTAAGATATTTTCGAACCCTCTGGACAAGTAAAATATGATGTAATGGATAATTTACACAACATGTAGGACACATAAACATCTAGTACTTAGAATAAGACTATTATTTATTTTCTAGAGCTGCCAAGCTAGCAAGAATGTTATTGTCCCTTTAAAGTAACAAAGCAGGTAACACAATACTATCAATAAAACACTGTCCTTTGCTGCTTAACATACAAAACAATTGGATGTTACAAACAAAAACACGGCATATTAGAGAAGCGCTTGGTCAGATTTAAAATAAAATCAATAGGATTTACACCAGTCCTCAGCATGTCAATTCCTCCAGCTTCCAGAAGTATTAAGTATTGGGGAGCAATAGTGCGATAAATCTGAAAGCTAGAGAATCCACACAAGTGAAAGACCGCGGGTGGGATTGGGTGACTAAAAAGAAGGACATAGTGTGCATATCTCATGTCCACCAGTACAACTGACTACGTCATCACCGGAAATGTCACGTGAGGATCCATGGATCTTAGTACCCTTTCTTATATATTTCTAGATCTTTTTAATCTTTTAGAATAAGTTCTTATCCTGTTTTTCCACTATGCATTTTGTCCTGTTTTAGGTGTTGTGTATTGTTCAGTAGGTTGTGTAGAAGAATGTGAGCAGTGCTTCATAATATATTAATTATATGGTCCAAGACTACCATTATTGAATTATAGTGCAAAGCTATTAATAATAGTGTGTTGTTAACGTTACGTAGAATCGAAGAAAAAGATGATTTGAAAAATTTAATCGGTTTAAAACGGATACTAACAATCCGCTGAATTCAAAACAATATATTGTAACCCATAATATTAAAGCGGCGTGAAGCTAGCTTGTTGTTCGTTGTTCGTTGTTCGGTATTCGCGAATACCGAACAACGAGCCAGTTTGTTGTTCGGTATTCGCGAATACCGAACAACGAGCTGGTTTGTTGTTCGGTATTCACCAGATATGGAATTAGTAATCTAATAAAGTAACTTTTGTTCGTTATTCGCCAATGTGAAACTGCTCTTTCTTCGGATAGAAAGAGAAATTGTTAGAATCTATTTCCCAGAAGTTTGAAGTTTTATTGTCTATTTAAGCTCCGCGTGTTCCCTACAAAAGTACCTTTATTATATTACTAATTCCATATACGGTGAATACCGAACAACAAACCAGCTCGTTGTTCGGTATTCGCCAATACCGAACAACAAACCAGCTCGTTGTTCGTTATTCGCCAATACCGAACAACAAACTGGCTCGTTGTTCGTTATTCGCCAATATGTAACAGCTCTTTCTTCGGATAGAAAGAGAAGTTGTTAGAATCTATTTCCCAGAAGTTTGAAGTTTAATTGTCTATTTAAGCTCATAAAAACTCGCCTGTGGCCTGTCCCCTACAAAAGTACCTTTATTATATTACTAATTCCATATACGGTGAATACCGAACAACAAACCAGCTCGTTGTTCGTTATTCGCGAATACCGAACAACAAACTGGCTCGTTGTTCGTTATTCGCCAATATGTAACAGCTCTTTCTTCGGATAGAAAGAGAAGTTGTTAGAATCTATTTCCCAGAAGTTTGAAGTTTTATTGTCTATTTAAGCTCATAAAAACTCGCCTGTGGCCTGTCCCCTACAAAAGTACCTTTATTATATTACTAATTCCATATACGGTGAATACCGAACAACAAACCAGCTCGTTGTTCGTTATTCGCCAATACCGAACAACAAACTGGCTCGTTGTTCGTTATTCGCCAATATGTAACAGCTCTTTCTTCGGATAGAAAGAGAAGTTGTTAGAATCTATTTCCCAGAAGTTTGAAGTTTTATTGTCTATTTAAGCTCATAAAAACTCGCCTGTGGCCTGTCCCCTACAAAAGTACCTTTATTATATCACTAATTCCATATACGGTGAATACCGAACAACAAACCAGGGCCCTGTTTCACCAAATTTTAACTTAAGATAAAATCCAATTTTAGTAGATACTTCAATTTTGATTGGCTAAGCACTAAAATCAATCTAATATTATCCAATCAAATTACTAAAATTGGGATCTTATCTTAGTTAAAATTTCGTGAAATAGGCCCCAGCTCGTTGTTCGTTATTCGCCAATACCGAACAACAAACTGGCTCGTTGTTCGTTATACGCCAATATGTAACAGCTCTTTCTTCGGATAGAAAGAGAAGTTGTTAGAATCTATTTCCCAGAAGTTTGAAGTTTTATTGTCTATTTAAGCTCATAAAAACCCGCCTGTGGCGTGTTTCCTACAAAAGTACTTTTATTATATTACTAATTCCATATACGATGAATACCGAACAACAAACCAGCTCGTTGTTCGTTATTCGCCAATACCGAACAACAAACTGGCTCGTTGTTCGTTATTCGCCAATGTGTAACAGCTCTTTCTTCGGATAGAAAGAGAAGTTGTTAGAATCTATTTCCCAGAAGTTTAAGGTTTTATCGTCTATTTAAGCTCATGAAAACCCGCCTGTGGCGTGTTCCTTACAAAAGTACCTTTATTATATTAATAATTCCATATACGGTGAATACCGAACAACAAACCAGCTCGTTGTTCGGTATTCGTGAATACCGAACAACAAACCAGCCCGCTGTTCGTTATTCGCGAATACCGAACAACAAACTGGCTCGTTGTTCGTTATTCGCCAATATGTAACAGATCTTTCTTCGGATAGAAAGAGAAGTTGTTAAAATGTATTTCCCAGAAGTTTTAAGTTTTATTGTCTATTTAAGCTAATTAAAACCCGCTTGTGGCGTGTTCCCTACAAAAGTACCTTTATTATATTACTTATTCCATATACGGTGAATACCGAACAACAAACCAGCTCGTTGTTCGGTATTGGCGAATACCGAACAACAAACCAGCTCGTTGTTGGTTATTCGCCAATACCGAACAACAAACTGGCTCGTTGTTCGTTATTCGCCAATATGTAACAGCTCTTTCTTCGGATAGAAAGAGAAGTTGTTAAATTCTATTTCCCAGAAGCCTGAAGTTTTATTGTCCATTTAAGCTCATTAAAACCCGCCTGTGGCGTGTTCCCTACAAAAGTACCTTTATTATATTACTTATTCCATATACGGTGAATACCGAACAACAAACCAGCTCGTTGTTCGGTATTCGCGAATACCGAACAACAAACCAGCTCGGTGTTCGTTATTCGCCAATACAGAACAACAAACTGGCTCGTTGTTCGTTATTCGCCAATATGTAACAGCTCTTTCTTCGGATAGAAAGAGAAGTTGTTAGAATCTATTTCCCAGAAGTTTGAAGTTTTATTGTCTATTTAAGCTCATAAAAACCCGCCTGTGGCGTGTTCCCTACAAAAGTACTTTTATTATATTACTAATTCCATATACGATGAATACCGAACAACAAACCAGCTCGTTGTTCGTTATTCGCCAATACCGAACAACAAACTGGCTCGTTGTTCGTTATTCGCCAATGAGTAACAGCTCTTTAATCGGATAGAAAGAGAAGTTGTTAGAATCAATTTCCCAGAAGTTTGAAGTTTTATCGTCTATTTAAGCTCATGAAAACCCGCCTGTGGCGTGTTCCTTACAAAAGTACCTTTATTATATCAATAATTCCATATACGGTGAATACCGAACAACAAACCAGCTCGTTGTTCGGTATTCGTGAATACCGAACAACAAAGTGGCTCGTTGTTCGTTATTCGCCAATATGTAACAGATCTTTCTTCGGATAGAAAGAGAAGTTGTTAAAATGTATTTCCCAGAAGTTTTAAGTTTTATTGTCTATTTAAGCTCATTAAAACCCGCTTGTGGCGTGTTCCCTACAAAAGTACATTTATTATATTACTTATTCCATATACGGTGAATACCGAACAACAAACCAGCTCGTTGTTCGGTATTCGCGAATACCGAACAACAAACCAGCTCGTTGTTCGGTATTCGCGAATACCGAACAACAAACCAGCTCGTTGTTCGTTATTCGCCAATACCGAACAACAAACTGGCTCGTTGTTCGTTATTTGCCAATATGTAACAGCTCTTTCTTCGAATAGAAAGAGAAGTTGTTAAAATCTATTTCCCAGAAGCCTGGTGTTTTATTGTCTATTTAAGCTCATCAAAACCCGCCTGTGGCGTGTTCCCTACAAAAGTACCTTTATTATATTACTTATAAAGGTACTTTTGTAGGGAACACGCCACAGGCGGGTTTTAATGGGCTTAAATAGACAATAAAACTTCAAACTTCTGGGAAATAGATTCTAACAACTTCTCTTTCTATCCGAAGAAAGAGCTGTTACATATTGACGAATACCGAACAACGAGCCAGTTTGTTGTTCGGTATTCGCGAATACCGAACAACGAGCTGGTTTGTTGTTCGGTATTCACCGTATATGGAATAAGTAATATAATAAAGGTACTTTTGTAGGGAACACGCCACAGGCGGGTTTTAATGAGCTTAAATAGACATTAAAACTTAAAACTTCTGGGAAATACATTTTAACAACTTCTCTTTCTATCCGAAGAAAGATCTGTTACATATTGGCGAATAACGAACAACGAGCCAGTTTGTTGTTCGGTATTGGCGAATAACGAACAACGAGCTGGTTTGTTGTTCGGTATTGACGAATACCGAACAACGAGCTGGTTTGTTGTTCGGTATTCACCGTATATGGAATAAGTAATATAATAAAGGTACTTTTGTAGGGAACACGCCACAGGCGGGTTTTAATGGGCTTAAATAGACAATAAAACTTCAAACTTCTGGGAAATAGATTCTAACAACTTCTCTTTCTATCCGAAGAAAGAGCTGTTACATATTGACGAATACCGAACAACGAGCCAGTTTGTTGTTCGGTATTCGCGAATACCGAACAACAAACCAGCTCGTTGTTCGTTATTCGCCAATACCAAACAACAAACTGGCTCGTTGTTCGTTATTCGCCAATATGTAACAGCTCTTTCTTCGGATAGAAAGAGAAGTTGTTAGAATCTATTTCCCAGAAGTTTGAAGTTTTATTGTCTATTTAAGCTCATAAAAACCCGCCTGTGGCGTGTTCCCTACAAAAGTACTTTTATTATATTACTAATTCCATATACGATGAATACCGAACAACAAACCAGCTCGTTGTTCGTTATTCGCCAATACCGAACAACAAACTGGCTCGTTGTTCGTTATTCGCCAATGTGTAACAGCTCTTTCTTCGGATAGAAAGAGAAGTTGTTAGAATCTATTTCCCAGAAGTTTGAAGTTTTATCGCCTATTTAAGCTCATGAAAACCCGCCTGTGGCGTGTTCCTTACAAAAGTACCTTTATTATATTAATAATTCCATATACGGTGAATGCCGAACAACAAACCAGCTCGTTGTTCGGTATTCGTGAATACCGAACAACAAACCAGCTCGTTGTTCGTTATTCGCCAATACCGAACAACAAACTGGCTCGTTGTTCGTTATTCGCCAATATGTAACAGATCTTTCTTCGGATAGAAAGAGAAGTTGTTAGAATCTATTTCCCAGAAGTTTGAAGTTTTATTGTCTATTTAAGCTCATAAAAACCCGCCTGTGGCGTGTTCCCTACAAAAGTACTTTTATTATATTACTAATTCCATATACGATGAATACCGAACAACAAACCAGCTCGTTGTTCGGTATTCGTGAATACCGAACAACAAACCAGCTCGTTGTTCGTTATTCGCGAATACCGAACAACAAACTGGCTCGTTGTTCGTTATTCGCCAATATGTAACAGATCTTACTTCGGATAGAAAGAGAAGTTGTTAAAATGTATTTCCCAGAAGTTTTAAGTTTTATTGTCTATTTAAGCTCATTAAAATCCGCCTGTGGCGTGTTCCCTACAAAAGTACCTTTATTATATTACTTATTCCATATACGGTGAATACCGAACAACAAACCAGCTCGTTGTTCGGTATTCGCGAATACCGAACAACAAACTGGCTCGTTGTTCGTTATTCGCCAATATGTAACAGCTGTTTCTTCGGATAGAAAGAGAAGTTGTTAAAATCCATTTCCCAGAAGCCTGAAGTTTTATTGTCTATTTAAGCTCATTAAAACCCGCCTGTGGCGTGTTCCCTACAAAAGTACCTTTATTATATTACTTATTCCATATACGGTGAATACCGAACAACAAACCAGCTCGTTGTTCGGTATTCGTCAATACCGAACAACAAACTGGCTCGTTGTTCGTTATTCGCCAATATGTAACAGCTCTTTCTTCGGATAGAAAGAGAAGTTGTTAGAATCTATTTCCCAGAAGTTTGAAGTTTTATTGTCTATTTAAGCTCATAAAACCCCGCCTGTGGCGTGTTCCCTACAAAAGTACTTTTATTATATTACTAATTCCATATACGATGAATAACGAACAACAAACCAGCTCGTTGTTCGTTATTCGCCAATACCGAACAACAAACTGGCTCGTTGTTCGTTATTCGCCAATGTGTAACAGCTCTTTCTTCGGATAGAAAGAGAAGTTGTTAGAATCTATTTCCCAGAAATCTGAAGTTCTATCGTCTATTTAAGCTCATGAAAACCCGCCTGTGGCGTGTTCCTTACAAAAGTACCTTTATTATATTAATAATTCCATATACGGTGAATACCGAACAACAAACCAGCTCGTTGTTCGGTATTCGTGAATACCGAACAACAAACCAGGTCGTTGTTCGTTATTCGCGAATAACGAACAACAAACTGGCTCGTTGTTCGTTATTCGCCAATATGTAACAGATCTTTCTTCGGATAGAAAGAGAAGTAGTTAAAATGTATTTCCCAGAAGTTTTAAGTTTTATTGTCTATTTAAGCTCATTAAAACCCGCCTGTGGCGTGTTCCCTACAAAAGTACCTTTATTATATTACTTATTCCATATGCGGTGAATATCGAACATCAAACCAGCTCGTTGTTCGGTATTCGCGAATACCGAACAACAAACTGGCTCGTTGTTCGGTATTCGCCAATATGTAACAGCTCTTTCTTCGGATAGAAAGAGAAGTTGTTAAAATCTATTTCCCGGAAGCCTGAAGTTTTATTGTCTATTTAAGCTCATTAAAACCCGCCTGTGGCGTGTTCCCTACAAAAGTACCTTTATTATATTACTTATTCCATATACGGTGAATACCGAACAACAAACCAGCTCGTTGTTCGGTATTCGCGAATACCGAACAACAAACTGGCTCGTTGTTCGGTATTCGCCAATATGTAACAGCTCTTTCTTCGGATAGAAAGAGAAGTTGTTAAAATCTATTTCCCAGAAGCCTGAAGTTTTATTGTCTATTTAAGCTCATTAAAACCCGCCCGTGGCGTGTTCCCTACAAAAGTACCTTTATTATATTACTTATTCCATATACGGTGAATACCGAACAACAAACCAGCTCGTTGTTCGGATAGAAAGAGAAGTTGTTAGAATCTATTTCTCAGAAGTTTGAAGTTTTATCGTCTATTTAAGCTCATAAAAACCCGCCCGTGGCTTGTTCCTTACAAAAGTACCTTTATTATATTAATAATTCCATATACGGTGAATACCGAACAACAAACCAGCTCGTTGTTCGTTATTCGCGAATACCGAACAACAAACTGGCTCGTTGTTCGTTATTCGCCAATGTGTAACAGATCTTTCTTCGGATAGAAAGAGAAGTTGTTAGAATCTATTTCCCAGAAGTTTTAAGTTTAATTGTCTATTTACGCTCATAAAAACCCGCCTGTGGCGTGTTCCCTACAAAAGTACCTTAATTATATTACTAATTCCATATACGGTGAATACCGAACAACAAACCAGCTCGTTGTTCGTTATTCGCCAATACCGAACAACAAACTGGCTCGTTGTTCGTTATTCGCCAATATGTAACAGATCTTTCTTCGGATAGAAAGAGAAGTTGTTAAAATGTAATTCCCAGAAGTTTTAAGTTTTATTGTCTATTTAAGCTCATTAAAACCCGCCTATGGCGTGTTCCCTACAAAAGTACCTTTATTATATTACTTATTCCATATACGGTGAATACCGAACAACAAACCAGCTCGTTGTTCGTTATTCGCGAATACCGAACAACAAACTGGCTCGTTGTTCGTTATTCGCCAATATGTAACAGATCTTTCTTCGGATAGAAAGAGAAGTTGTTAAAATGTATTTCCCGGAAGTTTTAAGTTTTATTGTCCATTTAAGCTCATTAAAACCCGCCTGTGGCGTGTTCCCTACAAAAGTACCTTTATCATATTACTTATTCCAGATACGGTGAATACCGAACAACAAACCAGCTCGTTGTTTGTTATTCGCCAATACCGAACAACAAACTGGCTCGTTGTTCGTTATTCGCCAATATGTAACAGCTCTTTCTTCGGATAGAAAGAGAAGTTGTTAGAATCTATTTCCCAGAAGTAGAAGAAAGAGAAGTTGTGAGAATCTATTTCCCAGAATTTTGAAGCTTTATAATCCAGTTAGGCTTATAAAAACCCGCGTGTTCCCTGCAAAAAATCTTTTATTACATTACTAATTCCAAATCTAGTGAATACCGAACAACAAACCAGCTCGTTGTTCGTTATTCGCGAATACCGAACAACAAACCAGCTCGTTGTTCGTTATTCGCGAATACCGAACAACAAACTGGCTCGTTGTTCGTTATTCGCGAATACCGAACAACGAACAACGAACAACGGGCTAACTTCACGTCGCCTAATATTAAATATTTTTCTTTGAATGTTTCTGTCAGGCTTGTTGATGGCCGTTTTGTTTGGTTTAAATGATAGGAAACAATTATTACATATTGAAAACATCGGGACAAACAGGATAAAATATTTTGTTTATAGTTTTATAATACAGATCTGAAAAAGAAATATCGATGTTCACGAACAGCTAACGAAAACAGAGGTTGGGAGAAATACGACAAAACCAAAATAGAAGAGCTGTTGTTTTATTCTAAATATCTCGTACAGAAAGTACACCCTACTCTCAGAACCAATTCCTATAAAAATTTTGTGCACTAGACAAGAGTAACGATTAGATCGGGTTGGTGGGAAGTAGTGTTCCAAACAAATTACTCTTCAGTCCGACTTCTGTTTCACCTGCCCCCTCTTTATATCTAACCCAACAACCCCGTCTTCCTGGTGGTTATCAGAAAGGCTTTAGCTGTTGTAGGAGGTATGGTAGTTGGTATGGATGTAGTCGTTGGTAATGAATTCTTTGCTGTATATCCTAGAACAAATGAAATCAGACAGTTGGTTTAAGATTTACGGCGTCCGAGTGACATAAGCGGATGGTCATGAGTGAAAGGAAAGAGAGAGGGTTCTTCAGCTGTGGGAGGAAACCGTGGGACCCGGTGAACACCCACGAGGTTTGACGGTCGACACCACTCATGCACAACCGGGGATTGACTCAATGACAGGCTTTATGATACAGCGCGCACGTGCTAACCATTTAGCCACCCAACCCCCCTTTAGTGCAAAAAGACACGTATGCTTTTACATCTGATCTTGTATTCGACCATCAATATTGTATTGCGGACACTTGTCAGGAGATTGGATAGAACAAAATAGCCCATTAATCAGATAGTTGATATCTCTGTAATTAATCAAAGAAACATTATGCACGAGCTAAAGCTGCCTATTTCAGGTCATTAATTAATTTTGATTCGAATGTTATATAAACTATTATTTAAGAATTACTCCCATGACCACCACATAATCAGTGGAGTTTTACACGGATAGAAATACGAACGCCATTTAATCATTTGATTGTGAGTCTCTATTAACCAGTAACGTTGTTACGATAATAAACAATCTATCCCACATCTTGTCAAAACTTCTAAAAATGATAACTTCGCTCAGAATAAAATTTACTTTATATATTAATTTTGAATTATTCATTTTGGAACTGTTATAACAAGAATGTTCATTTCTTTATCTAAATCTTATATAATGTATGATTAATATTTTCTGTGAATATGTCGGAGCAAGTCTGTCGAAAATTCCTGTAAGCATTTGGGGATTGTCGGTGTTTTGGGGACATAATGGAGGTTAGTAGTACAATATAGAATGTTCAGAATTACTTGGTTACGTTTTATCTTACTGTTATACGCCATAACCTTTATTTAAACATAATTGTGCAAGAGCTAAATCTGCCAATCATTACTAAAGTCGGTAAGACAAAACCAGTAGTCTCGGTTATCCATATTTGGTGGTAAATCACGAAGGAAAATATTTCAGCGAAAATCTCATGCTAGCCTCAACATCGAGAGTTGATTATGGTCTGAATAGGTTAATTAATGTCTAATTAATAGTTTTTATAACATTTCAGGCCTAAAGAAAGACCTACAATAGGCAGATTTTGCTCTTGCATAATGCATGTTTAATGGACCGAGCAATAACATATCAATATCTATGGGATGTTTAAATGAAATGGGTTTTAAACTTCTACCGTTCTGCACCAACTGGGATAATGAATACGGGAATACTGCATAGAGTGTGCCATAAGGGAGATATTGATCCTGTCGAGGGTTGGATGGCCGAATGGTTAGGGTGCGCGCGCTGTATCATACGGTCTGCCATTGAGTCATCTGGCGTGGTTTCAAATCCCCGGTTGTACGTGGCAAGGAGTATGGTCGTCTGTCCATCCTCGTGGATTTTCTCCGGGTATTCCGGTTTCCTCCCACTGCTAAAGACCCCTATGCGCAAGCAAATTAATGAAATAAAATTTTAACGACATGTTAGTCCCGAAATAACCTAATTTGTGTCCAGTGGACGTAAAACCCCATCTCTCTCACTCTCTCTGTCTGTCTCTCTCTCATTGATCCTGCCAGATGTTTAAAATGTAAATAAAAATCAATGGTAATAAGAAATAGAAGCTTGTTGCCGAATATGTTTTGCCTCGCTCCACCCACCCCACAATTGATTTTACGTGAGTATCATATTATTCATTGTTGTAAATCATACCGATAGAAAGTGTGGTGAGGTGGAGATGCTATACCACGGCAACCTGCCCTCGAGGGAGGTGACCCTACTTTTTGTCATGTATGAGTCAGGGATCGCAACCACCAGAGTCAACGACATACAATATCATCTAAATCTGTACACAATCATCGTCAAGTTACACAAAAAGACGCGTGTTACCGTGTATGGTGGTTGGCATTCAGAACAAAGTTCATAATAATTCTTGCAGCAATAGTCTACTAATGTTACGAACATGGTTGATTTAAATTTCAGTCGATCGAAAGCCAATGGGTTAGGCCTGTACGCAAGAAAAAAAATATGGCGATCTAAGGTTATCGCGATAGTATTTTCGATTAATGTCATGGCATAGTACTAATCTACCACTGGTTTAACAAACATGGCTAGATTAAATTTTTCGCGCGTTTTACCGATAGTTCCTTTGATTAATTGGGGCGGTGACGGCCGAAGGATTTAACGCGTGGTTCCGATTCCAAATACTGGAGACGGAAATCCTCTCACAGCTAAAGACCCTTAATAGCACAATCTCTCTCTCTCCCCTCTTTCTCTCTCCCCCTCTCTCTCTCTCTCTCTCTCTGTAACTAGATTAATGTTATTTAGAAGAGGGCTTTAGTCCCTACCTCCATCACTATAACATGCTGTTCCGTTTGAAGTTTCCAAAATGGTGACCAAATCAGGATCGTCTGGATGGAGATGAGAGGCCGTACATTTACAAGTTTCTTGTGAGAAGATTGTCGTTAAAAAGAATGTTTTACAAATTGTATCTCCTTTACAGCGCACCATACATCCTATTTTGGAAATGTCCATTTCCTTCCACAAATAGACTCGAGGCAATCTGTTATTCAGGGCTGAATATTTACAAAATGTTGCATTTGTAAATTCTTGAGAATCCGCGATTCTTTGTTGGAGAATGAAGACGAGCAGAACACATGAGGAAATTCGCAAGAGATCCATTTCAGACAACAGAAATTTAGGAACTGCTTTGAAAATTCAATTCTATTATTAGTACTTTCGCAAATGTTTTAATTGTGCGTGCTTCCAAATAAAAGAGAAGATCAATGACAAGATATGATCCCGAGTGTTTCGATTTCGTTTTAATTATTTCGGCCATTCTCTCATATGACATTATAAACCATTGGTAAACCAATAGACAAAACAGAACGTATAATCCATACACCAATTCAATTATTATGACTGATCGTCTATTAAAGAGTTATGTTTCCTACCAAAGGACAGTAAAAGAATACTCAAACATTCCTTAGAATTCAAAATTCCATTAAGGCTATTTAATTATTTACTTTTCAAAAGATTTTAAAAGAATTAGCCCAGACAATGCTTATAAAAATATTACCAATAGAGTAATCAATGGGTTCTTCTTTTCTGTGATAATTTGAAAGTCTTCCTATTTAATAATTAATATATTTATTCATCTATTGTACATTGTTCAGAACAAAGAGTGTTTAAGACGTAAAATGTCAGTGATCAGTACATACTCGGAGCTCATTGTTACTAGAAATTATACTGGTCTTTACTGTTATGATATGGAATTATCTCTAACAGGTATTTGGGATTGACGATGGCTAAGTGGGTATGAAGCTGGCTCGCTGGCCTGGTGGTCGAGGTTTCGATCCCTGCATTGGCCGAGCAAGTTCATCCAGATTTTCCGGTGTGTTGCCCACTTGTCAGTGATGCAGGACGAAACCGAGGTCCCGCGTACACATTAAAGATCCTTGACAGTTGGAATTTCATATAAGAGTATAACGCCGTAGTGCCGCTGTCCGGGCCAAAATTCCCTCATAGCACACTGTATGGTGCATCTCCGTCTTCATTAGAAAATTAACAGTAGGATGTTAAACTTTATTTCATTTTCATTTCATTTCTAATATAAATTACTTGGAGTCGCCTTATTTCATTTTATTTCTAATATTATGTGAAAATGAAATAAGGCGACTGCAAGTAATTTGTTACTTGTTGACTTGGGTGCTAACCAAAAAGTCGGGCGATCCATCTGGAATGTTAGGGTAGTTGAAGGTGCCACTATGTAGGTGATATTGAATGGTAGTTGAAGATACTGCTATAGATGATATTGGGGTATTCGAAGATACTGCTATAGATGATATTCGGGTAGCTGAAGCTACTGCTATAGATGATATTCGGGTGGCTGAAGCCACTGCTATAGATGATGTTGGGGTAGTTGAAGATACTGCTATAGATGATATTGGGGTAGTTGAAGATACTGCTATAGATGATATACGGGTAGCTGAAGCTACTGCTATAGATGATGTTGGGGTAGTTGAAGCTATTGCTATAGATGATGTTGGGGTAGTTGAAGATACTGTTATAGATGATATTGGGGTAGTTGAAGATACTGCTATAGATGATGTTGGGGTAGCTGAAGCTACTGCTATAGATGATGTTGGGGTAGTTGAAGATACTGCTATAGATGATATTGGGGTAGTTGAAGATACTGCTATAGATGATGTTGGGGTAGCTGAAGTTACTGCTATAGATGATGTTGGGGTAGTTGAAGATACTGCTATAGATGATGTTGAGGTAGTTGAAGATACTGGTATAGATGATTTTCGAATAGCTGAAGATACTGCTACATTTGATATTGGGGTAGTTGAAGATACTGTTATAGATGACATCGGGTAGCTGAAGCTACTGCTATGGATCGTATTCGGGTAGTTGAAGGTACTACTATCGATGATATTAGGGTAGTTGAAGGTACTGCTGTAGAAGATATACGGGATCGAACTCAGAACCACCAAGTTAGCGAGCCAATATCTTATTCGCTGAACCACCACGTCCCACTGTAAATAATAATGTCGGATGTTTGGAGTATAAAGATAACAGGCATTATTCATAACACTAACAGCTAGAAATATGAGGCTATTATATTTAAACATACATTATGCAAGAGCTGAACCTGCCCAGTGTAGGTCTTTCTTTGGGCCTGAAATATTATCTACAGATATAAAGCTCTAATATCTAAACATACATTATGCAAGAGCTGAATCATTCTATTGTAGGTCTTTTTGGGGCCTGAAATATTATCTAAATTATTATATAATTAAAACATCAATTAACTGATCCAGGCCACAATCAACTCTTGATGGCATCGGATTTCTCCGATATTAAATAGATTAGAACTGGTTCAGGGATATCATCTTGATTAATTTAAACATCTTGTCAAACCTTTTAAAGCTAATATCTTCGCTCACAATATAGTAATTTGAATGAAAATATGAAATTATTCATTTTACATGATCTATTTTCGAACTGTCATATCAAGAATAGCCAAACTATTCACTTATGTGTCTTTAAAAGGGAGATACATTTCACAAAGACTTCAAATCCGTACTAGTATATTGTTTTCTTTTTTATGTCTATGAAATTAATTAATATTTACACAGAGTCTCTTTTCAAAGACAATTTCGAAGCTGGAGAGACAGTAATTGAATTTCCACTTTAACTGCTTGGTCGATTATCCGGCTTCAGTACGAGACAACTTACATTGTCACTGAAATCGCTCGTTCCCGTATATTATAGCCTCAGCATAGCCTCGACATCTAGGATGAACTATTGGTAGTCGTAATGTACATCTGACTACTGGCCATGTGGCATTTAAGGTTTAAGATTTTGCTAACATCTATGATAAATTATACATAGTATGACGAAACCACGTAGGCCTACATGTTTTTACCGGAGATAATTTCACAACATGTCGACAGGTTTTGAAAAGACCCCAACATAATAAAATAGTTTATTCATATGCGACATGGAGCTGTCGTGGTTCAGTTAGTGCGACGTTGGTCGACAAAGTTCAGGACAAAGGACCTGACAAGAGACAAAGCAAAGTCCTTCAGATGTTACGATAAAAAATCGAGGTTCTATGTATACATTGACGTGCACGTAAACCAAACCGTTGGCAACTGGAATTCGATGTATGAGTAGTGCTGCTGTCCGGGTAACATTTCCGTCATAGCACATTGTGCGTCTTCATAAACAGAACGAGGGGTAACCCCGTGTCATTTCTTCTCGGGGACAAATAGACTCTATTTAACAATAGGGCGCAGAGAGAGAGAGAGAGAGAGAGAGAGAGAGAGAGAGAGAGAGAGAGAGTTATCGAGGCAGAACGATAAACATTCAATATATGCTCGAGTGTCCCATCGATCTTACAAGAGTTAATCGATTGTTCTCACCAGAAAATGTTTTTGTAATCGATTCCTATGAACTTTGTTGTACAATCAGTAAATATTTGTTTATATTTGATTTGATCGATATTAAATTATCTTTTATATCTATAGATAACCACGTTCGTGTACCTCGTATTTTCTTACAGAAGTCTACACAACAAACAGTGTTGTATTGTACATTGAAATGTCGATGGAATAAACTAAATTAAACAGTTTGAGCCTGTGTTGTATGAGGTGAAAATCTTTACTAATGGTGCTGTTTGTAAAAACAATCTTGACCTGTGTTTTTATTTTTTTAATGTTTTATGTTATATTAGTAGAGAACACTCAGTGTCATATGAAAATCTACACGAAAAGATTTAGTTCATTGCAATCTGCACAACACAAATGGTTTACTACAATCTAAAAAAACAAAACAATAGTTTAAACACAAAAAAAAAAACAACTTGACTAATGGTACTGTATTAATAAACAATCCTAGATCTGTACGTTTATAAAGTGCTTTAAACCGTGAACATGTTGACATTTTATTTTTTAATATTTTACGTTATATTAGCAGGAACACTCAACGCTATGAAACAATCTACACACGAAAAAAATTTCGTTTAAAAAATTCTACACGAAAATCATTCGTTTACAAAAATCTACTCGAAAAAAATAGTTTCAAAAAATCTATGCAACCAAAATAGTTTCAAAAAATCTATGCAACCAATATAGTTTATTAGAGCACAACAAAAATAGTTTACTGCGCAACAGATAGAGTTTACAACAGTCTGTACATCAAAAAGAGTTGACAGCAATGAACACAAATACGAGAACACAAGAATCCACGAGCCATATATGGAGATGTAACGCGACTTGTATGACCTCTGTTGCTCGCCTTTGTTTTAACCAAATCAATGGTGAATTTTCCTGGGTGTGTGTGAAATAGCCTTATTTAACGTCCGCTTCCATCGCGGAGATATCGCAGACAATGACATGTTATATGTACATTGTGAAATTATTTACAAAGTGATAAGCGGGAACGGATTAAAAGGATAATTAAATATTTATATGTATATATGTTTACAGAAGACAATAGGTGACGAGACGAGACGTTATATAACAGGTGAAAACATAGAAATGCGAATATAAACAATCAAAGACATTTGACAGAGACACACAACACAAATATTTGATGAGACAGGCATGAATGGGGACGAACATTCGGACAAAGAGGCATATAGTATGTACATTTAAACCAGTCGTTTCGGTCGGTCTGGTCGATTTGACTGGCTGAATGATAGGTCGGTGCAACTCGTCCTTGGGGCTTGTTGGTAAGTGTAGGGCCTGGTCCATTCTTCCTTCCATTTCTTCCTCTAGTCCGGTATGATAGCTGATTTCATCTTCTGTATGTTTGCAATCTGATTAAAACACGGATCCTATTTCATTTTGTTTTTTATAGTTCAAAATCTGGAAGATTTGTTATCATTAACGTGTTCTGAATGATGTGAGGTATAAGCCAACGAAACGGTCTGTTACGGTGAGCGTTAGGTGTGTTTTGCACGCAACTGTGGGTAATCCACTACTAACATCAATGCTGATTGGTTTATCAAAATGTCTACGATATCACCCAAGGTGGAAGTGGACGTTAAACCCCAGAAACGAACGAAAGGTTAATCAAATGTCTGACGCCGTAGGATCAAGAGCTGCTTGTGTGACCCCTGACGTGACCTATCGCAACAACCGGTCAGATCTTCATGTAGTGTGGCCCATCGAAATATAGAACTGTATGATTGGTTTCTTTGTTATTTTTGTTATTGGTTCTCGGAGTTCCTTGCATTCCTTACAGGCTATTGCCCTTAGCTGAGTCAGTTATCAATCAATTATTTACCAATATTAGAGATATCCTTTGTCTCTTGATCAATCTCGATTGATTGGTATTTACAATAAGAACAGTAATCTATAAGGTGAAACCATCCGCGGCAAGGTTTATTAGTAATTACATTGTAACTGTGAAAAAAATCAGTAACATGGTAATTAAAATCAATTAATTATAAATATTTCATAGCATAGTAATTGCCTGATCTCGTGAAGCCACCGTGACTCGGTGTGTGAGCGCTAACTCAAGTTTTTGATCCAGGCATAGTCGTTCCGCTTGATGAACAAATGGGGCTCAGTGAGTAAGACGTTAACTTTCTACCCTGGGGTCTCGTGTTCGATCCCTCCTCCCTCCTCCGGCTGAAAAAAATCATCGGATTTTCAGGCTTGCCCCCCCACCCTTGGCAAATGACAACGTATAGTCGTTAGGTGGGAATTAACAACAAGTTCCCGTGTATACACTGGCGTCCACGTGCACATAAAAGATCCCTTGGGAGTAGGCAGTAGCGTCAATGTCCAGGGAAAATCCCCATCGCACATTGTGTGGCGTATGCCGTCTTCGGAACAGAACGTTAAGCCCCATTTAATTTTATTTCATTTCGCCAAGGTGACTTAGTGTGTAGAGCGCTGGCACACAACTTCAATCCGCGGAATATTTCAGCGTGGTTTCCGGTTGACACTGGCACTGGGCAAGGAACGACATCTCGTCTTTCGGATCGGTCGAAAAACGTAGACGCCGTTGTCTATTTAAAAAGAAACCCATTGCCAGTTGGAACTCAAGGAAGAATCGGCTAAGGCACCGCTGCCAGGGCCAAATGTTATACACTTTAATTATAGACCAAGAGTCGGAAACATGAACCCTGGCGTGTCAGATGGGTGTGTACGTGAAACATAAACATACGTGGCAACGTAGCTCCCAGGACAAAATTCTCACACCACACGTAACTATAGATACGTACATCTAACATACCCCGGGGTTGGATGGACGAATGGTTAGCACGTGCGTGCTGTATCATGAAGCCTGTCATTGAGTCAACTGGCGTGGTTTCGAATCCCCGGTTGTAAGTGGCAAGGAGAAGGGTCGCCTGTCCAACATCGTGGGTTTTCTGCGGGTTCTCCGGTTTCCTCCCACTGCTAAACACCCCTACGAGCAAGCGATTATTAAAATGTAAAAATAAACAATATCTTCCTCCCACTGCTAAACACCCCTACGATCAAGCGATTATTAAAATATAAAAATAAACAATATCTTAGTCCCGAAACGACCTGGTTTGTGTCGAGTAGACGTTAAACCCCATTTCTCCCTCTCTCTCTAACATACCCCTACTACCCCTTTCACCATTACAAAAACACAAACTTCCTTACACGACGACCCCCCCCCCCCTAACACGCACACACCCTTACCACACCCTTACACAATCTCAGGAACCTTCTCGGTTTGTCACAATGCACTCAAATCCTGTTTTTCACAATATCAATATTAGCTTTCTCTGCGTGTCAAACAGTCAACTCAAGTCCTGTATGTCACAATATCAAAATTAAATTTCTCTGCGTGTCACACAGTCAACCTGAGTCGCAATATAAAAATTAAGTATAACAAAGGATCTATTTTATTGATAGAAATTAAAATTACGTGGAGCAGGTATGTCACATATTATACGTCGCTATATCATTTTTATAGCATTGATATTGGTCGTAAATAGATACATAGTCGATATCAGTCTAACAAATGATTTCACAGTTTTATAGTCCACAGGTCTCATTGTGTAATTCAGATTGACTTCTCAAAAGCCACTTCATTCCTTTGTCTTCAACGATCCGTAAAAAAAGTATCTTTTGACCTGATTGTATAGCACAACTGGACATATTCAATTAAAATGTGTGCAGGATTTATCGAGATAAAGACGTTTTACGCTTGAATTAACTTCGACTCCCAAGATCCCTTTGTATTATGGTGATACTCGACTGCCGAGGTCCTCCTTTTTAAGTGGCGTTGGGAGACCGAATGATTAACGCGCACGGGTTAAAACATAATATCTGCCACGGGGTTTCGAATTCCAGCTTGTACGTGACATGGAGTAGGGCCACCTATCCGCAACCTCGTGGGATTTCTACAGGCCTTTCCACTGCAAGCGAGTTCCAAATAAAACTGAATTATTCGTTAGTCCGAAAATGACATATATTGTGTTGAATGGACGTTAAAACCCATTTCTTTCTCTTTCCCACGTTTTAAGATTCAGATTTGTTTAGATCAGTTTATCTAGGCTTTACGCCCACTTCGAATTCCGGTGATATGGCAGACTGGTGTTTCCTATGAGAGTTGCAAGAAAAACCACCCATGAAACATAAGACAGAGTGGAGAAATTTAGTCGCCTCCATTTTCTTGAACTTCTTTCTTGAAGTGGGGTTCGGATTGGTCGAATGGTTTTTGCGTGTGTGCGTTGTATCATAAATTCTTTGATCGAGTCAACTGGCGTGATTTCAATTCCCCGGTTGTAAGTGGCAAGAAGTTGGATCACGTATCTAACCTCGTGGGTTTTCTCTCCCCCCCTCCACTGCTAAAGGATTATTGAATTAAAATTGGTCTGTGTCGAGTGGACGCCCCCCTTCCCTTGCATTGCACATGTAACCATGGAAATGAAAAGTACAATGCGTTAGTCTCCGAATGAAGGAAGTATTGTGTTGAAAATACTTGAAATCCTATGCATTACCACTCTAGCATTTCACATAACTAATATATTAGAAGCAGGGTTATTGTGTCCCAAAAAGTGACAGGGGGACAGTCCTCTACTTTCTTCTTAAAGCGGGGGACACAAATTATCTAACCCAAAACTGATCCTTGCGGAACGCCACCCCACCCCCCCCCTCCAAAAAAAAAACAACAAAAAAAACCCCAACACAAAACGTTTTTGGAATAAGTGTGATCACCAACTATAACTGTTTGGTGTCGGTTTGTTAAATGCGAAGTAATATGTTCAAGAACATTTATTTTGATTTATTCCGAACACAGTCTGTAGTTGATTTATGAGCATTAGATGGCCAACAGTATCGAAAGCTGAAGTCTTTATCCGTTATTAATAGCGGCGTCTATCGCATTCACACGGTTTCAAACAAGTTTCATGGCGAATACGCCGTACTAATACGTAATGATAAATGTTTTAGAAAAATGTGACCCTCATTGCGCTACTTTGCTGTACGTGCCGGTCTAATAAAGCCGGTCATACACCATGCAATGTGTTATATGGGAAATTCGGTCGTGAAAGCAATTGAATTCCAACGGGATCTTGTTTTTGCGTCGCATCCAAACGACTAGGCGCTGCTCTTTTCCTTTTGGGGGTTGGATGGCCGAATGGTTAGCACGTGCGCACTGTAGAATAAAGCCTGTCATTGAATGAACTGGTGTGGTTTCGAATCCCCAGTTGTACGTGACAAGGAGTAAGGTCGTCTGTCCAACCTCGTGGGTTTTCTCTGGGTCCTCCGGTTTCCTTCCATTGATAAGGACCCCTACGCTCAAGCGAATTATTGAAATAAAATGTTAGTCCCAAAATGACAAAGTTTGTGTCCGCCATACTTGAAACAAATCAATCTTCTACCGGGATATCGTATGTGTTTAGTTTCGAACAAGTTCTGGTGTAGGAACCCAGGGGATTGTTTGTTCTGAAGTGTTTTTTTTTTTACTTTGGGACCATACCCAATCAGTTGAAACAGGAATCAAAGTTTTCCGCCATATTTAAAATAATCATGACTATCGGAGTCAGTTGGGTCGTTCTGAAGTGCAGATACCAGGTGATATTCTCTTCTGAAGGGCACTTTTTATTTACAGGTCCATTTTGTACCCATACTTGAAACAAATACTGAGCTTGGAACCGGTTCTGGAGTAGGAACCCAGTGGATTCCTTGTTCTGAAGCTGTGTTCTATTTACTTAAGACATGCTATATCAGCTGAAACAGCAATCAAAGTTGTCCGCCATTTATTTGAAATAACCCTACGTACCCGTAGGTCACTAGGGGTCGTTCTGAAACCAGAAGCCAGGGGATGTTTTGTTCTGAAGAGCACTTTCCAAATTTTTAACAACGTGAATAGATGTATCGAAGATTAACTTTGTCCGCAAAAATTTGAATTAAATCGACCTTTTCTGCGATTTCGGGGGCGTACGGCCCCTAAACCCACAGGGGATGTTCGACTTAAGAATTCCCATTCTGATCATCGGCTATCATTGTGCCTCCGTTAGGCATAGTGCCAATTTTGTCCGCGAGTTTAGAAACAACGGTCAGCTAGCCTCCCTACTATATTTGGTTCAATTTGTCGCCTTGTTTTAAGGGTAATGCCATTATAACGCAGTTAGCGATTGGTAAGTATCGGTCCATTAACCAATCATAATTTAGAACAACTTGGAAATCGAAATAAGTGTAGGGCGTAGCATCGCTTAAAATCACCTTAGCTCGGTTGGGGTAGAAAAAAATAGGCTTTTAAACCCCATTTCATTTCTGTGTTCATGGTTAGAGTTTAGTTGAGAAAATACAGACCGGTCATTTATTCATAAAGTGAAATGGTAATATGCCAGACGTCTGATTCAAAGTTTAATTGAATTAATATATTTGTGGGCGTTAAACCTCTTCTCAGTCCTCCTCTCAAGTTGGTCAGCAATGATGTCATTAACGCTCATTGGGGAGTTATGATATTTGGTAAACCATTAGCCCGTTTTGTCAATGCAGAAAAGTTACGCGCCGTTAACCCCCATATTTCTTCGCCGCCCAGTCTCTATGAACAACTTTCATTTGGATAAGAATGAATGAAATGGGGTTTAACGTCCTACTCTTCTGCACCTGACCTGGGCTAATGGAAGACGGGCATAAGAAGACAGTGGCTATTATTTTGGCGGATTTTTGTAAAACTTGCTCACATAACGCAATGGTGATGTAAAATCACAATACCTTAAAAATTACAGTTAAACAAATTCAAATGAGTTTATCAAATATTTCTTTTTGGGGTGGAAATTAAAACTTTCAATACTACGTTCAGCTATAGTAAATCATGCTTCCGGTTGTCAATTTTGGGACGAAAATTGGCGTATACAGAAAAGAATCCATGACAGTTGTAATTCGAAATAAGAGAAGTCCGATGTACTGCTGTACTTGTGTGAGTGTGTGTTGGTAGAGGAGGGCCGCCTGATACAACGACTAGTTCGTGTGGTTCCGTGTACAGTAGCATCCCTTTCAGGGCTAATTGCCCAACTACCAGGATATATACTGGCTGTTTAACAACCGGGTGTAGCCTGGGTGTTCAATAACTGGGCGGTTATCGACCTGCTGGTTAACAACTGGGGTGTAGATTGGATGTTCAACTGGGTGCTTGGCCACTGAGCGTACAACAACTGGGGTGTGGATTTGGGGTTAAACGATGATTGTTTTGTGGACTACAATTTCAGCGATCTCTTTACCTTCACAATGGACATATTTAGGGTAATCACAGAAACCTTTACCAGGAACAACAGCATTAAACATCAGACCAACTGGACAAGCTTAAACGTAGGAGACATTCTTGAAACTATTTAGGAACTTGTTACAGATTCTGGGGTCAACGAACATACCAATTGGATGTGGAGAACGCACACCGCTGTAATCTGTGCCAAACCTTAGATTGCCCAGGTCCGAAAGTGAGTGCAGTAGCTCTAGTGTAGTCTACTTTTGATATCAAGCAGAATTCCTATAAAGTACTGATAATCGTTAGTATCAATTATTCATAACATTGTGTACACGAAAGATAAACTCTACTGGATCAAAAAAACGGAAGATGATCTCTGTCCGCTATGTAAAAATGAAGTTGAAACAATTTGGCATATGTTTTTTAGTTGTCCATATAATGAATACTTAGTTGAAATATTTCAAAGTTTATTCATTGACTTAAGACCACTGGGCTTCTCGGTCAAAGATCTAGAACAGTACCTCATACTAGAAATACATGATCCAGTGCCTGATATGAATGTTATTTTATCGCTAGCAAGACTATCTATTTATAAAAGGAGACAAGTCCTTCTTGACTCTGGAATTATCATAAACGTTGAAAAAATGTTTAAATCCCTAGTCAAGCACCCAGCTTAATATTAAAACCCATTCTGTGAGTGTCTTTAATAAAATATTTACAAAGAATAATAATTACTTCACCAATAATGAAGATAGTATAAGTATCAAACCTGTTCATCTCGATTTTCCGGCGTGGTTTCTCCTTGTCAGTGATGCAGACGGAGGGCCTGACAAGGACAGCTGCCTAGTCGTTGGCAGTTGGAATTAGATATAAGAGAAGGCCGTAGCGCCGCTGCCCGGGCAAAATTTCCATCATAGCACACTGTATGGCATATGCCCGTCTTCCATTAGCCCAGGTCAGGTGCAGAAGAGTAGGACGTTAAACACCATTTCATTTCATTTCTGTTAATGTGACGTCATTTCTCATTAGGGGAATAGTTAACATTTGGACTGCATTGCTCGATGTTGTAGATTCTAAATTAGACATGATGATAAGCAGATTTCTTTCTTTTAAACAGATAATTTCACTTAAAAACCCGACATGCAGGTATTACATTATTTGAAAATTAGAGTTGTTCCACTTGCAAAAATTTAGGTGAATTACGTTTACTGTGGTTTTATGGTTCAACTTTACGTCAATAATTCGCTTGCGAATAGGGGTCGTTAGTTGTGTAGGGAAACTAGAGGATTCGGAGAATCGAAACCACGTCAGTTGACTTATGATACTAGTAGTTGACTACTAACTATTTGGCCATTAACTCCACGCCCCCCTGGTCAGGGCTGTATGTAGGATTTTAAAAGTCGTGGTGCACCAGAGTTTGGACCAGGGCGCCCGACTTTATTAGTACCTTAAGAGCACCACTGTGTGATCACAATCAAGTGTATTATTTAATAATTGAACGATTGTCAAATTATTGTTATTTTTCTTGAATGGGGGGCGCCATTTCTCGGGGCGCCTTATTTTTCAGGGGGTGTAATGTACCTCCCGCACCCCCACTAGATACGGCCTCGCCCCTGGTATGACACAGACTTCACATTTTGACATATTGCCATATATAACAATCATTGGTTGAGTTCCTGTTGGCCTAAATTATATTTAAAGAATTGAAACAAAAATTAGAACGGCATATTTCCTTATTATGAGATGTTTCCTATGTTTAGGGTGTTTCCGTTACATGGATATATTATGTTCTTCTATTATAATAAATTACATTGAGAAAAGTATCCGGAAATGACCCAGTTTGTGTTGAGTGGATGTTACACCTTCCTCTCTCTCTCTCTCTCTCTCTCTCTCTCTCTCTCTCTCTCTTTTAGTGCATTCAGTGACTCAACGTTGGATTGAAGGGTTTGAATCTAATGTTGACTGAGAATGGATTTCCGGCGTGCTTTCCCTTATTGGTTGTGAAGGGAGGAGAATCTGAGAAAGATCCCGTGCACGTCAGGAAGATTGGGTTGTCGAATAGTAAACACGTGCGCGCTGTATCATAAGGTCTGTCATTGAGTCAACTTGCGCGTTTTCGATTTCTGGGTTGTAGGTGACTAGGAGTAGGATCGGCTTTTCCAACCTCGTAGGCTTTTCTCCGGGTCCTCCGGTTTCCTCCCACAGCTAAAGCGAAGCAAATTATTGAAATAAAATTGAACCATATGTTTATCTCGGAATGACCTCGTTTTTGTCGAGTGGACGTTAAACCCCATTTCTCTTCTCTCTCTCAATGTGCACGTCAAAGAACCTTTAGCAAATGCACGCTGCAGAGGGTCTGTCCTGTATTCATTAGTCTGGTTAGTACTATTAGTCATATTAGTACTATATTTAAACAATGCGCCCCCCCCCCCCATATGACGGGCCATAACTGGAAATGAGAAATGAATGAAATGGGGTTTACCGTCCTACTGTTTTGCTCCTACTGGGCTAATGAACACGGGCATACGCCATACAGTGTGCTATAAGGGAAATTGTTGCCCGGCAGCGGCACTATAGCCTAGTCTTATATTGAATTCCATCTGTCAAGCGATCTTTTACATGCACGTCAATATATACTCGGGTCCTCGGGTTTTCGTCCCATCCGGACGACCAGACAACTGCCCTTGCCTGACCACTCGACACAAATTAGGTAATTTCTGGACTAACACATGGTTCAATTTCATTTCAGTAATTCGATTGCGCGTAGGGATCTTTAGCAGGAGGGGGTTGTCACGGGGAATCGAAACCACACAAGCTTACTCAATGACAGACCTTATGATACAGCGCACACCTGCTAACTATTCGGTCATCCACCCCCTGGAAATGGGAAGCAGTAATCCATCAAGAATGAAATATAGTTTTATACCATATACATGTATTATCGTGGTTGGACTAGAACAACCAGGAAACATTCAGAATTCGGTTGGTGATAATTCTGTCATTTTGATTTACATAAATGTGAAACTGATTATTCACCCGTGTCTCCTAATACAAATGAAGGTATAAAAAAGGTGAACATTTTATGTTTCAATAGATCGACTTACGACTGGTGTTAAAAATTACACATAGGTAAATATACAGTTTTATTTTATTTATCACGCAATCTGATTTAAATACAGATTTATATTTCGTTTCGTTTTTTTAAATACTTCACTACATAAAGATCTGGGCGGTTGAAGTCAGGGGTCATACAAGCGGCTTTTATGCCTATGGCGTCAGACATTTGATTAACCAGTCAACGTTGATGTTTATAGTGGGTTATCCACAGTTCCATGCACGTAACAAGACCGTTTCATTGGTTAATCCATCACATCATCCAAACGCTATTGTAGTAAATTTTGAACTAAAAAAAAAACGAAACGGAATAAGGTCTGTGTTTTAACAAGATTGCTCATCACGGACTATCTCTTTTATTTAAAGGAAGCCATGGTGGCTTAGTGAGTAGGTGTGTAGACCCGCTAACTAGGAGGTCTTGAAGTCGATCCCGGTGTTGAGCGAGAACATTGCTGTACAATGGACCAGCGTCTTGTCGTTCGCATAAGACGAAATATCCAGTTCCCGCGTACACTTTGCCGTGCACGGAAAAGAACCCTTGACAGTTGAAATGCAACGGTTTTATATTTCCCGGCTATTATTTTCTCATAGCAAACCGTATGGCGTATATCCGTCTTTTACATTTCCCGGCTATTATTGCCTCATATCACACTGTATGGCGTATATCCGTCTTAATTATTCTGGTTGGTGCAGAAAAGTAGGACGTTAAACCACATTTTATCTTTATTCATCCTTTGGTGACAAACACGTTACCAAGGTAAGCATATACAATGTTGTGTACTACACGCGCCACCATAGTTAAACAAATGTATTATCTCGTTTAATAGGTTAATAAAGCCATAAAGATGAATTCTGTATTGAATATTGTTTTTCTGGTAGCTGTTTGTCTTGTGGCGAACACTATTTCACAGAATAGAAACGACCGTCTTCTACAAGATCGTCAAAATTCGCCTCCAGAGGAACCAGACATCCCACCTAGAACTAGAGACACCCCACCGAGAAATAGAGACATCCCACCTAGAACTAGAGACATCCCGCCGAGGAATCGAGACATCCCACCGAGAAATAGAGACACCCCGCCACGACCTGATGACAACAAATACAATCCATCTCGAGACAGATTCAATGAGCCAACACAAAAGCAGGATCCGGGTAAGCTTAATTTTGATTTCGTAAATTGGTATGAAATATAGATTGAGGTGGAGGAGCATTATGGTCGCTTCAGAACAGTCGCCTAAGTGTGCCGCAAAATTTTGAAAATGCGAAAACCACATGATCCTAATTGAGTATGTCACTGGTGTCGATTGGGAAACTCATCGCTGTGTTTTTCTTTATTTTGTCATTCTATGTGTCTATGACTAATCTGTGTCTAAAAATGTATGCCGTCTATGACTTGCCATGTTTTTATTTTGCAAAATTCTAATATTTCCCCCTGGAAATGAAAGAGAGATACAGGGTTTACCGTCCACTCTACAAAAACTAGGTCATTTCGGGAATAACGTGGATCAATTTTATTTCAAAATGCACTTTAGGATACAAATGGCAGACCTTAGGATACAACGAGCAGGCGCTAACCATTCGGCCACCCAACCACCCGATTCGCGATGAGGAGAGGTATAGATTGAGCTTTACGTCTACAGGACCTAGACCAGGTCATTTCGAAATAAAAATATAGAACTTTTTTTTGCTCAATAATTCGCTTGTGAATGTTAGCCCTTAAATAACCTATTTTGTGACGAGTGGGCGTTAAACCCCTTATATCTATCTTTTGTGAATACCGTTTGTACGTGACATTGCGTAGTGTCGCCTTCCCCTTTCATGGGTTTTCTCCTAGTTTGTGTCGAGCCCCCTGTCTCTCTCTTTCCCTCTCCCGAGACTAGGGGAAAACCCACGAGGTTGACCAGGTGACCTACCTACTAAGTTAGACCACACCTGCACCACCCACTACATAGACAGTAAAATAATTCAGTGACATAATTTTCCTCTCATATTTCTTTGCATCCATTTTTCAGATTATGTTCCCAGCAGTCCAAACGACCTTGCCTCTGGCCCACTGACACCTGATCAACGACCTCACTCTAACAACCTACCAACAGATGGCTTCATCTGCCCTAAAGAAGATGGCCTGTTTGCTCATCCATCATTCTGTAATACTTTCATCAATTGTGCCATAACCAACATGGATACCTTTGTTCAACAGTGTCCACCTGGCCTGGTGTTCAACGCTGACAAGGGTTATTGCGATTTTGATTATAACGTCGACTGTCAGGGTAAAGCTATCATACAAATTATCTATAAGAAGCCGGAAATCAAGAAAAAGGATAAAAAGCCAGAGGAGATGATGGTGGAACCATTCCCAGTCGACCTTCCACCACAGCGAAATTAGTAATCATGTTCAATATCCATACCGAAATAATTTATTTACACAATTGTATAAACGCCCGTCAATCAAGTTCTCCATAGACGAAATGAATGATCTTCAACCAAAATCAATGTAAACTCGTCAAGTCCTATCATTTATTCAAAATGACCCAGACATATTTGTTTTGAGAGTTGGGAGGTGGTATGTCTTATTGGTTCTTATATATACATATATATTTATTAGTTATTTATTAAAATGATATTTTGTAAGTTTAGTATTGTCTTTAATATGTACACGACAATTTCGTCAAGGTAAATTTTTGTTTTGCAAATGAAGTTAAACGGGGTTGAACGTCCTAGTTTTCTACATCGTCTTGGATAATGGAGAAGGGGTTTTGGTATTGCAGTGTTGCCACTGATTGCTCTTTGCATGCGCTAAGATTGACATATTCCTCGAGCCTTTGGGAATGTTATTGAACACCCGTGGTGTCTAGAATATCACAAATGGGGCACACATTGGGATGTTAGTGAGCACACATTGGGATGTTAGTGAGCACACCGTGGTACTTATACATAATTTTAGGACATCAGTGACAATATCAGCAACGATACAGTGGTGCGTATAATTTGACCCAAGTTTGGCTGATGAAGAGGGGTGCTCGAAGGCAAGTCCAGAGCGTGCCGAACTGACTAAAATGCAACCGAGTAAAGCGGAATTGAGTCCCGCGACAGTTATGTCAGTCCCGACAACGGAAGGGAGTGTGAATAGAAACGTGATGTTCCAGCAGTCATTGTTGGTTGAAATATTTTTTTAGCAGTGGTCGCATGCGCTGTTGCCCGAAATCCCCCTTTTCGCTATTTTTGGGATTGACAGAATTCCCAGTTGGGACACTTCAATCGGGTAACCCCGAATTGTCTGTGATTGTGTGGTGACCAAGAAGGGTTGTAAAATACATAACCATCTTTCACAGATACCGCTTAGTTGCGGACGTGGACGTATACATATACACACAGAAATCCTAGATTAATCCCTGATAGGTTAAGAGGGTGGGGGCGTAGTGTTCGAGCGGTAAGAGTACTTCATTCTCACCGTATAACACACTTTCCAATCCGGATGGCATCAGCTTTTATTAAATTACATACGTGCTGGCGCCTTCAAGTTGATATTACCAGAAATTCAGATTTATCATCGTTTAATTATAGTTTCTTGTTCAACATCCATTTACGAATATTCACAAGACAATTTTCTAGGATCATCTTCACCACAATCGTGCATAAGAAATTGTTTCCCGCAGTTTGTCATCTTAGAGAGAGAGGGAGAAATGGGGTTTAACGTCCACTCGAGACAAACTAGGTCATTTTGGGACTAACATATGGTTTCAATTTTATTTCAATAATTCGCTTGCGCGAAGGGGTCTTTAGCAGTGGAAGGAAACGTGGGGGCCCGGAGGAAACCCACGAGGTTGAGAAGACGCAAGCCAGAGGTGATCGGCCAGCTAGAGATCGAAGCGCGGCACTCTAGACCACTAGCCCCCCCCCCCCCCCCGCCCCCTTGTCATCTTATAGTCATCTGACATTTGTATAGTTTTAATCGGTAATTGGTCAGTGGTCCGCTGAGTGGTTTCATTTGGTTCAATTACCAGATATTTGCTCGCTTTTGACGACATTCGATTTCAGCTCGGTTTACCTCGTTTCTTGGGAACGATCTCAACCATAACCGGGATCAAACCTCAGATCTCCTGGTTAGTGAGTCAGCGCCTCATTCATTGCACCACAGCGGATCCCAAAATACAATTAACCAAAAACCTAAATGTATTAATTTGCATAAAATCGCTTTCATATTCCTGGCTGCTCAAATACTTGATGCATTGACTACATATCCGTAACAATTAAATCCTTGAGATCCTAAAACCTAACAAAATTTGATTCCTCGTATCTAATTTAAAGATATATTACATAAGAGCTAAATCTGCCTGTTGCAGGTCTATCCTTAAACCTGACATGTTATATAAACTGAGCTGTGGTGGCTCAGCGATATTAGTTTCTCGGGATCTTCCGGATTGGTTTCCCGTTGTCAGCAGGGGGTGGGTGACTGAATGGTTAGCAAGTGCGTGCTGTATCATAAAGCCTGTATTTGAGTCAACTGGTGTGGTTTCGACAACCTCGTGGGTTTTCTCCGGGCCTTCCGGTTTCATCCCACTGATAAAGACCCCTAATCGCAAGCGAATTATTGAAATAAAATTAAACCATATGTTAGTC
Organism: Patella ulyssiponensis; assembly: GCA_963678685.1. Lineage (NCBI taxonomy): Eukaryota > Metazoa > Mollusca > Gastropoda > Patellidae > Patella > Patella ulyssiponensis. The sequence continues at coordinate 92,245,775 of OY783225.1, forward strand.
TCGAAGTGACCTAGTTTGTGTCGAGTGGACGTTAAACCCCATTTCGCTCTCTCCCGCTCCGTTGTCAGCAAAGGAAAGCTTCTATTCGTTCAGAGGTCCCGTGTACACATTGGCGTTCTGGTAAACGAACCACTGAAAGTTGGAATTTGAAATAAGAGTAGGCCGTAGTACGGGTAAAATGTTTCTCATACCACAATACATAGCACATGGCCTTCTTTATAACCCTGGTTGGTGCAGAAAATTAGACCATTTCATTTCATTGCATTTCATTGTATCTTTAAAGCGATACTTTCATATTTTCAAAGAAAGTCAAAACATAATTATTTCTATGTCTTTTGCTCAATAGGTTGTCAACTCACTATTATACGATCATAGGCATTATTCCCCCCACTAATAAATCATTGACACAGGAAATAACACAATTACCGCCCTTGTCCCCCCCCCCCCGTGGTACAGCTATCTTCAAACGTTTAAATTTAAATTTGAATATGATAAATTTGCCAATTTCTCAACTGGCAATAGTGAATTATTGGATTAATAGGATTTTTGTTTAACAAGGTAGGTCTGTTTATACCATCTATTTTAAGGTTTTATTTTAATACATTTTAAAAATATAACTAAAAAATATTAAATTGCAGCTTTAAACTTCATAGACAATAGTGTCTGTTAATTTCCTTACACTTTGATATATGTGTTATAAAGTCATAAGTTCCCCAATTCTGTCACAAATATTTCTTTAAACATTCATTCTTTGAATACATTACTGGTTTATCATAAAAACAAATGGGATGTCATAAAAATACAGGTGTATGGCGGGTGTGGTATCAGACAGGGTAAACTTCATTTTCCGGACACCTGTTACCACTGTTTGTCGTGTATTTTGTACGCGGTGATTACACTATTTCGCCTATACCGTGTTTTAGGACTTCAAATTTTGCCTAATGTTTTGGATTGTTCGTACTTAGTTTTATTTTACTTAAGAATTAGATAAAAGGCTGGCTGTTTTTGCTAAAATAGTTCAAAAATAGATCAGGCAATATTCAAAATTCCATTTAAATTACTTTATTCTGTGTTTAACGTCCTGACAAAATGTAGCATATATTGTTTATTATTATACCAATGGTACTTAAAGGGCCAATCCCGATAAGATTTTGGAGAATAAAACTGCTTTATTTTGTGTTAAATCCCTGAAAATCCTCTACCTTAGGGCCGGGCAACTAACTCAATGTATGTGATACGTTTTCAAACAACTTAAACCCGTCAGTCTTCATCTGGAAAAGACGACCGGTGCCATAAGCTGTCTGGATGGAACCGAGCTTTTATTTTATAAAAATAATGTGTAGGTGAAATTAACCTTTCGTTATCCAGCACAACACATGGGCCATTCATTGTACAGACCCCTAGGAAAGGGATTTGATTATAAGGTCAACCAATGAAAAAAATGACCCGAAATCTTAAAAGGGTTACGTGTCTAAGCAGTTTTGGTGTTCACGTCCAAACGACTCAATATTTTCAGCTGCACTTTTGAGACAAGATAAATACATCATTCCTCGATATTTTGGCGTTTAAATTTCATACCTACTCGGACTTTTATTTTTGAAACCATGTTCAAATCGGGATTGTCCCTTTAATAATCAATTATCTTTAAATGACGGCGGTGTTCTAATCCAATCGAATCGAAGCCATCCAATGGCTCATATAGTTGAATATTAGCTTGTTATGTTAATAAACGTCTAAACGTTATATCACATTGCAACTTATAAAAAAGACCTGCAATAGGAAGATGAAGCTATTACACAATGCATCTTTAATCGTTCCGGTTGATGTCAATTTAGAATTTAATAAACAGGAAAAACTTAATCTTGAAAATACATTTTAAATTAATTATCACAAATGTTTTTTATAAACTATCAAAGCAAGACTAATCACCTGCAAAACACCAATTATCATTCAACAAAAAAGTTGTTTTACTGTTGTGGCAGAACTTTTGTATGTTAGCGAGTATCTTCTGGTTCTGGCGATTGCTTCCGATATTAAGTGCAGGTAAATGTAATCGAAATGAAAGTAGGCCGTGGCGCCTCTACCCGGCCAAGACCGTCATCATTGATCTTCTTGGTGCAGAAAGGTAAATCCCATCTCGTTTCATTTTATTCATCTGCACGGCTATGCTCGGTTTCATTAGTCTGGATAGTCCAGAAAAGTAAGACATCAGACCGCATTTCATTTAGTGCAGCGAGTAGGTCGTTAAAACCCATTCCATTTCCATATTTGGTGAGTTGCGTTGCCGAATGGTTAACGCGTGCGCCTTGCATGTTAAGATCTGCCATTGAATCAAGTGGCTTGGTTTCATTTACACGATTGTACGTGACAAGGGGTGGGGTGGCCTGTATAACCTCATGCGATTCCTCCGGTTTCCTCCCACTGCCAAAGACCCCTAAGCTTAAGCGAATTATTGAAATAAAATTAAGGCATAAGTTAGTTCCGAAATAAAAGTGACATCCTGGCCACCATTGCCAGGCGAAGGCCCTGGGCGATTGTTTGGTGACGAAAAACCTACCTGGATCCGTGTCCTCGTAGGTCGATTGCTCAGTCTCCATCATGATATCATGCATGCCAAGTGTTTATCTTTATTACTCCAGACGGAGGAGAGCAATAAGGACGTAAAGAGCACCCTGGGTTATCTGAATGATGTTTGAAGAAAACAATTTTAAATTCGCGATTAAAACCGTTATATCCTTGAACGCCCAATCTAACATAGGTTTTGTTATTTTTTTGTCGGGATTACTATAAAAATATATAATAACAATGGTATTTTTATTAAGAAATCACAATAAATTTGTTTTGTATCTTCGTTCGTTCGTTCGTTCGTTCGTTCGTTCGTTCGTAGAGTTTTATGTCCGCTTCCAGGTGATATTGCAGTGATATTAAAGGAAAATATTGGAAGTGAGTCATTATATGCGAACGGACTGGTTAAATTGCTACGATAGATGAGTGATGGAGGTTTAAAAAATCGGAAGTGACGAACGCGAAAGGAAAATACGAGTTATTCCTCTATATAACTGACTGAAGTGGTGAGTGATAACAGATACATGGGCGAATTTCTGCTCACTAATAATTCTTTCGAAGACAAAAAGTTGTTGTGTGAGACCGTAAGAGAATATCTGACATTCCATAAAAAGAAAAGACTGCCACTAGATAAGGGAGCACGAAAGAAAAACAGAATTAGTCCACGCATTACGATGTTTTTATAAGATATAGAAGGCATTAGAACAAGGGAATGAGCGGACTATTTGTATTTTTCTCGTGTTCCCTTATCTAATGACATTCAATTACTTTATTGTATTGTCAGATATCCTCTTGCAGTCCCATATAACAACTTCGAAGGAATTATTGTGAGCGGTCAGTTTTATAGATGGATAACTCGCGTTTTCCTTTGACGTTCCTCTATCGTAGCAATGATCTCTGTGTTAAAATTATATTTGGAATTTGTTTAACCAGTCCTATCACATCTGTGATAATGACTGACACCAATATTGTCCTTTAAAATAACCACTCCTTTTATTTACGGAAATAGTAATAAATTTGTGTTTTTATTGTGTCGTCTATATTTTTGTAACTTATCAATATACTAGTAGTTCTGGGTGATAGACACAACCACCGGGGGTGAAAACACGTCTTCCATAGTTTCCGGTCGCAGTTTCTGTCGTGTCGAAGTTCTGCTACTTAATCACACCCACCAGTACAGCTACTTAAAGGACAAGTTTGATGACAGCTCCTGGCGTACAATTAATAGAACTTTATATAATATAATTTTAACACATAAATCTTTATTACGGTTGTTGCGTGACAAAGATTTAAAGCATCGGAAAGTGACAGAAAGAAAGGACACTAGTAGTTAACCTACTATAGAAGTAGAGATCGACAAAACAAGGTTTATGTAATATTGGCTGATGCTAACATTGTCCTTTAATATATACACTTACTGAATAAGTGCATATGCCCCCTAGAAACAGCTCAACTAATCGATTGTTGTAAAGGTAGATTGCGTGAAGTAGAAATTTGAATAAAAATTGTTTTTATGATCATAAAGAGTTGAAATAAACATGTGCATTGAATTATATGTAAACAAATCTTTCCTATATGAAACAATATCTTTAAAGGGGTATTCCCTTTCCTGCATGAAACATTATCATTAAAGAGGTATTCCCTTTGGGGTTAATTCAAACAACAAACCATGGACAACATTCACTAGATTTATTAACTGCAACGTTTTAATGAGTTCTTTCTCACCGTTATCAAGCAATGATTCAATCTAACACATTGGTTCTCAACCTTCTTTTGCCAACGGAACACCTTGGAAAAAAAGAAATACTAGCGGCACACCTGTTGAAATATATATGAAAAATATTTGCAAAATAAAAACATGGCAAGTCATAGACGGTATACAACCGTAGACGGAGCCTATTCATAGACACATAGAATGACTCAAATTAAATAAAGAAAAACACAGCTTTGAACTTACCAGTAAATCCTCAATCAGGATCATGTGTTTTTTCGCATTTTCTTAGCGTGGTGGTCAAAATTTCTCGGCACACTCTCGGAATATTTTGGTCTACTAAAAAGAGTTTAACATATGACACAATTATATGGAATACAAGTGACTTGCAGAGTTTATTTCAGCGACGTTTCGACAAGGGTTCTACCCTCATCAAACAAAGAATGCCACGTAAACAATTTAGAAAAGCGATGTTTGTATGTCGAGACAAGACGCCCGATACACTTCTATTTTGAACCTCGTAAACATCAATGGTAGCGCTATGTAATGCATGACGTAACATCTGTATGTTCTTTGAAAACGAGAAATGAGGAATGTTTAAGATAGTTTATATGGAATTCAAAGAGAGTTTAATTATTGTTACTATTATCAAAGGAATCTGTCTTTAAATAGCAATAGTACAAACATGTCACGTGCAATGATGCAACGATGAAATGACGTTGTAAAAGAAACGTGGTTAAAGGTGCATTATGTAAGAGCTAAATCTGGTTATGGCATTTCATTATTGTAGCTCCAAATGTTACGCTGTATATTATTATTATTTTGACATTTATTTACTTGCCAATTCTATAAATAAATCTGTAGATCATCTGATGACTGCGATTTAATTGAATTTTAACAGCAGTGTGAGTTAACGGTCTCAATTGGGCAAACGTACGAATATAGAGGATGGGAAAAGTACACACGCACACACATAATGGGTAACATACTACCGTGGCTAAGGGTACGCATGGACGATGTGTACAAATATACACCCCACGCACAGAATGGGTAACATACTACCGTGGCTAAGGGTACGCATGGACGATGTGTAAAAGTATACACCCCACGCACATAAGGGGTAACATACTACCGTAGCTAAGGGTACGCATGGAGGATGTCTTAAAGAATACACGCACGCACATATTTGGTATCATACTACTATGGATAAGGGGACGCATAGAGGATGAATACAAGTACGCACACACACGGAATTGGTAACATACTACCGCAGATAAGGGGACGCACAAAGGATGAATAAAAGTACACATCCGGACTGGGTAACATACTACCGTAGATACAGGGACGCATAGACGATGAATAAAAGTATACACACGGACTGGGTAACATACTACCGTATATACAGGGACGCATAGGGTAAAATGCAAACATGTGTTTGACATTTTATAGTGGGTAAGCGTATACACCCAGCAGTGAATATTTGTTATACCGCTAATTTCACATAGAGGTGTATTAACTTTTTTATTCTGTAAATTAAATTTCTAGAATATCTTTTTCGAAGTAAATATGATGTGTAAACGCATGTACCCGTTGAATCAACATATTTCCGGTCTGTAGGCACACATACCCGGTGTGTAAACACCACAGATACCCGGTGTGTAAACACACATACCCGGTGTGTAAACACCACACATACCCGGTGTGTAAACACACAAACCCTGTGTGTAAACACCACACATACCCGGTGTGTAAACACCACACATACCCGGTGTGTAAACACACATACCCGATGTGTACACACCACACATCCCCGGTGCGTACATACGTACCCGGTGTGTAAACACACATACCCGTTGTCTAGACTCACATACCAGATGGGTAAATGTACATACCAGATAAATAAACACACATACCTGACGGGTAAACACACATACCTGACGGGTAAACACACATAACCGATGTGTACATGTCACGACTTGGTTTATAAACGTGTAAACAATAGATGTGATATCTTACACAACACACAGTAGGAAAACGTACGGGTTGATAAAATCACATGCATGGGACTGGAAATCTCCGGTTTAATCTCACTGTGCCACCTAATCAACTGGTGTTGCTTTGGTTTTAATATTTAAGTAAACCACGGATTATAGACTGTATCTTTATTAGTACTGTTCACTTAGTTAAGATTTAATTATTTTAATGTTTAAAATATTCAAGTTAAGTCCATGTGTCCATTGTTAACGCACATTTTAAATATTATTCACCCACCTTTCATTCAGACAGTACTCATAAATCAATTAAATATATGAATGGAAACTCACTGCCATTATCTGGGGATAGTTGTTACCCCTAGGGGCGTAAATGTGGCGGTGGGCGTACCTTGTCAACTTAACATGTTTGAAAAGATGTTGTGTTTAACTCTTATTCTGTTGTGAGTATGTTGGTCTAACAACAAAATTTTACCCAGGGAGAAAAATAGTCGGTCTCAAAATAAGTTCAGTCACTGCAGTCGGCCTCAAAATCAATGCCAGAATAGATCCCAAATACTATGCATTTGTGTGAATCCCCTTCCCCACCCCTATATTCCCTAGAAACTCGCACCCGTGGTGTTCTATTCCTGATTGCGTCATTCGTACTGGCGTTGGGTGGGGGCGTATGTGCATCAGTCGGTCTCATTTTGGCTAAACACCCCCCCCCCCCCCCAACAAAATTGTTATGTACGCCCCTGGTCACCCCCAATTACATTATATCTTTTAAAATGGCTCAAGTTCGCAGATTATGTTACTGAACAATGGGTAGAAAGCGATGAAAGGGCTATGTGGAATCACTTCAACAGAGATGGTTCACGGACAACTAATCACTTTGTGGGATGGCACGGTAAAATGAAAAAGACCGGAACAAGCCACCCAAATATATTTAAATTTATTAACTTTGTGTCGATAGAGCAGACTTTTACTGAAAATACTATAGGTGAATTGGATAATGGGGGACGATTACCCCCTAAAAGGCGAAAATATATAAAAGCAGAAGAATTTATTAATGATCTAAAACTCAAACTGTTAAATGAAGTAAAAAGTGCAATAGAATATATTGACGCCATATCACATTCAGTAGTGTTATGATTCATGTTTGATACATGTACTTGTCGTTACTTTGATGTAATTTATTGTGAATAAAGTTGTTAATTAGTTTAAACCTAGTATATAGTTTTAAAAAGCGGACTATACTTTTAACACCATTGTATTCGATAATCCCCCTGCTTAATCGATCCCCCATAAGAACAATAGCAGGTGGCACAGTGAGATGTCCCCGACATCTCCATACAGGAACGATGTTTACCTCTTCGGACCTCCGAATACCATAGATTATAAAGATAAGTACACAAACCCTTGTAAGTCCATTGATGTTCATGTGTAAGATAAAGCAAAGGACAAGGGTTATGCTGGGAAAGAAAGGCTGAAAAAAATAACTGAAGTCGACGACTTTATCTTGCTTATAAACTGTCTATGCTTACATGTACGCAAAATGCGAATATCCCAGAATTACCGTAAGAAAAACGTTACATCATGTTTTCTTTGAAAAAAACCTACCCTGGAAGAATAACCCGTTAAAGGTTTAAAGAAACCCTTTAGACGAATAATCCCAAATTCACCTATATATATATCCCGATTTTCGGACCGCAAATTATTCCGGGCATAGAATATGCCCAAAATACAAAGAGATTTACCGACTTGTAGGTTAAGAGAGAGAGAGAAATGGGGTTTAACGTCCACTCGACACAAACTAACATAATTTGCTTGCGCGTAAGGCTATTTAGCAATGCGAGGAAACTGGAGTACCCGGAGAAAACCCACGAGGTTGGACAGGCGACCCTACACATTGCAGGTCGTATGATACAGCGCGCGCACGCTAACCAGTCGGCCACCCAACCCCCTATAGGTTAAAAAATTAATAATAAATAGTTAAGGGGAAGCAACTCCTAAATATAACTAGCTGTCACTCAAGTTAATGTTAATAAACCGTTTTATTAACTTCTTGCATTTACGTTGTTTTAAGGATCGTATTTACATTTTCTGTCAGTTTGTTACAGATGTGCCGTAACTCACTGTTATATTTTACTTACCCTACCCTCTGAACAGCCTTAGACAAAGTATTTTATGCCCTTAAGTTATTGTTTTGTTTGGACAGGCGACCCTACACATTGCAGGTCGTATGATACAGCGCGCGCACGCTAACCATTCGGCCACCCAACCTCCTATAGGTTAAAAAAGTAATAATAAATAGTAAAGGGGAGGCAACTCCTAAATATAACTAGCTGTCACTCAAGTTAATGTTAATAAACCGTTTTATTAACTTCTGGCATTTACGTTGTTTTAAAGATCAGTTTGTTACAGATGTGCCGTAACTCACTGTTATATTTTACCTACCATACCCTATGAACAGCCTTAGACAAAGTATTAATTTTATGCCCTTAAGTTATTGTTTTGCTTACGTTTTGTTTTTTGTTGCCTCACCATATCTTCCAGAAAAGCCTTAGACATATGAAAATCATTTTAAAATTCATTTGATATACTTTAATATGCTTTCTATATGTTATTATTTTATTTTCGTTGTTTGGTGTAATTTTAAATGACAGTGGCTATTTGCCACCAGTGGTAATCAAGAATTTCAATATATAGTCTGACAACTACAGACCGCAGTTATATACCCGATTTCAACGAAACTTACGGAATATGGTAACATTAATAATATCCCTGAGTAGCCAAACTGTCGACCACTTCCAGTTAGCGGTGTCTCCGAAATCGGATTACCACACATTTCGTGCAGACCGATTTCAATGATACTATCCCAAATTATCCAAAATTTAGGCCACTTCCGTTTAGCGGTTTCCGAGATACCTGATTACCAAACATTTCACGTGGCACGATTGCAGACCGCAATTATCAACCGAAATTTTGGCTATTGCTATTCTGAGATATTATTAATGTTATCATTTTCTGTAAATTTCATGGATAACGGTTGATATGTAGCGTCATTCATCAGCTGTCCAGTTTATCTGCGATATCACCTTGGTGGAAGCGGACTTTAAATAAAGCTATTTCACACACAGCTGTCTAGTCCATTCACCAGAGGCCTAGTCCATTCAACTTTATGTCTATAGAAGACAAATGTGTCAGTTTGAACATTTTATAAATAGAAGACAATGATTGTTGTTTCTAAATTCCTATGTCCACATTTCATGCAAACAAATCAATATATTTTAAACAAGAAATGAACCACAATGGCTGAAAGGAAGTGAATAGTAAGTGTCTATCTGTATGATACATGCTCTGGTTCTAAAGTGAGCCAACCGGGTAAACACGCCCGTGTATCGAGTTACCAAGATAATTGTTCACCGTCTAGTGTACTAGAAGTACACGAATCATACGTGTGTTTTGATAATAATAATAATAAATCTCTATTTACATAGCGCGATAATACTTAAACTAAAGTTTCTATTGCGCTTTTCAGGTTTTCTCGATTGAACTACGGAAACGCTTCTGTGAACAAGAGCGTCTTTAGCTGAGATTTAAATGCAACTAGGGAGTCAATGGTTCTGAATTCGTAAGACAGCAAATTCCACAAGAGAGTAGCAGAGAATGATGGTTGATACAGTAAGGGTTCTTGTGGATTTATATGGGGTAATCAGATCTTTGATATATTTTGGTGATTGATAATGTAACGCCTTGAAAGTCAACAGTAATATTTTGAACTTGGAGTGATGTGGTTTGAATTTTTCGTCCTTTTCAAAACTCTGGCGGCAGTATTTTGAATTCGTTGAAGGTGTTGAATTTGGCCCAAAAATAAGGCATTATGATAGTCTTGTTTATTTGTAATAAATGAATGAATGAGTAGTGCTTTACTCTCAGCATTTAGATATTTCTTTATTTTGCTAAAGAGGCATACATAGATTTGATGTTGGAGCTAAAGGCTATTGTGTAATGTAAAACTGCACCGATATACTAACTTAGATTTATTCACATGCTACGCTTCAAAACACACACATGACACATTATCTAGTTAACGGTAAGCAAATATAATAGGAAAAATTGTAACCGTATCAGATATATGATTCACAATGTAAAATTGTATCTCTGCCAAGTAAATGATTAACAATATTGAATTGTAACTCTACCACGTAAAAGATCAGCAATATAACATTGTAATTATATCAAGTAAATAGTTTTAAGAATATCAAAATGTAACTCTACCAAGTAAATGATTAAATGAAAAATCGTAAACAAAATACATGATTATCAATATAACATTATAATTTTATCAATTAAATGAATAACAAATGACAATAATTAACAAAACAAATTAAGTATTAAAACATTGTAATTATATCAAGTAAACGAATTACAAATTAAAATAATTAACAAAATAAATTCATAAGTATCAAAACATTGTAATTATATCAAGTAAATGATTAACAATGGACATTATTAAGAAAATAAATGATAAGTAATATAATATTGTAATTATATCAAGTAAATGATTAACAAATGAAAGTTATAAACAAAATAAATTCATAAGTATCAAACCATTGTAATTATATCAAGTAAATGATTGACAATGGACATAATTAAAAAAATAAATGATAAGTAATATAATATTGTAATTATATCTAGTAAATGATTAACAATGAGAATGATAAGAATTATAATACATGTATTGTAATTGCATCTAGAAAAGGATTAACAATGAGAATGATTAGTAATATAATATTGTAATTATATCTAGTAAATGATTATTATGTGAAATTGCAAAATAAACAGTTTCAATGAAATTGTAACTCTACCAAGTAAGTGGATTAGAAATACATTTACTGTAATCCGGATATCATTTAATCTTGTGCAATTAGCACTTATTTATTTCACATTCATTCAATATCAAATCCTTTTTATAATCCGATATTCAATAAATGTAAATAATCTTTTCGTTATCGGAAAATGACCACCGGCTAATTGTATGGCCTAATTCTATTTTGATAGTGTTTCTATAAAAAAAACGTGTTATTTGGGTTTTGTTTACGTACTTCATCAGTACATTATCAGTGTCCTGAATTTTTTTTTCAGAAGGGGGCACTTTGATAACGGTACATCATCGGTGACGAGATATTGGAATTGTTAACATATATTCTAAGTTTCATCAAAATCGAATAAAAATTGAGATCTGTAGCCTGTCCAAAAGGTAAATACGTATTTTTTCGTATAAACATGGGCCATAATCTAGGACGTTACAGTCCGATGAGCGCGAGATCTTTGGGAAATAAACCTATATTTTCAAGTTTCGTCTAAACCGGGTATATGTTATGACCCACAGAGTGCCATGAACAAAACTGGAATGGAAGGATGGACGGAGGCGACGACAATATGTATTCACATATAAAAAAGGTCATGACTGTATATATAGACCAGGAGCCCAGAGGGTCGAACCTAGACGAACGAGATACCAATTTCTGACCATATAGGCATCTACATACTAACCTGGGATGCACAGAAGTGGGCGTCTGCCGGGTCCCAGTCCATGGGTGTGACCCTGGTGACCCCTATAATGGGTTAAACTCATACATTCGAGGTACCGGTCAAACCCAATTTTAAATGAAAGAATACACTCTACTGAGTACGAAATTGCCCATAACAGACGATTAGACCCATGGGGTGGCATAGACTGACACCCCAAAGCCGAAGGGAGTGGGGTGGGGCAAAATAGAGTTTGCTCATACATTCGAGGTACCAGTCAAGACCAATTTTAAATGGAAGGATACATCTCATTGAGTGCGAAATTGCTCATAACAGACGATTTTGGCCTTGGGACTGCCCAAACTGACACTCTAAATATGCCCCCCCGTCCTCCCTGGGCGGCTTAAAAAAAGGGTCATATTCATACATTCGAGTTATTAGTAGAAACTAATGTTAAATGAAAGACTATATGCCGCTGATTACGGAATTATCCATAACAGACGATTGGACCCATGGAATGGCCCAAATTGACGCCCAAAGACGATGGGGTCATAAATTCGCGGTACCGGTCCAAACCAACTCTAAATGAAAGAGTACATCTCACTAGGTACGAAGTTGCCCATAAATATGGACCGCAGAGCCGAAGGGTCAAAAATAGGTTATACTCATATATTCGAAGTACCAGTCAAACCAATTTTAAATGGAAGACATCTCACTGAGTTCGAAATTGTCCATAGCAGTTGGTTTCGGCCCTGGGGGCCAAGCTGACACCATAATATCGACCCCGAGGCTCGAGAAAAAGTTATATTCACACATTCGAGGTATCAGTTCAATTTAATTTTAAATGAAAGTGTGCGTCTCGCTGATAACGAAATGACCCATAAAAGATGATGGTTCAAACTGACAAAATGCATAAAATGGTATTGTGAGGCCAGATTGAAACAGACTTTTGCCACCAACAAGTACAATCATAGACATAAGAACTGCACCTGTAGTGTTAATATTGTTTTCATACCAGACCATCTTGTGATTAACCCATCAGGAATCACCAGAAATGGACAAAACTGGCTATAGGGAAGCTATCAAATACCTGCCACTGAAAGGACTAACCCTAACACAAAAGTAACATGTCAGCCCTCATTTTCTTAGTTAAGATGACACCATTTCAGCTATGTGAAATTTTTTAGGTGGGGGGGGGGGATAAAAAATAAAAAAATTCTTCGTGGCCGGCATCCAGCATCGTTGGCAATAGTGTAGAAAAGTTTATGGAACCATCGGCTTTGTACAATGTTTTCAAAAAATGGCCCAGAACATTTCATGCAGTCCTCGGCAAATCAAAGTGGAGGAGGGGGTGGGCAAAACTTGTCAGTATATTTTTTTTCAAACCTAGGGGGCAAAATTTAGGATGTCAGTTAGGACCATCTCAGAGCCAGAATCATCTTCATACAAGGTACTAAGCGACGTTTCGACGAGGATATTCTCGTCGTAATCAAGCAAAGGATGCAGATATGTTCGTTCGTTCCTTGGGTTTTACATCTACTTCCATCTAGAAAAGGGGTTGGCGGGGGGGGGGGGGTCAAGATTTGTTATAATAACTTTTTTCAAGCCTAGGGATGTAAAATTTAGGGTGTCAGTTTAGACCAAAATCGTCTATATACATGTACAAGGTACTAAACGATGTTTCCACAAGGATACTCTCGACGTTATCAAGCAAATGATACAGATATGTTCGCTCGTTCCTGGGGTTTTACGTCCACTCCCACCTAGGGTGATAACACAGACAATGCAAATATATAAATAGTACACAAATATACAAAGAACGTTGCAACACAAACACAACAATGAAATACAATAAAATCGCAAGACCTTCGATTAGGGGGCCATTTATAACTGAACCATCACAGCGGAAACTCTTTCAGGCATTAAAAGGCAGTGGGCTGGCAACCTATTGATTTATCAAGATCAATGTATTTAACACTATTAAAGGGAAACCAATTAACCTGGACCATATATAACAGATAATTTAAAAACAATGTGGGGGTATAAATCTGTTATGAGCCATTTTGTATTCAGTGGGGTCTATACTTTCATTTAAAATTAGTTTAAACTGGAACCTCGCTTGTATGAATATAACCATTTTTAAGCCCCAAGGGTCATAACTATGGCGTCAATTTGGACCGTTTCAGGGTCACAAGCGTCTGTTATGGACAATTCCGTACTCAGCGGGATATATTCTTTCATTTAGAATTAGTATGAGTATAACCCTTTTTTAAACTCAGGGGGTCATGTTTTGGGTGTCAGTTTGGGCAGTCCCAGGGCTGAAATCTTCTGTTATGAGCAATTTCGTACTCAGAGACAATCGGTTTTGAGCGGTACCACAGATTCTATGAGTATACCCTATTTTGCCCCCCCCTCCCCAACCACCCCTTTTCGGCTTTGGTGTGTTGGTCTGGGCCATCCCAAGGGTCCAATCGTCTGTTATGGGTAATTTTGTACTCAGTGGGATATACTCTTCCATTTGAAATTAGTTTCAACTGGTAACTCGAATGTATGAATATGACCCTTTTTTAAGCCCCTGGGATGGGGTGCCACTTTCGGAAGTCCCAGGGCTGAAATCTTCTGTTATGAGCAAATTGTGTACTCAGTGAGATGTACTCTTTCATTTTAAATTGGTTTTGACCGGTAGCTCGAATGTATGAGCAAACCCTATTTTTGCCCCACCCCACCCCCTTCGGCTTTGGGGTGTCAGTCTGGGCCACCCCAGGGGTCTAATCGTCTGTTACGGGTAATTTCGTACTCAGTGGGATATACTCTTCCATTTGTAATTGGTTTCAACTGGTACCTCGAATGTATGAATATAATTTTTTTTTCAAGCCCTCTGGGATCCATATTTGGGGTGTCAGTTTGGGCCATCCCAGGGCCAAAATCGTCTGTTATGGGCCATTTCGTACTCAGTAGGATGTATTCTTTCGTTTAAAATTGGTTTTGACCGGTACCTCGAATGTATGAGTTTAACCCATTTTGGGGGTCATTATAGGGGTCACCAGGGTCACACCCATGGACTGGGCCCCGGCAGACGCCCACTTCTGTGCACCCCAGGTTAGTATGTAGATGCCTATATGGTCAGATATTGGTACCTCGTTCGTCTAGGTTCGACCCTCTGGGCTCCCGGTCTAGTCCTGTACACATATAAGCTATGTTGTGGACTTTCTACGATGATCTGAAGTACAATGTCTACCCGTTTCTATCATTTCGGCCTGAAATAGTAATTGAAACCAGGCGTCTAAAAGCTATATAGTACGTGTCATTGAATAGAAGAAAAATCGTGAACACTCCTCCACACAGATTAAGGATGCGAAGTGCCATTTGTTATGGAGCGGAATTTCCCCCATAATTCTAACTTCTAACCTTGTAATGCGTATGCTAATATGCTTACTTCTATGCATGTAACTTCTTACTTACATATGTTAAATTGGCTATTTACACATGTAAAAATGCTAAGTTATATGACTTATTTCTTAAATATTGCAGTTATAATTTGTGTTTTGTTCTATTTCCATTATTACTTTTAATTTATTGTAGTCAGTTCTAGCCCGTGAACATTTTCACATTTCACAAATCAACCACCAAATAATAGTAAACAGCGCCATCTGGTGTCATAATGAGCGTTAGAATTTATTCTTAATCGTATTATGCTAACAGATGGCGCTGTTTAAAATTGTATTTTACAATGACCCGTCCCTAAATTAGGAACGGAAATGCGACTCATTTGCGGTAAATAGATCAAGGTCAGGGTCGAATTTATTTACAAAAATGTCCGATGCATAAAACTGATGACAGCATAGTATAATCTAGTCGCTTCGGGATGAAAACAAAGATGTGGAGGGATTTATAGAGGAGTAGGCTTCATGTTTTTGTCTTAGTTACTGCCAGCACTGCTTAATAAAGTCACTCTTTATGTTTTCCTCGTCATATTGAGCAACTGGATTATTCGACTGAATTATCTGCCAATTTTATTTCGACTGAGCAACTGGACAGGTTTTATCGATATCATAATCATGTAGCCCCACTCCCACGTATCCCTGACTAGTATGAGCATACTCAAGTCAGAAAATGCTTTGTGGGAGAGGGGGGGGGGGGAGATGAAGGTCATTTGTGTTGATTTATCTAAAGACAACTTTTACTTTCTTAGTTTACTCTCATCAGAATATTTTTTTCTGTTTTTCACCATCAGGTTCAGTAAATGGTTTTATTGACTGAGATATTCGACTGCTTTTATCAACTGATGTATTCGACTTCTTTTATTGACTGAGATATTCAACTGGTTTTATCGACTGAGATATTTGACTGGTTTTATTGACTGAGATATTCGACTGGGTTTTATCGATTGGATATTCAACTGGTTTTATCGATTGAGAAATATTCAACTGGATTTATTCGACTGGGATATTTGACTGATATTGAGCAACTGGGATATTGAGTGACTACTTTTATCGACTGGTATATTTGACTTTTTTGACAATAAAATCAGTCAAATAATAATTCAGTTGACAAAACCGGTTGAATAATTCAGTTGATAAATCCAGTCAAAAAATCCAGTCAAAAAAAAAAGTCTAATAATCCAGTCAATAAAACCAGTTGATTAATCCAGGCGAAAATAAACAGTCAAATATCCAAGTCGATAAAACCAGTTGCTGAATATTAAGCACCGGTGGCAGTTAATTAAGGTATTATTGAATAGCCCAATCATGCCTGTAGCCATAGCTAAAGGGGGTAGTCTTATGATCTAGGTATATTTAGGTGATACATGTACTTATAACTAGAGAGTAAAAAATAGAATCCTACATATGCCTGTAGTCAGGGGCTTGGGTTGGACGAGACAGGTTTTTTTGTGACCTCTAGTCGAATATTTCAGTGTATATTTCAGTCGAAAAAAGCTGTCTCTTGACTTGATCGGGGAGAACCATACTTTATGAAGCGTTAATGGGAGTGAACTAAGATAACAATAAGTAGCCTGGAGCCATGGTGGCTAAGTGAGTAAGATGCAGGCTCGCTAGCCTGTAGGTCACAGTTTCGTTTCCGGTATTCTTCAGGATTTTCCGAATGGTTTCCCCTTGTCAGTGGGGGAGAGCGGTGTCCCTGAAAACAAGGACAGCTGTGTCTTGTCGTTTGGATGAAATGAAATACCAAGGTCCCATGTACACATTGGCATGCATGTAAAAGATCTCCGGGCAGCTGGAATACGATATATAAGAGTAGGACAATGTTTGATGTTAAACACCATTTCATTTCATTAATGCTCATAACATGCTTCTTGGAATAGATCTTCAACACTTTATTTCAGAAGCAAAACACCAACAAGTAAACAACTTTTAACTTCCCATAAATCAGTCCTTCAACTAGTATATAGGTTCCCTAAGCTGGTCTCTCCAACTATAATTCATCTTACATACATTTGTCTTTTTCATATAAATTAGTTACTATGAAAGTGTTGATATAAACATAATTATTGAAGGATCAAATAAAAGTTAAAGAAACTGAACAGATCAACCACTTTAGTTGCCAGTCTGTCATAATTGCAATCGACAGACAAATTAATTACTGTCTGGTTCTAATGACAAATCAAGCATTAAAGCACTAATGAGAGTGTACTAAGATAACAATAAGTAGCCTGGAGCAACGGTGGCTAATCGAGTAAGATGCTGGCTCACTAGCCTGGAGGTAGCGGGTTCGTTCCTGATATTGGCCGAGACAGTTCCTCAGGATTTTATCCTTGTGGTTTCTCCTTGTCGATGGGGCAGGACCAAGGGCCTGACAACAAGGACAGCTGTCTAATCATGCAGATGGGATGGAAGCAAAGGTCCCATGTACACATTGGCGTGGATGTAAAGACCCCCTGGCAGTTGAAATTCAATATATTATAAGAGTATACTGTAGCGCTGCTGTCGAGGCCAAAATTCCCTCGTAGCACACTGTACATATTCTTGAAGCAATGGCCCGAGAAATCTCTCTCTGAGATTACCTGTAATCAAACGAAATGCTGCGCGCAGTATGCACACTGTATGGCATATGCCTGTCTTCATTAGCCCAGTCGGTGCACAGCAGTAGCACGTTAAACCCAATTTTATTTTATTATGTAGCAGGAGTTTATGTTGGCTAAGTGGGTAAGACAATGGCTCGCTAACCTAGAGGTCGATCCCTGCATTGGCCGAAAAAGTTCATCCGGATTTTCCAGTGTTGCAGGACAAGTTAGGTAGTACGTTCAGATGGTACGATAAACCAAGGTCCCGTGTACACATGAGTGTACGTAAAAGATCCCTTGACAGTTGGACAAAATTTCCCTAGTAGCACACTGTTTGTCATTAGTCCAAGAGTAATAGTTAAACTCTATTTCATTTAATTTCATTGAGTAGCCCTTTCATGCTCATAACATGGTTTGACTTCAGAGAATGTTGCTCGTCAAGTGTGTTCTGTAAGTATCGGAAACAAATACAGATTCTTGGAATAGATCTTCAATAGCAACAATCAAACAACTTATGACTTCCTATAAATCAGTCCTCCAAAGCTGGTCTCTCCATCTTACATACTTTTTTCTTTTGATAAAGATTAGTTAATATGATAGTGTTACCATAATCATATAATTATTGAAAGATTAAACAAAATTTAAAGAAACTTAACAGATCAACCACTTTAGTTGCCAGCCTGTCACAATTTAAATCGACATGACAAATTTATTTGCTGTCTGCCTCTAAACAAGTACTATAAAGCACTAATGGGAGTGAACTAAGACAACAATAAGTAGCCTGGAGCAACGGTGGCTGAGTGAGTAAGACGCTGGCCTGGAGGTTGCAGGTTGTTTTTCCCTTGTCGGTTAGTTAGGACTTCGAGATTGACAACAAGGACAGCTGTCTTGTCGTTTGGATAGGACGAAAAACAAAGGTCTCATGTACACATTGGCAGGCATTTAAAAGATTTCCTGGCATTTGGAATTCAATATATAAGAGTAGGCTGTAGTGCTGCTGTCAGGGCATAATTACCCTCGTAGCACACTATATGACATATGCCCGTCTTCATTAACCCATTCGATGCACAACAGTAGGATGTTAAACCCCATATCATTTTATAAATAGCAGTGTATTACAGTGGCTTAGTGTGTGAGATGCTGACTTGCTAGCTAGCCAGGAGGTCGGGTGTTCGATCAATACATTAGTCAAGCAAGTTCTTCCAGATTTTCCAGCAAGATTCCCTGTTGTCAATGATGCAGGACGGAGGGACTGACAAGATTAGCTGTCTATCGTTCTGATGGGATGAAAATTGGCGTTCACGTAAAAGATCTCTTGACAGTTGGAATTCGATATAAGAGTAAGCCGTTGTGCCGCTGTCCGGGCAAAATTTCCCTCATAGCACACCATATGGCATATTGTCTTCATTAGCCCACTTTGGAGCAGGACAGTAAGACCTTAAACTCCATTTCATTTCATTAAGTAGCCCTTTCATGCTTATAACAGGGTTCCACTTTTAGGGAATGTATCTGGTGGAGTGTGTTCTTTAAGTATTGGAAATGAATACAGATTCTTGGAATAGAACTTCAACACTTTATTTCAGGAGCAATAACAGCAACAAGTAAACAACTTATAACTTCCTTTAAATTGGCCCTTCAACTAGTATATATAGGTTCCCCAAGCTGGTCTCCCCAACTATTAATCGTACATACATTTCTCTTGTTATATAAATTAGTTACTTACTATTAGTTACTATGAAAGTGTTAGCTTAAACATATAATTATTGAAGGATTAAGTCCAGGGGCGGATTGGGGCCTTGTCGGAGCGGCCCCCTTTTACTGAGCGTGGAAAAGGGAGGGGGGTCCAGTGGTTCTCCCACGGGAAAAGTTTGAAAAATGAACCCCAAATATGCGATTTCGTGGCATATCTGATTATAATCTCTGTCAAATAGTAGACGTATTGGACAAAAAAATATTTTTTTCATTGTTTGTCTGACCGGCCCTGCCTGATCGCCAGATGGCCCAATCCGCCCCTGATTAAGTCTGAAGCCATTTAAACAATATTTAAAGAAACTGAACAGATCAACCACTTTAGTTGCTAGTCTGTCATAATTTAAATCGAGTGACAAATTAATTGTTGTCTGCTTCTAATGACTAACCCAGCATTAATGAATATTAAAATATAGATTTGAAATTAAAAATAGAATTAATAATAAAATAACATATTACCTATACATTAATCATATGTATCCACCCTACTTCAAACAAAAACATGTTTTAAATATTAATACAATCAAAATCCTTACTTAATCTATAACTATTTTCACAATAATAAGGCCTTAAATTTCTAAGGGCTTGTACAGGTGGATCTGCTGAACAAACGTCTACGTGTCTACTGAGCGCCATAGAAAACGCATCACATATTTTTTCTTATAACAAAATGATCCTTTAAACATATCGTATTTATTTTGCTTCTTATTGTGAACAATATTCAAATCTGAACACATCAATAACAACACATTTGTACACTTATGGATATTTAATCTGTAAACAACGGTACAAAGTCAGAGGGGTCAAAACCAAAAGTTTTGCTACTACTGCTGAAGGAAGAATAAAGTTGATATATCCACCCTTTCGTCTTCAATATATAATATGTACAATTTATGTCGCTTAGATGTATCGCTTTCCCCCACCATATAACACATTTTGACTTGCAGGGAATGTAGATCGTCGGCCTGTGTTCTCTTAGTATCAGAAATGAATACAGATTTTTGGAATGGATCTTGAACACTTTATCTCAGGAGCAAATAAAAAAAAACATCAATAATTAAACAACCTATAACTTTCTATAAATAAGACCCCCAACTAGTAATATAGGCTTCCTAAGCTGGTCTCTAGAAGTAACGATTCGTCTTACATACATTTGACATTTTCATGTGGCCTCGTCTAAATGAAATAATCCCCCACATATATCTGTCGATAAAATCAGTCACATAGTTCAGTCATTTATATCAATCGGTTTTCTCCGGGTCCTCCTGTTTCCCCCAACTGCTAAAGACCTCTACCCGCAAGCGAATTATTGAAATAAAATTAAAAATCATATGTTAGTCCCGAAATGAGCTAAGCACTTCTACTGCCTATGCCTGTCCTTAATAGTTCAAACCCTCCTCCGTTCTTTAATTTCGGATATACATTTACTAATTTTTCCCGGAATGCCAAGGCGTCATCGTGTTTTACAAAAGATATTTTCCGTTCACCTAAACCGGCATTATACACAGTTTTTTTTTCTTCTCTTGAAGGCACTGTTTCCTAAAATAAAAAAGAATATTAGTTCACAAAAATCAATACAATATGTGTTGAATTCTTTCAGATCAATATCTACATGTTCAGGGAAAAAGACATGCATTATCAGAATGTAACTTAAACATGAATCATCCTGAAAAGAACTGGTGTCTGACAAGAACCAGGTCTATTCGTTTGGTCCAGTATACACACAAGAACCCTAGACATGTCATGCATGTATAAGAAACCTTGAAACTGCGTCCCGAATAGAAGGAGGTTAAATCCCATTGCATTCATTCAAAAAAAGTAAAAAAAGAGAGGTCTTTGTGGTAAGACTCTAGACTCTAGCTCGTTAGCCTCGAAGCAGCGTGTTTGATCCCTGCAGTGGAAGAGAAAGTTCATCAGGACTTTCCGATGTGGTTTTTTCTTGTCAGTAGTGCAGTACAGGAGGTCTGACAAAGACAGCTGTCTAATCATTTGGACAGTATAAGAAACAGAGGTCCCATGTATAAATTGACGTGCACGTAAAAGATCCCTTCGCAGTTGCCGGTTGGTATTGGATATAAAACGGTGAGAGAGAGAGAGAAATGTGGTTTAACGTCCACTCGACACAACTAGGTCATTTCGGGACTAACACATGGTTTTTAATTTTATTTCAATAATTCGCTTGCGCGTAGGGGTCTTTAGCAGTGGGAGGAAACCGGAGTACCCAGAGGAAACCCACGAGGTTGAGAAGGCGCCCCTATCTCCATGCCACATATGCTCACACCAGGGCTCGAAACCACAGCCGCAAGCCAGAGGTGACCGGCCAACTAGAGGTCGAAGCGCGGCACTCTAGACCACTAGGCCATCCCAACCCCCATATAAAACGGTAGGCTATGCCTGTCTTCATAAGCCCAGTCGGAGCAAAACAGTAGGACGTTAAACCCCAGTTCATTTCTCTCGTCAGGCAATGTCTGTTACATCTTAGGCCTATAATAATATTCATTAGTAGGCCTATTCAGTGAAGGTTTTGACATGTCACATTCATTAGTTTTAAGTTTTGATTTCTCATCCAGAGGAATTATCAAATGTTTGTGAGTGAAAAAATATTATTTATTTCCAAAACAGCCCGAGGTTTGGAACAAGTCGCGGGACTCGAGTTCCCAACTCTGACATTGCCAAACAAAATATATTACTCACCAACAACGTCTACAATATGTACTGTAATCAACTGTGTCTGTAGCTATCCTGTTTGAAATAAATTCGACCCTGACCTTGATCTATTTACCGTAAATGAGTCGCATTCCGTTCCTAATTTAGGGACGGGTCATTGTAAAATACAATTTTAAACAGCGCCATCTGTTAGCATAATACGAGTAAGAATAAATTCTAACGCTCATTATGACACCAGATGGCGCTGTTTACTATTATTTGGTGGTTGATTTGTAAAATGTCAAAATGTTCACGCACCTGAACTGACAACAATAAATTAAAAGTAATAATGGAAATAGAACAAAATACAAATTCTAACAGCAATATTTAAGAAAAAAGTCATATAACTTAGCATTTTTACATGTGTAAATAGCCAATTTAACATATGTAAGTAAGAAGTTACATGCATAGACGTAAGCATATTAGCATACGCATTACAAGGTTAGAAGTTAGAATTATGGGGGAAATTCCGCTCCATAATTTGTAGCTGTTTCATCAATGGAGATCTGTTTATGGGTAATTTCTCCAGTATCCTCTCTAATTTAAAGTGGTTATGTTGGTTTCTTAAATCTGAAACTTGATATTTATTATGAAAGATATCAGCAATATAACAATCATCCAGTCTTATTATTATCAGATTATTTGACATGGAATTTTGTAAAATCATGTTAATCTCAAATTCATTCAATATTCTATCTCTAATATATCTACGACTAGCAATCACAATAAACGACGCACTTTGACTTATCGCCTCTCCAGTATCGGTTGGTATAGGTCTACCTGGTGAAACATCACGTAGAGGTACGAACACTTTTAGACCAAGCTTGTTTTCTAAAATCGGTAATATTTTCTTTTGCACAAATCGGTAATCCTGTTGAACACATGAAATAAATATGTTATATTTTTCTTCACCATTCTTCCTGTCTGATATATCAGCTAGAGTTTCCATGTCGACGCCACCTTTAAATATCTGGAAGATGTACCAAAGGAATATAAAGAATAGAATAACGGAAACAAGCATGCCCAAAATGTAATCCGTATCTGTTTTATAGATAAGTTGAGCATCTTTGTACAACAAACGTTTATTAAGGGCGCATAGCTCAGTATCTGGTTCCCCTTCTAATCCCCAGCAATCAGTCTCGGAATTCCTTCCAGTATTTGCAAACAAATTCGATTCTGTGTATTTTATGTTCAGCGACAGGGGTTGATTGATATGTTTAATTGAACATAAAGAGCCTGATGTATTTTGGAACCGACGCACGGCAACTGTACTATGTAATCCGTATAATTCCGGTGTCATACACCAAGAGGTAAATGAATGCAGGAATTTTCCGATAAAACCCCCGGTAGTCCTATCACCTTGCAATTCAAATTGATAAACATGAAATAATGATTTAAAAAGATACCATGAACCAGCTATACTTCTAGTTGAGTAAAAATAGTACAAAAGAAGATACGGACATTTATAACCATCCAAGGTTATTATTTTACCATTTAATGTATGATGTATAGTGATATCTTCGCTGTTGTCTAAATGTCGGTAGGAAGAAAACACAATCATTAATGTTCCCGGAGCAGCGTATACATCAACCGTTTCAAACTCCTGTTTCTTGAGATGAAATTCCTGCCACAGTAATAATTTATTTGAAATATTATTGAGACAGCGGTAAACTTTGAAATCTTTTTCCTCGATATCGCGAATTTCTAGCGAACTTAAACTGTTATATTTTAATAACTCACTTGTATCATTGTATTGTAATTTCAGTAACTCCATTGTATCATTCAATGACTCACTTGTATAATTCAGTAACTTACGTACATCATTGTATTTCTGTACCTCACTTGTATTATTGTAGCGTTTCAGTAACTCGCTTGTAATATTGTATTTCAGTAACTCATTTAAATCATCCAATAATAACGCACTGCTATCTTTGTATTTAAGGAAATCAATTATAAAATAATCTTTTGGAAACTCTCTCGTAATATTGATATGTTTCAGTAACTCACTAGTATAATTGTAATATTTCAGTAACAAACTTATATTATTGTATGTTTTCGGTTCGTGATTGGTTACTAAAGCTCTATTGCCTTCTATGTTGACCCAAACGGGGTCTTGATTATTAAACGGCTCCACGGTACATGTAAATATAACATCTTGACCAATATAGGCAAACTGGACCTGCTTACCAATCACCATCTCTTTCTGAAGAGGTAAATGTATTTTCAACTTTGGAATTTGCAAAGATTTGGCTACACTCGAAATATACGAGTAAAATAGAACACTCTTATCAAAGCCACTTGGAAAAATCTCCATGCTTAGTTCAACACAAATTGGAATGGCAACAAAGATCAGATAAATGAATATCACACACATAAAAGTACATGGATTCGAATTGCATACGACGTAGCATAGTAATCGAAACGAGTATACGATAACAACACAATTTAACACAATTACTGCTATATTTGTTGTTGGTGCTGCCACTATGATTATGCCGCACGCAACAAACAGATAGGCAAAAAAAAATGTCACATGACTAAAGGTATTGCGCTTCAAATTATAAACACAAAGCAGCGCATGGAAAAGTCCACAGACGAGTATCCAATAATAATAATACATATTTACCGCTCCCTGTATCACATATACCAACTAGTACACTGAAAATATATGTAGAAAACATAATTAATTATATGTAGTCTGGTTTGGAAAATAAAATTATGTGGACTACAATATTATTTGGACTACGGTATTATAACTGGGACCGAGCATTCTCCGTCTACACGAATAACGAACAACGAGCCAGTTTGTTGTTCGGTATTCGCGAATAACGAACAACGAACTGGTTTGTTGTTCGGTATTCACCAGATATGGAATTAGTAATATAATAAAGAAACATTTGTAGGGAATACGCCGGGAGTGGGTTTTTAAGCCCAAATGGGTTTTAAGACTTCAAAGTCTTTGGAAAAAGAATTTAACTAACTCTCTTTCTATCCGAAGAAAGAGCTGTTTCATATTGGCGAATAACGAACAACGAGCCAGTTTGTTGTTCGGCATTCGCCAATAACGAACAACGAGCTGGTTAGTTGTTCGTTATTCACCAGATATTGAATCAATAATATAATAAAGAAAGGTTTGTAGGGAATACGCCGGGAGTGAGTTTTTAAGCTAACTAACTCTCTTTCTATCCGAAGAAAGAGTTGTTTCATATGGGCGAATACCGAACAACGAGCTGGTTTGTTGTTCGGTATTCACCAGATATGGAATTAGTAATCTAATGAAATAACCTTTGTACACTGTAAAAATTATATGTATAAAAACATGAAATTACTGTAAAATTTTACAAACTGTCCTGTTAGAAAACTATCAGATGTAAAATTACGTAAAAACTGTGTTTATAAACATTTATGTAAAAATTTAACTTTTAACATCCGAGATTGTGTATTTTAACAACATATTAAAGTTAAATAACCAAATAGGTATGTAATCTAACAGAGTGGGCATTTTAACAGAATATTCAAGTTAATTTACAAATGGATACACAATCTAGCAATTACTCTGTCGATTGTTTGAGCAATTTCGACGTAATTTTTTTTTAAATAAATATTTTAATTTGTCACTTTGTTTGTCCTATATTTATATATTCGCGGCGAACTCGGCTTCTTCCCGAACGTCTCTCAATGTTTGCAGTGTCCCGGTCGCTCTAGACCATTCCTATTAACAAGTGTCATTTTTTTTTTTAATAGTTATTTGTAATTCCATGCTTGATCAGCTGCTTACTTTGAAAGTATCATTACTATCCTACTAAGACATGAAAATTCATTTTTTCAATTTTATTATCAAAATCTGTAGTTCATTTTTTCAATTTTATTATCAAAATCTGTAGTTCATTTTATATTCTTTATATCAGAAAGGCTGGGGGTGTCTCAGTCCAAGGTGTATGACATGTTTGACACTAGTCTAAAATATTTGTCATAACCCATGGCTGTGATTGTAGTTGCATATCTGTAATATTACAGAATAACTGGTATATTAACGGCAATATTCTGTTAATTCACATAGTTATACTCATGGATAGGGTTAACGCATGCGCGTCGCAGATTTAACTAATGTCGGTGAATGTTTGAATGTGCATTGACGATGCAGGATAAGAACAGTGGAAATCCAACAATAAGATGTGAAGGTAAGTCTTCCTAATAATAATGTATGTGCGAAGGCAAATCTACAGCATAAGAAGATATATAATAGGGCCTACACATAGTGGCCATGATGTATGTTTTATTGTGAATTTGAACTTGGCCATGTAAACAATATTAAAGTGTAAGAAACGCGATGGTTCAGAGAATATGATGCTGGATTATTAACCATTAGCAAAGAAAGCTTGTTTTGAAACTTCGCCTTCGTGTCAATGGTGCAAGTTCTAATTTGTTCAGCTGGCACTAACAACTGGGGCAATGTGTGTTATTGGCCGTACATGTTAAAGGGACAATCCCGATAAGAACAGAGTCTCAAAAATTGAAGTCCGAGTATTTATGAAATTTATGGACCAAAATATAGTGGCATGGCGTATTTACCTTGTCTCAAAATTTCAGCTCAAAATATTGAGTCGTTTGGACGTGAACGTCCGCTGCCCTTTTGATTTCATTCCTGTATGTCATTGTGCTTTATCATTTCGTTTCAGGTTCAAGGCAACAAAATTTGTAAGGAGTGGAAGAGACGGCAGAAAGTAGTAAACCTGGTCTTCAGAAGACAAAATTTGAAGCCATTCACGACCCCTTACTCTTAATTTCTGTTAATTTTTAATATTTTTGTACGTTCAGGACACAAAAATTAGATTTACAGAAAATAAATTATTTTTTACAATGATTTTGTTTTATATTTAACCAAAATAATTATGTTAAAAAACAGAAAATCATCTGGCAGAAGCTCTATTTTAACATGGAATAATTCTGTTAGAAACCAGAAAAAATTCTGGCAGATGGTTTACCGGATTGTTTCTCTGTCAAAGAATAAACAGATTTAAAATAAAAGAGAAAAAATTCTGGTTAACCAACTGCCAGAACTTTTTCTGGTTTCTAACAGAATTGTTTCTCACGGTGCAGTTAAATTAACAACAACCTGTTTAAATACAGGTCTACTTTATGCAACGTATGTTAAATTACAGCGTATATGTTATTTAACCTGCAACTGTAAGGGAAGCATAACATACAACGGTTAAATCACCAACTTCAAGTTTAAATACAAATCTATTGTTATTTAACATTGTGATATGTTACATCATTTTACACAGGGTATGTAAAATTACAGGCATTATGTTTTTTAACCTACAATTGTAAGAAACGCTTAACATTGCGTATGTAAAAATACTTACTAATGTAAAATTACGAGAAAAAATGGCAACTTTTCTGCCATGATTTTCCTGTTAAAAAACTTTTTAGAGTGTAGGGAACACGCCTCAGGCGGGTTTTTATGAGCCTAACTGGATAATAAAACTTCAAACTTTTGGAAAATAACTTCTAACAACTTCTCGTTCTATCCGAAGAAAGAGCTGTTACATATTGGCGGATAACGAACAACGAGCCAGTTTGTTGTTCGGTATTGGCGAATAACGAACAACGAGCTGGTTTGTTGTTCGGTATTGGTGAATACCGAACAACGAGCTGGTTTGTTGTTCGGTATTTACCGTATATGGAATTAGTAATATAATAAAGGTACTTTTGTAGGGAATACGCCGCGGGTGGGTTTTTATGAGCCTAAATGGATTATAACACTTCAAACACTTTGGAAATAGATTCTAACAACTTCTCTGTCTATACGAACACAGAGCAGTTTCATATTCCCTTTTTTATATTACTAATTCTATATTCGGTGAATAACGAACAACAAACCAGCTCGTTGTTCGTTACTCGTGAATACCGAACAACAAACTGGATCGTTGTTCGTTATTTGCAAATATGTAACAGCTCTTTCTTCGGATAGAAAGAGAAGTTGTTACAATCTATTTCCCAAGAGTTTGAAGTGTTATAATCCATTTAGGCTCATAAAACCCACCTGCGTCGTATTCCCTACAAAAGTTCCTTTATATTTCTAATTCCATATCTGGTGAATACCGAACAACAAACCAGCTCGTTGTTCGTTATTCGCCAATGCCGAACAACAAGCTAACTTCATGTCGGGTACAATGTCAGGTTCCGTACGTGCCACAGTGGATGAGATAGCTACCATTTAGCTACGAGAACGTATGTAAACACGTTGAGATATACTGATGTATTTGTTTTTAGCTACGATTTGAGGCCTTTAGTTCCAAGTTGCAAATCCAGTTTCTTTATTAATGCATATAACATCTTTAAAATAAGATAAGTTAATACTATTATCACTAATTAAACTTACAGAGGCCAATGTGGTGGCACAACTCCAAATATTCGCATTTAAATTACTGAAGCCATATTTTTGTTTGACATTCACCTCCGTTGAAATCCACGTGGATGTCATTTAGTTTGTTTACGTTTTTCCACATGCAATTGCGTTTTTGATTGGTTGTTATAAAGCCTTATATTTAGCCCCCGCCTTCGTTACGACAGCCCTAGACATCTCTGTTCTAAAAAAAGATGGCGGTCTTAGTAACGGCTTAATGCCTCGATTTTAAGTACGATGATTTATACCCGTTCCAGGTAGGATTATATGTTAAATTGCAATTGGGTGTGGCAGAAATATTATGAATAACAATAATCAATCGCTGTTTTGATGAAAAATATTGTCAATTTTGCATAGTAAGAGCGATTGTGATTCAAAATCGAACTTGCAACGTGGATCGAAATGGGTCAAAATTTCATCTGGAAACACGGATGGTTGACAGATGATTTGTTTTTTATCTAGCTACCATTGTGTTCACCATCATCTTAATACATTTGTCAGGTAGTAGTTGTATATCTTTTAGTATTTACACCAATCAATTTGTTGTGGTTATGGTGTTCGATGTGATGCCTGCATTGGCCGAGAAAGTTCATCCAGATTTTCCGGCGCGGTTTCCCCTTGTCATTGATGCAGGACCTGACAAGGTCAGCTGTCTAGTCGTTCGGAGGTCCCGTATACACATTAGCGTGTGCGTAAAAGATCCCATGGTAGTTGGAATTCGATATAAGAGCAGAACTGTAGGCGTTTGCCCGTCTTAATTAGCCCAATCAAGGAGCAGAACAGTAGGGTGTTAAACACTTTCATTTCACTTTAACCATGAAAATATGTGATCAAATAGCGATTATTAGTAGTATTAGAAACAACGAGTAGGGTTAAGTAAGATGGCTTACCAATGTGCATAAGATCCAATAGCTATGAGTGCGTGTGTCTATATGTATAATTCAAGTCATAACTACATGGCAATGAGTGTATTTATTCTTTATGTAGTCTAGTCCTTTCAAACGTATTCACCCATTCATGTTATGATATCATCTTTTGTTAAATGACAAGTGAATTTATTCTTTCTGTGGCCTGGTCGTTATAAATAAATTCTATACCGCCGTCAATAATACAACTTCTAAACACATTTTAAACAAATGATGTATGTAATAATAAAACCTAATGTAGGCCTACACAGTATATATCACGCTAGACATTTCCTTAGTTTGGTGTTACTACGGACATGGTTGCCACAGAGGCTCAGTGTGTAAGCTGTTAGCTCGCTCAACTGGGCAATCGCTGCGTTGGCCGAGAAAGTTACTTGTGAATTTTCCGGCGTGGTTCTTTTTTTGTCAGTGGCACAGGTCGTACATAGGGCCTGGCAAGGAAGAACGTTTATCACCCAATATCTTATTTGACAGTAGATTTCGCTTGTATGATAAATTACATAATCTACTGCGATATCTCCTTATCGCTTTACATGAATTTGATTGGTCAATCAAAAAGGAACCACTTTCTTTTATTTTAAAGAAACCACTTATTTTAAATAAAAAGTGACTTTTTTTCTTGTTAAAAAGAAACTGTTTTCATTTAATTGACTTTGAAGGAAATACTGGGTCAATATATAGGACGTTGCAATAGCTAAACTGCAGTCAGAAAACTGATGTATCACTACGCAGTAATGAAATTAGGTCCAGTAAAGGTGAAATCTATACCAAAGAATTATGTTTATTTCTTTCTGCATGTAAGAAAGGATTGGGTGATAAACAAAATCTCCAACTCGTGTTTTTTGATATCAAAAAATATCAACACAAGAGAGCCGGGGTTTTTTTACTTTATCAACGAGTGTTGACATTTTTTGATATCAAAAAACACTCGTAGGAGATTCTCTATAACTTCGAAACCATAATTCTCGTGAACATATTAGCCGGTTAAACTTTACCTCAAATTACACATTATGACATACGCCCGTCTTCATCAGCCATATGGTAATATAGTATATTCTATTACCAAAATGTCTACCCTGCTAAGAAACTAATTCCTCCCTTCTAAACAAACTATACATTTTGGGAAAGCTTATAACACCAGGAACGCAAATCCCGATAATTTCAAGCAATATGTTTCGAATAACTCGATGTAGGGGCTGATGAAAATCGTCATAATTGTCAAGTAAATACCTTATTTATACTAACAATTTTGAAGTTGACAGAAAACTAAATATTGGCGAAAACATCCGATGCCTTCATCATCGACAAAGAATAATGTAGTGGTTAAATTAAACCAAAATGCAAGGAACATACGAATTTCCTGAAATCCACTAACGGCAACAAAAAGTTATCTCCCTTTCTGTCAAACGTCTGCAATTGATAACAGTATGACCCAATATTTATATCGTTAATGGGGCTATATAAGTTCTGTCAGAACAGTATTTCTACCAGTATAACTGAAAATCTTTAGTTAAGATCAAATTTGAGGCCAAATTCCTAACAAATATTTGAACTGAAAAATAAGAATGTATAAATATGTAATTGCATCATTAAAATAGATATATTACAAAAACCTAAATAATACTGTAAGAGAAAACAAACCAAATGGACTTTAATGCCGAACTGTTCAGTATCAACCTGGATAAGGAAGATGTAAATATGCCATACATTATGCTATAGGGGGAATTTGGTCCAAACAATGTTACGATCTACTTTTTATTTCGAATACAAGCTGAGTTATTTTACGTGCACGCCAACGTGTACAAGGGACCTCAGTTTTATATACCATCCCAATGCTTTCTTACACGAGAGAACAAATTTCAGATCAAACTATACTAAGCAGCAAAAGAAACGTCAAGTTGGTATGTAACTCTGAATAGACGCATTACATAAAACTTGCCAAAAGTTTTATTGTATATGTAAATGTAATCAAAATGCCATTCAAAGATTATGTAAATGTAGATTATTTTTTTTGATTTACTCAAATGAAATTTATCTTTATATTAAAATACAGTTTACAAGTCTGATATTTTAAGATACAAATGTTAATTTTAGTGTACAAATGCCGAAATACGACAACAAATGAAGAAATAAGAATTAAGGACTATGAATTAAGAAATAAGAACACACTGAACAAACAATTGTTTGATCTTTCATAAAGGTGTTGTATAATATTGTTATACATACGCCATCGTTCTTGACTTGTTAAATTTTACTGTTTCTAAAACATACTTCCACTACCCACTCTTCATCTAAATCCGACACTGCAGTGGCGATACACATACAGACATATCACATGTAAAGGATGATGGAACTAATTTTTATTGCTAGCTTGATTCTGTCCCCAGACGTTCTTTAAGGCCCCCGCACACGAGCGCATTTTGCGTACGTATTTGGCGCAGAAATACGGCGCCCGCACACGAGCCGAAAACGACGCTGCGCGAAAGCTACTGCGGCAAGTGTGTCGTTCACGTGACCATCACTCATCCGAAAATGGCAGCCGTGAGTGAATCGTCGTCATCTTGCCATAAATCGACGATTTTATCCTCTAAATTTGCGTCACTGACGAACTCACTGGGTGCCGCCATTTCGCAGTAGTGATGACGCATGCGCATTGACGACGAATGGAACGCAAATAGCGCTGAGTTGCCCGCACACGAGAGCGCAGTTGGCGCTGCGTCAAAAAATATCAAAAATGACAGATATTTGGCGAACGTCAAAATGCGCTCGAAAATACCCCCGCACACGAGCCGAAAATGACGCTGTGCCATTTGCGTACGCAGTTTTCGGCTCGTGTGCGGGGGTTTACTGAGTAAAATATATTTTTACGTTGTATATTGTCTTTGTCGCGTTCTATTGATCATATGTCGAAATGATTCGATTATCAATTTTGAGTGTTCATTTTACAACTGCAGTTGTTATTTGTCTCTGTCAGTGTTACAGTGATATTTGTGTGAAATAGCTCGCCACTGTTCGTTATGTACACCAAAGTTTATAAACAAGACTAGAAAGATGGTATTTTCTAGAAATCAAGAATCTTTTTAAAAATACACTAAAAGATTTGCATTAGAAACGAATATAGACAATTTGACCTCTAACTGTACGTAATTCAACGAATGTAACATAAATAATGTAAAAATCAACAGATATGTTTTGTAATGTTTAATCGCATGTCGAATTTCGGGTTGTATTACATAGATCTCCTGAGGTCAAATATATTCGAATAGTTATCTTTGCGCTGAATGGTATCGGAGGTGGTCGCTATGCCTAATAGAAATACTATTATGTGCAATATAGATTGTTTATTGTTATTAGGCATAACGACCAATATGTTCTGACTGACATTATATAAACATACCGCCATTATAGCCTGTACACGAAACTTGCACATTGGTAAGACATCTATGTTTCTACTTGACTCTATTTTCTAATATCACTACTAATAATCGTCCTTTGATCATAACTATTTATGGTTGAAGACAACTAACAACAGGAAATAGATTGATTTGCACCCCAACATCTGAAAACATTTACTGCACTTAGCCGAATTCATGATGGGTTTTGTAGACACCGGTATTGTAATAAACATTGAACTGGACGTGATTTTTACAAACTTGGTCAACAGTTGCAGTAAATAATTTTAATGAACAGTCAAAGTCATATCGACCGTCGGGGTGGCAATAAATTTAACGTGTATTATAAACCTAGTTTCATTGGATTCACCCTTTTCGTAAGGATTTGCAGCCCCCGTCCCTGTAGTTAAAAACGAAGTGGAGCCGTTTGGAATAAATGAAATGAAATTGAGTTTAACGTCCTGCTGTTCTGCTCCGGGCTGGGATAATGAAGACGGGGTGCTATGAAGGGAATTGTGCCCGGACAGCGGCACTACGGCCTACTCTTATAGGGATCTTTTACGGAAAATCTGAATGAATTTTCTCGGCCAATGCAGGGATCGAACACCCGACCTCCAGAAAAGCGAGCCAGCGTCTTACCCATTTAGCAATCGTGACCCCCCGTTTGGAATATAGTGTATTAGCTTTACTCCAGAAAACTAGTTGTCCCCCGCCTTTCGAAGAAAATAGGGGACTATTAGAATCGGTTCGCCCGTCTGGCTGTCAGTCCGTCACACTAACTCTCCGCCTAATTGGGCTAGAATGTCCAAACGTGGTGTATGTATTTATTAGGTCAATGTCTTGATGGAGTTCGATGACGAACATTTTCTGCTGACAGTAAGCAGAGATAAGTAATCTTATTGGTTGATGCTTTGGGGCACGGTAACTTTATAATGAAGTGAGAGCGATGAAACTCAGAATATATAGATTCATTAACTCATTACCTTGACTAAGGTTGATACAGAGAATTTTTTCCTTCGACTAAGGAGCAATAAGCAATTTGATTGGTCAAGACTTTGGAACATAACAACTCTGCTTTTAATGGAGGTATAATGTTTAAACTTGATGTAGATGTTCATTAGGTGAATGTCTTGACTGAGTTCAATGATTAACATTTCGAGCTGAAGCTAAGCAGAGCTAATTAATTTCATTGGTTGATGCTTTGGAACAAGATCTTGATTCTGATGGGGAGTGATGAAACCTACGTGTATAGTTTGATTGTTCCATACTTTTGAAAAAAATGAATGTGCGATTAATTAATATGAGTCATTTAATAGGAGTCATCTAATTATTTTGGGTTTCGGCGGGGGACATCAGCCTCACCGTTGGCTTGTACAAAACTAACGCAGCTTTAAAAGGACCACTTGGATGGCCAAAGTGACCCAGATTGCCACCCTCGTTCAGATCTAGACAAGCTTGATACATAGTAAGGACAGGCCCGCATTCTACGTACGCGATTTTTTTATACTGTCATGTGTGCAGAAAAATCGCTGAAAAGTTGGGGGAATAATAATAAATATTTATAATGCGCGCATTCCATCCAAACAGTATGCTGATGGCGCAGGTTTGTGTAGCTCTTCAGTTTTACAGTCCACTCTTAAAAATAATAGTCATAAGTGAGGCTCTATCTTTACACTATGGAGCCTAATAGTGTCGATGTTCAGTTGCCGCCGTTTTATAATGACACAATGACCACAATAGTTGTTATCTGCAAGCTGAATGTTCAGATATAACAGCAGTTGATTTTACTTATTGAAAGAGACCATGTGTTTGTACGCCGGGAAGTAAATATCCGGTTGGACAGACATGCGCACACTTCATGCGAGAACAAACAGGCCCATGAAGAAGTCGCATATTAACTTACATGGAAACAGCCCATTATATGTGCACTAGACTGACCCTTTTTTTAAACGGCGGAAACGATTACATGGAAAGCGGGTCTACCCCTTCATTGAATTTACCTATCCTGCATGCGCTAACAATCCGTTTACGCATTCTGTGTCACGTAATCAATCCAACAAACAAAAAAGGCACTTCGTGTAAACTATGGGTGGTTATCCCAAGTTACACTATTGTATTCCAAGAAGATGTCATTATAATTTTGTTTTTAAATCAGACTTCATTTATAATTTATTATGTTTTCCATATCTATTTTCAGTGTACTAATCTATGATACAAGTTAAATATGTATTATTATTGGATATTCGTTTATGGGCTTTTCCATGTGCTGCGTTGTGTTTATAATTTGACGCGCGGTACATTTAGTCACGCGACATTCTTCTTTGCTTATTTGTTTGTTGCGTTCGGCATAATTATAAGAAAAACAGTACCACCACCAACAATAATACAAATTGCGTTTGAGTGTCTGGCTATTTTATACTCGTTTCGACTAGTCTACGTTGTATGCAGCTCAAACGTTGCATGCACCTCAAAGATATTTACAAGATTGTGGATTTTGACTTTAATGTCTATTTATCTGTTCTTTGTTGCCATTCCATCTGGTTTTGTACTGAGCAGTGAGATTTGTCCAAATATTAGCAACAGCTTTGAAACGCGTATTCTTTCGTACGCAATGGGAAATATATCAAACAATTTTCGCACGGTAAAGATTGAACGGCCTTTGCATTTTCAGAAAGAAATGTTGATTGGCAATCAGACCCAGATTTCCTCTATTGGTCACGATGTTGTATTTACATGCGCATTGTTGCCAATTAATAATCAAGCGAACGTTTGGATCAACATAGGAGGACCTAGAATTTCAGTAAACTATCACGAACCCGAAACATTTAATATTACAAGCGAGTTGATGAAATATAACTACACAAATGAGTTCTTGGCACACTACAAAAAAACAGGAGCGTCTGTAAAACCAAATATTGTTTTAAGTGAAATAATGAAAAACCTTACTACAAGTGGGTTACTGAATGATACAAGTGAGTTACAGAAATACTATGATATGCGCGAGTTTCTAAAATACAGAGATATGCGCGAGTTCCTGAATGTTACACGTGAGGTACTGAAATTGGAATACAATGATACACGTGAGGTACTAAAATATAATAGATCAAGTTCGTTAGAAATCCGGGTTATCGAGGAAACAGATTTCAAAGTTTACCACTGTCTCAATAATATTACAAATGCATTACTGAGGCAGGAATTTCACCTCAAGAAACAGGAATTTCAAACGGTTGATGTATCCGCTGCACCAGGAACATTAATATCTATGTTATCTTACTACCGACATTTAGACAACAGTGAAGATATCTCTATATATCATACATTAAATGGTAAAATAATAACATTCGCCTGGTCTGACTGCAGTCCATATTTTCTGTTGTACTATTTTTACTCAACTAGAAGTATACATGGTTCATGGCAGCTTTTCAATTCGTTATATTATGTTGATCACTTGGAATTTCGTTCTAATCGTAATATAGGCAATTTTCAGTGGTCATTTACCTCTTGGTGTATGACACCGGAATTATACGGATTATATAGCACAGTTGTCGTGCGTCGATTTCAAAATACATCAGGTTCTTTATGTTCAATTAAACATATAAATCAACCCCTGTCATTGAATATAAAACCCAATGTGTTTGAAAATACTGACAAACATTCTATATCTTCGATTTTAGAGAAGGATTGCTGGGGACCAGAAGGAGAACCAGATTCTGAAGCATGTGTTTTCCTTAAACGTTTGTTGCCCGAAACTGCTGATAAATTTTATTTTAAAGATTTGGCATACATTTTGGCCAGTTTTGGTTTTGTTATTATATTCCTTATAGTCCTTATAGTCCCTTGGTGCATCTATAAAACGTTTATAGGTGGAGTAGACATGGAAACTCTAGCTGGTTTATTGGACATGAGGAATTCTGAAGAAAGATATAACATATTTATTTCATGTGTTCAACAGGATTTCCAATTTGTGCGAAAGAAAATTTTACTGATTTTAGAAAACAAGCTTGGTCGCAAAGTGTTCGTACCTCTACGTGATGTTTCACCAGGTAGACCTATACCAACCGATACTGGAGAGGCGATAAGTCAAAGTGCGTCGTTTATTGTGATTGCGAGTCGTAGGTATATTAGAGATAGTAACTTGAATGAATTTGAGATTAACATGATTTTACACAATTCCAGGTCAAATAACATGATAACAATACGACTGGATGATTGTTATATTGCTCATATCTTTAATGATAAATATCAAGTGATAGATTTACGAAACCAACATAACCACTTTAAATTAGAGCGGATACTGGAGAAATTACCGTTATACAAATCTTCATTGATTAAAAAACTTCAATTGACATTGCGCTATGTAAATCTGTTTATAGGACTGTGTACAACTTCTATTGTAATATTTGATCTTTGTAGTTATGTAATGTTAATATGGATGCAGGATGACTCTTAAAAAAGATAGGGGTGTATGTAGTTCGTGTTAAAATGAATATTACTTCAAATATTCCAGGTGTGAATGTAAATATACCAACTTCAACAAACTTAATATTTAAAATCTAATTGTAGCAAATCACGCCTTATTTTTAATCGTGGTTCCATCAGTCTATAAATACATGTCAGCCCTTATTATTGAATATGGAAGAAAATTGTAAGGCTTCTGGCTCATATGGGGACTGGAACTGAAATCAGAAAATGTATTAAAATATTGTTTCTTTGTTGTAAATTATGGCGGTATATTAGTGTCAAATTTCTAACATGCTATCGTCTAATTTCTTACTTCTATTCATGTAATTTTTAACCTCCATTCATGTAACTTCTAACTTCCATTCATGTAATTTCTAATTTAAGACAATGTATAACCCAACTTCTTTATTTGTTCAGTGTAAATTCCAATTCTGTTCCAACTTGTTTCTATTATTTAAACGAAAAATGTTTTCTTAATAGATGCTTTACATGTTTAGCATCAACATCAACGAATTTAGAATTTATACATTTCTGCCTAGCAACCATCATTATGAAGACGTTTGGTGTCGCCACTGCGTGCTCAATTGCGTGATTGCGCACCTGATCGCGACAATTATTTGGTATAAACGACCCATTCTTCGTTTGGTTGAAGGTTGGAAGGCGTGCTGAGAGAGAGAGAGAGGGGGGGGGGTCACTTAGTATTAAACTCAGTATCTGTGTAGGCCTATCCATAACATTTATACCCTGTGTTAATATAGACCAACTGCATATAAATATTAATTATTGGCTCAACCGTAAAAAAAAATCAAATAAAATCCTCCAAATCCCGTTTAGCTTATATTTGAAATAGAAAATGCAATGAAATGAAAGAGGGTTTAACGCCCTACTGTTCTGCTCCGAACTGGGCTAATGGAGACGGAAATACGCCATACAGTGTGCTTTAGGGAAATATTGCCCAGAGAGCGGATCTACGACCTGGAGTTATATCGAAGTCTAACGGTCACGGGATCTTTTACGTGCACGCCAACATGTACATGGAACCTCGGGTTTTCATCCCATCGGAACGACAAGACACTAATAAGGGGGAACCACGCCAAAAAATGTGGATGAACTCTTTTCGACCAATGCAGGGATCGAACTCCCGACCCACAGCCTAGCAAGCCTGCGTCTTACCCACGGTATTCGAAATAGTATTTGCAAACCATACATTTATATCAAGTTCAATGTTGTTGAGAGGGTAGGATGGTCGAATGGTTAGCACGTGCACGGTGTAACATAAGGTCTGTCATTAAATAAACTGGCGTGGTTTCGATTTCCCGTTTTTACGTGACATGGAGTAGGGCCGCCTTTCCAACCTCGTGGGTTTTCTCCGGGTCCTCCAGTTTCCTCCCACTGCTAAACACTCTTACGCGCAAGCGAATTATTGAAATACAATTGAACGGTGTTAATACCGAAATGATCTGGTTGGTGTCGAGTGTATGTTAAACCCCATGTCCCCATCTCTCTCTCTCCCGATGTTGTTTTAAATTTTAACACTCAGGCAAGCCACTCAATCTGACGAGTCGTTTGTATCAATAGAATGGTCCCGATCAGGTGCTCAATCGCCAAACTGAGCACATGGTGGCGACACCAAACGACATCATAATGATGGTTGCCAGGTAGAAGTATCATAATACTAAAATTGTTTGCCGTTCATGCTTAACATGTAATACCACAATGAAGTAGACATTTTTCGCCTCAATAATAGAAATAAGATGAAACAGAATTGATATTTACACTGAACAAATAAAGAAGTTGAATGATACATTGTCTTAATTTAGAAATTACATGAATGGAAGTTAGAAGTTACATGAAATTACATGAATAGAAGTAAGAAATTAGACGATAGCATGTTAGAATTTTGACACTAATATACGGAAGTTAGAAGTTATATGAATGAAGGTTAGAAATTACATGAACAGAAGTAAGAAATTAGACGATAGCATATTAGAATTGTGGCACTAATATACCGCCATAGTAAATCGCCATGATAGATATTGATTGTTACAGAGTTTTAAGTTGATAATTTAGTTTCTTTGTTGTAAATCGCTATTATACTAGATGTACATCAATTATAATAAAGTTACATTTTAGAGTTACATTTTTACATGTTAATCATTTACTTCTTAGGGTTACAATTTTATTTTTTTAATCATTATCAGTAGTTGTTCCTTAGAAGGTTGTTTCTGACTGGTGTAATATCATTATGGATTTATTCTATATGAACGTTAGTCGAATATGAGAATAGTCTGACCTAAAGTTCTCTTTTCGGTACATGTTTATTTGAAACGTAATAAATTTATTTGATAGTTAAGGCTAATTTGTTTAAAAATAAAAATAATGCGATGGAAATATACCAGATAATCTCTCAGGGCCTAATTAATAGCAGAAATCAAGGAAAATAAAAGAGCAAAATTAAGCTTAGAAAATCAGACACCGTTTGGATTCTTAGGAGAACCATGAGGTTTCCATCAGCGTACTCGCTCAGCGAGTTGAATGGGATTGAGATAGACATGTAATTTTTATGTAGACTATCATTCAAAACTATATATTCTGCTTTCACATAAAAAACTATTTTTGTTCATGATGTATATTTGATGTGCGTAGCCATGAGTAAATAAATGTCGCGTAGTCCAAGACAAGTCGTAGAGTAGAGAAGAGCTGAAAAGTCAAAGACAGTCCTAGTATAGCAGTCCTAGTGTAGAGAAAAGAAGTCCTGAAAAGTCAACGATAAGTCCTAGAATAGAGAAGTCCTAGAGCAGAGAGTTAAAACAGCATCTAAGACAATCATATCGTAAGATATGTAACAGGAAAGTGCTACATTGGTCAGCATTGGTTTTTTTACATGTATATATCGTCTTGTTTTATTTCATATTTTATCACTGCTTGATAATTACAACAGAAGTCTTGTGGAAAAGTCGCTCATTATTAAGTAGAAATTGTATTCCATAGAATTGTGACCTGTATATCCTAGTGTAATTAATAAATATGCAGTTGGCACTATAATAGTTAAAAAGGTAATCAAAAGATAATTTGCTGAAAAATTTAGTCAAAATGATCCACTATGAAACAAGATATTAGTTATTCTACCTAGCCTCGATCATCATTACTAAAGTTAGTACGATAAAAAGCATGGAACCGATTATCGTTTTTTTTTTATATAATTATCAATGATTATGGTCTGGATAAGTTAATTAATGACTAATTAATGATTCCGATAAGATTTCGGCCATAAAGAAAGCCCTGTAATAGGCAGATTTAGCACTTGCGTTATGCATGTCACTGAAAAGAATAAATAAAATAGTGGTGGTCTGCATCTTATTATTTAGTTTAGGATTTGTCTCCCCTTGATCATGAAGCGAAATAAGATTTGAAATGGGGGCGTCCTCAAAATGGGCATTCACGACTTTAATGCCAATATATTTTGATATCTAAACGTGCTTGAGATGATACTGAACCATAACATATGTACGACAATGATAAAATGATTTTAAAATTTTTAACTTGAAAAAATACGAAGTCCATTATGTACACGAACTACATTTTTATACGCCCACATTTTCATGTGGACGTATTATGCCGTCGCCCCTGTCCGTCCGTCCGAGTTTTTGGACTCTCTACAAGTCACAATTCTTATCCGATTTTGACGCCACTTGAAAAATAGGTTTATCCCCATACGATCTCGGCTGCTTTCCATCCCCATTGACTTAATGTATTCTCGAGTCTTTGCCCACCTCCAGCTTTGACCAAAATTTTCGTTGGGCTGAATGCCTTTTACTACAGACAGAGGAACAAATGGCCATGTATATTCACTAAAATTTGTACGAGGTTTAAAGAATGACCCTTGGGTATTTCGTAGTCATATATTTACTCTGCATGACGAATGATAACATCTGAAATGAAACAATGTTAAAACTACGCGACTGTGGTTTCATAAACATAATAAAATATAGAAATG
Source organism: Patella ulyssiponensis (assembly GCA_963678685.1). Classification (NCBI taxonomy): domain Eukaryota; kingdom Metazoa; phylum Mollusca; class Gastropoda; family Patellidae; genus Patella; species Patella ulyssiponensis. The sequence goes on from OY783225.1 coordinate 92,287,224, forward strand.
CGGCACTAATGATTATGCACATTATTAATGCGTATGAGATAATAATTACCACAAAGAAAGTTCAAACGAAAGGATGCATGCTTGTTTGTATCTTCCATTTTGTTCACTAGGCAGATAACTCTATTTTAATGTCAAAGGGTTAAGACCACCAATTATAATAATTCTCTAAGGTTGACCACCAAAATGTTGAGATACACACTCGAAGAAGCATACTGAAAACATGTAACTTGTTACCGTACATATCACCGTAGCCAAGCTGATAACTCTGTTATCCTTCCGCCTTAAAATTTTGAGTATTTACCAAAACCTGACAGAAAATATAAATTCAAACCCTCTTCGTCCATTCTAGACCAAAAAATCAACAAACATGGGCATGCAAAAGGGGAGAAAAGAGACAGAGCGAGATTTGCTATAAATAGACGAACTACAATTTGTGGGTACCGAGATGGTGAAATTTAATGGTGGTCTGCCTGCTATCAGGTCTCAGACTAGTAATTATTTGCCCATTGACTTCAATATTAAATGGCTGTAACATCACAGGCTGTAGGTTTTTGCTCAACATTTCGTTGGTTCTAATCTTTATAGGCACAATGGGGACCACATTTGGCAATCTCCTCATCATAAATTTGTAGGGTTTGACCGTATAGATTTTTTGCTACGGGAATTTGAAGTTTACTGCGGTGAAAATCTCACTTCCGACACAATGATTGCTCTGCAGAAAGACACTTTACACACCCTATCCCTCCGCTCTAATATTATCAGAATCACACAAAACTGCTATGAAATTGAAAATTCGATGCCTTTTCTCCAATTATAGACCAAAAAGTCAACCCAAAAATGCAGGAAGGGGAGAATACAAATCAAGGGAAAAATTGTCTATATCTCGCACTACATTCGTCCATCATGAATTGAGGGGAAATAATTACTAGTCTTATAGTTGGGTACGAGACCTAAAATCCGTGACCAATTTGCGGGGAAGTTGTTTTGAAGGTTGTTTCTATATGAAAAAAAAACCTGCTGAAGCGATTAAGCTTGGGTGCCTCTCTCTAAAATGCTGGCGAAAGCCGCTAGAGGGCCATAGACGGTATACAACCGTAGACGGAGCCTATTCATAGACACATAGAATGACTCAAATTAAATAAAGAAAAACACAGCTTTGAACTTACCAGTAAATACTCAATTAGGATCATGTGTTTTTTCACATTTTCTTAGCGTGGTGGTCAAAATTTCTCGGCACACTTTGGAAGATTTTGTGACACGTCAAACTGATTGAGAAACACGTTCGTTCGTTCCTGGGGTTTAACGTCCACTTCCACCTAGGGTGATATCGTAGACAATTGTTTCCTAAGAAACTAGCCTATGCCAGCCACTAAAGAGGTAAGACATGGTGTCTTTGCGGGGTAGCAGCCAGGATTAGTCTCACCCAGGGGAGAGGCTCTGGTCGACTGATCTAACATGCTACAGAAGGTTATATACAAACGGTTAACAATCAACTAATTAGCTGACGGAAGCCATTAAAGGGCACCATTAATCTGAAGATAATGATGCTTGTCACGACATCTGAGTAAGATGGTGGATCCTGGTATGTTTACTAAGTCAGTAATACAATAAAATAATGATGGCATTTCTGTATATCCCCTAATAAAAAGGCAGGCACTTGATCAAAGCAGCGCAGTAGTGTTGCTAAGGCAGGGCAAGATGGACGGGGCAAGGATTATGCGAGGAATATTTTGGTCTACTAAAAAAGAGTTTAACACATGACACAATTATACGGAATACAAGTGACTTGCAGAGTTTATTTCAGCGACGTTTCGACAAGGGTTCTACCCTCATCAAACAAAGAATGTCACGTAAACAATTTAGAAAGGCGATGTTTGTATGTCGAGACAAGACGCCCGATACACTTCTTTTTTTAACCTCGTAAACATCAATGGTAGCGCTATGTAATGCATGACGTAACATCTATATGTTCTTTGAAAACGAGAAATGAGGAATGTTTAAGATTGTTTATATGGAATTCAAAGAGAGTTTAATTATTGTTACTATTATCAAAGGAATCTGTCTTTAAATAGCAATAGTACAAACATGTCACGCTTCGGTCTACGTGCAATGATGCAACGATGAAATGACGTTGTAAAAGAAACATTGTTAAGGGTGCATTAGGTAAGAGCTAAATCTGGTTATGACATTTTATTATTGTGGCTCCAAATGTTACGGTGTATATTAATTATTATTTTGACATGTATTTACTTGCCAAGTCTATAAACAAATTTGTAGATCATCTGATGACTGCGATTTAATTGAATTTTAACAGCAGTGTGAATTAACGGTCTCAATTGGACAAACGTAGGAATATAGAGGATGGGAAAAGTACACACGCACACACATAATGGGTTACATACTACTGTTGATAAGGGTACGCATGGAGGTGAGTAAAAACACACATGGACACATAGAATGGGTAGCATACTACTGTGGATAAGGGTGCGCAAGGAGGATGAGTATAGAAGTACACAAGCACACACAGAATGGGTAACATACTACTGTTGATAAGGATACACATGGACGATGTGTAAAAGTATACAAGCACATACAGAATGGGTAACATACTACCGTGGCTAAGGGTACGCATGGACGATGTGTACAAGTATACACCCCACGCACAGAATGGGTAACATACTACCGTGGCTAAGGGTACGCATGGGCGATGTGTAAAAGTATACACCCCACCATAGAATGGGTAACATACTACCGTAGCTAAGGGTACGCATGGAGGATGTCTTCAAGAATACACGCACGCACAGATTTAGTATCATACTACTATGGATAAGGGGACGCATAGAGGATGAATACAAGTACGCACACACACGGAATTGGTAACATACTATCGGAGATAAGGGGACGCACAAAGGATGTATAAAAGTACACACCCGGACTGGGTAACATACTACCGTAGATACAGGGACGCATAGGGTAAAATGCAAACATGTGTTTGACATTTTATAGTGGGTAAGCGTATACACCCAGCAGTGAATATTTGTTATACCGCTAATTTCACATAGAGGTATATTAACTTTTTTATTCTGTAAATTAAATTTCTAGAATATCTTTTTCGAAGTAAACATGGTGTGTAAACGCTTGTACCCGTTGAATCAACATATTTCCGGTCTGTAGGCACACATACCCGGTGTGTAAACACCACACATACCCAGTGTGTAAACACCACACATACCCGGTGTGTAAACACACATACCCGGTGTGTAAACACCACACATACCCGGTGTGTAAACACACAAACCCGGTGTGTAAACACCACACATACCCGGTGTGTACACACCACACATCCCCGGTGTTTAAACACCACACATACCCGGTGCGTATACACACATACCCGGTGTGTAAACACACATACCCGTTGTCTAGACTCACATACCAGATGGGTAAAGGTACATACCAGATAAATAAACACACATACTTGACGGGTAAACACACATAACTGACGGGTAAACACACATAACCGATGTGTAAATGTAACGACTTGGTTTATAAACGTGTAAACAATAGATGTGATATCTTACACAACACACAGTAGGAAAACGTACGGGTTGATAAAATCACATGCATGGGACTGGAAATCTCCGGTTTAATCTCACTGTGCCACCTAATCAACTGGTGTTATAGGGTTGTGGTGTGAATTTAAGTAAACAAAGGATTGTAGACTGTATCTTTATTAGTACTGTTCACTTAGTTAAAATTTAATTATTTTAATGTTTAAAATATACAAGTTAAGCCCATGTGTCCATTGTTAACGCGCATTTTAAATATTATTCACCCACCTTTCATTCAGACAGTACTCATAAATCAATCAAATATATGAATGGAAACTCACTGCCATTATCTGGGGATAGTTGTTACCCCTAGGGGCGTAAATGTGGCGGTGGGCGTACCTTGTCAACTTAACATGTTTGAAAAGATGTTGTGTTTAACTCTTATTCTGTTGTGAGTATGTTGGTCTAACAACAAAATTTTACCCAGGGAGAAAAATAGTCGGTCTCAAAATAAGTTCAGTCACTGCAGTCGGCCTCAAAATCAATGCCAGAATAGATCCCAAATACTATGTATTTGTGCGAATCCCCTTCCCCACCCCTATATTCCCTAGAAACTCGCACCCGTGGTGTTCTATTCCTAATTGCGTCATTCGTACTGGCGTTGGGTGGGGGCGTATGTGCATCAGTTGGTCTCATTTTGGCTAAACACCCCCCCCCCAACAAAATTGTTATGTACGCCCCAGGTCACCCCCAATTACATTATATCTTTTAAAATGGCTCAAGTTCGCAGATTATGTTACTGAACAATGGGTAGAAAGCGATGGAAGGGCTATGTGGAATCACTTCAACACAGATGGTTCACGGACAACTAATCACTTTGTGGGATGGCACAGTTAAATGAAAAAGACCGGAACAAGCCACCCAAATATATTTAAATGTATTAACTTTGTGTCGAAAGAGCAGACGTTTACTGAAAATACTATAGGTGAATTGGATAATGGGGGACGATTACCCCCTACAAGGCTAAAATATATAAAAGCAGAAGAATCTATTAATGATCTAAAACTCAAACTGTTAAATGAAGTAAAATGTGCAATAGAATATATTGACGCCATATCACATTCAGTAGTGTTATGATTCATGTTTGATACATGTATTTGTCGTTACTTTGATGTAATTTATTGTGAATAAAGTTGTTAATTAGTTTAAACCTAGTATATAGTTTTAAAAAGCGGACTATACTTTTAACACCATTGTATTCGATAATCCCCCCTGCTTAATCAATCCCCCATAAGAACAATAGCAGGTGGCACAGTGAGATGTCCCCGAAATCTCCATACAGGAACGATGTTTACCTCTTCGGACCTCCCAATACCATAGATTATAAAGATAAGTACACAAACCCTTGTAAGTCCATTGATGTCCATGTGTAAGATAAAGCAAAGGACAAGGGTTATGCTGGGAAAGAAAGGCTGAAAAAAATAACCGAAGTCGAGGACTTTATCTTGTTTATAAACTGTTTACATGTACGCAAAATGCGAATATCCCAGAATTACCGCAAGAAAAACGTTACCGGTACATGACGTTTTCTTTTGAAAAAAAACCTACCCTGGAAGAATAACCCGTTAAAGATTAAAAGAAACCATTTAGACGAATAATCCCAAATTCACCTATATATATCCCGACTTTCGGAACACAAATTATTCCGGGCATAGAATATGCCCATAATACAAGGAGATTTACCGTTATAGATTAAAAGAGAGAGAGAAATGGGGTTTAACGTCCACTCGACACAAACTAACATGGTTTAATTTATTTCAATAATTTGCTTGCGCGTAGGGGTCTTTAGCAATGGGAGGAAACCGGAGTACCCGGAGAAAACCCACGAGGTTGGACAGCCGACCCTACTCATTGCAGGTCGTATGATACAGCGCGCGCACGCTAACCATTCGGCAACCCAACCCCCTATAGGTTAAAAAAAAGTAATAATAAATTGTAAAGGGGAGGCAACTCCTAAATATAACTAGCTGTCCCTCGAGTTAGTGTTAATAAACCGTTTATTAACTTCTTGCATTTACGCTGTTTTAATAGGATCGTATTTACATTTTCTGTCAGTTTGTTACAGATGTCAGCAAACGAACTGAAAGTACAGCAAAGGATATTTATGCCAAATATAACATGCAGAAGACGGTTTTTTTAATATTCGATGCAGGTTTGTGTATAAGTTCTACATATCCGTATCTGGGAGCAAGCCCCGACGGAAAAATATTCGATCCAACTGCAGCAGACCCTTATGGGCTTCTAGAAATAAAATGTCCATATAGTAAAAGAAATGAAACTTTGGAACAAGCTCTTTTAGATCCAGGATTTTATTTGCAAAAGTTAGGAAATACCATCAAATTGAAGGTCGATAGCGAATACTATTGTCAAGTCCAGGGTCAGTTGGCACTCATTGAAATCGCCAACTGAACTGTATGTAGGGAGATTTTTACTCTGTGCTGTATGTATAGGCCTACTATTACTAGTACTTTTATAGGGCCTAGGCCTATCAACTCATCGGTAAGCGACCCTTGTTGTTTGTGTTATTACCTTAGGGCCTACGTGATCTCTGCTGAAGCACAAATGAATGTTGGCTTTATCAGGTTAGTCAATTAAAAGGATAGGCCTATTACACAAAAGGTTACGTTAGTTAGTATATCGCAGAACAAACGAAGGCGACGCCATTATTATTATTATAACGGTTACCACCCAATTCGGGTCACGTGACGTCCTTGACAACCTTAGCTGAATCGGTCTATGGCTAAAAGGAATAGAAAGTGTCGTCTGTATGATACAAACCCGATAACCGGAGACAAGAAGAATCTGGTTCTAAAGTGAGCCAATTGGGTAAACACGCCCTTATATCGAGTTACCAAGATAATTGTTCACCGACTAGCGGGCATTGGTGTATAAATATTAGAAGCACATGAATCATACGCGTGTTTTGATAGTAATAATAAACCTCTATTTACACAGCGCGATAATACTAAAACTAAAGTTTCTATTGCGCTTTTCAGGTTTTCTCGATTGAACTACGGAAACGCTTCTGCTGTGAACAAGAGCGTCTTTAGCGGAGATTTAAATACAACTAGGGAGTCAATGGTTCTAAATTCGTAAGACAGCGAATTCCACAAGAGAGTAGCGGAGAATGATGGATGATACATACAGTAAGGGTTCTTGTGGATTTATATGGGGTAATCAGATCTTTGATATATTTTGGTGATTGATAATGTAAGGCCTTGAAAGTCAGCAGTAATGTTTTGAACTTGGAGTGATGTGGTTTGAATTTTTCATAATCGTCCTTTTCAAAACTCTGGCGGCAGCATTTTGAATTCGTTGAATTTGGCCAAAAAATAAGGTATTATGGGCAACGTGATTGCAATAACGAACCAGCTCGTTATTCGGTATTCTCGAATCCCGAATACCGTGCTGGCTAGTTATTCGGGATTCGCCATTAACGAATAACGAGCCATCACGTTTTCCGGGATTCGACACTTAAAAAAGAGCGGTCTACCTTCCATGCCACCATTTCCTCGATACCTCCGAACCTAGGGGTATGTGAACGTCGGGTGGCCGACTAGCACTGAGGCAGCAGCATCTCCAGCGAGTAGGGGGCTGACTGGTTTGTTGGAGTGCACGGGGCAGTAAGTGAACGTTGGGTGACCGACTAGCAAGGAGAAGACCGTTTTTTTTATGCGAACAGGGCACGTTATTCGGGATTCGCCACTGACTGAAGTGGCATCCGATCATTCCTCGCTACAGTAGATGGGTGACCGACAAACAACTAGACGACTATTTGTCGAGGGAATAGCGTGTTGACTGGTTTGTCACCGTGCACTGGGCGGCCCTGTCTTGCTCTCACCTGTCTCGTTATTGGCGAATCCCGAACTTGGCAATAACGTGCTGGCTCGTTATTCGTTACTGGCGAATCCCAAATAACGATCCAGCACGTTATTCGGGATTCACATCGTGGAAGCCAATTTGGATATTTGGCATGGCTTCTTCCTCACTTCAATATCATTTCTGCCTTCTTTATTTCATTGAAAATTTGAAGTGTTGTTAGGGAAGTGCGGTAGAAATAAACACTTCAGATGTCAAATTTTCCACTTCGAACACGTCTCGTTTAAGTGTCATCCACGCTTCTTACTTCATTTACGTGAAGGTAACAACTAGACGAATAACAAGCCAGCACCTTATTCGGGATTCGCCACTAAAACAGACCGACTTACGGGGCATCCGATCACTTCATCGCTACCCCCGACAATGAAACAAGTCAGAGCAGGACAGGACTGCCCAGTGCACGCCGATAAACCAGTCAACACACTATTCCCCAGGTGTTGGTCCGTCACCGAACTGCGGTCGGGGGTAGCGAGGAAATGATCGGATGTGATGTGTTCACTTCAAGCCAGTGCTTATCGCGTGTTTTGCTCACTTCAAGCCAGTGCTCATCGAGTGTTTTGCTCACTTCAAGCCAGTGCTCATCGAGTGTTTTGCTCACTTCAAGCCAGTGCTCATCGAGTGTTTTGCCCACTTCAAGCCAGTGCTTATCGGGTGTTTTGCCCACTTCAAGCCAGTGCTTATCGAGTGTTTTGCCCACTTCAAGCCAGTGCTTATCGGGTGTTTTGCTAACACACATCTACATACAAGGGACATTTCTGCTCTCTATATGAGCATATAATCTGCAAATTTCTGCTTTACATCAAACAAAATACGTCAATATGATCCATTTATTACTATTTTCATACAATTACAACAAAATAAATATTCAAATAATTTGATTGCCAGATCAAAATAATTACAATCAAGGTACACCGTTTTATTACATATTCCCATACTATTGTCTGCATCAAATAAGGACCCAGCCTCACAAATTTACAATGTTGCTTTTAATAAACCTTATTTGATTCACATAATATTCACAATGTTATTCTCGGTTTTATGATCGTTTTTCTTACTTTTATCACACTTCCGATGTTATTCTAATTGTTAACACTCCCAAAGTTATTCCAGTTTTATACACACTGCCAATGTTATTCTAGTTTTTAACACACTCCCAATTTTTTTAAACAGTTTTTAACATACATGTAGTTTTTAGCAGATTCCAATAGCTTTTTTTTTAAACATTATTTTAAAATATTTTTTTGTGTTTTTATATTCACCACCGCACGTCTGCCATTTACACTATTCAGTTTGCCGACACAGTCTTTTCTTTCGCCTTGAATCTAAATGTAGAAATTTTGTTGTGTGCTGCTGCTTTTAACTTGGCATCTGTTGTTTTACTGTGCAGCTTTGTGTAAAATAGCTCATTACACAATTGGAGCAGATAAGGAAATGAGTGAAGGAAATCAGGTACTCCAAAGTATCCAACCCATAATTTACAACTAAACAAGGTATAATAATTATGTCCTACTGATCACAATACTAAAGTTGTCTGTAGTAAAAATAACAGCCTCAATTTTCAAGCAGTTGTTTCAGGACTAAATATGTATAGAATATAAATAACTTACCAAATATGGCACTCATTATATCCTTCTCCTAGGGGACACGATTTGGAAATCATCCCCTCGATCAACTCTTACCTGGTGAAAAATATACCCATCAGGTATCGGATACCCGCACAGCCATGTTTTGGAGCATCGTCAGTAGCACCATTGACTTTACTTTGAAATTCAATGGCATTTGAGGCTCCCATATAACCATCTACACCTCTCATCAGTTCAACCATCTGAAATTACAGATATTCCTTCTTAAATCCAAATTCTTGTTTGTAATCTTTAACAAGTTTGAAAGGGCGTGTGTGTATGGGGGGTCAACATGTGCTTGTGTAATGAGGTCAGTCAAGTGGTGTGGTATGTGACAAGGGGTGGGGTTATATATCTGACCTTGTGGGTTTCTTCAGGTATTGCGTTTTCGCCTTCTGCTGAAGCCAATTATTGCAGTAAAATTTAACCATGTTGGTCAAGAAATCACCCCATCTGTCTCCAGTTTAAAGTAATAACCTAAAATGTATCGATACTTACGCCATATCTTGTTGCAATGGTCTTTGACAATTTACCTGGTCTCGGTAAAGCCTGATTACTTGCATCTGTAAAATATGTTATTATTCAATAAATTATAAATACCTTGTTACACACATGGAACAATATTCGATTGATACAATAGATATTACTAAATTTAATAATGAAGTAGTACCTATTCCCATAAATATTGACAGTCTGTGCTTTTTTATGGTGGAAGATCAAACACAATAGGTAGTATAAAATATTTTTGAAAAGGCTATTATTAAATGAACAACCTCATTTAAATGGGAATTGGAAAACTGTGTACATAATGATGAGCACATAAAAGAACCCTTGACAGTTGCGGCTGTCAGGGTAAACTTTCCTTCGTAGGACACTGCACCGTTCAGTAGGAGGAGACAAGTAGAATGTTAAACCCCTATTTCATTTCAATTTGAATCAAAAAACTATGAGAACTGGAACTGTACTAAAGTGTAGCAGATAAAAATATAATGCTTACCGTTTGCCTCCAAATCGTCCAACATATTCTGTGGCCTTTTAATTTTTTTTTTGCTGCTCTTTCCTCTTCGACCTTTTTTCAAAATTTCAAGTAATGATTTTCTCTTGGCATCTTGCACCTTACCTTTGGATGCTGGGTTGCTGTCAAATAAAGTATGTTTCAGTCAAATTACAGTTAATTTGATCATATTTGGAGTACAGATGATCTTTTAAAAAGTGAAAAAAAAAAGAATATTAGACAGTAAAGTACACTTGTTGATTTGATAATATAATCAGAACCCAAGGCGCCTTCTTCTTTTATTCTACAAAAAGCATTTATAACATTAAATCAGATTAATGTACTGTGCCATTTGGTGAGATATATATCAACCAATGCATTAAGTCAAATCTGAAATATGCATTAATTTCTATTTTGACAATCTTTCTAGATACAACATAGGGTTTAAATAAACATCCGACTGGGCTACAATGTAACTATATAAGGTGTTCAGTCAATGGCTGTATTAATAAAAAATGTAGCATACATACATTATTCTCTGCTTCAGGTTCTGAAAAATAAATATCAAATATCTATAAACTGTTATTAACACAAGAAGCCAATCAGTGATTATTTTCAGGGACTGCTCTAGGAAATGTTAATCAATTTATTAAAATTTTATACTTTCATGATATTTTCTGGGAGCTATTAGATTCGTAATGTAAAAACCAATATAAATATTACCTATCATGTCTTCTATAGATAAGTCAAAGGGATTTGGGCTACACCCTTCATTCATTTCTCTCACAAAGGGCTCTTTTCTTCTTTTTCTTAAGTCCATACATAGCTTAGTGGGTTTTTTTCATTTCTTCTTTTTTTCTGTTTAATAATATCTTTATGGTTATCTGAAATGAGTAAAGAATTTTTTTAATAGTACATTTAGTAGTTACTGCAGAGTAAGTTCAAAAACCCCATATTAGTCATACTATGTATCCTAGTGACCATAATAGATGGTGTGAAATATCGCGTATCTCAACAAAGACTTATACACACAGCTAGGGATGATGTTGGTGCCAAAGGCAGAGGCATGAAATACCATATCACGAAACTGGGTTGAGGGATTCGGATTAAGTGCCGGAAGATCTAATTTCTGGACATGGCAAAAAACATGGAACTAAACGGGCTACCAGTAACGCAAAACCAGCCTCTATATTTTATTTTGGCGGTTAAAAGTAACAACGTATTTGTATGTTTATGTTAAAAGTAAAATATTTTGTGATTGTTTGGCTGGAATTGAGTCAATATTATCCTAATTAGGAAGTTCTTGAATAGACGGTCAGGGGAAAAGTAGTTCATGCGCACGCAAAAAACGACAAACGCCATTTCGGCGAAAATAAAACCACGCCATCTATCGATACTGCCGATTCATTTTCTTTGCAAAAGGCGCCAACTCCAATGTAAAACACATCGTTATTCAACATTTTATAACAGAAAACGACAACTGCCGATACTATTTTACTGCAAATAGCTACAACTCCATTTTAGCCAATCATGTGCTAGAATGCGATCACGCTGCCCTGACGTCATGTCATCATGGCGGCGTCCTGGTTAAATTGACATTCTCGGGGAAAATATTCGTGTTCTCTAACAAACAAGATGGAATTTGATGAATTAGACGAATTAGTGGCCCTTTCACCTAGGGGTCGTAAACAGAAGACTAGTAAAGAAACAAATGCCCGGGAACGTAATCAGTGTCTCGCCGTGTCCCTGACTCCCGAAGACCGGGCATACGATCACGATCAGCCGGATCAGCTGTATCAAACCACAGATAAAGTAAAGCAGGATGCTACACTCTTGTCCTACATGAATATAACGACTGTGAGACGAAGGAGACCAAAGGTCGGTGACGTTACGAGAAGGTATGTGCGTGACCACACTGTGAAGTACTGCTTACTGAAACCTGAAATGGAGAAATTCCCTGTGTTCAAGGCATCCTTTATGAGCATCTTTGGTGAGTAAAGAACACACGTTGGATGGATGGAGCAGATTTTTCAACCTTTTTCAAAAGCAAGCCTAAGCTTGAAATTGGGAAAGACTTTGGTTGACTGTTCAAATTGGCAAATCTCGCATATTCAGGCGAAAATTAACAAGGCCTACAGTAGCTATGGCTGCCTGAAGAAGACCAAAAATATCATATTTGTCTAAGTCTGCATTTTTGTGTTTGTTCGTACATCACCTCGTTATGTAGTTCCGATGGGACGAAAAACCGAGGTCACGTGTATACATTGGCGTGCACGTGAAAGATCCATTGACAGTAGGAATTCGAGGTAAGTGTAGACCGTAGCGCCGCTGCCCGGGCAAAATGTCCCTCATAGCACACACTGTTTGGCGTATGCCGGTCTTCCATTAGCCAAGTTTAGATGCAGAAGAGTAGGACGTTAACACACCATTTTATTTCATTTCATTTACATACACGAGTAGGCCTAGTTAGTCAGGAGGCACTACAGGCCCGGGACCAACAGCGCCGTGGACACTTACGGCTAGCACCCTATCAATTCACTTAATTTGATATGTTCGTTTGTTTGAGATTTCTGCGCATGGTGTCGTGTCCGTAGATTTGCTTTTGTGAACATTATGTGTGGTGAAATCCACCTGCACTTACTATTAAATAATGACGATGTTGATAATGATGATAACGACTGTTATAATTTCAGGGGTCAAGCCTGGAAGCTATATTTCAATATCCCTCTCTTATTTCTTTTTCTTTTGATCATTTTAGGGGTAAAAAAAGATCGATTGACGAACATAGCAAAGTACTGTATGTCGAATGGTATAGCAAGGCCTGAAAATCGTGGTGGTGCGAGAAATGTTGAAACGAATAAGGCACGGAGAGAAGCTATTCAAGATCAGATCAGGACATTCACCTGCCGGGCAAGTCATTATGCTCGTCGTGGTTCCCCGGGACGAAAATACCTACCGTCAGATCTTAGTATGAAAAAGATGCATGAGCCTGAGCCTTTTCTCCAGCAAAATCATGAACAAGTGACATATTCACTTTATTTTAGTGTGTTTGTTTATGATCTTAATTTGGCCTTCGGCCATCCTGCAGTTGATATTTGCAGTACATGTTTAAAGTTTAAATTACAGGGGGGAAACCAAGATTTTAATACCCCAAAAAAGCAAGAAAATGCAGCTATGTTTATTCTTCACAGACGCAGGGCAAGAAGATTTTATGACTACTTAAATGACGTGCAGGACTCCCTTACAGTCTGTTTTGACATCATGGAGAACTTGGTTTTGCCGAAGTGTCCGATCGGCCAGTCATTCTACTCACGCCAGCTCTACATGTATGTGTTTGGTATAGTACATCACCACGGTCGAAAGCAGGCACAAGGAAAAGATGATATTCACCTATATACATGGTTGGAGAATCAAAAACAAAAGGATAGTAACATGGTGGCCTCAGCCCTGCACCACTATTTTGTCGCTGTGGCTTCTAAGGAAATCAGGACATATCCTAAATTGCTGTTGTTTTCTGATTCTTGCTTCGGACAGAATAAAAATATTAATGATTTATCAATGTTATTTGCACTCAGAAAGCAGAAGTTCCCTCTGGTGAACATTGAATACACATTCCCTGTTAGAGGTCACAGCTTCTTGTCAGCCGATCGAGTATTTGGTAGAATCGAGCAAGACATCAGGAAAATCAACATTTTATTTCCTGAGGGTTACCACGAAATTCTTGCCAAACATGGTAATGTGCATAAGTACGGTAGGGATTGGCAGTGCTACAACTTTAAGGCTTCTGCAGCTGAATTTTGCCAATCACAAAGGTCATTCAGAATCAGTGATGCAAAAGTACTACGCATTGACTTAGATAAGCTTGGCTTCAAACAGGTCTATGGGGGTGATTTTACCGAGCATGCTGGTCTCAAAAGAGGAAAAAAATGGGCTAATTTCAGGCCAGTTGTCTCACCAAACAGACTAAGAAAGATGATGTTATGAAACTTATAGAAGAGATTGGCGTATCACATAGAATCCGTGGGTTCTATGAACAAGCATTCGTTGATGTTGGTCATCAACCTGTCGGTCGACAGGATCTCGAAGACAGCGATGAAGATGAGTGACTGTTATTGTTAGAGAATTAAATAAAGGGGATTTTTCAAAATACTGATTCCACTGTTACTTGTTATTTGTGATGTACCCTGTAAACCCTGACTTGTGGCCCTAAAATTCGCAGGAATTTGAGTGATTTTGAATTCTCTACCATTTAATTTCTATTTTCATGGATAGTTTAATGGGAAATGCTTTACAGCAAAGATGTCTCAAAATTTTTTTTACAGGTGTTAACCCCTCATTGGACACACAAAACATTCAGGGTTTACAGTACAGAAATCTTCCTATGACATTTGGTATGAATGGAATTGTTGGATATTGGGGGGTAAGACGCTGGCTCGCTAGCCTGGAGGTTGGGTGTTCGATCCCTGCATTGGTCGAGAAAGTTCATCCAGATTTTCCGGCGGGGTTTACACTTGTAGGTGATGCAGGACGGAAGGCCTGACAAGACAAGGACAGCCATCTAGTCGTTCAGATACAGAGTTCCTGTGTACATATTGGAATGCACGTAAAAGATCCCTTTGCAGTTGGAATTCGATGTAAGAGTAGGCCGTAGTACCGCTGCCCAGGCAAAATTTCCCTCAAAGCACACTGTATGGCGTTTGCCCGTCTTCATTTAGGAGCAGAGCAGTAGGACCTAAAACCCCATTTCATTTGTTGGATATTGGGCCCTAGTGGGATGGAAGCCTCACAAGGACAGCTATCTATCTTTTACAGCTATCTAGTTGTTTGGATGACGTGAAAACCCAGGTCACATGTTTACATTGACGTGCTTGTAGAAGATCCCTTTGCAGTTGGAATTCCATAAAAGAGTAGGCCTTGGCGCCGCTGTCCGGTTAAAATTTCCCTCATAGCCCACTTCTCATACTCGCCTGTTATAAATTTGTATTCACAAAGCAAAATACTTGAGATTTCTGTACAGCTATCGTCATTTCGATGAGGGGGGAAAACCGAGGTCCCGTGTATACAATTACGTGCACGCAGAAGATCCCTTTCCATAAAAGAGTAGGCCTTAACGTCGCTGTCCGGTCAAAATTTCCCTCATAATTCACTCCTCATACTCACCTGTTATAAATTTGTATTCACAAAGCAGAATATTGGATATTTCTGTGCAATTTTGAAGTTATATAAAAAGTGCGGAGTTGTATGTTTTTGAAAGAAAAAAAAATGTTGGAGTTGTCTGTTTTTGGGGTGAAACACAATAAAAACAAGTCATAATTCCATTTTTCTATAAAAGTTTCATTTTTTTTAAAAATTAACCCGTTATTTACTTTATTTCAATTGATTTAGAAAACACAAGTTAATAATAATTAGGTTTGGCCTAGAAAAACTGAACAGACAATTCATTTTATACAAAACATCAAAAATGGACTTGTCTGCTTTTGCAGATGAACTCTTCGATGTAGGTATAAAGAAATTAGATTTTTTTAAAAAGAAAAACAATCCCCATAACAAGATATTTTATTGATATAGTATTCCAGGTTGGTATTGGCGTGCCATTGAACCGCATTTCATTCATTCATTCAAGTTCTGCAAGGTGGTTAGTCAGTCGTGTTCAATATAAATTGTATCAGGCGGTATTCACGGCTACGAACGTTTTTCGATGTTGTGCGGTAGATAACAATTGCTGTGTGTGGAATAAAGCTATATTTGTGTTTTGAGCGTGTGCGCTATAATAGTTGCGCGGTTGAAGTTGCGCAAAGCCGACCCACAGTATGGACGCGGACGTTTGAATAGTGTATCTCTGCTGATCCTGGGCCCATTTTCCATAGCTGGGAAGGAGTAGGCCGATGGGACTATTTTAAGCTGCAGTCGTCACTTGTCAACAAGATCGATCGGCTACTGTCCCTGTACGTTGGTGATTATTTGGAAGTCTAGTAACAGTGGTGAATCTTGTTAGTTGTAGTTCCAACGACCAGGGACGTTTCAATTAAAACCCAACTTCTAACAGCCCAACACATGGGAACGTATAAACTGTACATTGTTAGTGATAGTGATACATGCATAATAAACCAACATTTTAACACATAGGACCGCATAAGCTGAACATATCGGGTCTCAGATTAGAGAATTAATGACTTCTCTACCATTTATCACTCTTTGATAACATATACCCGTGCATATATCCCCTGTATCACTTACCTGACCACTGTCTAATATATTGTAAATAAGGAGAAAATAATAATATTTATAATAAACTGAGAGAGAGAGAGATGGGGTTTAACGTCCACTCGACACAAACAAGGTCATTTCGGGACTAACGTATGGTTTAATTTTATTCCAATAATTCGCTTGCGCGATTTCCTCCCACTGCTAAATAATATGAATAGTTGAATGAATTTGAAATAACTAGACTGCAAAAAGAATCAATACACGCCACAAAAGCTGTCTTAACATGAAAGGATGACGTCATTGATCATATTACATATTGTTAAATAGATTAAAACGCCACTAACTAACATGTAATTATAACATAAGGCCCATATGATGCAGAAAACTAGGGGATTAAATGGCGGAAATGTAATAAGATTTCGATATTTATGGTAACTGGACAGCAACTAACGACAAACACAGGATGCCCCCTCTATCATGTCAAATAACAAACAGGGCAGCTTAAAACAGATTCTTGCTGCACGGGTAGTTTTGAGGGGGCGTTGAAGCAAACTTTTGATTCATCAATTAATTCGGATATGGTCAGCTTTTTAGGACTTTTAATTTCGCCCAATGGTTTGGATTGTTCGAACTTGGTTTTATTTAATATCTAAGTATAGGCTCTCATCAAATCACACAGTTTGTACTCGGGAAGGCATCTTTAACAATCTACACACCGTTTTCATATTTAAAAAAAAACAGCAATTGATCACTGAATATAATTATGATTGTCGTCACGCTATGTACCTATTGGTATCGAGTATCGATATCGCCTTGGCTTATAGTCTAAAAGCAATATATGCGTTTTACATGGACATTATATGCCGCATAGATTGTTTAATTTTATAGTTTCTCAACATGCCTTGACTTGAATTATATATAATTAACACACACACCGTCGTTAGACCTTGCACAAGAACACATTGGTAAGACATCTTTTTTCTCTACTAGACTCGCATATTGATTTAAACATAGAAAGATATTATTAATACATTTACTGTTGTTACCATAACGCTGGTGAGTTTCATAGACACCTGTAATGTAATTATTATGTCCAAAGTCATTATAGGAGTCGTTTAACAATAAATACACAAGCTTCTTTAATACACTGTCGCTACCGATACTTTATTCTTGTTACGTTTACAGTATCATTTGAACGTTTACGATAATTCTTTTTATACGATTCATCACGTTAACTTTAGGACGTTATACACTAGATCTACATGTGGTACTTTACTTTGCTTACAACAACAGTTAACAGTTGTAACAGACAGGGTTTGATACAACAAAATAAATAAAATAATTTTAAGTTTGATGTACAAGTATATAAACGTTTAGGCATAAATGGACACTATATTGAATAATAATGTTACTTACAGTAAAAATAATACAGTCTTGTAATAAACGAAACGATAAAACAATCAACCTTTCAAGATCTGAACAGGAAAAAACATGGCTGATATCAATCTTTATTACAATACAGGTCTATATTTCGTTTCGGTTTTTATATACTTTCGATGGCCTACACTACATAAAGATCTGACCGGTTGTTGCGTTCAAACGAGCAGCTTTTGAACCTATCACTTCAGGCATTTGATTAACCAATCAGCATTGGTTTTACTAGTGGATTACCCACAGTTCCGTGCAAACACACCTAACGCTCACCGTAACAGACCGTTTCATAGGCTAATCGCTCAACCATTTAGAACACGCCAATGATATCCAGTCTTCCAGATCCTAGTGCAGTAAAGACAAGTAAAACAAAATTTTGAACAATAAAAACGAAAGGAAATAATCTTTGGATCAAATAATCTTTCCGTCGCTGAAAATATTACCATTTTTAAGACCCTACATGAGTTTTTTTAACCCTTCTCAACGATTCTAGAAAATTATTAATTTCATTTTTCATTAAAATTCCCTAATTTAATAGATATTATACTACAAGTATTTCATTTCTTATATAATATAATTACATGTACTGTAAATATCTGGTATATGCAGTATGTAAATACTTTATTATTGTAAATTAAACTGCATACAGGAGAGGGTTTTCACATAGGCTCTGCCTGTTACCCAATCCTATTCATGTTGTTTGAATAAAATATGTTTATACAAACAAAAAAAGGAAATAGGATCAGTGTTTAATCAGATCGGGCTAATATCAACAAACATGCGTACTATGTATGTACTCTATGATCACTATTTACACACAAATCTCGATCCACTCCACCTAAAATAACTGGTAAAAAGATGAGTTTTTAAGTTTGTTTTAAACAATTCAAATGATGATGGGGTAACAAAATTCCACAAAATAGATGCACTAAACTGGTATGCTCTAGAACCGAAAGTTGGTAGATTGTACATAGATGTAATAAGCACATATCTTGTAATCTGAAGTTACGGGGTGGTACGTAATGATTTATGCTCTGATAGATATGCAGGACTGGAACCATGAAGGCATCTATAAACAATACAAAGACGTTTGTTGTCAATTCTGGAGTAAACTGGTAACCAGTGTAGTTCCTTTAGTATAGGTTTAATGCGAGAGCGTCGGGATGATTGACTTACTATCCTGGCAGCATTGTGTTGGATAACTTGAAGTTTAGACAGTACATTTTGGTTTTGACCAATAAGGATACTATTACAGTCATCCAATCTCGAAAACACAAAGGACAAGTGTGTGAGTAGCATAATTTGTTAGCAGGTGTCTAATATTATTGATGGATTCCAGATGAAAATAACATATTTTGCACAGATTGGTTACACGAGCTTCCAGTGAGTCAGCGAATTTTTAACCCTATCAAATTTCTGTAGATTATGTCTTCTACTCACGAGCATTACAATCAGAGGCCATAATTCAGGAAGTTATGTCCCGATATGCGCGAATATTGAAAGGAACCAAGATCTTTGAATTAAAAACATGCATTTCAATCTTCATCAAAATCAGATAAAAATTGTGGCCTCTAGAGGGTCACAATTTTGAACCGATTTTGATGAAAATTTTAAACTTATCTTTTGTATATTACCCATATCTTGGTTTTACAATAAAATCGCGTTTTTAGTTTGTGGTCCCTCTGGAAGTCACAATTATTATCTGACTAAAAAAAGCTTTGAAATATGTCACTGCTACAGCGTAATGTTTGTTGAGTTCAAATTTCGTGAAAATCGGGGAAAAAATGCCGGACATAATTGCCACCCTTTGTATAGTGTAGAACATCTGGTATAACAAGGTTGTGGACCCTGTAGAGGTTACCAGGGGCGGCCATTTTGTTCGGCGGTTTTGGTCCGATTTCAACGAAATGCGAACTCAACCGTCATTAAGGATAAGTTGTAAGGGTGATATAATCAAATGTTTTTTTTTAAATCGGACAAAAAGTGTGACCTCTATAGGGTCCACAACCTAAAAAAAAACCACGATATTTTAAACAACCAGGGGCCATAATTCAGGAAGTTACGGTCCGATTATCGAAAGGAACCGAGATCCGTGGGTTATTAACTTGCATCTAAAGTTTCAACAAAATCAGATCAAAATTGTGACCCCTGTAGGGTCCACGGGCTAAAAACGTGATCAGGGACCACAATCCATGAAGTTAGGGTCCGATACATGCCAATAGGGTCTTAGGGAGTATAACCTATATTGCAAGTTTCGTTGAAATCGGATGAAATTGTGACCTGTAGAGTGTTCACAAACAATTGTGGAAGATTTACCCATTACTAATTATATATTACCAATTATTTCTAAATATTTTATTTAATTCGTGAAAAACACGCAGCAAAATGTACGACCATTATGTTTGTCAATGTGTCGCTTACCGGGTGATATTAGGTGCTCCCCGTAGTAACAAGGTTAAGATGCAAGTGAAGTTTGAACTAGTAGCTGACATGTGGTTATTTTAATGCGGTCTATAAGTAGTTGAAAAATGTTTAATACAATTATAAACGTAAAGAAGGTAAGGGACATATTCTTCCAATTCTGCTTTTGCTCATCAGATAAAGTACCAAGCACATTCATTAAAGTTCGGTTGAAACATTTTGTAAGACCCTTACCCATAGGATGGTAGGTAGTGGTGCGGGATTTCTTACTATCCAGAAAAGAACACAATTCTTTCATAATTACGACCTTGAATACCATACGGAAGATTTAAATTATGGATGATGGCTTTGGGTGTATTAGCTGTCTGATTTTTCGTGAGAATAGCAACTGCAAACTTAGTGAAATGGGGCCAGTTGTTCAAAACTAAGTTATTTTAACGATCCGTTAAACTCTAACGGATCGTTATCTTTGTAATGTGTCGTTTGTTAACGGTCCGCTAAATTTCTGTTGCTGGAAAGTCAATTTCATTATCAGTTAGGTAACGGATTCATTAAAGTTAATCCAATAGAAGACTGTTTGTTCATTGGCTGAATTTAAAATTTTTAAATTCAATGTACATGTATAATAACTTCATAGAAGTTACTATTACCAAGAAACCGAAGACAGCGAGACAACTGTGCAGTCTGTTCACAAAACTAGATTAAAGACAAAAAGATGACTGTAGAATTTACAACAGAAAACACTACAGAATACTTAATTTTTTCCTTTAGAAATTTTACGTAAATCTGTAGGGAAAATTATGGAATTTGCACTACAGAATTATGGGGCCATTATTTCATATATGCCACCACAATTCTGTAGAGTAGTATAGAATTTCATCCTATAGAAAATGGAATAGGCCCGCATCGCCCAACCCTCTACAATGTTCTATAGAAAACTACATTGGTAAACTTCAGCCAACTAATGCCATCATTAAACAGATAACGGAGCCCCAAACCTCCGTTAAATATAACGCCAAGTAAACGACACATCAAAGTTAAAGGGACTTCCAGCAACAGTATTTCTCTCTGTTAAAGTTAACGAGCCGTTAACATGGACTTAACAGATCGTTAAAAGATAATGGAGCTTTGAGCAACCGGCCCATGGTCCGTAATTATCAAAATATTTTCAAATCCACCCTTTGAGGGTTCAAGAGAAAGATAATCCATACATACTAATTCAAGGGGCTGTGGAAAATTTATGTTGATAAGAGGAGCTCTTTCTGGTAACACGATCTGATTTTTATCTTCTACGCACTTAGACATTACAGGCCAAAAGAAACGAGATTTAAAATGTTCAAGCGTCCGATCCCTGCCCATATTATCATGAAGAAGGGTAAAAACAGTGTCTCGAAGAGAAATAGAAACAACCATGTGTAAAACGGGGCCATGTGAAACCGACATTGAACAGTTACGATAAAGAATATCATCCATATTAAATAAATTATCCCAGTTGCGAAAAATACGTATTGATTCCTGATCAAAACTGCGTAAAAAAATCATATATAAAGCCAGACTGTCGGGTAGCTTGCAAATGCGTCACAAATTACTAAATTCAATAATCTGATTAAAAACCAAATCCTATTTCGTTTTTTTTATAGTTCAAAATTTCGTTTTACTTGTCTGTACCACACTAGGATCTGGGAGAGTTGTTATTTAACTCGTGTTCTGCTTGAAGTGAGGGATTAGCCAATGAAATGGTCTGTTACGGTGAGCAGCTTTTGACACTATGACGTCAGATATTCGATTGGGTAATCGAATATCTGACGTCATAGTGTCAAAAGCTGCTCGTGTGGACTTTGACGCGACCCATCGCTACAACCGGCCATATAGCTATGTGCCTTAGGGTACAAAGAATAAGTTTGCAAAGTTTCAAAATGATACATTCAGAAATGTGGCCTGTAGACGACAAACAAACAAATACAAGAACGTGGCTCAGTCCCTGGGGGTCAGGCATGCACCAAAAACAATAGGGATCGTCCTTAGGGTATAAGGAATAAATATACAAAGTTTGAAGAAAACCATTCGGAATTGCGACCTGACACACATACATACATACACACACACAGAGACAGGGGCGACGGCATATGTCCACATTATGAATGTGGACGTATAAAAATCGGATAAACTTGAAAGGAAAACAGCTTTGAGGGCTTTGAATCATAAAAAATTCTACAAAGTCATCGTCATGGCGAGGCCTTTGGTAATCCGGGAACCCGATAGTAGTTCCAATGGTGGACTTCGTTATATAGCCGAGGCTTGATGCAAGGTACTTTTTTATATTCATCAATACACCTTTAAAACAATATAACTGTTTAGTAATTACTATTTAAAAAATATATATTGTAAATTTAAAAAAAAACATCATCGTCACTGTCGTTACAAACATTTACAACTTTCTGTCGATGCCATATGGACCGGTAGTGTCGTCTATGAGGTGTTACGTGATTTGGTTTCAGTTCATTAATTGATGGGCGTTTCAGTAATTGCGGAAATCCCGAAAGTGTTTTTATACGTCTACATGTCGCCGCCCCTATCCCCGTCCGTCTACAATTGGTTTGTGGACACTCTTCGGGTCACAATTCTTATCGGACGTTGGCGAAACTTAAAATATAGGTTTATCTCCAAAAGATCTCGATTCCGTACGAAATTAACATGCATCGGATAGAAACTTCATGGATTATGGGCTCTGATTGTTCGAAAAATCACGTGTTTAGCTTGTAGCCTCTCTGGCGGTCACATCTGATTTTTATGAAATTTGATATGCATGTTTATATCTCCAAGATCTTGGTTCCGTTCGATATTCGCGCATATCGGATCGTAGCTTCGTAGTTATAATTTTGATGAAACTTGATATGCATTTTATTATCCAATTTAGATGAAGCTTACAATATATGCTGAATTCCCAAATATCTCGGACACACGTCGGACCTGATTGTACAAAGCGTGGGTTAATGGGAGGACGAACTCCATCGATAATCAGTGCTTCACAAAACCCTGTTCCAGATTTACCCCTTGTTGAAAACCTCCTGCAGGCTACGGTGTTTAACAGATTTACATCAAATTCGGTGTACCCCCTCCCCCTTCTCCGAACACAATAGAGGCTACATTTTATAACAAATTTTAGTTTACATTTAATGGGATTTATCTCCTATTTTCTGCATGGCTGGGCTAATGAGGACAGGAGTATTAATTAAGGGATTCTTTCAAGGATTTTTTTATATGCACGCCAACGAATCGAATAGACAATGTCCTTGTCAGGCCCTCCGTCCTAAACTACTGACAATGGGAAACCACGCTTGAAAATTTTGGGGATTTAACCCCAGACCGCCTGCGGCTCCGGACATTGAGTGTGAAGCATTGGAACAATGAGAGTATGAGCTCTATCGATTTACCCTGTTCTATGTCCATCTCTTGTTAAGTCGTCCTGTGATCTGCGTATATGGCATGGAGATAGGGACGCCTTCTCAACCTCGTGGGTTTCCTCCGGGCACTCCGGTTTCCTCCCACTGCTAAAGACCCCTACGCGCAAGCCAATGATTGAAATAAAATTAAACCATATGTTAGTCCCGAAATGACCTAGTTTGTGTTGAGTGGACGTTAAACCCCATTTCTCTCTCACACACACCCTTTCATGGAAGGCTGCAGCCACAGGCACTTGAAGGGATTAAAATAAAACTTCTTACTACTGCTTAACTATAATAGTGTAGTATCATAGTATACAATATAATACAAGGTACTGCAGACGACATCTTTGTTATGACTTGTTTATGATATATTGTCTGCTGTCATCTCGCAATACTCACTAGTTCTAACACTTCATGTCATTTTTATTGCCAACGAGACTTTATTTGATCATTATTCACCTTCCGATGTAATTAAATTGGTCCTTTTACAGCGTTATTATTAACAAATCAAACTTAAAAAGCTATATCACTTATCGATACCAAACTTCGCCAGCCCGGAAGTAGCCCAAAATAAGGTCAAAAGAAGTCTGTATCACCAAGTCCCTTTATAAACCTATCATTACTCGATATGTGCATAGGAACTGGGTGATCAAGTCTCGCTCAACAGCGGCCTCGCTTCGTAAGTTCTATCACGTGATAGAGCCTACGAAGCGAGGCCGCTGTTTATTGTCCATTTAACCATGTTTGAATCATTAGAACACGAGACGCGATAGCGTCGAGTTGTTCTAATGGATTAATACATAACAGGAACGTGTTTATCGATATTGTGGCTCAAATATTTAGGGTTTTTCTTAGGAACTATTTAGGAAACATTTTTACACCTATTTTGAAAAGCCGTTATTTACCCACGTGCTTGCGTTCATTTTTCAAAATATTCTCAATACAGATTTAGGCCGTTCTGGCTTTCCTTCAAATTTAAAATTCTGGATTTTCGAGTGGCTAGTAAATGAATTATGAAAGAAAATGTTATTCGGATATCGATACAAAATTTTTTTTAACGTTTGAAGATTTTTTAAAAGAACGGGAAATTAGTCTTACTGTGGCATATAAAGAGACGGGTGTTAGCGTGATAGAAATAATTCCGGCCTGCTATCCAAGACTAAAGAGGGGTAACTCTTGGCAACAAAGATGGCTTCGCTTCGTGAGTTTCATGTAAGCTTTTCGCACGATACTGGATCTTTCCGAACGGACAAATATTTTTCCGTGTTTATAGCCACAATTCTAACCTTAACCCTTCAGAATAGTTTTAGATAAACCGAACCCTAACCCAAGGGAAAATATTTGTCCGTTCGGATAGATCCAGTATTGTGCTAAGTTTTCAGTCTTTATTATTTTATTTGCAGACTGTTATCACAACCCTGCAGCTAATTCTTGTTCAAACAATTGCATTTCGTACTTACATCCTCAAAAATACCGTATAAAACTATGACAGTGATGGCTAGCCTAAGATTTCAAGTGGTTGCTATGTATACTATTCTGACGTTGTCAACAAATGTCAATTTTGGCATGTTTAGGCCTATATTCAGCTGCTATTTTCGACTCCCTCATTATATTTTCAAGCGGTTTCTTGTGACTAATGACTTATTATTACTGTTTGAGTTCTGGTAAATAATAAACGGATTTCTTCGATTATGAACAAACTAGTTAACTTTGGTTATTATAAACTTACCCGTGTGTTTGAAATTAACTCCCGTTAAATAAAATCCATTGCACCACTAAAAATCCCAACGAATAAAACCGGTTCTCTCTTGAAAAATTTGAATATTTACTTGTTATTTCGACAGAGTGGATAATAACATTGCTTTCGTCACATATTGGACGAATCCAACACACTGAAGCGAGGTTGTTTAAATTTGACGCATATTTGGGCAACCACGTGCTATACTCAAAGCAAAGCGCCAACATTACGATCGTTTGAGTTTGGGCGACGAAAATATCAATTGAAGGCAATTACATAGGAGCTTTATATTGAAACCATTGATCGCCAGTCTATCAAATTTTATTCACAATGAAAAGAATCACTGATTGCACGGATACTCGTAAAAATAAAGTCATATATAAAATATAAATTTTAATATCCTATCTTCTTTATGTTATAAATAGTTTAACACGGATCACGAAGCACACCTCCGAAGTGTCTGAGGACTCTGAGTGTATTATTAAATTGATCTCATTCTTTCGATCAAATAATAACCGCTTCAGTGACATTTTTAAGCGTGTTGCGGCAGCGTTCAAAGTGCCTAATGGCATTGGGTGGCGGATACAATGCCGATAAGTCCGTAACACCCTGTAAGAAGCGGAACATTAATTGTAAATGGCCTGCATATATGTTAAATAATAATATCATCATACCATATTATAAAGATGGGTAATATTTAAGGCCCGTGAAAAGAATGTAGTTATTTTTGTTCCTCATGCGTGTTAAAAAGAAAATTATCCCATCCGAGCCGCTAATCAAATAATTAAGTCGGTAACAAATTTTAAAAAATACAGGTTGTTATATGTGCGAACGCTCAAACTCAATGCCGAGTCGAGACGTGCTTTTAACTTAAACCAAAGAATTGACGTAAAAATGCCACATTTCCTATGCTGTCACCCCTGATACAAAGTGATATCTCCCGAGGTGTGACGTAACCAGCTGCCATATTGATACTTTTCTTAACCGAAAGTTTGTGGAATTTCAATTTTTCAAGAGAGAACTGTTTTTATACGTTGGGACATTTAGTGGTGCAATGGATTTTATTTAACGGGAGTTCATTTTAAACACACAGGTAAGTTTATAATAACCAAAGTTTACTAGTTTGTTCATAATCGAAGAAATCCGTTTATTATTTACCAGAACTCAAACAGTAGGTAGATCATGTTAGCCAGACTTTGATCAAACCGTGATTTGAAAGAAATCCACCTTAAAAGTAAACATTGATTGGTGAGTGAAGCTATATCCTACCAAATAAGAAAAATAAATTTGTCCATACTGTGACTGCCTAGTTACGAATATATTTAGATACCTGAAAACGGTTTTAATTAATTCATGACTGATTTTCTACTGTTTTATGTATTTCAGAAATGTGTTTTCATAAAAGGTGATGTTTGAAAATGGTGTGATAGTCATATTTGCAGAATTTCTTAACGATATTTGCCAATAAAGATTTGAGTTGAGGAAGATCATTAAGCACAAAAATGAAAAAAAGTACACTGTAATATACTATTCAAAAAAAGTAGGGAATATTTGATTTTGGGGGCATAATACTAACATATGCAAATGACTACGAAAAAAGTCACTATAGAACCTAACAGAAGAAACATTTCCAGTTACATGTGACGCCCAAACGCACCAATAGCTGCCGCATGGAATGCAGGTGATGCTTGGGATCATCATGGGGGTCCAACCCAAGATTTGCAGGACTCTGACTTTGAATGTTACAGTCATTGTGGCATTGAATTCCAGGGTGGAAACATCAGTTTAATTGTTTTAGTGACCAGAAAACAAATTTTGATATGCGTCGGCTTACCCAAAATGAAAGGTTACGTGCCCTCGGCATGCTACAGATCGGCACAACACAGGCGGTTGTGGCGCGGACGATGAATGTTTCTCAGTCTGTCATAAGCAGGCTATGGTCCAGATACCGTGATACACAATCTGTACAGGACAGACCACGCCCAGGTCGACCAAGGGCGACAACTCAAGCCCAGGATCGATTTATCCGTACCTTAGCCTTGAGAAATCTTGTCATCACAGCAAATCAGATCAGCGCTCGTCTTCAAACAGACACTGGTGTGAGAGTGAGTGGCCAGACGATTCGGAATCGACTGCATAGGGGTCACCTTCGCGCCGACGTCCTCGCGTGATCCCTTGTTTGAGAGATCATCACATTCAGGCAAGACGTCGTTGGTGTAGGGATCGTCAACACTGGGATAATCGACGCTGGAGCAATGTGATGTTTTCAGATGAGTCAAGGTTCACTGTTGATTTTTTGGACAGACGTAGGAGGGTGTGGCGTCGTCGAAACGAGCGCTTCCAAGACGTTAACGTCATCAGACATGATCGATTTGGGGGTGGTTCTGTTATGGTGTGGGGAGGCATCACTGTTGCTGGAAGAACGGCTTTACATGTTGTTGCAGGGCGTGTTACAGGCCAGTACTACCGGGACAACATCTTGGCAGTCCACGTTGTGCCGTTCGCACGACGTCATGGCCGCCGTTTCATCTTCCAGGATGACAACACAAGATGTCACAGGGCCAGGATCGTTACAGGTTACCTCCAACAACAGAACACCACCATATTACCTTGGCCAGCACTGAGTCCCGACCTCTCCCCCATCGAGCATGCCTGGGACATGCTTGGACAGAGGTTACGTCAACGTCAACAACGTCCTGCCAATGTCCAAGAACTTGCTGCTGCGTTGCAACAGGAATGGGACAATCTGGACCAAAATGACCTTAGACGTCTCATTAGGAGTATGCCACGTCGGATCAATGCTTGTTTGGCAAACAGAGAAGGATTTACCCGTTACTGACTTTGTTGTGATGCTGTGGTAACTTTACTGTTTGACCCCGGGTATCATTTTACCCTTATACTGGTCAGTCTGTGCCTGACTTAGTCTAACGATCATTTGGAATAAATCGATGAATGTGAACTTCATTTCATTTTGTCATTTGTTTCTTCGTCAGTTTCATTAGGTGACTTTAATAACACTTAAAAATCAAATATCCCCTACTTTTTTTGAATAGTATATTTATACGCAGTAATTCGCCTTGATAATTCAGAGGGGGTTTATTGTCCATTCGTCCACACTTTTCGACCAATCAGAATCGAGGAAATTTCTAATTTGTGCTACAATATATATTCACAATAATCCTAACAGACAGCAGGAGATGAACTACTATATAAGCTATGGTTTGTTTTCAGATTCAATAATCATTTATCTTTAGATTATGAATTACGGACTAAATAAATACTGTTAGATGAAAAAAAAAACCAGCGTCGGTGTCTGATATTTAGACTTATTTATGCAAATTTTATAATGTCAATACGACCAAAATTTAACTTACATAAACAGTCTTAAAAACACTAATTCTCGCCTGAAAGTATAACGAAGCACCATACACATTTTAGCTATTGGAGCCACTTAACTACATCAATAAAATGGATTTGAGTGAATATGACAATGGTTTTAATATCAAATCAGGGTTTAGAAACAGACACCCATTCAACTGATTTATAAAAATGTTTACCTTGAAATGTCAGTGTGCATACATATCTTTTTAAAATACCGGTAGCACATTTAAAATTTCCAAAATGCCAAGACAATTTATAAAAGGAGCAAAGTCACTAACTCAATATTTTCCATGTTATTCGAAATTAAAAACACTAATCAGACTTCAATGTTGGTCCATTTCAATCCATATTAGGCGTAAGCGATTATCGTTCCGTGTGAACTGTTCGTGTATTTCACCAAACATAATTGAACAGAATTTAGAATTTTGTTTTTAAAAAATGAATATAAATCACTTTATATACATTCATATTACATTAATATGTGCTTTTGGACCCCCAAAGTAGACCCATACACCTTTTAAGGTCTGCAGTTTTATAGAGAATTTCCTTAGAATTTTATCTGAATGTTCCTATATATTTAATGAAGTTAATAAAATCATATTTTTTTTTGAAAATGTATTATTATACACGTAAATGGTTTATCTGATAATATTAAAAGCAAACAGTTTTTTTTATGATATAAAAAGGAAATTTTAGTAATTAGCATGGGTTGGGGGAGGAGGGGGATAAAGAAACCTTTAAAAATAATTAATATGATACATCAAAAAATAGGCCTAAAGATAAAGAATGACTAGGCCTATGTAGAAAATTATTGATTCTAGACTAGCTGCATAGTTTTAATTAGGTTCGACAAGATATTATAACCTATCAAATAAAAACAAATTAGATAATACTTGTTGCTAGACGCATTTTCACTGGAAATGATTATTGTTATATTTTCTGTCTTACTGTTGTAATTAGTGGTACATATCTTTCGCGCATGCGATGTATAACATAATCGACCAGTCGCACTTCTTTTCTGTGATGACACTATATAAAGACATCCAATCGTAGCTAAAAGCAAACACATTAGTTTTTTTCCAACGTTTTTGTTTTAGCTAAACATAACCATTGTCTTTAGAAATTCAAATGCTTTGCTTATGCGTTGTAAAATAATTGAATTATGAATTACTTCCACGTTGTGCACTCGGACTGTGACAATTAGGGAAACATCTAGTCAGAACGTTCACGCTATATATAAACTGCAAAAATCAATTGACTCGGAAAAACTTTGTAGGGCATCTATGATAGAACATTAGAAGTTATTATAATTAGTACTTGTATTACAGTCTGAGTTAGACAAGCCCAGCACCGAGAGACCTAACGGCTGAAAAGAGTCTTTATCCCGTCTTCGAACCAGAGGCTGTGAGTATAATGTTCCCTCCCCTCAACTCAGAATGATGTCTTCTCTAGAATCTCTCAATGATGCCTGAAGGGAGAGTTAACCCCGCTCTTTTTATGAAAAGCGGATACGTTTATGAGTCATGTATTGGGAACCGGGAAATTGACCATGTACTTCCTCTGTTGGATTGTTCAGCTGCACAGACGCTACCCTGAATTTCAACCCATTGTACTAATATGGTCACAAGGAGGACAGTTGCCTGCGTGTCTAAAGCATGGGATCACAATGTTTTGATTATCAGACTTATTCTTGTTACCCTAACAACTATTTAACCACCCAAACTCTCTAATCTATAGACGATTAATACATATTTAGTCTAAGGCCCGCCTTTAATTCACGCGTTTCGGTGCGCGTCTTTTGGTATTCCAACGTAAATTACGTCGTCATTTATGATTTCTGTTAACCACGTGGAGACCGACATTGTTTACGCTCGGTCGCCGCTATTTTGTAATAACACTATGTCCGAAAAACCTGCTGAATTGTCAGCAACATAAGGAGTTGCTTGACTTATTGCAAGAGAATCCGCGTTTGTATGCAAGAAAATCAATTGCGGAAAGTCATCTACTAACATGGAAACAGTCCCATTATATTTGCATTAGACTTTTCCACCGGCGGGGGCGCGTACTTGGAAGGCAGGCATACCCCTTCATCGAATTTACCCCTGCCGTTTATGCGCTAACAATCTGTTTATACGATCTGGCATATCACATGATCAATCTAGCAAAAAAGGGTACTTGGTGTAGACTAAGAGTTATTGGTCCCTGTTATAATATATTGTATTTCAAATAAAACGTTATTATTTTGTTTTCTAACTCAGAATACATATATTTAGTTGTACTTTCTTCATTTATTTTCAGTGAAACAAATAAGAAATAAAATGAATTATACTGATTGGATACCCGTCTGTGGACTTCTCCATGCGATGGTTTGTGTTCGTAACTTGACGCGTGGTAAATTTAGTCACGTGACATGTTTCTATGCTTATCTGTTTATTGTTGGCTGTAAAATTTCAACAATAACACCACAATCAACAGCACCATTTGTGTTAGAGTGTGTTGCTTTTTTATACGAGTTTCGATTATTCTGTTTTGTATGCAACTCAAAGTTTTGTACAAGATGGTCGACTTTTATGAGTGTGGTATTAATTTATACAGGCTTCTTTGCCATTCCATCGATTGTTGAATTTTGCAATGCGATTTATCCAAATATTACCAGAGATTTTGAGCGGAGTATTCAAATTTATACACTGGAGGAGATGGTGGGAGATCGTTACCGCCATTCAGAGACCAACTTTGAAGTTTTAGATTTTGATAAAGAACCAATATTGATTGCCAGTCACATCCACAGATCATTTATTGGCCACGATGCTGTATTTACATGTTCATCACCTGGAGGTTTTAACGCACCTGCTTGGATCAACACCAATGACAGACATACAATTTCAGAAAACTATCAAGAACGGAAAGAAACCATTTCAAAAGAAATACTGAAAAACAACCTTCCGAGGGTGTTAGTGGATTTCGTTACAAATCATTTACAATCGAAATACAACTTTACAAGTCAGATACAAATTCGCGATATCGAGGAAAAAGATTTCAAAGTTTACCGCTGCCTTTATGATGCTTTAGGTGTAGTAAACGCGCATGATTTTTATCTAAAAAAACTGGAATTTCAAACGGTAGATGTATACGCTGTACCAGGAACATTAATATTTATGGAATCCTACTACACACATTTAGACAACAGTGACGATATCACTATATATCATACATTAAATGGTAAAATAATATCATTCGATGGTTATAAATGTCCGTATCTTCTTTTATACTATTATTACTCAACTAGAAGTATTAATGGTTTATGGCTTCTTATAAATTCGTTGCAACGTGTTATGCCAGTTGGATATCAAGATATTCCTCTTCAAGTCAATCGTATTACGTCAGTTACCAGTTGGTGTGTGACACCGGAATTATACGGATTACATAGTACAGTTGCCGTGCGACGGTTCCAAAATACATCAGGTTCTATCTGTTCAATTAAACATATAACTCAACCCCTGTCACTGAATATAAAATACACAGACGCGAATTCTGGGCAAAATTCCCAGACTGATTGCTGGGGGCCAGATGGAAAACGAGATTCGGAACTATGCGCCGCTTTGAAACTTTCGTCATACAAAGATGCTAATCTTATGTATACAACACATAGGGATTACATTTTGGGTATGCTTTTTTCAGTTATTCTATTCCTTTGGTACATCTATAAACCGTTTATGGGTGGTGTAGACATGGAAACTCTAGCTGGTATATCGGGCATAGGGAACGATGAAGAAAAATATAACGTTTTTATTTCATGTGTTAAACATGATTACCAATATGTACACCAGAAAATATTACCGATTTTAGAAAAAAAGCGTGGTCGCAAGGTGTTCGTACCTCTACGTGATCTATTACCAGGTAGACCTATACCAACCGCTACTGGAGAGGCGATAAGTCAAAGTGCGTCGTTTATTGTGATTGCTAGTCGTAGATATATTAGAGATAGAATATTAAATGAATTTGAGATTAACATGATTTTACAATATTCCAGGTCAAATAATCTGATAATAATAAGACTGGATGATTGTTATATTGCTGAAATCTTTAATAATAAATATCAAGTGATAGATTTAAGAAAACACCACAACCGTTTTCAATTAGAGAAGATACTGGAGAAATTACCAGTATATAGATCTCCATGGATGAAAAGGGTAAAAATGGCACTTGGTATCTCAAATGTGTGTATAGGACTGTGCACAACCGTAACTCAAATACGTGTACTCTTTAATTGTCTAATATTACTATGGATGGTGCTTAACGGGATAGATGATGATAATTAAATAAAAAAGACTGGAGATCTGTGATTCGTTTGAAATCTGAAAATACTACTATTGCTATAATACAAAGCGCAAGATCAAGCGTGTATCAGTTACAATTTTATATTTTTAATCATTAACATTGTTAATTAATCACTTACTTGATAGTTACAATTTTATACTTGTAAATCATTTACTTGATAGAGGTACAATGTTATATTGATAATCATTTACTTCGTTGATCAGTTATCATGTACTTTATTAATCATTTACTTGATAGCGTTACCATTTTATGAAAAAAAATTACTTGGTAACGTTGCAATTTTATTTCGTTATAGTCATTTCCTTGACAGAGTTAAATTTCTTATTAAAACTTATTACGTGGTAGAGTTACAATTTATATTACTAATCATTTACGTGGTAGAGTAATTTATATTACTAGTGATTAACTTGAAGGAGTTATAACGTATTACGTGGTAGAGTTACAATTTATATTGTTAATCATTTACTTGATGGAGTTATAATTTATATTACTAATCATTTACGTGGTAGATTTATAATTTATTTTACTAATCATTTACGTGGTAGAGTTACAATTTATATTACTAATCATTTACGTGGTAGAGTTACGATTTATATTACTAATCATTTATGTAGTAGAGTTACAATTTATATTACTAATCATTTATGTGGTAGAGTTACAATTTATATTGCTAATCATTAACTTGAAAGAGTTAATATTTTTATTAAAACCTATTACATGGTAGAGTTACAATTTATATTGTTAATCATTTACTTGATGGAGTTACAATTTATATTGCTAATCATTTACTTGATGGTTAAAATTTTCATTGATAATCATTCACCTTTTAAGGTTATAATTTTGCCCGTTTTATTTGTTAATATTCACCTGAAAAAGTCATTTTGTTTGTTAACCATTTACATGATAAGGTTTCCTGTGTGTGCTTTCAAACTTTGTCTGTGAATAAATGTAGAAGTCAATCGTTTGTTTTAAAGCTGGTTTCAAATCCTCGGTTGTACGTGGCAAGGAGTAAGTTCGCCTGTCCAACCTCGTGGGTTTTCTCCGGGTACGCCGGTTTTCTTCCACTGATAAAGACCCCTACGCACAAACGAATCATTGCAATAAAATTAAACAATATGTTAGTCCCGAAATGACCTTGTTTGTGTCGTGTGAACGTTCAATCCCATCCAGGGGCGTGGTGAGGGCAATTATTGAGAAGAAATTATGAGTAACAAAAAAGATTTTGGCACAAAAACCCTTTTACTGGCCGCGGAGCTGTGGCTGGCGAAGCCGGCCACCGCGAGCGCCGTAGGCGCGAGCCCGCTGCGGGGGGTCCGGGGGGCCCTCCCCCGGGAAAATTTCGAAAATTAGAAGCCCAGAAACGCAATCTCCAGCAATCCGAGACAAGAAATACGGTAATAAAATATGATTAAATTTTCCAACTTGACTCTTTCAAAAATTTTTTAATTGGGTCAGATGAAACAATTTTTCCACTTACAAATGTTTTTCATTTTTTGAGTAATTTGATTGTGATTTTGGCGCAAAAACTTTTTGGCGCATGAGTATGGCTACTCATGAACTCATTCTCACCACGCCCCTGATCCCATCTCCCCCCATCTCCCCCCCTCTCTCTCTCTCTCTCTTCTGTTTTAAAGCTTATAAAATCGTCTGTTTCTAAATCTTGTCCATTAAGACTCCTTGTCGGCGTATGTTCTTAACTCTTGTGCGTATACAAGGGGTATTCCGTGACCCCACGACCATATCCGTAACATTTGTGGGTAATTGGTTCATAATTGACTGACGAGAATTTTATACATTGTCGGCTACTTAACGTCGAGTATAATACCGCAAATAGAACAGAAGTAAAGCTGTGACAACTTTGTCACCATTTGACAAGAAACTAAGAGTATTTCATTATCGGGAACTTGTGGACCCCCTCCCCTTTCCTTTAAAGGTTTTACTGTTTAATCTGTTCTTCACTCGGTGCCAGCTTTGTATTTGGAATCGTTCTTACCGATGATATTGTTTTGATCATTCTAGTAATCTAGATCTGAAAACAAATCTAGGTACTCTACCAACTCCGCCAAAAGAAGATTCTACATGGAAATGACAGTTAACTTATTTTCACTGTTAACACTGCAAATATTTTTTTTACTTAGATTGATTTTTATTCAGGATTTATATGGAGCTGTAGTTTGACCGTAATTGAATATAATAATGCATCCAAAACCCAATTTATGTGTCTGGGGTCTTAGAATATATACTGAAGCCTTAGATTAGTTCATTAAAGCACTAGAAGGGCTAAACGTTCAAAGTTGTCCAGAAACATATTTATCAGTGTTCAACTAATAATTTAGGCCTCTAGTAATGTTCTAACTACGTCTTACAATTTTATGGTCACAACATTGCTCTCTGGCAATACTTAACTTGCAGGACAGAGAGAGAGAGAGAGCGAGATGGGGTTTAACGTCAACTCGACACAAACTAGTTCATTTCGGGACTAACATATGGTTTAGTTTTATTTCAATAATTCGCTTGCGCGTAGGGGTATTTAACAGTGGGTGTGTGTGTTGGGGCGAAGAACTGGAGTAAACCCACGAGGTTGGACAGGTGACCCTACTCCTTGTCACGTACAACCGGGGATTTAAAACCACGCCAGTTGACTCAATGATACAGCGCGTACGTGCTAACCATTCGGTCCCCCCCCCCCGAACTTGCAGAACAAGTAATGTAATATAATTAATAACAGACTTCGATCCACAAGTCACAATAACGGTCATACGTCATTACGGCGTAATAATACAACTCGGTTGTGTTTCTAATATTACTTCTAATTATTGTTCGTTATGGCCTACTTTCTGCAGACTATGTCTCTATAACGACGTGTTATGTTTCTTCAGAATGTGTCTCTATAACGATATGTTATTGTGCTATCTTTCTCTATAACGACGTGTTATGTTTCTTCAGACTGTGTCTCTATAACGACGAGTTATTGTGTTATCTTTCTCCAGACTTTGTCTCTATAACGACGTGTTATTGTGTTATCTTTACGTAATGCAACAAATTTATTCTATCGAGTATCGTTGGTGATTTGAAGGTGCAATTAAAGAGTTACCTCCCATATATCTACCTGTCGACCACTTTCTATAGCGGTTTCAACCTCGTGGGTTTCCTCTGGGCACTCCGGTTTCCTCCCACTGCTAAAGACCCCTACGCGAAAGTGAATTATTGAAATAAAATCGAAATCATATGTTAGTCCCAAAAAGACCTAGTTTGTGTCGAGTGGACATTAAACCCATTTCTCTCTCTCTCTATAGCGGTATTATAATAGGTAATAAGTTATATATGAACCACACGGTGATGCTATGTCCCTAGGCAGGCACAAATTAGGTTATTTCGGGACTAACTCATGTTTCAATTTTTTTTCATTAGTTCCCTCGGGGCCACGGTGGCTGAACTGGATAAAACACTCAGTCGGTAGCCTAGAGGTAGCGATTCGCCACTGGTGTTGACACAGAAAGTTCTTCGAGATTATCTGCGTCGTTTCCCCCTTGCCAGTATTGCAGCACGGAGGGCTTGGCAAGTAATAGACCTTGACTGTTGGAATTCGACATAAAAGCTAACCATAGCGCGGTTCCCCGGGCAAAATTTCCCTCATAGCACACTGTATGGGGTATGCCCATGTTCATTAGCCCTGTGGGGGTAGGACATTAAACCCAATTTCATTTCAATATTCTCTAGCGCGTAGGGCTCTTCAGCAGGGGAAGGAAAACGGAGGAGTCGGAGAAACCCCACGACATTGGACAGGCAACCTTCCTCCGTGTCACTTATAGATGGCTTATGACACTGACCAATTCCCATCCACTAAATCCCAGTACACACTGTGATATTCTCTACTAGAATGGTATAACAGAAAGACTATCTAATATTCTAAGCCATATCTTGCTAAATCTTCAAATCGGGATAACTTTGCTCAAAAAAAGCAATTTAAAGGGAATTGTCAATATATTCAATATATCTATTTTTGAACTATTATAGTAAGAACGATGACCTGTCTATCTAAATCATACATATAATACAACTTTAATCATATACTAATAATTGCTAAATATGCAGATTAATTTAGAAGTTCTAACAGTTTAAAGAGAGAGAGAGAAATGGGGTTTAACGTCCACTCAACAAAAAAACTAAGTCATTTCGGGAATAACACATGGTTGAACTTTATTTCAATAATTCGCTTGGGCATAGGTGTCTTAGGCGGTAGGGGGGACCGGAGGACCCGGTGAAAACCCACAAGGTTGGACATGCGACCCTACTCCTTGCCATGTACAACCGGGGATTCGAAGTCACACCAGTTGATTTATGACAGACCTTATGATACCGCGCACACACGCTAACCATTCGGCCAACCCACCCCACCCACTCCACTTACACTCCATTGTATAAACACACTCAAATAATAGATTTTGGTATCGGCGCTAAATATAAACAAACGCTATTATGGCGATTATATAATTTAAGTAATGCGGGTCCTTGACGGTTATTTGAGAAAACGTTGATTTAAGACCACCCATGTCAGCCTATTGGTTCTAGAAAGATAAAGAATATTTAATTCTAACATCAGAGTTATTGTTCATGCTTAATTCCAGTGGTTCTCAAGATCTGCTGTGTGTGGCGACTAGTTAACGCCTTTTTTATATAGGCTAGAGTATCTTCAATATATGACAAAATGTCTAACAAATGTATCAATGTCATTTCTACGATTCTTATCTCAGCAGCAGCCTCGTGTAATTCTCTTCACAACTCGTGTTCTATTATATATACACATAAGATAAAACCAAGTACGAACGATCGAAACCATTAGAGATAATTCGCAGTCCTAAAAAAACAGTACAGGCAAAATAGTGTAATCAGCAAATGGACTGTTCACCGTGTACAAAATACACGACAAACAGTGGTAACAGGTGTCCGGAAGAGTAAGCTTACCCTGCATAGCAATAAAATATTTTTAAACTTGAACATAATTCGTGTAAATGTGACCATAACCCTGTCAAAACACTTCCTAAACTTCTCGTTTAGCTCGATATAAGATACCCTGAGCGCCGCGGTAGCTCAGAAAGTAAAACACTGGCTCGCTTCATTGGCGTTCACGTAATAGCACCATGACAATTGGATTTCGATATAGGATTAAGTCTGGGCAAAATGTCCCTCATATCCTGTCGTATGTCCGTCTACTTGAGCACAGTCTGAGCAGTAGGACGTTAAATCCAATATCATTTCATTTCATACAGGTGAACAACTTGCACCAAATCATGCACAAGCTTGACCTCTAAGATACCATAGTAAACAAATTATTTCTTAAAGCCCCAATACCACTCTTGTTGTAACTAAATAATATGTCCCAATCTTCATTCTGGTCAACAAATTGTATTATTTTACAATATTCCAATTAATTAATGATACAAATATCATCTTAACACACCTAATTTAAAAAAATTGGAAAAATTCAATTTAATGATTTGAAAAGTCTAACGTAAACCTTTTCAAACGTGACTTGGATTTTAAAATATTTTCGAACCCTCTGGACAAGTAAAATATGATGTAATGGATAATTTACACAACAGGTAGGACACTTAAACATCTAGTACTTAGAATAAGACAATTATTTATTTTCTGGAGCTCCAAAGACAGCAAGAGTGTTATTGTCCCCTCAACTCTCGCATCCTTTAACATTTTTGCTCACCTGGGAGCTTATCAAACTAATGTAATTGTATAGTGATGAACAAAATACAACAAATTATACATATTTACTTAGTAACACCCTGGTTTCTTTTGTCTATGGTGGCATAGATAGGAAACTAAACGATACCTAGCAGAGAACATGTATACACGTATGTTAATCTGTTGTAACGGGTATAATATAGGAACAATGGGTGGGTAATAATATCGGCATAGATTAATACACATCACATACCACATACATCTGCCAAATCTGAAAATCTTAAAAAACACAGTCAAACGATTGTGTGCGAATAAACCCACCATATTGTCGCAAGGTCCTATATAACGTTATACGGAGGGGTACGAAGTCGCACATAGTAATTATATTGTAGAGCAAATCCCATAATGACCACCCTTGTTTAAACCAAGCGCAAACTTGTAGAGTTAAGGGGCCTATATACGTGAATAGGTATAAGATATACACCTTCTGCTATATTGTAAACATACTGTACGGGAGAATCTGGACTTGTTGTGCCTGCAAGTTGTATACAATCACCTTTTATAAAACAAACCGTGCTACGATGTAAACACTCTCTTATCCCAACAGACCACGCTTATTAACTGTAAGTAGAGAACTCGGACATACAAACGGTTCTTTTGACTTTTATATCTACTCTTTTTCGAAAGGATTTGTACGGTAACAATTAGTGCACATTTAGTATGTTATTTATTAACTTTGGTTTTATATAATTGTTTCGTACCGCAATAATTAGTGCACGTTTGGTGTGTTTTAACACTATTAACTTTAAGTTGTATATCTATATGTTTCGGAAGGATTTGTATGGTGAAATTAAGTATGGTTTGTTAATACCAATGGAATTTCGTATTGACTTAAATCTAACTGGATCCTGATTTTTCAATCTGAGTTTTGTATCTACGTTTTTCGCAACGGTTTGTACGGTATAACAAAAACTCTGCGTGTAAATATTGTATTGACTTGAATCAAAATGGGATCGTGATTACAAATGGATAATAATTGAATACTGCTGATGATTGAAGTCACATTCTTCAATTTAAGTTTTGTATCCAACCTTTTATAATTGAAATTTCGTAAATCAAAATGGATTTATAATTATTAGTGAAAACTTATTGAAATGTTTAAGTTTCGAGTTACAACATTTAATTGACGTTTATTTGTGTTAGATTGCTCTGATTGCGTGTGTCGAATCAAGTCTATACGTCTAATTAAAGAACTGGGAGAAATTGATGGGCGTTAGAACAGATTTAAGGTAAGTCGGATTCAAGAATATTGATTTTTGATATTACAATATATATTTAGACGGATACTCTCATTGGATCGACGGGCATACGTCCAACAGTTGAAGGAACGGGTTATTCAATGCCGGGATACCAATAGACTTTGGGACCAAGGTGTATGAATTAATAATAATAGTTTGGACAATGTCGTAAATCTTCCCAACACGTATTGCAGTCTGAAACATCAGCCTCGGCTTTGATCGATTGTGTTGAAAACAAACTTTCATCTTCTATTTATATGGGTGGGGGAGTCGCTTACTAAGCATCTCTTTATCTAAATCCGTCGCTGGCCTCGACTCAGTGATATTATAACACCCCCCTTTATCTTTGGCTGGGATCGGATCATATTAGTGTAAAACACAATTCCATCTTCGTACGTCTAGTGTGATTAGGGTGTTGGGGGGAGGGGGGTCTCAAAAGCGGAGAGATCTAAAAAGCATCGCTTTATCTTATTAATTCTTGATTATTAACATACCCTTCAAATTCTGTAAATTGAGTTTATAGATATACAATTCAGTATTATTTTGAATCTGTTGAATGATATATTTTGCATAACCCTACCATGCAGATGAATTAATTATACCAATCTTAAAAACTTGCGTAAATTGCCCACAGCAGAGTGGAATCCTGTTACTTTAATTTTAGTTCTTGCCTATGGAACTATGTTGACGTGGCTGTGCGGTGTTTATTTATTTGTATTGTTGTCGACTTGTTTAACCGCGTCCTTCTCCACGTCAGGTATTATCTTGCTTCCATATCTTTTTGCTAATCGTCTGAACTAGTCAACTACGTAGAATACAACGTGTCAGAATATTCAACTCACAATCTCCTACCCGTAGCGACTCGACACATACATGCGGAAATAACCACCCACAAGAAGACAATGCACAAGTTAAAACTAAACGTAGAAGGGAATTTGAATATGTGCCTCTCTCGATTAACTACGAGGCATATTGTAGTTATCACATCTTCTGTACCAAGTAGCGGGTTGGATGGCCGAATGGTTAGCACGTGTGTTGTATCATAAAGCCTGTCATTGAGTCAAATCGCTTGGTTTCGAATCACCGGTTGTACGTGACAAGGAGTAGGGTCGCCTATCCAACCTCGTGGGTTTTTTCTCCGGGTCCTCTGCTCTCCTCCCACTGCTAAAGAAACCTACGCGCAAGCGAATTGTTGAAATAAAATTAAACCATATGTTTGTCCCAAAATGACCTAGTTTGTATCGAGTGGGCGTTAAATCCCATCTCTCTCTCTCTCTCTCTCTCTCTCTCTCTCTCTCTCTACTAAGTGAAAAGGGGATTTAAATATTTGAGGTCGAAATTAAATTTGGTTTGAAAAGTGGCGGTGAAACAATCGGGGTAATTCAACATCCCACAAAAACAAAAATTAAGGTACAAAAATCAAAAATAACTCCCATATAGACAGACATGATGAAAAGATGTCAACATTAAATTATTAAGGTCGGTCCCAGCCTCCGTATGCCTATGCCAACTTCAAAATGTACATGTTAATTAATCGCGTGCTCACAGGCAAAGTCGCATTAGTGATCGTTTGGGAAATACTGCAGTACGTTAGTAGTGAAACATGATAGTTATTCAAGGGACATAAATCTAACTAGGCCTACTTAACAATCTTGAGGGGGTCATTGACATCACGAACGCTCGATGATTGTAGTTATGGTAATAGGGTATCGACTATGACGGGTTATAATTCAACCATCAGTTATTATTCAGTGACTATTCAGTTCAATTGACTAGTATTGAGATGTGGCAGTTAAACACCTCGATCAAATACGAAATAAAATGGAGGTTAATGTGCGCATAAACGTATACCCAGGCCCCCGATTTTCCATACCACCCGAAGGAATAGACGCTGTTCCCTGCCAGGTTAGGTTTTCATCAAGATAAACAGTTGTTCACCCTAAACGATATACCATGTAAGAACTAAATCGGCCTAATGCAGGTCTTTATTTTGGCTTCAAATGTTATCGACATTACTATTTAGACATAATGGCCGAATTAAAGATAAAATGGATAGTCGAGACTAAGTTTCGTTTGTCCAGTATCACTGCAATGGCAATAAACCTTCATCTTGCAACATCCATAACTGTGAACTATCAGGTTTTGCAATATATTGTGGTCAGTCGCAGTAATGGTGTTGATCGTATCAAGACGTACCTGAACGTATCTACACTTACCAGGGAGAATCATATCGTAATACATCGCACGACAGATGGCACCTAGCATTACCAGAAGGTCTCGGGCTCGCTTGAGGGTGTTGACTGGAATTTTTCCATCGTGGTTTCCGATTGCAAGCGGCGCAGAACAAAGAACTTGGCAAGGACCGTGTCAAGTCGTTCGAATGGGACGAAAATCCTATGTCCCGTGTACACATTAGTGCACGCAAATAAAAGATCCCTTGGTAGTAGGCCGCAGAACCGCTGTCCGGGCAATTTCCTTCATGGCACACTGTATGACGTTAATGCTCGTCTCCATTATTGCAGTCGGGCAGAACAGCAGAACGTGAAACCCTTTTTCATTTCATTTTATTTCATAACAGTGGAATGCTATTGTTTAAAATACACAATAAAGATGATGACAGAATGCACGATATGACATGAATATATTGTCATATTACCGACAGTGTTGAAATTGAAATGTCTCACAAAAAATGGAGTGTCATAGAACTGTAGTAAAAACAATATTATTTTATGTTTCGTTTCGTTCACCAATTTATTCACTTGTGATTTTTATATCCATAATAAATCCAGATATTAGAATTCTTTTACTGACCCAGTGGGATATGATTTTTGCACGGTGATTCACTTCGATTGTTTCAGAGGGTTGTTTTTAAGATTTCTTTTTAGGATCATTGTTTTGAGATGAGTTGCAACACGTGTGATTCGCGTCGGTTGTCCCAGGTACTTAATCCATCTAGTCGTTCGGGTGGGACGATAAACCGAGGTCCCATGTACACATTGGCGTGCGTTGGAGAAGAACAGTAGGACGTTAAACCCCATTTCATTTAATATCATTTAAGCTGAATGTGTAACGTTATGTTCGTCAGTCCCGATAATAGCGCGTTTGATGCGACCCAAAAAAAAACCAAATCTGGATTCGTTTTTAAATTAATCTCTGCAAATAAATATTTCTGGTTATATTTCATATCGTATCTTCGATTCATCACTATTATATGAGAAACTTTATTGCATAAAAAACCTTACAAGGTTATGTACATATACAAATAATAGAAAGATACATGAAAGTGAAACAAACAACGGATGCACGCATGGACATGATTATACAGAGATACACAAAGACATGAATGAATTGTATACAAAAACTCCTGAGCATTTCAAAATTTCTATATTTTATTCATCATCAGTATTTTAAATTTTATGTGTTGTTTGTGAATTTTGAACCAAAACATATGATATGCAGACCCAAATTACAACACAGTCTGTTTAAAGTATACTAACATTTCGTCATCTTAAAATTAATCAGTTTTTTAAACCACCTTATCGTGACCTAAGACGTTTCTTTATATGGGTGCGTCTTGTTAGTTAGACATTGTTTGTGTTTGCTCGACTTTAGCCCAACCCATCAATCGATCAAACAAGTTTTGGTATATAGAAAATGTCATTAAATCATTGTGCAGGCTTTTATATGTTTGATTATCTAATCAAGGTACGAGATATTTAATGTTGTCGAGCTACACGGGTAGGGCTTTGGTTCCATGGGGGGGGGGGGGGGTGGTGGATGGCCGATTGGTTAGCGTGCAAGAGCTGCATCATGAGGTCTGTCAACTGGCGTGGTTTTGATTCCCCGGTTTTTCGTGACAAGAAATAGCCGAGAGTCGTCTGGCCAACCTCGTGGGTTTTTACCGGGCCCTCCGCCCCCCCCCCCCCAACTGCTAAAGACACCTACGCGCTAGCGACTTATTGAAATAAATTCAAACCATATGATTGTCCAAAAATGACCTAATTTCTAATATGTGTTGAGTGGACGTTAAACACCATTTCCCTCTCTGCCTCT
The DNA here is from genome assembly GCA_963678685.1 of Patella ulyssiponensis. Lineage (NCBI taxonomy): Eukaryota > Metazoa > Mollusca > Gastropoda > Patellidae > Patella > Patella ulyssiponensis. The sequence goes on from OY783225.1 coordinate 92,331,340, forward strand.
CTCTTTTGTTCCATACTTCCAGCCGGCGCATACTCATAACCTTCATAAAAATCAGTCCTCAAAGGACATGAGCAAGGTTGGAAATGCGTGTCGAACTGCATCTGTGGGTCATTTTCAAATGTCTAGCAAACTTTATTAGAGAATAGTTTCAACTGAATGCCAGACGTGGGATATAAAATCGTTGCTCTATATGTGTTTATATTAAACAACAATACAACACTAGTTCATACAAGACGAATTTCGTCCAGTAACAAGGTTCCTGAATTCGGTCAGGGTCATCTTTTCGGATTGTTCAACTAAAGGTCAGACATAGCAGACATACATTGATACCTTTATATTTTGGATTAAATACCAAACACGTAAATATTTGGAATATTTGATCATAATATTCTTTGAAATGTTTAGTCTTGAGATGCCCATAGAGATGGAATCTGTGTTGCTGCTTTCAGACTTTCAAATACCGGTTTATTTTGTCAATGGTGGTAGTGTTTAATATTATAAAACTGAACTTAGAATATGTGTGAACATCTGCATTGATACAGTTAAAAGATGGAATGGTTTCTCACCCACGTATAAATGATATTAGAAACCCAATTTTCCACCATTCTGTTTAGTCTTAAGATTTACCAAGATTCTTGTTTGCTGTTATTCACGTAAAAATGTGAACAAAGTATCGGGCCTCTGATATATTAGAATCTATTGTCTAATCTATTCAAATAAGTTTGTACAGTATCATAAAAATTCCAATGGAATGCACTTTAAAGCGGCAATTTCATATTTTTAAGTTATGTTTTTAAAATATATTAAAATAAAGCCTTAAAATAGATGGTATCTATAAACAGTCCTACCTTGTTAAATAATAATCCTATAATTCACTATTGCCAGTTGAGAAATTGGCAAAAATATCACTTTCAACATTAAATTCAAACGTTTAAAGATAGCTATTGCATGGGGGGAATGGGAAAACAAGGAAGGTAATTGTGTTATTATTTCCGATGTGAACATGGGCGTCACACATGGGGGGGTCCGGGGGGGTCGGACCCCCCCAATTGTTTTCCTGGGGGGGTCTGAATATACTTGGACCCCCCCAAAATTTGGCAGAATAAAGTGCCCGAAATCTAATAAAACACTAATTTTAGGACTGCAATAGCAGTAAAACGCGTTTGCGGCCATCAAATATTCCAAAATTTTCTTGGGGGGTCCATACAAGGTCAGCTCCGCTTCTTCGCCCCGCGAAGAAAACAAACTGGCCGCAGCCTGTAAACCTGCTTCGGGCATTTCTAGTTTTGCTTCCCTAACTTTCTAATAAAACACTAATTTCACTTTTCTTTTAATTGAATACCACGAATTTATACTGAGTTGACTTGATTAAAACATTTTGTCTGGGGCCACTATACTTTGTGCGACATTTTTCGGGCATCGATTATTACTTGTGAATGCAACTGCAACAGTGTGATTGCATGGTTGGAATCAGAGTGGGATTTCGGTTACAAAACCATTGGACACTTTTGGAGTTGCTCACAGGCTAGAATAGCAGAAAACGCATTTGCGGTGGTTAAATTTTCAAAATTTTCTCCGGGAGGGTGAGGCTCCCATAGCCCGCGACGATTGATTAGTTGTTTGGAATTCTGGGCAGCCAGGTAGGCTATATTGAACCAAATTGAAGTTGCTGTAATCACAGGTTACAGACTGGAATAGCAGGAAAACGCGTTTGTGGCAGCTAAATTCTCAAAATTTTCTCCCAACGGTCCCGTCTTCATGGGTGTAATCGATTGATTGGAATTCGAGTCAGCAAGCCACCTTAATTAGGTAATATTAGACCACTTTGAAATTGCTTTGTTCATGGGCTGAAATAGCAGGAAAAGGTGTTTGCAGCCGTCAAATATTCCAAAATTTTCTTGGGTGGGGGTAAGCCACGCTTCTTCGTCTCTCGGGGAAGACCAGTGCCGCTGTCTGTAAACATGATAAACGTTGTATTGGTGTGATGTTTTAGTTTAACCCCGTAAAATATGCCGAACAATGTTTACAGAAGACTGAGACTTTAAACAAAATTTATGGGGGTACCCCCTCCCCCCACCGTTGCGGACCCCCCCAATATATATTTCACGGCTACGCCCCTGGATGTGAAAGATGTTTAAGTGTGGAAAATAATGCCTATGATTGTATAATAGTGAGTTGACAACCTATTGAGCAAAAGACATAGAAATAAATATGTTTTGACTTTCTTGGAAAATATGAAATTACCGCTATAATGTAAGGCTAAAGGTCATTTGTCTGATTTCGAATGAATGCACCTTAATACGACCCTACTTTGGCTAAGAAAGTTAATCCGGAATTTTCCGGAATGGTCCCCCCTAGCAAGGGCCTGGCAAGGTTAGCGTATAGTCAATCGGATTGGACGAACATTGGCATGCACGTAAAAGATCCATTGACAGTTGGAATGCGATGTAAGAGTATGCCATAGTGCCGCTGTCCGGGCCAACATTTTCCTCGAAGCGCACTGTATAGCGTATGCTTCTCTCCATAATCCAAGACTAGTAGGACGTTAAAGCCCATTTCAGTTCACGTTAGGGTAATTGTGTAACAATATGGCCGCCTATTAGACAAATGTTAAATATGTAGCCGGACTATTTCTGTTATTTATAATATTTGACATCAAGTCAAGTGTTTAATTAAAACAAAGAAAGGAATTTAAAAACAATCAATTAATTATAAACCTTCGTATATACAATATACTTTTATTTAAATAATTCACTATATATTTTTTTCCAACAGGGCGTGATCAGTGCGAAATACAGAATATGCGAAACAGATAAAGGATAAACTTAAAGTATCATTGCGCAATTTGCATTTGGCTAAATCCAAACTAAACTACAGTCATAGCGATTAGTTAACATTTAAATCCACCTTATATAAGAGCCAACTATGCCTATTACTGGTCTTTATTTAGGTCTGAAATGTTATCTCAATTCCTATTAATTAGACATTAATTAACTTACCAAGAATCAAGACCATAATCAACTCTCGATGTCATGGTTAGCCTGAGTTATCTACTGGATTTGAATACATTTTATGATGGATAAAATAACGCTAAAATTGATTATCGCGACTATATTTATTATCGTACCAGCGTTAGTAATGATGATCGAGGGTAGCCTAAAATTCAATCTCGGTTCAGAGTGTAGCATATTCTGTTTCTATGTTGATTATCTACTTTTTAAACTATTATAGCGAGAATTGTCATCGCTTTTTAACTATTATATCGAGAATTGTCAGCTCTTTTTAACTATATAGCGAGAATTGTCAACTCTTTTTAAATATATTTCGAGAATTGTCAACTTTTAACTATTATAGCGAGAATTGACAGTTCTTTTTATAATCTTACTTAATGCCGCATTAATTAAGATAACATAATCTCAAATATGCAACGGGGGATAATCTCCCGACATGAATCCAATGCAAAAGATGGCGCTGGCTTTGGTCATTATTTCGTTTATATCTCTGTAGAGGATGTTGAATGTGGACAAATGCTCCATTCATCATGTGACTACAGTAACTAAAATTAACGATATCTTTGTCTAAATTTGACCCAAGTCATTCTATATTTTATTTGCACTGGAAGCTCTCAGATATACGAGCAAGCGGGCCACCCACACGTTCAGATAAAACTGTATAAATCAGCACTAAATTGTTTAAATCAACATGAAACGTTAATAAAATCAACTTTATTAGTCTACAACACACTGACCTACCCATCACAGACAAAGAGCAGTCAAGACCGTTTTTTATAGGCCCACGTCGGTCCATCGCCCACAATTTCTACACACTACATTAACCATATGATCGTTTGGAAATTTATACACGTTGTTTGTATTGGTTAGACGAAAAAAGCATACTTAATTGCACAATTTATTGCCCTTGTTTCACTTTGTAGAATCGCGTGAACACTATAATGACAAAAGTGATAGTCCCATTTGTATTTATTTAATATACATTTATGTATTAGTAAAACGGAGAAGCCTATAGAATTTCAATACTTTCTGTTGACAACCTCAGGGGTTATTGCCCTTGTTTCAAATTGTAGAAACTTGTGAACGCTCTTATCGACAATAGTTATCAACTAATCTGTTCAAAATTGATATTTTGTGTCTTGTAGATATTCTCATCTCCTACAAAAAATAAATATGCGACAACCCTTGTATTTAAAGTGTAGATTTCATGCCGCGAGTTGTTCCACTAAAAATTGGAACAAAAAATAAATATGCGACAACCCTTGTATTTAAAGTGTAGATTTCATGCCGCGAGTTGTTCCACTAAAAATTGTTTTCTCTGTTCACAGTGATTAGATAAAGTCAATCAGTCGCGGATAGAAGCTATCTTTAATAAAATATTTTTCGCAGAAATGTTGGTGTCCAAGTTAGATATGACTTTATACTTCTTCCGATTCTTGGACTTTCCTTGGGCGTCTTAAACTAACTCGGTTTTCTAGGCACAACACGTGGTTCGCATTAAAAAGTAAAGAACTGCAAATTACCTTGTGTCTTAATTCACCAGCTGAGAAACTCCGGCCTCTTATCATGTCTATTTAAATTCCAATTAATCAAAATGTTAAAGTTTGTAGATTTGGCTAGCTCGGTAAATTTTTATCTTTTACCAGGTAGGAAGCATTGTATGGCATGAATTAATTGTTTTTAATAGCAGGTATTAAAGGCAGATATATTTCCTTCTCGATAACAGGGTGGTTGGCCGTTCAGATGGGGCGACAAATCGAGGTCCCCTGGTCCACTTAAAATAAATCTCTGGATTTGAAGAAGAGCATAGCGTTAAAAATCATATTGACAACACAAATTTTAAACCGGGCGTGTTTAATTTTGTGTGGTATTATGGGGCTAGACGCACAGAAATAGATACGGAGAACCTTTTCCATCTGCGAGGAACACCGAAATGAGTTGACCTCGGAACCTATTTCAGGACAGCAGGGCTTTTGATTTTGTTTTGATTAAGACCGTTCCAGGAAAGAAGGGTTGGATGGCCGATTTAGTAGGATCGCCTGTCTAATCTCTTCGGTTTTGTTCGGGTCCTCCGGTTTCCTTCCACTGCTAAAGACCCCTACGCGCAAGCGAATTATTGAAATAAAATTGAACCATATGTTAGTCCCGAAATGACCTAGTGTGTGTCGAGTGGACGTTAAACCCCATCTCCCTCTCTCCCCTTTAAAATTAAATGAAGTTCCATAAAGGTTTGAATCAGAGAGGCGGTGTCCACATTTTGATCACGTTGTTTTCGAAGTTTTGTTAGCTTATTCGTCGCTGCTAGTATACTATCGACGGAAGTTACCCCCCCCCCCTCTCTCTCTATAGCATGAATAATATATTTAATTTATTGCTGATCTGGTATGTGCTCTATCTTTCCTTTCCAAACAATCACTAAAGGCGACGAACGGAGCTATTGAAGACTTATTCCAGGGAGCAGCACCGACTTCATCTAGCAATATATTAGAGTTTATTCCTCGCTGTGAAATAACGTGTCTAACTTTGGGCAACATAATCTATATTTAACCGTTGTGTGATATATATTATTATTATTAAAAATAAATAACAACACATTGCCCGTCTGTTTAATATCAGTACAGGGTCACATGTCATGTCTCACATTCAACCAGTCCATCAAGGCCAAGGTCAATGCTTGGTGTGGACCAGACAATTTACTATAAATAGCTTAAATTGTTTAGTTCCGATGTCTAAAAATAAAAACCAGAAGTTTTAAAATGTTATTTATAAAGCCGATGGTTCTGTAGGTTTAAACGTATCTTATAATTAATTTGTCTGGGTATTTACTGTAATTTCAATGCGGTGGAAAATATCAGAGAAGCTGTTTATAGTCTTTTGTCCATTAAATACATGACACCGGAATCCTCCGTTGACTCGACATACTCTTGTCAGTGTTAATGTGGACGGAAAAACAAGAAAGACGTGTCGGGTCGTTGGTATGGGACGTACAATCCAAGTTAAATCGCGTTATTAATTAATCGAGTTATGCAAAAAGTGGTTTTCGTGTGACATAAAAGAATAAATAAAGTATTGAATATCAAAAAAACTTCTGTATAAAGGTGACAATATCTAAAGCATGACTGTCTTGAGTAAAATGTATTTAATATATAATATCTTGAAAAAACATATTCAACATATTGTGAAGGAAGCAGAAAACGACACAAAAACAAAAAAAAAACAAAAAAACTTTTCATTATTCATACCGAAGGCGACCGGCAACTTGACACCGTGATTCAAATAAACAGGAAAGAAATTAGAAACCGAAACCACACAATAACATACTAAAGCATATCAAATAACGCCACGGTGGAGAGGGACGTATTAATCGGAGGGGGTGTAGAATGGATCCTGTTCCTTTATAAACCTATCATTACTCTACATGTGCATAGGAACTGGACGATGGAGTCTCGCTAACAGCGGCCCCGCTTCGTAGGCTTTATCACGTGATAGAACTTGAGAAGCGAGGCCTCTAATGAGCGAGACTCGATCACCCAGTTCCTATGCACATATAGAGTAATGATAGGTTTATAAAGGGACTGGGTGATGTATGGTATGAATGGTATGAATGAATGACATGGGGTTTAAGGTCCACTCGACACAAACTAGGTAATTTCGGGACTAACGTATGGTTTAATTTTATTTCAATAATTCGCTTGCGCATAGGGCTCTTTAGCAGTGGGAGGAAACCGGAGGACCCGGAGAAAACCCACGAGAGCGGAAGGCGACCCTACTCCTTGTCACGTACAACCGGGGATTCAAAACCACGCCAGTTGACTCAATGACAGGTTTTATGATATAGCGGGCGCGCACGTGCTAACCATTCAGCCATCCACCCTGCTAGATGTAATGTCTTTCGAACCATACGCCAAATAAAAAAAAGTCAATATTACCTTTAGATTGATTGACAGTTTCATGTTGAATTGGTATTCAACAACACGATGCCTCCTTATTCGTTATTCAATTTGTTTAATTGGATTTCTTTTCTATACGCACACACTGAAATTTAGTCGTATATTATCGTCACATTCTTTCGCCGTCCACAATTGCCCCTAAAGGATAAAGCTTTTATGCAGAGTTAAATGCTTCAATTACCTACAACCCCAGTGGACTGATAGGACGACTTTATTGATTTGTTTTTCGTTGTATTTCTCTGATGAAATGTAAATATCGATTAATTTTTTGATTTTCTAAAAAGAAAAATATCTCATATTGAAATACATTTTACAAATCTGATATGACAAATCTATGATTTGTGAAACAAATATTGATTTTAAGATACAAATGTTAATTTGAGTGTACAAATGTCGAAATACGACAACAAATGAAGAAGTAAGAATTAAGGACTATGAATTAAGAACTAAGAACTAAGAACACTGAATAAGGAGCTATTTGGTCTTCCATATTAGAATTGTGCTAAATGTTCCAATAAGGGCAAGTGTAAATACCTTGTCTGATAGTGACGCCTGGTCTCTGATGTAGTTATAGAATGTAGATGACAACTTATACTACTTCACTTTTCAACCCTAGTCTAGTTCATAGAGAACAGAATTTGCAATAGGCCTACAATTAGTAAAATATTTAACCGAATTTAAGTTTTAAAAAAAAAGACACTTGTATCAATGATTTTCATCTGTAGTTTTTTGTGGTATATTTCAAACAGAGATTTGTCATATCAGATTTGTAAAATGTATTTTTGTTTAATTAAATTTTATTCTAACATAAAGATAAAATTTATTTTAGTTAAGCAAAAAAATAATCTACATTTACTTTTAATCAAAGACATACAACGAGAGACAAATCTCGAACAACAAATTTTTATATACAAGTCTCCAAATACAAATCTTGCAAAGCATTTTTCAAAAAAAAAAATTTTTGTATATGAGATAATTTCTACTTTGGCTTTGCACCCGTTGTTAGGTACTGCGTTAGACAAGTCACGTGACACAAACATGATTTCTTTTTATAATATTTTATAGCAGGGATATTCCTAGGCGAATACAATGTATCGAGAAATATTGGAAGCAGCATTATGAATATGTTTTTAGTCCAAATATATCAACAAATCAGCTAGTTTGTAGGCGAGAAGGTATCTTTAACTAGCAATACTGTAGAATGTTTACATAATTTACACCATCAACTATTGTTCTGAGATCAGTCATTCCCCATCCATACCACTTTATTGACTATTAATGTAAGATAAATAATCGTATTTTGTTTAAAATGTTGGGTCAGTTCCTATTGGATTACTAGCTATCAATAACGTAAATTTTGACCGACTCCTACACCTCTTATAGTCCAGGAGCTAATGACAAAATAATATGGTCATCAGTTACAAAAGGTTTGACCCCCCAAATTTGTAGCAGGAGTCCGTACGAGTAAAAATCAATTGGTCAGATCGGGCACTGCTGGGGCGTTTAGCCGCAGCAGCACCTTAAAGTAGCGCCCAGGGGGCCTAAAATTAGGTCATAAGTTACATGGCTGAAACTTTCTAGGGACAATGGTATCCATAGTCGGAGTAAATATTTCACAAATCTAACCAAAATTTCCGGGGCTTTCCCCAAGTCAGACCACGCCCAATATCGCCTCACGGGACCAATAATATGGTCATAAGTTACATGGCTGAAACTTACCAGAAACAAAGATCCACACTTGGTAATTATAATTTTCAAAAATCTAACCAAAAGTTTGGGGGCTTTCCCCAAGTCAGATCGCTCTAAAGTATGACCGACCACGCCCTAAAAATGGGGCTTTTTATATGGTCATAAGTTACATGGCTGAAACTTACCAGAAACAAAGATCTACACATGGTAAATACAATTTTCAAAAATCTAACCAAAAGTTCGGGGGCTTTCCCCAAGTCAGATCGCTCTAAAGTATGTCCGACCACGCCTTAAAAATGGGGCTTTTTATATGGTCATAAGTTACATGGCTGAAACTTACCAGAAACAAAGATCCATACTTGGTAAATACAATTTTCAAAAATCTAACCAAAAGTTTGGTGGCTTTCCCCTAGTCAGATCGCTCTAAAGTATGGCTGACCACGCCCTAAAAATTAGGCTTTTTATATGGTCATAAGTTACATGGCTGAAACTTACCAGAAACAAAGATTTACACTTGGTAAATACAATTTTCAAAAATCTAACCAAAAGTTTGGGGGCTTTCTCCAAGTCAGATCGATGTAAAGTATGACCGACCACACCCAAAAAATGGGACTTTTTATATGGTCATCAGTTACATGGCTGAAACTTACCAGAAACAAAAATCCATACTTGGAAAACATATTTTTCAAAAATCTAACCAAAGTTTTGGGGGCTTTTCCAAAGTCAGATCATCCAAAAGTCCACCTGACCTCGCCCTAACAATGGGACTTTTTATATGGTCATCAGTTACATGGCCGAAACTGATCAGAAATATTGCTCCATGCATAGAAAATATATTTTTCGAAAATCTAAGCATAAATGTTGGGACTTCCCCAAGTGAGATGGGCCTTAAAATTGCAGCCCCACCCACCCCCTCTATAAAAACTTATAATAATGTAATATCGATAATACATTGTTGAAGCACAAAAATAGAAGAAATGTTTATTAGTTATAGGCACAAGAATAGAATAATTTATTATAAGCTATGTGAAGTCCTAAAATGAAAAATGGTATTAAGTGCTATAGGAAGAGTAAGCATATCATAATCCATTCTCGACGCATGCCATGAATATATAGTTAGGACTGAACTGCTGTTAAATTTATGTCTTCTAACGTTTCGTATTCCACCACAACAGGCCATTAAACAACGATTCGGAATGTTATTTAACATCTTACAACAAAGTGGGAAGTATTTATATTGCATTAATAAGTTGCTTTGGTTTGAATTCGATAGTATTTGCTTTTTCTGATCTTCGTTAATGAATGACAATCTAATGGATTTAAAAAAAAATGTAAGTCAATGATGAATTATGAAATCTATTTATAGTTTTAATATATATAACTTAATAGTTAATCTCTCTCACTTTCATCATCACTACAAGAAATGTTTGATTCGTCATAGGAGTCCTCGCTTTCTTGGTCACTATCTTCATCTCTGCAAATACTCTCAACATCACCATCAAACCACTTTAATTCGTACATCCCATCATCATTTAAAACCCATCCACTATTCTCTAGGTGGAAATTAGGGGTATTATTCTTTGACGCATTTATCCAGACACTACAAATATAATTCGCTCTCTCGATTTTCAAAGTTAATACCTGTGAGCATGGCGGCAAAGAACTTGCTTCTATGCCTTTAATACCAGAAATACATCCATCTCTTTTTTTCGGTTTGTATTTCTTTAAAAATATTTCTAGGCAAAGATCGTCAACTGAGTACATTTTAGGCATCCTATAGATATTACAAACAAATCTTTCAATGTCTGTATTTACTCCATCAGGAATGGATTCATTTTTACCGAGAGAAAACAAGGCTTTCTGGACATCAACCGCTTTTCCTTATAATTTTAAAGGTCGGACTTTCCTTTTCCTACTAACTGATGCAGTATAATCACATCCAGTGAGTGTATGGTATGCTGGTATAGACTTGGATAAGGTTGTGCCAAGATTCTTGGGTAATTCATTCACATTTATATATCGAAGTGTGTTTTTGCTATAAAGTCCTACTTCCAGCCAAACATTAATCCCCGGAACAATAATGTGCAAATTACCCAATAGGATTATCAGCTGTTCGGATGACAACATTACTAAGAGCTAAAAGGGAATTGAGGTGGAATATCATTCTTAAATCAGCCTCCCCGTGTTAACTTTCAAGCGCAGTTTCTTCTCTTTTTAAAACTTTTCCATTGGAGGCACGGAAGCTTTCAAGTCACAAAGCCTTTGTAAAATGCATCTTGATACTCCACCAAAAGTACTTTGGAGAGTCTTCATTAAATGTAGAAAAAACAGGCCATCAACTATGATACAGTCTATTTCGGAAAGTGATTTTGAAACAATGTGGTTTTCAAGCGCTTTAATTGGTGTAACTTTGGGAGTCTTCGGTATTGAGCCATCTACATGGACTAATGGAAGTGGCATTGGGGTTAACGGGTACTTGAGGACTCCAGCCATATCAATCCTCCACTCAAGAGCTATACAGAGTATTCGACCAGATAAATCACGTTCCATTTGCAATTCTTTCATAATACCTGCATAAGTTTTCCCCTTTGTTTTTATACCTTCAGTAGAAAATGGACATACCTTCTGGCGTTGAATTCTTTCTTCAAAACGATGTGAGTTATCTGCAAATTCAGATATGAATTTTTCTCGTGCTCTTTGACCGATACCAGGAACAATTAATAGGAATCCCTTTATTGCTGTGGTGGCTGCTTTTGCTGATCCAATATTGAAAAGAAATTGATGATTTGTTTCATCTGAAGTAAATGGACTCATGAGCTGTTCACTCATTAGAATTACGGTTTTCTACATCACGTGCATTTCTTGAAAAGGGCTTCCGAGTTCTCTTCAGTGCAAAGCGTCCTTTCCGGAAATCACTGTCTAATTCAGGGTGGGTATCCTTAAGCTTCAACAAGTTGTCATGAAACCGAACTGACCATCGAGCATAGTTCAGCTGGTTGAATGTAAAAAAATAAAAGGTTAGTTTTGGCAAACAGTATATGTATAATTCATAATCTCCAGTTCGAATACTTCGAGAAAATTGATGATACAGGTGAATTATTTCGATATATATCATCCAGTAGCCTATTTAGCTGTAAGTCTAATGTTTCTTGAGTAAAATGTTTGTACTCTTGTCAAAATCTTCAGCATTTCCATTGAAATGGCGCACTCATTGAAATATTCAGCAGATCGCATGGCTTTGACTTCAGTTCCAAAATGACTCCTGTATGTCAATATCCTGACTGTAATAGAATGATCTAAAATGTAATATTTCCATTCATAAAGCAAACTTGTTGTAATGTTTTCCACTGATAAATCCATTAAGTGAACCAGAAGCCAGCACTCCACATTCTGTTAAAAGATATGGTCTTCTAGATTCAGCAATGAATTTCCCAACCGCTTGAAAAGGGCCAATTCAATGTGAAAAGCACCAATTTGAACAAATACAGAATCAAATGTGGGTGATTCTTCAGCTTGGATTTGTACTTGTAGTGCAACCTTTGCAATGGCTAAATCATATGTTACACAGTTGCATGTTTTTCCACATTCATCAGCAATTTTAACAGCCCTTCGAAGAAATGCAAATATATTTAGATGATATAGAAAAGGTGGGTATGGAGCTGCAATTTTAAAGCCCATCTGTCTTGGAGAAAGCCCCCACATTTGTTTCGATTTGCCATGTAAGTTTTGGCCATGTAACTGATGACCATATAAAAAGTCCCATTGTTAGGGCGTGGTCGGATGTACTTAAGGACGATCTGAGTTTGGGAAAGCCCCCAAAACTTTGGTTAGATTTTTGAAAATTGTATTTACCAAGTGGGAATTTTTGTTTCTGGTAAGTTTCAGACATGTAACTGATGACCATATAAAAGCCTAATTTTTTGGGCGTGGTCGGCCATACTTTAGAGCGATCTGACTTGGGGAAACCCCCCAAACTTTTGGTTAGATTTTTGAAAATTGTATTTAGCAAGTGTAGATCTTTGTTTCAGCCATGTAACTTATGACCATATAAAAAGCCCCATTTTTAGGGCGTGGTCGGCCATACTTTAGCGCGATCTGACTTGAGGAAAGCCCCCAAACTTTTGGTTAGATTTTTGAAAATTGTATTTACCAAGTGTAGATCTTTGTTTCTAGTAAGTTTCAGCCATGTAACTTATGACCATATAAAAAGCCCCATTTTTAGGGCGTGGTTGGCCATCCTTTAGAGCGATCTGACTTGGGGAAAGCCCCCAAACTTTTGGTTAGATTTTTGAAAATTATAATTACCAAGTGTGGATCTTTGTTTCTGGTAAGTTTCAGCCGTGTAACTTATGACCATATTATTGGTCCCGTGAGGCAATATTGGGCGTGGTCTGACTTGGGGAAAGCCCCGGAAATTTTGGTTAGATTTGTGAAATGTTTACTCCGACTATGGATACTATTGTCCCTAGAAAGTTTCAGCCATGTAACTTATGACCTAATTTTAGGCCCCCTGGGCGCTACTTTAAGGTGCTGCTGTGGCTAAACGCCCCAGCAGTGCCCGATCTGACCAATTGATTTTCACTCAGACGGACACCTGCTACAAATTTGGGGGGTCAAACCTTTTGTAACTGATGACCATATTATTTTGTCATTAGCTCCTGGACTATTAGATTTCCATACAAATTTTGAGATCGAATTGGGTCAGTATGGTCATATATATTATGCGCGTGGATTTAGGGTGGGGGGGACGTCCCGTTCTAGAGGCTATCTATATAACCACTGCCCTGTTAGAGCAATTCACTGATTTATAACTTTTTCTTGAAATTTATCTCAAATGAAAAATCGCAGTGAAAACTGTCATAAATAATAAAAACATGAAAAACCACGAAAAACCTTTCCACTGCGGTGTAAATATTTTCTCCGCGGTGTACATATTTTCTCCGCGATGGAAACCTTTTCGCTGAGGTATAAATATTTACACTGCGGTGGAAAAGTTTTCAATGATTTTATTAAACATCACAGTTTGCATTGTATGATACTGACAGGCCCCCGTACATAAGGCATATACATTGTTTACATGTAAGTACGGTACATGTAGGTCTAGGGCATGTTACTTCAGAGGATGTTGCCAACAAACATAATAATTATAGACCGATTCACCGAGATATTTGGGTTTACAAATCAAGGTTCATTTCAGAACATAATCGGACAAAATTTTGAAGCTTTTCACGGCATCGCTGTTAACTCCGTGGCCGCGATACCAGTATTTAGATAAGGGCAAAATTAGGTTTGGTCACTCGCTAATAAAATGGTCAATGTTTATCGCAGAACTCTGAAATGTTTTATATCTTTAAGATGTATTTCATATCGAGTTCTGCAAAAACAAAACCCAAAACAATATACATATAGAGTTAAAATATAAGTAACAAAAGAATAATGTGAATATGCTCTTTACATAAAAGCTGAAGCGTGACTCTCTGCAGTAAAATGTATATTAATATATTTGGGTCGTAATTTGAGCCGTGATTCAAATATACAGGGATTAGAAACAGAAACCACACATTACCAAACAAAAACTTCCCCAGATAATTTGGCGTAAAAGAGACCCTTCCGAATGCAACAGCCAGGAGATAAAATGCATGCTCGGAGAGGTCAGAAAATGAACATTATATTTTCAAATCTAAATTAGATTCAGCCGATGGAACATTTGAATTTGTACTCAACACAAAATGAGGGGGTGGAATATTTATTCCGCATTGTCCCTCCCCAACCCTAGTAGTTTCGGTATTCGGATGGGGCATAACATCCTAGAATAATCACACTATTTTAAAGTGTCGGCACATTGACATGTGGTCGTATATTGTCGTCACTCGCGCCTGTTCGTCGTCCACAGCTTTTTGTGGACCTTCTTCATCTGACCCTTCATCACTTTGAAAAATCTGGTGGGCGCTCTAGAGGCTAATTAATTTTACCTTGATAAGTTTTTTTATAATATCTTTTAAATATCCCCATTACCTACAAAGCAATAATTATGTAACCACGTATCTGATGTGGGCGTAAATGTCGTTGTCTGGCAATCTTCAAAACATGGCATCACTTCATTTATACAGAGCAATGGTTTCTAGCCGGGACGAAAACCAGATTGTTGATCAAGCCGCCATTAACGAATAACTAGCTGTTTGTTATTCATTTTTAAATTCTAGTTCGAGGGTGTTTCTCGGATAGTTTACGATGTAAGTAATACCTATACCTGGACAACAACCGAAAGATGGATAGCAACTATTCCCAAAAGCATAAAACAGCGAACAATGGTATATTTCGAATAAAAGCTTTTATTTTTGGAGAGAAGAAACCATATCATTTTGGTAGGGGTAAGACAAAAGGAGCTATTAGGGGCATTTTGAAGATTTTATCTTGAAAAGAAGCATGGTATTTTGTGAAAATTCAGAAAGATATATTTAATGTTGATTTAAAGGTGGAGTTGGTTCAACATTAAGAACCCCGATTACCACCCCCCGAACCGCCAGAGCCACCACCAGTACCACCAGAACCTCCACCAGAGCCACCGCCCCACCCACCGCCAGAGCCACCGCCCGAACCACCACCAGAGCCACCGCCCGAGCCAACACCAGAGCCTCCACCTGAAATCGAGAAAAGGTTAATTATAAGTCATAAAGCTGTTATTTCTGGTCATCTTATTTCTTAGCAGAGACTCTTTCTAAATAATTATGGCGGGTGTAGCGCCAGGCAGGGTAAGCTTACTAATTCGGACACATGATACCACTGTTTGTCGTGTATTTTGTACTCAAGTCAACAGTCCATATGCTGATAACACTATTTTGCCTTTAATCATTTTTCTTAGGACTTCGAATTTTGGCTAATGGCGTGGAGTGTCCGTAGTTGGTTTTATTTTATTTATATTAACAACGTTCAGTCGTCCATGTTGTAATTCCCGTTTTTTTTTTAAAATTTCCATTGTATAAAAAGATTGTATATAAAACAAGTATCTATTGTGTTTTGGCTAAATATAAATGTGACGTGCCTTCACCTGTTCCTGTCATTACCAGGTTGTATAAAGTAACACCAAATGCAAAAAAATGAAAGTCCGTTGTTACATGGATCTGAAAGTGACTTGTTATATATAATGCTTTACTTTATAAGTAAATAAGTAACAAACATTTAAATCCAGGATATACAGACAGAAGTAATTTAACAGTCCCCTTGATTTCTTTCAAAAACTGGCGTACAAAATGAAATCGCGCATTATTGATACAAATTTATATCGAAATACGAAAAAGAAGGTGGCCAGTTATAACGGAGACAGCGTGACTTGACATTGGAGTGAAACAATAATGACACGTTGAAACCTACGTAATTTTAGATACTAAGCGTTCGGATTTACCTGGTATTGAAATGTCAGAAGAGGTTTCCTTCGCAATTTCAGGCACGCTTACACCAAAGCCTTTATTGTTTTCCACAGCTTGAAAACTATTCCCATTACTGCTCCCTGACGTATTATTCCACATCGTGATCTTAAGAGTAAAAAAAGGATTAAACAGTATATATTATTATTAGCCGTCCTTTTATCGCCCTATATACTTAACATACTTAACGTAGGAAGGAAAGCACATTTGAGTTAATGATTTAAACGCAAAGATTAAACCAGACGCATCTGGCGATTAGTGAATGGAGGAAAGTCGGAAAAATCAAGCCAGGAATATTCCGGTTGGGCGCATTTTGTCTTCTGTATTACAATATAAAAGGCCATTTCCCCGGAAATTGTTAGTTGATATTAGAGAGCTCGAAACAAACTAGGTCATTTTGGGACTAAATTATGGTTCAATTTAATTTCTATAAATTACCAGCGCGTAGGGGATCTTTAGCAGTGGGGGAAAATCGGAGGACCCGGAGATCCCCCCCCCACCAGGTTCTTGCCACGTACTAGCAGGGATTCGAAATCAAGTCGTTTAACTCAATGACAGACCTTCTAACCAGATGCACACACGTTAACCATTCCACGTGCAAACTCCCCACAAAAACTAGGTCAGTTCGGGATTAGGATATTTTGGTTATTTGTTCCTGTTCGATGAATTTCGAGAAATGTTTTTGAAGAAATGTTTTTGGAAAAATGTTTTTGAAAAAATGTTTTTCGAGAAATGTTTAATAAGAAATGTTTTGCAAGATTTGTATTTTGAAATTTGTTGTTCGAGATATGTTTTTCGTTGTATTTCACTGATGAAATGTATTTTGATTTTCTAAAAAAAAATTATCTCATATTAAAATACATTTTACAAATCTGATATGACAAATGTCTGATTTGTGAAACAAATATTGATTTTAAGATACAGATGTTAATTTTAGTGTACAAATGTGGAAATACGACAACAAATGAAGAAGTAAGATTAAGGACTATGAATTAAGAACACTGAATAAAGAGCTGTTTGGTCTTCCATATTAGAATTGTGCTAAATGTTCCAATAAGGGCAAGTGTAAATACCTTGTCTGATAGTGACGCCTGGTCTCTGATGTACACTGAAAATAAACTTGTGTTGGATCTCAACACAAGTACTTGTGTCAAAACTAATCTACACAAGTTTGTATTGCTTTGCATTGCATTAACACAAACTTGTGTAGATTTATAAAATCTTGTGTGTTTTCATATAATTAACACAAGTAATGTGTTGTTTTAATCTATTTTTAATTACAGGTATGTCGTGAAATATAAAATTGCATAATAAGCACTAGGTATTGCTTACATTCATTAAATGTTCGACTGAAAAGGTACTGTTTTATAAACGAAAACTAAAATATAGAGGTCGAATTATGTCAACTTATATTATTTCTTTGTTTTCGTTTTTTAAATGTTTTAAAGGTTATTAAGACAATATCCACTATTTAGTTCGATATTTGTTGCACAGACAATGGCTTGACAGAATTAATTGGATGTTAATTGGTGTTAAGATGTCTGTAGTCAACATGTCTGCAAGTTGCGGATTTTTATTGGCCCTATAAACTGGTAGATCAAAGGAATATTGAATGTAAATGTGATTTTAGTACATTGGTGTTCTGCGTGGGAGAAATTAGTTAAAGTCTCATTTAATTTAATTGGTTGTTAAAATTGAAATTAAATATTATTGGTTAACTAAAAAATAACCAATGAAATTTATTCTTTCATGCACCAATTAAAAAATCATTACCAAATATACTTTGTTAAATCTTTCTGTGCGATATCACCTCGGTGGAAGCGGACGTTAAATAAGGCTATTTCACATACTCTTTCTGTGGAAGCAGACGTCGAACAGTCAGACGGCTCCACTATTGGATTACAATATAATACCGACGATCAGTTTAGCTGCACTGAATCCTATCGGCCATTTTCTACCGATGTTTGCCGACTTCTACAGCCATGGGAGACCGCCACCGGAAGTAACGCATGTATTTCTAAAATGGCGGACAAAGCAAGGTGGAGAAAAGGTAGGTTAATTCCGTAATCTTATGTACTTTATCCATCTAGTTT
Source organism: Patella ulyssiponensis (assembly GCA_963678685.1). NCBI lineage: Eukaryota > Metazoa > Mollusca > Gastropoda > Patellidae > Patella > Patella ulyssiponensis. The sequence goes on from OY783225.1 coordinate 92,349,507, forward strand.
TTCTGAAATTTTACACGATTATCACTAGAAGTCCAAATATATAAAACGGCAATTTCATTGTCAGGGATTTTTATGCCGGTGAAATATTGCCCATGATCGTATAATAGTGAGTTGACAACCTTTTGAGCAAAAGGCATAGAAATAATTATTTTTTTCTACGCCGCCATTTTGATTTGGGAAATTTTGCCAAAATAGAAATTCACTCGTGCATACACTAGATACTATTTTTTTTATAGATTAATTTTTTTTCAGTCAATGACGTAATACATGTGCAAAGAACGACTGATAACATTTTTATATTATTATTATTTTTAACAATGAATGCCCTTCGCCTATAATTATCCCACAATTAATAAACTGTATCTTCTGACTAAGGTTGTTATTGATTGAATAAAAGTTAGAAAAAAGATAAAAGTATGACATTACAAATATGATATTCTGCATATAATAATAAAGGAAGTATAAACTTAAAAATCTTACTACAAATATATAGGATTCTCTAAAAACAAGTACATGTAAAACTTGAAATTTCCGAAGGTACGAAACAGCTCACGTGAGGTACGAATGAACTAAGTACGAAACAGCCAGGTTACGAAACAGCTGACATCCCACAATACTTAGTAAAAAGTCAGACCACCACAACACTGGTTGCTGTGATACAAAAACATGTTTGTTCGTTACCAAATAACATATATTCCCGTATTTGAAATTGTAACGCATATTACAAAACACCCTGTACAAGACACCAATATAATCGACTTTTAAAAAGGTTTTCTGTAGAATAATAGAATAATAATAAGACTTTTAGAAAAATAACAACTATTCATTTTAACTTTCAATAGAATAAATTCATATTGCTATCTATTGATATCTATAGAGTAACTCCATGATACCAAACAGTAGAGGTAACTTGTCAGATTAAAAATAAATTTAATGGCTTATTTTAAATACACAATACATTAACCCGCATTTTCTATATTACCTTTTATACAAATAGGTCAGTTCTTATGAATATAATAAAATGTAAAGAAATTGTTTGTTTAGCTATTTCTATGAAAGTCACCGTTACGTTGTGCGAACATGTTTTCTTATAGATACATGATAACCAGTTGATGTTAAATAGTAATATATTATATTTAATCATCTGATAAACAGTTAATGTTAAATAATATTTTACTATATATATTTAATCGTTTGATAAACAGTTAATGTTAAATAATATTTTACTATATATATTTAATCGTTTGATAAACAGTTGATGTTAAATAATGTTTTACTATATTCAATTATCTGATAAACAGTAGATGTTAACATTTTTTGTATACGCCAACATTTTCATGTGGACGTATATTGTCGCCGCCCCTGTTCGTCCGGACGTCCGTCCGTCCGTCCACAATTGTTTGTGAACAGTCTACAGGTCACAATTTTTATCCGATTTCAATGAAACTTAACATTTGGATGAAACTTGAAATGTATGTTTATAACCCAAAGATCTTGGTTCCTTTCGATATTTGCGCCAATCGGATCGTAACTACCTGAATTATGGCCCCTGAATGTCCGAAAAATCGCCCTTTTTAGCTTGTGGTCCCTCTAGAGGTTAAAATTGTTATCCAATTTAAAAAAACGTTTGATTATATCACCGTTCAATGGTTATGAAGGTTGAGTTCGAATTTCGGGAAAATCGGACCAAAATTGACGGACAAAATGGCCGCCGTTTGTACGCGTATAGTGTGAAAATATGTTATATCAAGGTTGTGGACCTTATAGAGGTCACAATTTTGAACCGATTTTGATGAAACTTGACATGTATGTTTATAACCCAACGGTCTTGGTTCCGTTCGATATTGGCGCCCATCGGATCGTAACTGCCTGAATTATGGCCCCCGATTGTCCGAAAAATCGCCCTTTTTAGCTCGTGGTCCCTCTTGAGGTCAAAATTGTTACCCGATTTAAAAAAAAAACGTTTGATTGTATCACCGTTTCATGGTTATGAAGGTTGAGTTCCAATTTCGTGAAAATCGGACCAAAATTGACGGACAAAATGGCCGTCGTTTGTACGCGAATAGTGTGAAAATATGTTATATCAAGGTTGTGGACCTTATAGAGGTCACAATTTTGAACCGATTTTGATTAAACTTGACATGCATGTTTATAACCCAAAGATCTTGGTTCCTTTCGATATTTGCGCCTATCGGAACGTAATTTCCTGAATTATGGCCCCTGATTGTCCGAAAAATCACCTTTTTTAGCTTGTGGTCCCTCTGGAGGTCACAATTATTATCCGATTTAAAAAAACGTTCGATTATATCACCGTTACACCCTAAGGAAGGTTGAGTTCGAATTTCGGGAAAATCGGACCAAAATTGCCATACAAAATGGCCGCCGTTTGTACGCGAATACTGTTAAAAAATGGTATATCAAGGTTGTGGACCCTGTAGAGGTCACAATTTTAATTCGATTTTGATGAAACTTGAAATTCATGGTTATAACCAAAGATCTTGGTTCCTTTCGATATTTGCGCATATCGGATAGTAACTTCTTGAATTATGGCCCCTGATTGTCCGAAAAATCGCCTATGGTCCCGCTGGAGGTCACAATTATTATCCGATTTAAAAAACCGTTTGACTCTATCACCGTTACACTCTATGGAAGGTTGGGTTCAAATTTCGAGAAAATCGGACCATAATTGCCAGACAAAATGGCCGCCGTTTGTACGCGAATAGTGTAAAAATATGGTATATCAAAGTTGTGGACCCTGTAGAGGCCACAATTTTAATTCGATATGATGAAACCCGAAATGCATGTTTATAACCTAACAATCTTTATTCTTTTTGATATTTGCGCATATCAAATTGTAACTTAATGAATTATGGCCTTTGATTATAGGAAAAATCACTTTCGGTATTGCTTGTTCTCTATCTATCTCTCGAACAATTATTATCTGATTTAAAAAAAAAACTCTGATTATATTACTGTTGCACCCTAAGGAAGGTTGAGTTCGAATTTCGTGAAAATCGTACCGAAATTGCCGGGCGAAATGGTCGCCGTTTGTACGCGAATAGTGTAAAAATATGGTATATCATGGTTGTGGACTCCCTATAGGTCCCAATTCTTATCCGATTTTGACGAAAAGTCACATTTCTAGGTTGTTTACCGTCACACCATAATCATTGTCGGCTTCGAATTTCATGAATATCAGACTGGAACTGACCAACAAAATGGCTGCTCCCAATACAGTATGAAATACAGGACTTAATGATGTAGGAAAAATCACTTTCGATATTGCTTGTTCTCTATCCGTCTCTCGAAAATGTGGGCGTATCCTGCCTGGCAGTGCCAGCCTATTTTTCATCTCGTCTCATTTGTGACAAAGCTAACTAAAACATTTAACATACAATATAATTAAATTAAAGCTTTCACCTTATAACTGTTGAGCCAATTTAAGTCGACTAATATATGGTATATTTTTTTTCTCAGTTAACTACATCAGAAAAATCAAGACAGTTTGAAATGGCTATTCATATTGTGGAACCGTTTTCTCACAAAGCTTGATCGGTCAGACAAAATGTAAGTAACATACATATTTGTATTTGTAATCAAGGAACTAGTTCTATACTCTTGCTTGGTAATCTGATTATTCTTCTGGGGGCAATGCCTAGGGCTCTGCTATTTCAACTACTTGGCATGCTTGATTTTTAACAATCACATCCATAGATTATCTTCAAGTTGTGATATGTGTATCTTTACTGTAAATAGCAGTATAAAAATGGTGGATAATATCTTACGTTTCAAAAAGATTTTAAAAGGTAATATCCAATTTGTTGCCAATGGAAATATAATATGAATGGGCCAAAATAATTAGACATTGCCAAGTAAATAGGCGCTGTCCTGATGTAGTAGAGAATTTGGATTTGGAAACTCAATACATGTTTGAAGCGTGTGAATAGTGGACCTATTACGAGGTTTCAGTCCCAAATCTCCCTACTTTTTTTCTGACATCTCAGATCTAACCCATTTGATTTGAGCATAATAATCTGCCCGGGTATGTAACTTGACAAGACATAATAAGTGTTGCGCAAAGTTAAAACAAAATAGAGACCCAGTCTCGATGTGGCAAAATAATTTGTTTATTTAAACATTATGAACCATAAACAAGTATTCTTATTGCCTATTTTTTTATTTTTTAGGCTGAAAGAGTATTTGATGTATGATAACAACGAGAGAACCAAAGCATCAATCTATTTCAAAATTCTGGAAAAGAATGCATTTGACCCAATTTTTAAATATTTATTTTTGTTTTTAATGTTAAATGTTCTCCCAAACACAATTAGATTTTAATTCTCTTTAGAAATTTATGTATCGTGTAGAAAGTAAAGTGACATATAACTAACTCACTTAGAATATGGTTGGAAATCATAAAGTATTTAACAGGCATTATCTAGAAACAAAATGTAAATCAAATATACCCAGAATTACAAAAAGCCTTGACCTGCATTAAGGTGACTTTCCCTTTCTACCTTTCTGTGTTATTAGGGTGATTCTGTCCTACAACTAACCTACTCTTATATCAAATGTCAAAGGTACCCGGGGAGGGGGCACAAATGGTTAACACACACATTGGATCAGAAGGTCTTGTCATTGAGTCAAATAATTCAATTGTCTAGGGTCCTTCAAAGTGAACGCAATAGGGGGTCGATTCCGGGCTTGTACCCAATTATACTTTGCTTTGTCGTTCACTACTGACATCTAGTTGAAATTTCTCGGCCAACGTTTATGCTCACTGAACCATTATGCCCCCCTTGCTTATGTACATATTATTTAATACATGTATCTGCAACTTTCTTTAAAATTATGTAATTTATGTAAAAAAAACTCATATTAGTGCATAATTAATCTCATTAGTGATATGGTCTGGATGTTATTAAATTTAGATATTTTTGAATTATATATTTTTGAGGTTTAGGGCAGAAATACTGTGTACATATCTTTATATTCTCATTGTTATACGCCCCGTCCGTCCGTCTGTCCGGCGTCCACAATTGCTTGTGGACGCTCTAGAGGCTAAAATTAATATCCGATTGACTTTAAATTTATACACAGTGTTTAAGGTCATGAGACGAAGAAGCCTATTGTTTTTCAGAGTTATGGCCCTTGATCACTTCAAAAAAATCTTGTGGACGCTCTAGCGGCCAAAGTTAATATCCGATTGACTTTAAATTCATACATAGTGTTTAAGGTCATAAGACGAAGAATCCTATTGATTTTCAGCGATTTCCGATAATTAGTGCCAGAGTTATGGCCCTTGATCACTTCAAAAAATCTTGTGGATGCTCTAGAGGCCAAGGTTGATATCCGATTGACTTCAAATTGATACACAGTGTTTAAGGTCATGAGACGAAGAAGCCTAGTGATTTTCAGCGATTCCTGATAATTAGTGCCAGAGTTGTGGCCCTTGATCTCTTCAAAAAATCTTGTGGATGCTAGAGGCCGATTGACTTTAAATTTACACACAGTGTTTAAGGTCATGAGACGAAGAAGCCTACTGATTTTCAGCGATTTCAAATAATTACTTCCAGAGTTATCTCCCTTGATCACTTCAAAAAACCTTGTGACGCTATAGATGCCAAACTTATCATCCGATTGACTTCAGATTGATGCACAGAGTTTAAGGTGTTGAAACGAACAAGTATTTTGATTTTCAATGAATTTTGATAACTGAACAGCTAAATCCATGATGTTAAATGTTTCCTATACTAATTGTTAGCGTGGGGCAAAACTTTATAAAAAGCAAACAAATTCTAATGATTTTCAGATAATTACATAATGAGTTGTTAGTCTTAATCAGATTTTAGTGTATTACAAATGTTTCATTACCAAAAAAATTAAAAATATGCGACAACCCTTGTTGACTGCCCGGACGATTTAGCTGCTATTGGGCGTATGTTTCATTGCCTGGCAACCTATCTTTTGTTTTAGTGTAAAAAAATTGTATATTTTGTGATCGGGAAAGGTGGGGGGGGGGCTTCATTATATAACACAATTTTGTTAGTATAATAATTATTTTTCTGTTTTTCTATTAACATTCAAATGTATATTTACTTTTTTCTCATCATGTTTGAATAATTAACAATTAACCAAAAAATATTATTGTTACCTCATTACTCAAACATTACAGGTTAGGTTAAACAGAGTAAAAGGGGGAGGGGGTACTGCATGCGAAAGGTTGCTATAATGGATACAAATTGGGTGGTTATACAATACAAATTCAAAAATTTCAACACAAGTTTCAAAAATTTCAACACAAGTTTCAAATATTTTAACTCAAGTTTCAAAAATTTCAACACAAGTTTCAAATATTTCAACACAAGTTTCAAATATTTCAACACAAGTTTCAGAAATTTCAACACAAGTTTCAAAAATTCTAACACAAATATTGTGTAGCTTTTCACACAAGTTTCACACAAGTTTGTTTTGTTTGATAAATTTTAACACAAGTCTTGTGTTGTTTCAACATTTAACACAAGTTTGTGTTGTCTAAACACAAGTTTTTTTCAGTGTAGATGACAACTTATACTACTCCACTTTTCAACCCTAGTCTAGTTCATAGAGAACAGAATTTGCAATAGGCCTAAAATTAGTAAAATGTTTAACCGAATTTAAGTTTTAAAAAAAGACACTTGTATCAATAATTTTCATCTGTAGTTTTTTGTGGTATATTTCAATAGAAAAAAAAACCATCAGAAAATCAATGTTTCCTCTATGAACGGCTTTTCAGCTCGGATTGTTATTTCAAATCTTCAAGCTATGTATGAAGTTTGATTTAATATGCTAATTATTAGACAATTTAAATCAAAATATTTTTTTTCCAAGGGTTTTCTACTGAATAAAACACGCACCTACCTTAATACAGATTCCGCAGTGGTCTGGTGTTATTGTTTGTCTGGGTTGTGATCATTTGTGAGACGCACCTTGTTTAACCAGTCTTTCTACATTCTCAAATCGTAACTAAAGATATTTTGTGCATAATGTCCTTGCACAATAGAACTTTGCATTCAGTGGACCAGAACTTTTTAAATATCTGTAATTTCCGTAGAATGTCTTCTTAACGTATAGTCGTGGTTTTCATAAATGTTTATTTGTTTGACTCAATGACAGACATTCATAGGCGTGGTTTTCATAAATGTTTATTTGTTTGACTCAATGACAGACATTGTGAACAAACGCGCACGCGTTAACCATTCGATTCCCAACTCCCCGCATAAACTAGGTCAGTTCGGTACTAGGATATTTTGGGGTTATTTTTCAATTGCTTGCTTGTTTTTGTCTTTCACGTTAAGAGGAAACCGGTTGATCGGGAGAAAACCTTTGCGGTTGGACAGGCGACTCCAGTCCATTCTACTTAACCCAATCACAGACCTTATGTTCTTCGGCCACCCAACCCACTCACAGAAAACAGAATTCGCTGTAATATTAGACAGTAAAACATTGTACTGGTGTTTTTAAAACAGGCTACTTTGTATGGAAGACCAAGCAGCTTTTTATTCAGTTTAAATTCTCATTTCTTAATCCATAGTTCCTAATTCGTATTTCGTCATTTGTTGAGATATTCGGCATCTGTATCTTAAAGTCAATATTTGTTTTACAAACAGACATTTGTCATATCAGATTTGTAAAATGTATTTTTGTTTAATTAAATTTTATTCTAACATAAAGATAAAATTCATTTTAGTTAAGCAAAAAAATAATCTACATTTAGTTTTAATCAAAGACATGCAACGAGAGACAAATCTCGAACAACAAATTTCTATATACAACTCTCCAAATACAAATCTTGCAAAGCATTTCTCAAAAAAAACATTTTTTGTATATGAGATAATTTCTACTTTGGCTTTGCACCCGTTGTTAGGTACTGCGTTAGACAAGTCACGTGACACAAACATGATTTCTTTTTATAATATTTTATAGCAGGGATATTCCTAGGCGAATACAATGTATCGAGAAATATTGGAAGCAGCATTATGAATATGTTTTTAGTCCAAATATATCAACAAATCAGCTAGTTTGTAGGCGAGTAGGTACCTTTAACTAGCAATACTGTAGAATGTGATATGATTACATAATTTACACTATCAACTATTGTTCTGAGATCAGTCATTCCCCACCCGTACCACTTTATTGACTATTACTGTAAGATCAATAATCGTATTTTGTTTAAAATGTTGGGTCAGTTCCTATTGGATTACTAGCAATCAATAACGTAAATTGAATTTTGACCGATCCCTACATTAAGCTTACATGAGCTAAATAAGCCTCTTAGATTTCCATACAAATTTTGAAATTGAATTGGGTCAGTATGGTCATATTGATAGACTGCCTACTGAGACTTTATCATAATATATATTGTCATATTTCGCAGTCCCATACATGGTAATACTGTTAAATAGTTTGATGTTTAATAAAAGGTATACATTTTAAAGTACAATTAATCAATTGTTATATTTAAATCATTTATAGTTTGATGTGAAATAAATGTATGAATATAAGGAAAACGTAAAATGATATTTAATGAATTCTTCTTGTAAACTGATGATTTATTAATGGTGTACGATACATAAGTACGGTGGCCTGTTAGTGCAATTCACTCATTTATAACTTTTTCTTGAAATTTATCTCAAATGAAAAATCGCAGTGAAAACTGTCATAAATAATAAAAACATGAAAAACTTTTCCACTGCGGTGTAAATATTTTCTCTGCGGTGTACATATTTTCTTCGCGATGGAAACCTTTTCGCTGCGGTATAAATATTTACACTGCGGTGGAAAGGTTTTCCATGATTTTATTATGCATCACAGTTTTCATTGTATGATATTAACAGGCACCCGTACATAAGGCATATATATTGTTTACATGTAAGTACGTTACATGTAGGTCTAGGGCATGTTACTTCAGAGGATGTTGCCAACAAACATAATAATCATAGACCGATTCACCGAGATATTTGGGTTTACAAATCAAGGTTCATTTCAGAACATAATCAGTAAAAATTTTGAAGCTTTTCATGGCGTCGCTGTAAACTCCGTGGCCGCGATACCAGTATTTAGATAAGGGCAAAATTAGGTTTGGTCACTCGCTCATAAAATGGTCAATGTTTATCGCAGAACTCTGAAATGTTTTATATCTTTAGGATGTATTTCATATCGAGTTCTGCAAAAACAAAACCCAAATCAATATACATGTAGAGTTAAAATATAAGTAACAAAAGAATAATGTGAATATGCTCTTTACATAAAAGCTGAAGCATGACTCTCTGCAGTAAAATGTATATTAATATATTTGGGTCGTAATTTGAGCCGCGATTCAAATATACAGGGATTAGAAACAGAAACCACACATTACCAAACAAACACTTCCCCAGATAATTTGGCGTAAAAGAGACCCTACCGAATGCAACAGCCAGGAGATAAAATGCATGCTCGGAGAGCTCAGAAAATGAACATTATATTTTCAAATCTAAATTAGATTCAGCCGATGGAACATTTGAATTTGTACTCAACACAAAATGAGGGGGTGGACATATTTATCCCGCATTGTCCCTTCCCAACCCTAGTAGTTTCGGTATTCGGATGGGGCATAAGATCCTAGAATAATCACACGATTTTAAAGTGGCGGCACATTGACATGTGGTCGCATATTGTCGTCACTCGCGCCTGTTCGTCGTCCACAGCTGTTTGTGGACCCTCTTGGGGATAAATCGTTCATCTGACCCTTCATCACTTTGAAAGATGGATAGCAACTATTCCCCAAACGCATAAAACAGCGAACAATGGTATATTTCAAATAAAAGCTTTTATTTTTGGAGAGAAGAAACCATATTATCATTTAGTAGGGGGAAGACAAAAGGAGCTATTAGGGGCAGCTTGAAGATTTTATCTTAAAAAGAAGCATGGTATTTTGTGAAAATTCAGAAAGATATATTTAATGTTGATTTAAAGGTGGATTTGGTTCAACATTAAGAACCCCTATTACCACCCCCCGAACCACCAGAGCCACCACCAGAGCCTCCACCAGAGCCACCGCCCGACCCACCACCCGAGCCACCGCCCGAACCACCACCACCAGAGCCACCGCCCGAAGCACCACCAGAGCCTCCACCTGAAATCGAGAAAAGGTTAATTATAAGTCATAAAGCTGGTATTTCTGGTCATCATATTTCTTAGCAGAGACTCTTTCTAAATAATTATGGCGGGTGTAGCGCCAGGCAGGGTAAGCTTACTAATTCGGACACATGATACCACTGTTTGTCGTGTATTTTGTACTCAAGTCAACAGTCCATATGCTGATAACACTATTTTGCCTTTAATGATTTTTTTTAGGACTTCGAATTTTGGCTAATGGCGTGGAGTGTCCGTAGTTGGTTTTATTTTATTTATATTAACAACGTTCAGTCGTCCATGTTGTAATTCCCGTTTTTTTTTAAATTTCCATTGTATAAAAAGATTGTATATAAAACAAGTATCTATTGTGTTTTGGCTAAATATAAATGTGACGTGCCTTCACCTGTTCCTGTCATTACCAGGTTGTATAAAGTAACACCAAATGCAAAAAATGAAAGTCCGTTGTTACATGGATCTGATAGCTGTGACTTGTTTTATATAATGCTTTACTTTTTAAGTAAATAAGTAACAAACATTTAAATCCAGGATATACAGACAGAAGTAATTTAACAGTCTCCTTGATTTCTTTCAAAAACTGGCGTACAAAATGAGATCGCGCATTATTGATACAAATTTATATCGAAATACGAAAAAGAAGGTGGTCAGTTATAACGTAGACAGCGTGACTTGACAGTGGAATGAAACAATAATGACACGTTGAAACCTACGTTATTTTAGATACTAAGCGTTCTGATTTACCTGGTATTGAAATGCCAGAAGGGGTTTCCTTAGCAATTCCAGGCTCGCTTACACCTAAGCCTTTATTGTTTGCCACAGCTTGAAAACTATTCCACATCGTGATCTTAAGAGTAAAAAAAGGATTAAACAGTATATATAGAGAATCTCCTACGAGTGTTTTTTGATATCAAAAAATATCAACACAAGTTGATAATGTAAAAAAAACGAGGCTCTGCCGAGTTTTTTTTTACTTTATCAACGAGTGTTGATATTTTTTGATATCAAAAAACACGAGTTGGAGATTTTATTTATCACCCAATCTTTTCTTACATGCACAAATAAATAAATATGATTCTTTGGTAAAGATTTCACTTTTACTGAATCTTAATTACATTACAGCGTAGTGATACATCAGTTTTGTGACACCAGTTTAGCTATTGCAAAGTCCTATATTATATTGACCCAGTATTTCCTTCAAGGTCAATTAAATAAACGCAGTTTCTTTTTAACAAAAAATATTCACTTTTTATTAAAAATAAGTGGTTTCTTTAAAATAAAAGAAAGTAGTTCCCTTTTGATTGACCAATCAAATTCAAGTAAAGCGATATCTCCTAAGGAGATATGGCAGTAGATTATGTAATTTATCATACAAGCGATGTCTACTGTCAATTAAGATATTGGGTGATAAATTATTATTAGCCGTCCTTTTATCGTTGTTTTTGGCTTGCATAGAGTATAGAGGCTGGGGGGGGGGGTATAAAACCCACGATGTTAGGCAAGCGCCCTATATACTTAATATACTAAACGTAGGAAGGAAATCACGTTTGAGTTAATAATTTAAACGCAAAGATTAAACGAGACGCATCTGGTGATTAGTGAATGGAGGAAAGTCGGCAAAATCAAGCCAGGAATATTCCGGTTGGGCGCATTTTGTCTTCTGTATTACAATATAAGGCAAATTATACTTCTTCAGTTTTCACTCAGCACTATTTCTGCAGTCCATTCACGTTATCCAGACATGAGAAGATCAATGTCAACTTTTTAATACAACCACGAGTACCTACGGCCATATTTCAGTGTCACTGTAAAAGGTAACCAGCAATTGTCATTTCTCCAGAGAGAGAGAGAGAAATGGGGTTTAAAGTCCACTCAACACAAGCTATGTCATTTCAGGACTAACCTATGGTTTTATTTTATTTCAATAATTCGCTTGCGCGTAGTGGTCTTTAGCAGTGGGATGAAACCGGAGTACCCGGAGAAAACCCACGAGGATAGGCGACCCTACTATTTGCCACGTACAACCGAGGATTCGAAATCACACCAGTTGACTCAATGGCAGGCCGGATGATACTGCGCGCACGAACGCTAACCATTCGGCCATCCAACCCTCCTCGTTTCTCCAGAATCTGCCATTTCCCCGGAAATTGTTAGTTGATATTAGAGAGCTCGAAACAAACTAGGTCATTTTCGGACTAAATTATGGTTCAATTTAATTTCTATAAATTACCAGCGCGTAGGGGATCTTTAGCAGTGGGGGGAAATCGGAGGACCCGGAGATCCCCCCCCCACCAGGTTCTTGCCACGTACTAGCAGGGATTCGAAATCAAGTCGTTTAACTCAATGACAGACCTTTAAACCAGATGCACACACGTTAACCATTCGACAAGCAAACTCTCCACAAAAACTAGGTCAGTTCGGGATTAGGATATTTTGGTTATTTATTTTTTTTTTTGCAATAAATCGCTTGCGCGTTTTGTCTTTCGCTTGCGCGTTTTGTCTTTCGTTTTCCGAGGAAACCGGTAGGTCGGTAGAAAACTTTTGACATTGGGCACGTGACTCTACTCCTTGGCATGTAAAGTCTTTGAATTGAAGCTATGCTACTTAGGTCAATGACAGACCTTTTGATCTTCGATCACCCAACCCACTCGCAGAAAACAAAATGGGCAGTAGACAGTAAAATATTGAACTGAATTTAAAAAAAAAACAATTTCAAAAGAAGATACCTGCATCAATGCGTTTCAGCTTTAATTGTTTGTTGTTCATTTCAATAGAAAATCCCACAAAATGGAGGGACTTTTAGTTCGGATTGCTGTCTCAAATGTTCAGGCTTTGTTTTTGTTTCGCTTAGATATACCAATCATCCGACAATTTAATTGTACATTATCCGCTTTCCAAGGATTTTCTACAAAGCAAAACACGAACTTACCTTAATATCTTATTTTGTGTCCGGATTGTGTTAACGTAATATGTTCAACTTGTTTATATATATTCTAAAATCGTAACTAAGGAACTGCTATGCCCTATGATACCATGTAGGCGCCCAACAGCAATATTAGTATTCGTATTGAATGTATCGTTGATATCAAATATCGTTGTTATAGGTTCATATTGAAGTTAAAGTAAATATAATATTGACTTGAAGGCGATAATTTCATATTTTCTAAGAAAGTCAAAACATAATTATTTCCATGACTTTTGTTCACTATTATACGATCATAGGCATTATTTCAAACACTTATAAATCACTAACACCGGAAATAATAACATAATTACCCCCCTTGTTTTTCTTTTTCCCCTTTTGAATAGCTATCTTCAAACGTATGAATTTGAAGTTGAAAATGACATTTTTGCCAATTTCTCGACTGGCAATAGTGAATTATAGGATTAATAGAATTATTCTTTAACAAGGTAGGACTGTTTATAAATACCATCTATTTTAAGGCCTTATTTTAATATATTTTTAAAATTTAACTTAAAAATATGAAATGACCGCTTTAAATTTATGCAGTGTTTTAGGTGATAAGACAAAGAATCCTATTGATTTTACGCGATTTCTGATAATTACTGCCAGAGTTATTGTCCTTGCTCACTTTGAAATATGTCGCAGACGCTCTAGAAGCTAAATTGAATATCTAAGATCATGGGACGAACACATAATATATGTATTTTCAAGGATATCCGATGATTACTTCCAGAGAGATGGTGGGGGGGGGGGGTAAGTTCCCTTAAGACTAGATCATTTTCGGACTAACATTCGGTGTTAAGATAGTGAGGTTCAACTTTATTTCACTAATTTGCTAAGGGGAATCGAAACCACGCCACGTCACTCAGTGACAGACGTTATACCCGCACCCCCTTCCTGGTTGATAAAGTCCGTGCTACAATCCACGCTACCACTCTATTTATAATGCTGATAGTAATTTTCCTGGAGAAGTTGAACGACTGGATAATAAAGCCTGATTTACTGGATGATAATGTCTGATTTAGTGAGACCAGTAGAAAGACACGTGGTGTGTTCAAGGAGATAACAGTATGATATAATATATATTTACACGTGTATATAATAACTTACATATAATTTTATTAGTTCATCCCTTTATCTTCACATTTTCTTTCATTTTATTATGTAGTTTCTCAACGAGTTTTCTGATTAAATATTTTTCATAATAAAAACTGACAAGTTAAACATACATTATGCAGGAGCAAAATCTGCCTATTGCAGATCTTTCTTTAGGCCTGAAATGTTATAAAAACTATTAATTAGACATTAATTAACTTATCCAGACCATAATCAACTCTCGATGTAAAGGCTAGCCAGCGATATTTGTTGGATTATAGTTCGATTTGATGCAAATTTTTCTTCGTGATTTAACAATTAATTGGAAAATCGAGACTACTAGTTTTGTCTTACCGACTTTAGTTATGGTGATCGAGGCTAAGCTGATCTTTCATCCGCTTAGTGGATAAATCTGACTGAAAATTGCCCCTATATTATCTAGTTTATAACTATTATAGTGAGAGCTGTCAACTCGTTATCTAATCTCTCATAAAATATCTTTAACACAAGGTACAATTCTACGGATACACAATTACTGAGTTTAAAATACTAAGTGACGTTCGACGAGGATACTCTGTAATTTTGTATCCATAGAAATGTGCCGTGTGTTAATATGTTCAATTACTAAATGCCAATCAAAGAAGTTAAAGTGAATAGTTGTTGACAAAAATATCTTATTTTCAAAGCATCTCTATATTCTTTTCCCTTTTTATGGACACGACACTTTTTTCCGCAAATTACGGTTAAAAATAATTACTTAGGATATCAAAAGACCGTGCATCTGTCGTCATTAGTCTTGTCGATGCAGAACAGCAGGACGATAAACCCCATTTCAATCCTAGAAGATAAGAAGAAGAACAGGGCGCGAACAGCTCACGACTAAGGGCTAATGGCTACGTAACGTACATGTGCTTACAGCAAGTGGTACCTCAAAGAAACATGAAATAGTGTTGTGCTCAAAATTAGAATTTTGTATAACGAAGGGGGAGAGAGAGAGAAATGGGGTTTAACGTCCTCTCGACATAAACTAGGTCATTTCGGGACTAACATGTTTTTTTAATTTTATTGCAATAATTCGCTTGTCCGTAGGGGTCTTTAGCAGTGGGAGGAAACCTGAGTACCCGGAGAAAAACCCACGAAGTTGGACAGGCGACCCTACTCCTTGCCACGTACAACCGGGGATTCGAAACCACGCTAACCATTCGAGAAAAAGGTCTGAATATCCTGAAGTGCGTTAATATAAATAGTCTGGCCTCCGCGGGTTCCTCGAAGTAATAACTCATTCACTAAATCTAGTGAGAGAGAGAGAACTGGGGTTTGACGTCCACTCGACACAAACTAGGTCATTTTGGGACTAACATATGGTTAAATTTTATTTCAATAATTCGCTTGCGCGTACGGGTCTTTAGCAGTGGGTAGAAACCGGAGGACCTGGAGAAAACCCACGATATTGGACAGGTGCCCCTATCGGAGATAGAAACCACGCCAGTTGACTCAATGACAGGCTTTATGATACGGCACGCACGTGCTAACCATTCAGCCATCCAACCCCAAACTGATCCCGCAGTGAATATTCGCTTGGCCGCTACAATCACTGATAAGCATGACATCGACGAGGCTAAATGAGTACGGCATATTAACTTTTTTTACTCCGAAAAATTAAATTCTCAAACATTTTTTTGAGGTAAAAGAAAAATAAATAACGACGTTTGAAGTATTTGTGGTTAAAAAATATTTCCTATTTAGTGTAAATGGGTATTAAAATGAGTAAAATTCATCATTTTACCCGAAGCAGTTAGGTGTTATGTAAACATTGCACGAACCGTTGAGCCAATGACTGACGCCACGTGCAGTCAACGCACTTGTTGGGGAGAGTCATCTGTAACAGAGATAATTCGAAAGTAATTCTCTCTGTGAAACAGATTGATCCAACCCCACACTAAATTTAGTGGAGAACTAATACTAAATTCAGGTGGACCGTGCTACGCGCAAATCAAAGCCGACAAGACAACCCTGTGAACACAATACGACATTGTAGGAAATAAACAACCAATATTAAATCAGGTGAATGGATCGGTCGTAGGGGTGGGAGCCGCTGTAAGCGTACATTGAGCTGTACAGTACCGGCTTGTAAATCGGCACGAGTAGTAGTTTTTGAAATGAAATGAAATGGGATTTAGCGTTCTACAACCTACTCTAATATGGATTTCAAACAACCAAATTATTGAAAAGAAATGAAATGGGGTTTAACATCCTATTGTTCTGTTCCGAATGGACTAATGAAGATGGGCATACACCACACAATTTGATATACGGAACATTTTGCCCGGACAGCGGCGCTACGGCCTTTTCTTATATAAAATTTCAACTGCCAAGGGTTTGTTTACGTGCATGCCAATTTGTACACGGGACCACAGTTTTTTGTACCTATCCAAACGACTAGACAGCTGTCATTGACAGTGGAAACTACGGCTACCATTCTACAACAAAAGGACGTTAAACCCTATTTTAATTTCATTCATTTACATCACTAAGTAGATATGATTCATACTTTTTATTATGAGTTGTTTGACGGGTACCATTGCAACCACCCTTGATGGTTGACGCCTGTTTCCTCGGCAGTTTATACTTTGTTAGAGTTATTTCATGCCACCGTTTTAACCAGTTGACTAACTGCCACGCCACACCGATCAGCATTGAATATTCGCAAGGCCGCTACAATCATTGATAAGGATGACATCGATGCGACTTAATGAACCTCAAATATTAACTTTTCTCCTCCGATAAATTCAAAATGAAATGGGATTTAACGTCCTACTCTTATGCACCTAACCTGGGCTAATGGAAGAAGGGCATACGCCATACAGTGTGCTATGAGGGAAATTTTGCCCAGGCAGCGGCACTATGGCCTACTCTTATATCGAATTCCAACTGCCAAGGGATCTTTTACGTGCACTCCAGTGTGTACGCGGGACCTCGGTTTTTCGTCCCATCCGAACGATTAGGCAGCTGTCCTTGTCAGGCCCTCCTTCTGTATCACTGACGAGGTGAAATCACGCCGGAAAATCGAGATGAACTTTCTCGGCCAATGCAGGGATCGAACACCCGACCTCCAGGCTAACGAACCAGCGCCTTATCCACTTAGCCACCGTGATTCCCCCGATAAATTCAATTCTAAAACATTTTGTTTATGTACTAGAAAAATAAATAAAGACATTTGAAGTAGTTGTAGGTAAAATTATTTCCTATTTAGTGTAAATGGGTATTAAAATGAGTAAAAGACGCCATTCTCACTGAATTAATAACGTCTTGCGTAAACAATGCACGCGCCATTGAGACAATGACCGACGCCACGTGATGTCAGGTCACGTGTTGAAGACAGCCATCTTTTACAGAGATATTAGAAGACTTTTGTAATCCGCTTTGAAACAGATTGCTTCCACGCTAGTGATATTACCGACAGATAGCTTTTTCAATTAGTTGTACTCTTTACCATTTGCCATGTAATTTGTTTTTGCTCATCGTCGTCAATGGTGTGAGTGTGATCAGAGCTCAAACATCATAACATACTCGCTGAACACCATTGGGTGAGCGAGGGTTATATTTCCTCTAAGTTTTCATGATAATTTATTTTGTCTATCGAGCATAAAACGTTGTCCATGAATAAAAAATGGGTGAAACATCAGGTATTTTAACTAAGCCAAGGGCAGTAATACTCCGCAAATAACCCGAGAACACATGAATAAATATGTGTATAAAATGCACCATTAACCTGGTTAAAACCTATTTCTGTCATTCACAATGACCGGGCCCCGAGTTCACAAAACATTCTCGGACTTAAATTAAGAATTTACTCAAAATTGTCCGCCTTATTTTAACTAAAATATAGCCCTTTTATAAAACATGTGTTGTTTTAATGTATCAAATACATCAATAAGAAACTATGAGCAAAATTATGTGTTTATGAATCAAATAATTTTATTTCTCATGAACAGTGATTGAAAGTTGGGTAAATTAAGTCTAAGAATGCTTTGGGAGCTCGGGACCGGATGAGTCCCCGTGTGATACAACAAAACGTGCAAACAAAAACAAACCCCGAACAAATCTGAGTTACATAAACGTTCGCCATTATGATGACGTCAGATTTTTAAAATGTAGAACACAAGACCCACCGCTATGAACCTACCAACCCCGATCTCAACTTAACCGCGAGCACTGTATGTTATTATTTCCCCAGAAATGTTATTACTGACCCAAGACCTCTTGCAATCGTTGACAGCTCGTTGTGACAATCGGCCATTTTACATCAAAACTAGACATTGATTCCCACATGAACGCGTCGCTTTCTCTTATCACATGACACATTGCAGTTTGGTTTTTAAAAAAGATGTTGTAAAAAAAATACGAAACTAAACCTAAAGCCCGCATTTATTATCATATCGAAATGGGACTTTGATATGAGGACAGGGAACAGACAGACGCGGTCACCAAACCAAACTGTTGCTATGGCATTGTCTACGGCTCTACTAACTTATAGTTTTAGTTGTTCGTTTGTCGATCAAGGTGCCAAGTTTGTAGTCTTAATTCACGGAATTTCATCAGACAAATGTAATTATTATATTATGTCCAGTGGTGCAGCAACGTCGACGCCATTTCTTAGCAACACACACGACGTCTGGAGGCATCCAGTAAGTATAAGTTTCTATCATAAGCATGCTAAGTTCTCCATGCATGAAGTCCAATTTATGGAACGTTTAAGATTACTGACTTATCTGGTAGATTTCGGATGTGGTTGCGTTCAGCAGAAAAAGAAACAAAGAGAGAAATGTTTTGTCCGGCTAGTTTCAATATCCTAACTCTCTGAATGCAGACTTGTCTTTTGAAATGAACGAGGTTTAACGTCCTTCTTTTCTACTCATATACTGGGCTAATGAAGACGGGCGTGCACCAAACAGTTTTTCTATGAGGAAAACTTTTGCCTAGGGATCGGCACTATGACCTACTCTTATATTAAATATTATATTATTACCTGCACGCCAATAAATACACGGGTTCTCGGTTTTTCGTCCCATCAGAACGACTAGACAGCTATCTGCACAAACGACAAGGGGAATCCACGCTGGAAACCTGTCTTTTGAAGCGGAGGTCTGCAGAAAAAAACCCAACAAAGTCTTCGTAGGGTCCGCACCATATTAACTCTCTGATACATACCTATTCTCATGAAATTGACAACTTTATTTTAGACTGAAATCCAAGAGGCTATGCCCTTTAATATAAATTCCAGATTTATCATTCAGTATTTCAAATAAAAAATCTAATTTGTACAACGTTATTAAACTTAAATATCTGTTGTTAGCTTCCAAATACCTCCAATCTTTTACATTAAAATTTATCGTTTTTGAAATTCCAACTTATTAAGACAATTTCGTTTTTTATCAGAAACATAGGACGATTAACGAGAAACGGATGGCAATAAGTCGGAAATCTCACGGAAAATATCATTCAGATTTAGATAAATTGTGTTTATATACTCATTACACTATTACATCTAATAATTCTATTTTTTTACTTTTCAACAAAAAATAGAAAAACTATTTATTTTTTTATCTGAAAATAACTAAGGATAAATCTGAAATGTACTTTAAAAAGAGAGAGTGCGAAATGTGGTTTAACGTCGAATTGACACAAACGGTCATTTCCCAACTAATATAATAATATAGTTCAACTTTATTTCAATAATTAGCTTGTGCGTTGGGGTCTTGAGCAGTTGGAGGAAATCGGAGAACCGGGAGAAAACCCACGAGATTGGACGGTCGATCACGTACACACGGGGAATTGACACCACGCCACTTAACGCAATGATTTCACAGTCGGTAAACGTAATTCCCATCTGGGCTCGTTTCATTACAGATAATTCTATCATTTCAGAACGTTTTAATTAAAATAATATATTGAGGGTTGCATCTTTAGGGTATGCATTTCTTAGTGTACACCCAATAGACCGTGCATGGAATGGTGTTCTTAAAATATATCAGAGAGTTTTAAACCAATGCCCATATCCCGTCTCGTGCACAACACCGGGATTCAGCCAAACATTCTAACAATTTCTGTCGAATTTCAATTTATACACGGACATCATATCATGCAGGCGGAGAAGCTAATCTAGCCGGGGGTTTAACGTTTTATTGTTCTTTCCTAACTAGCTAATGGAGAAGGGCATACGCCATACAGTGTGCTATGAGGGAAATTTCGCTCGGACAGCGGAACCACGGCCTTCTCTTATTTCGAATTCCAATTGTCAAAAGTTATTATATAGAATTCCGACTGTCAAGAGTCCTTTTACGCGCATGCCAATGTGTTCACAACGCCCCAGTTTTTTCCTCACATTAATTAATCATATCTTTGCACGTATCGGATTGACCTGGGCCCTTGATGTGTCCAATCCGAAAAACTACACACTGTTCCGTGCCAGGCCCTGTACTACTGACAGGATAAACCACGACGGAAAACCCCGCGCTATCTAAGCTCGGGTCCCTGCTTTGTAAGCCAAAGCTTTGTACGCTTAACTCTTTATAATATTGGCTAGCTAACCCGGTGGTCCAATGTTCAATCCATGCTTATATACACAGGTCATCGGGATTTTCTGGCGTGGTCCTCCCTTGTCAAAGGTGCAGGACAGGGGGGCCTGGCAAGGGACAAAGCATAGTCATTCGGTGGGGACGAACAACCGCGTGCACGTCCGCCCGAAAAAATTTCCCTCGTAGCTCACTGTATGATGTATGCCCGTCTTCATTAGCCCAGTCAGAGTAGAACAGTAGGACGTTAAACCATATTTCATTTTCTTGAATACTAGTGTCACTAGTGGTCCGTTTAGACGCCTATTTTTAAACCAGTTCATAATCGCTGGGGTTTTTAAGACAGCGTAGTGTTGCGTTCACACGTACTATAAGCCAAACCAGTTTAACTATTCTGACCTCTTCGGTCGGAGGTTAGAGTTAACTACGCATGGGCAGCTCCACCATCTTTATTCGGTTTAAAATAAAAAGCCTTTTCGAAGACAGATCGCGAGCTGGGGTTTTTAAACTGGTTTATTTGCCCCACATGTGCGTTCAGACGCTTAAGTTTAACTGGTTTAACGATCCCCGGGGTTTATATATAACGTTTATATCGTTTTACTTTTCTTGACAGAGACATGGTGTGCAAAGGCGTTTTATAGCTGAGGCGCCAGCCTCCTCGCAAAAAAAATCAAAAAAGTTGAACAAATAAAACAGGAGAAAAATGCTAAAACCAATGAGAAAAATGAAATGTACCCTAGTCAGGGAGGGCCCTAAAGGCAGACAAAAGGGCCCCTCGTCTGACAAAAGGGCCCCTCTTTCCAAGGGAAAGGGCCCCCGTGTCCGAGTCAATCGTTTTCTTTACACTGTTACTGTCGAATCCGCTACTGAATGAGAATGCATTGCATTGCACTGGTATGAAAATCCTCAATCAAGACACCCCTCCCTCAACCCCGCGAAAGAGGACCCTCAAAATAGTATGTCCTTCGCCATGATAAACCTTAAAACGCCCCTGATGGTGTGGGTGTCGATAGTTAGCCCCAACGCTTGTACGTGACCAGAGCTCGACCACCTGTTTCTGACCTAGTAGTAAGTGCAGGAGGACTGCACCACACACTATTTACACAAAAACAAATATACAGACAAGGCACCATACTCAGTGTCCGGTCTCTGTTAGTGTTAAAGACAACTACATGTAAACAAAATAAAATATGACATACAATGTTGCTTCTGAAATGACCAAGTTTCTATCGAATGTTCGTCACCCTCTCCCCCCCCCCCTCTCTCTCTCTCTTACCCCGGTCAGGCTCTTATTTTAAAACCAGCTCGTACTGTAAGCCAAACCAGTTTAACTTCTCTGACCTATTGTTGGGGCGGCGGTTAGAGTTTGCTACGTTTCTCTTCTTATCTATATATTAAAAGTCTTAATTCTAATTTGTAGTAGAAAATAAATGTAATACGAGTTGAATTGCAACCCCGTCTCAAACAAATGGGCTAGCGGTACCACAGTCATTGAAAACATTACTTGATAATCGAGATAATGTAGGTGGAGTTAACGCCTGTCAAACGATCGGCCATCAGTGAACATAGAAATCTATACCATTTCTAGTCAAAAATAACAGTGGTGATAACTATGTTCAGAATAAAGTAATTTGACTGAAATTTTCAATATATTCTTCTTTCATCATCTATTTTTGAACTGTTATAGCAAGAATATCTAACTCCTTATAAAAATCTCCCATAATGTATCTTTAAATAAAGAGCTAGCCATTCTTTAATAGTTCGAAAATAAATGATGTAAAATGAATAATTTGAAAATTTCATTAAAATTACTCTATTGCAAGCCAAGATATTAGGCTTTGAAGGTTTGACAAGACGTGTGTGATAATTTCAACCACGGTCCTGGTTGTTCGAAGCCAAGTCTCGCCTTCCATTTTTAGCTTAACTCTAAATACTACCGAACAGTTCCAATCTATTTAATATCGGAGAATTCCGATGCCATCAAGAGTTGAATATGGCCTGGATAAGTTAATTCATGTCTAATTAATAATTTAGAAAACATTTCAGGCGTAAAGAAAGACTTGCAATAGGCAGATTTAGCTCTTGCTTAATGTATGTTTAAGCGTCTGAACGGGTTATTTCTCTCGTCCCCTCTCTGCTTTGGAAATTTCCCAGACTAACGGGATCTGTGTCAGTAAAACAATAACCGAATTCTACATCTTCCTGCTTAATATCAACCATTATCACCACTGACAACCCACGTGTTGACGTATGTAACTATCTACCCTCTAAACCAAAAAAACATAAATAACCTCTAACCCCATGTTTAAACATATTATGACAAGAACAATGGTTGATAAAATGATTGTGCTATGTTATGATATTTCGCATTGGCGCATATATCTACACGTGGCTGCGTTCACTTACATATAACCAAATATTTGACCCCGAGGTGCCGTGCTAACACCATACGGCGTCATATTAAACTTCCAGTGTCAGTCTACAATTATTAGCTTGAGAACTGAGAGACAGAGAGATGGAGGGGGGGGACGTTAACTCGACATAAAGTAGATCATTTCGGGACTAGCATATAGTTAAAAAAAATTAATTATTCGCTTGCGTGTAGGGATCTTTAACAGTGGGAGGAAACCGGAGGACCTGGAGAAATACCCACGAGGTTGGGCAGGTGACTCTACTCTTTGTCACTTACATCCGGTGAATCAATGACAGAGCGCATGACACAGCGCGCACGCTCTAACCATTCAGTCATCGAACCCTCCGCTTTACTTTGGAGAGCCAGAGCTTTACTCACTGGGTCACCGCTCCTCCCATACATTTAAAGGGACAATAACACTCTTGCTGGCTTGGCAGCTCTAGAAAATAAATAATAGCCTTATTCTAAGTATCAGATGTGTATGTGTCCTACCTGTTGTGTAAATTATCCATTACATCCTATTTTACTTGTCCAGAGGGTTCGAAAATATTTTAAAATCAAAGTCACATTTGAAAAGGTTTACGTTAACCTTTTCAAATCATGTAGTTGAATTTTTCCAATTTTTTTAAAATTAGGTGTGTTAAGATGAAATTTGTATCATCAATTAATTTGAATATTGTAGAATAATACAATTTGTTGACCAGAATAAAGATTGGGACATATTATTCAATTACAACAAGAGTGTTATTGGGACTTTAAGGTAATCATTCTGCTCCAACCTGTAATATAAGGTTAAAGTGATTTAGTCTTGGCGGGTCACAACTGAATCATTTGCAACACTGGTAATCGGCTCAGGCTAAATAAGAAATCTGGAACCAATTTCAGGTTAGCGGGCAAGCAGTTTGACCACGGAGCCATTTAAGTCAATCGAAAAGTTGTAATATTAAACCTTTATCACCCCGCCTACTAATATAGAACGTATATTGGATTAATGTCTAACAATCTGGCCACGGTTTCACAAAGCCTTCCCACACTGAATATTTCAATCGTTCTTTATGAGAAATAGTTTTGATCCAGAATTACTTGACACCCCAGTTTTATAAAGGGCTATACTTAATTTAAAATAAGGAGAAGAGTTTTGAGCAAATTCCAAACTTTAATCTGAGAATGTTTTAAGAACCTCGGTCTTATCATACAAGTAGGATTCGCGCTTCCTTTAAGGCCTTGAACCCAAGACGGGTTTAAGCACTCGTTCGTCTGAGCTTTTTCTCTCATCTAGTATATTGGATTATTGTCTAGTAAAGATTATGTCTCACCATAAAAGCAAGATCCGCGCTTCTTTTGAAGTATTGAAAAGCAAGGCCGCAAGTTTTTAGCAATCGTTGGTGTAAAGCTTTGATCCCCTTCCTACGACCATGAACCGCCTGTCTCTGTATTGCATTATTATACAATAAAGATTATGTCTGATCAGAAAATGGAAATTGTCTCCTTCTAAATTTAATTTTACACATCTGCTCTGATTTATGTCGTCTGCTCGAATGAACAATCTTTTATCCTTTTAAGGCATTATACTCGCTCGAATGTACTTTAACGGCCATTGTTTTATCCACCCACGTCAGGTCATTCATAGTCTGTGTTATCCAGACTTAAACTCCATGGATCCTATTCCTATCAGTCTAGGGCACCAAGTCATGTGTTTGGTTCTGTTCTTGACTTTACTTATCTTAAATCCTAAATAGAAACGAGCCCACCCTAGGGATTAGAGTTAGGGATTATTGTTTTTAAAGTCTGGATTTTATGTTAACGATACGTATTAAATATTACGTATTTATGGAAAGTCATGACGTCAAGATGCATTAAGACAAGATGATTATCTTGTAAAACTGTATTAATTATAACAAATTTAGTTATATCTAGATTCAAATCGGATATGACGTGTTAATAAATAAAACAACTCAACGGATATGACGTGTACCTAAAAAAGAAAAAAAAACAACGGATATGACGTGTACCTAAACAAGAAAAACTAAATGAATTTGATGTGTAAGTAAGACAAACTCAATGAATATAATGTGTATAAAAATAAGAAAAAAAACCAAGTTTATGTTGAAAACCTTCTTTTGATAAACCTGCATGATGATATACTCGTATAATGTCGTGTCACCGTTGACATTGTATCTAGAGGTTTGACCGACGGCATAATAACTGAATATAACCTCATGTATTTAACACTATGTGGACAGTTAGGACGACTAGGCCACCATGGGAGTATATTTTATTGCCTGGCAACCTATCTGTAGCAGAATGAATGATTTAGTCGGGCGTGTCTAATGGGTTTTGAGTGACATCATATAATTGATGATAACTGTATGGTATATCATATATTTACGGGTATTTTTATGTCGTAAACCTGTCAGTCTGCTCACCTGCTAAATTAGTTTTTTAACACGACCACGAGACCTTTCGTAATGAATGGGTTATATCAAATGATGTACATGACATCCGGTATGAATCGGACTTATTATTTAAAGGGGAATTACCACTGTCATAAACACATAAACACTGAGAGAGAGAGAGAGAGAGAGAGAGAAAGAGAGAGAAAGAGAAGGGGGGTGGTAACCTCCACGCGACACAAACAAAGTCATTTCGAGACTAATATATGGTTCAAATTTAAATCAATAATTCGTTTGCGCGTAGGGGTCTTTAGAATGGGGGGGGGGACCCGGAGAAAACCAACAAAGATTGGACAGGCAACCCCACTCTTTGTCATGTGCAAGCGGGTATTCGAATCTACACCACGTGACTCAATGGCATACCTTCTGTTTCAACGCACACCCATTAACCATTTGGCTACCGGATCCACTACCCCTATAACAGTGCCAGGACACCCACGAGAGTAGGCAGGCAAACCTGTCCCATATCACACATATCATTTGACTCATTGACAGACTGGCCCTATGATCTAAAGAGAACGTGTTAGACCACCTGCTCGCAGTCCCCCAATACTTTACAAAAATATGTGTTCGTTTATTCGTTAGATTACAACCTGGCTTCTATGATGACCCCCCAACCCCCATCATACAATATTAATTTATTTCGTTCTGAAGGGTATGCTCAGTAATGGTGTAATAATTTAATGGTCTGTCTTTAATACCCTGCTTCTTTATATTTTTCAGGAATGGCAAACTGATAGTAGATTGGATTGTTATAAAATGGCGACTACGTTTTGTGGTTTTCCGTTGCACATGCGTTAGACGATGTGCATGCGCAACAGGAAATCAAAGGGTGTGGTCGGCCATCTTACCTCTGAAATTCCATACGCCACTCGAAGCCCACTGGAAATTATAGATGGGATGACATTCAGAAACTCCAGTCGCATTTTATGTATCCCTCCATTTTAGAAACAATTGTGACCGGATCAGCAGAAACTAAACAGATGAAGCCCCCTCTTTTGTAAATCAACTTTCCCACCAAAACCACGGTAGACCACCTGCATTCGGAAACCATGAATATTTCTACTATAGAACACTGGTGATTAAAGCGACAATATACTGTGCAGTCTAATGACATAACATACCGATTTAATTAAAACTAATTGTTTATAAACAAGCCTAATTTGTATGGGTTTTTTAAATCACATAATTATTTATTCTATAAACTGTGTTTTTTTTTCAAAAAACGAGTTGTGATGAAATAGGAAGGGTTAATTCAAATTGAATGTGTTGCTCCTTTTTTATAAGCCCGCATTGCAATGTTGTCGTATATTGTTCACCCCCCACCGTCCGTCGGTCTGGAGTCCACAAATGCCTGGGGGCCGATTGATTTTCACCGATTTCCGATAATTACTAGCAGGGTTATTGCCCTTGCGCACTTTGCAAAATCTTGTGTACGCCTTGGAGGCTAAAGTTAATATCCGATTGAAGTTATATTTATACACAGTTGAGGTCATTTGACGAAGACGCCTAACAAAATTTCAAAGATTTCCGATGATTATGGCAGAATTAGAAGCCAATGGATAGTTACTCTTAATTATATTTAAACGTTTTCATTTCTGACAAAAGGCAAAAAATATAAGACAACCTTTGTTGACTCCACGGACAATTTAGATGCTGTGGGCAAATGTTTCGTTTCCTGGCAAACTATTTTTGAAATGAGAAGTGATATCAGGTCTTGTCGGTTATAAGCAGTCTAAAACTAGAATTATGGAGAAAAGAATTTTATTATACATGTATAACCATTGTGGGGATTTACTGGTAGCCATCGAGGCCCCGGGCTACCCCTTGTCTGTGGTGCAGTACGGTGATCCTGGCAAGGAGACAAAAACATATATCGCTGTTCATTCTTTGTTTTAGTAAGACGAGAGAACTACCTTTGAGACGTCGCAAGAAATCAATTTTAAAGGGGCATTGGATATTGAGATAAAAAGCTAGTCGTTCTTGCTATAATATATATCGAAAATTTTGTTTAAATTACTTTATTCTGAGCGATTTTATCCATAGTTGTTGTTTTGATTCTCTATTTTTAAATTAAATCTTTGAATGACCGAACCGTTCTAATCTATTTAACATCTGTGCCATCCGATGACATCGAGAGTTGATTGTGCTCTTGTTATGTTAATAAATATAACATTTAATGACCCATGACGCATGTAAAAGGCAGATTTTGCTCTACCATAATGCCTGTTTTGTAACTTGTATTTCATATATTTGTGCCATGTTTATCACTTACATGTTGCCGTACACTGGCAGTTGGAATTCTACATATAAGAGTAAGCCGTAGTGCCACAGTTCGGGCCAAAATATGTCATCCTTCATTTGTCCGGTTGGTACAGACAAGTGGGACGTTAACCCCCTTCTCAATTGATTTCTCCAATCTTAGAACAGTCGGACCTCTGGGTTTCTGATAATTTCTAACGTGCCCAGACACAAACAAAAAATAAAATTAAATTTCAGAATTTCAGTTGACAAAATCCAATTCTCACAATTGGCTTGAGGTTTTATAATTGTATTTCTAAATGTATCGGTTGCAACGTTTTTCTGTGAATTAACTAAAATAGTTTGACTTCTTTCTATTTCCGTTTCATTTGCGTCTGCGATCGTCACTTATTTTACATAGCACGGTTGTGTTTGATAAATGGATGTGGATCGTGATTTAATTTAAAGGACGCTATGTCAGCGATTACATTTTAAGCAGACTGGGAGATAAAATACAAAAGGTAGTAACTCGAACTAACGCAACAAAATCTGTTGTAACACTGGTTAGTTTCAAATGCGTAGGAACGGTTTGAAATCCACCTAAACGCAAAATAATATCGAGGCGGTATTCAATTTCTTTAACTGTAATGGAAATGAAAAATGAAATGAGGTTTAACGTCCTAATGTTCTCTTCCTAACTGGGCTAATGCAGACGGCCATACGCCATACAATCAATGTGTTATAGGGGAAATTTTGACCGGATAGCGGCGCTCTGCATTGTCTAGTCTGCCCTTATGTCGAATTCCAACTGCCAATGGTTCTTTTACGCATGGGCTACATCTTCAAACATCCATAACTTCGCTCAGAATAAAGTAATTTGACTGAAATTTGAAATATATACATTTGGCGTTATGTATTTTTGAACTATTATAGCAAGATCTACCAGCTATTTATCTAAGTCTTACACAATATATCTTTAAGGATGATCCCCCCAGAATATTGATTTATTACCATACTAGTCACACTTGTAACAGTAGTTGGCTGGGAGGGGGGGGGGCAATGGCTTAATGTGCGCTTCCATTGAGTCATGTGGAGGTTTCATTTCCCCGCGTGTACAAGACAAGGAGTAAGGTCGCCTGCCCAACCAACCTCTTTTTTCAGGGTCCGCCGGTTCTTCCCCACAGCTACACACCAGCAATTTGTAGCAAATAAAAAATTGAATCATATGTTTGTCCCGAAATGTGTCGAGTGGACGTTAAACCCAATAGCCCCCCCCCCTCTCTCTTTGGTTAAACATATCTTCAATGTGGCTGATGAGACACACCTTTTGGTCCCATTTCTATAAATAGAATAAGATAATGCGATCCACTCCAGCAAAACAACGTGTCTAGTAATAAAAACAGAATCACCATCCTTCATCGGTGCATTTCATGAGACAATCTGGAACAAAAAAGCAGGACATCGGTGTATTCTTGAATCTTTAACTTTGATTGGGGAGTGGGGACGGGGGATGAATGTCCAAATGATTAGCACGTGAGCGCTGTATTAAAATATTTGTCATCGAGTCCAGTGGCGTGGTTTCGATTCCCCGGTTGAACGTGACTAGGAGTATGGTCGCATGTCTAACATCGTGGGTTTTTCGTCCCACCCGAACGACTAAACAGCTGTCCCTTGTCTGGCCCTCCGTACTACACCAATGACAACGGGAAACCACACCGGTAGTGCACCATGAACTTTCGGAGCTAACCCCGGGAGCGAACTCGCGGCCAGTAGGCCAGGGAGCCACCGCCTTACCCACTTAGTCACCTTTCTTTAAGCTATTTTGTTCGTTTCTGGGGTTAAACGTCCACTTCCGCCAATGGTGATATCGTAGACAAATTGAGCTATTTAATGCAATATGTCTTTATAGAAGGAAATAGATATTAATATCGGCCTGGATATTCAAAACTCGGCGTTTGTCCAGACGAAGCATGCGGTATTGGCAAGGAAGAATGTCTATTAATCATTACAGATGAGATTATTAGAACCATTGGGAGAATTGTTTCCAACCCATTAGATTAATTATAGAAGTAGGATTAAAACACAAGATGTCTATACATATAACTACTTCTCTCTTATTTAATATCTCGATAGCATAAGGGGGTGGCCGAATGGTTAGCGTGCGCGCGCTGTATCATACGGCCTGCCATTAAGTCAACTGGCGTGGTTTCGAATCCCTGGTTGTACTTGGCAAGGAGTAGGTCCAGCCTCGTGGGTTTTCTCCGGGTACTCCGGTTTCCTCCCACTGCTGAAGACCCCTAGGCGCAAGCGAATTATTGAAATAAAATTTTAAAATGTTAGTTCCGAAGAAACCTAGCTTGTGTCGAGTGGACGTTAAACCCCCTGTGTCTTTCTCTTCTCTATATCTAAGGGGAGGGGAGAGGCGATTTTAGGTCGCTGCTCTTTTGTTGACTGTATCGAAAAAGGGCTATTTTATTCTGGCGGGACGATAGGAGTTTCTTTTTCCGCAGCAACGCAACTTTCTGTTTGACAGCTAAATTTAGTTTCCTAAGATAAGATTTTTTTTATGTTATCGAAACATCCATTGTGGACAGCATACAATATAAACATATACATAAATAACAATATGTGATATTTTGTGTTGCAAAACGAAACGTTAATTATTCTCCATATTAAGCCTAAATTTGTTTTATTTATAAACAAAAAAAAACAACAAACAACAACAAACAAACGCAATGCATTTTCAAGAATAAAACAAGATCTGATAAAATGCTGAATTATTGATGAACAAGTTGATTGTTTAGAGATTTAATGAGAACACCGCAGTTGAGGTAATAGGGAATGGGGTTAACGCAGAGACCCCCCCCCCCCGCCCGATAGGCACAACTTTATCTACTACATCAGCGAATGTTTTATTAGACACTAACTCACAGCAAAATCGCCCCCGCACACCCACAAACCCTGGAGTTAACATAGCTTCATTTAAAAAAAACGGCCAACTTTCTTGGCGTGATGTCCCTTTAATATCGGGGTTAGGCTAACCAGGAACTTAGTAGCATTGTTCTATTATCTATCTGACATTTTGTAAAATGGCGAACTGTAATTAGGTGTAATATTACTGATATAAAACAAGACAGGTTTATCGTACAACACGACATATACAAATAACATATCGTGTAAACTTGTACAGCCAGACGAATAGTTGCTGTTTCTTTTATTGGCACACTACATGGAGGCAGACCACCATTACATGTAGTTCCTTCAAATATTGTTCTTCAAATATTGGCACGCTACAGACCACCAATACACGTAGCTTCTTCCGATATTGGTCTTTAACGCGCGCTCACACGTGGCTAAGTGGGTAAGACACTGTCTCGCTAGCCTGGAGGTCGGGTGTTCTATCCCTGCATTGGCTGAGAAAGTTCATCTTGATTTTCCGGCGTGGTTTCCCCTTGTCAGTGATGCAGAATGGAGGGCCTGACAAGGACAGAGGTTTCGTGTACACATTGGCGTGCATGTAAAAGATCCTTTGACAGTTGGAATTCGATATAAGAGTAGACCGTTGCGCCGCTGCCCGGGCAAAATTTCCCCCATAGCACACTGTATGGCGTGTACCTGTCTTCAGTAGCCCAGTTCGGAGACGAACAGTTGGACGTTAAATCAAATTTCATTCCACACACGGCCTGGCATACAATGATGTCTGATCGTTGGTGTAGAACGAAACCGGGGTGCCGTGTACCCGTTAGTGTGTTCGTAAAACAGTACTCGACAGTTGTGCCAGGCTGCATTAGCCCAGAACAATAGGATGTTAAACCCCATTTCATTAGCTCAGTTTATACAGAACAGTAGAACGCTAAACTTCATTTCATTGCATCTCCAATAACGGTCAGAAAAGATAACTTTCGTCTACAAATACTTCGGTCTTCATTCGCCCAGGCAGTGCGAATAAATCCCCATTTCATTTCATTCGAAACATACGCTCATGGACATTAAATGGTTCATGGTTATTTTGCAAACTAAAAAAAACCAACAAGAGAGAGAGAGAGAGAGAGAGAGAGAGAGAGAGAGAGAGAGAGGAGAGAGGGGAGAGAGGGAGAGAGGGAGAGAGGGAGAGAGAGAGAGGGGGTGGGGTTTAACGTCCACTCGACACAAACTAGGTAATTTTGGGACTAACATATGGTTTCAACTTTATTTCAATAATTCGCTTGCGCGTAGGGGTCTTTAGCACTGGGAGGAAACCGGAGTGTCCAGAGGAAGTCCACGGGGTTGAGAAAACCCAACAAAATATTATTCAAAATTAATTATTTTTAATTTCTTGGTGAAATTGATAATACCTTTTTGATGTTTACCGTATTTATGAGGACTGTTTCTCACACACGCTCCACGTTCTAAACAGACAGTATATAAAGATTAAGATAAAAACTCCATTAAAATTGCTATCAGTTATTATTTACACCCCCGAACACCTGAGTTGGTAAACCTAGAGATAAAACATTTATTACATTCATATCTCCATAATTCATACGAAGAAAAATTCTTATCTCAAAACTTTCAACAATGTTATGCTTAATGTAATGAAAATGTGTGCACGGGACCTCGGCTGTTGTTCTATCCGAACGACTAGACAGCTGTTCTCGGCCCTACATCACTGACAAGGAGAAACCTCGCCGGAAAGAACCTGATGGACTTTCTTGGCTAGCACCGTGATCGAACCTTGGATCTCAACGGTTAAAGCGATAATTTCATATTTTCTAAGACAGTCAAAACATAATTATTTCTTTGTCTTTTGCTCATATAGGTTGTCAACTCACTATTATACGATCATACTCATTATTACCAACTCTTAGCATTCTTTCACACAGGAAATAATAATACAATTACCTCCCTTGTTTTTGAATTTGAAGTTGAAAATGGCATTTTTGCCAATTTCTCAACTGGCAACAGTGAATTATAGGATTAATAGGATTATTCTTTAACGAGGTAGGACTGTTTATAGTTACCATCTATTTTAAGGCTTTATTTTAATATGTTTTAAAAATATAACTTAGAAATATGAGATTACCACTTTAATATGTTTTAAAAATATAACTTAAAAATATGAGATTACCACTTTAACGTGTCACCACAAAGTACTCACTGAACCATCGTTTTATTGTGCAAGTCCAGAAAACGGAACGATGAATCATCAAAAAATTTTCCCATTTATTTATTTTTAGTGTAAAATGAAATTAAGAAGGAGAGGAAATATTAGTTATTTAAGTTAAAACCTGTCAAGTGAATCTACTGGGGGGTAGATAGACAGAAGGAGATGCCAACAGCTTATAATCGGTTAAAGTAATTAAATTTATTTTTCATAAAACTGATGATATAGT
Organism: Patella ulyssiponensis; assembly: GCA_963678685.1. Taxonomy (NCBI): domain Eukaryota; kingdom Metazoa; phylum Mollusca; class Gastropoda; family Patellidae; genus Patella; species Patella ulyssiponensis. Next base: position 92,382,791 of record OY783225.1, read on the forward strand.
TAACTATATATGTGTTGTGTGGTTTCTAGATAAGATAATATTGTCCCACACACTGTTCCCTCTACACTTGGAGGGGGGGGGGCACGGTGGCTAAGTGGGTAAACCGCTGGTTCGATCCCTTCATTGACCGAGGAAGTTCATCGTCGCTTCCCCTTGTCAGTGATGCTGGACGGAAGGCCTGACAGGTGCAGCTGTCTAGTCGTTCCGATGGTACGAAAAACTGAGGTTCTGTGTATGCATTGGCGTGCACTAAAAGATCCCTTCGATATACGAGTAGGCCCTGGCGCCGCTGCCCGGGCAAACTTTTCCTCATAGCACACTGTTGGTGTATACCAGTCTTCATTAGCCCAGTTTAGGAGCAAAACAGTAGGACGTTAAACCTCATTTCATTTCATTTCATCTGTACGCTCGGGGGGGGGGGGTTGTTTGGTTTAACGAGAGCGTGTTGGACCATACGGTCTGCCATTGAGTCCAAGTGGTTTGGTAACGACTCCTCGTTGGTACGTGACAAGGAATAGGGTCGCTTGTTCAACCTCATGAGTTTTCTCCGATTTCCACACTTAAAGCAAAACCACACACTCTCCCCTAGACGCTTGGGAATTATTGACATAAAACTAAACCTTATGTTTTATCCCGCACTGACCTAGTTTGTGTCTAGTGGACGTTAAACCCCATCCCCGTCTCAAGATCCTATTATTGAAATAAAATTGAACCATGCGTTAGTTCCCAAATTACCTAGTTTGTGTTGAGTGGACGTTAAACCCCATTTGACTTTGTCTGCCTTTAAAGTAGACCGCTTGGCGTCTTTATTAGCCCGCTTGGTATGGAAGTCAGGATCGATCCCGTGCCTTCTGATTATTGTACCAATGCCACATACACCCAGAGAAACACCGTGTGCTATCTAGCAAAAACTGTAAAATGTAATTGTTTGTCATGAAAACTGAGAATATTCAACCTTTGTAGATTTTATTTTGAATGTCTGGCTTTGGGAGGAGAGTGGAGGGGGTTGTTTTTGTGACGTGTTTGTGAAAAATCTTACAAATAAACGCGACCCTTCTCCTCCTCGCCGTCAATCATTAAAGCAGTCATAACTAATGTCTGGAGTAAGAGAGAGACACTTGAGATTATACCGTACCGAAGTATTATAGCCGTCAAGTGTATCGCTTATAACTGAAGTGACAGTAATCGGATATGTTAGGACGAGAGTAGGAGAAGGGTCCATTACAGAATCAAGACGCGAGGAAATAGTGCTTGTCGCTCCAGGTTGATATGCTCTTCGTCGAGTCTTCAGTCCAGTTTAAAGGACTGGAGTGGGGTTTGATGACACTTTAACATAGCACCGTGGTCATTTTGACACTAACATATGGTAATGTAAAGCGTTTTGTAGGCGGGTGGGGGCTTCACGGCCAAATTTTCGTCGACCTTCAACTGTCCATGTCCAACGAGTAACACATGAACCTCCAGTTGTCGTCCCATCCGTCCCAGCACTCACAAAGGGGTAGTGTAAGCGGGGTGGAACCTCTGTGGAAAGGGGCTAACTTTGTGAGTGAACTAGTGCCTTACCAACCGTGTCTCCCAGCAAACTTTACTTACTGAACCCGTCACCCCTCCCAACAAACTTCACTTAATGAATTAGTCACCCCTCCCAGCAAACGTAACTCGTCATCCGTCCCATTCCTCACTGAATCAAGCATCCCTTCCAGCAAACTGAAACAGCCATGTCTCCCAGCAAACGAGACACGAGCCATGCATAGATAGCACCATTTCATACGAAGACTTAAAGGGACAATAACACTCTTACTTTATAATAACCTTATTACTGAGTACTAGATGTTTACGTGTCCTACCTACCTGTTGTGTAAATTATCCATTACATCCTATTTTACTTGTCCAGAGGGTTCGAAAATATTTTAAAATCCTAGTCACATTTGAAAAGGTTTACGTTAGGCTTTTAAAATCATTTAGTGAATTTTTTCCAATTTTTTAAATTAGGTGTGTTAAGAGTAAATTTGTATCTTTGCTTAAAAAGTTTTACTTCGTTTTATGGTAGGGGCCACGGCGGAGTGAATAAGACGTTTGCTCGCTAACCTTGGTACCCGTGTTCGCTCCAGAAACTTTATCTGGATTTTCCGATGTGGTCAGTGGCACGGGACAGAGGACTTATCAAGGAACGCCGTATTATCGTTCAGATAGGATGAAAAACCTAGGTTTCGCGTAACAGAACCCTTGACACATGGAATTTGAAATAAGTAGAGCGTACCACTGCCCGAACTATCTATCCCCTCTTACCACCCTGCGTGACACATATTGACTTCCGTTGTGTACCACTTTAATATTTGAGTAGATCAGACAGGGGAGATAACTGCAGTGTTATTAAACCATAAAACTTCGGGAAAGTAACAGGAGATAACACGCAGACGTATTAATAAGCAAAAGTGAAAAAAAAGCAGCGGGATTATAAATGAGTGATATATTAACTGGTGGTTATTGCTACTTATCGCATGGCTGAATATTGATAACGTCTGCGGTTTCAGAATTTTACCCGCCATAATCTATAATTTCCTGAAATCGAATCTCGACACTGATACAGGAGTATTTTTTCTTCTTACGTTGGTAAGTGGCTTTATATTATATCTTTCACTAATTCATTTAATATCTGTTCTATGTTTCAAGTTAATTTGTCAATGGATTTAAATGTTTGATACGTCGAATCAATCATTGGAAACTTACCGATGTTCATTTGCTACAATTTAAAACCCTCTTTGATTCGTTCCATGCATTGGGATTTTTACATTTTCAAAGAAGTTTGCGCTAGCTATTTCCTTTTGATTTATGTTTCACGGTACGTTGTTCACCGAGGGATGAGTTATGAATAGTTTCGTATGTTTTTCGGTTTGTTTTTTTTATTGCGAAAGAATGCAATACAAATAGAGTTATATGTGGTATTTTTTTACAGGAAAACCCACTGTGTAGACGTTGTAATGGAAAAACGTCGGTTAGCAATACCTTTGTTTTTATTCGGTAAAATATGCATTGTGTAAGAGCGGAATCTGCCAATGGCAGATCTTTATTTAGGGTGTTCACTGAGGGATGATTTTTGTTTCTTTTATTTTATTGCAAAAGAATGCAATATAAATAGAGAGAGAGAGAGAGAGAGAGAGAGAGAGAGAGAGAGAGAGATGTTTAACGTCCACTCGACACAAACTAGGTCTTTCATTTATTCTGTAAAATGATCCATTATGTTAGAGCTAAATTTGCAAGTTTTTATGTAGGCTTCAAACGGTATATTATAAATATTTAACCCTACAATCAACTCTTTAGGCCATCGGATGGCACAGATGTAACGGATTAAAATACGATCATTCTTTATTTAAAGATCAAAAAATAGGAGCCCCTATTTACAAATAAGGTTGCTATACGATAATAAATAATCTATGTCAAAACGCCAAACACTGCAAGATAACGTCGCTCGGAATCAAGTAATTTTCAATATATTAATTTTGAATTATCTATATTGGAACTATTATATTTATAGCATAAATCTTAAATGGGTGAGAAAATTAGAGTTAGAGAGAGAGAGACAGGCTTTATGACACAGCGCGCACGTGCTAACCATTCGCCCCCCCCACCCCCTGTCTGAATCTATAGATAGATGAGTAAATTAGGTTGGTAGAAGAAATGAAGCGAGAGTTTAAAATTTGATGATAGAAAGATAGAGGGGTGAGTACAAGTCGGTCAAGATGTAAGATGTTGTAATATACAACCCACACAGGAAATTAATTCTTATTATTTACGACATGTTATTGGTGATGATATCATTAAATATAGGAAAATACGCAGTTTGATATGACACAGTTAAATCTCGATACAGGCTTAATGCAATCAAAGCTTTGTACAAGATTCAACTGGAACCAGGTGTCTTTGTATATGATTAATTATATCTTACAGTGGGCAAGTGTGTCCTACATATGGGGCAAATTGAAACGTGTTTGGAACCCATTGTCTTTGCAAAGAGTCAATTGCAATGATTAGCACTGCCTCATAAGGTATGTCACTGAGTCAACCGGCGTGGTTTCGATTTCCCGGTAGGGTCGCCTGTCCATCATCGTGTGTTTTCTCTAGGTGCTTTAGTTTCATTCCACCGCTAAAGACCCCTATGGGTAAGCGAATTTTCGAAATAAACTATATGTTAGTCCGTTAGTCCTGACATGACCTAGTCTGTGTCTCTCATATAGGCTTGTCATTTGAATAAATATCAAGATAATAGTTTATATAACATTTGAAGCCTGCACAAACCCGCGAATTCACATAATAATTACTATTAATGTATCTTGAAATTACACAAATTATTCTAACATTTAAATATTACATGTGGTCGATTACAAATAATTATTACTTATAATCAAACACGTGTTAAACATAAACGTTTTAAACTTTTAAAGCAGCACAGCTAACAGCTGTTGTTGTTGTTTGGGGCTGAATTACGATAATTGTTTATGCCTGGTAGTTGTTTTTTTTTAACTGAATTACACTATTATTTATCGTTTGTTTGACGCAGTGTGTTTAAACTGAATTATGATAAGTGTTTGTGTGAGGTGATCGGAACTAAACAAATCATTACTTTAATTGTGCGCAGTGTTTTTATTTGAGCAGTTGTGTGTAGAACAGGGGAAACCCCGGGTGAATGCCAACGTGAAATGAAATTGAGTTTAACATATTATTCTTATGCAGCAAGTGGGCAAATGGTGACGGACAGAGGAATATGACATACAGGGGGGCTATGATAACTTTTGATCGAACAGCGGTGCTACGGCCTATATGTACGCGGAAACTCGGGGTTTCATACAGTGACATTGTCGCTTGTCGGGCCATTGGTCCTACACCGTTGACAAGCCATGGGGGAATCACATCGGATAATTCCGGTGAAATTTGTCGGCCAACGTCGGATTTGAATAAATAGCGGGTGGCGTAAGTTGCAAGGAATATCACTCCAATAATGGTTCAGTTCAGTTCAGTACTGAGTAATTCAATTTTTTGAAACATTTGTCATTTTCGGAATACGATCTAAACAAGCCAATGGCACGTATAATTGTTGGGTAAAATGTTTTCATGGCCCTCTTTTAACCAGGTTGAATCCAAGCTGATACATTATCCACCGTTGCTATATTAAGCCACCAAAAATTAGAAATTTTCCGAAAAATGATCAGCGTCTTTTACGACATGAAACGAAACGAAACTATCCGATACGGAACGAAACGAAACGAAACGAACTTGGCTATTCCGTCCTGCACCACTGACACGGGCAAACGATGATGGAAATGTCCTGGGAACTTACTCGACTACGACCGTCAGTGAACCCGAGACCTTAAGTCTAACAAGCCACCGTCATATATACCCACTGAGTCACCGCATCCACCAAAATCCAATTGATATCATGGGTCTGCATCTTTAAAATGTTAAATATGATATTGAAACGCAGATGTGATGTAGAGGATAAAAGTCATTACCAGATTTGAAAGTATTTTTTGATAAAGCTTGTATTTAGGAAGTTATTCTTGAGATAAAAATATAGAATATCATTAAACGAAAACGTGTTAGGGATAACCTTAATAGAGCTTTTTATAACTCTATGTAACAGAAGAGTTATTTCTGATCTATATAAACTTTTTTTATTATTTTTTTTTTTTTGAAAAGTGGAATTAGATATCAGCATTTTATTTTATTTTATTTATGTTTTTTAAGTCTACCGGATTTAGAAGTTTTCATACATTTTGGTTTTTTTAAACCACTTTGATATGATTTCTAGTAAATATTAGTGTGTTTCTGGGGTGGTATTCAAGAACATGGCAAATATAGCAACCTTCTCGTAGAAATGAAAATAAAGGATAATTCCCACATTTTTAAGGTATCCGTTGATATAGTTTGACTTAAGCGTGCAACAATTGGCCGAATTGCAACATCGGATTTTTTCAAATAAAAAGATCGAGACCTTTCTAAATGATTTGGATGAAGGTCTCTACTAGGTGTTCACACAGAATTAACCAATTTTCTTCGCTAACACAGATCCCTGAACATGTTGACAAGTATAATCTAAACCAGTCTTGTAGGCGATTAATCCCATTTGGACTCTAGTTTAGTGACATAAATATACAACATAAATCATTAGCTATGTAAACCATGTTAATACACAAGAAGGGGTTTAACTTTTTACTGTTCAGCTCCGATTGGTTGAATGAAGATAGACATACGCCATTGAGGGATTAGTTTGAAAAAAATCGCGTTTAACGTCCCAATATTCTGCTCCGACTGGGATAATGACAATGGGGCATACGCTAGACAATATATCTGATGTGGCTAAGCTGGTGAGGCGCTGGCTCGCTAACCTGCAGGTCGCGTGTTCGATCCCTGCATTGGCCAACAAAGTTCATCGGGATTTTCGACGTGGTTTCCCCTTGTCAGTGATGCAGGACGGAGGGCCTGACAAGGACAGCTATCTAGTCGTTCGGGTGGGACGAGAAAAAGCGAGGTTTGGTGTACGTATTGACGGGTACGTAAAAGATCTCTTGACAGTTTGCCATAGCGCCACTGTCGCGGCAAAATTCTCCTTATAGCACAGTGTATAATGTATGCCCGCCTGCATTATCACAATCGGAGCAGAACAGTAGGACGTTAAACCCCATTTAATTTTATTTCATTCCCTAATCTGAAATTCCCCATTAAAAGATAAAAACGAGAAACTTGACAAAACCTGAAGGGTGTAAACTTATGTTTTAGTGGGATACATTTAACCTTTATAATAAATCTATTAAGTGGTGGTGGTGGTTCACACGGTGTAAATAATAAAGGAAAAGAAAATATGTTAATACACGATAACTTGTAAAATACTCTTTCTTAGCACTTTATAACGGAATTCTTTTTGATTATGATATCTCGTATTTTTACTACCGAGATTGTTGACGATGCATTAAATTTGATTTTCTGTGATTGTTGTTCGGATATTTTCACGTAGTAATATGCCGGGGCTGTATATAAACCGAAAGGCGTTTGGTTTCTTTGGTTTAAACCGTGGCATTGCAATGGTTCACAGTGTATGGATAGTCATACTTTCAGCCTATTTTAATGAATTTTGTATAATTGTTAAAGGAAGAAAAAGCAATTTAAAAAATATTTATTAAGTGTACATGTATATATACACAGGAAATATGATAACAAGCATCATTTGAAAGTTGGCACTTATATTTTGGCAGAAAAGTTAATCTGCCAGAAGGTGACAATTTGCGCCACTTACCACCTGTATGGAGTTTACAGATCACATCAATATAGAAATGTGGAATAATTAAAACTCGAATTATTTATCATGCAGTCAATCGTTACTGGGGTAATAGGGTCTACTATCCCCGGCCCCACTTCACCAAATTGATCATTTTCCATTTATGAATATACAGATGACAATTCTATGGAATACAATTACTGCTTATTACTGAGCGACGTTTCCACTAGGCAAGAGAGAAAGAGAGAGAGAGGGGTGTGTAACGTTAACTTGACACAAACTAGGCCATTTCGGGACTAACATATGGTTTCATTTTATTTCAATAATTTACTTGCGTGTAGGGATCTTTAGCAATGGGAGGAAACCGGATCATTATCAAGCGTGGGAAATGGAATGAAAATAAATGGGTTGAACGACGTATTTGTTCTGCACCAACCGGAATAATAAAAATCGGCTTACACAATACAGTGTGCTATTACGACACCTTTGCCAGTATCTTAACAACCCTTTAAGCAACCATTATAATTAGGCAGCTATTTTTCAACATTATTAGAGATAAAATGCATGTATATATATCCCTCCGTTTTATAGCATTAATCTATGACATATAAAGCTGCCATGTTATCAGACGTAATGTACTTTTTCACTGGCAACTTAAAGGTGGTGTTCCACATTTCACTGAAAGACGTTAACATCCACGAGTTTTAAATATCCTTATTTTACCCAAAAATGCAAATAATGGAATAGGATATTCATTTATTATGAAATTTTCCAGATCTTCTTGCTCAACCTCTACAAGTACCCCCTCAATTTGTTAAAGGTGCATTATGTAAGAGCGGAATCTGTCGAATTGTAGATTTTTATTTTGACCCGAAATGTTATATTAATGATTAATGCCACATTTATAGACATGATCAGCCCATAATTAACTCCGATCCTCTTTAGACTATCGGATGGTTGTCATTTTAATGAATTGAAACACGATCGTCAATTAATAATTTATTTTAAAATAAATAATCGATATTTTGTTTATTATCTTAATAATGGTAGCAATGAAACTCGAGTCTGCGCCATTCTTATCAAAACTTCAACCATCTATAACTTCACTCTTGGCGTGCACGTAAAAATCCATTGGCAGTTGGAATTCGATATAAGAGTAGGCCGTAGCGCTGCTGCTCGAGCAAAATTCCCCTCATAGCACACTGTATGGTGTATGCCCGTCTTCATTAGCCCAGTTTAGGCGCGGGACAGTGGGACGTTAAACCCCATTTCATTTTACCTCATAACTTCACTTAGAATACAGTAATTCTAGATTAATAACTTTAATTCTCTGCTAGCTGATTCTAGATTTGAAGTCAACCGAAAAGTCGATTTAGCTCTTACATAATATATCTTTAATATAATGTTTTGGGCTAAATTGACAAACTGTACCGCAATAAGAATAATCTGTATAATACTGTCTGAAAATATATATTTTAACTTTAAGCTCTGGCAACATGTGGCGGAAATTTGAGCATGAGTCAACAAACCATTTTAGTTGCGCACCAAAAATGATAGGGAAAGTTGATACGGATCAGTATCAAACTATATATCGATATATCTTTGGTTGTAAGAATTTTTTTTTGATGTGATATACTACGTACTATTTCAGAATGTGTGACTTATTAAAACCTAAAATAGAAACTTAGAATAAAAAGATAATTTAAATACATGATGATATTGATACAGTCCTGTGAATATCAGTTGATTGGATTTGTTACAATGTGTTAAGTGATTATACATTAACCATACGTATACAATCAATGTATTTTGAGATAATATAATACACAATGTGGCAAACGAGTGCTATCCGGAAAACAACTCCTATCAATTAAAAACGAGATTTTCCAACATGGTTTCCTCTTGTCAGTGGTGCAGGAGGGGAGAGAGAGGGGTGTATCGATCGTCCATTCGACACAAACTAGGCCATATGGGACTAACATATGGTTCTTTTTTATTTGAATAATTCGCCTGCGCGTAGAGGTCTTTTACAATGGGGGGAAACCGGAGGACCCAGAGGAAACCCATGAGGTAGAACAGGCGCTCCTACTCCTTGTCACATACAACCGGGGAAATCGAAACAATGCAAAATCGTCGAACAAAACCCTTAAAAACAAAAACACATACAAAAAACATTATTCGCTAAAGATAAACATTGCTGTTCGCGTAGGTCGATAAATTTTCCATTTTGACGGAAAGAGCGATATCACTGATTGCACCGGATATGACGTAAAAAGGAAACAATTTATTACGCCATTGCCAATAAATAGTTTCTGAAATCTTTACGACTTAATTTTGATCGTTTTAAAATATTAAAACGTGGACGAAATCAGAAAGAAAACGTCGTAAATCCCATTACCGTTTGATCGTAATGGTTCTCCATGGTTACGTTTAAAATGGGAGAAACGTATAAATAGAACGACAACGGAAATTATATATTTCTATAATGGGGTAGAACATAATTAGGGCCTAGTATAATGTGTTTTGGTCACATCTTTTATGTTTTGTAATCAACTTTTGTAGTCAGCATTAATATTTTAATTTGTTAGGCTAAGGTGATTGGAAATAGGGGTATTTATGTCGCCCACAGTTAGCAAAGTATCTTAAATCGGCCATTTTGAAATAGGGTCTGACGTCGTACTCTTCTGCCTGATACGGGCTGCTAATAAAGACGGGCTTACGCCATTTAGATATCCATGATGGAATTTGGGTCGGAAACTGGCGCTACGCCTGCTTTTTTTAATTGGAAATAAGGTCAGGGCTGTAATGCCGGTTTCCTGAAACGCTGTATTAGCATAAGGGCTATTTTACATAGTCTAAGCCTCTTCCACAGTCCATTGAAATAAAATGAAGGGAGGGGTAAAGTCATGCTGTTCTACCCCGACTGGGCTATAAATGAGGACGAATCCAATCCTATTCAGAAGACAACGTGATAATAAAATGGGAATAACTTGACAATTTCAATCAAATTACTTCATTCTAAGCAATTGTCTTGCAACTGTTCTTACGATAGTAGGCCCTATACAAAGTCTCGATTATCCATTTTTTCATTAAATCATTGAACTCCATTTATGTTTAAATCCGTTTAAAATCTCGAACATCGATAGTTGATTAAGGTCTTGTCATGTGCGTAAATGTCACATTAACAATTATAAAACATTGAAGTAAGGCCCTCAAAAGGCAGATTTAGCTCTTGCATAATGGATCATCAACGATGTACTTCTTTTTCCACTCGCGGGGTGGGGGTGGGGGTAGGGTGAATGTCCGAATGGTTAGTACGTGCGCGCTGTATCATAAAGCCTGTGGCGTGGTTTTGAATCCCCGGTTGTACTTAACAAGGAGTAGGGTCGCCTGTCGAACTTCGTGGATTTTCTCCGGATGCTCCGGCTTCCTCCCACAGCTAAAGACCCCTACGCGCTAGCGAATTATTAAAATAAAGTTAAACCATATGTTAGTCCCATAATGACCTAGTTTGTGTCGAGTGGACGTTAAACCCCGTCTCCCTCTCTCTCTCTTTCTCCCTCTCTCTTTTACCTCTCTATCGTTTTTCAGTTAAACTAGTACAAAGTGTTTCATTCCCCTATTTCTGTACTTCAAACGCACACAATTATTGCTTGATAACATTTCTAATAGCGGTACGTCTGGAAAACGTCTGGATGACCTTTGACATTAAAAGGGGCCATAACTCATCTATGTCATTGATAAGAGTCTGATGTGATGTTACTTTTTCTAGCAGTGAATCTTTAAGAATGTATATTGCATAGATAATAAAGTTCGTGCTATTTAGAATATTCATCAATTATGCCGGCGTCCTGGCTAAAAATAACCGATGGAATAATGGGAAAGTTACGCGGTTACATAGCCCAGTTAATACTACAGGCTATTGGCTTGGAATTTAAAAATCATTTTCACGATGTATAATAATGATTCCTATATCTTGGCAGGTCACAGAAGGGATAAACTAAAGTAAATAGAAATGAAATGAAATGGGATTTAATGTTCTATGTCTCGAATCTGTTCCGACTGAGCTAATGACGACGGGCATAAGTCATACAGCGTGTTATGGGGGAAATCCCAATTGTCACGAAATGTACGTCGAAAATCAACAAGAGTTAAAAAGGCTCTCTTTAAACACCGAAATAGTTTTGTCTTCGGATACGTCTACACAAGAAACCGGTAGATAATTGAGAGAGAGAGAGAGAGAGAGAGAGAGAGAGAGAGAGAGAAAGACAAAGAGACAATGAGAGAGTTTAATGTCCATTTCCACACACTATAGATCATATGGTTCAATTTTTATTCAATAATTCGCTCGGGCTTTGAAGTCCTTAGCAGTGGTAGGAAACCGGAGGACCAGGAGCTAACCAACGAGGTTGGGCAGGCAACCTTAATTCTCGTCACGTTCAAGCGAAGAATGATAGACCGTATGATTTCAGGCGCACACTTTAACCACTACACACACACCCTCTCGCCACCGGTAGATGACTGAGCAATTTTATTATTAAAACATTTAATCATAATTAATGAAGCAATAAACCGCATCGAATATAAACGTACTATCTTGGTTATAGATAATACAGGTGGTCAAGTGGTCTAAAACATCTGCTTTAGATAACAAGGTCTGGGCTTTAGTAATGATGTCTGATTTATATCCACAATTGTTCGTGACAAGTTATAGAGTCACCAGCTGTACCTCGCCGTGGGGTTCTTCCTGGTCTACCAGTTCATCCCAACTATATACAAATATCCATTTCAGTCAAATTAGATTTTTAGATTTATTTTCTATTTTAACGTTTAACTAAGATATGGACGACATCCGATGGTCTAGAGAGTTGATTATGTGATTAAATGCCTAAATAATATGTTATACATTTGAAGTCAGTACGATGACCCACATTCTAGCTCCAGCACTTTTAATAAGTTAGCTTTCTTAGTTGTCTCCCTGTTCAGTAAGAGCACCGGGGCGCCGCGGAGACGCAATGCGTAAGACGTTGTCTCGCTAAGCTGTATGTCTCTTGTGGACCGAGAATTTTCATCTGGATTGGTCAGTGATGTTGGGCGGGGGGCCGGGAAAGGGACAACGTATAGTCGTTCGGATGGAACAATAACCCCAGGTCATCTTCACGTTAAAAAACCATGGACAGTTGCAATTCGATATAATATTAGGTTCGGACAAAATGTCCATCGCAGCATTTCTGGATGACGCATGTCCATCTTCATTAGCCCAGTCGGAGAAGAAAAGTAGGACGTTCAACCCCATTTTATTTCGTTTCCTTTCAGTAAAGAGATATCCTAATGCCATGTTTGCTTAGGTAGAGTTAGCTCTTAAAAATAATGCAAATTGCATTTAATAAAGTGCGATTGGGGCGTGATTGATAAAGATAGAATTGCGGAAGTTGAGTGTGAAGCTGTTTTGTTGTTTGAAATCCTCTAATCTTGTAATTTATCCCTGGTTGATAATAAATTTGTTTGTGCCGTAAACTTGTGATAAATTTATTATATATAGAAGTAACAACTAAAAGCGAGAAAGAAACTTCCGATAAGAAACTTCCGGTTCTCCTTAATGATTGTCGTAAATTATACCAACCGGTGTGGAATGTCGTAATTTGTGTATTTATGACTACTAGCGTTAAGTACAATGCGATAAATAAATAATTGAACGGCACAGTTTAAAGTTACGCCGACACAATAATTCATCACGTCATTCTGAGACGGTCACGTGGTGCGGTGCCATGAAGGGGGTTGAGGAGCATGGCGCTAACTCACTAACCAATAGGGCGGCGGTTCGATTACGTTGTTGACTGCGAAAAGTCGGGATGTTGTCATCATGTCAAAACTTCAAACACTCATAGCTTCAACCAGAATAAAGTGAGCGAGAGAGAGAAATGGGGTTTAACGTCCAATCGACACAAACTAGGTCATTTTTGGGACTAACATATGGTTTCAATTTTATTTCAATAATTCGCTTGTGCGTAGGGGTCTTTAGCAGTGGGAGGAAACCAGAGTGTCCGGAGGAAACCCACAAGGTTGAGAAGGCGCCCCTATCTCCATGTCACATACTTTCACACCAAGGATCGAAACCACAGCCGCAAGTAAGAGGTGACCGGCCATGTAGAGGTCGAAGCACGGCACTCTAGACCACTAGGCCATCCCACCCCCACCCCCATAATAAAGTAATTCAATTGAAATTTTCAATATATTATTAATTTTGTATAGAACGAACAACTCTTCTTTATCTAAATCGCAATCTGACTAAAACACAGATAATAATTCTTTTCGATTTTTATAGTTCAAAATTTCCTTTTACTTTTCTTTAGTACGCTAGGATCTGGAAGAGTTGTCATATAACAGGAGTTCTAGTTGGTGTGAGGAATTGGCCAATGAAACGGTCTGTTACGGCGACTTCTTGGCGTGCTCTGCTCGGAACTGTAGATAAACCCTTCGAAACGTCAGCGCTGAGTGATTAAGGAAAATTCTGACGTCATTGGTCAAAAGTCACTCGAATGACCACTGACGCGACCTCCCAGTACAACTGGTCAGATCTCCATGTAGTAAAGGCCATCGAAGGAGTAAAAAAACGAAACGAAATATATAGACCAGTACAGTATTTGAATCAGACAGCTAAATCTTACATAATAGATCTTTAGTGAAAATGAAATGAAATGGGGTTTAACGTCCTACTCTTCTGCACCTGACCCGGGCTAATGGAAGACGGGTATACGCCATACAGTGTGCTATGAGGGAAATTTTGCCCGGGCAGCGGCGCTACGGCCTACTCTTATATCGAATTCCAACTGCCAAGGGATCTTTTACGTGCACTCCAATGTGTACACGGGACCTCGGTTTTTCGTCCCATCGGAACGACTAGGCAGCTGTCCTTGTCAGGCGCTCCTTCTGTATCACTGACAAGGGGAAACCACGCCGGAAAATCGAGATGAACTTTCTCGGCCAATGCAGGGATCGAACACCCGACCTCCAGGCTCACGAGCCAGCGCCTTGCCCACTTAGCCACCGTGACAAGATAAAGAAAGTTTACAAGATTTATTTATTGTTGACATTTCTTGTCGTATAATAATTTGAGGTTAATTTAAATATGGGTGGACATGAATGTGAAGGAAGTATGATAATATATGTATACTTCCATGTATTATATATTGTACACTAGAAAACAGTTTAAAGTCACTGCATATATTACAAAACATTGTAAAGGTGGTGCGTGTACTACAAAACAGAATACGTGTACTACAAAACAGATTACGTGTACTACAAAACAGATTACGTGTACTACAAAACAGATTACCTGTACTGCAAAACAGATTACGTATACTGCAAAACAGTTTAAAGGGGTTACGTGTACTACAAACCAGTTTAAGGTGTAACATGTACTACAAAACAGTTTATTGGGGTTATGTGAACTATAAAACAGTTTATTGAGGTTATGTGAACTACAAAACAGCTTATTGGGGGTTACGTGTACTATAAAACAGTTTATAGGGGTTACGTGAACTACAAAGCAGTTTAAAGGCGTTTCGTGTACTACAAATAAGTCTAGGGGGTTACGTGTACTACAATATATTTTCAAGGGATTACATGTAAACGCAACACAATTTAAAGAGGTTTCGATAGGGGTTGCGTGTACCGCAAAACAATTTAAAGGGATTGGTTACTGGTAGACAACTACAAAACATTGTAAGGGGTTGTGCGTACTGCAGAACTTTTTAAAGGGTTACGTGTACTACAAACCAGAGGTTACGTGAAAAGGAAAACAGGCTACGGTGACACATGTGCAGCAAAACAGTTTAAGGAGGTCCCGTGTGTTACAACACAGGTTAAAGGGATTGTGTGTACTAAAAACAGTTAAAAGGGACTCCGCGCAAACATTTTAAAGTAGGTCCGTGTACCACAAAAACTTTAAAGGGGTTAAGTGTACTAAAACGGGTTAAAGGGGTTCTTGTACTACAAAACGGTTTAAAGGGGTTCCGTGTAGAGCTAATACTTTTATGGAGTTCAGTGTACTATAAAACAGTTTAAGGCAATTGCGTCTACTACAAAACAGTTTAAGGCAATTGCGTCTACTACAAAACAGTTTAAGGCGATTGTGTCTACTACAAAACAGTTTAAGGCAATTGCGTCTACTACAAAACAGTTTAAGGCGATTGCGTCTACTACAAAACAGTTTAAGGCGATTGCGTCTACTACAAATAGTTTAAGGCGATTGCGTCTACTACAAAACAGTTTAAAGATGTTCCGAGGAGAGCATGTGTATTTAAAAAAAAATAGATCAGACTGAATGTAATTATAAAGATTTGTTCCAACGACTGAACAAGAAACATTTGTGGATTAACTCCCATGGGTATGGTAGCAATTTAAGGCGCAATAATCCCCAATTTGCACTGCAATTCGGGTGAAAACAACTCAGTTGGTTTACACATGAAAATTAAACACCATATTGTGAAGAAATAAAACCTTATCTGAAAAATCCAGTCCGTTTGTAGTGTTCACATAATTCTTCCATTGTTTTCATCGAGTGACCTGATATACACGACTATTATATACCACTTCAAACTCCGCTAAAAGGTAATTAAAATAAAACAATATCCATCAAAATTTTATATAATCCTTTTTTTAAAAATCCCGGAAGCACAGCGGGGTGTTGTTACTGCGAACTAGTCTTGAGTTTTAGACAGGTTTACCCAGGCGAAAAGTGATAGTCGGTAAAGAAGCTCGTCTCGAACTACACCCGACAAGCGGAAATAGATAAGATAACCCTTTACAAAAACGTCACAAAGCCTCGAAAAAAGGGTTCTAAGAGGTTCACATAGGAATTGACAAATTTTGTTTTTTAGTTGAAAAATATCAGAGATTCCTCCATAGGGATATTTTTTATTCACTTTTTTTGTACAGATTAAATCAAATGATATAGAAGTAATCGACGTCCTTGAAATTTTATCTGAGATTTCTTCTTCGGTTACTTTTTTTATTCTCTATTTTTATATATTAGATTTAATCATATAATATAGAAATAATCGACTTCCTCTATGTCATCGCAGTTATCGTTTTAATTTTTATTTTAAAAAAGCCCAACAGATTTAATCAAATAATATAGAAATAATCGACTTCCGTAATATCTAAAACGAAAATAACCAATAAAATAGACCCGCCCTTTGTCTATAAACAATAAACAAAGACAAGTTGATATAAAATCTCATTTATATTTTAGAAGAAACGGTGATGTTTACTGAAATATGAACTCCAATTCTCATATTTCCAATCATCCTTTAACTACGTTTTAAGATTTTATCCTGATCGGTTTGTAAAATAGGTAAATTTAATAATTACAGAGTATCCGGCGGTTTATTCAATTAAAATGTTTACCAGAGATATGGCGAATTGCATAGTACAAGATACACTATGGTTCGTAACAGGCCTAGATTCTTATTTAAACTCGCAATAATACCACACCTGATCAGCAGTGAATATTCGCTACAACCACTGATGGGACAAACTGATCCCGCAGTGAATATTCGTTTGGCCGCTACAATCACTGATAAGCATGACATGAGTTCGGCATATTAACTTCTTTACTCCAACAAATTAAATTCTCAAACATTTTTTTGAAGTATAAGAAAAATAAAAAAAGACGGTTGAAGTATTTGTAGTTAAAAAATATTTCCTATTTAGTGTAAATGGGTATTAAAATGAGTAAAATGCATCATTTTGCCCGAAGCAGTTAGGTGTTATGTAAACAATGCACGAGCCGTTGAGCCAATGACTGACGCCATGTGAAGACAATGAACGTGTTGTGGACAGTCATCTGTGACAAAGATTATTCGTACGTAAGAAATGGAGTTTAACGTCCACTCGACACAAACTAGGTCACTTTGGGACTAACGTATGGTTCAATTTTATTTCATTAATTCGCTTGTGCGTAGGAATCTTTAGCAGTGGGAGGACCCGAAGAAAACCCACGATGCTGAACAGGCGACCCTACTCCTTTTCATGTATAACTGGGGAATCGAAACCACGCCAGTTGACTCAATGACAGACTTTATGATACAGCGCGCGCGCTGACCATTCAACCACCCAACCTCCCAAGTATATCTGGATAAAAAAAATTGGGGAAACTAGTAAATCATGTAAAACTAGATTTAATAATCATAGATCTGCAGGAAATTCTGAAAATGCACACAAACTATTATATCAACATTTCAAACAAAATCCCTGTAAAGAATTTGGATATAGTATACAAATAATTGAAAAACTTCCCGGTTCTGGACACCATACTAATGGTAAAATTGATCCTGCTAATACACAAATTAGAACGCACGCAGAAGAAACTTGGATTATCAAACTGCAGACCATTTTCCCTTATGGTCTTAATGATAGATTTAAAAATATCGATTATAACAACCGGAATGAAAACACTTTGATCACTAGAAATTGTTACAAAAAACTTGACCATAAATTTCAAAATAAAAAACGTTCCATTAAAAAATCGAAATTTCAAAAAGATCCGGAAAGTATTTTGAATGAATTGTATTCTGCATGCCAATGCCATACTTCCGACAAATTATCTTGTGCAGCTTGTGTACTTAATCTAGCTCGACAAATTGTACATACCTTGAAAAAATCAACAGCTAAGAAACTTGGTGCCCTCATACAGGATATTATCTATTCTAATCAACTTAATGAAAGCTTTCTTCCTCAATATTACGATGTTATTACCGATTTGATAAATAGTAAATTTTCACCTAAACATTCAGCACAGCAAAATAAAGTACATAAGAAAAAACCCGAGATTTTATGTAAAATACTTTTTACAGATAAACATATACAAGATATTGGACTGAATAGAATTTTCCGAGATAGATCTGTAATCAAATCTATACCAGATACTATTCCTAAAATTTCACCTACAGTCGTATACAAATTTTTACCTCCAATTCGTAATAAAATATTTAACTACCATGAAACTATAGCAAACCTAAACGTTCACGAATTTATCAACAATTACGACAATACAACATGTCAATGTCATAACTCTCCTTTTAAAGATAAATTTCACGACCATGTACTGACTGGAAACTTCGATATTGTTGAAGACAATAATCTTAAAAAACTATTTCGCTTTGGACCACAATTTCGAGAACAACCTAATAAAACTAACTTCAAAAAATTACATAATAATCTAAAATCAGAAATCAGAAAATGCATAGTAGCTTGGTCAGATAAATTTCGTGCACCAATAGAATCTTTCGGAGAATGGAGAAACACTGTTTTTGACCTCTTATCAAAGAGAATCAAACATATTAAAAACAACCCAAGACATCCACCACCCGAAGTCCTAAAAAATGCATCTGCAGCTGAATGCCTTTCTGCACTTCAAGAGAAATTTGTTCTAACACCCGTCGATAAGGCCAGCAATAACATTGCCTTTATCTGTAAAAAGTACTATATTAAAAATATCCTTACCGAAGTTGGACTTTGGTCTAGCACCAATAATAACACTTATAAATGTATTACGGAATTATCTAAACTAGATATTTTACAAAATCAATATTCGTTTAACAGGAGTAATTATATAAAAGACAATGTAAAAGTAGATGCCCTTCCATATATTTATTCTATACCGAAATTTCATAAAAATCCAGTAAAATTCAGATACATAATTTCCTCCAGCATCTGCCAGACAAAACCTCTAGCAGTGACTATTACGAAAGGACTTAAATTATGCCAGGCCCAACATGCCATCTGGTGCAAAACACTTATACTGGAATTAATAGCTTTTTCATAATTGATAAAAATAAACCAATAGTAGACACTTTAGATAAAATCAATCAAAAAGACAATGCAAAATCTATAGAAACTTTCGACTTTTCTACTTTATATACTATGCTACAACATGCAGACCTTAAAAAGAATTTGGATTGGTTCGAGGATAAGGCCTTTAATGGTGCTTTTGGAAAAGGCAGAAATCTGATGGCCATCTACTCACAAGATGCAAGATGGATCATAAAACGGCGCAATGCCAATACTGTAGTTTTCGATAAAGAAAAATTTCAAAATATTATACATTTTCTCATTGACAATGCCATATTTGAGGTTGGGGATCAGATAATACAACAAACTATTGGTTTACCAATGGGAACTGACCCCGCCCCATTTATGGCAAATGCACATTTATATAAATACCAATTCGACTTTCAAGACCATAAAAGAAAAACAGATTACAAGGTAGCAAAAAGTCTAAATTATACCTTCCGTTACATTGATGACATAACACCAATCAATGATAATGGTAATTTCAATAAATACAAAAATGAAATATATCCTCCTGAACTTATATTAAATAAAGAAAATTCGGGCACTATAAATGCATCTGTCCTTGACTTGGACATCAATATAATTAATAACAAATTTAATGTCGGTATATTCGATAAAACGGACAAATTTGGTTTTGAAGTAGTAAAATACCCGTCAGCTCATAGTAACATACCAGATACGACACTATACAATGTTTTCTATTCACAGGCATTACGATTTTTAAAAATATGCAACAATAAAGAACTATTTCTTTCCCGAATAAAAACTCTTAATTTTAAGTGCACGGCCAAAGGTGGTACACAATTACGCATTTTGAAAGAAATTTCAAAACTTCCATTTCTTCAACATAATAAGTTTTACATTTCTTATAACGATATTACTAACTACATATTGGATAATGATTCTATATAAATTGCTTCTAGATGTCTAGTCGCTTTTGGATTATCGCCCTTATTTTTAGGCCTTTATGAATACACTAATTACTTACGATTTCTTCAGCATTCCCGTTTTGCATTTCTTACGTGGGACATTATATAATAATTATACTATGGTTTGTACAATTGCATGGTCTTTAAAACTAATTGTTTTTTATATTTTACGTAATTTTATCTAGATTATCGCCCTTTTATCGGGAAATTGCACCTTCTAAACCACGACGTCATAACAACTATTACGGCAGATTCACGTCACACCACTCAGTCAGCAGACGGCTGTCTCCGTAGATAGTCTATTCCTTTGCTTCTTTGTATTCAGTTGTGTTTTTGTTTCTGTGACGGTTGCAATGTTTGTCCTAAATGCATTTATATACTTCAATCCTTTTAGTGATTTAGTTTTGAACTAGGCCTACTTCTGATACATTTAACTATGTGGTTACTTGTGTAACGGAATTTATACAACAATATGCTTGCATTCGTAATTCTTGCAACATATGATAGAACATGACTCATGCTGACACTATATAATTATTTCTTTGGGTTGCATTCCCAGTTGTTTTCAAATATGAGTGAAGTCTGTGTCACCACAGGCCCGGGACTGTACAGCGCAGTGGACGCTTACGGCTAGCCCCCGGATCCATTCACTCTCTTTGATTTGTTTGTGGTCTTTGAGTATGATGTCTTGTCCATATATTTGTTTTTGTGTAGAATTGTGTGTGGTGCAGCCCTCCTGCACTTACTATTAGTAGAAATGGGTACATAAAATGAATAAAATGTACTATTCTGCGCCGACCAGTTAACATTAAGTATCTTATGTAAACAATGTTCGTACTACCGAGCCAATGATCGACGACGTCAGGTATGATGTCACACGTAGAAGGCATGTTAATTATAAAGGTCAGGGTCAGACATCTTATACAGAAGGTGTGGCAATGGCAGCTGTCTAGTCGTTCGGATGGGACGACAAAAAAAGGTCCCGGATATTTATTGGCATGCACATAAACGAATCCTTATCAGTTGGAATTCCATTGCCCCCATAGCACAGTGTATGGCATATGTCTGTCTTCATTAGCCCAGTTGGGACAGAAACATGCATGTCATTTATTCATTATTGTTTGTCGAATACCCCGCAAAACACATCTTTAAATAATAAGGACGATCTATATCATCGATCGAGAGGTTTAAAATTACTTAATAAGATGTTGAGGACGTGACGTGACGTGATCTATAATTATAGTCTAATATTATTAACTTGTTGAATAGAATACCCCATGTTATTGTCGATTATAATATCAGAGGTATATACAGTTACGCCGTGTATTAACATCATTACCAACTGGCACGTACACCCCGAGTCAATCGTCTCATCTCACGTTCTTTTTTATTGACAACACCGCATCATAGCGGGTTTAATAGTATTTGGGAAGTTAACAACCGTAATGCCATTAATCCCTACGAATTTGAAACTATCCGATACAAGTTTCTACATCTGGCAAGGGACAACGTAAAGCCTTTCGGATGGGACGAAAAACGAGATTCCATGTACATATTTGCATACACGTAATGATCCCTTGACAGATGGAATTCGATATGAGAGTAGGGTGTAGTGCCGCTGCAAATACAAAGTTTCCCTCAAAGCACACTGTCCGACATAATTATGTCCGGCTTCATTATTGCCCAGTCGGAGTAGACCAGTAAGACGTCAAACTCCATTTCATTTCATTGATATTCGTCCACATTGGGTTCATTTTGACGGCGGTGCACTGTCTATAATCCATGTAACGGAACCAAAAATAGATCCATATATCATTTGCCTTGTGTCTTTATTATCCCGGGGGGTTGGGATGGCCTAGTGGTCTAGAGTGCCGCGCTTCGTTCGACCTCGAGCTGTCCGGTCACCCCTGGCTTGCGGCTGTGGTTTCGATCCCTGGTGTGACCATAAGTGGCATGGAGATAGGGGCGCCTTCTCAACCTCGTGGGTTTCCTCCGGGCACTCCGGTTTCCTCCCACTGCTAAAGACCCCTACGCGCAAGCGAATTGTTGAAATAAAATTGAAACCACATGTTAGTCCCAAAATGACCTGGTTTGTGTCGAGTGGACGTTAAACCCCATTTCTCTCTCTCTCTCTCTCTCTCTCTCTTTATTATCCCAGTAGGTGCAGAAACGAAGGACATAAGCCCTATTTTATTCATTTACCAATTAATGAAGACTGAGTGCGAAACAATCGGTCGATAATCATATACAATACACGTGATCATACACTGATTCGTTTTTTTTATGTGATCAGTAGCCGTAGGCGTGCGGACTCGATGACTGTTACGGAGCAGGGGAGGGGGGAGAACTCGAATTGCCTGAATTAAAAAAAATCGCGCTAGAAAATTAGCCTAATTCTAATCCCACCAGATCCCATGGTTCATGGGCCGTCGGGAGATAATTTTTAAAACAACCAACCAATCGTCATGGTGGGGGATTGAGGGCCTCGCCCACCCCACCCACCCCACCCCACCCGCCTTAGAGAATTTTGAATATGTAATGCGTTTTTTTGTTGTTATTCTAGCCCGAGAGGTAAGCAACTCCAAAGTTGACCAATGGTTTTTTAACCGAAATCCCACTCAATGCCAACCTGAATTCCAACCATCACACAAATAATAATCGATCCCCAAAATGTCGCACAAATTAGAGTGACTCCAGACAAAATGTTTTAATCCATAGATAGTTTAAATTTGGGGCACTTTATCGTGCCAACTTGATGAAATAATAATTTTTGTTTTCACTTTACCCGTCTGCCCGAAAAGTCAGATTG
The DNA here is from genome assembly GCA_963678685.1 of Patella ulyssiponensis. Taxonomy (NCBI): domain Eukaryota; kingdom Metazoa; phylum Mollusca; class Gastropoda; family Patellidae; genus Patella; species Patella ulyssiponensis. The sequence continues at coordinate 92,405,658 of OY783225.1, forward strand.
CCCCCCCACCCCCTGGCCCGTACGCCCATATCAGTAAGTTTGTCCCCTGTACAAAATATTTACAGCACTCATCAACTAATAATCATATATGAATCAAGTATCGAACAATGAAGATATTACAATATAAAAACAATAAGTTTAATTCAGCTAAGTTCAGTTTAGGTTTTATTAAGATAGGTACGATTCGGTTAGAATTATATACAAAACATTCACATGTCTACAAGAATATATATGTAATGTACTGAACGCCCCATTATACAAAAACATTAATTACACAACTACATTAATCACTTGTAAACGTCGCGTAACATTTACAATATAAAAGTCTACATTTAAACAAATAAAATATAATCAAAGAACGAAAACATTCAAAGGCAGAGAGGGAATTAGATTTTTATCGCCCACACGACACGACACAGTCATTTCGGGACTAACACATGGTTTTAATTTTTATGTCAATAATTCGCCTTCGCGTTGGGGTCATTAGCAGTGGGAGGGAACGCGAGGACCAAGAGAAAACCCACGAGATTGGATAGGCGACTCTATCCTTGCCACATTCAAATGGGGAAAAGATAAAACGTTAAACCATTATTAGAAACAGATGCTTCATGATGCGTGGGACTAACTCCTTCATTGTAGTTGTTGTTCTTAGTGGTTTCATTTTTGTTAGTGTTTTCATTTTTATTGTCTTAGCGCACGCACAAGGGTCTGAGAGGAAGGCGGGGTAAACACACGAGGTTGATAAGGCCCCCTATTTCCAAGCCACATACGCTCACACCAGGGATCAAAACCACAATCACAAGCCAGAGGTAACTAACTGGTCAGCGAGAGGTCGAAGGGCGACAGTCTAGACCACTAGGCCATCCCATCCCTAGTCCGTGATTGTAGGCCCCCACGTCCATAGGGCCTGGTACTCGAATCAAAAGAAACAAGTTAGAAACACCTTTATTCAAATTACTTACTGAAATAAGCTGAATAGCGATGACTTCAAAACAACTTAAAGATAGATTATGTAAGACATATGAAGTGCTGGTCGTTCTCATTATAATAGTTCTAATATAGATAACACAAATGAATATAGCGGATTTGTTTTCTACGCGGAGTTATCAATGTTTGGCGTATGCCTGTCTTCATTAGGACGTTAAACCTCATTTGATTCCATTCATTTGATTTGTTTACCTTTGCCTTGTAGATATTTACCAAATATTTATCAGTTTCTGCTTTACGAAATGTCATATGAAGATGCATCCCAAAATGTAAATAAAACATAACTGTAGAGATTAGAAAAAAAATATATATTTTCAAAAACTACAACACGACATGGATAATTCTCATATCTTTAATGACATTTAAATATGATCAATTGAATAACTTTTACACATACACGCTAAAATCATTCCAAAGGTTAAAAGTTCCCAGTTTATTTGAAATGTAATTTTTATGTTGACTTATTGTGAAATGAAATAAAATAGGGGTTGAAAGTCCTGGGTTTCTCTACCTTTCGGGTTAACGAACAAGAACATTCGCCGTGCAGTGTGCATTGATGGAATATTTTTACCCAGGCAGCCGTGGTTTTCACCTGCTCGTCTTGAAATTCTGGCTGATAACAGTTCTGTTACGTGTAGGCCAATGTGTACTCCGGACCTATGTTTTTCGTTCTACCCGGACGACTAGACACTATTCCTTACCAGGTTTTATATCCAGTACCATTCACACGTGAACATAGCGTAATATATCATTGACTCAACTGGCGTGGATTCGATTCCCAGCTTGAAGTGCCAAGGAGTAGGGTCGCCTCTCCAACTGCTTAGGTTTTCGCCGGTCCCCCGCTTCCTCCTACTGCTGAAGACCCCCACGCGCAAGCGAATAACTGAAATGAAATTGAACCATATGTTAGTTCCACAATAATCTGACTTGTGACCAGGGGACGTTAAACCCCATTCTCTGTCTCTCTCTATCTGGTGTGTGGACTCTTTTCTTAGTGATTAATAAAAATGCAGTTAAAGTTAGAAACAATTAGATAACATCTGTAAAACCAACGTGAAATATTTTATAATTGTTGTTAAGTTGAAATGCGAGAACAACGTGTTATATATTCCACATTTAGCCCTGATTTGTGTGATAATATATACAATTAGAAATGACAGAATGTATTCCATGATGCGAAACGTAGATCAGAGTTGACATAACGCATCTATTGTAGCGGAACGAAACAGTAACATGGTAATGTTGTAAAGATAAGATTATAATTTGAGATTGTTGTTAAGGAGTCATGTTTGTGTAATTTGTAATCGACCTGTATTCTGGGTCAGTCTGTTTACATGTAGTTTTTTAGCTGATGTTTTCTGGACAGCTTGAAGAGACATTATAATTATGTAAACGCTAAATCTAAGCATTGTAAGGCTTAAAGTGTTACGTAAATTGTTCTGCACATTTTTTCACATGACAAGCCAATAATCAACTGTCTAAATCACCACGAGCCCTTGTCAGATATGCAGGACGGAGGGCCTGACACGGATAGCTGTCTAGTCGTTCGGATGGGACTTCAACCGAGGCCCCATGTATGTATTTGTATGCGAGGAAGAGAGAGAGAGAGAGAGAGAAATGGGGTTTAACGTCCACTCGACACAAACTAGGTCATTTCGGGACTAACATTTAATTTTATTTCAATTATTCGCTTGCGCGTAGGGGTCTTTAGCAGTGGGAGGAAACCGGAGTGCCCGGAGGAAAACCACGAGGTTGAGAAGGCGCCCCTATCTCCATGCCACATACGCTCACACCAGGGATCAAAACAACAGCCGCAAGCCAGAGGTGACCGGCCAGCTAGAGGTCGAAGCGCGGCACTCTAGACAACTAGGCCATCCCAACCCCCGTTTTTCAAGTAAAAGATCCCTGGCCGTTTGAATTCGATGAAAGAGTAGACCATAGTGCGGTTGCCCGGGCACAATTTCCCTAATATGATGTATGCACAATTTCTGTGGCCGAGTTTGCAGCAGAACAGTAGGACGTTAAACCCCATTTCATAATCAACAACAGACGAATGATCAGTAGTACATTGCCCGTCTGTATTATGGTTAGATCTAAATATTAAGGCCACCTGCAGTTATTAATGTCACGAGATGTAAACGAGGTTAGCTCTGCTAGATAACCCTGACCCTAACCATAGACATATCCCTAACACCCTACCCCACAGCCCCGGTCAACAGTCATGTGCCCTGGGTCCTGTTAAAATCTTTATGAAATCTGGAGATGGCATTAAACATTTATTTCTGGCCCTACTTATCCCGGTTAGTGTAGATCTAGAACTAGTAGGCTGTTCTGATATTCCAACTCCTTGCTACAAATAAGTAGGATGTTAATCCAAAATTCATTTCATTTCAGGGGAGTTAGGTGGCTGAATGATTAGCACGTGGCGTGGGTGCTGCATATAGCCTGTCATTTGGTCAACTGGCGTGGTTTCGAGTCCCCGGTTGTACGTGGCAAGGAGTAGAGTCGCCTGTCCAACCTCGTGGGTTTTCGCCGGGTCCTCTAGTTTCTTCCCACTACATAAGACCCCTAAGCGCAAGTGAATTATTGAAATAAAATCAAACGATATGTTAGTCCCGAAATGACCTGGTTTGTGTCGAGTGGACTTTAAACCCATCTCCTCTCTCTCTCTCTCTCTCTCTCTCTCTCTCTCTCTCTCTCTCTCTCTCTCTCTCTCTCTCATTTTATTTGACCATTAACCTAGTCAACACGAACGATCTTCATATTGTCTAATACCTATTATAGAAAATAGAAAATGCCAAAAATGGGCAACAAAAATACTTTAACTTAGGAAATGATTCCATCAATAATTAAATCTGCTATGGGAAAGTGGAAACGAATTTGATCCACCGAACTGGTAACATTATACTCGCTAACATGGAGACGTTATTTGTGAAGATAACAAGAAAATCTTTATCCAATTGCTCAACAAGTTTTCTATATGGTATTTCTAAAACCAATAATGGTTCGTTTTATATTGTTTTAAATCCGGAGTCAATGTGGCTCAGTGTTAATGTGGTGGTTCGCTAAGCTTGAAGTCATGTGTTCGATTCCTTTGTTGACCGAGAAATATCATTGGGTTTGTCCGGCGTGGTTCCCCCTTTTCAGTGGTACCGAGCAGAGGGCCTTGCAGGGGACAACTCATAGTCGTTTGAGTTGTATGAAAAATAGAGTCCCATGTACACATCGCCGTGTACATAAATAAACACGTGACAGTTTAATTTGTTATAAGAGTAGGCCGCAATGCCACAGTCCGGACAAATAAACTCCATAGCTCTTCATTATCCCAGTTGGAGCAGATGAGTAGGACGTTAAACTCCATTTCATGTCCTTTTTGTTACAGGCTTGTACTCTACATGTTTATTATGGCGAACAGATGCAAACAATACAGGTTGTGAATTTCCAGACAGAAAAATAGTTTATTTCTAGATTTCAGAGAATTAAAGCTAAGCATGAGTTCGACAGTGAAGTCATAAAGTAGATAAAGTACAAGTACTTCTCTGTTTACGGTAGATAAATATGTAAATAAATACAACATACGTCCAGTTGGAAAAAAACAAACATCAACAACTCTGTTTGATTCTATAGGCCTATATCAAGTCATAAGCTGTATGATCGTTTGTGAGCGTCATCATGTGTTTGTAATATATATGTTATTGACAAAAGTTCGAGAGTGTAAACATAACATAATGATATATATTAGTTAGAAAATAAACATTTAGGTACATTCGAGCAAACTGATAGACCACCAAGGCAGTTCGTGGGTGGCAAGGAATTAAACACGGCATGACTTTTTCAAAATTACCAATTAACAATCCACCCTGCTTATATTAATTAACCATAATTACCCCTGGCCTTGATCACGATGCACGCTGATTTTATTTCGTCCACGTGTTATTTTGAGAACTGCAGGTATCTCTCATTTAAGTTGAGACGGACAAAAGGGACCCCCATTTCCACAACCCTGTGCTCTATAGGTCATAAGATCTAAAATAAAGTGAAATGGGAATATAACGTCCTACCAAGGTGCCCCTCGGTTTATGAAGACGGGATAGATAATAGAAGTCTGCGACACAGAGAGAATCTGTCTGTTCGCTCACCAAGACGTCATGGGTTTGATTCCGATGATTGACGGCCTGGCACTGGGTTATACAGACTCGAGTTTAATACAATGTCGGAAATAATTCTGTTAAAAAGAACATGGCGCGTTCTTTACCGAGGGTGTCGAGTCGACATCTCGCTATCACTCTCATTTATGTGAAAGAGTTTCCGTCTTCGTATTTAAAAATATGAACGAATAGAACCATTTTGATAATTTTGTCTGAGTTTTGAAATTATCAAATATATCTGATTATCTGTCTGTGATTATTCATGTAGCCTGGAGGTCTGATTTAATGACAGGAACCGTGATTGAATCGACTCGTATTGGAAAAGTCGTCGACAGTAAGAACAACATTGCCACCTACTTTTTGGTGCATGACACAGAAAGGGTAAATTACGTGAGTTTCTCAGACAAGTTTAAAACGGACGGAAGAACGGAAATAACGGAAGGTTTCGATCTTGAAGAGTTAAGAAAACAGCTGAGTTACGTATCGATTACCGTTATAATAAAGGTTTCTGTCATATTGAAATTGATGATGTGTCAATCATGGTGACGAATCTTTCTATGATGATATTATATAACGGAAGTCAACTCCTTGTCGCCTCCACAGAATATTTCCGGTTAAGTTCCTCTTGTGAGTGGTGCGGGATGGACGGCCTGGTCAAGACACCTGTCTACATATTCGGATGTTACGAAAAACCGATGTCCCTGAAGTTTGAAATTAAATTCAATCGGTGTCAAAAAAAAACCCCTTCATTGCACACTACATGACGTACGACAGCCCCCATCAGGCCGGTTGCTTAGTCGGAGCAGAATATAAGGACTTTAAACCCCATTTCATGTCATTTAATTAGCTTGGTTGGAGTATAAAAGTAGGGCTAGATCTATTTGTTAAGGCCAACTCAAGATTTCGTCAAGGTCGTTGAGATGTAAATAAGGTTAGGACACGTGATAGGTGGCGAGATTGTAGATTAGGGTTGGAATAAGCGCTAGCCCTGTTTACATCTAGGGGGCGTTGGGATGGCCTAGTGGTCTAGAGTGCCGCGCTTCGACCTCTAGCTGGCCGGTCACCTCTGGCTTCCAGCTGTGATTTCGAACCCTGGTGTGAGCGTATGTGGCATGGAGATATGGGGCGCCTTCTCAACCTCGTGGGTTTCCTCCGGGCACTCCGGTTTCCTCCCACTGCTAAAGACCCCTACGCGCAAGCGAATTATTGAAATAAAATTAAACCATATGTTAGGCCCGAAATGACCTAGTTTGTGTCGAGTGGACGTTAAACCTCATTTCTCACTCTCTCTCTCTCTGTTTACATCTTGTGACCTTTGACCTAACTGGAAGTTGGCCTTATCAAATAAATCTAACCGATATTTAGAACGCTGTTAACCGCATTATAACCATTCACACGTCAATAAAACGAAACGCAAATTGATGTCTAATTATAATCGGGTTGTTTAGAATTCCTATTGTCTTAAATAGAACACAAATATTGTATCAACTATAACCATAGTGTCTGTTAATCTGTCAACACTACCTATTGTGCGAGTCTATTGTTGTAGCCTTTGTCTGACAGACGGAATAAATCCATAAACATAACATTCCTATAAACACCATCTTTTGTTAATTTCAGTTTCAACAATATTTTATTCATTTTAAAAGGGGGTTTAACAACACGTAAAGCCCATCTTTCCTACCTTTTGTTGCTGTTTTTATCTGACAGACTGATTTAAGCGACAAGATAATCATAGAATTCTATAAATATATCATTCCATATTCATCTCGTGTAGTATTATCGATGTTTCGTACACAGCGTTCACGTATCTTGTTTGGATTTTTGATTATAGAAATATTTGTTGGCAGCTATTTTCAGTTTTATATTTTAAAATCTTTAATCATATACAGTTGTATTTATTTCTTGGTTTTTAGATTAAGTAAGTAGTTTTTTATTTTAAGACCTGAAATATATATTTAGCTCTATAAAAGTAGTCAGCTATTCTTAGTTTAATATTTTAAAACTGTAATTATGAATATGGAGCGTTGGTATAAATACCATGCCACTAGTTATGGAAATCGGAAGGGTTTAATGAGTGAAAGGCGCAGTTACAAACTGGAACAATTTCTGCAAAATGGAGCTGGATATCGACCACTTCTAGTGAGATTCATACAAACAAAAAAAAAAGATGCGTATTGATTAGTTTCTGACCAATGGACATTGGACTTCCAGCTACCTTTGACCTATTGGACATTTGACACCAGACTCCCATTTGACATAATAGACATTGGACTTCCGGCTTCCATTGACCTCCGGCTTACATTGACCTAATAGACCTTGGACTTCCGGCTTCCATTGACATAATAGACATTGGACTTCCGGCTTCCATTGACTTAACAGACATTGGACTTCCGGCTTCCATTGACCCAATGGACATTGAGCGTGTGGAATTCTCACTTATTTCGGGACTAGGATAAATCCCACGAGGTTGGACAGGTGACCCTACTCCTCGTCACGTACAACCGGGTAATCGGAACCACGCTAATTGGCTCAATAACAGACCTTATGATACAGCGCGCACACGCTTACCATTCAGCCCCCCCACACACACACCCACACACACATACACCAATAAAGGGTGATACATCACCAATCGTCAATTTCAATTTGATGGAAACCTATTACTGTAAACTGTACGGGAACTCAGCTGTTTTCTTATCTCGTCAAGGTTGAAACCTATACGTTCAAAAAAAAAGTACGCCACACTGATGTTCTTATTGTCGATGAGTTTTCAATATCGAGCTAATTCAGCTCCGATTCCGGTCATTAAATCAGACCTCCAGGCCAACTGAATAATCCCAGACAGATAATTAGATATATTTTCCCAATTCAATTTTATCTTTAACATCAAAATGGTTCTATTCGTTCCAATCTGATTATAACACAGATCCTATTTCGTTTCGTTTCTTATAGTTCAAAATTTCGTTTTACTGGTCTTTACTACTCTCGGATCTGGAAGAGATGTTATCATTGAGGTGTTATGGATGAGGTGAGGGATTAGAGTCTAATACTTAGACAATGAAACGGTCTGTTACAGTGGGGTTTTGGCGTGAGGTGCCACTAGAAACGTCAATGCCGATTGCTTGGTCAATGCCTGACGTCATATGGTCGAAAGTCGCTGGTATGATACCCGACGCAACCTTCCGTTACAACTGGTCTGATATTCATGTAGTGTAGGCCCGCGAAAGTATAACAAACGAAACGAAATATAGATCTGTATTTTAAGCAGACTGTATTCGCTCATACTTAAACAATCTGTGTCCTACACAAACAAACTTCAGTATTCAAAAATAAAATGAAATGGCGGTGAGCTTGCTACTGCTCTATTCCGGCTGGGCTAATGAAGATTTGCATATTACATACAGCTTGCTATGAGGGAAATTTTGCCCGGACAGCGGCGCTCCGGCCTACTCTGATATTTAACTTGCCTGTCAACACAAGGGTCGAACACAGGACCTCTAGGTTAGCTAGTAAACGCTCTACTCACTGAAGCATATGAAACCAAACTAATAAGAATCTTTGTACTAGAAACAAGGTTAATATGTCAATAATTCTGGCGCGGCGTCTATAGAATGTTCTCCTGTCATACATTGTATTTATATTTAGCGTGTATATTTGTAACTAATTGATAGATTTGTCTGTCGGTATTTGAACAAAGAAGATATTGTACTCTAATCACCTGTGTCTAGTAATCATATACACATTCCTGTCGAGATATCACCCATAGATTAAAGGGCATATAATCCAACAATAGACGAACGTAATGGGCTTTAACGTCCAACGTTTCCACACCTACCTTGTCAGTCGCCTGTTCAACCTCGTGGGTTTCCTCCGGGTACTCCGGTTTCCTCCCACTGCTAGCGAATTATTGAAATAAAATTAAACCATATGTTAATCCGGAAATGACCTAGTTTGTGTCGGGTGGACGTTAAACCCCATTTCTCTCTCTCTCTCTCTCTACCGGGTCAATAAAGAGATCGTATCGTAGAGAACCAGACGCCGGGATCAGATTTTATAATGTATATCGTGTCTTGAATATTGGATATAAGTCGACAACATGTTCGAGATACCATAACACTATCAATATTAAATGTCGACTATTATAGAAACTAATGATCAGGGGCCTGAAACACCAAATTTTAACTAAGATAAAAATCCAAATCTTAGTAGATACTTCAATTTTGATTGACCAAGCACTGAAATCAGTCTAATATTATCCAATCAAATTACTAAAATTAGGATTTTATCTTAGATTAAATGTGGTAAAACAGGTCCCTGGAGTATATAGAAATTGGGTTTAACGACTGCTTGACACAAACTAAGTTATTTCTGGACTAACACGTGGTTCAACTTTATTTCAAAAATTCGCTTGCGCGTTGGATTCTTTAGCTGTGGGGGGAGGCGGAGGACCAAAGAAAACGGACGAGGTTGGACTGACAGCCCTATTCATTGTCACGTACAACCGGGCAATCGAAATGACGCCATTTGACCCATGACATACCTTATGATACAACGCACACGTGTTAATCATTCGACCCCACAACCCCACTTTAATCGTATATATTCTTATTATGATAAACTATGCATGGTCGGTTGGGTATATTAATGTGCTGGTGTTACACCCCCTTTATTCATATGAAGAGTACAGGGGAAGAACGATCTAAGTCACATTTTTGTCTTTTCGCATTAAAGGCAAAATAAACTTTTGAACGAGAATGTGGGTTTAATTACAGTTTCAAAATGTTGTTTAATACGAATCATAATACCTGTACAGCAACTGACTTCCACTTTTCTGCCAAATTAAGGTCAAATAAAAGGTACGATGGACATATTTGTCCAAATGGTCATTTCATGCCACTCCGATCGTTTTTACCCGAAATGGATTATTTCGCAGAAAGCTTATACAATTTGTTATCAGATGGCACCATTAACTGGGGTTCGTTAAAAAGTGACTTAGATCGGTCTTCCCCTGTGCCCTTCATATACATTCCTATTACGATAGATGATGCTTCCTGGGTATAATAATGATCCGGAGTTACTCACCCCTTAATCATATACATTCCTATTACCATAGATGATGCTTGGTTGGGTATATTAATGTGCTGGAGTTACACCCCCTTTAATCATATACATTCCTATTACCACAGATGATGGTCGGTTGGGTATATTAATGTGCTGGGGTTACACCTCCTTTAATCATATACATTCCTATTACGATAGATGATGGTCGGTTGGGTATATTAATGTGCTGGGGTTACACCCCCTTTAATCATATACATTCCTATTACGATAGATGATGCTTTTTTGGCTATAATAATGATCTGTAGTTACTCACCCCTTAATCATATACATTCCTATATATGATAGATGATGCTTGGTTGGGTATATTATTATTATTATTATCGTTTCTTCCTACATTATTCTACTGTCTAAATATAACGTGATAATTGTAGCTACAACAAGGATGTGAAGTTATATAAAGGCTTGTTATTTAATACACAAATTAACGGGTAAATAAATCATCATAATATCAGGGGAATTTTTTGTAATTTGTTTCTGTGATCGCTATATAAAAAGAATGAATGATGTCGTCGTGGTCCCATGATTTGAAAACATGGAATCCACATCTTGTCAGTGTGGTGTTATGTGGGTGTAGTATACATTATTGGTGAATTAATATTGACTCGTGCTTAAAGATGTATTCCCGCGATATTATTTAGATCATCTAGTGATATTTCTAATGATAATTCATAGCGGAATAGTGCTTACTTAGCTCACAATATTGTTTTGATTTCCGACTAGGGTGCGGGGGGGAGCTCATATTGAACTCCATCTTAACGTGCTCTTGATTGTTTGTATTTTTTGCCAGATGATCTTTAACGTGCTCTTTGTGGTTCATAACGAATTTCAACTGTTAGGGATCTTTAACGTGCTCTTGTCGGTTGATATTGAACTCCAACTGCCACCCTCTGTTCTGTTACGTATAACCGCTTATATACGATACCACCCGAGGTGGAGGTAAACGTTAATCTTTAGTTACTAGTATTAGACCGTATGATTATCACTCTGTGTGAACCGGCAGAAAAAAATATTCTAAAACCTTCGACGAGAATCCATTTATCACAGCCCTTTTTGAAATTTGATCAATCGTTTAATAAATCTAAAGTATATTATAGAATGTAATTTCACGCTGCAGTTGGTTCAATAATACCTACACATGCTTTGAATAAATTAACCTATAAACATTGTCTTATCGTCTAGGTTTTAAATAATAGGATCTCTTAAAATAGAGTTCTGCTGGGAGCTGGCGACGTTATATAATCGAACATGCTCATTTCAATTTACCTTAATGCAACGTTTTGTTGTTATAGAGATGCTGATAGATTTTTTTATCGATCATTATGTAATATGAAGATCACAGATTTGTTTTAAAAGGGGATATAAAGCGAAATAAATAAAAATCCTTTTGACAGCCTATTAACCCTCTCGAGGTATTTGCCGGTGGCCTAAAATAGTTTTTAATTTGGCTATTGTCTCGGAGTTGTTCTGCTCCTGGTCGGACTAATGAGGACGTGCATACGCCACACAATGTGCTAATGTTGACGGCCCTCTGTTCTGTATCACTGACAAGAGGGGGTACCATGCAGGGATCGAACAGTCGACCTCCAGGTTAGCGAGTCAACGCCTTGCTGGTTTATTTAAAGATTTATAATGGTTTCAAAACTTATATAAACAAGCCTGTAATCAATTCTCTAGACCATCGGATGGCTGAGATTTAAATAGATTTGAACGATAAAATGGTTAATCGAAACGTTGTTTGTTTTTTTTTCTCAATCGACATAGTGATTTAAACCCCAGATCTCAAGTAACTGTCGTAAGGGCTCTTCTTAGCGATGTAAAAATTTAACAATAAATTATCCGAGTCGACGTTGAATTTTAAATCTTAGTTATCAAGTAAGTGTCCTAAGCGGTCCTCCGGGAGTTTTAGAATACAATATTAAAAGACAGTATTCCCTGATGATTCAAACAGTTATAATTAGACCCGAGTTAAGTAAGACTGATGTATAGGATTCTGTTAATAGTTATTTACAGAAACACAAACAAAACAAAACATAGACCTAGATTCCATTGATAATTAGAATCACAGGATTATAGTGTTTTGTAATTAACACCACATGGTACCAGAAACTTCTTCTACAGGAACAAAAATATACTTGTTTTTATTACAGAATAATTAAACTTCTACTTCTAAAATAACAGTCTAACTCATGAACTAAACTTCCGGACCCGTGCTCAAAAAGTTTAGAATTTACTCAAAAGTGTTCACCTTATTTTAACTAAAATATAGCCATTTATAAAATGTATTCAATGCGTCAATAAAAAACTATTTGCAAAGTTTTGTGTTTCTGGATCAAATATATTTCTCATAAGCAATGATTGAAAGTTGAGTAAATTCTTAACTTAAAGCGGCAATTTCATATTTTTAAAGCCTTAAAATAGATGGTATCTATAAACAGCCCAACCTTGTTAAAGAATAATCCTATAATTCACTATTGCCAGTTGAGAATTTGGCAAAAATATCACTTTCAACATTAAATTCAAACGTTTGAAGATAGCTATTGCATGGGGGGAATGGGAAAAGAAGGAGGTAATTGTGTTATTATTTCCGTTGTGAAAGATGCTTCAGTGTGGAAAATAATGCCTATGATTGTATAATAGTGAGTTGACAACCTATATTGAGCAAAAGACATAGAAATAAATATATGTTTTGACTTTCTTGGAAAATATGAAATTGCCGCTTTAAGTCTGAGACTGCTCAGTGAATCCGGGGCCTGGTTAGTGCGCATGGGCCAGTGTGTACTTCGAGAATGGATCTCTGTCCTAAATGGCAGCCATATTGAAAAACTAGTATACTGTTTTATAATGCGGTTCTATACTCTGGTTCACATCTGTAATACATAAAACAACTAACTAAACCATTTGAATTTTATTACCCAAAAGCAGAATATATACTTCTCAACATTTTCGAAATATACTTACTGTTTTTGGCTAAAGTAGTCGATTTAGTACTTAAAATGTCGGTCAATTAACCTGTTGTGTAATCTCAATCGTAAGTTTAGTGTATGACAGCAGGGGCTGATTGGGGACGGGAACCGGCCTGGCTCCCGTGTTGGAGCGGCCCCTTTCACTGACCGCGGAGCGCAGACAGGATAGGGGGTCCGGGGCTCTCCCCCTGGAAATTTTTGAAATATGAATCCCAAATATGCCATTTGGTGGCATATCTCATTATAATCTCTGTCAAATAATATATTTTATAAATCGATTAACTTAAGCCAAAACCCCGACCTGCAAGTAATTTACAGCCATCAACTTTTGAAAATATCATATCGTCATATTATTAATTAGCGTATTATCATTGTATCGTCAAGAGTCAAGAGAATTTAACTTGTTAAAAATGGGACTAGTTGAGAAAATTTTGACCGTTTGATTAGCCAGTTAGGAATATTGATTAAGTAGAAATATTTTCATTGAAAAATGTCCCATTTTTGTTGCGGGGAGCGCTAGTTGATTCCTCCTGTGATGGAAGGCCACGAGACACATTGGTACGGAGTGACGAAAGTGAAATTCATAAAAGCTGCTTTTTGAATTTTGGATTCTGGCGTATCCCCACAAACAGGTGACTTGATAATTAGTAAATTTGCGGGCGACAGTGTCGGGTGAATCCGATGAAATTTTCGGATGAAATTCGAAATTCCCATTGCAGGAGAATTCTGGCCCACACCCAGCACACCAGACCCAGAAAGTCTATTATACCAGCCCATTCCAGACTCCAACGATTGTGTGGTGGTCCAATACCCCCCTCCCCCATAAAATGTTCGGCAGAAAAAGTTTTTTTTAGACGAATTGGATAAAATTATATTTCTTCATTTTTTGTCCGACCGACCCTTCGGGCGATCGTCCGATGGCCCAATCCGCCCCTGTGTGACAGTAGTTTTTACCTTGTTAAAGAATGGAATTCGACAGAAAGCGGCATTAAAGATTTTGTCATGCGACTAATTCTATGTTTACGTTTGCAATGCAAGGCAGAAGAATCTTGCTCGGGTTCTAGGGTGTCCGTTCCGTCCGAATGACAATGCTTCTTGTCACCCCCCCACCCCCCCACCCCCCACCCCCCGCCCTCTTTCTGTACTACTACTGAAAAGAGAAAATCAAGCCGAACGGAAAATCCCAGGAACTTTTTCGGACAACCCCGGGAGTGAACCCGGGACCTCCTGGTAAGTGAGACGGTGGCTTACTGGCTCACACATCGTGGCTTCTACACAAAGAGAATCCTACGAACATAACACAATATACCGACACCACGAACAACAAACGCACACATAATATCAGATCAACTGAATAGATCCGGGGGCTAGCGGTGAGCGTCCACTACCAACATTTTTTATGCGATTTATTGTGTTTTTTGAGGATTAATATTGTTTATTGCACTTAACTAGAACTATTTATCATTTAATCGCCCGGATGTTGGATATCGTATTCAAACATTGACAATATATATTGAAAACCATTTCCTTTCTTAATACCCGTGGGAGTCTGAATAGATTTCACAGTAAATCCCTTAATAGGATTATTATCTGATATTTTAATGCATTTCCTTATATCGTATATTCTTGGACACCTCTATATATAGCACGTCCATTTCTAATATCCTATATTCTGGACAAGGGTCGTACTTTAGAGGTGTAAATTCTCTCTTCGGATATAACAGACTTCGAATGATTGTTGAATTCTTTAATATACCGGAACATAAATATACAGATATCGTCATACAGTACTGACAGGCCAGATACTGCACTTAGTAAGGGATCCTAACTAGTGACTGCCCTCAATGTACAATTTTTGTGATATTTAAGGCAAATCAGACAATAGGATAAAAGTAAAATTGATAAATGTTGTAATTAAAACTGACATGTTGATATATGAACAATGCATAAAAGATTAAACAATAATATAAATCAACAAAAACAATAGATTGGATTAACGTGGTTACCAATGACGGCTTGACAAGTGATGACAGGTTAACAACTTATTAGCCAGTTGACTTTAAAGTGGTTAATTTAAGAAACATTAAATATATTAGCCATTGGCAGATTATCACACCATTATAATTTCCTCTGTTTTAGAAAAGACGCGTCCCTGCGTCTTAATTAACGATACAAAAGAAATGATATATTATTTGTTGAATGATGAAAAACACAATAATATTAAATATTGAATTTGTAAAGTTAAACAATCGAGCAAGAGAGAACAATTTGAGCTGCACACAAATACTGACTGTAGCTAAGATTATCACACTATTATACTTTCCTCTGTTTTAGAAAAGACGTTTCCCTGCGTCTTAATAAATGATACGAACGAAATGATGCAGTACTTTGTTGAATCTTGGAATCATGTAAATAAAAGGATGACATTAAATATTGAGTTCGTTGCGTTGGAAGTCCCATTCAAGCATTAACAAAACAGACAAACGGGAAGGAATAGTAATGCGAAAAGCAAAAACTAATAGTACTGTCTACAGGCATTATACTTAGATCTCCATTTCCAGGTAGATTCCGATTCAAAACTATTAGTCCTATAGCTTTCCACGGGCACGGCTCTCAAATTAAAATCTCCACATTGTTGTCTTACAGTTTTTGCGCCTTCCCAGTATGTCCCTCGTTCAGTTTGTATTAGGTATTCATGGTCATCCGGATTGCCCACATATCGCTGTCGTAGAATTTTTTCAATCCGAGCAAAGGGTGTAGGTTCCGCTGGATCTTTGGGGTTTGGCATAATACTCTTGTGCTCCCCCATCGGCGCAACGAAAGTGTCGTCGCGTTTCTGATGTGGCAACCCTAAAATGTCCATATCTTTGCCAGACACGCCATCGTTCGTCGAAGAATCTGTTCGAGAAATCGTGTCTTTAGTAACAGCTACTGTTTGGGTGGTCTTGTTACAAACACGCACTGCTTTTGTCTGGCATGTCTTCGACTTCGATTTCTTTGTGGGGATATCAGGAAGAGGGTGCTCTTTAGGCAGTTTTTCCTCTGTAATTGTCATGGTACTTACGTTTGGTTGTTGAGTCTGCTGTTTTTCTTTGTAACTCTGACTTCTGTACCAATCTCGCTTGAGTTTACTGGCTGATTTTCTCTTTTGTGGCACCGAAGAATAAAAGCCGCTCCATGTTAGCACAACGCTAAAATTATTTCCTCTGCTTTCTATTCTCCATTGGTTGGCCTCTGTTTCAATGTCCATGATTTTAAAAATCTCAGCCAATTTTTCAGGGATTAAAACCTGTTCCATTGTGAAGTTGTCGTTTGGGGGTGGCGTGGTATACTCGCTTTGACTTGTAGAGAGGTTGGGGTCTTGCCACACAAAACTTCTCCGCCAACTTTAGAGGTGTAAATTCTCTCTTCGGATATAACAGACTTCGAATGATTGTTGAATTCTTTAATATACCGGAACATAAATATACAGATATCGTCATACAGTACTGACAGGCCAGTTACTGCACTTAGTAAGGGATCCTAACTAGTGACTGCCCTCAATGTACAATTTTTGTGATATTTAAGGCAAATCAGACAATAGGATAAAAGTAAAATTGATAAATGTTGTAATTAAAACTGACATGTTGATATATGAACAATGCATAAAAGATTAAACAATAATATAAATCAACAAAAACAATAGATTGGATTAACGTGGTTACCAATGACGGCTTGACAAGTGATGACAGGTTAACAACTTATTAGCCAGTTGACTTTAAAGTGGTTAATTTAAGAAACATTAAATATATTAGCCATTGGCAGATTATCACACCATTATAGTATGTAGGATTTTATTAGTCGGGGTGCAGCTGTGTGGTGGGACGCCATTAAAATGCCCAAGCTACTGGTATTGGTCATAATCAAGTGCATTATTTTATGAAGGGGGGGGCTGTGATTACGCGGGGCGTCTTATTTTTCTGGGGATGCAATATACCCCTGAACCCCCGCTTGTTACGGCCCTGTTCTTGACCCTCTCGACACAGGTCATTTTCTAGCATCCTATATTCTGGACCAACTCGACACAGGCCCTTCATAAATATCCTACATTCAGGGCCAACTAGAAGCCGGTCATTTCATAATATCCTATACTCTGGGCCCGCTTGTCATATGGCATTTTTATACGCCCACATGGAAATTTGGTCGTCTGTCTGTCTGTCTGTAATTGGTCCGTCGTCCACAATTTCTTGTGAACGCTCTAGAGTCTAAAGTTAATACCCGATTGACTTTAAATTTATACACAGTGTTTAAGGTCATGAGACGAAACAGCCTATTGATTCCGATAATTACTGCCAGAGAAATTACCCTTGATCACTTTTGAAAAATCTTGTGGACGCTCTAGAGGCAAAAGTTAATATCCGAGACAAACAATAAAAACAATTCTGATAATTACTTAATGGGCTATTACTCGTAATAAGATTTCCATGTGTTGTAAACGTTCTCCTTACTGACAAAAGAAAAATATGCGACAACCCTTGTTGACTGCCCGGACGACTTAGCTGTTGTGGGCGTATGTTTCGTTTCCATATCCTGGGCCCACTCGCATATTCTATAACCTGGGGCCCACTTAACACGGTTCATGTTCAAATATCATATATAAATTTTTGCCCGCGGACAGAGTCGTTTCCAACTACTCCCCGACGAATTCAAACTATCAAGGGATCTTTTACATGTACACCAACGTACACATGGGACTACGTTTTTCGTCCTATCCGAATGACTAGGCGATGTTCCTTGCAAGCTCGTCTAGACTTTTATAAGCTTTTGTTCTTTTAAGGTATCAAATACACTAATAAGAAATTATTTGCAAATATATTTCTCATAAACAGTGATTGAATGGGAATGCCCGTTCCAATAGGATTCACCGATTCCAAGTTTATCTATGTCGAATCCCAATTACTTCTTAAACTACAAAATTAATCGATTAAACACAAAGTGGATACAGCCACGGGGGATATTCTACTTTAATATTTCACACTGTATAGTTATAAATCCTACTTAACATTTACAGAGTAACATTTACAGACAACACTTATAATGATAAGGAAGCGGACGTTAAATCGTTAGTGAAATAGCCAGGGGTGGGTTCTGGGGCGTCTGACCAATTAACCTAATCCTGTACATAGAGAACTGCTTATTTTTAGAAAAATTGTCTGCCCAGAATAACCGCCATGAATGGCCGGCATGTTGCGAAAAGATGTCTGTTCTGAATTTGTAGTACTACTCCATTTCTCATCTCATCTTTCCTGCATATAAGTACTAAATAAAGATTTCCAATTTCATTAAATCCAAGCAGAACAATTCTTTCTCAAAATTCTTGAAGTTAGTGTCATTGACTGAAATCGTCGATTATTGGGAGAGAGAGAGAGAGTGGTCATTTCGGGACTAACATCATCGAAGATTGCGAGATGGGTCATTTCGGGACTAATCCATGGTTCAATGTTGTTTCAATAATTCGCTTTCGCGTAGGGGCTTTAGCAGTGGGAGCGCACCTGCTAACCATTCAACCATTCGCCCCCCCCCCCAAGGCGATTTGTTAAGGGAAATATCGGCAAATTACAATTAGCTTTACACTGTTTTCGAGCGAGATGGGTCATTTCGGGACTAATCCATGGTTCAATGTTGTTTCAATAATTCGCTTTCGCGTAGGGGCTTTAGCAGTGGGAGCGCACCTGCTAACCATTCAACCATTCGCCCCCCCCCCCCAAGGCGATTTGTTAAGGGAAATATCGGCAAATTACAATTAGCTTTACACTGTTTTCGAGCGGAGTTACTTCAAGACAAATAGTGTCAGTTTCGTATTCACTTATCCGCCACAAAGTCAACATAAAAGGTTAGCAACTTTCCTTAAGGAGACAGATATTATTGGAATAATATTCATGCACATGCGTGTTATTGAGCCATCCTTTATGGAGGTTATTTCCGTTTTGATCCGGGGTGATATCGAAGACATACATGTAGACAAATTGTTGAGCTGGTAACCGTGTGGCATAAAGATGGAGGGGGAGAAATGGGGTTTAGCGTCCATTCGACACAAACTAGGCCATTTCGGGACTAACAAATGGTTTAATTGTAGCAGTGGGAGAGTAAACCGGAGGACCCGGAGAAAACCCACAAGGTTGGACGGACGAACCTACACCCTTATCACGTTCGAAACCGGGGATTCGAAACCACGTCAGTTGACAGGCTTTATGATACAGCGCGAACGTACTAACCATTCGTCCATCCAACCCCCACGCGTAAAAATGGTATAAGGGTAGACTTGTCATATATTGAATATGAATAATGTTTAAGCTAAAAATAATATGGTGCAATATTTTATTTCAATTCCAATTGTAAAGGGATCTTTTACGTGCATGCCAACGTATAAACGGTACCTCGCTTTTTCGTCCAATCTGTCCTGCACCACTGACGAGAGGGAATCACGTCAGATGAACTTTCTCGGCCAACGCAGGGATCAACCATTGCACTTTCTGGTTGGCGAATCAACGTCTTTCTCACCGAGCCAACGTGGCTCCCTGAATACAATACGTTGCTGATTTATTTTACAGGTCCAAATAACGACGCGTGATTTCCGCAACACATTTCCTTATTATGATATGGTACAGTCAGTCCATCGATCGCACACATCCTACTAACATCATCAGACGTAAAGCGGCACACTTTTTAAATTCATCACATGACCCCTGGCTAGAATCTCATTAAAAACAGACGAAAGTAATTCTGTCCCAGAAGCTGAACAATTCAGTCATTTGTCTGACTCCATATCCCTAGCAATATTCCGAAAACTACCAGACCGGTAGCATATTATGTCTTTCATGTAAATTATAATTGTTTTCTTTTTGTGTGAAGCATGTACTATTACAAGCCGAGGATTGTACAACGCAGTTGACGTTTACGACTGTCTCCAGATCCGTTTTGAGTGACGGCTGTACTATTACAAGCCGAGGAACGTACAGCGCGGTGACGTTTACGACTAGCTCCAGATTCATTTTGAATAAAGCCTGTCCTATTACAAGCCAATGTCATTTACGACTGGCTCTGGATCCATTTTGAGAGAAGCCTGCACTATTTATTACAAGGCAAACCGAGGACGTTAACAACTGACCCCGTATCCCTTCATTTTATAAATTTATTTCTTGTAATGTCTTTGTAGTTAGTCTGTTCCGTCGGTTTGTCACATCGGGGCTGTTTGCGTGTAGAGCAGTACTCACTGCGATAACATGCGGATACAATATAGATACTACCACCTATAGTGTTTCTGAGAAACCCAATACCACTATCTTTAAAGTTTCCGAGAAACCCAGATACCACCATGTTTAAGGTGTCCGAGAAACCCAGATACCACCATGTTTAAAGTGTCCGAGAAACCACGATACCACCATGTTTAAATTGCGCGAGAAACCCAGATACCACCATGTTTAACGTGTCCGAGAAACCCAGATACCACCGTATTTAAAGTGTCCGAGAAACCCAGATACCACCATGTTTAAAGTGTCCGAGAAACCACGATACTACCATGTTTAAAGTACCCGAGAAACCCAGATACCACTTTGTTTAAAGTGTCCGAGAAACCACGATACCACTGTGTTTAAAGTGCCCGAGAAACCCAGATTTCACCGCCTATAGAGTGTCAGGGAAATCTAGATACCACCGCCTATAGAGCGGAACTCCTGTACTTACTACCATAACATGTGGATATAATCCATAGTCTGCACTCTTCATATCTGAACTTGTTCCACTGTAAAAAAGAAAACATTACTACACTACATTATTTAGTTTATTGACGAAGAAGCCATCGACCGGAAGTCACTACAGGTCTATTTCCGATGTCGACACTATTCAGAGTTAACTCGATTACTTACTTTGAAGAACTTCTAGCGTAGAATGAATGATCAATGGTATTTATGGAAGACCAAGCAGCTCTTTATTCCCAGTCAATATTTCTTCATTTGTTGTCATATTCCAACATTTGTACACTAAAATTAACACCTGTACACTACAAGTAACATTTGTATCTTAAAATCAACATTTGTTTACATATCAGACATTTGTCATATCAGGTTTGTAAATTGTATCTTTTTTTTTTAAATTTAATTGTAGTTTAATATCAAAATGTAATTGATTTTAGAAAATCAAATCTGTGAAATCTGTGTTACAGCTAAGTTTATACACCTGATACATACCAAAAGAGAAATAAAAATACTTTCCTGTTATAAATGAAAAATAAAACATCATGAATTTCGTACTTTATTTTTAGTGTACATGTGTCGAAATACGACCACAAATGAGACATATGAGAATCAAGGACTATGCATCATGAACTAAAACTTAACAACATTGAATAAAGACCTGATTGGTCTTCCATGGGCATTAACATGAGCCTAGGTAGGAAGTTATTAGAGATAACAGAACACCTGAACTAGATTTAAAAGTTCATGTCACTCGGTCGGTTACGTAAAACTTGGTGTAAGGTTGTCAAAGATAGGGGGGGGAGGGGACGGAAACGATGGAGAAATAGAGAGAAAGAGGGGGAAGTCAAGCGATTCTAGCCCGAGTGACGAAAAAGTGTGAGTTTAAAGCCGTGATCTCAAGTAAGACAGCCCCCCCCCCCCGTCATTGCACAGTTTAGATGATCGCACGAGGTTACATGTGTAGAAAATGACATGAAGTTAAATGTGTTATTAGTCAAATATGTCGTTAATGTTAAGAAAAACGCATACGATAATGTATGTCCATAGCTACCTGTCCAATGTCAGACTGGATAATTCTGCTCGAACACTACAGCTAGGTCCCCTCCTTCTCACCTTCAATGTCAATGTTTCTTTCACGTGCACACCAATGTGTACGCCTCACAAGGTCCATCGAAGAGTCCTTCTCTACTCACCAAGACACCACAACCAGGAGCATTGTAGCCGAGAGTCCAGTATCGCTCCACAACCGGTCTAATTCAGTTGTCATAAAATGATGCGCTAACCATCAGTTGTATTCTGTGTGTTTTTGTCATGAGCGGCGATGGAATCTCATCTTTAGCGTGTCTGAGAAACTCATGGCAGATACCACCACCTTTAGCGTGTCTGAGAAACCCAGATACCACCACCTTTAGCGTGTCTGCAAAACACTGATTCCACCACCTTTAGCGTGTCTGAAATACCAAGATACTACCACCCTTAGAGTGTCTGAGAAACCCAGAAACCACCTCCTTTAGCGTGTCTGAGAAACCCAGATACCACCGCCTTTAGCGTGTCTGAGAAACCCAGATACCACCGCCTTTAGCGTGGCTGAGAAACCCAGATACCACCACCTTTACAATGGTCCGAGAAACCCAGATACCACCACCTTTATAGTGTCTGAGAAACCCAGATACCACCACCTTTACAGTGTTTGAGAAACCAAGATACCACCACCTTTAGCGTGTCTGAGAAACCCAGATACCACCGCCTTTAGCGTGTCTGAGAAACCCAGATACCACCGCCTTTAGCGTGGCTGAGAAACCCAGATACCACCACCTTTACAATGGTCCGAGAAACCCAGATACCACCACCTTTATAGTGTCTGAGAAACCCAGATACCACCACCTTTACAGTGTTTGAGAAACCAAGATACCACCACCTTTAGCGTATCCGAGAAACCCAGATACCACCACCTTTAGTGTGTCTGAGAAACCCAGATACCACCATCATTAAAGTGTCTGAGAATCGCAGATTCCACCACATTTAGTGTGTCTGACAAACCCAGATACAACCACCTTTAGCGTGTCTGGGAAAGCCAGATACCACCTCCTTTGGCGTGTCTGAGAACCCCAGATACCACCTTTAGAGCGTCTGAGAAACCCAGATACAACCTTTAGCGTTTCTCAGAAACTTAGATTAGCTGCGAAACGTAGATAGTTTTCTATTAACAGAACGGACAATTTGTTGTTTATGATAGCTTTCTAATTTATCAGTGGTTCGAGATATATATACCTGGCTAACATCGTCTTAACTAGATTACATGCTTCGTATTACTCTACCAGTTCCCTTACAGAGTACATTTATCAATGAATATTAATAGATTCTGAAACCGGAAATCGAACCTTTGGCGCCTCGAGTTTCAAGGATACAACAGTACACGTGAAATAAGAATGATGGAATGTTAAGTAAACGTTTTGATACGTATAGTCAGGTAGATAAAATAAAGGTCATTGTTTTTAGAACAATTTCGATGTTTGATTAAGTTCAGATATGGAGACGCCATGGCTCGATTTTTACCACATACCATTAATTCAAGTCCATTTTCTTTCAGGCGCCATTGAATGGCACGACCATCAAACATAATCTTCTGTTACCAAAGGTCAAAATGAAAGTTCCCGTGGACGAATTCACAATCATCTGAATAATAATTTTGTCTGTTAGAACTGGATTATGTATATTCATGCCAATCTACTGTAAATTCTAAAACGTAGCGGATTAATTAAACATCAAAGACAATTTGGGTGTTATTCAGGTAAGTTATTATAATTGTGTTCAGCTAAGGGAATGAAGTGGGGTTTAACGTGAAATGAATTGAAATGAAATGGGGTTTAACGTCCTACTCTTCTGATCCCAACTGGGCTAATGAAGACGGACATACGCCATATAGTGTGCTATGAGGTAAATTTTGCCTGGGTAGCGATGATACGGCCTACTCTTATATCGAATTCCAGCTGTCATGGGATCTTTTACGTAAAACTCCGAATGACCAAGCAACTGTCCTTGTCAGGTCCCAGGCCCTGCTTCATTAACAAGGGGGAAACAACGCCTTAAAATCCGTATGAAACTTTTCGGCCAATGCAGGGATCGAACACTCGACCTCCAGGCTAGCGAGCCAGGGTCTACCCACTTAGCCACCGTGGCCCACAAAGGTTTTAACGTTTTGCTGATACGCACCGAGTGGGCCAACGAAGTAGTAATACAAAGTGCCAAGAGAGAAAGTGATCCCGGGCAACCGGCAAGGGTTCTTTTACGTGCACTTGTATATGATTTTCGTCCCAAGTTGTAGACTGGTACCCGGTTATAAACAATGCAACACACAGTCGATATATATGTTAGGGGGTGGTGTGTCATTCAATCAACTGATAGGGCGAAGCGTCGCCTGTCCAACCTCGTGAGTTTTCTCGCGGTCCTCTGATTTCCTCGACTGCTGTAAACCCCTAAAATCGAACCGTATGTTATTGTCGAAATGAACTAGTTTGTGTCGAGTGGACTTTAACCCCCCCCCCTCTCTCTGGTTCTGGCATGCATACATTATACAATCTGATCGTAATAGCTACACGGTAACGATCGAGTTACGAATCGATTTTGGTCTACGAATCCACGGGTGTGTATGCGTGTCTCAAGTCCTATTACGTCTCGGAATGACTAATTTAAAAGTCTGTTTTCCGACAGTTTCGACATTTGACCACCCCATCGAAGGTCTGTATATTAATTGATGCATGGCACTTTAGTCATGACTATACCGACGAGTTTATATGACATTCCGTTAACGTTTTGTTTAGTAGAACCGCCAGTGTGTGATCCTGCGTAAGTCATGACATTGGCAGGCTGCGTTATTTGAAAGGATGTCCGACTCCTGAACAAAAAGAATCCCATGACTTTTTATGCGACTTTGAAATGTAGTGTGTAGTTAGGTTATATATCATAAATAAAAATAGTTTCCAAATAGTCGGTAATTACAAGTACACAAAGTCACTAAGTAGAAACACGCCAAAGTCGTCAGTAGTTTTAAAACACCAAAACTGTCAGTAATTATTAAAAACACCTAAAGCAGTCAACAATTATAAAACACCAAAAGCTGTCAGTAATTATCAAAACAGTCAGTAATTATTACAGACACCAATACCGTCAGTAATTATAAAAAACCCAAAACGGTCAGTAATTATAAAAATACAAAACCGTATAATTACAAAAAAAAACAAAAAAAAAAACAAATACATTATAGCCAGTTGAAACAGTCAGTAATTATCACATTAGCTGTACGGTTATATGATAATTGTAATCACATGTGCACTTAAGCATAGGAGTTTTGGTCTTATTAAGAGCGATCAAAACATACAAATGGCATTTTAGTCCAGTGTTGAGTTAGTCGGCGATATACACCCAGTTTATTTATGCCATCCGAGGCCCCACAGAAAACCCACGAGGTTGGACAGGCGAAACTACTCCTTGTCACGCCAGTTGGGTGAATGATAGACCTTATGATTCAACGCGTACGTTTACCATTCACCCCCCCCCCCCCCCCCGCCAACGTGAGCGAGACCAGTTAAAACCAAAGGATATAAGCCACCACTTTTCATCCAGGTTTTCGCTTAATTCGTTACGCGGACTTTGAAAACGGATATTTTCCAACACAGTTAAATTAGCCAGGACTCAATTGTTCCGTTTCCGGCATTACGAAGATCCCTGGGGTTATTCTAAGAAGATTTACTGTGTTTTTATGTTTGTTATTTGTGTGGACACCCAGCCTAATGGTTAAATCTTATCGACCAGAAAATTAACTGCGTTGGTGGAGTTGGTCGTAAGTGTGTCTTTAAAGGGGTGGTCACATATTTGTTTGCTAATGGTATGGCCACACTCTAATCAGCTGTTTTTGTAAACATATTATTGATCAAAAGATGAACTAAGTTGAGTGAAGTAGGACGTATATTTCTTACAAAATTGCATAGGGTGCTCAGTTTGTATACCGTAGGCATAACAACAGCTAAATCACCAGGACATGGAGACAGGTAAACATTTCCACCTAACCAACCTCCTAACTGTTGTGTCATATCGCCCCAAAATCATAAATATTCACCAAAATCCAGTCGAAAATGTATATTCAAACCCTTATCTTCAATTCTACACCAAACGACCAACAAAGGTCGCCATGCAAAAGCTGAAAGTGAAAGGGTTTGGCTTTGGCCCTTGTTGAGCTGTGTCCTTCAGACTCTACACGTTAATAGACTTTTACAGACATTTCAGTTAATTCTTCTTACAGTTAACATAGTATTAACGAGCCTGTATCCTGAAGATATTTGTGGAACACGGACAAGAATCGTGTGTCGTGGTTTCGATGACACCTACTTGTACATGTACCGGGGTAGGGTCGCTTCTCCAGCCTGGTTGGGTTTCTCCCAATTTCACATCATCTATGTGGAACGAACCCTTTAAATTATCCTTTCAGTTAAAGATATCAGTTTAGAACAAACTCTTTTCTTCTGTTCACGTCTTTTGTTCCAATTACCATTCCCCGGGGGACTTACGAATTACTAATAATGCCATTCACTTTCACTATCTGTGTTTTCAGTTCCGGCTTGGTTCTGTTAAAGGGGCTATTATTTGAATGTGTCAATGTGTTTTTGATTCGTTTTGTGTCGCATGACGGCCACAAAATAGTTGATAATAACTGTAATGTTAATTGAGTCAACGGAAAATACAGTTCCTGCTATTTATTTGTCCTGTCAATCTCATCGTGTATGTATTTCTTCTTTGGGTGAAAGACAAACAGTTACTATTTTAATTAAAGAGACGTTTCGTGGACGGTTGAGTGAGAGATGGGGGACATTTTGCCCCAACAGTGGTGTTGCGGTTTACTCTTATTTTGAATTCCATGCAACTGTTAAGGGTTATTAGTCATGCACGCCATGGTGTACTTGGGACCTTGTTTATTGTCCTATCTGAACGACTAGATGCTGACCCGTGAACCTACCAACTGTCAATTACGCTTTAGATGCGACGCTGTGGATCACCCCCTTACAATCGTAGTGTCTTATTGATTGCTTATAAGTAATCCAGTTTTTGCACAATAACAAAAATGGCGGTAATTTGATCCACGCGTTCTACACTACATTTCAATTTACACAGAATTATAAAAATAACGTATTGTCATATATCGACAGTTTTTGTCTGATAAGCGGAAGTAATCAGAAATATGCCATTGATTTCGTAATCACCTCGATTACTTCATCACTTCTTATATTCTTTCTCACAATGTTTGCTTAAAGATGCATTGTGTAAGAGCTAAATCTACCTAATCCTTCAAATGTTCTATCAGTTTAGACGTTCATTAACACGACAAAACCATAATAATCTCTCTAGACAGTTTTCGTGTGGTTGGCGGAAGTAATCAAATATTATTCCACCCCCTTCCTCGTATACAAGTTTACACAACGTTTGTTTAAAGATGGGGGTTGGGATGGCCTAGTGGTCTAGAGTGTCACGCTTCGACCTCTAGCTGGCCGGTCACCTCTGGCTTGCGGCTGTGGTTTCGAGCCCTGGGGTGAGCGTATGTGGCATGGAGATAGGGGCGCCTTCTCAACCTCGTGGGTTTCCTCCGGGCACTCTGGTTTCCTCCCACTGCTTAAGACCCCTACGCTCAAGCGAATTATTGAAATAAAATGAAACCATATGTTAGTCCCAAAATGACCTAGTTTGTGTCGAGTGGACGTTAAACCCTATTTCTCTCCCTCTTTCTCTCTTGTCTAAAGATGCATATGTAAGAGTTAAGTCTGCTTAACAGAAGTTTATATTTTACCTTTAAATGTTATATATTGAACCTACATTATGCGAGCGCTAAATATGCCAATTTCAGGTCTTTCTTTAGGCCCGAAATATTATCTAAATTATTAATTGGACATAATTGATTAAATTTTCCAGACCATAATCAACTCTCTGTATCATTGCTAGCCTGCGTTATTTACTGGATTAGAACCCAGTCTGCTGCTGATTAAATCAATAAATGAATAATCGAGACTGTGTTTTTTAATAGTACCTACTATAGTAATTATGATCGAAGCTAGGCCCAAAATTCAATCTCTAAATTCTCGGTTCAATGTGAATAAATTTCACTGAAATCGTTAACTCTTATAGTGAGAACTGCCAGATCTTTATCTAATATCCCATAATGTATCTTTAACATAACAAGTCTATAATCCACTCTCGGGGCTGAGTCTCGATTAACAAGTAACTTTGCTACTATAATAAACAGAATAAAGTAATTTGAATGATACTTTCAATATATTAATTTTGAATTATCTATTTTGGAACTATTCGGGTCCTCCGGTTTCCTCCCACTGCTAAAGATCCCTACGCGCAAGCGAATTATTGAAATAAAATGAAACCATATGCTAGACACGAAATGACCTAGTTTGAGTCGAGTGGACGTTAAACCCCAGTTCTCTGGCTCTCTTTGGAACTATTATCGCAAGAACTGTGAGCTGTTTATATAAATCTTACATGATGCATCTTTAAACTACGAGTTGCGATGATAGAGGAGGGATGGGTTGTAATTATTGAGATAAAAAAAACCCCCACAGATATTGATACAGACAGGCTGACATTTTAATATATGGGGTTCTAGAATAAGTCAGCCAATCGGTAATCCGAGTCTGTCACATCGTGTTCCAAGTTCATGCACACTAATAGGGATTTGGTTGTCCGAGTGGCTTAATACGTGAATTTCAGATCATAGGGTCTGTCATTAAGATCCCCGTCCCTCCCCGTCCAGCTCTTACATTAAATTGAAATTAGATATGCTGAATTGATCGTATTAACTGTTCCGTAAGTTGTTGCCCTTGCTTGTAATGTAAATGCATTGACTTTCCCTTTGATTTTGGTACGACTAGCTCCAACATGATCAACCGGCGTGGTTCCATCTTGTCAGTGGTACAGGACAGAGGGTCTGGCAACAAAACAAACACCGAAGTACCGTGTGAAACTAAACCTGTTCATAAAAGATCAATTGATTCGGGCACATTTTATCCATATCACACTGTATGGTGCTTGCACGTCATCATTAGCCCAGTAAGAGACGGACAGTATGACGTCAAATCCCATTTCATTCCATGTCAAGGCGTGTGCCTTGTATCAAGTGGCTTGGTTTCAATTCTCCGCATGTACGTAACAAGGAGTAGAGTAACCTGTCAAACCTCTTGCGTTTTCTACGGGTCGTCTAGTTTTGTCCCCCACAGCTATAGACCCAACACGCAGGCGAATTATTGAAATAAAATTGAACCATATGTTAGCTAAGAAATGTCTATCTCTCTCTCTTTCTCTCTCGCTCTCTCATCACCAATTCCAGTAATTGCGTGTAACAAGAATACACCGGTCAATTCAAGTCGATAGCACTGTCGGGGTTTATCTAAAAACCATGTTTAGACCAGTTCCTACTTCACTCATTCAATGTTTTTAGGGTGTATATGTCAAGATTTGTAATCAAACTGTCGATATGATGATTTGCTTTCTAGCCATTACTCGTCCTTTTATACTGTCTGATATAACAAGAAAAACAAGTTGTTTTCTATGTTCTAAGTTCTTAAATAAAAGAGCATGTCAATACCTTGAGCAACCATGGGTAACCACTCTAACTTGGAATCATTAGAGCACAATATGGGGTAACTCGCATTTAAACACTTTTTTAAAGGCATCTCAATGTCTGTCTTGAATTGAACGTACATGTATAAAGGAATGGCGGGGGGGGGGGGGCGTCCTACAGTTCTGCACCAACCGGGCTAATGAAGACAGGCATACGTCATACAGTTGACGATGAGGGAATTTTGTCTGGACAGCGGTGGTTTCCCCTATCTTTGTCAACTTGCTGGGATAATGAAAACAGGTATAGTTAAATTACAACTGCAAATGTTTCTTTTACATGACACCGATCTGTACACGAGACCTTGGATTTTTTGTTCTAACCGACCGACTAGAAGCTCCGCCCTGCACCAATGACAAGGGTGTCTAGTTAGCCCCCCCCCCCCACACACACACACCGGTCAAATTATCATAGTCAAAATGACAAATTTATCAAAGTCACAATAGTCAAAATGGCCATTTATCACTTGTAAATATTACATAGCACAAAACACTAAATCAGAATAAAAACAAAAGTTGCTCGACAAACGGTATCAATGTAAAACTCTACTTATGTTTTTTCACTTTTCGCATTTTGGGGTGGGGGGTGGGTGTGGGATGGCCTAGTGGTCTAGAGTGCCGCGCTTCGACCTCTAGCTGGCCGGTCACCTCTGGCTTGCGGCTGTGGTTTCGATCCCTGGTGTGAGCGCATGTGGCATGGAGATAGGGGCGCCTTCTCAACCTCGTGGGTTTCCTCCGGGCACTCCGGTTTCATCCCACTGCTAAAGACCCCTACGCGCAAGCCAATTATTGAAATAAAATAAAACCATATGGTAGTCCCAAAATGGCCTAGTTTGTGTCAAGTGGACGTTAAACCCCATTTCTCTCTCTCACATACTTTTCGCATTTGCACATTTACTGTGAGTCTTTCATCTTTGCATTTTCAATTATTAAATTTTCTCCATTGCATTTTCAACTATCAAACTTTCTCCAATTTAATTGATCATAAGGAAAGGGACCATTTGGACTGTGATAATTGTGCCTTTTTAACCATGACATTTTCCCTTAAATGGCAATGGTTCGGCTTCATAGGGATTAGGGTTAAAACATGACCAAATCGCTATATACTTACAAACAACACCCACACGAAACTTCGCTCGCGAATTAACAAAAACGAAATAAATTTACTTTAGAATTTTCATCTGTACTGTTTAATTACAAAAAGGGTTTTCAATACGTTAACCACCCACGTGAAACAAGTAATGATATTAAACCTTTCTCATTGCATGATGATACGACTCTAGTCCTCACATATATAACTTGCCATTTTAAATTGCATGACAACTAATTCCTGGATGAATTCAAACGAAAGACATAAACATGGAATTAATCCGAAATTAAATTGACATTTAAAAAAACATTCCTTTTAAGAACTTTGACATGGCAGAAATGTACATTAACTGAGTTTGTTTATTGAAAACGATCCCTGTAACCAATCACCATGAAATGATGACTTGTACATTTATGGGTTGAAATTTGCTGCAAAAAATAAACTTTAAGAAGCTCATTTGTCAATACACTTCGGTAAATGAAATGAAATGGGGTTTAACGTCCTACTGTTCTGCTCCTAAAATGAGCGAATGAAGACGGGAATACGCCATACAGTTTGCTATGAGAGTAAATGTGCCCGGACAGCGGCATTATGGCCTACTCTTATATCGAATTGCAACTGCTAAGGGATCTTTTAGTCACTCGGTTTTTCGTCCGATCCGAACGACCAGACCCACTTTTGGTCTTCAAAGAAATTGTTAGTAGAAATTCGGCAGTGTATCTGTTATCACTCGTCTCTTCAGTCAGTGATATAGTGGGATAACTCATGCTTTCCTTTTGTGTGCGTCACTTTCTGTTTCAGAAAACTTGATTATGCAACTGTCGTAGCAATGATCTCTGTGTTAAAATTATATTTGGAACGTATTAAACTAGTTCTATCACATATGTCTGTGATAATGACTGACACCAATGTTGTCCTTTAAAGGGCATGTTGAGTATCGAATGTCTTCATGGTTAATATAAACATTGAATTGTCGGTTTACAGAAATATTTAGATAATCAAGACTTTCATTTGTTAACCACGTGGTGTTGGTCGTCCTGCACGCAACAAAGCATAATTTCGATTCACCCGAGACCATTTTCCATGTTCTATTTGGAATGTCGCACACAACTGAAAACATAAAGTGAATGGAAATGAACTGGCGTGAAATGGTTAAAACTGTTCTGTACCTAGTATCTCACGAGAGTAATCTGGTCCCGGATAGCGGCACCATGGTACAGTTTGACGTTAAAACCTCATTTTATTTCATTTTCGTCCACACGAACGACTATAATCTACTGCCTTTGCCCGACTCTCCCGTCCTTCACCCATGTCCCAGAATCCGGAATACCATTCTAGGCCACCACCGGGATCGAACTCGAGACAGCCTAGTTTCCGAGGTTTTCCCTTGTCAGTGGTACATGATAGAGGGCCTGACAAGGATAGCTTGTCTAGTCATTCAGATGGAACGAGAAACCGAGGCCCAGTGTACACATTGGCGTGCACGTTAAAGATCTCTCAACAGTTGGAATTCGATATGAGATTGGGCAAAAGTGCCGCTCCCCGGACAAAATTTTCCTCATAGCACACTGTATGGTGAATTCCCGTCTTTATTAGCCCAGTCGGAGAAGAAAAGTAGGACGTTAAACCCCATTTCATTTCATTTCAGTTACCGAGACTGCGTCTTACTCAATGAGCATCCTCGGCTGCCAGTTAATTACGCTTTCGCTTCACCACAAGACAATTTTATATAATCAAACGGTATTTGTAGGTTGACACAAGTAAAACCAACTCAACTCATAGTTTGTATTTTTATAACGAGCGTGTCCAAGTTGTCAATCGATTGAATATTATTGACAATATCAAGAAAAAAAAAACCTTGATATCATCAAATATTTTCTTCTGTTTTGATTCATTCTTACGAAACCTCATCATCTGATCCTGAATTGGAAATTTCTTTTTTGCTCAAACAAATCAATATTTGGAACACCCGAGAGGAACCAGTGCCATCTTGTCGTGTCTTGTGCACGATATGGGGTCGCTCTCGAATAAAACATAACATTTACAGTGTGATGATTACAAAACAAAAAAAACAAAAATTCGGTCAATCGATCTTAAGATATGACAACAAATGAGCCAATTTCATGCATCGGTGGCTTGTTATCTACGAGAATATAAATAATAAAAATAACAATTAAAAACACTGTAAAGCAAACAAAGTATAATTATAAAATCATTAATCAAGAAATTATAGATAATAAAAGAAATAAAAAAGACTGTACCTTTAACAAAAATATATAACTAAAGGAGTTTTTTTTGTTATTATGACCACTCTTCCAGAGTGCGTCAAGAAAAAACTTGAAGCGACGACGTTTTGATTGTGACACCAGATCGAGTTTAAACTCGAAATTATAGATGATAAAAAAAATATATAAAAATTCAGAAGACTTCAGTAAACAAGGTATAATTATAAATGAATAAAATATATATGTACTAAATTATACTCCGTGTTGTTTTGCTGTGACGTTGACTCTGTTAAGCCCATATTTTACGGCATAATGCCCCGGGTGGCGTCCTTCCAGCGCGTCCGCGACCGTATGGCGACCATAAAACCAGAAAATATACAAGGTCGCTGGTAAACGTAAACACAACGATCGAAGGTGTCCTGAAAAATTACATACTGGAAAAAAGTCGCGTTCTCACAGCTTTCCAGACCAGATCGCAGAACCTTGGTGTTTGCTTTGAACATGTTCCAAACAAACGCCGTGACTCGTCGATCATTGGCGACAATGAAGACCACAGCGCGATATCTGGCGTTTCCACCACGCTTATGGCGATCTTGACGCGCTCTGTGACCATTTTCCGTCGCCGTAGCAGCGCAGTATAAACGCCACCCAGGTCTGACGGGGGTATTAAATAGAAACAGTCCCATTACATTTCAATCAGACCAACTTAATCGCCGGCGAAAAGGCGCGAGAAACCACCTTTTAAACGCCTACATGGAAATCGCCTATCGATGGCTTTCTGTTCGTGGTCTAATACTTGACATATGTCTGTCTTCATTAGCCCCGTGGCAAGTTGTACTTTTATATATGAACTGTGAGTAAATTAATTTTAACCGACGGAAGATAAGATCTGAGAAAAATGGCGTAGATTATTTGTCGTGTTATGGATGAGATTATTCTGGGGTTTTTTATTTGTGTGTGAATTACTCTCGTCCATCGACTTCAGTTAACACGAACCTGATCGATGGCAGCTAAACCAAACCGGTAGTAGTCCATTTTACTGAAACATCCAGTTACTTGGTCAGCTTCCGGTTTGTGCGGAAGGGAAATGACCCGATTACATGGAATATTTCGTGTCCGATTACACGTGATTACACCGATTCCCTATTACTTTGTATCAATTTATGGAGATAGCCAACGGTTTAGGTTTGCTCGTTAAAGGCCCACCCACACGGTGATCTTTGTCCACAGAATGAACGATATTGATGCCGTTTTAAATTTAAAACTTATATAATATGTTGACTTACCATGAATGTCCATATTTGATAGGATTCGTTTGTTGGGGTGGGGGTGGGGGTAGTGGCCCGGGGGGGTTGGGGTGTGAGGGGCGACAGCCCATTTAACTAGACGGCCTATGTGCAGGGTTCAATCTCGGTGTTGCAGGACGAAGGGTCGAGAAAAGAACAGCTTCTAGTGGGTCGGATAGAACAAAAAGCCCAGGTACCGCGTACAGATCGACGTTCATGTAAAAGCATCCCTTGCCATTGTAATTCGACTACCTGTTTTCATTAAGAGCAGAATAGTAGGACGTTAAATCCGATTTCATTTATTGTAATTCGACAAAGAATAGTGGAAACCACCCCTGTCCAGACAAAAGTGTTCCCGTCTTCATTGTCCCGGTTGGTACCAAACAGTAGGACGTTAAACCCCATTCCTGTCTACTTTCAATTCCAGACGGAACTTCAGATGGTTTTAAAGTGTTTTTTTAATGCGAGTTACCCCATATCGTGCAATAATGATTCCAAGTTAAAGTGGTTACCCGTGGCTGCTCAAGGTATTGACATGCTCTTTTATTTAAAAACTTAGAGAGATAGCAAACAACTTGTTTTTCTTGTTCTATCAGACTGTATAAAAGAACGAGTAATGACTAGAAAGCAATCATCATATCGACAGTTTGATCACAAATCTTGACATATACACCCTAAAAACATGGAATGAGTGAAGAAGGAACTGGTCTAAACATGTTTTTTTGATAAAGACCGACAGTGCTATCGACTTGAATTGACTGGTGTATTCTTGTTACACGCAATTACTTGTATTGGTGATGAGAGAGAGAGAGAGAGAGAGAGAGAGAGAGAGAGAGAGAGGGAGACATGGGGTTTAACGTCCACTCTACACAAACTAAGTCATTTCGGGACTAACATATGGTTCAATTTCATTTCAATAATTCACTTGCTTGAAGGGGTCTTTATCAGTTGGGAGGAAACCGATGGTTAGACAGGCTTAAACATTTCGTAACTAGCATGTGGTTCAATTATATTTCAATACTCGGAGATTTAAAGTCCAATCGACCTCCCCCTCTCTCTCACCCCCCCCCCCCCTCTCTCTCTCTCAGTTTATTTCCAAATGGTTAACGTACTGTGTTAAGGCGAAATGAAACGCCCGTTGAATTGGATTGTTAAAAGACTTGCTCATCTCTCAGCTAGACATTGTCCATTATACCACAACTTATATCAGATTATCAAACTCTGGTTTAGGAAATATATTAGCTTACTGTCTCATCCAACGATCGTTTTTATCGACAATACTTGAGAATAGAAACTCATTTACACACAAGAAAATCAGAAATAAATCCACCCTGACACGGGGAACAATATGATCCGATACAGTCACGTCTGTTTGTTAAAGCTTCCGTGCGGCTATCTTATTCACGTTAAAGCTGATATTCAATGTGTTCGTATACAGTAATGTGTGATACCCGGAAACAAATTAAAATGATTTAAAACGGATTGGAGTCGTTATGTTTGTACGAACTGCAAGATGCGTCGTGTATTGTACGTAACGCAAGCTTCGATCCCTTGCCCATTGTTCTCCGACTCCAACCATCACCGGATGTCGTACATAATAGTGCAGACATCAACGGCTGCTACAACTATGTGGAATGATCTAGATATACCAGGAACGCAACGTGGCAGTGCCCAATCTGATTAAAATACAGATCCTATTTCGTTTCGTTTTTATAGTTCAAAATTTCGTTTTACTTGTCTTTCGGATGGGACACAAAACCGAGCGAGGATCCGTTTATATATTTGTATGCAAGTAAACAAATCCTTGGCAGTTGGCATTTATCAGAGTGAGCCATAGTGCCGCTGCCGGGGCAAATTTAAGCTCATAGCACACTGTATAGCGCATGTTATTCTTTATTGGCCCTGTCAGAGCATTTCATTTTATTTTAAATTCGATAACTGGTAGAC
This sequence comes from Patella ulyssiponensis, assembly GCA_963678685.1. Classification (NCBI taxonomy): domain Eukaryota; kingdom Metazoa; phylum Mollusca; class Gastropoda; family Patellidae; genus Patella; species Patella ulyssiponensis. Next base: position 92,441,831 of record OY783225.1, read on the forward strand.
GGACATTTCCCCCGCCTTCATTAGCCCAGTTGGGGGTAGTAAAACAGGACGACCAACCCTATATCATTTTATATTGCCTGTCATGCAGTTAAATATCTGTATAATGTGATCCTCCTCGGCCTACGATGGCAGGCATATATTTTAACCCGTTCGATTTACCGATCACACCCGCAATCTGTATGACGTCTAATAACTTTATTTACTTCCCATTACTTTGCTCTTCTGTCTTTAAAGATGAGATTAGTGTTTGTTATGTCGGAGGGGATTCGGTCTGAGTTGAAAACAGTCAATGTCTCACGACACGAGACCAGGTTTTATGTGGATTTGGTTTATTGGAGATTTGTTGTAAATTACTCTGTCTGCCATAAGTTTTTCAATTATCGGTTATTGATGGTCTGATATTTTCATCTAGAAATAGGATCCGGGAATTGTTTTATTGGTTAAAAAATAAAACTCTTTAGTCCCACCCGCGAGGAGAGACCATGGGACAAAAAAAGAAAACGTCATTAGCGTTTATCTTGATTTATTAACAGGAATTTTATTCGTCGAAAACACGAATTCTTGAGAGACTAAAGATGGCGTTTGTATCCGATTTTACGTGGCTATAAAAACGCAAAGGCAATCAACTAACCTTCTACTGGAACATGATAGGGGATGTCCGGAAGTTAGCCATTTTGATTGGCATACTGGCTAAGTGAAAAGTGATTATAAAATATCTAGAGAGATTACAGTGTTTGGGAGTGTGTAAGTATGTGTGTGTGTGTTTTGAGGGGGGGGGGGCAGGGGGGCGATCAAGGCTAGGATCCTCCACACAGTCAAAAAACTGGGCTCTGATAAATGTTGAGAGAGAGAGAGAGTAGCAGAGAGAGAGAGAAAGAGGGAGAGAAATGACATGTCATTTAACGTCACTCGCCACAATCTATGTCATATCAGGACTAACATATAGTTGAAATTTATTTCAATAATCCGCTTACGTGTAGAGAAGTTTCGCGGTGGAAGGAAGGGGGGGGCTGGAGAAAGCCCACGAGGTTGGCGTAAATAGATCCAGTGATTATTTTATCGATGGGAAGAAGTTGATATTCTCACGTAGAAACTGCAGATACACTCTAGACGGGACCATTTACAGACAGTTTTTCAAAGAATTATGCGTGGTGGAAGCATTGGATCTTGTACACCGAAACCGGATTCGGTAAACTTCGCATTTACTAAACTCGGAATTCCATGAAGTTAGGCAGTTGGTGTTTACAGATGGGGTGGCCGACATCTTGAATAAATTAGTATAGGAATCCTGTTCCTTTAAAAACACTAATTAGACCGTCTGACGTGTTTTATTCTTTAACTATTTGAATTACATGAAAACCAAAAGTACTTAGATTACCTGCCAAGTCTCGTATTTACATGGCCGCTGACATTTTAAATTAAGTATCAACAAATTCCTTCACTACACAAAAGTTCCTTGCGACTTCCCGGTATTTCTTTTTTTCTGTTAGTGATGCGGGGCGGACGGCCTGGTAAAGGACCAGTGTCTTGTTGTTGCAGTGTCGCGCCTAACCCACTGTAAGGCTTATTTTGTATTTCTTAGCCCAGTCGGCCCAGTAGGACGTTAAACTCCATTTTCGTTTCATTTCGTACTTGAAAGACTAAAATCACTTGAAAGTCAAGAATCACGATGTGTTTTTCTTAGTGTACTAGATGAAATTATTTTCAGAAGAAACCGGAAGTAATCAAAGACCTCTTGATATTAATAACTGTTACGAAGGATGAACTTTTTAGCCGTAGCACGTGCTTGCCACGAGCTATGTAATTGTATGTTTTACACGACTTTCAATTGGTATCAATGTGTCGGGCTATTTTCAACGTGAAATTCTGTTTTTTTGCATCATTACCTCCATGATTAAGGCAAGTAAATGTGGCATTAATTACATCACGGCCTTCTCATTTTCTCGTCATTCTCTGGCACAGAAATACCAAATAAATTTACCACTTCACAATTTCATTTTTTAAAACTGTTAAAATTAATTTGAGTGTCTTGTTCAACGCCGGTTGTTGTTTCTGTTTTTCGTGGTAAAGTTTTGGCGAATCAGACCAGCCGCGAATATGATGTAGTTCTGGATCCTGTAAGGGTTGGACCCGGTAGGTGAGGACGTAGAGCTGGGTATCCAAAGGGATTGAAAGAAGGGTTTCAGTTTTTCACGTACTATGATTTAGTTTAAAAATACATTATACAAGATCTAAATCTACCTATATTGCAGTTCTTTCTTTGGGCCTGTAATGTTATATGAATTATTAATTAGACATTAATTAACTTATCCAGACCATAATCAACACCCGATGTCGTCGCTAGCCTGTGACATTTACTGGATTCGAAAGCAATCTGCTGCTCAACGCTAATTGATGATTAAATCAAATAATGAATAATCGAGACTATGCTTTATTATTGAACCGACTTTAATAATGATGATCGGGGCTAGGCCCAAAATTGAATCGCTAATTTTCGTTTCAGAGTGGAATAATTTGACTGATATTTTTGAGCAAATCCCCGTTTCATTATGAAGTTTTTACTTTTTATAGTGAGTATCTTTAAAATTGACACAAGGCTGTTGGTGAGTCTATTATATATCGGCATTCTCGGTATCTCTGACATTTATCAGGCCCCTAGTTCATTAAGCATTCTCAGACGTAAGTTGAAAATTTACCAAATTTGTTCGCCTTATTTTAACTAAAACATAGCCCTTTATAATACATTTTATGTTTTAAAGTATCAAATACACCAATAAGAAACTATGTGCAAAGTTTTGTATTTCTTGAACAATAATATATATCTCATACTGTGAATGCTTTGTGAATTCGGGCCTGGTACACTGTTCCAGGATAAAGGACATGGTGAATGTCTGTCTTTATTAGCCCTATTGATGTAGGACATGAAATGAGATGACTCGGGGATTTAACGTCCTACTTTTCAGCACCGACTGGGCTAAGTAAGACATAATACGCAATACAGTGTGCGACGAAGGGGAATTTGGCCGGACAGCGGCGTTATGGCATATCGAACTTTTCTGTTGCGTTCACGCCAGTGGGTAATAGACGTAAGTATAACTGGAATGTGCGGACATAGCAGAGTCATTCATCGGTTGGAATTCGGTGAAGGGTAAACTTGAACAGCTGTTATAGCCCGTCTGCCAATGTGACCCATGTGAGCAGAAATAAGTTTAATTTAAATATGCGGACATAGACGAGCCTGTGATCGATTATCGCAGTGGTTGCCGGAAGTTGCTTCCCCTATTAAATAGCTATTCTAGAACTATTACTTACTTTTTATAGATAATAAATTGCTCCTTATCACCAAGACAGGTTAGTGAATTGCATGAAACATCTTCCATTACATCGTCAACGTTGATGACCGTGGGGGATTTTTTAACAACAATTTGCTGGTCGATCAGGGGAGTGTGATGGCCGAAAGGTTTAACTCGTGCGACTAAGATTAACCGGTTGTGCGTGACAGAGAAAAAGGTCGCATGTCCAATCTCGTGGGTTTCTCGTGGGTTTTCTTCGGGTCATCCGGTTTCCTCCCACTGCTAAAGACCCCTACGCGCAAGCGAATCATTGATATAGAATTGAACTATAAGTTAGTCCCGAATAACCTAGTTTCTTCGAGTTGACGTCAAAGCTAAAAAAATTAATAGGATCGGTATCTTATTTTCAATTTATTTATTTTTATTTTTGGCCTTAGCCAAGTTTGATTTTCAATTTGATTTAAAAATAAAGCAGAATGGCAGATTCTGGCTCCATTTCGTTATGATTATTAATGTTTTATGCCACGCCAACCTGTCTTGGGCTATTTCTGGTCGCGATAATATGGATTTCTCTCACACTAGAATGTAAATTTAGCTTCATTTAAAACAAATTATCATATTCAAGCTGTTTAATCGGCATAGGGGAATTCTTTAAAAATCAGTTTGCTACATGTCTTTCCCAAAGTGCTGCTATATCTGCTTTTCAACATCGTATGAAGGATTTACGAAAAGGGAATGAGTCGGGAATCGCAGAGAGTCAGAAAATTACTATGATTGATAGTACAGGAGGTTGGGTCAGTGGAGGAGCGCACAATAAATACTCCCATGACGTTTTGGTCTGATTCCTTAATGAAGTATTGGGCATGTATTGGATGTGCCGTATTCCCTATATTTTCATATTACATACATTGATATTATTTGAAATGAAATGGGGTTTAATGTTCTACTGAAAACTTTATATTTTGATGCGAGTTCTGGGCGTACAAACATTTTTTAGGGATGAATTGTCCTAATTACAAATGTTGTGGTATATTATTGGTTAGAACAACGAGATCCATGGTGGTTTAGTGAGTAAGATGTTGTCTCGCTAACCTGGAGGTCCCATCTTCAATACCAGCGTTGACCGAGGGGGTTCATGGTGATTTTCGGACGTGGTTTCCCCTTGTCGGTGATGCAGGACGGAGGGTCTGACATGGACAGAGGTCTCGCGTACACATTTGAGTGCACGTAAAAGATCCTATAACAGTTGAAATTCGACATAAGAGTTGACCGCAGCGCAGCAGCTGGGCAAAATTAACCTCATATCCCACAGCTTGGTGTATACTCGTCTCTAATAGCCCAGTTGGAGCAGAACAGTCAGACGTTAAACCCCATTTCATTTCATTTTCTTTTCATTTCGTTAGATCGGCGACAGACGTTACGGTTAAGATATTTTAACATATTCATAATTTCACCTATAAAATGATGTTATTCTGGTCCTTATAAATATTCAGAGTGCGCCACATTTCTCCCCACAGAATAATTTAACCTATTAGTCTTCCATTATTCTACAAGTCCGTTGTGTTAAGACTGATTAAAATCACCAGACCTCGTATAATTTCTTTTGTTCAGTTATCTCATATTTCTAGAGGAATGAAATAAAATATCACGACATGGAACAACAGCTAAGATTACTAGTGTTGGTAATAAGTTTAAAATATAGAGAGAAATGGGGTTTAACGTTCACTCAACACAAACTAGGTCATTTCGGCACTAACATATGGTTTAATTTGATTTCAATAATTTGCTTGCGCGTAGGGGTCTTTAGCAGTAGGGGGAAACCGGAGAATACCATGAGAAAACGCATGAGGATGGGAGGCGACCCTACTCCTTGCCCACGTACAACCGGGGATTTGAAACCACGCCAGTTGACTCAATGGTAGACCGTATAATACAGCGCGCGCACGCTAACCATTCGGCCATCCAACCCCCTAAAAATAAAGGCAGTTTTCTAGTGAAAAAAGATATTTTGTTATTTTTGTAACGGGACCTCGGTTTTTCGTCCCATCCGAGCTGCCTAGTCGTTCGGATGGGACGAAAAACCGAGGTCCCGTGTACACATTGGAGTACACGTAAAAGATCCCTTGGCAGTTGGAATTCGATATAAGAGTAGGCCGTAGCGCCGCTGCCCGGGCAAAATTTCCCTCATAGCACACTGTATGGCGTATGCCCGTCTTCCATTAGCCCAGGTTAGGTGCAAAAGAGTAGGACGTTAAACCCCATTTCATTTCATTTCATTTCATTTGTAAAGCTAAAAGTCCTTACAATTTCGAGTCGTCATGAGCGCTCTGAATTCAGTAGCTCAGAGTTGCTGATGTAATATTAGGGACATAAGCACACCTGCAACTGACTGTAACTAGACTGTTGCTTTGGGTTGTGAAGTCGACATAAGCACCACCACCCCCCACCCTTAACCCCGCCTCCAGAATGATATAGAAGAATAAATATCACTATATCGAACAACAGCTGTGATTTCTCGTGTTGATAACCAGTTTAAAATAAAGACAAATTACTACTGCAAAAAGATAATCAAGAGATTCAATTTCCCTCTTTTTTTAAAAATAAAAAATCTCCTAAAAATCGGATGATCTATATAATAATTTGCCCAACTATGTTTATTACCCAATGGTGCTTGTGCCACAATAAATTGAATCGTGAATCGTATTGTTTTTGTTTTTACAGATGCATTATGTAAGAGCTAAATCTGTATAATGCAGATCTTTCCTTTTACCACAACCCGTCTTCATTAGCCCAAATCGTAGCAGAACAGTAGGACGTTAAACTCCATTTCATTTCATTTCTTTTTACCCCAAATGTTATTTAATGTATTACTTAGACATTGATTGACATGCCAAGATCATAATCAACTCTCTGGAACTTCGGATGGTTTTAATTTTCAACAGACTTAAACACGATTGGCAATTAAAAGTGGATAATCGAGACTTTGTTTATTATCGTAACAACGGTAGCAATGACAATCGAGATTACATTGTTCTGCAAACGACAATAACTCCGCTCAGAATGAAATAAGTTGACTGAAATTTTCAATGTATGTCATTTTCATTATCTATTTTTGAACTAGTATAGCGAGAACTGTCATTTCTTCATCTTAATCTTACATAATGCATCTTTAATATAACTATTATAGTAAGAAAGACCAACTCTTAATCTAAAAATTAAATAATGCATCTTTAGATAATCGCGCTCTGTTATTTATTCTTACGTCTCCTCTTGTGAAAGATTCGTTTGCCACCGGAAAGCACCGTTCACGCCCGGAACCACTTGTTCATGACCGCAACTTTCCGAAAACCACTGGGATTGTTTTAGACCTAGTTGTACTGTTAAAACAATATTTTATAATATTTTTTGTCGTTTATATCCTATTGTGTATTGTGTGTATTGCTTTGTATAATATATTGAACGACTTAACCAAATGGAAAAAAATTAATCCCCATCCGGCACAAGGGAGTAGGCATGACAATCACTGAATAATTTTATATTCATTATACATTGTTATTTTGGTTTTAAAATCAAAGCACGGTCGAATAAAATAACGAACCGAGAAATTAAACTAAATAGTTTAAAATGGACGAAAGGACGCCCCCCCCCCCAAAGAAAACGCAAAAAATCCAATTAGCCCCCCCCCCCCACACACACACACAATATTTCGCCCAAAACACTGATTTCTTAGCAGTGTTCTTATTCCGGCCACATCCTCAGCCCCTCCAAAAAATTCAGTAAAAAACAACATTCGATGAGCTGGCTACGGGCCCGTCTACACCTCTTTAACGACACCAGGGGCGTGTCCAAGAAATTATCCAACGGAGTGGACACAACGCCATGTTTGGTTTCTCTGGCATTACACGAGAAATTTATAAAACTGAAAGCTCTGAGACAATATTTCTTACCTGTAGGTACGTACATGTATAGGATTAGAGTGGAGTGCCGACATTTTGACATTATGTAAATGTATGAAAGAGAAAACAAAGAAGATCCGCGCTAGCAGAGAGTGTCGGGAACTCCTCGTCTCTGGTCAATAATGCGTTTCAGCGCGATTTATAACAAGGGACTCGAAGAACGAGGCTAGATATATTTCATAATTCACGTCAAACGGCGATGCCATATTCTTATCTGGAGAGTATGCGCAATAAATACTACCGCTGTAGACTGGAATAAATATGCGCCAGAGATTGTCATTCGATTAAGATTTCTGACTTATTTCGCCGAACATAACTGATTAGAAATAAGAGTAAAAACGGAAACGATTGAATGTAAATTAGTTTATATACACTCATAATACATTATTAAATGCGTTACGACCCATTTATGTCCAATTCTTGGTCCCAAAGAATAGAGATTAAGCTCCTTTAAGATATATTCTATACAAAGCGAAAGCATATTTAATTATGACGTTCGGAAATATGGTTTCATGGTTCCGTTCTTCAAAGAAAATTGGTCGTTTTTATGGTCGATTAACAGAACGAAGATTAAAGAGAGTTTTAAGATGAACATGGAATTGGGATCATGACCTGTACGTTAAGGTGAAGGTTGAGGATAAAGCTAATGTCTGATTGATTATGTATGAAGATTATAGTGATGTAGCATGAACGATATTTAATATAGATATGGATACATGGAGTTAACGATACCATTATAGATAGCATATAGTTTACAGGAGAGGGGGTGTAGTTAGCGGTTCGGACGGCCATGGACATATAGTTTAAAGGAGAAGGGATGTAGTTAGCGATACGGTACACGGACACTTGGCATATAGTTTAAAGGAGGGGGATGTAGTTAGCGGTACGGTACACGGACACTTGGCATATAGTTTAAAGGAAATGAGGTGTAGTTAGCAGAGATTGAGAGAGAGGGGGAGAGAGAGTTTAACGTCCACTCGACACGTACAACCGAGGATTCGAAACCACACCAGTTAACTCAATGACTCAATGATGCAGCGCGTACATGCTAACCATTCAGCCATCCAACCCCCCAAAAGGTGGGAAGGTGGGGATGTATTTAGCTGGACGTATAGTTTAAAGGAGATGGGATCTAGTTAGCGGTACAGAAGAACACTTGACATAGTTTAAAGAAGAGGGGTGTAGTTAAGCGGTATAGACACCAGACGTATTGTGGTTTAAAGGGGTGCGGTTAGTTAAGCGGTAGGCGTCGGGGCGGTAGTAAAGCGGGATGGAGAGGGAGCTGTAGTTAAGCTGCAAGGACGGACACTTGGCATATAGTTTAAAGGAGCAGAGGAGTTGTTGAGCGGTATTCATTTAATGGGTTCGGTGTAGTTAAGCGGTACGGACTCTGGTGCATTTAAGTAGTGAGGGGAGGACGGCAGTTCAGTGGTAGGGACGGACACTTTTAAAGGAGTGTGAGGATGCTGCACAGTAAGGACACTAGAGATATGCTGTAAAGGCAGGGGTGGACTTGGTTGAACAGTAGGGAGACTAGGGAGCACCGTTTTTACGTGTCAGGGATTTTATGGAAGACGTGCCTAGTCGTCCGAAGAGAGGCGACAAATAAAAATGGGACCTGTCCCACTTTAAACGACATTGATCATGAAATTATACTTTTACTTTACAGGATTTGGTGCGTTCCCCTTTAAATAATATTGACCATGCATGACTTAACTCCAGTAGTAGTAAATGACTTAACCCACACATTCTGTATTAATATCTAAATGAATATCAGCATGATTGAGGGCCGCCAACATCAATGAGAAATATAATTGTAATATTACTAGGAATTATTATAGATTTTATATTAATTAATTCATCTCTTTGATATAAGCGACATATAATACACGGCTGCTGAACCCGAAGACCCGGCGTGCGAAGATTGAACCAAAAATGCCTGGAGATGTTATTAAGCTGTCTGTCCATCCACCAGGAGTAAAGTTTGCGGGACTGATATCATGATTGGTGTAGTCTTCGGGATAAGAAGTGGTATCATGCTTTCGAAACCACACCAGTTGACTCAATGACAGACCTTATGATACAACACGCACATGCTAACCATTCGGCCCCCGCCCCACCCCCATCGAATGGTTAGCGCGAGCCCGTTGTACGATAACGTCTTTCATTGAATCAACGCGCTTCGATTCCCTGGTTGTACCGGACAAGGAGTAGGGTCGCCTGTCCAATTTTGAAATAAAATTAAATCATATGTTAGGGTAAGCATTAGGACTAGAGTTAGGGTTGGGATTAGTGCTAGCTCTGTTTAGATCTATTGACCTTTGACCTAACTTGAAGTTGCGTGGCCTTATCATATAGTCCTAACCACCGTAGTGAAGGACAGGGGACCTAGACGGGGTAATATATATATTCGTGTACTCGTTGACATTTACGTATTTCTCAACCCAGGGGCTTCTCCTTTGGATGAAATTAACCTTGGGCGGTCCCCTGGATCAAGCCCATTTTGTTTCTTCTCTTGGCGAGATGCTTTGCAAACACTTGCCTACGATATCCGTTCCCTCCCCATTCCCCACCCGTTGTGGAAGTGAACCTAAAACCCCAGGAACGAACAAACGACCTGTACATAACGGAATGCACTTGATAGATAAAATGCGATAAAGTAAGCGGAAATACCACTGTTCGGGCAAAATTCCCCTCATACACATCATTAAAGGTTGCGTTTTCTGTATATGATTTATTCACTGTTGATATTCTTATGACTTTCAGTTTATAATTTTATATGAAATTGATATTATCCGTTCGTTCGTTCCTGGAGCTTTACGTCCGCGTCAACCAAGAGGGGTGATATCGTAAACAAGTGTCTCCTAAGAAACTTGCAAACGGAAGTCACAAAATAGGCTTGATGCAGCTTATATGGGTAAGCCATAGTCTTTGCAGATATTGCTTTAAATTGCTAAAGGTACTCGAGGACCAGCTGCGAAAACTGACCCAATTATACACGATGGACAATAACTTTAAACTTGAGCTGTACTAAAAGTACTCGAGGTCCAGTAACAATTGATAGATTAGTTTGTAACCTAGAAATAACACTTGTGAGAGATGAGTTTGTTCAGTTACAAATCACACCAGATGACTCGGACTTCCTGTATGATTACTTTCTATTGGGTCGTCATTACTCAAGTCCGACAGGTCACTAACACTGGTTCAAGATCCGTCGACACGTCCGATAAAAGTCGTGTGCAATCTAGTACTATTACTTCCTGTACGAATACTTTTCATTTAGTTGTCATAGCCCTATTATTACATGTATTCAGCACTGCTTTAAGATCCGTCAACACGGTACGTTAAAAATCCTATGCAATTTATGACTCTGACTTCCGGTGAAATTACTTTCTATTTGGTTGTCAGTATCCTCAAAAGTCACCGGCACTGTTTTAAGATCAGTCAACACGGTAAGGTAAAAATCGTATGTAAGCTATGGCTAAACTTTCTGTGTGAACACTTTCCATTTGGGTCGCCATTGTTCTATTAAATTCTCACAGGTCATCAGCACTGCTTCAAGATCGGTCAACACGGTCCGATAAGAGTCGTATGCAACCTAGCCAAAGAGAAGACAGTCTGGGTGTTATTCAGAATACGTCGTCTACTCTGGTTATTGAATAATTCGAATCAGTTAACCGTGTTCTTTTACTATTTTAAGCACCCGTGCTTGCGTAAGGACTCTGACTTACAGCTTGCGAGTTACAGTCAGGCACCCGCAATGTACAAGTCGTCATACCATTGACGTTTACAATCAAACTGTCCACCATACGAAACTGACGCTGTTTGTCCACAGTTAGCCCCACTTGAGTATAGACAGTAGGTTGACCGACATTTCGAGAAGTTTGAGAAGTATATATATTCTGCTTTCGATTAAAAAAATTAACAAGGTTTAATTAGTCTTTCTGAGTACAACAGATATGAACTGGAGTAGCACCACTTTACAAAACAGTATACTAATTATTGTCTATGGCGGCCATATAGGGCAGAGATCTATTGTCGAAATGAAATTGGGTTTAACGTCCTACTCTTCTGCACATAAACTGGGCTAATGCAAGACGGGCATACGCCATACAGTGTGATCTAAGGGAAATTTTGCCCGGCCTACTCTTATTTCGAATTCCAACTGCCAAGGAATCTTTTACGTGCACGTTTTTGTCCCATCAGAACGACTAGGACCTTCCGTTCTGTAGCACTGACAAGGGGAAACCACGCCGGAAATGCAGGGATCGAACACCCGACCTGCAGGATAGCGAGCCAACTCCTTACCCACTTAGCCAGCGTGATCCCCGTCGTTCTCGAAGTAGAGTAGATAGTTCTGTGTGTGTAGAATGACTCGCCACAAGCAGAGCCGAGGAAAGGGAGAAGAGAACGTTAGTGACGATAAGACCATGTGCGGTTGAACAGATTCTAATATCGCTAGAATCCCAAAAGATAAATTCTAAGCCACGGACACTTAGCTTGTCAAAGAATAGTTATACTCTCCGACTTGTATGTCACAGCTACCCCATGGGGGTTGTATGTAAGCTTTTATCAGGAACTTTGAAATGATATAAATCGCAATGACGTATTTCTATTGTTCAAAAGTTAAACCGCTTTTCTAAAATCTCTCTTTACGTCGGTGATTTGGCCGAAGAACGATATGTGTGAAAGAAACATCATCTTGTTCCGTGAAATCAATTAAAGGTCGAATGATGATTGAATATATATATATATTCATAATCATACTCCAAATAACATTTTGTTTTTTTCAGTCTCCATTTTACTATAGTTTAAAGGGGGTCGAGTGGTATAACGCGCGCGCTTTGCTGATAAGATCTGCCAGTTGCGAGGTTTCGGTCCAAAGCTTGCACGTGACAATAGGAGTCACCTGTCTAAGCATATGTTCCTCGGTATAGGATTTCAGTTACTAAATCATTGGACAGGTATGCAGTTACTTGCAGTCTAAAATGGCAGAAAGACGCATCTGTGGCGATGAAAACGCACTCGCGACGATCGGCTTCGCCGGACAGCTCCACGGAGTAAACGATTGATAGGCTGTTTGGAACTCGTGGCAGTTAGGCTAAGTTGAGCTATACTGGACCACATTGAAGTCGATGTATACACGGACTGGATCAGCAGTAAAATACGTTTCCGGTCGTCACAGTTCCCCAACTTTTTTTTGGTGAGGCTCCTACACTCTCCGTGTACAAGGCCCGCTCTCTCTCCCTCTCTCTCTCTCTCTCTCTCTCTCTCTCTCTCTCGCTGGCTCGCTATCAAAATAGTATGAATTTTTAAATTACGAAATATTTTATTGGTCTTCTCTTAATGTTAATCGTTTAAGAAAGTAGGCCACCTGATCAGATTTCTCCTTTATGGAATTCACAGTGCGAACACATTTTTATTTTGAAACTCCCCACGCTGTAATCTGTATGATTTATGACCCAGAAATGAGACATAAGAGGAATTAGGTCACCAACTATTGATCAAACTGGTCAGCTTATATATCTAATAATGTCCACATTAACATTGGTCACATGTCACGTCTCCAGGACATTTTTCACGATTATTATATAAACGATAAATTCTAGGATTAATCTAATCGCCATTGTTGACACTTTATTTCGACATTCCGCCACTTTGTTGGTGTTATAACGGAGGAACACAATTTTCAACATCGTGACAGACAATCTTTTGCGTGTTCTAGCTGAAACCCGCCTCCATTAGCCCAGTAGGACGTTAAACCCCATTTCGTTTCATTTCTGCGTAGAGTCGAGAAGGAAATGGGGTTTAACGTCTACACTGTAAAAAATTTCCGTTTTTTATGTCGCCGAATTCCGTAGTTTAACACATTTTTTCTGTTAATTGATGGATTATTTTGAGAAATTGTGTTAAAAGAGTGAATTATTTCTTCAAATAACGTGTTTTATGTAATTCTGTGGAATATCCAGTATTAAACAGGAAACTTCTATAACGGACTTAATTCTGTTATTTTACGGAATAAACGGTGGAATGACAGGAAAGTTGCGTTAAATTCAGGAATAAAATGTTTCATCCCATTATATAACGGACTATTTCTGTTTTCAAATGCAACGATAAGAAATCATATATATTATATAATAATTCCTAATAAGTATCATTTTATAGTATTCATTTCAATTTATTAACCATAATATGAAGGATCATATTGTGTAGAGTTTGGTATATTAATAGTCATGTATATCTAATTTCCATTATTTATAAGATCTATATAGTGTATTCTCATTCATCATACGGTAATCAGATTGTAAGTATTTTCATAAATGTGTAAATACAATACAATTTTTAACGCTCAACGAGAATAGGTTGTATTGTCTGGTAATCAAGCACGCTTAAATCTGGATAATTTAACCCATAGGCCAGTGTAAGCCGGTTTGTCTCTATGGCAGAGTTAACATATCTGCAAATTGATAATACCGCAAACTTACATCTGAAACTCTCTAACCGGTCCTAACACTGACCATTATTAGTTGATAGATACTCTCTTTTCTCGATGATGGTATTCTAATAAATATTAGCGGGGAGAGGTTACGTAAATATATCGCTAGCATTTCGGCGGAAACGGACGTTAAATAAAGCTATTTCGCACATTCTATGAAATATTGATTTAAAAATGGAATTTACGTTAATTGAGGGAATTTCTGTAAATTACAGGAAAATCAAATACGGATAAAATTTTCCTGGTAATTTTTGTTTCCGGAATTTTTTCCTTTTTTTTCAAGGATATTTTTGTTACAGTGTACTCGGCACTCACCGGGTCATTTCGGGACTAACGGTTCAGTTTCATTTCGATAATTCACTTAGGGGTCTTTAGCAGTGGGAAAAAACCGCAAGTGACGCTAAATATGTAAATCATTTAATTTTACGCACTGAAATAAAATTTAATTAGTCAATGTTTAAATTTACATGACCAAACAAAACATCGCACTAGTAAATAGTAAGGAGAAATTGTGGAGAGAGAGTGAGAAATGGAGTTTAACGTCAACTCGACGCAAACTTTGTCATTTCGGGACTAACATATGGTTTATTTTATTTCAATAATTCGCTTGCGCGTAGGGTCTTTAGAAGTGGGAAGAAACGGAAGGACCCGCCCGGAGAAAACCTACGAGGTTGGACAGGCGACCCTGCCTCATGTCACGTACAACCGGGGATTCGAAACCACACCAGTTGACTCAATGACAGGCTTTATGATACATCGTGCACGTGCTAACCATTCGGCCATCCAACCCCCCTAGAGTCAACCGGTTCGATTTGGGTTAAAATAACGCACTGATGTCGGATTCCACTGTCAAGGGTTCTTTTACGTGCACGCCAATGTGTACACAGAGCCTACACTAAACTGCCTCAACCAACACCGGGATCGAACACGGGACCTCTTTGTTAGCGAGCCAACGTCTTTCTCACTGAGCCACCGTGACCACCACATTCTATTGAAAATTTCACTGTTTATCAAAACTGTCACTGACATTTCGTCCCCAAAGAGAGAAAAAGAACTAGTTTTGTTTCAGCTAGACACAACAGGTTATTCACACAACCTAATCTCCACGCCGCATTAGCTTTTAAACAATTCCAATCAATGACACCAGTCAAAACCAATAACAAATTCTTCACACGGTCAGTCCGAATTTATCAACAAGTGTGTCGGCCGAAGTACCCCGAGCTTCAACGTTTTTAATATGGTTCATAATCAAACAGCGCGCCGAGGATGAGTGTTGCCAAGTTCTTTCTGATGAAATGCGCATCTGAGAATAGCCTAAACCATGAATATTTGGTGTGAAGCATTGGAGGAAATCTAATATAATCTAGATCGGCTCAATCTTGTAATGTCCGAGTGTTTGTACTCACTGGTGGGCCGAGTCTATTATTAGTTTTAACTGTGAGCAGAATATAAAGTACAAGATTCGGTTTATTTATAGATTAATTTAGTAGTCTTGGTTATTGGAGTGAACCGATGCATTACAAGCATTATTATCCAGTCGTTGGCATGGGACAAAAACGTGAATTTGTTAATGTTCATGAAAAAACGTGTAATCGTTGGTTTGCTCGTACAAAAACGTGTATTCGTTGGTGTGCTCGTACAAAAACGTGTATTCGGTGGTGTTCATGTAAGCAAACATGTATTCGGTGGTGTGCACGTAAAACAGTGCGCATTCCTTGGAGTGCACGTAAAAACACATGATAGCCCGAGCGAAATAACATACTGTATGGAATGGGGGCCACGGTGGCTAATTAAGTGGATGTCCCATTTTCTATCGCTGCATTGACTGAGAAAGTCCATCCGGATTTTCTGACATGGTTTACCCTTGTTAGTGGTGCAGGACGGAATTCCTGAGAAGGACAGCTGTCTAGTCATTCGGATGATACGAACAACCGAGGCCCCGTGTATACATTGACAGGCCGTAGTACATCTGTCCTGGCAAAACCTTCCTCTTTGCACACTGTATGGTGTATGCCCGTCTTCATTAGCCCAACGGGCCAGAACAGTCGGACGTTAATTCCCATTTCATCTCATTTTATCTTCATTGACTCTATTTCATTTTGCCTTATGGGGCCAAGGTGGCTCAGTGAGTAAGACGTTGGCTGGATGCCCTGTGTTCTTTTATTAATTTCTCCGTCTGTATTTATTTGCGAGATAAATATTTTCCCGATCGTTTTTATTGTTGGGACCCTACGTTGGGGTATAAATAACAAAATACCTAAAGGCTGAAAACCCACACTGGGATAATGTATTGTTATGACCAAAGATCACTAATTATTTCCCCATTGACTCTAATGTTAATTCTCCTTTCTTAGACCGGCTCTAACTTTTTCGCAAATTATCGTTAGGTAAAACGCTTTCTGCCACAGATGGAGCAACATGTGGCAAACTTTTGCCCAAAAGCATGTATGAGGTTCACCATGAATAACTTGAGATATACAAGCTGAAAGTAGAGACAACTAAACATGTAATTTTCACCAATTTTCATGAATATTCACCAAAACCTGGCAGAAAGTGTATTTTCAAACCATTTTCTTCGATTTTACACAAAAAAGTCAACAAACAAAATCGCCATTCAAAAGGGGAAAAGGGAAAGGGAGAGAAAGACTAAAAATAACTTTCGCCCTACATTCGTGGGTGACGGCGTAGAAATATTTAGTGATCTGTGTCCTTATCAATCAACCAATTTTTAGGGGTAGCTCGGACTGGGGACTTACATATGCATGATGGCGTTGCCTACCACTTCCGGTTTCGCATTTATACTACATGTACACCTGTGCAACTCCAGGACATCTGCTAGTATGATATATTTTATCAATCCAAGATTGGGGGTAGTCTGGGGGTTTTTATAAATTGCTAACAATAATTTTGCACAGGTGTAACAAACAGATACGCACAAATCTATTTTAATACAAGCATATTTTGTTATCAATTCCCCATCTGACTTGTATTAATAAAAAGGGTTTCAAATCCTTTAGTTCAAGTCTTATTTAACGAAACAAGAAACATCCGTTAACACATTCCAGTGTACGTCATTTTTTTTTTATCTAAATTTGATTTTTTCTTCTGGTAAAAAATAAACATTAAATAAATTCCTCGTATCATTTCTGACTATTTCACAACTCAACAAGAAATATAACTCTCACTTTTTGCGATGACAATCCCTCCATTATTAATGGTTTTTTTTTATCCAATCGCCGATTTATCATCATTTAATAAACCGAGATTCAGCGGATTTTATTGGTACAAAAAGCTCCTGTTTTCAACCGTCTAACCGTTAATGAGGGTACAAGCCGTATAACGGATGTTCCTTAAAAGACATTTATCCTACCAATTAAATTTCAAAATGCGCAGATAACGAGTGGGATCAAATAGAAATAAATATATTTTTTAAATAATTGATGCGTGTATGAAAATAGCGAGATGATTGATATGTGTTTTTTAAAAAAGGGAAAAATAATACGGAATTTAATAGCGAATAATTTATACAGGAAACCATTTTGAACCATAGATTAAATGGTTGCGGGATTTTTTATGAAACGGAAACGAAAAGCAAAGCGATTTTTACAATAATGACATTTTCAATATTACATTTCCTGAAACCAATTTTCGATGAAACTGTTGAAAGTAAAAAAATTTAAGTTAAATTTATCCGTCTAAATCTTCTACCTAGGTTATCGTAGCAAAACCATAAAAAACATTTATTCCGCCATTTTAAGTTTACATATATATGAGAAATGGTACCATTGAACACCGCCGTCACCAGAGGGGCTTGCTAGGCACGGAGCATTGGAATTGAGTTTAACGCCCTAATGTTCTGCTCCAATTGAGCTAATGGAGACAGAATACGTCATACAGTGTCTCATGGGGGAAATTGTGCCCGGACATCGGCCTACTGTATACCCACCGTCAATGGACTTCATACGTGTAAGCCAATGTGTAAACGTTCCATCTGAACGACTAGACAGTTGTCCTTGCCCTGTACTATTGATAAGGGTAAACCACGCCAGAGGATCCCGGTGAATTCTCTCGACCAACACCACAAGAGAACTCGAGACCTCCAAGCTAGCAAGCCAACGTCGCGCCCTGGTTGCCAAGAAACCTTCTTGGAATTTTTCCAGTCAACTTTCTCCTTATCAGAGGTGCAGGACAATGTGTCTGGCTCGGTAAAACGTCTGGTCGTTAACCGTAGTGTCGCCGTCGGGGCAAAATAACCCTCACAGCAGATATTCTCGTCTGAATTAACCCTATTGGTGAAGACAAGAGGACGTTAATCCGCACTGCATTTCATTTTAACGCTCGTCACAACCTTTTGTTTCTCCGAACAGTTTAGCGGAATATTAGAATGCTTGGCCGACTTCCCTGATCCCGACCTAGAACCAGAACAGCTCGTAATTTCTGGGTAATACCGTACCAATACGATGAAGCTGCCGAACTGTGTACAACTCGTAATTTCTGGTAAATGAGCTGAACTGTGTACAACTCGTAAATATGGTGAATATGCCGAACTGTGTACCGAGTAAGTACAAATGTCTGTATCAATATTCCAGACAAATTGAAATACGTCACAGACGAGGTGAAGAGGTTTAATACAGGATTATATTGATAAATGTGACACTTATATAATCGAGTCTAAAGTCAATTAAGAAACAGGTACCAGACGATTTGAAGGATCTCTTACCAGATTCCATAAATATATGCAATAGCGTATCATCGATAGACCCGTGTTGTGTTCGATAATTATCTTTAAGGGCAATGTGACAGTCTGTCAATTTTATACTTTTAACACAACGATCATTAATTGATAGATTTGAAGATTTGGAGTGACGCCAACGGGAAGTGACACAAACAAATGGAAAACACGAAGATTTGAAGTGACGCCATTGATAGATTCTTAACGAAGATTTGACGTCGCGACATTGGGAAGTGACGCAAACAAACGGAAAACACGAATGTTCCTTACATATACTGAGCGCCATAGAAAACACATCTCTTAGTTTTTCGTATAACAAAATGATCCTGTAAACATATCTTATTTATTTTGCTTCTTATTGTGAACAATATTCAAATGGGAACACATCAATAACAACATATTTGTACACTTATGGATGTTTAATTTGTAATCAACGGTACAAAGTCAGAGGGTCAAAACCAAAAGTATGAGGTCGCTGCACAGCGTGCGTAAGAGCCCGTGGAGGACACCCGCACTATTGACATCTGTATCGTACGCGGACAGCCTAGTTTCATATCGAATTGCAACTACCTCGTATTAAAGATACATTATGTAAGACTTAGATAAAGAACTAGCCATTCTTGCTATAATAGAAAGTAGATAATGTAAAATGAATAATTTGACAAGATGTTAGAGTTTGAAGGTTTGAAAAACGTACGCAATAATTTCAACCGCCGTTCTGGTTGATCAAGGCTAAGTCTCGTTCCTCCATGTTTGATTAAATCAAAGTATTGCTGAACCGTTTTAATATATTTAATATCGGAGAAATCTGATGCCATCAAGAGTTGATTAAGACCTGGGTCAGCTAATTAATGTCTGATTAATACTCCAGGAAACATTTCAGGCCTAAATATAAGATCTGCAATAGGCAGATTTAGCTCTTAAGTGCATGCGAATATTATATATCGTCCCTCGGCGAGTTCATATATTGCTTATAATACTTGTAGTCATATCCTCATGCCTATATTTGTTTGTGTAAAGGGAGTGAGTGGGTGGCGGTGCAAAGGGGGTGAGTGGGTGGCGGTGTAAAGGGAGAGAGAGGGTGGTGGATGGGGTTGCAAAGGGAGTGAGTGGGTGGCGGGTGGTGGTGCAAAGGGAGTGAGTGAGTGGCGGGTGGGGTTGCAACGAGAGTGAGTGGGTGGCGGGTGGTGGTACAAAGGGAGTGAGTGGGTGGCGGGTGGTGGTGCAAGGGGGGGGGGCGGATGGTGGTGCAAAGGGAGTGAGTGGGTGACAGGTGTTGGTGCAAAGGGAGTGAGCGGGTGGTGGTGCAAGGGGAGTGAGTTGGTGGCGTGGTGATGGTAGTGGTGGTGTAAGGGGCATCTTTTGGGGGAATCTGGCGTTTCTGGCTATATTAGATCACATTGAAGTTGGTGGATTCGCGCGTTTCCAACCGTCACATTTTCCCAAAGTTCTTGGGGAGGCTTCTACCCGTTAAGCTCCGAGAGTTTGGAGCTCGCTGACTACCACTGTCACCATCTGTAAACGATTTTTTTTTCGGGAATTGCAGGTCTGCTCCTTTGCATCTTGTATCCATAGGTCGGGTCCGTTCGCCTATGTGGCGAAGTTCACCAGTGCCCAGTATTAAACTTTGCGTCAGTTACTCTTTGTATTAAAGTATGTTATTACATGCAGGTGATTTTTTACTAATTATCCAGCACGTCACTTCCATCGCAGATTAAAACCATTACTTGTACTGGTAAAAAGGATATCCCCCTTTCAACACGCGGACATTAATCGCAGTTAGGTAATTGAAGTTCGGTAAATCGGAGTTCGGTAATTGGACGAAAAGGAGATTGGCGTGGAATTGGCTTGTAAGAAATAAAACATAACTACAAACTAGATGGACTTTATTCGACAAAAAAACAAAAATTATCAGAGCTTTCAAGATTTGAGGAACTGCAATTATACGAATCCGTGGCCGGATGAAAAGTGATTTTCTGCTTGTAAAGTAACAATTACGAAACTTGTGTTTGAAAGATTGAGTGTCGACTTTACACCGGAAGTACTCGGGTTAGAGAATAGATGAATTATTGTTGGTTGCCTACGTGCTGCCTTTCATTTAGAGATTTTAGATCAATCTGTTTTGATACATCGAATCGTGGTAAG
The DNA here is from genome assembly GCA_963678685.1 of Patella ulyssiponensis. Lineage (NCBI taxonomy): Eukaryota > Metazoa > Mollusca > Gastropoda > Patellidae > Patella > Patella ulyssiponensis. The sequence continues at coordinate 92,462,453 of OY783225.1, forward strand.
GTTTATAGGAGGGTTTTCAAAAACATCCTTCTTGCTTTACATTATTATCGAGGATTGATATCAAACCTGTTCCCCGAAATACATTTCTGGTAACCTTTACAGAGAGAGAGATGGGGGGAGAGATGGACTTAAACGTCCACTCGGCACACACTAGGTCATTTCGGGTCTGACATAGTGGTCTTTAGCTGTGGCAGGAACCCAGAGAACCCAGACAAACCCCACGTGACAGGACCGGTGCCCCTTCTTCTTGTCAAGAACAACTGAAGTTTTGTTCGTGTTTGGCTCGCGAAACCCGTCCGTGTATATTTTCACATGAACACCACTTTTCGTTCGAGGACTCTCTCGACAGCAATAAAGCCTATTGTGGATTTTCTGTCTTTATATCCACATTATTTAGATCATAGTTTGAATTTAATAAAGTCCATGGAGATTAACAAGAAAACATTACTTAGATCAAAGTTTGATTTTTATAAAGTCCATGGAGATTGATAAGAAAACATTTTTTTCTGTAATCTTTTACTCATCTAATATTAGATCTTTTAATAAATTATTTGGTTTTTTTTGACCGAAGGGGATTCGTCTCCATTTTAACATTTCTTTTAAAACCATTTCCTTGATGATTTTGTGCACTTTAATACTGTATCGTAACCCAGTGTCTCAATATCGAATGGCGTTTCACCTACTTCTTGCAATAGACTTCCCCTTTCGGCGCCAAATGAAGCTTTTGTTGCTAACAATCTGCAGACTATAAAAACTACACTGCAGGAAATAATCATAAAGCCTGTCATTGTGTCACTGGCGTGGTTTCGAATCCCCGGTTGTACGTGGCAAGGAGTAGGGTCGCGTGTCTAACCTCGTGGGTTTACGCCGGGTACTCCGGTTTCCTCCCACTGCTAAAGACCCCTACGCGCAAGCGTAAATTTAAAAAAACAGTTGTGTTGTTTACAGATTAGAAATATCTCGTGTTTGTAATTGCCAAGAATGACCATTCGAGATTCATTATGTGAATAATATTTCTTAACGGGCCAGTTAGTCTCCTAAATCTATAACTGTCGTTACTCGGAGACGACCGTTGTACATTCTGGCATGTATATACACCTTGGGGAAATACGCCATCATAATTCAGGCAGACAGATCGGCGCTCTACGTCTATTGGATTATGTAACCTATCGCATGTCTCTTTATTCATCAAGTCCAAGATTTAGAGAGAGAGAGAGAGAGAAGAGAGGTTAGGTTTAATATACACTCGACACAAACTAGGTCATATCGGGACTTAACACATGGTTCAATTCAATTTCAATAATTCGTCAAGCTGTTCTTTACAAGTTTCAACAACATCTTCCAGAAATGCACCCCCCCCCCAAAAAAAAACGTGATCTCAAATGATTATTCACTAGGGCCTTCTGCTAAATTTCATAGCTCTGTTTTTCTATGTATCTATGACTATAGATGTGCATGTCTACGTGTTTTTACTTTGCAAAATTCAATTATTTTTCATATATGATTAGCCAGGTGTGCCGCTAATTTGTCATGTTTTCGATGGTGTGTCGACGGCCAAACAGGGTTGAGAACACTTGCAGTTAGCTAGACGACTGTAGATGTTAGGCTGCTCTCTTCAAGTGTTCTTCACCATTTGCCCGGGCGGTTGCGTTTTTACCTGCACGCCAAATTGTACACAGGGCTACGGTTTTGCGTCCGTTGTTCTAGACAGGCACTGCGTCCTACACATGAGGAAACCATGATGGAAAATCTCGAATATTAACTCTTGCGAACACAGAACCTCCTGGCTCCAAGAAACGAAAATATTCACTAGTGCCTCTTTCAAATTTAAATACGAAATGCATTGTACCCGTGCATCTTATCGTCAAATGATGCGACACACTTTGGGTAACTGCGCTAGATTCAATGACAGCTTCCACAAAAGCAAAGACACTAACACAACATCTGAACACAGTCTTAATGGCGGGTTCCGATGTAAAACTGTCAGTGATTGGTCCAATATACTAAGCGCTTTGATTGATAATGGATAACGGCGTATCAGTGCGCTAGCTAATCGATGTCTATGTCATTGATAAATGTATCGTATGAAGCGCATTTGATATGTTCTCGTTGTATTTAAAAGCCTGCCTCGACACATTGTTGCCAAATTTCACAGTTGAAATCATTCACGCGCTTCGACTCTATACTTCGCGCGCGAAGTGCAGTCGTCTGCCACACACTACGATAGTTTCGTACTTTATTATGAAGCAGTTATTTAAGTGAGCCGCTTGTTGAAGTAATTGCATAACAATTTAATAACTCTTAAAGTCTACGAGTTTGTGAAATAAAAAAACTGTCATAGTGCTTTATTCTCTTCTTACAATGGATTATCGTGCTTAAATAAGTATTCCGTAAAGACGTTTTAGTTTATTGTTCATGAAGGTAAGACGTTTGTTGAGTTGTATTATTATTAATAATAATAATTTAATACTAATACTCGTTTTCTATAGCGCTGAACATTCAGTCAGCCTGACTGCTCGGTGGCGCTTTACAAAGTAGGTATAATTATACAAAATAAACATGTGTGTACAAATAAACAAAAGAATGCAAACGAATAGTCATGTTGCAATATACAAATGGAAAGTGAAGCATTTAAATTATAGTTCAAAAGTTTGGGTAAAAAAATGTTTTTAGACGTTAAAATATTGCCAAGTTCGGATTACAAGTGGCCCTCGAAGTTTTAAACTCTCTCTGTTATAAACAAAATAATTTATATTTTTATAAAAGGTGTTTATTCTGTAAAACTTTTACTCATAGAATGTGTTTTAATATAGAATGTGAACATTTATGGTAGTTGGTTATCCGAGTCTACTAAGACTTGTTTTCTTTTGCGTATCTTGCTACCGATAAAATAACATTTATAAAAATACGTTCGATATGACAGCCCGGAGTCTATGTTCCTAACATTAAATGTTGTTTTTGTCTAAATTAAGGAACAGTTAAATCAGATGCATTTTATTTTGTCAAAAATTCTTTTACAAGGTTATTGCAGTTTCAAGTAATTCTTGTTAATTCATATCTTTTCATCTAACCTTTTTTTACTGTTTGTTCGCAGTTGTTATTGTAAAGCTCCAACTTGGCCAATGAATGCGGGCATACAGGGTACTATTAGCGAAATTTTAGACGACAGCGGCGCTATAGAGAGAGAGGAAGAGAGTCTAATGTCTTCTCGAAAGAATTAAGTCATTTAGGGACTAACATATGATTCCAATTTTTTCAATATTTCGTTTGGGCGTAGGGGTGTCTAGCAGTGGGAGGGAACCGAAGGACCTGAAGAAAACCCACGAGGTTGGACATGCCAAGCCAATTGACTCAATGAGAGACTTTATGATGCAACCCTTCCCCTTGTCACGTACAAGCAGGAAATCGTAACCAAATGACTCAATGACAGACCATTTATCCAACGCGCAGGCCTTAACTATTCGGTCACCCTTTAAAGAACTAGAGCGTTACTGTAATCTTACGCGGCGCGCAAAAAACTGTTAAGGTGCATGACGGACACCCAAACTCCCTTTAAAGAACTAGAGTGCTGCTGTAACCTTACGCGCCGCGCAAAAAAAACTGTTAAGGCGCATGATGGACAGAATCTAAAGTTGTTTGTTTTAGAACTAATTCCGGATCTTGTTTGTTTACTGTATATCCTATAAAGCTTAGAAGTCCTGATTGGCTGACACGTTACATCACGTGCCGGAAAGAGTAATCATATTCATCCCCTGCCTCGTGCACACGGCGCGTTACTCAATAGTGCCAATGGTTAGATATTCTCTGGTGACAAATAGTGAGTCAACTTGCGTCGTTTCGAATCCCCGGTTGTACGTAACAAGGAGTAGTGGGTCGCCTAGTCCCGAAATGACCTATTTTGTGTCGAGTGGACGTTAAACCCCATCTCTCTCTCTCTCTCGCGCGCGCGCTCTCTCTCAAAACAAACAAGTATAAATCTACTTTATCTGGCAACAGATTATAATAATAATAATAATGACTTTATTTTCTGAGTTCTAATTTTCAACATGTCCCTCCTACCCTCAAAAAAAAGCAACTACACAGTAACAATATTTACACATATTTACAAAATTCATATATATCATATTACATAAGCTTATAATGGAGAAATGTCAAACAAACAAGAAGGAAAAAAATGGCAAATAAGCATATACATTCAGAGGACAACAATAATTAACATGGGTTAAAAGATTTGCCATGTTTTACTAACTCCTTTTTAAAGATAAAACATTAAGATACAAGTTTCTATTTTAGACTATTCTTAGACTAAAATAAATATCGGGTATATTCGTATAATCTTCTATTTAATACTACAGTGTAGGCTTACAGGTTCTCTCTTTATCATAATCATAAGAATTTGAACTACGAGTTCGTGTATAGAATCGTTTTATCGTTTATGTGTGTGTATTCGATAAATATTTTAATGACAGTGCAGGTTTTCTTTCCTGTTTTGCTTTAAACAATATTTTATTTCTTGGTGAGTCACAGATATATTTAACATACATATGGATTCAATAACAAGCATGGCTGCTTATGTAAAATCGCTTCCATAAACAATGGTCATTGTGAAGGTAGACGACTGGATATTTAGTTAAAATATTGGATATTTAGTTAAAATATTATAGGCTGTGACAAGTATTTGAATGTTCGCGTTACAATATTATATCTGATTGTCATTTAAGTTATTTTTGAATCCCTGGAAAAGCTAGACTATTGTGAAAGGGAGAGAGAGGGAAATGGGGTTTAACGTCCACTCGACACACTAGGTCATTTTGGGACTAACATATGGTTTCGATTTTATTTCAATAATTCGCTTGCGCGTAGGGGTCTTTAGCAGTGGGAGGAAACCGGAGTGCCCGGAGGAAACCCACGAAGTTGAGAAGGCACCCCTATCTCCATGCCACATACGCTCACACCAGGGATCGAAACCACAGACGCAAGCCAGAGGTGACCGGCCAGCTAGAGGTCGAAGAGCGGCACTCTAGACCACTAGGCCATCCCAACCCCCCCTAATTGTGAAAGGAACATCATCTTAATGTATCTAATTTTCTAACTCAATATCATCCAAAATCTTCGACCTTGACTCAGCATTGATGCTGTGGTCTTACCGGGAAGAGAGGGCTTCTGATATCCAATATTTAAGACAAAATAAACATTTTACAATTGGTACACGAATCGTGTACCATAATGCATTTCGACGCCATTTTTACCAGGTACTCAAAGAACCGGGTTAGACATGTTCCACAAGTCATGTCAAACGATGACGCCATATACGTATCTGGAGAGTATGCGCAATAAATACTATCGATGTAGACTGGAACAACAAGATGCTAGAGATTGACATTCGATTCGGACTTCTGGCGTATTTCGCCGAACCTAACTGATTTGATATTAGAGTAAAAATGGAAATGTTGAATTAAATCCGTTTACATTATATACATTCATATACCATTATTATATGCGTTGCGACTCATTTATGTCGAATTCTATAGGTCCCAAACATAAGCGATTTAGCTGCTTTAATCTTGGGTTAGTTTTGTTCTGTATTAAGACAGATATTTATAGAGGTGTATAGAGTTCAATATGTCATCTTGAGCAAAAAGTAGAGCATTAAATGTGAGAGATAATTTCGTCGTAAAACCCCATAATTTTATATGCATTCAATCTGAAAAGCGTCCAACCTTTCAACTATTAATCGCTAGAATTCTATTTTCATCAACAGAATTTCTACGTTCAATTTTTGACTGCTGAGTGTTTACTTTGCTCACGATTTTAATAATTTAGTTTGGCGCTGGTCCACTAACCGGGATGATCCGTGTTTCGAATGGGTTTTCACGCGTGGGTTCCAACCCTAATCGATCAGTGGTGTAGGATAGCGGTTCGTGTACATATTGGAGTACACGTAAAAGAACCCTTAACTTTTGGAATTGGAAATAACAATTGGTCCTAGCACAGGGCCGTATGTAGGATTTTAAAAGTGGGGGTGCAGCAGGGTGGAGGGGTACATAGCGATGTCGTAGAGGACAGACCTTATTGACAGACTACTGGGGGTTGGAATGAAACATGCACCGTACTGACCTAGCGAGGTCATTGTGGGAACAGCCGCCCCCCCCCCCTCACCAACCACGGGACCGATTCACTTAATATGATTATTCCATTGTTGTTTGTTGCTCGCAATTTTGTGTGTCTCGCCCTCGGGCAGGTTTTTTTTATGTTGCTGTTTTATGTTTGGTGTTTGGGCGGTGTGTTTGATTATCTTACAACTCGAAAGTAGATCTAATCGTGGGTTGAAACAAAAACCCAATAATTTGTCTGTTATGGTCTGTCTGTAAAAAGAGAGTGAGAGAGAAGAGAGGGGGGGGGGGGGGGTAAAGAGATAGGTCGACACAAACTAGGTCGTTCCGGGACTAACACATGGTTCAATATCATTTCAATAATTCGCTTGTGCGTATGGGTCTTTAGCAGTGGAAAGAAACCAGAGGAACCGGAGAAAACCCATAAACGCTGGACACAGACGACCCAACTCCTTGTTACGTACAACCGGGGAATCGAAACCACGCCAGCTGCATCGTCGGACTCTCTGACTTCCCACAGTGTTAGCGACGATACCTGATCTACACACAGTATAATTGTTGATACTATAATCTGAACAAGAACAGTCAACACATTCCACTTAAAACACCTTGATTTTAATACTTGATTGTTTTGTGTGATGACAGAATTATACATCCATTGATAAAAGCATATTATAGTGATGGTCGATTGTGGGTCCTACTTTCGACACTAAAGTACCAATTATAAAAGTAATTGAAGTAACCCAACACATTAGGCCATCTTTGAAGGAACAGTCTCACATATATTTTAGTGAACAAAACTGATTAATTGTTAAGGACACCTGTGAATCGGAAGCTATTTCGGAAAATAGAAACTTTTTGGACCAAGAGCTGACCCACAGGAGTGCCACTCATCTTGTTGTTTTGGTATTTTGAGGGCCCAACGTTCTTTGAAAAAAGCCCACTTGTAATTGTAGTACGACCAACATAAGACTTGGCATGCTTGTTCGAATAATTGTTATGAATGCACAATTCCAAAATGGCTGCGGTGACGCTATGTACGATTCCTGGTCCATAGTACGCTCATGTCCATACTTGTTATTTCCACGTGGAGATGATGATAAGTTCCCAACTTGTTGGGATGGCCTAGTGGTCTAGAGTGCCGCGCTTCGGCCTATGGCTGGCCGGTCTCCTTTGGCGTGCGGCTGTGGTTTCGATCCCTGGTGTGAGCGTATGTGGCATGGAGATAGGGGCGCCTTCTCAACCTCGTGGGTTTCCTCCGGGCACTCCCGTTTCCTCCCACTGCTAAAGACCCCTACGCGCATGCGAATTATTGAAATAAAATTGAAACCATATGATAGTCCCAAAATGACCTAGTTTGTGTCGAGTGGACGTTAAATGCCATTTCTCTCTCTCTCATTCGAACCTGGTGATCGACAGCGCATGCGTTAAACCACTTGCGCCGAATCCATTCTCTTGATTCGAAAAGTACATGTGTTGATTATTGCTTACAAGTTATGTGTGTAGTTTATGCGTGTGTCTTGTTTTGTCTAATTAGTCTTGGTTGCATGTAGTGCGGTCCTTCTGTACTTACAATTAGAAAGTGTATGCTTACCCTGCCTCGTCTACGATACCTGTCTACGTATGACAGGCTAGTTGTTCAGAAGACGAATGTCAATTAGTTATAAATGGAGAAGAGGGGGTGGGGGTGCAGGTTATAGTATACATGATATCTCCGTAATACTAATGCATAATATTGTATAGGAGTAATATTGTATAAGAGCTGATTGTTTAGATTTGTCTGCGATATCACCCTAGGTGGAAGCGGACGTTAGACCCCGTTGAGAGAGAGAGAGAAGAGAGAGAGAGAGAGAGACTCTAGCCTGGAATATTACAATGACTGATTTTATTTTTAAATTGATAATTATATACTTATATTATCAATAAAGGGGGATGTACATGACACCCACGTGTTATATCACACCCACGTGCTTTATGAGTTAATTAAATTCAGTATTATGACATACCTGTGGATTATCAACGCGTAAACATTCCTCATATATACGACTAACATAAAAGATATTTGATCAACGGAGCGGTTATATATGACAAGCCGAACCACCGTCCTGCGCAATACACTGCATTCTCCACACAATACAGAAGATTTAAAGCTGCAATTTCATATTTTTAAGTTATATTTTGAAAATATATTAAAATAAAGCCTTAAAATACGTGGTATTTATAAGCAGTCCTACCTTGTTAAAGAATAATCTTATTAATCCTATAATTCACTATTGGCAGTTGAGAAATTGGCAAAAATATCATTTTCAACTTTAAATTTTAAATGCATGGGGGGAATGGAAAAACAAGAGATGTAATTGTGTTATTATTTCCAATGTGAAGGATTTGTAAGTGTGAAAATAATGCCTATGACTATACAATAGTGAGTTGACAACATATTTAGCAAAAGACATAGAAATATGTTTTGACTTCCTTGGAAAATATGAAATTCCCGCTTTAAAGGGGGCTATACACGGTCGACTTGATTTGACTATAGAATTAGATAATGGAACGGCTAATGAAGAAGAAAAGTAGCAGAACAGCAAGGCGTTCAACTCCATTTCTTTATCCTGCAGTTTGTATTTTAAATGTGTCAGGATTGGATTTAGATAACCAGTTATTGGACCAGTTTTTTTAGTTCTCGCATATCCTTTGCTTCGTCATTGAAGACGTTGGTTTTCCGGCAGGTCCTTCTCGTCATTACTCTGGTTGTTATAGAATCATTTCAGGGGGAGATCAATTTCTCTTAATTATATTTGTCCATCTCCGTTACCCCGGTGGGTACAGAACTGCAGGACGTTAAACACCTTTTATTTCTGCTGACGTATACATAGAAACATAGGCGCTGGTGTCCACTCAAAATAGCTATTCATAACTCTGCTTCGTTCTTGTTTATATACAAGGTCGGTTGTAGAAAATGCAGGGCCAATTTGGAAGGCCCGCAGTTACAGGATATGAACACATTGCAGCAGTAGGATATATATGAAAAATTAACCATACCGGCAGACAGATTGTCTGGAAGTTGGTGAGCTGCGGGTCTCTTTCTAGTGCGGGGCCTAATTTGGAGAAATTGGTCAAATGTACCAAAACCGACCCCGTTTATGCCGTAGAAAAAATTTAATCCATTTAGCAATGCCGTTTTCTCTGCTAGAGCTCCATGGTATTATACATAAATATATGGTATTGTGCCACCTTGTCAAACGTGCTCATTAAATCGGGGTCTAAGCTCCCTCCGCGATCATCCAAAGATAAAATGAAATTGTTTTGGTGACAAAAAGGAGCTCCATTACTGTACCTGTGATGCAAATGAGATTTACTGGTTTGTAACGTTAGTGCCAATACCCTGTCGTAAATATTATTGTAATACAGCCCACGCCCCATTCAACAGGGTTATCCAAACCTTTAATTTAAAAATGATTGATTAATATGGAAACGTCTTGGTGCATATCATCTGGTCCTAGTAATCTACAACCGTTGAGATGACTATGACAGCTGTCTAGTCGTCCGGATATGACGTAAAAACGAGGTCGCGTAGGCAGTTGTAATTCGACGCTGCCCAGGCAAAAACTGCCCTTACAGCACACTACATGACCCAGTTGGAGCAGACTATTATAAAGTTGATATGTGAATTTATCTGGTTTTACACGAGTAATTCCAATTATTCTGTGGTTTAGGAGGTTTTTAGCACAAAGGTTAAGTTTGGTTAATCATATTTGTAAATCAATCAGAGTTTGTATAATACAATTTGTATTGTCTAATTTGTGCAACGGACGACACTAGCCCTGTACTTTAACATATTCACAGTTTTAAAGCTTCTACTATTCATGCCACTACTACAACACGGAGCAGAGTCGAGTTGTGATATGGAATGAAGTCTACCGTCCTATATTTCTGTTTGATCCAGGTTATTAAAGTCGTGCATTTGTCATTCAGTGTGCTCTGTCGGGGGTACAAAGGCGAATGAGACGAAAGGGGTATCATGCAGGAAAATTCCGACGACCTATCTCGGCAAACACTGGAACCGAACAGAAGACTTCAAGGTTAGACAACGGAGCACAAAATGTACGTTAGCAATAGACGTTTCAACGAAGACATGATGTAATCACACAAAACAAAATCAAAATAAAAGACCCCCAATAATTGTAAGATAAAGTATACATTGTAATAAATATAGATAAGATATAGATATAGATAGATAGATAATAATAGTCTACGGTAACTAGTAATATAGGGGTCAGGGCATATTGTGTAAACAGAGGTCATGGAATATATATTTATAAACGATAATAACAACAAAGAGTGATGATGATACTAAACATACAGGTATGTGATATATTGTTTTAAAGTTAATTATTGGTGTATTTTGGTTTTGGACTAGAGTGCACGTCGTCCGGTCAGTGAACTCAAATCTCGTTTTGAATTGTGCAAAAGTATGTGTGGGGGCGGCGACACGACCAGGTAACTGGACTCTCTATCAGGTCCCAAGTTCACAAATCATTCTCAATTATTTGAACTTAGATGTAGCTGTTTATAAAACGTCTGTTGTTTCAATGTATCAATACATCAATAATAAACTATGTGCAAAATTTTGTTATTCTGGATCAAATGTATTTCTCATAAACAGTGATTGAAATATTAAGTCTGAGAATACTTTGTGAACTTCGGGCCTGGTCTCTGTTTATGGGGGTCGTAAGGTGAATGCAATGATTTTAATAAAAGGGTGACAACAGTACCAGATCTAAGGGGGGCAAAGTGGGACAAATGAATCATAACTTAGTCCTGAAAAGACCTAGTTTGTGTCGAGTGGACGTTAAACCCCATTTCTCTCTCTCTCTCCCTCTCTCTCTCCCTCTCTCTCTCTCTCCTCTCTTCTCTCTCTCTCACTCCCCCTTCCCCTCTCTCTCTCTATCTCCCTCTTCTCTCTCTCTCTCTCTCTCTCTCTCTCTCTCTCTCTCTCTCTCTCTCTCTCTCTCTCTCTCTTACTCTCTCTCTCTCTACAATATTGTTAGTAGTTTACAACACATTAACAATCCCTCAAACCAAATGACTTTAAGAAACTTCAAATGATACCGCGGAAACTTTAAAACAACCCGAAGATCTCAATTTGCTTCCTAATTTAAATATTGGAAAATACATTCTAGATACTTGGATCGGTAAACCGTAGTAACGTTAAATCGACCTGGGTCAAGATACTGGATGTTTACATTTGGTTCTTGAGTCGAGATCAACCAGATGTTAAGACTCTACATAAGAATTCACCTCTTCCAGCATGGCTGTAATTGATGATAGAGGAGGGATTAAGTAAACTGCCACTTGCTGTAATTTTACTCGAGTACAACAATTATCGTGAAAAGGGGGCTTAAAGCAAAATTTATTTCCACGACTAAGAAACCGTCAGTATCGGAAAGAGATTTTAAGATCAGAAATAAGATTAACATTTCCAATGGCATGTATTTTTGACGAACACAAAATCTGATTCAGGTAGAGCGAGCACATATTGCCAGTTTACGTATAGCCTTAATAAGAATCAACCCTCAAGCAATGAAATGAAATGGGGTTTTACGTCCTACTGTAACAGTTTTGCTCCTACTTTGCAAATGAAGACGGTCAATTTTGCCCGGGCATCGGCTCTATAGCCTACTCTTATATCGAATTCTAACTGCCATGGGAACTTTTACGTCCCATACGAACGACTAGACAGCTGTCCTTGTCAGACCCCCCTCACACACGTACCACATCACTGACAAGGGGTAAGGATGCCGGAAAATCTGGATGAACAGAGAAATTGTACCCAGACAACAGTGTTTCTGCCGATCACTTCATGGATTTGTCGTGGGTTCTTTTACGTGCCCGTCTTCCATTAGCTCAGGTTAGGTGCAGAAGAGTAGGACGTTAAACCCCATTTCATTTCTTTTACGTGCAAGGTGCTCTGGTGTTTAGATCCCGCTGTTGACCGAGACACCCCTTGTCAGTGGAACAGGGCGGACGACCTGGCAAGCGATTCTGGTGGTTAGATCCCCGTGTTCGGCAAGACGATTTCTCGGTACGGTGTCCCTCTGGTCTATTGCAGAACGGACGACCTGGCAAGGAACAGCGTATATTCGTTCGGATGTTTGCCTCATATAGTACCACTGCGTGGCGTTTTCATCAGCCCTGGCCACGAAAGTTCACCCTTGTCAGTGGTGCAGGGTCTGGCAAGGCACAACGTATAGTCGTTCGGATGGGAGTAACGTGCAAGCGAAGTAATTAAATAAAATTGAACCATATGTTAGTCCCGAAATGACCTAATTTATGTCGAATAGACTTTAAACTGTCCCCTCCCCTCTCTTTCTATCTCTCTCGCTGTTCGCATATAAAGTACCTCGAGATTGTATAAAGGGTCAATCTGACAGGGAACCTCATCTAGTCGTTCGGATGGGAAGAAAAACCCTTGAAAGGACAGTCGGAAACTCCCCTGTCTGTGCCAAATTCACATTTCGACAACTCAACTATTGCAGTTTTCTATCTGTCTCTCCTATCTCCCTCTCTCTGTCTCTCCTATCTCCCTCTCTCTCCTATAAGGATGTAACGTATGGCTGATTTCCACTCTACTATACTATTCAAAAAAAGTAGGGGATATTTGATTTTTAAGTGTTATTAAAGTCACCTAATGAAACTGACGAAGAAACAAATGACAAAATGAAATAAAGTTCACATTCATCGATTTATTCCAACTGATCGTTAGACTAAGTAAGGCACAGACTGACCATTATAATGGTAAAATGATACCCGGGGTCAAACAGCAAAGTTACCACAGCATCACAACAAAGTCAGTAACGGGTAAATCCTCCTCTGTTTGCCAAACAAGCATTGATCCGACGTGGCATACTCCTAATGAGACGTCTAAGGTCATTTTGGTCCAGATTGTCCCATTCCTGTTGCAACGCAGCAGCAAGTTCTTGGACATTGGCAGGACGTTGTTGACGTTGACGTAACCTCTGTCCAAGCATGTCCCAGACATGCTCGATGGGGGAGAGGTCGGGACTCAGTGCTGGCCAAGGTAATGTGGTGATGTTCTGTTGTTGGAGGTAACCTGTAACGATCCTGGCCCTGTGACATCTTGCGTTGTCATCCTGGAAGATGAAACGGCGGCCATGACGTCGTGCGAACGGCACAACATGGACTGCCAAGATGTTGTCCCGGTAGTACTGGCCTGTAACACGCCCTGCAACAACATGTAAAGCCGTTCTTCCAGCAACAGTGATGCCTCCCCACACCATAACAGAACCACCCCCAAATCGATCATGTCTGATGACGTTAACGTCTTGGGAGCGCTCATTTCGACGATGCCACACCCTCCTACGTCTGTCCAAAAAATCAACAGTGAACCTTGACTCATCTGAAAACATCACATTGCTCCAGCGTCGATTATCCCAGTGTTGACGATCCCTACACCAACGACATCTTGCCTGAATGTGATGATCTCTCAAACAAGGGATCACGCGAGGACGTCGGGCGCGAAGGTGACCCCTATGCAGTCGATTCCGAATCGTCTGGCCACTCACTCTCACACCAGTGTCTGTTTGAAGAGTAGCGCTGATCTGATTTGCTGTGATGACACGATTTCTCAAGGCCAAGGTACGGATAAATCGATCCTGGGCTTGAGTTGTCGCCCTTGGTCGACCTGAGCGGGGTCTGTCCTGTACAGATTGTGTATCACGGTATCTGGACCATAGCCTGCTTATGACAGACTGAGAAACATTCATCGTCCGCGCCACAACCGCCTGTGTTGTGCCGATCTGTAGCATGCCAAGGGCACGTAACCTTTCATTTTGGGTAAGCCGACGCATATCAAAATTTGTTTTCTGGTCACTAAAACAATTAAACTGATGTTTCCACCCTGGAATTCAATGCCACAATGACTGTAACATTCAAAGTCAGAGTCGTGCAAATCTTGGGTTGGACCCCAATGATGATCCCAGGCATCACCTGCATTCCATGCGGTAGCTATTGGTGCGTTTGGGCGTCACATGTAACTGGAAATGTTTCTTCTGTTAGGTTCTATAGTGACTTTTTTCGTAGTCATTTGCATATTTTAGTATTATGCCCCCAAAACCAAATATCCCCTACTTTTTTTGAATAGTATATATTACTACAAGTCATTAATTTAAATCTACAAATTTGAATTATTATCATAATGATCGGTCCATTGTTCAAGTGTCATACAATATCCGTGTCAAATATGTCGATATGACACAAGCTACATTATAAATGTCAATATATGTAACATGATATTTTACAATGTATATAATCTTCTATACAACACTGAACGCTATAGTAATCCCAGAAACTATATTACTTCTTTCATATGTAAATAACTTAATTAAAGGAACAATATCCATAATGTCGGGCATTCAATTTGTAATAAACAACAACATCTTCAACTTGTCAGAGAAGAGGAGGTTTACATAGGTTAAGCCTGTTCCCAATCTGACCCGTAGCCAAAATCGAATTAGCCCCCCCCCCCCAATATTTCGCCAACAATAATGATTTCTTAGGAGTGTTCTTAGCCGGCCACATCCTCAGCCCCTCCAAAAAATTCAGTAGCCCCCCCCCCCCACAAATTTTATGAGCTGGCTACGGGCCCGTTCCCAATCCAATTCAGACATCCTGAATAAAAATATTGTTTATAAAAAAAACTTGTCAGAGAAGAGAATTACCAATATAAACCTGAGTAAAGAGGATATTCGCCGCCCGCATAGCAAGAGTTCATTGTTGTTGATGTACTTTGCGTGCTTGTCCTATTTATTTCGTTTATGTGTGCCGCGATTCTCTTGGAATTGCCTGTGTAACCGCGTGTGTTTTCGGCGGGTCTTATGGTTTTCGCCCACTGCTAAAAAGCCTTATGCTCATATGTTATTCCAAAATGGCTAGTTTGTGCCTAATGGACGTTAAACCCCATTTTCTCCCCCTGTACTTCCTATTAAATAATTGATCAGCCTCCCTTTTTTCTCCAAATTTACACAATTTTTCATCAATAATGATTAGTCTGAGACGAAGCTTATAGAAATGATTAATTATCCAGTGATTCTAGCTGGGGTACATGCGGTCAGTGACACGTGCAGAATGTCCGTTAGTATGTTCTTTGAATAGGGTCCGATAGTTGTACGGGAGTAGGATAGACAACAGTTGTGCGGGACTAGGATAGACGATAGTTGTAATGGACTAGGATAGACGATAATTATATTGGACCAGGATAGATGATAGGTCTACGGGACTAGGATAGACGATAGTTGTAATGGACTGGGATAGACGATAATTATATTGGACCAGGATAGATGATAGGTCTACGGGACTAGGATAGACGATAGTTGTAATGGACTGGGATAGACGATAATTATATTGGACCAGGATAGATGATAGGTCTACGGGACAAGTATAGACGATAGTTGTACGGGACTAGGATAGACGATAGTTGTACGGGACTAGGATAAACGCCAGTTGTACAGGACCGGGATAGACGATAACTGTCGGGACCAGGATAGTTCTAAGATATTTGAAATCCCCCATATCTTTATAAATATTGAACGGAATTGAACCATATTTCAGACTAATATTTATTTCAGAGATGCGACTTTCACAATATCTCAGTTTTCCAGAAATAGTATTTATACTTCAAACGAAATTTGGTGACATTTTAATAAAGCGTATTTTGATGTTGAGTGGTAACATTGCTTATGTCACGGTTTGTTGTGTATACGTATATTATCCAACAGTTTGTTGTGTATACGTATATTGTACAACAGTTTGTTGTATATACGTATATTATCCAACAGTTTGATGTGTATACGTATATTGTACAACAGTTTATTGTGTATACGTATATTATCCAACATTTTATGTCATTGTTTGTTGTGGATACGTATAATATCCTGCTGATTTTAATTCCGCCTTAATCGGGTTTATACCACTTGAAACTTGTAAAGCCATGCTCTACATGTAAATATTTTTAAATTGATTGTGACACCTGGCTTGGTTTTAAAACTATGGTCTATCATTAGTGTGTTAGTGTAATTGCCCGTGGCTTGTGGCAGCTGGCTTTATATCTAAAGCCTTGATATTAATGCTATATTTTTTAATTGCCCGTGGCTAGTATCAGCTGACTTGGTTTCTGGTGAGGTACTCCATGATAAAATAAATCTCGAAATATATTGGTAATGGTACTGATAACTAGTCCGTGAAAATATGTTTAAAATACAGTTACTTGGCTACAGGAACGGGCAAACGAAGAAATTTGTTCAAATAGAATTAATATATAGAGAGCCTGTCCAGGTGAGGGTATAAGTCGAACCTCCATCATGATGGTCTAGTAGCAACGTTAACCTAGTGGTAAAACCCACTAGGGCGTTTACAAACTGACCCCACAATGAATATTCGCTTGGACGCTACAATCACTGATAAGCATGACATCGACGCAACTTCATGAGTTCGGCATATTAACTTTTTTACTCCGACAAATTAAATTCTCAAACAATAAGAAAAATAAATAAAGACGTTTGAAGTATTTGTAGTTAAAAAATATTTCTTATTTAGTGTAAATGGGTATTAAAATGAGTAAAATGCATCATTTTGCCCGAAGCAGTTAGGTGTTATGTAAACAATGCACGAGCCGTTGAGCCAATGACTGACGCCACGTGAAGTCAATGCACGTGTTGTGGACAGTCATCTGTGACAGAGATAATTCGTTAGTAATTCTCTGTTAAACAGATTGGGGCGTTTATAGTAGAAATTATGTGTGGATATTCTCCACACCCAATCTGATTATAACACACATCCTATTTCGTGTCGTTTCTTACAGATAAAAATTTCGTTTTACTTCTTTTCACTACACTTGATCTGGGAGAGTTGTTATATGACCGGCATTCTGGTTTAAGTGAGGGATTAGCCAATGAAACGGCCAGTTGTGGCGAGGTCTTGGCGTACGGTGCATGGAACTGTGGGTATAGATATTCGCAGCGAAGACAGAGAAGAAGTTGTATTTCCAAATACCCTCTAAAAACATTAACGCTAATTTGTTAATCAAATTTTTAACGTCATCCGGTCAAAAGCCGCTCATATAACCCCTTACGCGACCTCCAGCTACAACCGGTCCACCCTTCGTGTACCTGAGGCCATCGAAAGTACACAAAAAACCAAACTAAATATATTTTAAACAGATTCCTTCACGTGTAGAGACGTTTGTTTAACTTCTTAATTTTTTGCACCAACGGGGACACCCGACAATGAAGACGGGACATTTGACCCGACAGCGCCATTACCACCTACTCTTATTTCCATGTCCAATTGTCCGAGGATCTTGAACAAGCTGTCAATGGTACACAAGAAACATCAGTTTTTCGTGTCATCCGGCTCTCCAGGCAACGGGAAACCGAGGAAATTCCTCGACCAGCGCTAGTCTCGGAATTGAGACCTTGAGACTAGTGAACCATAGTCATGTGACTCCCAACTGTGCCCTTAATGTACATGTAACGTCCGTGACGTCAAACTAGTAAACATCTTACGTCTGTGACTAGGAAACATGTATACAGACGTGTTGTTATTGGTAACTCAACATTCTGTAACCTGCTCATTATGAATACGATAGCCACGTAAACTGGCTTCATTGCTCTTAATCCGACTTTAAGTCTTGTTGTACGAGCTTCAATTATTCTAATCTGCTGTAAAAACGATTACCTATCATTAATGTTAACCGGTTGTTTGTCACGCAATAATGTTTGCTTTAATAGGTAATTCCAATGTAACAGCCTGACTTCATCATCACAAACAACGGTTGAACGGTTCCAATAATAACTTCCACATTCTTTTAGTCAGGGCACTTTTTTTGTCTCGAGTATAATGTCGTCATTATTCTCCATTGTTATGTCGCATTATCGTAAAACTGCTGTACCGGAAGTAACGTTGGAATAAACATGGCGGCTCGTTGAATAACAATAATGGCGTGCGATCTAAAATAGTTGTCATTATTCAAGACATAATTAAGTGAAGCGATTATGTTTGTAACTATTACCTTTATTTTTTTTCAATGTATATTAGGAACAAATCAATTGACGATATAGGCCTACGTCCGGTTTCCAATAATAGAAACAAAATGGTATCTTTGATTACTAATTACTAAGGGAAAGTCGGGCAAGAGGGACCTTTGAGTAAAACGGGTTCACAACCATAGCTAAGAACTAAGCGGACTTATTGATTTATGAGGGCGTCTTGCTATCTGCGGGTCAGTTGTTTTCACCTGTTGGTCTTAATTCCAAGCAAGAAAGACATTTTGATTTTTAGGGTGATTTGGGTTGGGGTTTTTTTGGGCGCGGGTGTGGGGGGGGAAACAAGGAGTATATCGATAATATGGTATACAGAATGTGGACGATGCCGAGTATAATGCGATAGTTGGGTGTGGGAGATGGTGTTTTGTTTTGGGTAGTGGCTTCTGGTGAATTGCTCTATGAATAACACATTGCTGCGATTCATACAGGTCGCGATTCCAGGCTGTCCTAACTTCATGGCTATCTCAGCATCTTACTGGTTAGTGTGTCAGCAAGACACCCGCCGCACCACTGTGACTCCCTGTTTATGTCCTTCCATACAACTGGTAATCTTATTCGTTGAGCGACGCTCTTCAACAAAGTCTGTTGTAGTTCCGTAAAATCGTGCACTATTGACATGAACTTGACGTGCCAAAAATGCGTAGTTTTTTTATATGATGTGCCAATTCCTAGATGACGTCGTGGTCGATTTCTGGTTGACTCGTGTTCCTTACAATATTTTAATGTATCATTAGTCATTTTATGGGACAACGTATAGTCGTTCGTGTGGGACCACCGTCGTCATTAGGCCAACCAGAGCAGAAAAGTAGGAGGTTAAAGCCCCAATAACACTTTTGTTGTAACTAAATAATATAGTCCCAATCTTTATTCTGGTCAACAAATTGTATAATTTTACAATATTCCAATTAATTGATGATATAAATTTCATCTTAACACACCTAATTTAAAAAATTGGAAAAATTCAACTAATTGATTTGAAAAGTCTAACGTAAACCATTTCAAATGTGACTTTGATTTAAAATATTTTCGAACCCTCTGGACAAGAAAAATATGTCGTAATGGATAATTTACACAACAGGTAGGACACATAAACATCTGGTACTTAGAATAAGGCTATTATTTATTTTCTGGGGCTACCAAGCCAGCAAGAGTATTATTGTCCCTTTAAGCACCATTTCATTTCACTTCATTCCCCATTTAAGTAATTCTCGTATTATTTTTATATTTCCAGCAATAAAAGAAAGATCCGGTATTTGTGTTAGAAACTGCCTCAGGCAACGCGGAACAATTGCTGGATTATTTCTGATTACCAGATGATCATAACGCCTCCGTTCTACTTAACAAATTACACTTGGGTGAGTTAGTATTTATCTGAAAGAGTCGATCTAATGTAGACGTAATCAAGCCGTTTCCACAAGGGCCGTAACTAGCTCAGAGCAACGAAGGGGGGGGGGGGGTGTACTCAGGGGTGCTGTAAAATTGATGGACAATGTTTATCTATTGTTTCAAGGGGCTTTTTGCATGGGTGGCTTTGCTCAGTCTCCCTTTGTTACGGGCCTGGTTTTCCATGCAGTTGAATAGAACAATTAGGTTGTGAATGTTGTTCCATAGTTCTCACTGCCAATATTGATGCCAAAACATATTAACGCAACACAATATAATAAACGCTAGACAATCTATATGGAATGCACTTCAGCAACTTATTAAAACCACAACATTGTTACTAGTAAATGGCAAACCTCTTACAAGTATTTGTTTTATGAAAATAAAATATTATTGTTTGCTGTTGGGTGGATTCTTGGTGTCATTCTTCCGATATTAAAGATAATAACGTGTCGCATGTGTATTAAGAACATATTTATTATTCTAAAGATTAATATCATTTTAAAAAAAGGCTTCAAAATTTAATTAAGTTGGTTATAAAGGGATATTAGAACATCCTCCAGACAATATAATCATCTCAAAACGTCAAGATTATAAATTGCGAAGAAATATAAAGTTAACCCCCGTTCAGAATCTGGATTGCTGTGGTCCAATGATCTCCAACGACACCAAATTTAAGTAAGTTAACTAATAGACGTCCAAGAACATATATACTGAGCGCCATAGAAAACGCATCACTTAGTTTTTCGTATAACAAAATGATCCTGTAAACATATCTTATTTATTTTGCTTCTTATTGTGAACAATATTCAAATGGAAAAACATCAATAACAACACATTTGTACACTTATGGGTGTTTAATCTGTAATCAACGGTACAAAGTCAGAGGGGTCAAAACCAAAAGTACGACACAGATGTCAGTAGCGCGTGAGTCCTCCACTGGCTCGTACACACGCTGTGCAGCGACGTAGCATGGAAATAACCATCTGTTTCGTACTTTTGGTTTTGACCCCCTTTCTATGGCGCTCAGTAATGATATTCGCAAACGTTATATTAAACCCTATTATTTTACAAATCCAAGTGTATATAAACTGATCCAGCTGTTAAAAGCCAACAATTTCAAAGAATTGTGTAACCTTGGTATATTTTTATATTTATCTTTTAAAAAAAGAGACAAACATTTAAAGAACTCGATAATCGACTTTATTTAGCCTACATTGTTCAACTCTCTACATTGTACAATTTTCTATATTGTAAATAAGTTTGTAAAAGTTTGTATATATTTATGTATCTGATGAGTCGGATGACTCAAAGAATAAAAACTTGAATCTTTTGAATAGGTGAACTAATTACCCCGAAGGAGATATATATTTTGTAACTAATTACACCCAATTACACTATAATTACATTTACTTTAATTAAGTGAACTAATTACCCAAGAAAATATATTTTTAATTTAGTGAACTAGTTTCCCACAAGTACCAATATCGTTAATTGAGTAAATTATTTAACCCCAAGAACATATATCTTTAATTAAGTATACTAATTACCCTGAAGGAGATATATATTTAGTTACTAATTACACCCGAGGTAATATATCCTAATTAATTAACCTTAGCAACCCCATGCATGTAACGAAGTAACCTAATTACCAGGGCATATATATTTAATTAATTAAATGTAATAATTACCTCAAGAATATAATTACCCTCGACGGCCCCTACCCTTTAATCTAATGAACGCGCGGTTAATTAGAAGGGAAATGAAATGAAATGCAATGGGGTTTAACGTCCTACTCTTCTGCACATGACCCGGGCTAATGGAAGACAGGCATACGCCATACAGTGTGCTATGAGGGAAATTTTGCCCGGGCAGCGGCGCTACGGCCTACTCCTATATCGAATTCCAACTGCCAAGGGATCTTTTACGTGCACTCCAATGTGTACACAGGACCTCGGTTTTTCGTACCATCCGAACGACTAGGCAGCTGTCAGGCCCTCCTTCTGTATCACTGACAAGGGAAAACCACGCCGAAAAATCGAGATGAACTTTCTCGGCCAATGCAGGGATCGAACACCCGACCTCCAGGCTAGCGAGCCAGCGCCTTGCCCACTTAGCCACCGTGATTCCCCTAATTAGAAGGGAGTTAAAATGAATACACCAATTGAGCACAGGGAAATATTTAGTTAAACATACATTATGGGAGAGCAAAAACTGACTTTTGTCGGTCTTCCTTTGAGCTTCAGATGTCATAGAAATTATAAATTAGATCTTTATTTAAACAACAAGCCCAAAATGAACACTGTAGACCCACGGATGGCTTGGATTGGGCTCGATTTAAAACAGGATTTCGTCGACTGATTTAATCACTATGGCGTTGTGGGTGGGGTTTCTGCGTGACGTTGACGTCATCATACTTCCGGAAATTATTCATAAAATACAGTGATGACCGAGGCTATACACAAGCTTCAGTAGATACCGTTTAAACATTACTTGATGATCGAGACTATGTAGGTGGAGTTAACGCCTGTCAATCAACAATCGGCCATAGTGGGAAAAGGGTGTCGATGATTTTAACCCCCATATCTAGTAAAAAATTATAGTGGTAACAACTTTGTTCAGGATAAAGTTATTTGACTGAAATTTTCAATATATTCTTGTTTCAACATCTATTTTTGAACTTTTATAGCAAGAATGGCTAACTCCTTGTCAAAATCTCCCATAATGTATCTTTAATTAAGTGAAACTAATTACACGCAAGGGAATATATTTTCGATCGAGTAAACAAATTACACGCAAGGGAATATATCTTCAATCAAGTAAACTAATTACACGCAAGGTAGTATACTTTTAATCAACTAAACTTATTATCGTCAACGGCAATATATCTTTAATTAAGTGAACGTATTACCCGATCAAGTAAATATTATCATTATTTAACTAACCTTATTACGCCAAAGAAAATATATCTTTAATTAAGTAAACTAATTACTTCGAAAAGGAAATATTATCGTTAAATAGTCAAGGTCCACTTTTTTATCGAAGGGTCTATTGTCCTGAAGGAATCGTTAAACTAAATATAGAAATCCATTTTTCACAAGCCGATGAATATTATATTACGTTTACGGGTATTTATTAAAAGTGAGCTCTGATGTTGCTGTAATTACCTTTAGTTGATTACATACAAACAGGTAATCCATTGATTAGTAATACAGCTTCACGTGAACATATTGAACACTTTGATTAATATCAATGTTTGAATAAGTACAATGTTTATACGATGCATCGACTAAAAAAGAACGCAACACTGTATAATGCATGTTAGCTTGCAAATCGGAATTCTGGGTAAACCAATCTAATTAAGATACAGAACGTTTTGTACACTTCCAATGGTCTACACTGCATGAAGATCTGAAAAATCGCGTCAGGGGCTTTTGACCTATGACGTCAGACATTGGTTAATCAATCAGCATCGACTTTTCTAGTGGTTTACCCACACCTCCGCGCATCACAACAAAAACTGGCCGTAACAGACCGTATCATTGGCTGATCCCTGACTTCAACTAGAATGCTGGTAAAATAACAACTCTTAAGGAGATCCTAGTGTAGTAAAGACAAGTAAAACGAAATTTTGAACTGTAAAAAAACGAAACGAAAAAGGATCTATGTTTTAATCATATGGTGGGTACATTGGAGGTGACCAAGTCGTTGAACGCGTGCGATTTATTTCATAATGTCTTTTAAGTTTCTACCCGAGAAGGAGTGATGTCCCATGCTAAACCTAATGGTTTCTGCTGTTTCCTTCGACAGCTAAAGACCCTCGCACGCAAGCGAATCGCTAACCATGGTGAATAACTCATCTGTATCCAGCATTGCCCCTTCTGTCTGGTTTTAGTTTGTCGGTGGTGCAGATGTTTGTCCAGGAAAAAACGCCTAGTCGTTCAAATAGCACTACAAAAGACGAGGCCCGTTGTACACGTTGGTCTGCGAGTAAAAAAAAGGCACTTGGCCGTAGGAATTCGAAAAAGAGTCCAAACAAAATTATCCTCATAACACATTGCATGACGTATACTTATCGCCATTATCTTGAATGGTGAAGACAAGAAAGAGTTTAAACGACAATCCCGTTTCTTGTCAATTCACAGTAAATAATTAAAAAAATAATCCAATTTATCAGATTAGTTTCTGATATTAAAGTTTTACATAATAAAAGTAGCCACTTCCCGAGCACAATAGACTCCCATTAATCTCCTTCTTGTTTTTATTTATGCTTCAGACCGCTAAACACGAATTTGTCGCTTCAATAAATTTGTATAAAATTCTATTTCAGGTAGCACCAGTCTTCATGGATGTTGTTTCTCATGCAGTTCCTGGACTCAGACAGTTTGTGTTTTGTTCCATTAATTGCCAGGAATCTATTTTGGTGTGAATACAGGGCTCCGCGAATGGCGGTTTTATAACTTATTGTTGCAACGCCGATGCGCATTTTATGGCGACGTAACACATAAACATGTACATTTTATGGTGACGTTATACACATAAAAACTGTTTGCGTCTACTGATTTTTTTTTCCAAGCAGGTCTTTAAAAGGTTTTGATTTTGATGGACATGCGATTAGTTTTTTTCGATCGTGTCTGAATAGGGTTTAGTGGATTATTAACAGCAGTACT
Organism: Patella ulyssiponensis; assembly: GCA_963678685.1. Lineage (NCBI taxonomy): Eukaryota > Metazoa > Mollusca > Gastropoda > Patellidae > Patella > Patella ulyssiponensis. The sequence goes on from OY783225.1 coordinate 92,486,738, forward strand.
TGTGGACGCCATACCACCTTGAAACATAAGAATGTGTTAATTGCGACGAAAAAAAAACGAACCGTGGTCTCCATTTGTCGCCTTAAAACTTTCGAGTTTTTTGTCTACTGTCCAATATTTTTCTTTTAATAACGCTACAAAAATTACCATTGGTTTCGCATGTTTCTATGCTTGTGATTTGTAAGATTTTCCCTCGTTAACAGTGTGGATTTAATCACCAACAGGGATGGTTTTTTTTAAATTATTTCATTAAGGTTGTTTAAGCATTACTGACTCGTGTGTTAAAGTGTTTTCCAGACGTATCCAGCAGAGTTATAGACTCGGTGCTGTTAATAATGAAGATTCCCTCTAACACTGTGTTCGGTTCGAGCAATTAAACAATACTAATATTGGATAACAGACTACTTTACTGTTATAAAGGACACTAACTAAGACTCACCCAGAATTGTGTTCAGCTCTCTGAATTAAAGAATACTGTTATTGAAAAACTGACTCGTATAACAAAAACACTTTTAATATTCACGTGGTTTTATTTACGTCTACGAGTTTTATTTATAGTTTATTTACCGGATTTATTTTATTGTTTTGAAGAATCGATGCCGATTAATTCCCGATGGAATCACCATCGATTATTGACGACAAAAATATCACATTTGTTTAAAAGATGTTCAAATTCTTTGCTCAATTACGGATGATTCCAGTGTAAAAAGCAGGGCTATTTTCGGTTAATATCAACGATTAAATATATATACATGTACATTATATATATAAGCTGTTCCAACAAATAACAAGAACAGTTGTCTGAGGATTTATAAAATCTGGCGTTTAAAGGACCTTGTGAATGGCTCAAAAGATTTACCAGATTTCAATGATTTGTAGCCCATTCCGACATATAAAAGAATTCAAGTAACTGTAAATCGTCAGCGTGAAATTGGTCAATACTGATCCTTACGATTTTTACTTGAATTCATTAAATAAAAGCGACAAGTCGTACTGTTTATCCAATTAAAACAGTTGATTTAAATTCTCAGCCAATTAAAACCCTTGGTGTAATTCTGGAGCTGAATTTGAAATAAAACAGACCAGACACTTTCACTCGTGGATTATTATCTCATTAAGTGGCAAGATATGTACAGTCATTAACTCGCCTCGGATTACCAGTTTATTGACTGTGACATAGTCTAGATCAAACTCTTTTAGGAAGGATTGTCCAGCCATTAACTTATATGTAGCTCGGATTACCTGTACATCGACTATAACGTAACCCAGATCAAATCAACCGGACATTACAGATTATTCACTTCCGGTCTTAAAGATGGCTACCTCGGTTTTATTTATGCTACTGTTGCTGCAGGTTGACCGTGGAACACCAGCTGACTCAAATGATGTAAGTAAAATTATAAATAATATTTACTACACAATATGTCACAATGAGGCGATATGGTAATCTCCAAAAACTTAGCTATTATCTTATAGACCATTATTAGGTTTTAAGAGTTTTAAATGTACGTGCCTTTCCTATTGTATGTTGTACCTTACCAGTACATCCTTTTTGTATTTATGTTTTTCTATTTTTCATATTTCCTTTTATATCTATATTGTAAAGCGCACTGGGGCACAGTACTGTGGAAGTGGCGCTATATAAATCCATCATTATAAAAATAAATAAATATTTCAAAATGGGGCGGTGTGGCTAACCCATAATCTTAGCCAGTCTACCCTCGGCACATTCTTAAAACGCATATCATCTGTTCTAGAACGCTTTGTGTAAATGAATAGCACGACAAATCCGAAAAACTTCGTCAACTGATCCAAGACTAGAATACCAACTTTACTAAGTCAACATCTTCTAGACCATTATGGCTAAAACCGTCGCCAGTCTGTCCTCGATGGGCGACATAGTATCAAATTAGTAACAACTAGCCAGCATATCCTCCCACAATACAACGACAGACACCATTAAAATACGAATTTCTTTTACAAAATAGTAGTTCGTTATTTTGTTGGGGCTTGTTTTCATTACGTAGATTACAATTAAACTTTTGCCACTGGAGATTCAATTTTTTTTAAATGTTTAGAAATTAAATGGGGTCTTACGTGGTTTTATGACGCAGAGCCCAACAAGATGTGAAACATTGCATGATTTTCGCCTCTTGGCTTTCACCCTTTAAAGCATTATGTCGAAGCAGATACTAATCCGCCGTTTACGGCCCTATACATTTAATTCTATCAAATTATTACATTTTATATAGCGATATTCAATTTTTTTTTAATTCTAAAGACTTCATCAGCTGCCGGAGATGGGGATCTCAGACCCGTTTTCTAAATACATCAACTATCAATACAGACGACTGGCTATTAAATTGGTTTAATTCAGTTAGATTATTACAGTTTCTGAGAGATCTTCATTCATCTAATATCAAATTGTGGTGGGTTTATGTCCGCAATCAAATACAATCCTTTACCCCAATTGAGATCTTTAACGAAGGTCTAGACACCATCTTTGATCACATTATAATTATTCATTTGACTACTGGTTAGGGACTGGTTGTCCTCGACTTTTATTCTGACAAAATCACACACTTTTGGTAATATATAGCCTAATTGAAATTAGGGACTGGTTTTTATTCTGACAAAATCACACACTTTTGGTAATAAATAGCCTAATTGAAATTAGGGACTGGTTGTCCACGAGGTTTATTGTGATAAAATCACATAATTTTGGTTATAAATAGCTTAATTAATATACGTCCGCTGTAGGTTAGCATTAAAATGGGTGACCTTCCCAGCCTCTACCGTCTCTTGACTTCTGCACATTAGTTCGGGCAAAATAGCAGTCACTGTATATAATGGCAACTGGCTGACTGGTTGTTCGAGTGCAACGTTTTCGCGCATTAATTCAATCCACCTGTAAACACGTTTCTTTTCAACCAAGACAAAGGGAGAATCTATAGGGGATGCTCGATTCACAGTCCAGAACGTCCCGAATTGACAGAATTGCAATCGAGTGACACGGAATTGAGTCCTGTCACAGTTCTGCCAGTCCCGACACCTGAGGTGGTGTGAGTGGAATCGTGACGTATTTTAAGTAACAAATATTTTTCAGCTGCCATGATTGGTTGAGATATTTTTTATGCAGTCGGCACATGCGTTGTCCTCCGAAATTCTCCTTTTCACTCGATTGACACTATTTTTGGAATTGAGAGAATTTAATTCCGGAACGTTCAATCGAGTACGCCCAATATTATCTTGACACGGTTTATAAATGTAGCACCATTTTGTCAAGGCTTGTTTGTGTTTAGAGGGCAAGATCTATTTCTTAAGGTCCCCTCCAGACTTCGTCAAGGTCGGTGAGATGGAAATAATCGTTAAGGTTAGGATACGTGATTGATGACGAGATTGTAGATTAGGGTTTGGGTGAGGGTTAGAGCTGGGTCGAGGGTTGGCGCGAGCCCTATTTACATATCCTGACCGTTGATCAAATCTGGAGGTGTTTAGAACGGAAGTAATATTGGCTGATATTGCCATGAGATCATTGAGCCTTACTTTATAAATGGAGCTGAAAGTTTTGAGACTTGATTTTTTAACGATTTCTGATAACATGAACAGCTAGATTGATGATATTAAATGTTTTGTATACTAAACGTTAGCATGTGGCAGAACTTAAAGTCAAACAAATTCTAATGATTTCTGATTATTACTTAATCAGATTTTCGTGTATTGTAAATGTTTTTGTGTCGACAGAAAACAAAAACATATGTCACAATCATTGTTGACTGCCCGGACGACATATCTTTGGAAGTATGATCGTTGCCAACCAATGTTTGTAAACGACGCTGTGTTCAGGCGGGCTTATGGCTTATTCATCCACCAAATTGCATGTATTGGTATATGGGATTCGTCGTATGGTGTATTGCGGGAATGTTATGACACCAAGCTGATTAGGATGGATCCGGTGTGTTTGGGGTTATAACATGAATGGTTGATATTCATGGAAATGTCACTGCAACAAGAAGTTGGACAGAATAAGTCTAATTTGAATTAGGTTGAGATACAGTTATTATATGCTTGGACTATCGCGTCGGATTACAGCTAGGCTATCAAGTCTTACTTCAAGCGGGTCGGGGTTTCTAACGCGTGCACCTTAAACCACTAAAACTAAGTCAGGCGTCTTGGTTTCGACCCCAAGTTTGTTTCTGACAAAGATTATGGTCGCTTGCCCAAAGCTAAGCTCACTACCGGCCGTACGTGTTGTGACACACACGGGTCGTAGGGTTTGGCATCTTCAATAGAAGGCTTGATCTCGCCTTAACTACATACATCTTATCAAGCCCTTCACGTAATACCCTGTATATTTCGCCACTAAGTTCGATTGTCACAAGCCCAGCTTGGGAACCTATCAGATTCATCGGTCGTCGTGAATACCAAGTCTCGTGCTTTATAGCTAAAATGCCTACATGTGACAATCGAGTTGCAAAGTTCCCACGAGTTTCTCAATTTAAAAAACCCTGTTTGTTTACAGTGTGTTTGGTGCCACGAACTCTGATTGGACAATGCTAATTAGTCACTTGTAAAAACAACTAGCGCAAAGTTCGGGAAATTGCTGAGTATTCAAGCAACGGAGAGATGTTGTGTAACTCGCGAACGTTGCTTAAGGAACATGAGGGTTTGGTAGCTCACAGGCCTGCTACCAAAGGAAATTTGGTATGTGTAGGACCACAATTCCCTACGACCAGTCTGCTACCTATTACGGTGCTCAACACACGCAAAGTACGCGTAAGTTTCACGCACGTGTTTATTAAAATTCCCCCGTGATCCAGGCGTATCCGGGTGGGATTTCTCTGAGAGAGTCAAACGGTTTCCTGAATCAACGAGATCGGTGCATTAAGCGCAAGCTATTAATAAGATAAAGATATTAATGGTATGCTATATATTAGACCCCCCCTCTCTCTCTCTCTCTCTCTCCCCTCCCTCCCTCTCTCCCCCTCTTCTCTCGCTCTCCCCATCTCTCTCTCTCGCCCTCTCTCGCTCTCCCTCCCTCTCTCTCTCCATCTCTCTCTCCCTCTCTCGCTCTTCCTCCCTCTCTCTCTCCATCTCCCTCTTCATCTTTACGGGTGATGGAGAAATGTAGGACGTTAAACAACATCTCAAATAAATTTCCGTTTTTTCACCAACTCGAGTGATTCGCCACTCACTATGATTTCTGTTCAATGATAACCCATTCAAATATTCTTGTACAGGTTGTTACCTTGCGAGTAATTCGACAATAAAATAATATATATCATTATCTATTCTCAGGACAAATGGAAAAAAAGTCTACGTCCTTCGTCAAATTGTAAAACAGTATTAAGTAGACGACATAGTAATTTGCTGATTGAATCTATTGAGAATATTATTATTAAATCTTATACAACCAGTGTTGCTCCGCGCTAACAAAAGGCAAAGAAGAAAAGCTGTAATTTCATTAATGATAAGCTTGCTATATTTAATGAAATATTTTCAAGGATTTTTTCCAATTTTATAGCCAAGTCGCCTGACAGTTTGTCAATTTGACAAGATGTAAAGTATACTACAGTGACATGGTAAATTAGTGAAGACAGTTTTTCCAATATCATCTGATTTGATACGTCTTATTTAAAAGTTGTTCTGCTAGACTGTTTCCGTCAGGGCACGTAGGTGGCGGACGTCAGAGGAAGCAAGATACATATGTAGTTCTGTTGCCTAAATATATTATATATGTATTATTTAGGGGGAATCTTAAATCTTAAAATCCATTAAACCCAAAAAATCTGTAATTTAATGAAAACTAAAAAAATCTGAAATTTAATGAAAATAAAAAAATCTGAAATTTAATGAAAACAAAAATAATCTCAAATTTGCATGAAATAAAATGTCTTAAATTAAATGAAAATTAAAAAAATGGATCAAATTTAATAGAAGTAAAAAATCGCAAATTTAATGAAAATAAAAATTATCCCAAAATGAAGGACAACAAAAAATCTAAAAAAAATATTGAAAACAAAAATTTACTAAATCAGGGAAGACAAAATGAATTAAGATTAACAAAACAGGCCAAATCAAAATGAAAAGAAAGTCTTAGCATTTATGAAAATGAAACAAAACAGCCAAGGTTGACTTTTCAATTTATTCTTACGTCATAAGGTCTGTCATTGAGTCAACTGGCGTGGTTTCAATCCCCAGTTCTACTTGACAAGGAGTAGGATCGCCTGTCCAACCTCGTGGGTTTTCACCGGGTCAACCGGTTTCCTCCCACTGCTAGAGACCCCTACACGCAAGCGAATTGTTAAAATAAAATTGAAGCACGTATTAGTTCCAAAATGACCCGGTTTGTGTCGAATGAACGTTAAACTCTCTCTCTCTCTCTCTCTCTCTCAAATTAATTCGATTCAGCGAAAGGTGAACATCTTGAACCCAAGCTCCAGTTGACATATGCAATTTACACGTCGTGAAATCTTTCGATTTGACGCAATTTGGTTAATTCGAGGTAAAAATTTGATTAAATCGTGGGTGGAAATGTGATGTCTGCATTTTTATCCAATCGTATGTCATTGATTAAGTCAGATATATTTGTATGTAAGCACTGCTTCGTTTTCTTTCAATTTGGATGTCAATTTTGTCGACTTTTTCGTCTAGGATTAATGGAAATTTTTTTGAAGTTTTTTGCTACTCAGACAGAAACATTATACAGTCAACAGACGAACGATAGGCAAATACAATAATTGCTTTTAAAAAATAGAAATGGTTGACCCTAGTAAATATTTTAATCAAATAATTTTGACATGTGGGGTTATTTTTCGATTTAAAGATTAATCATTTTTAATTTATTTTTTTAAAAAAAAACAAATAGGATAGTATAACGAGGAATGGCATAAAATAATTTTTCTTTGTCAATAAATGATAATTCGACATTCCAGAATGAAATTCGCTCATAGAGCAATGAAAGTAATTTTGATTGAAGAAAGTAATTTTGATTGAAGATAATTTCTGAGACAAAACCAACAATGTTTATATTGGTGCAAGAACTGGCCACCAAGCGCTAGTCATCTTTTTATTGATCTTGTTGCAATGCTCAACGGAAAAAAAGCGTATGGCGCCCGTCATCAATTCAACATAGACATGCTTGTTCCTTGTTTGATATGATGTCACAATTTGCGATGACGTCATGACTCGGTTTCTCTCGTACTTGTTTTATTACTTGTGAATTTTAAATTGAATTCAATAAGGCTTCGGATCTCACCGTTCATACGTCACACCGTGTGACATGGGTAAATTTGGCCGGACAGTGGCACTATGACGTACCGGTACTCTTAAAGCTTCTATTACGTGCACGCCAGTGTGTACCGAGACCTCTGTTTCTGTACGAGGTGTAACCAGGGCTAGTTCAAACCCCCAAGACCTAGCCATAAGCCTTACACTAACCCTAACCCACAGTCCTCTGCAATAATCATGTGCCCTAACCCTCGTGTCCTCGGGAAAATATGGGTTTGACATTGTCAAATAGATCTAAATGTATATGCCCCGCCCCCGTTAACGCAGTCGGTGCAAACAGAGAGAGAGAAATGGGGTTTAACGTCCACTCGATACAAACTAGGTCATTTCGGGACTAACATATGGTTTGATTTTATTTCAATAATTCGCTTGCGCGTAGGGGTCTTTAGCAGTGGGAGGAAACTAGAGTACCCGGAGACAACCAACGAGGTTTGACAGGCGACCCTACTCCTTGCCACGTACAACCGGGGATTCGAAACCACGCCAGTTGACTTAATGGCAGGCCGTATGATACAGCGGACGCACGCTAACCATTCGGCCATCCCCCACCCCCACCTCGGTGCAAACAACTGGTACGTTAAACATACAAGAGCTAAACGTGTCTAATTATTGCAGGTCTTTCTATAGTCCTGAAATGTTATATGAATTATTAATAAGACATTAATTAACAACATATTCAACTATCGATGTCATCACTACCCTGTGGTATTTATTGGATTGGAATCCGATCTGCTGCTCATTGCTCATTGATGATTAAATCAATGGAATCGAGATTATGTAACTTTAGTAATGATGATCGTGGCTAGGCCTAAACTTCACTCGCGTAATTCTCGGTTCAGAGTGGATCAACGTGACAGAAATTTTCAGCAAGTTCCTTTAAACTATTACAGTGAGAACTACCAGCTCTTTATCTAATCTCCCATAATGTATCTTTAAACATCACTCTATTTCATTTCTTTTACTTGCCAATAACTTGTAAGTGACAAGAGGTTATATATCCATACATGGTCCAATCAGCACGATGTCTCTTGAACAATTTAAACCAGATCTTCAAATAATTCAAGTGATGTTTTTTCTTTTCGATGATGAAGTGCGAATGCAAGTAGTAAGTGACGTAATGGTCCTTAGAGATGACAGAAAACACGTTTTGCCGATTGAAGCATACTAATTAAAACAAGATAAACTGATGGAACTTCTTCACCAAGACATTTGTCAACCAATCATCTGCAGGCCTTTTTTTGAACTTTTCTATCAAATGGCGATATAGTGTCCATAATCGAGAACCGTGACAATTATTACATCTGCTCTGGCGAAGTTAAAACTGCAAAAAGCGATGACATTTCGCCATTAAAACTTTGCAGTGATATGAGATTTAACGTCACGCTTCTCTGCACCGATTTCGTTTGATTTTTGTCATAAAATGGGATCCTCGGTGGCTCTGAGGGTAAGACGTTGGTGCATTAATCTCGGGGTCACGTTTTAGATACCGGTATGTTGACCGAGAAAGTTCATCGGAATTTTCTAGTGTGGTTCTCACTTGTCAGAGTTGCAGGACTGATGACTGGACAAGGAAAAGCGTATATAGTTGGTCGGATGGAACGGAAAAAACGAGCGGTCCCGTCTTCCGTGTACATATTGGCGTGCACGTTAAAGAATAAGCCGTAGCGCAACTGTCTAAGTAAAAATTTCCTCAGCAAATTGCATAACGTATACATGTCCTTCATCATTTGCCCAGTCAGAGCAGAACAGTATGTGATTACACTCCTGCTTTCGTATGTTTAATGGAATAAAATGGTCATTTTGAGACTAACATGTCGTCATTTTATTTTCTATGGTAACGCGTGCAATACTTTCTGTTGTTTTAAGCAGACGATCTTTAATGTTTTAATGTTGCCGTGAAACTTAGTTAAATAAGTTGATTCGAAGTATCCAAACGTTTAATTCTATATAGTGTCTAGTCGTTCAGAGGGGATGAAAGCCCGATGTCCCGCGTACATATTGGCGCGCACGTGAGAGAAGCCTGACAGTTAGATTCAACTGCTTTCTGTTGAATTCTATAAATAGATTAAATCCGGTATCGATTAATCAAGGATATCGATAATCATATTACACGTAATATTGTCTGGCAGCTGTCTATTACGTCAATCGTTGAGTGAAAACCAGGGCACTATAGCAGGACACAAATAACTCTCGTGACCCCACGCCATCTTATAATCAAAAGAGCGGGAAATCGAATCAGTTAAGTCACGTGTTAATATTCCGAAACATATCGTGAAGATGAAAGAAATCATTCATCATGCTTCATCAAATCAATTAAATTATCCCAGTTTTACTTTTGAATTACAAAGCCTTGGATTCTGTATAGGTTGTTAATAAATGACGTTTGGCGTTTCTGATGTGCTGAGTTACAAATATTAATGTCTTTAATGTCGGTCTAACGGAATCCAAGATGGAGTCCAGTTTTGATTTATTTGTGAATAAAAGTTATGTACATTAGGATAAATGTTATTCCACGGTATTATAACTGGGGGAGGGGGTGGACGATTGCCATATTTTTCGTTTTAGTTCAAGGCCCAAGGACATTTTCCTGATCCCAGATCCGCACTTTTTCGAAGTTAACGTTAAACATTTCATCTTTGAATTTATTTTGTTTCAATTTCCAGCTGTCGGGGTCTTAAACGGTCATTGTCCAAACGTCGGGGATCTTTCACGCTTATTGGGGGATATTTAACGGCTTATGTTCAAATATCAGGGATCTTAAACGTGTTGACAATTGTTTACGAAGGACTTGATGTGTGACCGTGACGTCATGCTGCAAGTATCTTATGAATAGCAATTATACATTGACCAAATCCGCAGGGAATAAAATACTCTTAGTAAAAGTAACGGTATCAAGGAATAAGATATTATTTTTTAAAGTGTTGTAGGTGAAAACAACTATTCATTGACTACAAACACCATGGAATAAAAAAAAGAAACGCCGAGTAAGTGTTGATGCATCAAGGATGTCACGATCTTATACATGTCACAAGTGACAGCTACTACGTATTGACCAAACAACCATGGACTAAGAATTTCCTAATAAATGTGATCTTATCGAAGGAGTAATAGAAATGAATATTTCTCCACGAATAAGGATTAAAGAAGTCTTTCCGCATAGATAACAGTTCAAAAGAATTTGTAAATAAGCGATCAAAGAATTAAACTTCAAACACGACCAATTCATGAACAGGTTTCATGAAATCAGCATGTCGCCATGTTATTCAACTTGGATTGTTTTTGTTGTTTTTGATTCCAAGGTTCAATTAGGGAAGCTGCTGTGTCAAGAGTAAAAACAACCTAAGGAGAAAGTAAATTATTAAATAAACATATTACTCCCGAATTGACCCAGTTTGTTTCGAGTGGACGTTAAATATCTCTCCCTCTCCCCCCCCTCTCTCTCTCTCAATGTTTGCATGCTACTATTCGTCATGTATATTACTTAACAATATATTAAACCGCGATATTAGTGATTCAATTTGATAGACTAGCCCCGATCGTCATTACTACCGTTGTTCTGATAATAAAAAGAAGTCTCGATTATTCATTTTTACATTAAATTATCCACCACAAAACATATTCATATCCACTAAATATCGCAGGCTAGCGATGACATCGAGAGTTGAATATAATCTTGATATCACATGACACAAATATATGGAATACAAGTTACTTAAAGAATTTATTTCAGCGACGTTTCGACGAGGGTTCTCTCGTCTTTCTCATCGCATGAGAAAAGTTAAACCATTTTTGCTTGATAAAGACGGGAGAACCCCCGTCGAAACGTCGCTGAAATAAATTCTTTAAGTAACTTGTATTCCATATATTTGTGTCATGTGTTATCCTCATCCAGTTACTAAATGCCACTAAAACAACATAATCTTGATATGGTAATTAATGTTTAATTAATAATTTATGTAAGAGTTGTGGCCTAAAGAAAGACCAACAATACCTTTGTGAATAATGAACCATTTGGGCTTAATGTTTGTTTTAAAGATTCACATTTCTCAATAATGCGTTTTGCCAGAGATTTCTGATTACTGTACCTTCAGATATTTTGATTGTTAACGATGTGATCGATGTCAAACGATCGATTTTGTTGAATCCATCGTGTCACCAGTTCGCAACGTTCCTTAAGACAATTGATCTCATAGATTTATAGTTTTACTTTTTTTACTATGAAAATCACATTGAGCATGAGATTTAGTTGTTCAGCAGCAAATTGTTACAGATCGCTACGTGACATGTGACGAGTAATCCGTGATATATAATTATTGTCAACCACCAAGCATCAGTATCAAAATGAAATGAAATGAAATGGGGTTTAACGCCCTACTCTTCTGCACGAAATGTGTACACGGGACCTCGTTTTTTCGTCCCATCCGATGGACTAGATAGCTGTCTATAACGCCCCCCGCCCCCGTGAGTGTGAGTGGAGAGGCAGGGCAGCGTCAGCGTAGGGCGGGGGGTCTGTATCTCATATGTATGTAAAAATTTCCTTGCATTAGTTGTATCGGATGGGATGAAAAATCAAGGTCACGCGTTCTCACATTGGCGTGCACGTAAAAGAAGCCTTGGCAGTGGAAATTCAATATAAGAATAGGCCATAGTGTTCTGTCTTGGCAAATTTCTCTTCCTGTGACACTGCATGGCGCATGCTCGTCTACATTATACCAATTGGTGCAGAACAGTAGGACGTTAAACCCCATTTCATTTCTATCCTGTGAAACGGGTCTAGGGGAAGATAACTCTGTATCCCAGTTCATTTCACCATGGAACTGATTCCTATTCAAAACCCGTTAAAAAACGACCAATCATTAAAAACAACAAACTTCAGAAACTCAGCATTTTAGCTCACAACGAATTCCTGATTGATTCATTTAAATTATTTATATATCACAGTTACTTACATATCTAGATAGCAAGATTAGTGAGTATAGAATTAGATAACAGTTTCTAAAACTTAACAAGCAATAGAATTAGATAACAGTTTCTGAAACGATACAATAGAGATATTTGCGATTTTTTTTATCGACAGCCGACATCTTGGATTTTGGCCCCGACCCCTGTCCTTATTTGAATTTCGATTTGGGTAAACTTTCTTTTCCTTACTTAAATTAGGACATCATAATAATTCAATAGAAAACAAAAAAAAAAGTTTGTTGCAATTTGTTTTACGTGCGACATCATTTAGCCGTCGTTTGATCAGCCTATAGTTTCTAATACTAAACAAGGAAAAGAAGCTAGACAACTTGAATATATATATTTACACACACCAAATAAAAACCCATTTATTACTTCAACAGAAAGAATAAAATGAAAGATTAATATTTGCCAATATTTTCTCAAAATTACAAAGTAGAAGCAATAAGAATTGAAAAATTCGAAATATTATTTCTAGAATCGATAAATTGACGTCGCAGCTTCTTCATTTCTAAAGAAACGCTGAAGCTTAGATATTTATACAAACTTTGTTAAAACAAATAATATACAAGAATCTGTCGGAATATTTATTCGGCAATTGATGAATGAAATCGTTATACGGACGCCGTTTTAGCTGGTCTTTGTTCCGTAAGACTTTGATAGATGGAAGTTTTTGCTTCCTGGGCTGATGTCTATTTATCACCTTTTCTTTGAATGTTTCTCTCGCTTCAAATATTGTTTTATATTACAGGGAGGTGAGACATTAACAGAAAAAAACCTCATTCATTTTCTACTCGTCTGATTCGTGTTCTTGTATTTGGACTTGGGGGGTTGGGATGTTCTAGAGTGCCGCGCTTCGACCTCTAGCTAGCCGGTCACCTCTGGCTTGCGGCTGTGGTTTCGATCCCTGGTGTGAGCGTATGTGGCATGGCGATAGGGGCGCCTTCTGAACCTCGTGGGTTTCCTCCGGGCACCCCGGTTTCCTCCCACTGCTAAAGACTCCTACGCGCAAGAGAATTATTGAAATAAAATTGAAACCATATGTTAGTCCCAAATGACCTAGTTTGTGTCGAGTGGACGTTAAACCCCATTCCTCTCTCTCTCTCTCTCTCTCTCTCTCTCTCTCTCTCTCTCTCTCTCTCTCTCCCCCTCTCTCTCTCTCTCTCTCTCTGTATTTGGACTTCAAATTGCTGGGGAGTGGGGGGGCTCTGTTCTTCAGTGATTAAGACGTTGGCTCGCTAAAATGGATCAATGCCTTGGCCGAGAAAGGTCATGGGGATTTTTCGGTGTGGTTCTCCTTTGTCAGTGGGTCAGGTCAGGGGTCGATAAACCAAGACCCCGCGCACACATTGTCGTACACGTAAAGAGATCCCTTGACAGTTTGAATTCGATATATTGTACATCGTCTTTCTGATTAACAAATCATAATTACTTTAATACGTTGATGTGTCTGCAAAGTTTCACAAAGGTATACTGGACGGTTTACCAAATACTGTGCCATATTTTTAACACCAAGGCGTTTATAACAAGCAAAATTTCTTGTCACCACAATAATAAAAGAACACAATTTTTATGGAGAAACAATCACTGGTTTTATTCTAAAAGCACGACGTTTGACAAATATCCTCTTATCGTTATCAAACTCAATGACATTTAGCTTGGTGTATGTAAAATAAATTTTTAAGATATGGTTCCAGACCTCGTTATGCGCGCCGAAGATTGTACAAGTGACGCAGTCTGCATTATAAGGCGAAAGCCCCGTTTTAACTCTGTATAAGACGAATGACATTAACGTTCACATGCAGCATGGTACTAGTGTGACGTCACATCATATCACGTGAGTTGTTTACATCGGACGTAGTAACACAAACTACACCGAACAGAAATGATGACTTTCACTCATTGTAGCGAACTATTTTATATACCCGTTTACTTTGAATAAGAAATATTTTTTTATCCAGAAATACTTCCAACACTCTCTTTGTTTTATAGATTTTAAAACATTAAAAGTTAAAAGTTAATGTTGAAGACTAATTGCTCGCCTCGATGTTAATCGTCTCGGTGACTGTAACGACCATCAGTATTTACTAATGATTAGGGTGTCTTTTCTACTGTCTTCAATAATTTCACTTGGCCATTTCGTCTCTTGAAAAGAGTTTTAACAGAACAGCAGGAATTCATCCGGCTTACTGCTGCACCACGAGACCCGGTGTCACTCTAACCTGCAGGCTTATTCCACGTTTAAAGGCGGCCATTTTCAATCCCTATGTTTGCATAGATATTTTATGAGACAATCTCCCCACCAAATGACATGTTTCACAAGTTATCATTAAAATTAGTTTTTGTTGGGGTAAAGAAACATGGCGCTTGTAATAAAACTGGTTTATTGTGTATCTAAAATCATTACTGGGACGATTGATTTTTGCGTTGAGGAAGATTTTCTCAAATGAACACAAAATATAATTATCTTTTCCTGTACCCCCCTCACTAAAAACACCAGAGAGAGGGAGAGAGAGAGAGAGAGAGGGGAGAGAGAGAGAGATCATTTCTGGACTAACATATGGTTCAATTGTATTTCAAAAATTCACTTGCGCGTAGGGATCTTTAGCTGTTGGGGGGATCTCTGAGAACGTAAAGAAAACCCACGAGGTTTTATAGGCGACTATATTCCTTGTCACGTACCAGTGGGGAATCGACACCACGCCACTTGAATTAATGACAGTCCTTCTGATCCAATGCGCACGAGTTAAGCATTCTGTCACCTGATCCCCTCACCCAGCACACACACACACACACAGAAATGGGAGGTCATTTCCGGACTAACCTGGTTCAATTTTATTTCAATAATTCGCTTGCACGTTGAAGTTTTTAATACGTTATTCCTTGACATCTTAGCTCCTCCCCTTGTTGCACCTTGGAATCAAAATCAAGAAAAACAATCCCAAGTTGAATAACATGGCGACATGCTGATTTCATGAAACCTGTTTGTGAATTGGTCGTGTTTGAAGTTTAATTCATTGATCGCTTATTTACAAATTCCTTTGAACTGTTATCTGTGGGGAAAGACTTCTTTAATCCTTATTCGTGGAGAAACATTCATTTCTATTACTCCCAGGATAAGATCACATTTATCAGGAAATTCTTATTCCATGGTTGTTTGGTCAATACGTAGTAGCTGTCACTTGTCACATTTATAAGATAGTGACATCCTTGAAGCACCAACACTTACACGGCGTTTCTGGGGTTTTTTTTATTCCATGGTGTTTGTGGTCAATGAACAGTAATTGTTTTCACTTATAACACTTTAAAGATAGTTGCAACCGTCTTGATACCATCTCTTTTTGTAAGAGTATTTTATTCCCTGGGGTATTGGTCAATGTTTATTTGCTATCACTCATAAGATACTTGCAGCATTGATACCATCACTTTTACTATGAGTATCTTATTTCCCGGAGTTTTTGTCAATGTATATCAACACATAACTTACATCACTTCTTTACACCCCTAGGGAATCACGGTGGCTAAATGGACAAGGCGCTGGCTCGCTAGCCTGGAGGTCGGGTGTTCGATCCCTGCATTGGCGGAGAAAGTTCATCTCGATTTTCCGGCGTGGTTTCCCGTTGTCAGTGATGCGGAAGGAGGGCCTGACAAGGACAGCTGCCTAGTCGTTCGGATAGTACGAAAATCCGAGGTCCCGTGTACACATTGGCGTGCACGTAAAAGATCCCTTGGCAGTTGGAATTCGATATAAGAGTAGGCCGTAGCGCCGCTGCCCGGGCAAAATTTCCCTCATAGCACACTGTATGGCGTATGCCCGTCTTCCATTAGCCAAGGTCAGGTGCCGAAGAGTAGGACGTTAAACCCCATTTCATTTCATTTCTTTACACCCCTGTTAAATATGTTCAGTTTTTATAATCTCATGTAATTGATTTGTTCTGATGTTTTCTGTTGATTATTTTCGTATATTTTTTTTATTTTTTCACGATTCCAGATAACATCGTGAAAGATAAATTTTGCTTATCGTGATCAATTATTCATGACTTTTTTCACAGTGATTATTTTTATGTCCGTGTTCGTAATCGAATTGGCTAAAAAAATAAAAAGTGTCTATTTAATTGAATTTTATGTTTCGTTTTGCTATGATTACTTGTCAACGTTTTATGCGCTTTCGCCATTTCAAAGTACTAAAAAAAAAGCCTAACACCACCTTTCTTATTAATTGTTTTTTATTGTGTATATAGAATGAATCTGGAGCTATTAGCAATAAAAGTGTGGATTTGATTATGTTTTATGTTTCGCTTTAATTTGTGACGTGGTGGATATCTGTCAATATTTTATATTTATTCTCCCATCCAAAGAACTATAACAAAAAACACACCGTTGGCTTGAAAATGTCCTTGAATAAGTTAAGATAAGTAATTATTCTAAAAACAATAGATAAATTACAAATATGAAATAAAATGACAAATATAATAAAAAAAATGGTGTTTAACGTCCCACTTTTCACGACGAGTTTGACGACAGGTATAAATCCTGTTCTGGGCCTCGACGTTTCCGTCATTGAATTCCAACTATCAAGGACCTTTTTATGTCCACACCGGAGTGACGTGGTTCAATTTTATTTCAAGAACTCACTTGCGCATAGGGATCGTCAGGTCAGCAGTATGAGGAAACCCGGACAGGGAGAAAACCCACGAGTGCGAACAGGCGACCCTACTCCTAATCACGTACAACCAAGGAATCGAAATCACGCCAGCTGATTGAATAACAGATGTTATGATTCGACCATCCCTCACCCTCTCCCCCACCCAGCAGAATAAAACACAAGCATTTACTTATATCAGATAAAGAATGGGTTTTGGTTTTATATTATATTAGTTCTCCCCTCGAAAGAGAGTGGGTGTTGTTTTTTTAATTATATTGCAATTGTTTCCCTAGGAAAGAACTTTTATGGGTCGTTTGTTAAATCCCCTTTCAAATGAATAAAAGATGGCGTTTATAGGAATGATATATTTATAGATTATATCCGTCTGTCAGACAAAGACTACAACAATAGACTTGAACAATAGGTACTGTCAGACAAAAACTACAATAATAGACTTGAACAAATGAAGAATAACCTAAGCCCACTTTATCTGTCGTTTAAAAATGTAAACTGCTAATGACGAATTGTAATCTGCGTTATGAAAATCAAAACCTTGAACTACAAGTTTATATAACGAATTCGTACTTTAATATTTTCAATCTGTCCGTTTACAATCAGACATTGGAAAAAAATTCAAGGAAATATTTAAGCTCACAATCTTTAAATGCATTTTAATCAGGACGTTCTCAATTAAATCATTGTTTAAAATCGCCAGTAAATTAAACATACATTATGCAAGAGCTAAATCTGTCTATTGTACTTTTGACAAGATGTGTGCATTGTGGTAACCAGAGAATTGGTATGTTAGAGACTTAGAGCCGCTTCCCCATTTTCAAATTACATTTTGAATTGAAATGAAATGGGGTTTAACGTATTTATAAATGGCGAACCGTTCTAAATTAGTTAAACTAGTCGTGAGTTTATTATGGTCTTGTTTTGTTAATAAATGTGTAAATGATAGTGTGTATATGGCCACAAATCACTAATTATTTCCCCATTGACTTTAATGTTAAATCACGTCTCTTAGACCGGCTGTAACTTTTTCCCAAATATTACTTGGGTAAAACGCTTTCTGCCACAGATGGAGCAACATGTGGCAAACTCTTTCCCAAAAGCATGTATGAGGTTCACCATGAAAACCTTGAGATACACAAGCTGGAAGTAGAAACAAGCAATTTTAGGCCCTCCCTTTCAACGTAACCAACCTCACAACTCTTGTATCCTTCCACCTCAAAATCATGAATATTCACCAAAACCTGGCAGGAAATGTATTTTCGAACCCTTTTCTTCGATTCTACACCAAAAAGTCAACAAAAATCGCCATGCAAAAGGGGGAAAAGGGAAAGTGAGAGAAAGACTAAAAATAACTTTGGCCCAACTTTCGTAGAAATATTTAGTGATCTGTGTCCATATAACATTTCAGGCCTAAAAAGACATTCAATAGGCAGATTTAGTTGACAAAACTAATCAAAATAATATTGTATCGTTATCACAGGGTGCCGGCAGTTTAATCTGCCAATTGCATGCCTTTCTTTAGGCCTGAAATGTTATCTTAATGATTAAATAGACATTAATTAACCATTAACTTATCCAGACCATAATCAACTCTCGATGTCTTCACTAGCCTGAGATATTTACTGGATTACAACCCGGTACGCTAGGCCCAAAATTCAATCACTAAATTATCGGTTAAGAGTAGATCAATATGCTGAAATTTTCAGCAAATTCCCTTTACATTATCTAATTTTTAACTATTATAGTGATAACTACCAGCTCGTTATCTGTCTCAAATAATGTATCTTTTAATAATTTAGATAGCTTTAAGGCCCAAATAAAGTCTTGAAATATGCAGAAATCGTTCTCTATCTAATCTCTCATAATGTATGTTTAATTGATTATAACTTCAGAGAAAAGCTTTGGTTAAAGTTATAAATAGAACAAGGGAAGTGTAATATCGAATGACGATGATAATTATATGTATATTAGCCATTAATTAAGATATATATAATTGGTTACATGATATTTAACAATATTCTATTACATGTTAATAATTTCCTTGTTATATTCAAACACCGATTATTTTAACAATGTAATTGGAGGCTGTTATTGTCAAGCCTTGAGAACAGAGCACTTAGTCTATACGTTAAACAGAACACCGTGCTTTAATTGGTTCCTCAATCGCTGAACATTTTATTCAGGGCATGTTTTAAAAATTACAAACCATGTCAAGGCCGAGGAGGTCAAGGACACCGGACAGGTTGCTCGATCTTAAATGAAATGAAATGAAATGGGGTTTAACGTCCTACTTTTCTGCATCTAACCTGGGCTAATGGAAGGCGGGCATACGCCATACAGTGTGCTATGAGGAAAATGTGTCCGGGCAGCGGCGCTACTGCCAAGGGATCTTTTACATGCACACCAATGTGTACACGGGGCTCGGTTTTTCGTCCCATCCGAACGACTAGACAGCTGTCCTTGTCTGACCTTCCGTCCTGGATCACTGACAAGGGGAAATCACGCCGGAAAATCTGGATGAACTTCCTCGGACAATGCAGGGATCGAACACAATCTTAAAAGAGCTAAACTTCTAACTCAGTACTCGAAATTAAAAACACGAATTAGAATTCCACATTGCAAGAACAGTAGGATATTAAACCGGATTTCATTTCATTTCAGAATTGTATATTGGTCAATTTCAAACAATATTGATGTTGTTATCTTGAAGTAAAAATATCGAATCCTCCAATCCAATATTTAAGACACAGTGAACATTTTATAATCAGTACACGGGTCATGTATTTCTGTTGCCAATTTTAATGAACAAAGAAACACATATCCTACACGATAATACAAAAGTTAATATATAGTTATTAGTAATGGCTGATTCACAAACGACAAAACAATAATTAAAAATTCTCTAGAATATACTAAACAAGTAAAAAAAAAACAATCGTCGTTCAATTTCAACTGAAACATTACAACAATTCTTCACTAATAGTAAACACAAAAACATTATATGGAACACAATTACTATTTTAATCAAAGCGACGTTTCGTTGAGGGTCCTCTCAACGTTTTCAAGCAATCGCTAAATGCCGCTCAAGGAAGAATTTTTCACAAGCTCACTGATACACACACATTGGGACACATATTCTAGGACTATGAATTGTCAAAAATGGGAAGTAATGTTTTTGTTTTGTTTTTATTTTACAGTCTAAACAAGAACAAAGAATCCGTATGTTTGAAGCTTGGAGCGACTGTCAAATAAAGATAAACAAAACAGAGCCACCACGGACTGGTAAGTTTCGTCGGATGGTTGACCGAATTGTTAACTCGCGCGTGTGAGATCATAAGGTATGCTCTTGGGTCAATTGGCGCGAGAATGGTACGTTTCGTCGGTTTTCGGCTGGGGAATTGGTTGGCTGAATTGTAAACGCGTGTGCATTATATCACAAGTTATGGCCTAGGGTCAACTGGTGTGGTTTAGATTCCCGGCGTGTACGTGACATGGAGTAGGGTCACCTGTCCAACCTCGTGCACTTTGTTCCGGGTCCTCCGGTTTACTCCCATAACAGCTAAAGACCCCAACACACAAACAAGTTATTGAAATAAAACTGAATCATATCTTTGTCAAGTAATAACCTAGTTTGTGTCGAGTTGACACGCGGGGAAATCTGGATGAACTTTCTCGACCAATACAGGGATCGAAATCTCGACTTCCAGGCTACCAACCCAGCGTCTTACCCAATTAACCACCGTGACTCAAGAATAAATTATATAATAATGAAATTATATAAGCTTATAATGTAAAGTATGATGTGTTATTAAAGGTTTGTACTGTAAAATGGTATTTGATGACATTATGTGCTGGGATTATACACCAGCTGGTCAACTTGCTAAACAGTCATGTCCAGATTATATCTCGGGTTTCTACACAGAAGGTAAGTAAATTACAGGTCAGTGACGACTGTATATTGTGCCCCCCCCCTCCCCTGCACTTACTATTAAAGCTGGTGTTGGTGAAAAATGACATAGAAATAAAACAGACAAGATTCAGGTTAAAAGAACATGATGAATTGTGTCTGAAGTGTGATTTGGCTTACGTTGGGTTCTTTCCTCAACATAAGCTTCGTCGAACTTACTTTCGTTATGAGGTTAATCGATACTCACTTTGTTCTTCTTGGGGTGGCGCTCTGTAAGGCTCCTTGGCGCCTTGGCATTCTTCTTCCTTTTACAATTTTAATATGACGCCACACGTCCATGAGGATGACGTCATACATGGGACAGGGGCGTTTTAAGGTTTATCATGGCGGAGGCTACACTATTTTGAGGGCCCTCTTTCGCGGGGGTCCAGGGTGGGGGTGGTGTTTTGAATGGTGATTTTCATACCAGTGCAATGACTGTATTCGCATTCAGTAGTGGATTCGACAGTAACAGTGTAAAGAAAACGATTGACTCGGACTCGGGGGGCCCTTTCCATTGGCCAGAGGGGCCCTTTTGTCAGACGAGGGGCCCTTTTGTCTGCCTTTAGGGCCCTCTCTAACTAGGGCACATTTCATTTTCTCATCGGTTTTAGCATTTTTCTCCCGTTTTATTTGTTCAACTTTCTTTGATTTTTTCGCGAGGAGGCTGGCGCCTCCAGCGCCTCAGCTATAAAACGCCTTTGACATGGGACGGCGATACTTGATTTTGTAGCTGACAATTTTTGTGTGTATTTTTGTGTTATATAGTCAGGGGTAACGTTCGATTCCTCAGAGGGTGATAACGGAGACATTTTAGTGTGTTTTCCTGTGTTTTGTGGATCAGACGTGACGTTCCATTCCTCCTAAGGTGATATCGCAGACCATATATTTTGTATTATTGTGCTGTGTTGTGTGTCAGACGTAACGAGTGATTCCCCAGAGGCTAATATCGCAGACCATCTAGTTTGTATTCCAGTACTGTGTTCCTCGGGTTTAACGTTCGATTCCTCCTAGTGTGATATCGCAGACCATTTATTTTATAGTCTTGTGTTGTGTATGTGTAGGTACAGCCGAGAGACAGTGTATGCCCAATGGCGAGTGGTTTGTACATCCTGACTACAACAAAACATGGACAAACTTTCATGGCTGCCACCAGAGAACGAAAGATCCGCACCTGATGGTTATTGGGGTAAGTTTACCCTCTTCCTGTTTGTACATCCCACCCGAACGACTAGACAGCGTTCGTTGCTCTTATATCGAATTCCATCTGTCAAAGGGTGTTTTACAGGCACGCCAATGTGTACCACGGAATCTCGAGTGCACGTCTCACCCGGCAGACTAGACGTTGTTTGTTGCTCAGAACGTCGTACAGAACCCCTGACAAGGGGAAACCAAGTTGGAAGATCCAGAGAAAGTTACACAGTCAAATCGCGGATCAAATCCGTAAACTCCTGGTTAGCAAGCCAGCACCTTCACTGTGTCAGTATAAGTATACCATTACTGAGATTTATAAGTTTTAGAATTCATGACTAGTCCTGTACACTGCAGCCAATAATCGTATTTAAGGAGTCCGTAAGAATCTCGTGCAAATTGCTATTAGTAAGGTCAGTCTGTGGTTAGATTGACCTCGCTATTAATCAAATATATGATGAGATTGACAATGTCCCCTGAATTCCAAATGAAGCGCTGACCAACATAAGCTAACAGGTAACTTGTTATTTTTCACTCTGGGGGGAATCTACACGGTCCACATGGTTAGTTTTAACAATTTTCTTTCCGTAGACGGCCATATAGTAAATCAACTCATTAACAATTTTAACAAAACTTTATTCAACTGGTGTGAGCTATCTCAACTGCTGACTGACAACTCTTACAGATACTTTAAATAACGAGCTAACAGTTCTCACTATAATAGTTAAATATGCTGAAAATTTCAGTCAAATTAGTCCACTCTGAATCGAGAATTTCTTGATTTAATCATTAATCAGCGTTGAGCGGCAGATTGGATTCTACTCCAGTCAATATCGAAGGCTAGCAATTGGCAGATTTAGCTCTTGCGTAATTTATGTTTAACCTGTTATTTATGTTTCAGAAACATCTAGACAATGTCCAGTTATTGGCTAGAATCGGTTACAGTATTTCATTGGCTTTCTTACTGTTTGCTGTCTTTATAATGATCTATTTCAAGTAAGTCAATCTCTGTTCATTTGTCGAAGAACTGTGGCGTATGTATCCTGGTTTCGCCGCGGATTGATTCGATGCCCAGGTTTATTGTAGGTTAGAAGTTAAGGAATTTTAGATTTCATTTTTTTTTATCAAATAAATGGTTGAAAGGAGAGGGAGAGGGAAAATGGGATTCAACGTCTACTCGACACAAAATAGATCATTTCGGGACCAACATATGGTTTTGATTTTATTTAAATAATTGGCATGCGCGTAGGGGTCTTTAGCAGTGGGAGGAAACCGGAGGACCCTGAGAAAAGCCACGAGGTTGTATAAATGGTTAGAAGTTTACTCAACATAAAATGAATGACATAAAGGACTCACGTAGATCTAAAGATAATCATTCAGAAAGATTAATTGCCGAATCAATATGTTACAATAAACGGTTCGGTTGTTGTAAAGTTTTGTGTACACGGTAAAATCATCTAATACCCCCACCACTCTAAACTGTTTGTAAGATTTGGACCATACCCCAAAACAATTACCAAACAGTACTTTCAGATAGATTTCTACCTACTAAAACACTGATAAAAAAATACATCTCTATATTGTCCATTATATATATATATCTTAAACGTTTCATATTTATGTAATTATATATACACCTATATACGGGTTACACATAAGGATAGTCTTTTCCCAAATTCGGATCAGATATTTTTTGAATAGAAATACTGTTTATAAAAAAACAGGTGGGGGGGGGGTATCTCTGTTTCGGTTTTGGCAAGGGTACCCTGTTATTATAAATTTGAACCAGTCTGCAGACAAGGTACCATAGACACGGCAATATCATGAAATCACAAAATGTCTCCCAGTTAGACACAGAGTACCCAGAAAATAATCCGGGGGTTTGCTTTAAGCTATAATCATGTCGCCATCAGATAGGGAGCAGTTATTACGGCCAACTCAATCAAAACCCAATTGTTAAATTTTGCAATGTGTTAAAACTGTGATTATTAGCTACAACAGGTTCGGCTAAGATTGACGAGTCCTAATCCACGGATTACACTAGATTTAAAGGCAGACATTGTGATTACATTCCCTATCAAATGGATTGGTCCTAATCCATTATTTATATCATATCGTGTATATAAAATCATCGTTGTCAATGATCATATTACGACTGTGGATTTATCTACAATTATAGGATTACATAAAAATCGTAACAAATCTTTTTATCAATCGATAAATAATATCAGGAATTAGGATCGTAGATCTACAGCCAGTCCGGGGGTTGGATGGCCGACTGAATGGTTTAAAACCTCTGCACTCATGATCGCCTACAACCTCTTCAAATAAACTCTGCTGTCGGTTTATGCTAGAATTCCACTGTCGTTAGATGCGTTACGATAGAATTTCCCTATTAGAAACTTTTGGCAAGGGGGATTAAAGACTTTTGGCAAGTGGAATTTTTCCCAACCGTATCACGTATCCACACCGTCACGTTGCGTCGATGTAGTTTTAGAGTTTTGGCAGATTTTCGCGCCGCGTACGTATGGGTTGGTGAGCTGAGCTTAGTTCTATTACAGCATGATGGCAGTTACATGTATCTACCAAGATCAACATCAATACTATGCCTAGCCTTACCCTGAAGGGAGTATAGTCGCTCGACAGTCGCTGAGCTATTAAAATTTTAAAAAGATTTATTATCGAATCTTATTAAGAATTTTCGACTTCGACTCGACAGCAATTTTTGGTTTCACTAATGCATCATTTCAGAAAGTAAACCCCTTTTATAGATTTGCAAGTTCCAAGCCCCCTTTATGCAGCATATATCAACCAGCATGCAGGCAGACAAAACAATGTGAAAAATCCGGGAAAAGTTCATCAAAAATAATGATTTAATTCGTGTTCTATGATACACACATATTCGTAAAAACTCTATGGTACACAACTTGATACTAAAAGTAGCCAAAAAGACGGTAAAAATACAACGGTGTTATACGGACCGCATGCGTATGAACGTATTTCGATAGGTGCTGCCGTATTTGTGTACCGTATCGCGTATGAGCAATACACACACATTAATGCCGTCACACAAAAAATCGATACAGATACGTGATACGGATAGGAAACATTCCGCTTGCCAAAAGTCTCTATTGAATCCACGATCTGGTACGATCTGGTAGGTTCCGATACAATCAACACGATTGCTACGACTGGAATCAATATGCATGAGACTTGATAGTATCACCACGATTTCAACCATAGCACGAATCGTAATAGTGGAAACACATACACTAGATTGCACCAACTCCATTGGCTAAGTGTCTGTCACTGTATTAAATTCAAAATTATGGCACGGTATTAACTTATAAATGTCTTCAAAATTTCGTTTTACTTGTCTTTACTACACAAGGATCTGGGAGAGTTGTTATATTACCGGAGTTCTGGTTGAATTGAGGGATTAGCCAATGAAACGGTCTGTCACGTCGAGTTCTTAACGACCGATGCATGGGACTGTGGGTAAACCACAAGAAACGTCAACGCTGATTGATAAATCACTGTCTGACCTCAGAGGGTCAAAATCCGCTCTTACGACCTCTGACGCCACCTTCCAGTACAACTGGTCAGATCTTCATGAAGTGTAAGTCATCGAAAGTATAAGAAACGATAGGAAATATACATGTGTATTTTAATGCGATTGCCTGCTGTTTAACCCAGTGTATGTTTATGTTACAGGAAGTTACATTGTCAGAGAAATACCATCCACGTGAATCTGTTCTTATCGTGTATATTACGAGCAGGTGTGTGTTTATTAAAGGAGGTCATCATGGTTCAAGGGATGGGCCTACCTATGGATATTGAATATAATCAAAATGGCGAACCGGTGTTCATACAGGAAGGAACGGTGTGTATTGTTTTTTCGTTTTTTTTTTGTTTAGATATATAATCAGGGGGTGGGGTTAACCTTGGGTAGATAATCATGTGTATGATAATGAATGTTTCCTAACAATGTACTAACTTTTAGTAGGTTACTTGAATTCTAGTATAATCCAATCAAATTACTAAAATTCGGATTTTATCTTGATTAAAATTTCCTGAAACAGGCCCCTGAGAAAATCCTAAATAATGCACACGTTAAGACATGTGACTTCTTTGTGTATTGGCAAATACGAATCTTTACTGTGGTAACTTCTGGTAAGATGGTGCTAAAACCCAAGGCCCCGTGTACACATTCGCATGCACGTAAAACATCCTTGACATTTAGAATTTGACAACACCGCTTTAAGGGCAGAATTTCCCTCCTGACGTAGGCCCATCTTCATTAGCTCTGTCGGAGCGGAACAATATAGGACAAATAAAATCCTTTCATTTCATTTCACAAATCGGGACAGAGCATGATAGACGAAGTGGGAGCAGAACAGAGGGACAAATAAAACCTTGTCTTTTGATTTCACAAATCGGGACAGAGCATGATAGACGAAGTGGGAGCAGAACAGTGGGACAAATAAAACCTTGTCATTTCATTTCACAAATCCGGACAGAGTGATAGACATGATAGACCAATCGGTAACCTAAACACCGATATATCGATACGCCAGACCTGTGAGGGCTCATAAAGAGACAAACGTATCTCAAGTTATCACGGTATTAATTCACTTAACCATTTATATTCGTCAACAACACCGTGACCAAATATGGAACACTTGAATATAACCAATCAACATACGACGTTAACGTTTCTCCGTTCTCTCTTTGTCTGGCTGCCATCTTTGGATAAATTGAAAGTGATCGTCTCACTGCGTCTATTTTCTCCATTTTGAAGCCAGGGCAGGTTGTGAATAAATTGCTGCCATTAATTGTAAATGATCCAGCGTAATGTTTCCTTTCTCCTGTCATTCAAGACTGTTATATATTAGTCGCGGTCTAGCCAGTCACTCGACAATCATTGAATCATATAACTAATGTAAAAAGTGCCCCCTCTAGAGTCTCTGAATGACGCCGAGTATATTATTGTACTTGAAATCTTAAGTGTATAATATATCTCGTGAGTGATACTTATTCTTTTCAAGAATACAATATGGAGAAAATTTTCTATAATCCAAGTCCTAAACGATCATACAAGTAGTGACGCACGGTCTGGTTAAATCAAGGGTAATAGATTTATTTCAATAACTCTCTTGCGAGTCGGGGTCTTCAGCAGTGGGAGGACACTTAAGGATCCAGGAGGAAGGATACCCACGACTTTAGGCAAGTATATGCGTGGAATCGAAACCAAGCCACTTGATTCAATGACAGGCGTTATGATCGAAAGCGAATTTGGCCACCATACCCAACACGACACTTTGATCAATTCAAGGCCTCGTTCACTGGTCATTAAAAAGTAAACATCAACTACGTTCTGGTCTGTTAAATAAAAGTAAATATAAACTGTAATTATTATAAGAATATGGCCATACTTTGAAAACTAACACCGGAAAATTTATCCAAAGGAGAGAGAGAGGGGGTGGAGTGTGTGTAAAATTCAGTTTAGATATACAAAATAGTATATCTCTTGCTCTCTGTTACACGAGTGATTCTATATTTTTTATTCGTATTTGACAAGATTGATCTAAAAAAGAAAAACGTTTTGTTAGTGATGTAAATGATTTAATTAACTACTCATAACGCCAGATAAAAACATATTGTCGTAATATCTTAGATAAAAATATACCATCACATCTATACTAATTCTAGGTTCTCCCACTATCGCAGGGTCGCCTGTCCACCCTCGTGAGTTTTCTCCGGGTCCTCCGGTTTCCTACCACTGCTAAAGACCCGTTCGCGCAAGCGAATTATTGAAATATAATTAAACGATATGTTAGTCCCGAAATGACCTGGTTTGTGTCGAGTGGACGTTGAACCCAATTTCTGTCTCTCTCTCTCGTGGTTTTAATCGAGGTGATCTTAGGTCTCATCATATATTGAAGTCATTCATAGCAATCGTGTTCACAGTGTCAAAACGTATCCCAAGTGGCATCTGCACTTAGCTGATCGTGGGCGCAACAGGGACCACCTCATCGTAACGCATCGTACGACGATGGCACCCAGGCATAAGATAAAAAAACATTCTGTCATTCCTTCTATAAACTACTCATAACGCTAGATAAAAACATACTGTCATATAAACTAACTACTCATAACGCCAGATAGAAAACAATCTGTCATATATACTAACTACTCATAACGCTAGATAAAAACATACTGTCATATCTATAAAGATGACAGATTCGCTTATAGACCAAGATGAACCCGGCAACAAAAAACAATCTGGTGAATATTGACGAATTTCCAGCTACGTGATGTAACTAATAAAACAAACTAATTGACCATATTTAGTCATGTAAAAGTCTAATTCCTTGCTTGTCATCGATGTAAAGGGGATATAATTAATAAATGTACTGGCTATGGTGATACCAATTTGACATGTGATAAAGGAAGGTTTGTAGTAACTGGTGAAAATATTTTTAATTAATTAGTACCGTTAGAGGTTGGTGGTTAGAGGTTAGAGGTTCAATCATGAATTGTCAAACTAAATTCGTTTCTTTCTTCATATCTGGTAAAGCATTATACAACTGTGAATGAAATACACTGAGGTTTAACGTCCTGGTTTCCTGCTCAGACTGGACTAATGAAGAGGTCATGGTTGAATGAAATGGGGTTT
The DNA here is from genome assembly GCA_963678685.1 of Patella ulyssiponensis. Classification (NCBI taxonomy): domain Eukaryota; kingdom Metazoa; phylum Mollusca; class Gastropoda; family Patellidae; genus Patella; species Patella ulyssiponensis. The sequence continues at coordinate 92,515,466 of OY783225.1, forward strand.
AACGTCCTAGTTTACTGCGCCGACTGGAATGAAGACAGGTATACACCATATAGTGTACTATGTGAGAACTTTTGCCCGGACAGCTATTACAACGAATTCAATTTGTCAAAAGTTCTTTTACGAGCACGTCAATGTGTACCATGACCACATGACCTCTATTTTGTCCCATCCAAACGACTATACGTTGTCCCTGTCTTGTATCACTGACCAGGATGAACCACGCCTCAAAATCTCGATGACCTTTCTTGGCAAACACCGGGATGGTACGCAAGACCTACACGTTAGCGAGTCAGCATCTTACGCTTTGAGCTACCGCAGCCCCCACTGAATGAATGAATGAATAATTCTTAGACGCCACCACGTATGTTTTAAACATCATCCAATTCTATTATCGTAAGTTATGTGGTATATCCGTTGCTTATTGTTGTTGGACAATTTTCTTTTGACAGTTGGAATTCAATATAAGGTCATCATTAGCTCATTCGGACCAGAACAATAGAGCCGTTAACGTATGTGATGCTACACGTATCACAGACATGTCTTATTGGAGCATATAATGACATCTCTTAGACGCAATCCAATACTCTTGAAGGTAATTGAGGCATTTCAATGACAACAGATTTCTTGTTGATAATGGGTAATCAGCTATTTGATATGCTAGCAATATCCGACAAACGTTCAGGATGATGATTGTGACTTTACAACCTGGTGAACGTACTGTAGTTAAATAATAAACGTCCACTTTAAAGTGATATGAATTGAAACGAAAGCGGCGCTATGGCCTACTCGTATCTCGAATTCTGTCAAGGGCTCTTTTAGCTTTCATGTAACAGTGTCTAGTCCTGCGAATGTTACGGAAAATTGTTGTCATTTGCGTTCACACAAAAGAAGCCTTGAGGGTCTGAATTCGAAACGAACAGTACTGTCACTGTCCGGCAACATTTCGATTTCTCGCCGTAGCACACTGCATGGCGTATCTCCGTCTTCACTTGACGATTGATGCGGAGCAGAAGGGTGTTATTGAAATTCGCTTCTATAACCTGCCATACCGACGACAAAAACTAAGAATTAAACACAGAATTTCATATTTTTATGATGGTGTCTATAAACAGTCCTACCTTGGTAAAGAATGATCGTATAATTCACTATTGCCGGTTGCGAAATTGGCAAAAATATCATTTTCAACTTCAAATACAAACGTTTAAAGAGAGCTATTCACAGGGAGGTAATCGTGTTATTATTTTCGGTGTGAATGATTTTTAAGTGTGGGAATGATACTTGCGATTGTCTAATAGTGAGTTGACAACCTATTAATCAAAAGGCATAGAAATAAATATGTTTTTACTCTCTTAGGAAATATAAAATTCTCGCTTCAAACAGAATACTGTATTATGAGGGTATCCACAATATACTTGAGACGTTAGTATTTAATACAATATCGTCTGTTTGATCAGATACAATTAACCATGGCAACATGCTCGAGAAACTCGCACACCAATTAACACAGGTCAAAGGTCAAGTTTATTCGGATATTCAACATCATCACCGCGACCTTTTATTGATTTAGTTTGGCATGTTGAATAAACGATCTGCACCAGTAATAAATAAACCATCACAATTTATAAAACTAATACGTCAAATACACGTCAGAATGGTTAATATAGTTTTACCCAATCAACATTCAGTTGGACAGTTACTGCTCATTTTAAAGAAGTGGTAATCAAATCAAACGACAAGCTTTTATAAAGCGGGTACTTCTCTGGTGGAGTAATGAAATGATTAAATAAATGAAATCAAAATATGACAATCTCCCACCTTTAAGACAACAAGTAAACCAAATTGAAATATGACAAACAATCTTCCGCCTTTAAGACAACCAATTCAAGACATATTTCTAGGTTACTGGTCTACAAATAGAAATAACGTGAAATGGGGTTTAACATCCTACTTTTCGACGTGGGCTGGGATAATGAAAACGGGCATACGCCATACACTGTGCTATGGGAGACAATTTGTCTGTACATTTTGTCCGTACGAGTTGCAACTGTCAAGGGTTCTTTCACGTGTACATCCGAACGACCATAAGTTGTCCCTTGCCATACCATCTGTCCTACACCACTGACAAGGGGAAGGAACGCCAGGTAATCCCGAGGGACTTTCTAGACGACACGTGTAGCGATCCCGAGACCTCAAGGTCAGCGAGCCAGCGTTTTACTAACTAAACAACTTGATACTTAGGAGATAAGCACTTCCGGTTTCACATTTAAAGGGGTGTTATTGTACTTGAGATCATTAGGACCAAAGACGCGAGTTCTAATGTAAGATTTACCCTTAATCATTTTACAATTCTCTGTAAATACACAAACTGGAAGTAGAGAGACCCACAAACGTTAAATTTTTCGCCCTATACTTCAACCTATACAAACTCTCATATTCCTCCACCTCAAAATTTTGAATAATCGCCGAAACCTGACAGAATATGTATTTTCAACCCTTTTTCGTCGATTCCATACCAAAACGTCAACAGAGATCGACATGCAAAAGCGGCGGAAGGGACAGGGGGCGAAAGGCTGAATTAATAACTTCTCGTAAATTTCCCTCAGCACACAGCACACAGTATGGCTATACCCGTCTTCATTAGAAAACCCGGAGCAGAACAGTAGGGCGTTAAATCCCATTTCATCTCATCTGTCCATTCGTTAATTTTTCATACACGGGACCTCAAGGTTAGAGAATCAATGTATTACTCACGGAGCCACGCCGGGGCTTCCACTGGGGAATGGTGTAGTTCCTGGCTATTTGTTATATAAACCATATTCTATTACTGGTAATAACTCGATTCTACAGGATGTCCGGCTCGCTCTCATTTATCAAAACAACAACCGACATGGGAAATAATCAACTAGGTTATTTGGTTACCCGTCGATTTGTGTGAAATGGATCGTCATTCCTTGATTATACCTCCTGCTCGTATTTCATTCTCCATTTCAACTTCCCTTAAAGGAAGAATAGCTATGTACTTTTACAGATAGAGAGAAAGAAGGAGGGAGAGAGAGAGGGGGGAGAGACACGACACAAACTAGGCCATTTCGGGACCAACGCATGGTTCGATTTTTATTTCAATTATTCGCTTGTGCGTAGGGATCTTTAGCAGTGGTAGGATGCAGGGGTACCCGGGAAAAACGCACGGGACTGGAAGGCGCTAACAACCGGGGAAACAAACCCACGCAAATTCACTCAATGACATACCTTATGATACAGAGCGCACGTGCTAACCATTCGGCCATCCAACCCACCCTGTACCTTTACAACATAACAATAGACGATGGGTCGGTGAAATACAAGAGCAGTTGACGAATTTCGCTAGAAAATGTATGGAAAACCACTTTAATATTATACTGCAACGTGTACGACACGTACTAGTATAAACGACACTACGGGTGTCTGTAGCCTCTCCATTTATCAGACAACCGGTTAAACAACTCTTGACATCTGGAACTTGATATAAGAGTCCGCTGCCCGGGCAAAATTACCCTCATATCACACTGTATGGCGCCTGCCCGTCTTCATTAACCCAGCTATAGCAAAACAGTAGGACGTTAAACCCCATTTCACAGGGGCGGATCCAGGATTTCAGATGGGGGAGGGGGCGTGCTGCGACCACTTGGGAGTGCGAAGCCCGGTCCGTGATTTTTGAGTGGACAAAAATGCCCACAGGGACTAATTTCATACTAGTACTGTCAATTACGATTTCCAACCTAAATTATTTTTGTTTTCCTTTCCCGCGAGAATATATGGAGCTAAAAATTGTTCGCCACCGCAAAAAAATAGAGGGGGTGTGCGCCGGGTGCGCCCCCCTCTGGATCCGCGCCTGTTTCATTTCCTTTCATGAAAGATACGGCTATTGTTTCACCAAGGGTTATAGTTCGGTTTGTTATTGGGTTGTTGGTTCTACTTCTATTACAGATCACTTCCTATATTACTTGTTAACCTCTCTCCCAGAGATTAAACCTGGCTTACCACATAGCATAGTGTAACTCACTCCCCATAGATTTAACCTGGCCTTCCATTTAGTTTACACCCCCCCCCCCCCGCGGAGATTTAACCCGACCTACCATATAGTTTAACTAACTTCCCAGAGATTTAACCTGGCCTACCATTTAGTTTAACCACTGCTGCTCGGGTTGTGCCCGTAACCCCCAAACCGGAAGCGGTAGGCCGGCGACACCTAGCCCATGTTTCTCCCCGGTCCGCGCTACCCCTATCTATACACCTAATTCAGCCTCGGGACAGCCCTAGTGTAGCCACCAACCCTGACGGACAAACAAACAAACAACTCAAACTTATGACCCTAACTGGTTGTGATCGTGTCTTACTGATAATCATATTAAGAAACACCGGAACAAACACAAGTTCAAAAAAGGCTTAAACAATAAGCACTCATCGGAAGTGTAAACTATGTTTAATGTTTTCAACACTGACATCGTGAATTATATTTATGTTTTCAGCACTCACGGTGTAAATGGTTTTATGGTTTCAGCACAGGCATTGTAAATTATGTTTATGTTTTTCAGCACCGATAATGTAAACTATGATTTATTTTTTTTTCAGCACCGGAAGTGTAAACTATATTTTATGTTTTTCAGCACTCACCGTGTAACCTTTATTGTTTGTTTTCAGCATTCACGGTGTAAACTATGTTTTATGTTTTCAGCGCCGGAAGTGTTAATTATGTTTAATGCTTTTCAGCACCGAAAATGTAAACTATATTTTATGTTTTCAGCACTGACTGTGGATACTATTATTTACTGTTGTTGTTGTATATTTGCAGCACTGGCAGTGTAAACTATTATTTACAATATTCCACTATTCTCTGTGTACCAACTATATGTGGGTATCGGTGGAAGGATTATATCTACATAATCTGATATTCTTCACAGTCTTCTCACAGAAAACATTATACCTGATACTCTATATCATACTAGGATGGCGTAAGTAACAACTTTATTCTTCAACATTCATACAGGTGTATTCTTCCAATCTGTTTCGCAGAGAATTACTTACGAATTATCTCTGTCACAGATGACTGTCCACAACACGTGCATTGACATCACGTGGCGTCAGTCATTGGCTCAACGGCTCGTGCATTGTTTACATAACACCTAACTGCTTCGCGCAAACTGATGCATTTTACTCATTTTAATACCCATTTACACTAAATAAGAAATATTTTTTAACTACAAATACTTCAAACGTCTTTATTTATTTTTTTTATACTTGAGAATTTAATTTGTCGGGGTAAAAAAGTTAATATGCCGAACTCGTTAAGTCTCGTCGATGTCATGCTTATCACTTATCAGTGATTGTAGCGGCCAAGCGAATATTCACTGCGGGATCAGTTTGGTATTCTTCCTACACAGACAGAGATACAGAGAGACAGGGACAGGGGCAGAGGCCGACAGACAGGGGGATAGAGAGGGAGGGGAAGGGGGATGTAGAGGGATGTTTAACAAGCGACACGAACTATGCCATTTCGGGACGAATAAGTGATTCAATTTGATTTCAATAATTGGATTGCATGTGGGGATCTTTAGCAGTGGTAGGAAAGCGGAGACACCAGAGAAAACCCACGAGCCTGGACAGGCGATCTACACATTGTTACGTAAAAGTGGGGAATTGAAACCTCGTCACTTGACTCAATGACAGAAGTTATGATACATTCAGCCAGCCACCAACCCCCCGCGCATCATTTAGCACTATAATATTATGAAAGATGAATCGCTAATAGAAATTTACCCCCAAACATTGTTTCATCAATCGATCTAGTATGTTGCTTCGTAGTGTATTAGGGTCTAGAGTGCCTCTAGCTGGCCGGTCACCTCTGGCTTGCGGCTGTGGTTTCGATCCCTGGTGTGAGCGTATGTGGCATGGAGATGGGGGCGCCTTCTCAACCTCCCACTGCTAAAGACCCCTACGCGCAAGCGAATTATTGAAATAAAAATTGAAACCATATGTTAGTTCCAAAATGACCTAGTTTGTGTCGAGTGGACGTTAAAGCCCATTTCTCTCTCTCTCTCTCTCTCTCGCAATGTATAAAAAGTCCACTGCCATTTTGTTGTCCGCAAAAATGTATTCGTAGGTCTTTTTTTTATACCCGATTGAATCAAAGCCCGGACATTATCAAGCCTTAATATTTTAATTTTGTGTTCTTTTTTAAATGTTAAATAATATTAATGCGAGTACATGCTGGCGTGGTATTAAGCCGGGAGAAATTGGATATTTTAGCGAAAAATACAAATGGCGCGTTGTTACATCAATAAGCGGACACGGATATTAGTGCATATAAATAAATACATAAGTTACTGGAGTTTATTGATGGTGTTCAACCTCCAGCATAGTGGAGATATGATTTCACAGCCGGGAAATACATCATTACCTTACCAACAGATACTTCGATTTGATGGGGTTTTGTCATGCGCTAATCGTTCGTCGCTTATGACAACGGAAGTCGTTTAAAAATGATGAGAAGGAGAATTACCGTGGCAATTTTTAAAGATATATTATGTAGGATTCAGATATAAAAAAAGCTGACAGTTTATGTTATAATAGTTCAAAAGGAGATAATGTAAAATGAATATATAGAAATTTTCTGTCAAATAACTTTATTCTGTTGACTTTATTCTTTGACTGTTGACTCAATGACAGACTATATGATGCAACGCGTACACGCCAACCATAATGCATTATGTAAGATTCAGATAAAGAGTGGGTGTTTTTTTCTATAATACTTCACAAATAGATAATGTAAAACTAATTTATATTGAAAATTTCAAAAGTAGATAATGTAAAATGAATATATGAAAATTTCAGTCAAATTACTTTATTCTGGGCCAAGCTATCACTGTGTAAAGTTATGACCGTTTGAAGGTCGTTAATTATCGAAGCAACGGTGCTTAACAACCGGGTCTTGCCGTCGGTTGTCCACGTTATCGTTACATTTTTAAATATCACGATGTTTAAATCCATTAATAACTCGGCCAGCCAATGGCCTAGAGAGTTGATTATAGGCTTATCATGTTAATAAATGTCTAAACATTTATAACACTTAAAGTCAACAGAAAGACTTGCAATTTGGTTTTTACATATTGTACCTTTATCTAATTTGATTAAAATGGTTTATGAAATAATTTTTACTTTGTTGGTTTATTACATAAAATAGGCGTTTCCTTTTTTAATCACTCTATTAAAAATGTGGTGAAAATAGAAAGCATATTCCTAGCGTCGTCTAGTATGGTGATTAGGAGACCACGGTGGTTGACTGAGTAAGACTTTGACTCGCTAACCTGGAGGTCACGTGTTAGATCATTGTGCTGACCGAGAAAGTTCATCGTGATTTGTCACCGTGGTTTCCCCTTGTCCGTGGTGTAGAACGGGGTGGTGGGGGCTGAATGGGACAGCGTATAGTCGTTCGGGTGGTACAAAAAACTGAGATTCCGTGTATACATTGGCGTGCATATAAAAGAACCCTTGACCCGGGCGAAAGTTCTCTCATAGTACACTGTATGGCGTATGTGTCCTTTATTAGTCCAGTCGGAGAGAGAGAGAGAAATGGGGTTTAACGTCCCACTCGACACAAACTAGGTCATTTTGGGACTAACATATGGTTTCAATTTTATTTCAATAACTCGCTTGCGCGTTGGGGTCTTTAGCAGTGGGAGGAAACCGGAATGCTAGTCCAGTCGGAACAGAACAGTTGGAAGTTAAACCCCATTTCGTTTCATTTCGTATGTCGAGTAGTGACTCGCTCCTATATCCAATAATATTTTAACATCACTTCCTTCTCTATTTTCAGTTTCTCCCTTACTCATTATTTTCCCGTGGGTTATTGTTCGGATTTTAAAAGAAAATACTCTGTAAGTTTTACTCATTTATACTACGAAAAACAAAAGATTTAATGTGGAATCGAAATATTATTTAACTGACATATAGTAATTGGAAATTACAAAATAAAACACTTTTTATGGAATAACAATTGCTATGATTTATAATACTACGACATTTCAACAAGATTTTGACAGAATTAACCAAACAACGACGAATATTTCGACGGAATTACTCGGAAAACGACGGAGATTTCGACAGAATTATCCGGACAACGACGAAGGTCGTATCTAATTGAAAATTATAAATATGGAAATTAAACCAGTCTATTTTGCTACGGGTGAAGGTACATGTATTATTTAAAGAAAAGTGTACTTACAAGTTTATAATTAATTTGTTTTAGGTGTTGGAATACCCATGATTCTCACTATTATTGGATATTAAAAGGTCCAATCATTGCATCAATTTGCGTGAGTATTCTACACATTTAAACAAGCATTATTCAAGAGCTACATCTGCCAGGTGGAGGGGCGGGGGCAAAATTTCTGCTTTGTTTTTAATCGTTTTTATACGCCCACATTGAAATGTGGTCGTATATTGTCGTCGCCCCCGTCCGTCCGTCCGTCCGTCCGTCGGTCGGTCCGTCGGTCCGGCGTCCACAATTGCTTGTGGACGCTCTAAAAGCCAAAGTTAATATCCGATTGACCTTAAATTTATACACAGTGTTTAATGTCATAAGATGAAGAAGCGTATTGATTTTCAGCGATTTCCGATAATTAGTGCCAGAGTTATGGCCCTTGATCACTTCAAAAAATCTTGTGAACGATCTAGAGGCCAAAGTTAATATCCGATTGACTTAAAATTCATACACAGTGTTTAAGGTCATAAGACGAAGAAGCCTATTGATTTTCAGCGATTTCCGATAATTAGTGCCAGAGTTATGGCCCTTGATCACTTCAAAAAATCTTGTGGATGCTCTAGAGGCCAAAGTTGATATCCGATTGACTTTAAATTTATACACAGTGTTTAAGGTTATGAGACGAAGAAGCCTATTGATTTTCAGCGATCTCTGATAATTATTGCCAGAGTTATGGCCCTTGATCACATCAAAAAATCCTGTGGACGCTCTAGAGGCCAAAGTTAATATCTGATTGACTTTAAATTTACACACTCTGTTTAAGGTCATGAGACGAAGAAGCCTACCGGTACTGATTTTCATTGATTTCAAATAATTACTTCCAGAGTTATCTCCCTTGAACACTTCAAAAAACCTTGTGACGCTACAGATGCCAAACTTATCATCCGTTTGACTTCAGATTGATACACAGAGTTTAAGGTTTTGAAACGCACAAGTATTTTGATTTTCAATGAATTTTGATAACAGAACAGCTAAATCCATGATGTTAAATGTTTCCTATACTAATTGATAGCGTGGGGCAAAACTTTATAAAAAGCAAACAAATTCTAATGATTTTCAGATAATAACATAATGAGTTGTTTCATTACCAAAAAAAGTAAAAATATGCCACAACCCTTGTTGACTGCCCGGACGATTTAGCTGCTGTGGGCGTATGTTTCGTTGCCTGGCAACCTATCTTTGGTCTTTTCTTACTGTTTCATGCTTTGTCTCAATATATACATGCTTGACGGATCGTTTATGGATTGTTATTGTTTACATTTTGAATTGTATACTACATGGGGCACCAACATCTATAGGTTTTAATCCGACCCTTGATTCGTGAAGCAGGTAACAGATGTGCCATGGTATAATTGTAGTACATGTGTGATTTAATATGAATGGATTGAGTTTTATATGATAATATCTTAATAATAATAATAATAATCTTTATTCGGGTAAGAAATTAAGTCAGACCTTTTTACAATTCTGCCCCTGAAACATAACAAAACAATATAACAACAACAAGAACAACAATAATTATGAATAAAAATTATGTACATAAGGTTTACTAAGCTTTGGAATGTATCTTTAAAAGAATATTCGCTTTAAAGTTTGATAATACAGGTGTGTTTTTAATTGAGGTTGGTAGATTATTCCAGAGACAAAGGTCCAATGCATTTTAAACTATTTTGATATATTGATTTATTAGGTATATCTATAAATATTTTTATATGATGAATATCTATAAATACCATCTGGTTTATAATTTCAGATAAACTGTTTCTTCTTTTTAAATATAATACGTGTTTTATTTACCAAATTGATGACGTCAATTACCAGAGAACCACAGCGATACAGGTTCGTATTCTTACCAATGCCCACAGATATGTGTCATTGAGTCAACTGGCATATTCTTATCAATGGAAGTTTTTAAAGTTGACCACAGATATATTATATGTCATTGAGTAAACTGCGGTGGTGTCGATTCCCTGTGCTGTACGTGACAAGGTGTAGGTCACCTGTCCAACCGCATGGGTTTTCTCCGGGTCAGGGTCCTCCGGTTTCCTCCCACGGCTAAAGACCCCTACGCGCAAGCGAATTATTGAAATAAAATTGAAACCATATGTTAGTCCCGAAATAACCTGGTTGTGTTGAGTGGACGTTAAACCCCATTTCTCTCTCTCTCTCTCTCTCCCTACAGATATGACCATCAGGAAGTTGTATTTTGATGTGTATAGTGTTAGCACTTTGCGCTGTCTGAATAGTGATAGAATGGTCGAATACAAATATCACTCTACACTATTGACCGGTGCTGTGTCCACTGCATCATCTAGGCAATTTATGTGATTTTGGATGCACTTGGTCAATATGTCCAACAAGGTTAATTGGCCTATGTCAAGTCAATGCCCCCAATCTGGCGCTTCGAGCTATTTGGATGTATTGAGTCAACGCGTCCATCCAGATACCCGAGATATCATCTCCATGCCGTTGCCATGGCCGGATCATCCTAATCACCAAAAGCCTTTGGTATGTTCTATGTCAATTTATCCATCCAGGCCTTACATCCTATTGCCACCTAGGCACCACCAACCCAAGAAGCTACGTTACGGATCAGCAGTATGCTACGAGTTTGTGCAGTACGGTTTCCGAAAACTACGCGTAATGTTTGCGGATTATGGTGGATGTGTGTAGTTTGTATCTCCTGTTCGGATGTATGGAAATATTTTAAGACTCCGTGAACACATTGAAATGCACATAGAAAAACGCATGGCTCAGTGACCAAAGCATAGGTTCATTAATCAGGTCTCAGTTTCGATCCCGTTATTGACCGAGCTAGTCGTTCGGATGGGACGGAACGTTGATGCCCAGTGTAAGTCAAAGAACCTGTCGCAGTTGGATACACGGTTGTCATAGAACACCAAATTGTCGTTTTCATTAGCTAGGTCGGTTCAGAATAGTGGGAGTTAAACCCGAATTTATTTTAATCAACCGTGAAGATAAACTGTAAATGGATATTAACATAGTTTGTATATCTTATTCCTATATATTTATAGAAAACTTGCCAAGTCGACACTAGTTCTCATACCATTGTTCGGAGTTCAGTATATTTTATTTATTAGTATGGAGTTCGAGATGAGCGCACCCATTGAAGTTGTCAAACTCTACACAGAAATGTTCCTTAACTCCTTTCTGGTAAGTGACGATTGCATAAAGGTCGTTGGGTCCCCTGGCCAGTCTCGTGAGTTTTCTCCGGGTACTCCTCTCCCAACAGCTAAAGACCCCTACGCGCAAGTGAATGATTGAAATAAAATAGAAGCTGATTTGTATCGAGTGGACGTTAAACCCCTAGCCGAATACCTGACGGTACACGTCGACAGACATTAAAGTGGTAATTTCATATTTTCAATGAAAGTCAAAACAAAATTATTTCTATGTCTTTTGCTCAAAAGGTTGTCAACTCGCTATAATACGATCATGGACATTATCTCCCGGTCATAACAATCATTGTCACAGGAAAAAATAACACAATTACCTCCTTTGTTTTTCCATTCCCCCCATGCAATAGCTATCTTCAAACGTTTGAATTTGAAGTTGAAAATGACATTTTTGCTAATTTTTCAATTGGCAAGAGTGAATTATAGGATAAATAGGATTATTCTTTAACAAGGTAGGGTTGTTTATAAATACAATCTATTTTAAGGCTTTATTTTAATACATTTTAAAATTATAACTTAAAAATATGAAATTGTAACTTTAAACCAATCTATACGTGTTTCATCCATCAGAATGGCTATATACATGAAACAATTGTTAAAGATTGTAATGAAATCTCGTGTTAATATATTTAGTACCGGGTCTAGGGAGAGCAAAGTGTGACAAATCCCCACGTCACTCCACTACATATTTCCCCCTCCCTCTCTACACCCCCTCCCCTCCACACCTTTGCCCCTCCCCCTCCATATTTTGGGTTGATTAGAAGATGAAATTTTCCACTGGATGACCGAAATATTTTAATAAATGTTATTAATGATATTAATAATATAATTCTCTACGATAATTATAATTTATAATTCCAGGGAACGATTGTAACCATATTATTTTGTTTTTTGAATGGCGAGGTTTGTATATAATTCCATCGTTTAATTATAGCTTGCTTTGCGTGCATCTTCAATACGCATTTATCATTTAACACACCTCTATGTTAGCTCTTTTTTTAACGAATTTGTCATTAAGCACAGCGCAGAGAATAGGGTACTACTTCTCGACAGTCTTGTTTTAGCACACTGAAAGTGTTGTAGTGTTTTTTAATATATAGAAGTCTTTAGCACACTATCTACCTTGCAGCTTTTTTTTTAGCACACCGTGTAGTTGATTTAAGAATCACGGTTTATTTAGCTTACTATATATGTTCGAACACTGTTTCGTGGTAATCGTCTTTTTTTATTTAGCACACATCCCCATTCTGCTTTACCGCAATGCTTGAATACTTGAGTAAAAACACCTTAAAGGAATATCAAAGATACATTATTATAAACCCGATTACCCTGTCTTTTCTGATGAATCGTGGAATGTATCATCGTTCGTGGGCAATATGGTAAAAAAAATATATTAACAAATAACGGGATTCGTGCACTAGACAGACCATGCATTACATATATGGACCCACCGGTACCATTTTATGTATGGGATCTGCTGCTGTTTAAGATGCGTATCGTTGTTTTAGCACACCGTTAATGTGTCTCTTTATGTAAGGTGATCTATCGCTGTTTAAAATACGTGTCGTTGGTCTAGCATCATACCGTTAGTGTGTCTCTTTATCAGACTAAGGTGTCAATCGGTGTGTTTCAGGTGCGCAGCGTGCTACGGAAGAAATGGAAACCCAGAATATCGATGTAACCTAGTTTTATAGTAGACACGTATTATTTTCTTATCCTGAGGTACATATTTAAAGGACAAAACTCCAGTCGTTGTTGTCTTATTTAAAGGACAACACTCCAGTCATTGGGGTCTTCTTTAATGGAGAACATTCCAGGCATTGCGGTCTTTTCTAAAGGAGAACTCTCTGCCCATTGCGGTTTTATTTCAAGGAGAACACCCCAGCCATTTTGGTCTTATTTAAAGGATAACTCCCCTGTCGTTGTGGTCTTGTTTAAAGGACAAATCTCCAGCCGTTACCGTTGAATCATACAAGATGTAAAAAGTCATATTATCTGGTGTTATGTCCCTTGAATACTGTGCTTGTTCAGATTTTCTTATCCTGCATCATCCTTTTTAAATACATTTACCTGGAAAGAGGGCACAATCACGTGTGTTTCAAAACAATATGTTTGAAAATGGCAGATGTAGGCCATATTTCAATTATCTGGTACTTAGTCGACATTTGAAAACGCGTCTGCATGGAAAACAGCTCCTTCCTGAATAAAACCAACACAAGTAGACATAAACGATGATAGACCTGGATAGACCTGAACAGGCATTTAGAACAAGGTATCGGAAACAAAGCTGAACTAGAACTGCGATGCAGTGATGGTGGGCCCCAATGATGACCTTATCCTGCAGTGGTCGCGATCCAGTACCACGCAAGATGTTGGAATCAGATTCAAATATGCCAACAGTTTTGATTAAACGCCTAACTGTTAAACCAAGTGGCAATTCTTTAATCTCAAATGATTCTTTGAATATTTCACAAAACTGCGTCGTATTCAAAATCTATTTTGTTATTTTTTTTAGGTGAAAACAGAAATAAGAAAGTTCTGGAGTCATCACCGGTTCGGAGGCCTTAATAACTTCTCAAGACCCAGTTTACGAAACTTTAATACCACATCATCATTCGTGGGTCGAGAGCGTGGTGGATCAGATATCACCCAATCAGTGGCCATGGTTGAAATGGGTCGAGGCGATTCACGTAAATGTAGTCCAATTCATAATGGTGACGTCAAAAACAAGAACTGTAACGGTAGCGCGAACGGTGATTTGAACAGTAGAAATATCGTTAGTGAAAATACCTCATTGATAAACCCTGTGGGTCAAGGGGAACAACTCCCAAAAGACAGATCGGATCAAGAGAGACAACTCTCAACAAACTCTGAGAACACGTCATTGTTAAAGGATGACGTCACTGTTAACCGGGCTTAGTTGCGGGGTTCGGACTGTACTATTTATATTGTGCCGTATATTAATTCGTGTTGTACAGTATTATACAATTAGTGTTAAATTAATATTTTATTCGTATTGGAATCTCATCGTCAATGATAATATTATTATATTATATGGTGTGCTATACATGTAATATAGGCTTCTATATTTATCAACTTTATTTTGAGGTTTTAATAAATAAACGAATATTATGACTAAAAGCATTGGATCGCTGCTGGTTAGTGCTAAATGAGAAGGCCGGCGAACCCCATCCCTAACCCTGGGCTTCCCCTCATACTTACCCTAACCCTAACCTACAATCTCGCCGACAATCACGTGCCCTTACCTTATTTACCTCTCAGCGAACTTGATCAAAATTGAGCTGGCCTTAATAAATACATTTAGCCGTGGGTCGCCTTTCACCCATTCAAAAATAATGTTTTGTTGGGTTTTTTTTACTTTGGTATATTATGCTATGTTCTATATTATTAAGAAAGGGGTGGGGTGGTCCAATGGTCGAAGGCGTGCGCTTTAGATCATAAGGTCTTACTGCTGAATCGGGGTGGAGTGGGGGGCGGGCGTAATAAGGTCTGTCATTGAGTCTGTGGATTCGATTCCAGCGCTTGTACAGAGCAAGGACTAGGGTCGCCTATCAAATCTCGTGGATTTCCTCCAGTCCTCCGGTTTCCTCTCACTGCTTAAAGTCCCCTACACGCAAGCTAATTATTGAAATAAAATTTTAAATAGCTTAGCTCACCATTTTTGAGGGGTATGGTCGGGTCGCCTGTCTAACCCTCGGGATATTCTCCGGGTTCTCCCACAGCTAAAGACGCCTAATGTTAACTCTACATCTCATCTCTAACGGTATCAATTTTTTATCAAATCAATTGCCACATCTGAGATAAGTAACCAAAAATAACCTTTAATCATGTAGGATAGCATAGGAAGAGAGTTTAGTATTTCGTCAACATCGTGGGCTACCTGGGCCATTTTGAGACTAACATATTGTCACGTGTGCACTGCTATGGGGGAGAATTTTGCCCGGATAATGGCGTTTAATCCCAGCTGCCAAGGATTCTTTTTGCACGTGCATGGGCCCTGAGTTGTTCGTCCCATCAGCCCCATAGCATGTTGGAATTTTGAATCTAATATACCGCCATACACCAGTGTTTTTCTATTCCACTGAGCTGACTACGTCCGCCCGCGATACGAGGGAAATGGAATGTTCTGCTCCGACAGCGCTAATGAATAATATGGGCATACGCTATGCAGTGTTGAACCCATTGTCTTTTATTTGGTTTTATGCCAGATCCACCGTTTTCCTCCCACTGCTAAAGACCCCTACGCGCAAGCGAATTATTGAAATAAAATTGAACCATCCGTTGGTATCGAAATGACATAGTTTGTCGAATGGACGTTAAATCCAATTTCTCCCCCTCTCTTTTACCCGCCACCAATGTGTACATGGGACCTCGGTTTTCGATCCATCCGAACGATTATACGTTGTCGCTTGCCATGCTCCCCATCTCTCGCCACTGACAACCCCGACGTACTTTCTTGGTCATCACCGCGATCCAACACGGGACCTGCAGGTTAGCAATCCAACATCTTCCCCGATAAATCGCCTAAATAACATCCAGCTGAATAAGATTCTAGGACCCGCGCTTGTCCAATTAGCTTTTTGGACGTGCATATACCAGCAATTATCTTCATTACTAAACAATTGAAAGTTACACTCGGGTAGTTAATTAAAGCGACTGAAGCGATAATTGAGACAATTAAAATCGGATTAACGTCAAACAAATTAATCCGTTTAGATATATTAAAATAGTCATGTGTAAACCAGGCGAGAACAGGAAGCTGTCTGCTACTGTCACAAACAACGACTGCCTTTATGGAGCGCAATATCCGCATAAATAAAAGAATGTCAAGTATTAATTATTCATGAATCAATCGGGATTAGCAATATTTATTGAATTAATTTATTGGCATTCGTGGGCACAGGTAAACGTCTACTACATTAAATTCATCACAATTTTTGCTTTTATGGAGTGCAATAGTAGCAAAATTTATAAAATGTTGTTTAATAATTCATTACTAAAACGGGATTATTAACAATTATTGTTCTCCATATAAGGTACATGTTAATGAACACAATGCTTGCTTTTATGGATGGAAATAGTCGAAAAATTGATAAAACATTTATTGATAATTCATTACTAAAACAAATTAATGGCCATTGTTGCTCTCCGTATACTGTTCATGTTATTCTCAAACGATTATGTTATAAAAATATGAACTTCATATATCATAGAGCGAAATACAAGCCAAAACTAAGAACCAATACATCATTAAATCACAATAGGTATTCGACTATTTGGCTGCCATTGTCCTCCATAGTTGTTTCATCCAACGTGACTTAGTGTGTGTATAAACCCCTATTGTGTACTACTTATCTCCTCGTCACGTGATCTATGACAACAGTTGTTTGACGTTGCTAACGGTATGCGAGGGTTTTAGACTAGGAAGTTTACCTTACGAGTTGATCTCTCTCTAGATTCAAGGTATGGTCTTAATTTATATTCTTAAATCACATTTCTTCCATTTTAACTGATTTTTGTAGCAATTTGTAAAGTTACATACCGTTCATTGACATGTTGTAAGGCTTGTAGAAAACTTTAGACAAAGTTTTGATCTGTTATGAATAGAAATTAGGGCAAGTTACCACATGCTAAACTCAAGCTTCATTAGTTGTCATTTCTTTAGGCGACTACAAACTAGGGTCCCGTGTACACCTTGGCGTGCACGTAAAAGAATCTCTGTCATCAACATAATTAGTGCCATAAGTTTTCATTTCTTTAGGGGACAACAAACTGGGGCCCCGCGCACACCTTGGTGTGCACTTTAAAGAACCCCTGTCATCCACATGATTTGTGCCAGTTCAAACTCCATTTTTAAAAGTTGCCATTTCGTTAGGCGACTACACACTGGGATCCCGTGTGCGTAAATAGAGCCCTTAGGGTCAGTGGGAATTTAATGAAGAGTACGTGGAAATATCCCTGCCCTCTCTGGAGAGAAGTTGGGCGTCAAACCCCATTTCACACAACTGTATAGATACATACAACGTTTCAATACTCCTTATCAAGTTATAAAATACAGATGTGACGTCACCCTTTCATGTTAGCGTACCATCATTTCAAATAATCGTACTTGCCAATAGTACTTTATTTATACCACTGAAATATTGGACTAGTGTAACGTATTTCACTGTAAAAGCTCGTGCGGAGTGTCAGTATTTTAAGATGTTTAATGGTCTCGAGCTTATGACATTGCGTAATATATTGTAAAAACATTCGGGCCTACAATATTATATTACTTAATGTCTCGCTCTCGACCATCAAACAATACATAAAGGTACTTGTAAATGTATTGAAACGTTGTCTGTAGTAAACCAAGAGGTAGTAAATCCATCAAGTTGTGTTATTATAAATAATACCTCTACTTCTAAATGTCATCAAGGATATTAGCAGTATTGTTATTGGTTTTTAAAAATCAACCACTTTTAAACTTTCCATAGAATTTAAATATAGGGGCCTACTATTATTATGACCATATACAAACTTGTTGAATCTTAATACAAACCTCCACATTTCTCAAATGAACAGTTTGAAAACTCTTATTATTATAAATGAAATGAAATATAATGGCAATTAACGTCCTACTGTTCTGTTTCGATTGGGGATAATGAAAAAGGGCGTACGCCAAACAGTGTGCTATGTGGGAAACTGTCCCCGTCAGCAGCGCTACGGCCTACTCATGTGTCGAATCCCAACTGTCAAAGGATCTTTTACGTGCACTCCAGTGTGTACACGGGATCTCAGTTTTCAAGAATATCGTAAGTACTGGAGCTTATTATAATTGTTAGAAACGTTTAATTGATATGCATATAGAGAGATAAACAATACAATGGCTATCATCGAAGATCATTGCAAGTACCGGAGCTTACTTATACTGTTAGAATTTATAAACTGATATAAATCAGATTAATGGCGGCTTGCCACCACAGAGAAACTAATCATTTGAGGGTAGTTCATTTATATAAATTAATATGATAATGAGTTTAGTTTTGGACATTTCAATGACACTCAACTTGTATTTAAACTCACCACAACAATCCGATGGTCGTTTATTATTATTAATCTACCTGTCATAGAGCAGTTGAAGGGAGATAACTATATTATTTAAAACCGTAACATTAGCATTAGGATTAAGACTAGTAATTATTTACCTTATATTATGCAGTGCGCGTTATACATATTTTTTTCTCCCTTCTTCGTGCATTTTTGGGTTGACTTTGTAGTCTAGAATTGGAGAAGAGGCATCAAATTTGCAATTCATTAGCAGTTGTGGGTGGTACTGATGATATTACAGCGGAGGGAGAGGGGTTGTAAAGTGTCTTTAGGCAGAGCAATCATTGTGTCGGAAGTAACATTTTCACTCAGTCCACTAGCAAAAAATCTAAACGAGAAGATTGCTAAATGCGGTCCCCTGTATGCCTATAAAGTTTCGAACAAACGGAATGTAGAGCAAAAAGCTACACTCTGTGATGTTACAGCCATTTAACATTGAAGTCAATGAGCAAATAATTGCCCGTCTGAGTGAGTCCATTAATTCTGCTATTTGATACAGATGTCGTACAGGGGCAGGCTATGTCAATGACCGACAAGGAAATATATTCTATACATCATATCCAAAATGATTTCATAAAAATATTGGTAAATTTATCGATTATTTGGGATTGGGTGTATGGAATATTCATACATAGGGCCTACCTTTCCTTGTCGCCCAGTTTTGGTAGCCTAATCCCTTGAGCGCTATAGGCCCTATATTGCTCCTCAAAAACGGCCTTGTCGGTGATTTGTAGTACCGCTTTTTCTTGACACAAATTACAATTAGTTCTATTTACATATTTCATATTTACTTCTCCGGTGAAGCCGTAACCCCGCTTTGAACTTTCAACCTTTACCTGTTTCAAAATCTGCAGTCGATTCACCGAAAACATCTAGGTGATTGTGACGTAATAATCGTATGATGTCACAATGGCTTTGGAATCCACCACGTCACAACCGGTCTTAGAAACATCATTTTTAGCACGCCATTTTTTTTTCTCCTTTTCAGTGGTTCTGTGTATTAAGTTCTAAGAGTTGGTTCAAGATGCCGAAGAAAGGAAAGAAAGGGAAGAAGGGAGGGAAGAAGGGCAAGAAAGGAGGAAAGAAATCGAAAAAACAGGAGTCAGTTATGGCCATAGCTGCGGCAAATTCTAAAGTTTGGGAAGCAAGACTGGAGATTGCTGAAGCGTCAAGAAATGAATATCGAGTAAACGCTCATAGGTTGGTCCAAGAGAATGACGCGCTATCCACACAGATGGTACAGACTGAAAAGGATACCATCGACGTAATTACGTACCTGAGACAACAAGAACAAGAAAAGGACGTCGCCCTGGAAAATGAAAAACAACAAAATAGAGAACTGAAAAAACAACACCGTCAAGAAAAGGAAATTTTGGTCGATGACTTCACGAAACAGATCAGCGAATTAGAGGATAGACTCGGAGAAAAAATGCGGGAAATCGACCTCATCCAAGGCGAGCTAAAAACCGTGAAGGAATTCCGTCGTAAGCGCGCTCAAATGCAAAAAGATTTGGATGACATCAAAGAGGACATGCACAACGCCAACAGAACACACAAAGAAAATGTCGGCCGAATGGAACAGAAGTTCTTCGAAGAGAAGATGCGACTCCAACAGGAAGCAAATAAGAAAATTGCTGAGCTGGCTGAAAAGGCGCACTCGGAAGCCATTTCTAACTTAGATGAAACAACCAAAAACGTTTACAAGGAAAATGTTCGTTTGTCCGAGGCGTTGAATTTCCACATGAAGGAAAGTGACTTGCTGAAAAAGGAGCGAGCTGAACTTCTTACCGAAAACGAACAACTCAAAGGCGAGAAAGAAATCAACGATATTATGGTCCAGGACAAAATTGTGCAGTCGAAACATCAAAAGGAGAAACTTAAAGAATATGAGGAGAAGATCGAAACCCTGGAAAAATCACTGAGTCACGTGGTGCGCGAATTCGAATCGGAGAAAAGTAGACTGCAGGACGATTTGGAAACGCAGACGGCAGCCGCTAAAATCGAACTAACTAAACTCCAACGGGTACTTGAGATGAAATCGCGCGAGATGTCGAGGGTGAAGAAATTGGCGAAGACGATCCTGGATCAAAGAACACAACTGGAACGGTTCTTCTTGGAATCCTTAGAAGAAGTGAAAATAGAAATCGCTGCTAATCAGACACAGTACAGACGCGATGCACAAGCCGCTTACCAACACAAGATGTTCAATGCTGTTACCGGTAAGGGAGATTACCCCAAAATACGAACATTTACGAAATGTGGTTCTAGCACGAACAGTGTTTTTAAAGATTTGGAAGCCGCCCAGCTTCTTCATGACGTCAGCAACAAGGTAGATATTAGCGAACTAACATGGGAACAACGGGAACGCGTGTTGAGATATTTATTTGCTAAGATGAATTTCAGTTCCAATTTACAAATTTCGAAAGTTTCTTCCGCTCCCATCCTCCGAGAGAGTCGACCTTTGAGTATAACTCAAGGGGACGAAGGTGCTCCGGATGACACAACGTTCTTAACACAAGTTCAAGTGGAAATCCCACACGAACTGAATAAACATCCGGTCATACCAGGCATTGGTCAAACCACCTCCAACACGGCACTGGAAACCCAGTAAATCTATTATTATTTATTCCTTCAAAGACAATTCTGTGTGGAATCCATTGCCAGGAATCAGGACAACATAAATCTGTTTTGTGTGAAGTTTTTATTTAGTGCGTGGGGATCTTTAGCAGTGGGGGAAAACCGGAAGAACCGGCTAAAACCAAAGAGGTTGGGCAGATGACTCTACTCCTTGGTAATAATAATTTAAAACAATTTGTTTCGTTGTTTTCGATCTTCATTTCAAACATGAAGTTTTCGTTTCGATTGGTGTGGAATTTTGGATTTAGAATATATATATACGAAACGAAAAACTGCGTGTTTAAAAACAAATCGTGGTATAGTACAGTGTATGCCATTTTACACATGCATGCCATTTTATGTCTGAACTTCTTTTTCGAAGTTTATCAAAGAACACATGATAACAAAAACAAGAAATATTGTGTGCTGAGTTAATAAATATGTAAATTAAAGATTGGATGCGTCATATTAGAGCTATAAGAATAGATCGCAAACTACAAAATCGTGAAATGGGTTGGGCGGCCGAATGGTTACGAATGGTTAACGAGTTGGTGTTGGATCAGAAGGTCAGTCATTGAGTCAATTGGCGTGGTTTTGTTTCCCCGTTTGTACCAGGCGCGGATCCAGAGGGGGGGTTTGGGGGGTCCAAACCCCCCCCTGCTCAGCTACATAAAAAAAAAATAATGCCTTGCATCAATGAAATTACATCACAAAGTGATCCTACATCAGTATAAAAATGATTTCTCTGTGTAAAAAGCTCAATTTGCATGTATGCCTATGTAATTTAGAGACGATGATGGCAGATTTCCGTAACAGAAACCTGGCAAACCCCCTCCTGCAAAAATTCCTGGATCCGCCCCTGTGTACGTGACAAAGGGTAGGGTCGCCCAGCTGTCAAACCTCGTAGGTTTTCTCTGGGCCCTGTGATTTCTTTCCGCTGCTAAAGACCACAACGAAAAAGTGAATTATTGAAATAAAATTGAACCATATGTCAGTATCAAAAAAAAACCTAGTTTGTGTCGCGTTCTTTCACCCCACTTCTCCCTCACACACACAATATCCTGAAAGATGAATCTCTAATAGGAATATCAGTCCAAAAACAATCCTGTGGAATTGAAATTTCATCCGCTGTATCATACGGCCTGCCATTGAGTCAACTGGCGTGGTTTCAAATCCCCGGTTGTACGTGGCAAGGAGTAGGATCGCCTGTCCAACCTCGTGGGTTTTCTCCGGGTTCTTCCCACTGTTAAAGACCCCTATGCGCAAGCGAATTATTGTAATAAAATTAAACCATATGTTAGTCCCGAAATGACCTAGTTTGTGTCGAGTGGACTTTAAACCCCATTTCCCTCCCCCTCTCGCAATTTCATCCACCTATGCTGCTCGCTATGCAATAAACCCACCGCCATTTTTTCGTTTGCAAAAAGCTATTGATAAGCCAGGGGCCTGTTTTATGAAATTTTAACGAAGATAAAATCCAAATTTTAGTAATTTAATGCTTAGCCAATCAAAATTGAAGTATCTACTAAAATTTGGATTTTAGGCCTATCTTTAGTTAAGATATCGAGAAACAGGGCCATGTTCTAAAACTGATTGTATGTAAGCCCTGAGAGTATCTAGCGTTTTTATTTTGATTTTCTTTTCTTGATAAAATTAAATGTTAAATAATCCATTTAATTAAACATTAATAAATGTGGGTTAAACCGGGGAAATTTGACTTTAATAATAAAACAATACACTTACTCTGTAGATATTATTATTACCTATCTTGTGTTTGTAAACAAAGGAAATTTAACCTGGATTGGGACATCTTTCATCGCCACGTTTATCCATAAGGGGAAATAACTCTACTATGGTTTCAGGCGTATTTAACGAAATGAAATGAAATGGGGTTTGGCACGTTACTATTCTGCCCCGAACTGGGCTAATGAAGACGGGCATACGCCATACAGTGTCCTATGAGGAAAATTTTGCGGCACTATGGAATACTCGAATTCCACCTGCCAAGGGATCTTTTACGTGCATGCCAGTGTATAGACGGGATCTCGGTTTTTCGTGTCATCCCAACGACTACACAACTGTCCTACAGGGATCGAACACGGGACCTCGAGGCCAGCGAGTCAGCGTCTTACCCAGTCAGCCATCGTGGCTCCGACTCATTTAACGTATTCGTTTCCAAAAGATTGTGATATTGAATAAAACAATGGATATCGTTTGTTGAATTATGGTGATGATTTAATCATATAAAATTATATTTTGTATTAGTGTATCAACTTTAAATTAAATGTATCTTGACTGTGATAAAAATAGAAAATCTGTTTAAGTTTTTATTATGTGTAGGAGTGTTTTGTGAACTCGAGAATATAAATCTTTTATTCCATAAATTATTAATAAGAAAAGCTCTTAAGTACAAACCAGGCCCATTCGGATTCAAATACAGATGTAAAGTTCGTTTCGTATTTTTATACTTTCGATGGCCTACACTACATAGAAAGGTCGCGTCTCTGGTCGTACGAGCTGTTTTTGAACCAATGACGTTGACATTTCTACTGGTTTACCCACAGTTCCGTGCTTCAAACGCCGTAACAGACCGTTTCATTGGCTAGTCCCTCACCTCCACCAGAACGCACGTTATATAACAACTCTTCAAGATCCTGTGTGGTAGTGCACACTCGGCAAACCTCGGAAGATTCCGGCAAACCTCGGCTGTATGACGAAGGGTCAATTCGATTATGCAGTCCGGACAGTCCGGACTCTCCATTTCCATTCGTTTATTGGTTACGTGACCATTTTTGGAGAGTTCGGATCGTCCAACCTCTCCAATTTTTCGACCGGTGCGATTGCGGAGAGTGACGTAACAAGATGGCGGATCGAGGGATAGAACCTAGTTTTCTAAAACACAGTTGTCTGTCTCAAAATCAGGCATAAACTAAATTTGATTTTGAATTTTTTTTTTTTACCTATCTTCAAAATACAGCCCATAACCGGAGATCCAGATATTTATTATACCCCCAAATGATTAATTTAACCGACTTACAATGTTGACAATAAAGCAATACGTCGTCTTCTTTTGACGTGCCCTCGCTGGCAATTTGATGGATCCAGGAGATTCTCTAGAATCAAAACTAGAGTTACAGTCGCCATTTTGGTTCTCCACCTGTACTCGATTACACCGTAAACGCGGACAATCCGGATTGGAGAACGTGGAGAGTCCGGACTGCATAATCGAATTGGCCCGAATTCCGCCATATTCGATCTACTTTAAAGGTCCCGGATGAAACATGGCGACCTATTTGATTAGCGACCTATTCGACCGATCTAGCTGTAAGATAATGACGAAATTACACTTCTATTCCGAGCTAAAGGAATGGATAAAGAATAATATATTCTACTTTCATTTGATAGACATAACATTGGATTTTATTGGTTGATAAATAGATGAGTTAAGGCGACTGTTGTCTTTATTCTAAATAGGTTTCCAACGAACAGGTTGTAGCTCGATTGGTCGAATATGTCGCTAGCCGAGATTCCCAATTTGTGTAATGGCGTCAAGTTTTCCTGTTAAAGTAAACCGGTAGCCGCATCGCAAATGTATGGGCGTAGGTACATATCACTTACTGTCATACAGCCGAGACTAGATGTAGGTTCCGAAATCTGTCGAGGTTTGCCGAGTGTGGTATTGCAGCCAAGTAAACGAAATTTTGAACTATAAAAAACAAAACAAAATGGAATCGGTGTTTTAATTAGATTGAACCAAGCTAATGAAGGCCAGGTTAAGAATATAGCGCGCTAAGTGGGAATTTTGCCAGGACAGCGGCGTTTCCACTTACTGTTCATTGAAAGAGCTTCGGAATCTGGATAAAACTACTAACATTTGCAAGGGTGGTCGTTAAGGGCCATTTATTAAGGAAATCCCGTTAGCCACGTGATAGTTCAAAATGGTCGTCATTTTTCAAGTTTGAGCCGATTATGGGGATTTGTATACACCCAAATTTTCCTATCGACGTATTACGTTGCTGCCTACATGTATGTACGCACGTCTGTTCACTTTTTTGTGAACAATCTAAAGGTCACATATTTATCCGATTTCGATGATACTTAAAATGTATGTTTATGTCCAATACATCCCGGATAGGAACGCTTTATGAGGACATCGGACCGTAAAATCTGGGGTTATGTCTTTTTTATGCATAATTGTGAAATATTTACAAGGGTTGTGGAACCTGCAGGGACCACACTCATTGTTGGTCACATTCAATAAAAAAAATTACGATATATTCTAACGATCAAACGATCTTCGATGAGTTCTATTTTGGTCTGCACCAGGCCGTAACTTTAAACACCGAATTTAAATTATGTACAAGGTCTGTGGATGCTCTAGAACCCACAATTGTCTGTCCGATTAAGATGAGCTATAGCATGTGAAGAGTACAGGGGAAAAACGATCTAAGTCTCTTTTTCCACAAACCTCAGTTAAGGGCACCATCTGGTAGCAAATTGTATAAGCTTTCGGTGGAACAATCAATTTCAGGTAAAAACGATCGAAGTCAAGGCCCTTCTGAAATGCCCCCCGGCCAAATACGGCCATTGCACCCTTTATTTGACCTTAATTTGGCTGAAAAGTTGAAGTCAGTTGTTGTACTGGCATGGGCGTCACACATGGGGGGTCCGTGGGGGTCGGACCCCCCCCCCAATTGTTTTCCTGGGGGGGTCTGAATATACTTGGACCCCCCCTAAAATTTGGCAAAGTAAAGTGCCCGAAATCTCATAAAACACTAATTTTAGGACTGGAATAGCAGTAAAACGCGTTGGCGGCCATCAAATATTCCAAAATTTTCTTGGTTGGGGGGGGGCCATACAAGGTCAGCTCCGCTTCTTCGCCCCGCGAAGAAAACTGGCCGCAGCCCGTAAACCTGCTTCGGGGATTTCTAGTTTTGCTTCCCTAACTGTCATTGAGTCCTAATAAAACACTAATTTCACTTTTCTTTTAATTGAATACCACGAATTTGTACTGAGTTGACTATTAATTAAAACATTTTGTCTGGGGCCACTCTACTTTGTGAATGCAACTGCAACAGTGTGATTGGATGGAATTCAGAGTGGGTTTCGGTTACAGAACCATTGGATACTTTTGGACTTGCTCACACAGGCTAGAATAGCAGAAAACGCATTTACGGTGGTTAAATTTTCAAAATTTTCTCCAGGAGGGTGAGGCACCCATAGCCCGCGACGATTGATTGGTCGTTTTGAATTCTGGGCAGCCAGGTAGGCTATATTGGACCAAATTGAATTGATTGGAATTCGAGTCAGCAAGTCACCTTAATTAGGCTATATTAGACCACTTTGAAATTGCTTTGTTCATGGGCTGAAATAGCAGGAAAAAGTGTTTGCAGCCGTTCAATATTCCAAAATTTTCTTAGGTGGGGGTAAGCCACGCATCTTCGCCTCTCGGGGAAGACCGGTGCCGCTGTCTGTAAACATGATAAACGTTGTATTGGTGATATTTTAGTTTAACCCCGTATATTATGCCAAACAATGTTTACAGAAGACTGAGACTTCAAACCAAATTTATGGGGGTACCCCCCCCCCCCCTCTCAGAAGTTGCGGACCCCCCCAATATATATTTCACGGCTACGCCCCTGTGTACTGGTATAATGATTCGTAGCCTATTAAACATAGTTTTGAAGTTGTAATTAAACCCACTCGTTGTTCTCTTCGCGTCAAGCATTCTCGTCCAAAAGTTCGTTTTGCCTTTTATTCGAAAAGACAAAAATGTGACTTAGATCGTTCTTCCGATGTACTCTTCATTTATGCCAGGGATCAACAGATCTTCGGGGTGTTTGATATTAATCTGTATCAAGCTCTTGACTTTACGCATCAGGAACAGGATCGTGTGTTATCTTGACGAGTGTGGGAAGGGGGCGGGGCCATCTTTTAGATGATAAATCATAAGACCAGTAATCTATATGCTAATCAAGACGACGATCTCCCCCTACTCCATCGCCTATTTCTGAAAACCTCATGCAAACAGGCGAAATATTGAAATAAAACATAGAATTTGTCACCAGCTTCTATACGTTCAGTGTATGGTGTACCTCTTAATATGCACAGTCATAATGATTTGACACGATTTGAAACCAGGGATCAAAGGGGGTCGGCCACTCAATTGAACAGGAAGATTGGATGATGTAAGCTGAACACAATCGGACCGTTAGAGAATTCACGGGTAATACTAATAATGTCTTAATAAGCGTGATGCGCTTGGGGCGGAAAGGAAATTCTTAGTACATTCCTGGTTATTTTGACTGCATTCTGAGTGCATTCCAAATAGTCAGGTCGATTCTTGCTCAACAGTTTCGAGGTGCAATCGAACTGTTGAACCTCCCCGTTTTTGTCCTGGTCCACCGCCCCCACCCACTGCTAAAGACTCCTACGCGCAACCGAATTATTGAAATGTAAATGAGCAATACAAGTTTGTGTCAAGTGGACGTTAAATTGCCTGCCTGCCTGCCTGCCTGCCAGCCAGATAAACTCAGTTGTTCAAACCAAACGAACCACAGGTGGGTACCATATCGGCCCCATGCATAAACCAATATAACCCCTTGTGTGTCCAAGACGTACGGTAAACAAGTTAACCCTATGTACATGAACCATATCGGCCCAAGGCGTAAACCAAGGTATAGTCTAATATATTCAAAGTGAAAACAATACTTAAAAGATAAAATTTCAAACTCTATTTACACAGTGCAATAGATTTTCGGAGTCTTATTTCATCATCTAAAATGTCTTATATATGTTACCATTACAATGCAAACATGTATGTTTGTAACTCACAGTTTCTATATATGACCACCATTGTTTATTATAAACGTAAGATTTGAACATACATTATGCAAGAGATAATCTGACTATTGCAAGTCTTTCTTTAGGCTTGAAATGTTATCTATAGAAATTAAAAATTAGACATTAATTATACCATAATCAACGCTCGATGCCATCGCTTGACTGCGATATTTAGCGGATTGGAATACAATTTTCGAAAAATAATTAAACGTTAAAAAAAGATAATCGAGACTTTATATGATCGAGGCTTGCCTAAAATTCAAAAGCTGATATCTCAGTTGAGATTGGAGCAATTTGACGGAATTTTTAAGCATATTAGCGAGAACTACCGACTCTATCTAATCTCCTATAATGTTCCTTTGATTATTCTATATGTTTGGACAGAAAGTATTATGGACTTCAATCAGATTCAGTTTATTGAATAAAATATTGTTTAAACTAAACCAAGATTTATCCAGCTGGGAACTATGTCGCTACCAGGCATGAACCAAGATACCCCTAGGTGAGTACCTTATCGTTCTCAGTCGCGGGCTATGTGATGTGAGTGTCATATCGGTCCGATGCACAAACCACGATAATCCTGGGCGGAGGAGAGAGAGAGAGAGAGAAATGGGGTTTGACGTCCACTCGACACAAACTAGGTCATTTCGGGACTAACATATGGTTTAATTTTATTTCAATAATTCGCTTGCGCGTAGGAGTCTTTAGCAGTGGGAGGAAACCGGAGTGCCCGGAGGAAACGAAGTTGAGAAGGCGCCCCTATCTCCATGCCGCATACGCTCACACCAGGGATCGAAACCACAGCCGCAAGCCAGAGATGACCGGCCAGCTAGAGGTCGAAGCGCGGCAATCTAGACCACTAGGCCATCGCACCCACCCACCCTGAACGGAGGACCCTATCGGCCCAAGATAAATTTAAATTAAGTAGTTAATATGGGTAAAACAGTTAAATCTTATGTTTACAGTAAACAATGCAGTACAGTGTATGACAAGCATGGGGCTTGCCATATAAATGAGAGCAAGTGTAACAATTTGAGAGAAATGGAATGAAATGGGGTTTAACGTCCTACTGTTCTGCATCTAACCTGGGCTAACGAAGACGGGCATACGCCATACAGTGTGCTATGAGGGAAATGTTGCCCGTGCACGGCTCTACGGCCTACTCTTATATCGAATTGCCAATGGATCTTTAACGTGCACGCCAACGTGTACACGGGAACTCGGTTTTTCTGTCCTATCCGAACGACTATACAGCTGTCCTTGTCAGGTCCCCCGCTCTGCATCAATTAAACAAGGGGACAGAGAGAAAATTGCAAAGGTCACCCCTCTTTGGTACATTAGAAAATCGGAAAAATTCCAACGTGTGCCTATTTTACCCCATTCCGCCCCACAATCAAATATTCCCGTGCGGTTATATGTGGCAAGAAAGATGAGAGTCGAATGAGGACCATTCAGTATCACCTGGGCCACATCCTAATGGTCCCCTAACATATAACTGTTTATAGGGATAGTTATTGGGGTGTTCCTCTGTGGTCCGTCACACACCACTGTTTAGTAGGGATAGACACTGGGGTGTTCCACTATGGCCCCTCACATACCACTGTTTTTAAGGGATGGTCACTCGGGTGTTGTTCCTTTATGGTCCACGTCACATACCAGAGATATTCGTAATGGTTGTAAGTTTAGTTCTCCTTCCTGAACTCCAATAACAACACTTGAACAAAGACAGAATTGGGTTCAATAAGTAGGACGCCTTCATTGTAAGGAAATAATTGTAACTAAGGTCACCACCGCTATAAATAGACCCATTGACTCTAAATTAATGTTCTTAATCGCGGGAATGAAGTTTGGCAATAAAAATAAATAAAGAATCACATAAAGTTATGTATACATAGGAACTTCTTAATGATACAAAAGGGGGGTCTTTACCGTGCCCTTGTAATTTATGTAAACGAAGTCGCTTTTAATTGGGTTGTATACAATATTATACAACAAGAGAGCTTAACATGTTCTATTAATTTCTACACACGAGAGGTCGATTTTTATTTTTTGGGGGTATAGTTAATGTTCCCGAGTTCGATCCCTCTACTTTCGTCAAATTTTGTGTTTTGTGGGGAGCCAGAGTGGCTCAGGTGATTAACAACGACCATGAATGACGCAAATTTTGTCCGGACAGCAGAGCTACTTTCTACTCTTATGTCAAATTCCAGCTGTCAAGGATATTTTACGTGCACACCATTGTGTACAAGGGCGTTTGGAATTTTTCCTCCCATCCAAACGACTATACGTTGAACTTTGCTACGCCCTCTGTTCTGCACGACTGACGCTGGAAAATCTCTAGGAACTTTCTCGGTCTGATCCAGGGATCGAACACGGGAACATTCCAGGTTATTCTTACTCACTGAACCACTGTGACTCTCAACAAACAAAATCTGACGAAATAATAAGATGAATTACTAATTATTACTTATGATTTCGTCAGATTTTGTTTGTTGAGAGTCACGGTGGTTCAGTGAGTAAGAATAACCTGGAATGTTCCCGTGTTCGATGCCTGGATCTCGCCGAGAAAGTTCCTAGAGATTTTCCAGCGTCAGTCGTGCAGAACAGAGGGCCTAGCAAATTTACATAGAATTGCGTATCGGGTTTTTACAGCCAACCGATGGATTTGATTAACCAGAAGAATTTATGACGGTGGGTTCAATAACTAGGAACTTTCTCGGCCAGCTCCGGGAATCGTTCTCTGGAACATTCAAGGTTAGTCTTTTTACTTAGTGAATCACCGTCGCTTTCCACAAACATAAAATCTGACGAACGAATAGAATTTATGAAGTGGGTTTTTACAGCCAACCGATGGATTTGATTAGCTACAAGAATTGTTGACGTTGGGTTCAATATGTAGGACTGTAAATGAGCTTGCGTGTTGGTATAAATATCAAGTGTGTTAATACTGAGTACACCTTATTTAAACCCCAATATTGTTGATATAATGATGTAAGATTGTTGCATGTGGGTTGTACAGGGAGTATATAGGCTAGTAGCATCTCATCTTTAATTGTTTATTTCATGTAATAGTTGGATGTGTTCTGTGGGTATTATCGACAGTATAGCAGTTTAGATGTCGTGAATGTTTTTCTTAAAAGAACAGTTGTATAGAATGGTGTGTATACTAAGAATTCTCCGGAAGTAAGTTAACGTTTCGTACCAGACATTTCGCTACCTCTTTTAAAATGGGGGGGGGGGTTCTAGAGTGCCGCGCTTCGACCTCTAGCTGGCCGATCACCTCTGGCTTGCGGCTGTGGTTTCAATCCCTGGCGTGAGCGTATGTGGCATGGAGATAGGGGCGCCTTCTCATCCTCGTGGTTACCTCCGGGCACTCCGGTTTCCTCCCACTGCTAAAGACCCCTACGCGCAAGTGAATTATTGAAATAAAATTAAACCATATGTTAGTCCTGAAAGGACCTGGTTTGTGTCGAGTGGACGTTAAACCCCATTTCTCTCTCTCTCGCTTGCACGTCAAGAAACCTTGGTAGTAGGGGTAAGGGTATGCTATGGTGCCACTGTCCGGGTAAAATTTTCCGTTGTGGTTTTCCCTTGTCAGTGGTGTAGGACGGAAGACCTGGCAAAGGACAGTACCGATTGGACGGAAACCCGAGGACCCGCGTACACATTGGCGCGCACGCGAAGAACCCCTGACAGTTTGAATTCGAAATAAAGGTAGGATATGGCGCCACTGTCCGGGAAAAATTTCCCTTATAAAATGATTTACGAAGAAGAGCCGCGGTGACTCAGTGATTAAAAGAGGGAGAGAGAGAGGGAGATTGAGAGAAATGGGGATTAACGCCCACTCGACACAAACTAGGTCATTTCTGGACTAACATATGGTTTAATTTTATTTCAATTATTCGCTTGCGCGTAGGGGTGTTTAGCCGTGGGGGAACCGGAGTACCCGGAGAAAACCCACGATGTTGGACAGGCGACCCAACTCCTTGCCACGTACAACCGGGGATTCGAAACCACGCCAGTTGACTCAATGGCAGGCCGTATGATACAGCGCCACTCCCCCCACCTCAGTGATTAAGACACTGTATGGCTTACTATCCAATAGGATTCGTGTTGGCTCCAGGTGTTAACCGAGGAAGTTCATCGGATTCCCATCGTGGTTACCGCTTATGTCTAGTCGTTCGAAGGGGGGGGGCGCTGAGGCCACATGTACATATTCGAGGAAAAGGTCGGCTGCAGGGCTGTTACCCGGCCAAACTTTCCCTCATACCCACACTGTATGACGTATGCCCGTCTTTATTAGCCGAGTCGGGGCAGAACAGTAGGACGTTGCATTTCATTGCCCTTCACGAAAAAATACTTGATAAATCTGTAGTCGGTGACGTATGTGGGTGGGTGGGGACACAGTCCCGCGTCTTACTCTGCGGACAACCCAACAGTTGGACCATCATTGCGCAGTTTGCTACGAGGGAAATTTTGCCTGGGCAGCGGCGCTACGGCCTGCTCTTATATCGAATTCCAACTGTCAAAGGATCATTTACGTGCACGCCAATATGTACACGGGACCTCGTTTTTTTGATTCCATCGAACGACTAGACAGCCAACGCCGGAAAATCTGAATGAATTCGCTCGGCCAATGCAGAGATCAAACACCCGACCTCCAGAGAAGCGAGCCAGTGTCTTACCTACTTAGCAAACATGACTCCCAAATATTTGTTTAATATGTACCTCTATTTTAAAAGTGCAGTATGGGGTGTGGCTGAATGGTCTAAGACGTACACTTTAGATTGTAAGGTCTGTCAAATGGAGCGGTTTCGATTCTCCGCTAGTACGTGGCAGTGGGTACGGTCGCCTGTCTATCCTCGTGGGTTTTCTCCGGGTGCCCCGGTTTCCGGCACTGCTAAAAACCCATACGCGTGAACGAATTATCGAAAAAAATTGAAACATTATGTTAATCTCGAAATGGCCAAGTTTGTGTCGAATGGACGTTAAACCCCATTTTTCTCCCCATTTCAAGGTTCGAAATTAAAATAACAACAACGCTAATTCTTGTGTTTAATTTCGAACGGTATGGATAATATTGAGTTAGTGGCATAGTTCCTTTAAGAAGTGGCAATAGTACAAAAAAAAGAAAACTTTTAAGTGCAAATTGTTTTGCTCGATATTAAAATATCACCATGTAATGTGATGCTTGGCTAGTTGAGGAAATCGAGGTCAAATTGTTTATTCCCTTTATTGTATAGTGTACTATGGTTGAGTAGGATCTACATGCGTTCTCTTTAGACGCGATCACATTTCGTCAATTATGATAATGTATGGAGAGAGAGAGGGGGGGGGTATACTCAATTCGACACAAACTAGGTCATTTCGGACTAACGTATGATTCAGTTGTCAATAAGTCCTTAGCAGTGGGAGTAAAACCGGAGGACCATGAGAAAACCCACGAGGTTGGACAGGGGAATCGAAAACACGCCAGTTGTCTCATTGTCAGACCTTATGATACAACGCGCACGCTTACCAAAGCCTTCCAATTATTTCTAAGCAATGTTTCTAGAAGTTTCCATGGTTTATGGTATTTTCTGAATGGCGATTCTAGGCGTGACGAGGTCATGAATATTCATCGAAATCTATCTTCTATTACAATTTTAGGCGATCGCACTTTCTAGAATCGTTAGGCCTATATGGAAACTACGATTAACCATGGAAATTTATAGAAACATCGTTTAGAAATAATTGGAAGGCTCTAGGGGTTCTTGTAACAATTGGAAAGTTCTAGAATTGACTAAAACTACATAAGCCGGACCAGATCACCCCGGAGGCAGAACTTCCTTAGCATTTTATATAGAACTCAACATTTGTCGTAAGTTTCTATTTCACGCATATGGTTGGGCTGTGTTCTCGATTTATTGTTATGTCGTGCTGTTGCACGTATTGTGCTGTTAGACATCATCTCTCTGTTGTTGTTCTTTCGGGGCGACGCTCTTCGAAACAGGCCTAAGGCTCCGCTAATTCAATTACGATCAATATGAAACTTGACATGAATGTTCTTTAGATTTTCAGAAGACGCCACACATCCAAGATGGATACGATGACGTCATACTTCCTGGTGTACTACTTGTTTACTTGGCACTGTACCTCATTTCTCGAAAATAAATAGTTAGTTATAGGCCTAAACAGTAGGCCAGTATGATAAAACTTTTGGGAAAAAGATTTTCAGCAAATTGCCTTTACATTATGTAAATTTTAACTATTATAGTGAGAACTACGGTGGCTGATAAGGGACATGAAAAATAATATAATTTGATTTTTTTAATATTCACCCAAGTCAATTTTAATAGAATTTGTTTTTTTATAATTTTCGCCCAAGTCAATTTTAATTTCCACCCAAGTCAAGTTTAATATAATTTGTTTTTTATAATTTTCACCCAAGTCAATTTTAATATAATTTGTTTTTTATAATTTTCACCCAAGTCAATTTTAATTTAATTTGTTTTTTATAATTTTCACCCAAGTCAATTTTAATTTCCACCCAAGTCATTTGTAATATAATTTGTTTTTTATAATTTTCACCCAAGTCAATTATAATATAATTTCGATTCTGTTGAATTTCCACCCAGCGCGTGATGACATCGGAGAACGCTAGATCGGATATGATGACGTCATATGTGGATTGTGGGTAAGGGTAAGGGTTTTTTGTCCCTCGCTGACGTTTTTTGATCGAGAGATAGTGTTTGTTAGCGTTGCTGGTGCATTTTTCTCCAGTGAGCGGGAGCATAGTCTCCAGATCCCCCCCCCCCCCACATTTCATTAAAAAATTGTGTGTTAGCCAAAACGAGACTCCCGATCACCTGAAATTGGAGTTTTGTCCCATTGGGGTCCGGGGATGATCAGGGCAAGTTTTGAGGGATATGGGGTTGTATTCCCGAGGGGTCGGGGAGGGCATGCGCAATTGTTTTTTTTACCTTTGGTCACCTACTCGCATTGTACTCTCTGAAGGTGTTCCGAAAAAAAAATTCGGGAGGGGGGGGGGGCGCCCGCCAAAAATGAGCAGGATCGACCAAGGGGTTCCGATTTTATTCAAGTTCTCACGTAAAAGTTGAATTAAGGGTAGGAAGGTGTAGGATCAGAACTCTACTTGACCTGATCCTACCCCCCCCCCGATCTTCTTCCAAAACTTTTGTCATTTTTAGAGGATTCAGGGGTTTAGCCTGAATTCATAGGCCAAGGCGGGATGGGGGGTAGGCTACCCCTCCTTAAACCCCATATTCCCGTTTTACCCTCCGCCGAGACATGTTTTTCTCAAGGTCACGTTTTTCTAAACCCTGCCCCTCCCCGTGGACCCAGGGGCCCCAAATTTGGCATGAGGGTAAGCCTTGGTAATGCCTTCTAACACTCTGGGGGTTTGGACGCCCAAGTCCGAACCCTTAAACCTTTTTTGACGAGCAGCCTGTGGAGGAAACGGAGAACTGGGGAGATATGATCAAATTTCCTGGTTGATGACGTCACGCGCTGGGTGGAAATTCAACAGAATCGAATTATATTACAAATGACTTGGGTGAAAATTAAAATTGACTTGGGTGAAAATTAAAATTGACTTGGGTGAAAATTATAAAAAAACAAATTAAATTAAAATTGACTTGGGTGAAAATTATAAAAAACAAATTATATTAAAATTGACTTGGGTGGAAATTATAAAAAACAAATTAAATTAAAATTGACTTGGGTGGAAATTATAAAAAAAAAAACAAATTATATTAAAATTGACTTGGACGAAAACTAAAATTGACTTGGTGAAAATTATAAAAAACAAATTATA
The DNA here is from genome assembly GCA_963678685.1 of Patella ulyssiponensis. Classification (NCBI taxonomy): domain Eukaryota; kingdom Metazoa; phylum Mollusca; class Gastropoda; family Patellidae; genus Patella; species Patella ulyssiponensis. The sequence continues at coordinate 92,551,347 of OY783225.1, forward strand.
TTAAAATTGACATGGGTGAATATTAAAAAAATCAAATTATATTAAAATTGACTTGGGTGGAAATTACAAAAAAACAAATTATATTAAAATTGACTATTGTGAAAATTAAAATTGACTTGGGTGAAAATTATAAAAAAACAAATTATATTAAAATTGACTTGGGTGGAAATTATAAAAAACAAATTAAATTAAAATTGACTTGGGTGGAAATTATAAAAAAAAAACAAATTATATTAAAATTGACTTGGACGAAAACTAAAATTGACCTGGTGAAAATTATAAAAAACAAATTATATTAAAATTGACTTGGGTGAATATTAAAAAAATCAAATTATATCATTTTTCATGTCCCTTATCAGCCACCGTAGAGAACTGCCAACTCGTTATCTAATTTCCCATAATGTATCTTTAACAAACACGACACTTTTAAAAACCTTGACAACATGATAATACAATAATTTTATTTCTATTTCAGATAAGAATACAGGTTTTTTTTTTATTGATGTGCAAACTGAAGCAAAGGAGTAAACAGTTAAATAGGATATCATTTCAGATATAACATTCATAGGTTATTCAAACCAAAAACAATTGACACACTAACAATTTAAACTCCAAAAATTATTTATCACAGTACTAGTAATTGTGGATTTTTTATAAACCGTAATAGGCCTATTACACGCCGAATCCAAAATGCCTAAAGGTGATGAAATGATAAAGACAATGTCTTATAAAACGACTGAAACACCAACAAACGGACACGACAATCATATCCATTATTCAAATGGTAAACATGGAACAAACAACAGTCATGGCGTGTTTACTGCCACTGTTAAGGGCGATAACTCGTCCAATGAAAAACAAAATGGCGGAATTTCCTTACCGACCACGGAAGTCATAATACCCGGAAGTGAGGATAGTAAGATTCAGAAGAAGAGCTCAACAGGTATCTTACAATTGGTAAGTTTCAGTTTGTAGTCTTGATTTTCTATCAAATTTATTTTTTTAATTTCCTCATGTCTGAATAAAAAAAAACCAATTTCATGGCTTGAAAAAACAAGGCAGTTGCTATTTGCCACATGTGGTAAGCAAGAATTTCAAAATAGACTTACGACTACAGACCGCAATTGTTACCCGATTTTAATGAAACTTAATAATATCTCAAAGTTGCTAAAGTTAAGGCAACTTTCGGTTAACGGTGTCTGGGATATCAGTCTACCATACATTTTATGTGGCACGACTACAGACCAACATATTTCAACGCAACTTGCCGATTATATTTACATTAATAATATCTGAGAGTCGGCAAAGTTTCAACCATTTCTAGTTGGCGATTACCAACCTATTGTTCGGTAATATAAAATGAAACGGGGTTTAACGTCCTACTCTTCTGCACCTAACCTGGGCTAATGGAAGACGGTCATACGCCACGCCATACAGTGTGCTATGAGGGCAGTGGCGCTACGGCCTACTCTTATATCGAATTCCATCTGCCAAGGGATCTTTTACATGCACACCAATGTGTAAACGACTAGACAGCTGTACTTGTCAGAAACCCCCGGTCCTGCATCACTGAAAAGGGGAAACCACGCCGGAAAATCGAGATGAACTTTCTCGGCCAATGCAGGGATCGAACACCCGATCTCCAGGCTAGCGAATCAGCGCCTTACCCACGTGATCGCCCATTAGTAATATGTCAGAATAGGAAAAGATTCGGCAACTTCTGCTAAGCGGTTTCCGAGATATCAGTTTTATGTTGCACGGTTACGGACCACAATTACCAACATTTCAATGAAACTTGCAGAGTAATAATATCTCAGAGTAGGTCAAGTTTCGACCACTTCAGTTTAACGGTTTCCGACATTTTAATTGCCAAACATTTGATGTGGCACGAATACAGATCGCAATTATGAATCGACGAAACCTTTAGAATATGATAACATTAATAATATCTCAGAGAAGCCAACATTTCAACCATTTCCGGTTAGAGGTTTGTGAGATATCAGATTGCCACACATGTCATGTAGCACGACCGCAATTATCAACCGTTATCCATGAAACTGACAGAATATGATAACATTAGTAATATCCTAGAGTAGCCAAAATTTCGACGACTTCCGGTTAACAGTTTCCGACCTATCAGGTTAGCACACATTTCATGTGGCACGACTGCAGACCGCAATTATTAACCGATATGCACCAAACTTACACCATATGATAACATTGATAATATCTCGGAGTAACCAAAATTTCAACCACCTCCTGTAAGCGGTTATCGGGATATCGGGTTACCACACATTCCAAGTGGCACGGCTACAGACCACAATTACCAACCGATTATTACTAGCAGATTATAATTACATTTATAATATTTCATATGACACGACTGCAGACGGCAATTACAAACCGATATCCATATCTTGCAAAAACAATTCATGTCTTGAAAAAAAATTCCATGTCTTGAAAAAAAATCAAATTATTTGATTAATTTCTTGAAATTATTTTTACAATTTCAGTTATATGATTCCTAATTTTACCCAAAGAGAATTGTTTCAAAAATTTCATTTAATCCAAAGTCATGCATTTACAACTATTCTTCCAAACGTTAAAGGGACAATAACACTCTTGCTGGCTTGGCAGCTCTAGAAAATAAATAATAGTCTTATTCTAAGTACCAGATTTTTATGTGTCCTACCTGTTGTGTAAATTATCCATTACATCATATTTTACTTGTCCAGAGGGTTCGAAAATATTTCAAAATCCAAGTCACATTTGAAAAGGTTTACGTTAACCTTTTCAAATCATGTAGTTGAATTTTTCCAATTTTTTAAATTAGGTGTGTTACAATGAAATTTGTTTCATCAATTTATTTGAATATTGTAAAATAATACAATTTGTTGACCAGAATAAAAATTGGGACATATTATTCAATTACAACAAGAGTGTTATTGGGGCTTTAAAGTAGAATGGTGAAATATCGCCAACAACAAAATTCGTCATATAAATAAATAATTGGAATCTTTCCTTTGGGCAGCCAAAAAACAAAATGTGTCCTTTTTATTGAAAATTTCTTTCGTATAAACAATTTATTGATACCAATTGCGTAGGAAAACATTTATTGATATTTTTTTTTTAAATTATCAATTAAAATACGGTATTTAACAACTGGTAGTAGTTTTTTTCTTTGATGTCCATAGCAGTTATATCTCATAACAACCTCTCATGACGTCATCAGAGATTGATATATTCGGTTCATATCAACCGCTGATGACGACATGGCAGGTTGATATTTCATATATCAACCGCTGATGACGTCATCCAAGGTCGAAATATTCGGCTCATATCAACCGCTGATAATGTAGATGATCGAAATAATACAAAGAACACAGAAATAAAATTTTATTCTTTTGACAATAAAAAAAAGTTATGGTACAGTTTGTAGCATTCAGTAACGAAATAGACGATGTACTTATCGGCATATTTAAATCGGTTATCCATACTCCATGTCTAAGATATCTTTCAGAATTTTCTTTCCGCCCACATTATTTCTCCACACACTCCAGTATTTATCGCTCAAAAGTTCATTTGTTAAGTATTTTTGGATACAGTCCACTTAAACCAGTCGGTCAAATCCTTCTCTGAACATACCTAAATTTCAATCACGGTTCATTGTCAGAAATATCGGAAAAGATTGCCTTTTGATCCAAATTTTCTTCAGGCTTTGGATAGATCCTCATCATATTTGCATCCACATATATTCCATCGTCAATATGATGACTAAAAAGGATTGATTATTTGTTTGACTTCGTTTAATTATCCATTTTGTTCTTGCTTTCAATTCAATATCCCCAAAATGGCGACGTGTAAGCAAAAACACGCGCGAGATTACATCGGTAATTCTCGCTATTTGGCGGAAACTACCGAGCAATTATCCAATCATTGTTGCATTTTTTAAAAGAGTCCGTTAAATTTAAGGGTGAACGTTGTATATGTCAGATATAAACCTACTCTCCCTCGGATTGATATGATAGAGAACCCTTGGGCTTAGCCCGCGTGTTCTCTTATCATATCTACCTTGGGTAGGTTAATATCCTATACATATTAATAAATTGCGTTTACAGAAATATGTGTTTATTATTGATTGATCTAAATTTCGATGAACAATTGATTGTGCCTTGAGCACGCATATTAGCGGTGTATACGTCTAATTTATTATTATTATTATTATCATTAGTTCGAGCGGAAAGATATGGCACCATCTGATCTATATTTGTAGTGGGATGAAAAGATATATTTCAGCCTTTAAACGCTGTTATATTGTCGGCTTGTCTTTGGAAAGTCACTCCCGTTTTATATTCGTTGTGTTGTCCGGTGCATTTAAACTTAAGTTCTGTGTTATATGGTGACTATAGAATACTCATTGCGTTGTCTGGTAAATTTGTGAATATGTATCTGACATGGAGTAGATGGGACCGAAAGAAGGCCAAAGTAAAATACAACAGTTTCATTTTCTATATCTTGCGATTGTGCTTGTGATGTGACAATGTGTGTGTAGGTATGGATGTTGAGATGGGGTGCGTCTTTTTAAGTCACGAATCCATGGTGACAACCATTTATTAATATCTCATTTGAAATATCGCCAGTATCCAAAGTTGTTCGCTGCTTCGCCAATTCAATAACAATGGACATGAAACTTACCATGCATCGATTGACGTCACAATACCAAGATGGTTGCATGAAGTCTATATCATAATAACCCCGGGACTGTACATCACAGTGGACATATACGGTTCCCCCGAATCCATTTACTTGATTTGATCTTTGTTTATTTATTTATTTTTTTTTTTTTGCAATGTCTATATTCCGTCTTGTCCGCAGGTTTATCTTGTATATTTTTGTTTTGTGTGCAGTGCGGTCCTCCTGCACTTTAGTGTTGTTGTTTTTTTTTTAATTTCAGTATCGTTATGTTGATAAGATAGATGTGTTGCTGATTATTATTGGAACATTGGGTGCCATGGCAACGGGCGCTGCTATTCCTCTTAATTTAGTTATATATGGAGACGTCATTCAATCATTTGTGGGTGTTGCCCCAGGGTGAGTATGGCACCGACTCACTAGTCCATATTATGTGTTGTGTTGTGTTGTGAATTATATAAAATTATATAAAATATGAGTTATATAAAATTATATAAACTATAAAACAATCCTACAGTGTTTGAACTCACAAATCATTACAAACAATTGAAGAAAGATAGCAGGAAACCAGAAGACCTGAAGTAACCCACGAGGTTAGGCAACCTACTTGTTATGCAAAAGTTTGGGGGTGAGGTTAGGCAACCTACTTGTTATGCAAAAGTTTGGGGGTGATCTATCGCCCCCCCCCCTCTCGTTGTAAATAGTTTGGTATCGTCATTATATTCTAAATGATGTATTTTACAGCATGCAGGCAGCGATGACTGTGGGGAATATGACCATGGCGCCACCAATTGACGTTGTAAGCCAGGTGAAGGATTTAATCATGTATTTCTGTTTACTCGGCGTTGGAACATTTATTGCCTCTTATTTCGCCATTTCATTTTGGAGTTGGTCGGCAGAGCGACAGGCAAACGTCATCAGAAAGGAGTATTTCCGCGCCATTATGCGACAAGAGATCGGATGGTTTGATACTCATGAAACAGGAGAACTGAATACTAAACTAGCAGCGTAAGTTTATTCACAGGAATGGTTTATTTCATAAATGAAATGGGGTTTTGCATCCTACTGTTCTGTCTCGACTGGGCTAATGTAGACGAGATTGGTGTGGATCTACAATATCCCTTGGCAGTTGGAATTCGATATAAAAATAGGCTGTTCACGTTTTCTTTAGCGCCGTCGGGTTATAACAGTAGTGCGTTAAGCCCCATTTCATTTCATCTGCCAAGTCGGAGCGGAGCAGTGGGACATTAAGCAGAACAGCAGGGCGTTTTGCCCTATTTCATTTCAGTATCCAAGTCGGAACAGAACATTGGGACACTAAGCCCCTTTTCATTTAGTTAGCCAAGTCGAAACAGAACAGTTAAGCCCCAGGAGTAGAACAGTAGGACGTTTAGTCCCATTTCATTTAATTAGCCAAGTCAGAGCAGAACAGTGGGGCGTTTAGCCCTGTTACATTCCATGGCCAAGTTGGGGGAGAACAGAAGCTCTTTAAGAACCACATCATTGATATTTTTCGTATATTTTCTTCTACTTTCGTTTTGTCTGTTTCTTTCCAGAGATTTACACAGTATAACAGAGTGTATGGGAGATAAAATAGCGATCTGTATCCAGTTTTTATCTACAGCTATCGCCGGCTTTACGATGTCGTTGGTACAGTACTGGAAGTTAGCTCTAGTAGCCATGGCCTGCAGTCCAATTGTATTATGTTCCGTATTTAGTATGGCTAGGGTGAGTAATGGCAAACGATTTAGATAAAAGAGCTGACCGTTATTGCTATAATAGTTTAATCCGGTTTCCTCCCACTGCTAAAGACCCCTACGTGCATCTAAACCATATGTAAGTACCGAAGAAATGACCTACTTTGTGCCTAGTGGACGTTAAACGCCCTCGTAAGGTTGGGGTTAAGGATACGACCCTAAGTTACACCCCGGTCCAGGCTTTCGCTATACACACTAAAATGTCAGCCCCCATGACAGACCCGGGCCCGAGTTCACAAAGCATTCTCAGACTTAAGTTGAGAATTTACTCAAATTTGTTCACCTTATTTTAACGAAAATATAGCCCTTTATAATAATTTTGTTGTTTTTATGTATCAAATACATGATAAGAAACTCTGTGCAAAATTTTGTGTTTCTGGATATTTCTCATAAACAGTGATTGAAAGTTGAGCAAATTCTCAACTTAAGTGTGAGAATGCTTTGTGAACTCGGGGCCTGGTGTAGCTGCTAACCCTGAACAGACAGGCAGGCAGACAGGCAACCAGCCGACTGCCACAAATATTAGTATAGATAGATCGATACATGGTACAGCACAGATTAATTACCAGTAAAATAACAAACATTTGTTTCTCACTCGTTAACCCGTTTCACGTAGGCGTTTACGGACTTTCTGGTCTGAGATTCTACGCCGTTGGGAAATTGCTGCTGCGGTAGTGGTCGCTGTTGAAAACCGTTTCCGCAAATGGCGTAACCGGAAGTGACGATCCAGGACAGGTAGGGTCACTCTTGTTTGGCCTGAGCTTGGGCGGTCACGTCTTGAACTTCGCTGTCGGTACCAATCCCAAAGGCGAGAAATGGAACTCGGTGAAACATTCAGCAGTCTGGCTGCATATGTCTGGGATTCACCCGCTTGTAATCGACCAATAGCATTGTTGCGTTGGTCTTCGTTCAGATGGGGCATCACTTGGTTCGTTGAGTGTATGTGCAACTGATTTGGAAACCGCGAACCCCAGGATTTTAAAGGCATTAGATTTAGGTTCCATGCGAAAAGCTGAAAAGCTGGCGAAGTTGTTAAATTCATATTTCTTCGTGCAATCAAGCGAAAAAAAAAATTCGGCAAAAAGGATGACCAGTTACAATTAGTGACCGTACCTTTTAAACCAACAATGAATTTCTTTTGTCCTTACATAATGACATTGAAAATTAGTAAGATTTTTGGAAACAACGACCTCGTTCAAATAAAAAATAATGAAAAATAGTCCCACAGTGTTTTGGGAATTTGAACCAATACTTTCTTTAGATTTCTAATTGAGTCCAAATGCTTTGAGGTATGACAGCAGCTTTCGTTTAGCTGACGTCCATTTCAACTAGTGGGTGATTTTGATTTGATGGAAGTTGTGTAAAATGTACATATCAAAACCAAAGATGTCTGCCCAAGCAAGTAGGATGGTGGAAAAAGCTCCAAATTTTAAAACTAACGGTAAAATTACAGTTGTCTGGAATTCAACACACCCACCCACCCACGCGCACTATTGTGACGACTTTAATGGACGCGCTTAGTAATATTTTCATTATTCTTAATTTTACAGAAATTGCGACAAATGTCGATGACAGAATCCAAGATGTACGCCCAGGCCGGTGCTGTGGCGGAAGAAGCGTTGGGTAGTATTAGAACTGTTCAGGCTTTCCAGGGTCAAGAGAAAGAAGCACAAAGGTAATCCACAGATCGTGACTTTAAAATCTAAGTCACATAGGTGGGAGCCGATCACGGGAACGCGAGTCTTAGTCGGGTCCCAGGTCGCAGATTTTGCCATCGCGTCCTAGTCCAGTCCACTTAGCCCCAAGTCGCGGACTTTAGAATCAACTCCCGGTTCGAGTACCCTCAGTCCCAAGTCTCTGGCTTTAGTACCGAGTCGAGTTCGAGTCCCAAGTCTTCACAAAGTCCCATTCAAATGAGTCAGCAATTCACCTTTGCAAGCCTATAGATTTATACAATTAGTTATATGTCTGACTTTTTTCTCTGACTTCTGTTTATAGGTATGAAACCAACTTGAAGGTCATGGATAAACTGGCGGCTAAGAAAGGTATTGCTTTTGGGTTGACCACGTCTATATTCTGGTTCAGCATATTCCTGACATTCAGCCTTACCTTCTGGTATGGCGTCAAACTGAGTCAGGAAGAAAGTATTGAAGTTGGAATCATACTACCGGTAAGTTGATCAGTTACACCCTCCATTGAGTCAGCTGGCGTGGTTTCGATTTTTCAGCGTGTACGTGACAAGGAGTATGGTCGCTTGTCTCAGATTAAAATAGAACCATACTTTATTACCTGAAATGACCCAATTTGTGTTGAGTGGCTGGATGGCTGAATGGTTAGCTTGTGCGCGTTGTATCATTGAGTCAACTAGCGTGGTTTCCATTCCCCGGTCGTAAGTGACAAATAATGGGGTCACCTGTCTAACCTCGTGGGTATTCCCCCGGGTCATCAGCGAATTTTTTAAATAAAATTAAAGCATATGTTAATACCGAAATGACCTAGTTGGTGTCGAGTGGACGTTAAACCTCATTTCTCTCCCTCTCTCTCTCTCTCTCGTAAACATTTAACACCCCCCTCCCCCAAATGAAAAATTTCATATACATTGATGCTATGACAAATAAAAAAATACCCCACAAATATTGATGTTATTGATGTAAGAATGTCTTCTCTTTCAGGTGTTTTTCGGTGTTATGATTGGTTCGATGTCGTTAGGAAATGCCCTACCTTATTTGGAAACTTTCTCTAAGGCTCGAGGATCAGCTGATAATATCTTTAAAGTTATTGATGCCAAGCCCACGATTGACGTATCATCAGACAAGGGAGATAAGCCAGAAATAGAAGGAAATGTTGAACTTAAAGGAATCGTCTTTACATATCCTTCAAGACCAGGCGCTCAGGTAGTACACAAAGTTTTCTTTTGAAAAGAATACAAGGAAGCTTACAGTCCGTCTAATTAAGTTAATATTTAAATATTTAATTAATTTAATATTTAATTGACATTTATCGATTGAGAAAAACAGATTTTATTGGAAATCAGTCATCGGTTTTATGATACAGCCAGTGATTGATTCCCATCTTCGAATTTCCCATCTTGGAATTGTGAGTGTGGTGTCATATCAAATATCACGAGATCACGAGATCACGATAAGGAGGGCGTCGAAGGCATTACCCGGGAAATTTAGAAAACTAGAAGTCCGAAAATGCCATTCCCAGTGATCTGAGACAACAATCCACTGACACAAGGTCCAATTTCATGGATACACAATTACTGAGTTTGATACTATGTTATATGTTCAATTACTAAATGCCAATCAAAGAAAGAAAAACCAAAAAAAAAACCAATCCACTGGATTCGCCCTTCGATCGATCGTTTGGGGACCAATTCTTGTCCAAGAATAAAGTTTAAATGATTATTATTACTGGATATTTTTACAGGTGTTGCGAGATTTAAACCTGCGAGTAGAGAAGGGTAAGGTCGTGGCTTTAGTTGGGGCTAGTGGATCCGGCAAATCCACAGTGGTACAACTGGTACAAAGATTCTACGATGCAGAGCAAGGACAGGTAGGATATACAATAGTTTAGTTTCACTATAACTGGAAACACACTCACAAGGGAGATAATCCCGATTCTGTCAGAATTTATTCACCATTGCTTTTCCCCATTTCGGTATCTTAGCCCGGCATTCCGTTGCATTCCACTGTTCCCTGGGTTTATCCATTGGGTATTCCCGTATTCAAATTGTCTGTCCTTGATCGTCTTGGCCTCATTGCTTACGATCACAACAATATGGCAAGTGACGGCTAATTCGGTTAGGGGCCAAATTCAAAATGGTGGCTTATTTTGACAGGAAACTTATAAAGTCCCCTAAAACGGTGTGTAAAAAAATTACCGGTATATTGAAATATATCTTCATTATGTTTAGTTTAGAATCCGGATGATGCTTGAGGAAATTAAGAAATTCAAAATGGCAAGCGTTTTCTGGTGATTTACTTTAATTTAATGGGGTGATTTCTGTCAGAATTTGACAAACTCACAAAGTCCCCCCAAAAAGCTGTGCAATATATTAAACTATAGGTTTTCGGTGTCATGTGTGAGAGAGAGAGATGGGGTGAAACGTCGACTCGACACAAACTAGGTCATTTTGGTACTAACATATGGTTTCAATTTTATTTCAATAGTTTGCTTGCGCGTAGGGGTCTTTAGCAGTGGGAGGAAACCGGAGTGCCCGGAGGAAACCCACGAGGTTGAGAAGGCGCCCCTATCTTCATGCCACATATGCTCATACCAGGGATCGAAACCACAGCCGCAAGCCAGAGGTGACCTGCCAGCTAGAGGTCGAGGCGCGGCACTCTAGACCACTAGGCCATCCCAACCCCCTCGGTGTCATGTACTTCAGATATAAACATAAAAACATGTTCCGACCAAAAAGTATTCCAGATTGAGCTTAAAATTCAAAATGGTGACCCTATTTTGACAAGACATAACAATATTAGTAATGTGTTAAACTAGAAGTTTTTGAATCTGAATGGCAAAATATGCCATGACCGAACGAAACGCCAATATGGTTCCCAAATTCAACAGAATAACTAAAGTTAGTAGACAATGGAAGATTATAGAACGTAAAAACGTATGTATCACAGGACTAAGAGCGCAAATTACAGAGCCACATGAACAGAAGCTACAGAGCGAATTGTCAAGCTTTAATTATGGTCCACTATGACACCCGTGGAATAAGGGATGGAAAGGGTTTGTCAGCGTGATACAAACCCCAGCTTTACTGGCGCGTATGAATGACCAAATAACTGGCAAGACATGTGTCATCCCCGTTGCATAACACGGATAAAATGGGCAGAATCAGGACTGTTCTAGCGATTGCGAGTATTCCAGTGATTCAAGAGAGGAGAGTTAAGACAAATTACCGAGGCTTCATAAGACAAATATGTGAGCCCAAACTAGCTATTAGAAACATTTGCTTTCAACTCACGATGGTCCGATAGTTGATTATGTATACTTTGTGACCTTATAAGAATATAACGGGAAGAATATCATCGGACTGGGACACCTCTTGGTTGAACATGTATTTATGTTTATATCTGAAGGAAGAAAAATGACAAAGAAAACCGATATTTCAATATATTACACACCGTATTAGGGAACATTGTGAATTAGTCGTCACTTTTAGATCATTAGATTCAGCGGATCAAATTCTTACAGAAACCACTTTCATACTGAGGTTCAATAGAACTTGTCCCGAATTGTACCCATTAAATTAAAGTAAATAACTAGAAAATGCCTCATGACGACCACCTTGAATATTTTAATTTCCCCAAGGATGCCAAGGTGGCATCATCCAGATTCTGAAACTAAACATATTGCAAATATATGATACACCGCAAACCTATATTTCAATATAAATTACACACCTTTTTATGAAACTGCATAGGTTTCTTTCCAAAATAAGACACCATTTTGAATTTAACCCCCTAGCGGTATTAGCCGTCGTGTTTAGGAGTAATTCCCAAGCTCATTGGGTTCAGTGAGTCGAATTCTTATAGAAACAACCTTCAAACCGAAGTCCGAGAGAATCTGTCACATATTTTACCCCACTAAATAACAAGAAAATGCATCATGGCGGCCATCGTGAATATTTAAATATCAGCAAGGGTGCCAGGGTGGCATCATCCGGATTCTGAATCTACACATACTGAAGACATATAATCCACCAAAAAACATTAGGTGGACTATAGTTCCAGGTTTGTCGACCTGCTGCCGGACTATAACAGCAAGGCAGATAATCCCGAAGCATCTTATGTGTACAGAATTCAAATTGCATGAGACAATCCCAGGACACCATAAGTCTATAGAATTTAAATTGTATGAAATAAAACCAAATTGTTTTCTATAATCCTAGCTACTACACACTAACTGTGTTTCAGGTCCTGGTAGACGGTAAAGATATTAAGACGTTTAATGTCAGGCATTTACGGGAACAAATCGGAGTGGTAAGCCAAGAACCTGTCCTGTTCGCTACGTCTATAGCCGAGAACATCAGGTACGGTAGATTAAACGTTAGTCAAGCTGATATCATCCAAGCCGCAAAACAAGCCAATGCGCATGATTATGTAATCTCCTTACCAGAGGTATGTACTTTCATAGTTTACCCTTACCAGAGTAGTCATTAGGATGGTACGGAAAATCGAGATCCTGTGTACACATTGACGCGCACGTAAAAGAACCCTCGATAGTTGGAATTCGATATAAGAATAGGCCTTAGTGCCGCTGTCCGGGCAAGATTTTCTTCATAGCACATTTTATGGCGGATCCCCGCCTTCATTAGTCCAGTCGGAGCACTGCTTTATCTATAGATTATAATAGGCCTACACTAAATATATATCTGGAAAAGGGAATGGAAAAGGACGACAACTCTTATGTAGCTGGAGACTAGTAACTGGAGGACATTTAAACTGGGATCTCAGCGAGGAATACGACCGAGAAGTTCGTCTAATCTTCACTGGTTATAGGGGCTGCTTTTCATCATAAAGATATATTTGTGGTGGGAATAATAAGATATTTTGTGATTATTATGGTGATAATATTTTAGGGATATGATACACTGGTTGGTGAGCGAGGGGCTCAGCTCAGCGGTGGACAGAAACAGAGAATAGCCATTGCACGTGCTCTTGTTCGTAATCCTAAAATCCTCTTGTTGGACGAAGCTACGTCAGCTCTGGATCATGAAAGTGAGGCAATGGTGCAGGATGCATTAGAAAAGGTAGGAACCCAGTCAAATTTTAATTCATTAGGTCTGCCTTTTCGTCAAATGGCGTGATTTAGATTTCGATTATTTCTAAAAAATAACATATTATTGATGAATCGTATGTATTCTAGGATACCAACCTAACTATAACTTAACGTCAGTCTTTCAATTAAGTGGCTTGGTGTAGATTTCGATTATTTCTAAAAGGATTTTATTAAAGCGGTAATTTCATATTTTTAAGTTATAGTTTTAGAATATATAAAAATAAAGCCTTAAAATAGATGGTAACAGTCCTACCTTGTTAAAGAATAATCCTATAATTCACTATTGCCAGTTGAGTAATTGGCATAAATGTCATTTTCAACTTCAAATTCAAACGTTTGAAGATAGCTATTACATGGGGGGGGGGGGGTTAGAAAAACAAGTGAGGTAATTGTGTTATGATTTCCGGTGTTAGTGATTTATAAGAGTGGGAAATAATGCCTATGATCGTATAATAGTGAGTTGACAACCTACTGAGCAAAAGACCTAGAAATATTTATGTTTTGACTTTCTTAGAAAATATGAAATTATCGCTTTAATGAATTGTATGTATTCTAGGAATCTAACCAAACTACCCATAGTTATAAGTTATCAGTTACAGCAAGGTTCTATGGTGCACTGTTGTCATGTACTCATCATTATGGTCTATTGAATAATCATTTAAAATAATGAATGCACCATCCCGCCGTATCGTATAAAAACAATGGTCAGACGAGCAGTCCTATTCCTATTCATAATCATTTACGAATTAGAAATGCATTTGGGTATACAGTGTATAACGCAACCCTCCAGTCCCCCTCCTTCAATGGTTTCGGGGAAGGGGGGGGGGTGGCCTCTAGCTGGTCGGTCAACTCTGGCTTGCGGCTGTGGTTTCGATCCCTGGTGTGAGCGTAAGTGGCCTTCTCAATCTCGTGGGTTTCCTCCGGGCACTCCGGTTTCCTCCCACTGCTAAAGACTCCAACGCGCAAGCGAATTATTGAAATAAAATTGAAACCATATGTTAGTCCCAAAATGACCTAGTTTGTGTCGAGTGGACGTTAAACCCCATTTATCTCTCTCACCCAATGGTTTCCTTTTTGCTATTGGTACATGTGGGCGTGTGCGTCCCATTAGTTCACGTGGCTTTGCATCTGGTGATCAGGAATGTACCCAGTAGGGACCCCCGCTCTAGCGATGTCTTAGTGCTTCTATCCACCCGAGCGCGACAAACATTTCTAAAAACAGACTCTTTATAGCTTGACTTACTTACCAATTCACCAAAACGACTAAAAAGGTCTCCCAAACTACGTGAAACCATTATTACTGTCTGTCTAATCATAAGGTCTTTCTTTCCATCAAGTGGCGTGGTTTCGATTTCGATTATTTTTAAAAGATATTATTGATGAATTGTATGTATTCTAGGCCCAGACTGGAAGAACTACGATAGTGATAGCCCATAGATTATCTACTGTAAAGAATGCCGATGAGATAGTGGTTGTTGATCATGGTATTATTAAAGAACGTGGCGACCACGAGACATTGATGAATAAAGAAGAATATTATTATCGCCTGGTTAAACGCCAGGTCTGTATTACTACGCTTAACCCACTCACATACAAAATAAAATTCAGTTTAAATTGGCATTTAAAGTATGGAATCCTATCCAGAATTAATTGATTTTTTATTAATTCAATAGAATGATTTGTTCCAATTGATTTTTGAGCTGTCTGACGATTTGGCTGCTGATTTTGAAGCTAAGTCGGACGATTTGGCTGCAGATGTGCGTATCAGGAGATCTGTCTTTGTAACTGCTTAGTTTTATGTTACAGATGCTGGCATCCGAGAAGAAGCCAAAGACACCAGATGACGGATCGTCAGAATCAGAAGAGGAGGTGGAAGATGAAGCAGAATCCGCATCTCTCGTGATGACACAATCTCGACCCACTTTAATCAAAACTGCTAAAAGTTTGGAGGAAAGTGGAAAAGCTGAAAAAGATAAAAAGGTACCGTAAAAGAACCAATCTTGAACCGTAAATAAAGGGCACGCACTTTCGTTTGTATATAGTGGTCACCACCACCACCACCCCCCTTCCGGCTCAGCTACACGGTCGTGTGCTTTATCCTTTATCGTCAGATGGTGGGATGACGGTGGGCATTCAAAGCGCGAGGTAATGTTATATCATAATCAATGATTTGCATCACAATGTGGTCCTATTAAAAATGCAAGTCAAACGGGGTGTTGGATTTCTCTCTTTAAAACGAGGGGGGGGGGGGGGGGGGGTGGCCTAGTGGTCTAGAGTGCCGGGCTTCGACCTCTAGCTGGCCGGTCACCTCTGGCTTGCGGCTGTGGTTTCGATCCCTGGTGTGAGCGTATGTGGCATACAGATAGGGGCGCCTTCTCAACCTCGTGGATTCCCTCAGGGCACTCCGGTTTCCTCCCACTGCTAAAGACCCCTACGCGCAAGCGAATTATTGCAATAAAATTAAACCATATGTTAGTCCCAAAATGACCTGGTTTGTGTCGAGTGGACGTTAAACCCCATCTCTCTCTCTCTCTCTTCTCTCTCTCTCTCTCTCTCTCTCTCTCTTTTTAAAACGTTCAGTGTGTATGTATGCCTTCCTCATTTGGAAATGATGAAGGCATCATGCATTGTCAACTTTCAAACCCCTTCCTGCAAAAATTCCTGGAACCGCCCCTGCTTATGGCGCGATGGTCGCCCCCGTCCATCCATATACACTTGCTTGTGCTCGCTCTAGGTGGTCGCTGATTTAGTATACGAAACACGATCCCATGGGAACACAAATACCCAATATGTATATGGTTTGGGGAGCTTCCGGACATCGAGATGTTCTGGACAGCGTGGAACATGCTAGAGTCGATTTGCAGCATATCTAAATCTCAGTATAACCATCCAGTAATGAATGTAAGGACATGACAACGTCAACATGATGGGAGATTAAAAAAAATAAGATGTGATTTTAAAACTATATTTAACATTTATACATAACACTTATGAGCTGAGATAGTGTGCCACAAATCCCAGATACCGAGATTGGACCAGGGGAGGATCCGGCGGTGAACTCTCCTCAGTTCGTTAGCCGCTTAGATAAAGCATTTTGGAACTTTTATCGATTGGATGAAAGTGATTATTAAAATGATTTTTTAAAATACCATATTTAGAGTCAGGGACAGGGACGGCCGGTTTGGTCATTTGAAACCGTTAATTTCAATGTGACACAGCTTACCGAATGCAAATATGGAATAAACTGTGTTAGCCGGCTTCATTTGTTAACTGTCACAAGTACATTTGTGTATTATAGGTTGGTGATCACGTGGGTAAGACGCTGGCTCGCTAGCCTAGAGGTCAGTTGTTCGATCCCTGCGTTGGCTGAGAAAGTTCAACCAGATTTTCCAGCGTGGTTTCACCTTGTCAGTGATGCAAGACGGGGGGCCTGACAAGGACAGCTGTCTAGTCGTTCGGATGGGACGAAAAACCAAGGTCCCCTGTACACATTTGCGTGCTCGTAAAAGATCCCTAGGCAGTTGGAATTCGATATATAAGAGTAGGCCGTAGCGCCGCTGCCCAGACAAAATTTTCCCCCATAGCACACTGTATGGCGTATGCCCGTCTTCATTAGCCCAGGTTAGGTGTAGAACAGTAGGTAGGACGTTAAACCCCATTTCATTTCATTTCGTATTATAGGTTGACGAACCAGAAGCTAAGGTTGGTAGAATATTAAAGCTGAATTCCCCTGAATGGCTGTATCTAACGATTGGTTCTTTCTCGTCATTTATTATTGGGTTAAACCATCCAGCTTTTGCCTTCATTCTAACAGAATACATCAGAGTAAGTTCAAACCCCATGTCGCTGTAATCAGAGTAAGTTCAAACCCTGTGTCACTGTAATCAGAGTAAGTTCAAACCCCATGTCTCTGTAATCACAGTAAGCTCAAACCCCATGTCACTGTAATCAGAGTAAGTTCAAACCCTGTGTCACTGTAATCAGAGTAAGTTCAAACCCTGTGTCACTGTAATCAGAGTAAGCTCAAACCCCATGTCACTGTAATCATAGTAAGCTCAAACCCAGTATCACTGTAATCATAGTAAATCAAACCCCATGTCACTGTAATCAGAGTAAGTTCAAACCCCATGTCACTATGAGCACAGTAAGCTCAAACCCCATGTCACTGTAAGCTCAAATCCCATGCCACTGTAATCAGAGTAAGCTCAAACCCCGTGTCTCTGTAATCACAGTAAGCTCAAACCCCATGTCACTGTAATCAGAGTAAGTTCAAACCCCATGTCACTATGAGCACAGTAAGCTCAAACCCCATGTCACTGTGAGCACAGTAAGCTCAAATCCCATGCCACTGTTATCAGAGTAAGCTCAAACCCCGTGTCTCTGTAATCACTGTATTTACAATTTCTGTAATAGTCATTTTGTATGTAGTGTAGGTAGTTATGTATATAGTTCATTATTTTGTAAATACTGAATGTGATTTTGTATTTATAGTCATTTTGTATATATTTGGTTGTGTATATATATTTATGATATTCTAAGTATCTTAAATGCTGTTTTTTTCATATATTGTAGGTATTTTCACTACAGAATGACCCTGGTGAGCAATCTAGATTAAGTTTGTTGTTATCGTTGATTATGGCTGGTATTGCTGTATTGGTGGCTTTTTTGAGAATGATACAGGTAAAAATAAGCACCTGTATGACGTTTATATCGATTGGACCATTGCGCATGTAGGTAGTAGACAGTGGCAACCAGGTAGAAGTGGGATGTAATTATGATAAAAGTCAGGGTAGATAGTGAGTATAGAGAGGGGTCATTGACCAGGAGGTCATGGAGTTGAATACAACCCGATTCCGGGTCATTACTCACACTGGTTGGGTATATTTTTCTGCAAGAGAGGGGGGAGAGAGAGAGATCGGTTTAAAGTCCATATGTTTCAATTTTTTATTTCAATAATTTGCCTCCGCGTACGGGTCTTTAGTAGTCGGGGGATACCGGGGGACCCGGAGAAAACCCACAAGGTTTTTCAAGCAACCCAACTTCTTGTCACGTATAAGCGGGAAATCGAAACCAAGCCACTTGATTCATTGACAGACCTTCTGATCCAACGCGCAGTCTTTAACCATTCGGCCACCCAGCTTCCCCACTAGCTGGAATGAAGATATCTCTTGTATTCATCCTGAAATGATTAGACTTGTATTCAGCTGAATTGTGTTTTTATTTTTTCAGAGTTACGCGTTCGCAGTTTCTGGTTCAAGACTAACTTCAAGGTTACGGAAAATGGCTTTCAGATCTTATTTGAAACAGGTATGACAATATTTATGATTGATTTTTAATCCCGGTTCTGTTACATATCATCGACTGTTTCACCTGTATCATCTGCTGTTTCACCTATAGACTGTTTCACCTGTATCATCAGCTGTTTCACATGCATCATCGATTGTTTTACCTGCATCATCAACTGTTTCACCTCTATCGTCGACTGTTCCACCTGTACCATCGGCTGTTTCACCTGTTGTTGTACATATTTCAGGATATGGAGTTCTATGATAATAAAGAGAATCAAGTTGGTATTTTAACTACAACCCTAGCTTCTGATTCAACTCTTGTTCAAGGTGTAAGTATAATATATATTGTAATATGTAACAGTTACGTTGCACTTGTTTTGTTCATAGATTGGGATTAGGGGTTGGCATCTACCTGACTGGGATAAGTAGGGGTTGGCGTATACCTTGCTAAGATAAATATAGGGTTTGGCGGGTACCTGACTGGGATAAATAGGGATTGACGTGTACCTGACCAAGATGAATAGGGATTGACGTGTACCTGACTGAGATTGATAAAGGTTAGCGTGTGGACTATCTGAGTTGAGTGAATATTATTGGAATTAGGATCAATACGGTCACCAGTGAGAAGATATATCACAGGCAGAACTAACGTCTCAGTACTCTGTCTCTCTCTCACTCCACCTCTCTCTCTCTCTCGTCGTTACATAATGTTTAAAGAAAGGTCAGCAGGAATACCTAATCCCCGCCACCCCGGACCACACCCCGCATCTCCCTCTTGGATCATTTAGGTATATTGTGTACAAGGATTGTTTAAGTAGAGAGGTAGCCTGTGAGCCTATCCCCTGAATTGTTTAACTGGAATCTAGTAACTGAGTGAGAGCAACAATAAAACAAGAAACGTCGTCAGAAATAAACTTCTAAAGTAACTTAAATTGATTAAAACATCCCCGTGATTAAACATTAAAACTTCAAGGATAAAATGCACAGTCGAGGATTTATCTCTGCTCTCAAGCAAGCGCGGATCCGCCCCCCCCCCCTCTCAGCCCCTGTTAGACTGGCCATCAGTGTTCAGACCAGCACCTGCAGCCAGCAATGGGATTCCGATATTTTAGTTTCTGTTTATATGGTCGGTATGTATCCCCCCCCCCCCTCGACAAAATCCTAGATCCGAACCTGTCAAGTGCCGTTTCTACAATAATGAATCACCTATTCAAACTATTATATCAAGAAAGACCATCCCTTTATATAAATCGTACATAATATAATGAATCTATCTTTAAGTGGAAATATGTTTTGAATTCCAGGCGACGGGTTCACAGATCGGGACAATGGTGGAAAGCTTTACGTTATTGATAGCCGCTCTGGCCATAGCTTTTGCTTATGGATGGAAACTCAGTCTGGTTATTCTAGCCTTCATACCCATCTTAATTTTATCCGGGATCATCCAGGGCCGAATGTCAACTGGTTTCAGCAAATCTGATAGTGGAAGCCTTGATACGGCGGGCAAGGTAAACTTTTAGACTTTGGCTAGCTACATTGATCTGCTAGCAGGAAGAAGGGTTTTACATAGACTATGCATGTTCCCCAATTCTATTTAGATATCCTGAATAAAAAATATTGTTTATAAAAAAATCTTGGTACTTTTATTTCAAAATTTGGCTAGCTACTATAATTTGTGTACAAGGGACTTTAGTTTTTCCCTTGCAAAGCCCTGCGTCCTGACTAGGGGGAACCGCGCCAGAAATCGCGATGAAATTTCTCGGTATTCGTTTTACTCACTAAGCATCAGAGGCTCATTCTTCTCCTTTGATTAGCTTTTAACGCCCGCTTCCACCGATGGTGATATTGCATTAAGCTTAGTCCATTCGCAATTGCCTTTCCTGTGGATGAAACCTGCGTACCCAGAGTAAACCAACGAGGATGAGAAGGCGCTCCTATCTCTAAGCACCACGACTACAAGCCAGAGTTGACGGGCCAGCTAGGGTTCGAAACGCGACACTCTAGAACTCCATTCCCGAAGTATTCGGCGCTGCGGATTGAAAACTACTGTATATAGATTTTATTGATAGTTGATTGTGTTTTGGTTGATTGATTTTATTCTATATTTTGATTGGTTGATTGTCGTCTATATTTTGTAGATTTGTTCAGAAGCTGTAGACAACATTAGAACTGTAGCGACACTAGCCAGAGACGACATATTCTTACAGAAATATGAAGACATGATCAATATAGTTAAAAGGTATTACATTAACTAAAGATACATTATTATGGGAGATTAGATAAAGAGCTGGTGTAACATAATCAGATAGTAACTGTGGATTAGACTTCTTTATTATAACATTTACAGGAACGGACATCACAAATACATCTATAACTCTAACAACCAATACAGCACACAGGAACATAACATTAGTTTGTCATCATAATGACCAGCGTCCAAATTCACGTCTGCTTCCATTGTCACATGCCCTTGTTCTGTCTTGTAGAGTAGTCTCCGGTCTGTGGCCTCTCGATAAGATTGTCTTTCATCGTCTTTGTTAACCTTCTAACTTGAGATCATTTATAAGGCCAGGGTGTTATCCACAACCTTATTAGTATTTAACAGCCATTCACAAGTTATAATACATATATATTAGAAGCCGTCATTAAATGGACAATCATATAATATTATCTAATAATACGAGAAGATAGTGACTAATTAACTAACTTAAATAATGCGCGTGTAACACATATATATACTAATTGTACGACAGCTATAAACCACAGCTGCTTAATGTTGTGTTACACTGGTAGTTCTCACTATAATAGTTCAAAACTAGACAATGTAAAAGGAATTTGCTAAAAATTTCCGTCAAATTTGAGCCACCCTGAACCAAGTATTGTGGGTGTTGCCTCGATCATCATTACTAAAGTGGGTACAATAAAAACACAGTCTCGAGTATCCATGTTTTGATTTAGCCAGACGTAGCAGACCGGGTTGTAATGCAGTAAATATCGCAGGCTAGCGTTGAAATCGATTTGATTGTGGTCTGGATATGTTAATTAGTGTCTAATTTATAATTTAGACAACATTTCAGGCCTAAAGAAAGACCTACAATTGACACATTCAGCTTTTGTATAATGTATGTTTAACGTTACTACAATCATTAAAGTGATAATTTCATAATTTTCTAAGAGAATCAAAACATAATCATTTCTATGTCTTTTGCTCAATAGGTAGTCAACTCACTATTATATGATCATAAGCATTTTTTCCACACTTAAACATCTTTCACATCGGAAATAATAACACAATTGCCTCCCTTGTTTTCCCACCCCCTCATGCAATTAGCTGTTTTCAAACGTTTGAATTTGAAGTTTAAAATTATATTTTTGCCAATTTCGCAACAGGCAATAGTGAATTATAGGATTAATAGGATTATTCTTTAACAAGGTAGGCCTGTTTATAGATACCATCTATTTTAAGGCTCTATTTTAATATATTTTAAATATATAACTAAAAAATATGAAACTGCCGTTTTAAGGGAGGCTCGGTGAGTAAGACCCGTACTCACTAGCCAGACGTCTCCAGGTTCGACCCCGTTTTTTTGGCAGTGCTGATGGGAGGAGGTGTGACAAGGAACAGTCATTCGGGTGATAACAAAAATTCCATTGTGATCATAGGCTGTACGTGAAAGACCCTCTGGCCGATGTTAAGTACCTTCACAGCGGGATTCGTCATTCAGTTTCTATATCTTTGAAATGTGCAAGGCCTTGGACGTGTTTCAGGATATGCACATTGTGTCAGTCATTTGCGAAATTCGCCTGATTGACTATATTATTATATGTTGACATGTGGGAAGTAAAACACAATTGTATGTCATCTTTACCGATTGAATTGTTGTGACCTATGTGCTAGTGGAGCAGATGTGACCTAGGTGCTAGTGGAGAACAATTGTGCCAAATTTGATGCGTGTATCATTATTCACCCGATCATATGCACGATTCTGCAGTTATCAACCTCTCTATGCTGCACACGTTCGTTCGCGTGATTTGTGCAGTAAAATAGGTAATTACTTAAACACGATTCGATGTCTTTATGGTCTGATTGCTCCCTAGTCAGTGTGTGATATTGATAGATCTATTTCTTGCTGATATATGTATTGTAGAAATGGAAGAAAGAAAGCTTTACTGTATGGTATATTCTATGCTATAGCTCAGTCCATCACATTTTTCGCTTATGCTGCATGTTTCTATTATGGTGCCGTTTTGGTTCAAGATGGCGAAATGGAGTTCTACAATGTCTTCAGGTAATCTTAAGCAGAACAATATATACCTATTTCCTTCCTAGCCCTACATATTTCCTTCCTAGCCCTACATATTTCCTTCCCAGTCCTACGCATTTCCTTCCCAGTCCTACATATGCCTTCCTAGCTCTACATATTTCCTTCCTAGCCCTACATATTAACTTCCTAGCCCTACATATTTCCTTCCTAGCTCCACATATTTCCTCCCTAGCCCTACATATTGCCTTCCTAGCCCTACGTATTTCCTAGCCCTACAAATAACAATGGCTCTACAAGTAACGTACAAGGTGATTATTTGTACATTGGCGCCACAGTCGTTCTTTAAGTAAGACTTGGCTCGCTAACCGTGTTGGCTCTTGGTGTATTTACAACTGTAATGTGTGAGTATTATGTTTCTAACACTGTGTGTTCAACTATTATATCTGAGTATTATGTTTGTTACAGGGTATTTTCCACTATTATATTTGGTGGTATGGTGATGGGGAGACATTCAGCCTACAGTATGGATTATAATAAAGCTAAAATAGCCGCAGCTAGATTATTTAAAATAATTGACAGAGTACCGGAAATAGATTCTACAGATATGACTGGAAAGAAACTTGTAAGTAGTGATGTGTACCATGTCCGCAGACTTGTCTTATGGGTTTTGTTTGTGGGTGATGTGGTCCTGCCCTGCTTTTCGATCGTTCTGTGAGTAAATTGCCGGAGGTCGCGGATTCGCGCCCCGTGATGACCGAGAAAGTTCATCGGGATTTTCCGACGTGGTTACCCACCCCTTGTCAGTGGTGTAGGACGGAGGGCCTGACAAGTACAACTAATGGGATGCAAATCCCAGGTACAGATTGGTGTGCACATAAAAGGTCCCCAGGCAGTTGGAATTCATACCAGAGTTATCATTCGGGTGGAACGAAATACCGAGCTCCCAAGCTGTTGGCAGTTTGAATTCAGTATAAGAGTGCCGTGGCGCCGGTGTCCGCACTGAATGTACCTCTTAACACTCTGTATGACGTATGCCCGTCTTCAGTAGCCCAGTCGGAGCAGAACAGTAGGACGTTAAACCTCATTGCATTTCTTTTTGTAATTTATATAAACAGAAATTTCCAGAAGCTACTATGTGGATTTTTTTTAGGAAAACTTCAGTGGCAGACTAAAATTAAATGATATAATATTTAAATACCCCTCGAGACCAGACGCTACAGTTTTATCAGGCTTTAATCTAGAAATCCGTCCTGGTGAAACCGTGGCTCTAGTGGGCCACAGCGGATGCGGAAAGTCGACCACAGTTCAACTTGTACAGAGATTCTACAATCCATTAGAAGGCAGCGTGGTAGGTTTTTAATCCAATACATAAAACAAGTATGCTTGAAAATGGAGATAAAGCGAGAAATGGGGTTTAAGATCCACTCGATACAAACTAGGTCATTTCGGGACTTGCATGCGCGTAGGAGTCTTTAGCTATGGGAGAAAACCGGAGGAGGACCTGGGGGAAACCCACGAAGTTGGACAGGTGATCCTACTCCTTGTCACGTACAACCGAGGAATCGGAACCATGTCCTTCCTTCGTGTTGTCATGATGCATCATTTTGGGTTCAAGATGAATTATGTAAGAGCTCAATCTGCTTATTGTGGATCTTTCTTTTGGCCTCAAATGTTATGTAAACTAATATTGGGACATTTATTCACAATAAAAGCCTATGATTAACTCTCTAGATCATGGAACAGCAGAGAATTAAATGGATTAAAATCACCATGTGTTTTAAAAATTTAACGATATCAATTTCTCAGTATGTATATTTAAACGTAAACCTCCTTAACTTAATATTACATGAAACAAAGATGTGACGTCATTCTTATCTTAATCTTACATAATGCATCCTTAAATTTTAAATAATCAATGTGAGTAAATAGTCGCCTTGATTAAGCCACAAGAAATTTGATATTGTTCGAGCAATATGCAAATGGCGATCATCGGCTTTAATAGATTGCTATAAATGAAATTTAATTCCCTAAAATTGATTTTTGTTGCAGACCGTAGAAGGTGAAGAAATGAGACAGTTAAATATCCAATGGTTACGATCACAGATCGGTATCGTATCCCAAGAACCGATCCTGTTCGACACAACTATTGCCGATAATATAGCATACGGTGATAATAGTAGACAAGTTCCTATGGAGGAGATAATAACAGCAGCTAGAAACGCCAATATACACCAATTTATAGAAAGCCTACCTTTAGTACGTATTTAAACCAATTCCAGGAAGGTGGTTGGGCGGGTGTGTTTCATACAAAGTTTCCCAAGTAAACAAGGACAACTTTATACTGAAAGTTCTAAACATTCTTCGAACGACGCAATTTTAAGAAATTATTTGTAAAAACCAAATATACTTTAGTTTACGTAGTCTACAGATCGGACGTAATTAATAACTTATGTGCTCTAGATGATAAGATCTAATGAATCCATGTCAACAATTCTCAAAAAACAAAATCAACATAAAAATTCATTTTAAAAAATCAAATTAGCAATTGTATTTTTGAACTTGATCAAAGATGGCTACAATTTACAGCAAAATAAAAATGTACATTTTAATTGCAGGGTTATGAAACCAATGTCGGTGGTAAAGGAGCACAACTCTCAGGTGGCCAAAAACAAAGAGTAGCCATTGCACGTGCCTTGGTACGAAATCCAAAAATATTGCTTCTTGATGAAGCTACATCAGCATTAGATACACAAAGCGAACAGGTGGGTAGAAGTTCGTCTTTGTTAAAGGGAAATAACTTTTAAATTGTAAGCAGCGGTAAGTATGCAGGAGAGCATAAACTAGTCCCAGAGATGTATAGTTTACATCTAAACATTCCGGGTTGGAGGAGTGGGGGCGGGTCTGTTTTTAGTCACGTGGCGTGGTATCGATAAACCACTTGTACTTGAAAGAGAGTAGAAACACCATACAACCTCCTGCCTTTTCTCCGGGCCCTCTAGTTCCCCCCCCCCACACACACACTGCTAAAACAAACTCTTTCCGTTAACGATTTATTGAAATAAAATTGAAAGATATGCTAGTTAACCCCCCCCCCCCCAACCCCGTTTCCTCCCAGTACTAAAAAACTCTATCCGTTAGCGATTTATTGAAATAAAATTGAAAGATATTCTAGTTCCGGGCCGGAATGGCCTAGACTGTGTCGAGTGGAAGTTTTATACCCCCCTCTCTCTCTCTCCCTCCCTCTCTATCTCTCTTTCTCTGTCGCATGAGGAAATAAAAGGAAAACTGTGGAACCATTTGTTTATTTTATAATTTCACAGATTGTTCAAGAAGCATTAGATAAAGCCAGATCAGGTAGAACGTGCATTGTTATAGCACACAGATTAACAACCATACAATCCTCCGATAAAATAGTTCTACTTCGTCACGGGAAGGTGGAGGAATCCGGCACACATTCACAATTATTGGAAAAGAAGGGCGCGTATTACAGACTACACCAAGCCCAGAACAGACCGCGTAAAGCATGAAAACACACCTGTTAATTTTAAGACTGTTTTCCATTTTATTAAGCCCGTTTTCAATTTTTTTTATAAGACCGTTTTCCATGCGCGCGTTTTGGTAGGTCACATGGAGACGGCAGGGGCGTTTTAAGGTTTATCATGGTGGAGGCTATACTATTTTGAGGGCCCTTTTCGCGGGGGTGGGGGCGTCTTGGTTGATGATTTTTATATCAATGCAATGACTGCATTCGCATTCAGTAATGGACGCGACAGTAACATTGTATAGAAAACGATAGACTAGGACTCGGGGCCCTTTCCCTTGGCCAGAGGGGCCCTTTTGTTAGACGTGGGGGCATTTTGCCTGCCTTTAGGGGCCCCCTAACTAGGGTACATTTTCATTTTTCTCATCGGTTTTAGCATTTTTCTCCCGTTTTACTTTTCCAATTTCTTTGATTTTTTTCGCGAGGAGGCTAACGCCTCCAGCGCCTCAGCTATAAAACGTCTTTGGGAGACGGTCCCTTAAATCGATCGAACAGAAACACTGCGTACATCGAAAACGTACCTTACTATAAGGGTCGTCGTAGCAGCTTTATAGGCCACTGGGCAAAGCAGTGCACTGGGGCATTCACACAAATAATGATGTATATGATCGAGCCAATGTTCACTTTTAACAAAATAACAAATATTTATAATTTATTAACGTCAGATCTGAGTATGCATAGTTTTTTTTATGAAACACCGGGCAACAGACGGCCCTGTTGGTAAGCAAGACAACGCCAATGAAAAAATCGTTTAACAAAGGCCAAATCCTAGATATATATGTTTAAAGATACATTATGGGAGATAAGATAAGGAGCTGGCAGTTTCACTATAATAGTTAAAAACTAGATAATTTAAAGGGAATTTGCTGGAAATGTCAGTCAAATTGATCCATATTAATCGATATATTAGCGTTTGAATTTTGGCCTTTTTAGAGCCCTGTTCATCTTTATTAAAGTCGATACGATAAAAAAACATCGTTTGGATTAAATCATCAATGAGCATTGAGCAGCGAATTGGGTTCAAATCCAGTGAACATACGATACATAAGATGACACCGGGAGTTGATTAAGGTCTTCTCGTGTTAATAAATGTCTAATTAATGTAACATTTCAGGTTTACCTTTTGCATAATGTATGTCCAGATTCAACAAATATACACATAAAATATTAAATATGGACTTGTCTTTTACTTATTTATTTTAGTACAAAAATAAAGATTAGAAAAACACCTAGACGTTTGCTTGTTTTTATACTCCCACATTTTCATCTGGACGTATTAAGCCGTCACGTCTTTAGCTTGTGATCACTTTAGAGGTCACAATATTATTATCCGATTTAAAATATATCCCAATATATCACCGTTACACCATAATGTTGGTTGAGTTCGAATTTCGTGAAAATCGGACGAAAACTGCCGGACAAAATGGCCGCCCCTCGTACGCACATAGTCCCACCGCTTCATACCCTCATTGATATCATTTATTATTGATACATTGATTTCATACTCGCTTTAAAGATACTTTCCGGCGTACACATTGTGATTTGGTGATATATTTGGACTAAAAACATATTCAGACGAATTAATCTAACCAAACATTTCTTCGATTCCCTCTCAAAACTTTGTATAAATAAAATATTGTTAGACACCATGTCAGTCAGTCATTGCGGGAGGGTCCAATTTTCAGAGTGTATTTTTCATTACTAATTTCTAATTTTTTTTCTGGCAACTACTTTTTGCGTTAACACCCTCAATGTTCCAAATACAGCTTCCCCGGTCAACAGTCGGGTTGCCACTTCGTGATACCCTGATACTTTTGCCCAGTGCTTGCCCCTTGTGTGATTTTCGGGTAATCCAGTATTTTTGGGCGGGCCATCAAGGGATCGACAGCGCATTCAACCCCGGGAAGTTTCGCTGTTACTGGCCTGATATGTTGTGTGATATTGAAAGAAGGTGTAAGAATTGTACCCGGTGCGTTGTGACTAAGCCAAATGTTGCCACTCATACAACCATGAAGAATTTGCTTGCAAACAGTCCGAATGAAGTCATTTGTATTGATTTCACTTTACTGGACCTTGCTTCAAATGGGTTGGAAAATGTTCTTGTTGTCACTGACGTGTTCTCAAATTTCACTGTCGCCGTTGCAACCAAAGATCAGAGGGCGTCTACAACCTCAAAACTGCTTGTCAAGGAATGGTTTCTACGGTACGGTATGCCCTATCGTATACATTCTGATCAACGTAGTGTCTTCGGTATTAAAAAGAGCAGAACAACGCCTTATCATCCCCAGGGTAATGGACAGACCGAAGGCTTTAGTAGGACTCTATACAATCTTCTGCGTACTTTACCCGTGCATGTCAAAAAACGTTGCCCTGATCACCGTTTGGAGTTAACGTTTGCGTACAATACCTCAGTGCATTCTTCGACTGGTTTTACATCCTACTTCCTCATGTTCGGACGGAGACCTACCTTGTCCATTGATTAGTTGCTTGGTATTAAGAATGACTGGAGCATCAAAAACGCCAAACGCTGCAAGATTCCTATTCACGGGCTGACGAATCCTTTCTCACATAGGAGAGCAGAAACGAGCAAAATGGGAAAGCAAATGATGCTCCGTTACATCCAGAACAGCTAGTTTACTATAAGGCGAGAGGTATTCTCTACTATTCAAAAAAAGTAGGGGATATTTGATTTTCGGGGCATAATACTAAAATATGCAAATGACAACGAAAAAAGTCACTATAGAACCTAACAGAAGAAACATTTCCAGTTACATGTGACGCCCAAACGCACCAATAGCTACCGCATGGAATGCAGGTGATGCTTGGGATCATCATGGGGGTCCAACCCAAGATTTGCACGACTCTGACTTTGAATGTTACAGTCATTGTGGCATTGAATTCCAGGGTGGAAACATTAGTTTAATTGTTTTAGTGACCAGAAAACAAATTTTGATATGCGTCGGCTTACCCAAAATGAAAGGTTACGTGCCCTTGCATGCTACAGATCGGCACAACACAGGCGGTTGTGGCGCGGACGATGAATGTTTCTCAGTCTGTCATAAGCAGGCTATGGTCCAGATACCGTGATACACAATCTGTACAGGACAGACCACGCTCAGGTCGACCAAGGGCGACAACTCAAGCCCAGGATCGATTTATCCGTACCTTGGCCTTGAGAAATCGTGTCATCACAGCAAATCAGATCAGCACTCGTCTTCAAACAGACACTGGTGTGAGAGTGAGTGGCCAGACGATTCGGAATCGACTGCATAGGGGTCACCTTCGCGCCCGACGTCCTCGCGTGATCCCTTGTTTGAGAGATCATCACATTCAGGCAAGACGTCGTTGGTGTAGGGATCGTCAACACTGGGATAATCGACGCTGGAGCAATGTGATGTTTTCAGATGAGTCAAGGTTCACTGTTGATTTTTTGGACAGACGTAGGAGGGTGTTTCGTCGTCGAAACGAGCGCTTCCAAGACGTTAACGTCATCAGACATGATCGATTTGGGGGTGGTTCTGTTATGGTGTGGGGAGGCATCACTGTTGCTGGAAGAACGGCTTTACATGTTGTTGCAGGGCGTGTTACAGGCCAGTACTACCGGGACAACATCTTGGCAGTCCATGTTGTGCCGTTCGCACGACGTCATGGCCGCCGTTTCATCTTCCAGGATGACAACGCAAGATGTCACAGGGCCGGGATCGTTACAGGTTACCTCCAACAACAGAACATCACCACATTACCTTGGCCAGCACTGAGTCCCGACCTCTCCCCCATCGAGCATGTCTGGGACATGCTTGGACAGAGGTTACGTCAACGTCAACAACGTCCTGCCAATGTCCAAGAACTTGCTGCTGCGTTGCAACAGGAATGGGACAATGTGGACCAAAATGACCTTAGACGTCTCATTAGGAGTATGCCACGTCGGATCAATGCTTGTTTGGCAAACAGAGGAGGATTTACCCGTTACTGACTTTGTTGTGATGCTGTGGTAACTCTGCTGTTTGACCCCGGGTATCATTTTACCCTTATAATGGTCAGTCTGTGCCTTACTTAGTCTAACGATCATTTGGAATAAATCGATGAATGAGAACTTCATTTCATTTTGTCATTTGTTTCTTCGTCAGTTTCATTAGGTGACTTTAATAACACTTAAAAATCAAATATCCCCTACTTTTTTTGAATAGTATATAAGACCACTGATCCCCTATTGTGTATAAAGTCATAGATGAAAGTATGAACAAACAAGTGCATCCAATGGATTCTAAACCTTATCCGCAGAATGTCTCTGCATAAACGGAAAAACAGGTTGCAAAATCTGATCCCTGTACTGGGCAGCATTTAAGTTCCCTTGGACAACAACAAGAGGAGAACGTCTATGTGCACAAAAAGAACCCCAAACCATGACGCCTCCGCCACCAAATCGGCCAACTTCTCTGACGCATACCTAGGCGTAACGTTCACCTCGTCTGCGGTACACTCGGACCCTGCCATCGGCAAATCTCAAAGTGAATCGAGATTCGTCACTAAAGACAACCGAATTCCACTGTCTTTGAGTAAATCTTATGTGTCTTGTGGCCCACACATGTCGGATACTGCGATGAAGAGGTGTCAATATTGGTCCATTACAGGGCCTCCGAGATCGAAGACCAGCAGCCTGCAAGCGATTTCGAACAGTTTGTGCAGTTACCCTTCCACCAAACATATCTCTACGTGTGAAGGTTGCAGTGACAAATCTGTTTCTAAGATGACGTAATCGTATTGCTTGATCTTCCTGGAGTGACGTCACACGTGGCGCTCCTGTCCTTGGGCGGTCGCAATAGTTCCAGTTTGAAGCACTCCCATTCTAAGATTAATTATTGTCTGGCGTGAACAATTAAAGGCTCTTGCAACAGTGACCACAGACTGACCAGCATAGAGCCTACCTATAGCACGTAGACTTCTACATTTGAAAGGCGCGGCATTTTCTAACAAAGATGAAAATAATAATTTTAATTTGTTTTTCCAGTTCAAGTTACGTATGCGTGGTCAGTTTAAGCAAACTTGCATCGATTGACCTCACGAGTTTGTGTTTGCACGTGTTTTTCAGGTTTTTCATCTTTATATGCTCAAAAGTCACGTGATCCACAATTTTATGAAATTAAAGGCTTATTACTTACTATCGTTAGAAACACTTTAAAATTTATTTGACTTACCAAAAAAAAAAATTGTTGAAATTCATCAGTGTCAAGTTTTTAATTTGGCTGAGTATGTTCGGGGCTAAAAAGTGATATGTCGTTGCCAAAGAACTAGAGTTTTATTCTTACTCGTTTATCTGTGCTCTTTGTTGCACGTGTATTGTCACCCATCAATTAGATCTATTTATCGCCTTTTTCTAAATACAAACTTGACTTAGGCTTGTTTGCCTGGAGTTTCATCGGACTTAGGTAATTTTGCTCTGAATGAATTACCTTCAAAATAGATTTTTAACCACATAATGGGGCACATCGATCAGTGGTAAAAATTCCATGTTCACATAGATCTGGGTAAAGATTTCCTTGATTGGTAAATATAACATGTCTCTCTCGGTTATTATTCTAGATATATTTTATTGCCACGTGTACTATTACTATCTCCCTGATTATGTCTACTACATCGTTAACACAGTTCATCACGTGCATTTTGCATACCGATAGTTCATTGGCCAATCAGGCTATTTTACCGACATTGAACTGTTCTCCAATTATTTTCGACATTGATTGAATGGGACAGTCCCCGAACGTTCAGGGTGAGTGTAATGAGACCGACGTTCAGAGCTGAACTAGGCGTGAGTCTGTTCCTCGGGATTGGATATGGACCAATATAAATAGGTACCGGTAGAACCCTGTTATTGAAGTTATTGATATTAATAACAAAACAGTGGGGTCAGGGCAAACACCAAAATCAGTAGTTGCCGTCAGGGTAAAAGGAATAAGTATGCCAAGCTCCAAGACAATTCATTCAGCATTATACAAAAAAAGCTGCCATTGGGGGTAGGACATGCGCCAAATACAAAAATAATCATCCTTTGTTGGGAAGATTTGTTAAGAATATCAGCCCGTAGGCGATATAGATATAACAATTGGACGCGGCTCTGTCCCTGTTGGCCAGGAATGCACCATAAACAATAGCAGTCATCCTTAGGGTATAAGCAATAAGTATGCAGAGTTTCAAGGCCCTGCACCACTGGCAAGGTGGCACCACGTCCGAAAATCCAGATGAACTTTCTCGGCCAGTGCAGGGATAGAACACACAACCTATAGGTTAGCGACCCAACTTCTTACCTGTCAAGCCGCCGTGGCCCCCTTTATATTTAGTATCTGTGCGATGAAGAGAAAAGAAATAGAATGTCAATGAGGAATATTAGAATCCACATAATATACGTGGAAATAGAGTAGGCAAAATAAAGTAGGCCTATAATCCAGTTAAATGGGTTGAGACTTGAGGATATTCCTCATTGACATTCTATTCCTGTTCCCCCCGTTGCACAGACATCTTAACATAATATACATCCAAAAATGAAATGAAATGGGGTTTAACGTCCTATATTTATGTCCCGACTATGCTAATGAAGACGGGCACATGCCATAAAGTTTGCCCGGACATCGAAGCTACGTTATCGAATTCCAACTACCAAGGGGTCTTTTACGTATAAGTCAATGTGTTTTTGTCTCGCCCGAACGACAATGCGTTGTCTCTTGTCAGACCCGATGGCCTGCCCTAGTGACAAGGAGGAACCACCGCGGAAAATCCCGATTTACTTTCTCGGCCAACGTTGGAGTCCCGATAAACTTCCTCGGTCAACGTAGGAGTCGAACAAGGGATCTCCAGGTTAGTGAGCCAGCGTCTTACTCACTGAGCCATCGTAGCTCCATATACATGTTATCATGTGATCCACTGCATGTAAATTATCACCTTATGATTAAAATTAAGTTAGAGGCGCGTTCGATTACAGTTCCGCTAGAGTGCTAAAGATGGGCTGATGATAACGAAGTACCACGTCGACACATGTGTATTTTAGTTTTCATTTCACTTTTCGATTTAGTTTTCGATTTTTAAAAAAAAAGTTTTCATCTTTTTTGTTTCATTTAAGTTTTCAATTAATTTTTTTTTTAATTTTCTTTCATTTCATTTTTTGATTTACATTTATTTTATTTTACTTTGTTTTATCAAGATTTTCATTTAATTCAATTTATAGTTTCCATTTTACTCAATTGTTATTTTATTTAATTATTTCATTTAATTTAGTTTTTATTTTATTTAATTTAGTTTCTATTTTATTTTTTTGCTAATTTTTATTTTTTGGGGGGATTTTTCTTTACACATTCTCTATGACAGCCATGGGCCACCATACACAGAGGGTGAGTATGAGAAAACTCTATCCCGTCGTGTTTTTTTTAATTACCCAATCTGTCATAGATAGGGTTGAAATAAAGATCGACTGTTCAGTTAAATAATCATGACCCTCGCAAACACGTAGTCAAGCCGATCCTGATAAATAGTTGAAAAAACTAACTTCCCTCCATTAAGTTCATATGTCGCTAGCGGACCGACCAATTATATTTAACCACATATGAACAGACACCACCAAACCAACAAACCTTCCTAATTTTGTCGGATTCCATTAAGAGGATCGATGGTAAATGTCACAAATATAAAAATGTTGGCTCTGGCATCTATTAATAAGTTATTATGGTAGAATGGTGTTATCTATATTAAAGCTACAATTTCCTATTTTTAAGTTACAGTTTTAAAATGTATTAAAATAGAGCATTAAAATAGATGATATCTAAAAAAAGGTCTACCTTGTTAAAGAATAATCCTATTAATGCACTATTGCCAGTTGAAAAATCGGCAAATAATATATCATTTTCAACTTCAAATTCAAACGTTTGAAGATAGCTATTCCATGGACGGATTAGAAAAACAAGAGAGGGGGGGGGGGGTATTGTGTTATTATTTCTGGTGTCAATGATTTTTAAGTGTAGGGAATAATGCCTATGATCGTATAATAGTGAGTTCACAACCCATTGAGCAAAGGACATAGACATAATCATGTTTTGACTTTCTTAGAAAATATGAAATTCTCGCTTTAATGAAATGAGGTTTAACGGCCTGCTCTTCTGATCCGACTGAGCTTTGAACTGACATTCCCTTAAGGGGATCACGTGGCTAAGTGGGTAAGACGCTGGCTCGCTAGCCTGGATGTCGGTGTTCGATCCCCGCATTGGCCGAGAAAGTTCATCCAGATTTTCCGGCATGATTTCTCCTTGTCAGTGATGCAGGACGGTTGGGCCTGACAAAGACAGCTGTCTAGTCATTCGGATGGGACGAAAAAGTGAGGTCCCGTGTACTCATTGGCTTGCACGTAAATGATCCCTTGGCATGTTGGAATTCGATATAAGAGTAGGCCGTAGCGCCGCTGCTTGGGCAAAATTTCCCTCATCGCACACTATATGGTGTATGCCCGTCTTCATTAGCCCAGATTAGGAGCAGAACAGTGGGACGTTAAACCTCATTTCATTTCATTTCCCTTATTGAATTGCCATTTTAAAACATCCCAACGGTTAGTGTAGACTATTAATATTTAATGACAACATGTTAATACGACCATAAAACCCGACACCAATCGATTATACTGGTATATTAAAAAAATAACAACCCACATTGGACACTCACAGTTCAAAATGTCGAGTATTAACCATCGACTGTCAACTATTTGGGGAGAGTTCCTGAATGAAACCACACTACATGGCTGTAAGAATACATTTAGTAAGCAACATGGGTCTGTGAAAAGAACACTGTGGTTTCTATGTGTTGGTGTAATGGTTGGAACCCTGGTGTACACGACTTGTACTTTTTGTATGAAATATCTGGAATTTAATTTTGTGACCAGGACAAGTGTGCAATATAATCCTGAGTTGGAATTCCCGGCTGTCACTCTCTGTAACTTAGATCCGTTTGACAAAAATAAATTTAATAAATCCGCAATGGATAACATTAATAAAGCGGATCCTCGGGTGGCGGACTATGTTGAACAATTTTTTCGTCAATCGTTAAACGCATCTGATTCAAAATGGCTAGATATGAGACTGAACGAAAGCGAATTAAACAAGGTGGGATTTGGGATCTATGATATATTTCGCTATTCATATTTAGTTGATCCGAACCCGTCCCCTGTGGAATCAGAATTTTTAGTAACCTACAAAAAACCCCTTGAAAAATGTTTCACTTTTAACGGGAGATATTTGAATAAGACATATGACCACAAACCGCTGAAGTTCAAAGCCGACACTTTGTTGGTTTTACACCTGGATACTAACAAAGACAGGTATGCTTTTTATTCTCAAGCAGTTGGCTTTCGCATTTTCCTGCATCATCCCGATGAACCACGTCATGCTCGTTCCCCATCATTCGTGCTTTCACCAGGATATATGTACACGATTACAATCTCTGAAAAGCGATATAAATATCTTCCAAGTCCTTACAATTCTTACCAGAATCAGGATTGTCTACAGTTCGAGAAATCAAACCAAGGGTCCGGTGAATATCGATCTCCGTACTCCCATGCTGGTTGTATTCTTAAATGTCTTACTAATCGAACCCAATCGTTGTGTGGATGTATCATAGAATCACTGCTTCATGACAACTCCAGCGTATTTTGTAATGTACACGAAAGACATTTTTGTGCCATGTCATCAGCAACGTCTCCCGAGTTCTGTGATTGTAAAAGACCGTGTTTGGAAACCAAATATGATTATGAACTTACCTCTTTCCTGTTGACCCCTAACCGACAGACTCCAAGCGAATTTGTTTTAACGATTGCATTTAAAGACATGGTCATCACGGCGGTTGAACATGAACCAGAGTTGGACTTCCGGGATATTATCAGCCATCTTGGAGGTTACATGGGTTTCTGTCTTGGAGCTAGTGTATTAACATTGATAGAGCTGGTTGAGGCTGTATTGAAGAGCTTAAAGGCGATTAGATTAATTTTTTAAATCATTTTTGGCTTCTTTTTTTTATAAGCAATATTTTTAGTCAGATTTCTATCTGAATAGGGATTGGGGAACAGGAATAGCCTACTAGTATATTAAACCCTTCTCCCTGTCAGATATAGATACATGTATTTACATAAAGAAGCATGTAATGTACAAGTGCAAATATTTTACAGTGAGTGTGTTATAGTTGTCTCTGGAATGGATTTACAGTTTAGTAAAAGGCAAATAATGTACAAGTGAAAATATATTTACAATGAATGGTTATAGTTGTCCCTGGAATCGTCTGGTGATTTCGAAAAACAAGTGAACAGTTTTAAAAATAATGAATGAGTTTTCTATGTTGTCAATTCCATACAATAGGGTTGTAGTATTTCGGTGAATAGTAGGTAAATTATTTATTGTATTATTTCGGGCATCTGAATATAAGGAGCAATTCAATAAAAAATGTTCAGTGTCTTCAAATTGATGACCACATCTACAGGATGGGTTATCAGAAATATGGCGTAAAAATTTATGTCCGTGTAGATTGCTGCAAGAGAGACGCAGTTTAGAATGTATGATTTGGTTTACACGGGTTCCAAAAGAGAAAGTTTTAGGTGGTATCCGATCTTGAGCCATGAGTTTCGAATTGAAAATATTTAGAGATGTTGAATTTTTTGTCTCCGAACTTAATTTGTTCCATTCTCTTATTGACGATGGTATGAAAGAATTATAGAAGATATTTGTTTTGCATTTATATTCGGGTAGGATTGTTTTTCGGAGATTTTAGTGTGCGTTTTTTGTCAAGATTAAATCATGGAGATTGGGTGGAGAAAGGCCGTTTATAATTTTATATATGAATTTGAGTTTATGTCTTCTGCGTCTCTCTTTTAGCGTAATAGAAACGGTTTCTTTATATAACAGTCAATGGCTGGTACCCTTTACAGCACCACATATGGGCCTAAGTGCATCCAGTTGTAGGTGCTCTAATTTGTTAGCTAGTTGGTCTGTGCTGTTGTCCCAGAGGACGTCGCAATAATCAAAATGGGGTAGGATAAAAGAGGTATAGATAGTTTGTAACGATTTCCGGGTGAGTCTGTATTTAAGGGATCTTAAACATTGACAGATTTGCTGGTTTTTTCTATAACGCCATTAATCTGGGGGACTTCCTTGATGGGAACACTATTTAGAGTCAGTGTAGGTAAAATGGGATTTTGTTTGGTTGTCAGTGCTAGTGTTTAGGTCTTCAGTGGGTTAAAGGATACCGGCCATGTTTTAGCCCAAGCGTTAATTTTATTCAGGTCATTGTTTAGAATATTCGCGCATTCGGCAGGGTCATCAATTTTCAGATAGAGGAAAGTAACATCAGTAAGGAGTCGAACATTTGATGAAATACCATTCACAACGTCATTGATATAAATGAGAAAAAGGAGGGGACCGAGAACAGAGCCCTGTGGCACGCCCGAGGGAATGGTTTTTGCGGTGGAAGAGACACCCCCAGCAACAACTGATTGTTGTTTTCCCTCTAAATAGTTGTGAAACCATTGAAGGATGTATCCCCGTATCCCCACAGCTTCAAGCTTCCGACAGAGTCCAGCATGCCAGACCCTGTCAAAAGCTTTACTGATGTCACAGAATACTGCCCTCGTATGGAATCCCTGATCAATGGCTTGACAAAAGTAGTGTGCAATATCTGTAAGTTGGTAAACACATGAATCACCATGCAAAAAGCCACTCTGTAGGTAATTTAGAACAGAATTCTCCCTTTGGAAGTTAAAGACATTTTAGTAGATGCATTTTTCGAATATTTTAACTAGGATACTAAGTAGAGATATGGGTCTATAATTTCCACAATTTGATGAGTCGCCTTTTTTTAATATGGCAGTTACTGTTTTCGTCGAAAAAGAGTAGTTAAATAATTTAGATAGAGGTTCAGAAATTTCGCTGGATATTATTTTTTTTAGTTTTCCACTGATGTTATCGGGACCATTGGCTTCCGATGGATCAATAGTAGTAATTATGTCTTCAACTTCCTTCTGGTTGAGGGTAATAGTAGTTAATGAGTTGGGTATTCTTTCTAGAGCAGGAAGTTGTGCATTGTCGCTATCAATGTTAGATTGGCTAATGAAGAAATCGTTAAGGTAGTTACATTTTTCGGAAGGTGTGTAATATGTGGTGTCGTTCACTGATAGAGGCGGCAGTTCATTGCTAGTGTCAGTACGTTTATTTTTCATAAATGAGTTGACAAGGCCCCACCAATTTTTACTTCCAAAATTATTGCAATTATTGATTTTGTTGTCGATTTTGTCAAAATATTCCTTTTTACAATTTCTGATTAGGTTTATACATTCATTTCTAATAGTTCTGAACTTATGCCAATCTGATTCTAAATTTCTTTGAACTGCCTTTTTATGTATTTTATTTTTTTTTCTACTCAATTTTCGAATCGCATTATTCATCGATGGTTGGTCATTTGGTCTAATAGTCACTGTTTTATTAGGAATGTGGTTTTTTTTTTGCTAGCCTTGTCAGCTCACTTGTGAAGTTAACACAAGCTGTATTAATCGAATCTGTGTTAATTAGGCTTTCCCAGTCCGTGTCAGTAGCGTCCCGTCGCATTTCCTCTGTATTGATATTGTTAAAGTGCCAAACAACTCGTCTGTAGCATGTTAATTTTTGGATTCTGAAATTAAAGTCGACAGTACACAGGACAATGATCACTACAAAAATTATCTAGACAGCCTGATTCTTTTATATAGTTAGGACAGTTAGTTAAAATTAAATCTATGAGTGAGTTATTATAATTTCCGAATCGCGTTGGAGTATTAATTACTTGGGGAAAATCAAAAAGTATCATTGCATTGTGTAAAAATGATTGAGTTGAAGTCATAAAATCGATATTAAAATCGCCAAATATAAAATAGTTATCGACATTATCGCTTATTGGCTTATTATAAATAGATTTAAAAGTTGTGTTCAAGCTTTCCTTTCAACATATTCCGGAGTCCGAAGAGCCACCTATCCAAGTCTGAAATTTCACCTATCCAAGTCCGAAATGTCGTAAGCCCGAAATGAGGCGGGACTGAAATGGCATATAATCTATTTGTTGTATTGTACGAATAGGTCGTAGCGCCGCTGTCCGGGCAAAATTTCCCTCATAGCACACTGTATGGCGTATGCCTGTCTTCATTAGCCCAGTTTAGGAGCAGAAAGGTTGAACTTCAAACGCCATTTCACTTCATTTCATTGTTGTATTGTATTAATATAATTTTTGTAATTGTCTGCTGCTTCCCGTGGGCGTTTTTCTGCAATAAATTTACTTACTTACTTACTTACATACGCTTTGTCTCATGGCCTTAAACACTGTGTATAAATTTAAATTCAATCAGATATTAAAGGATAATATTGGTGTCAATCATTATCACATATGCGATAGAACTGGTTAAACACTTTCCAATCATAATTTTAAAACAAAGATCATTGCTATACGATAGATGAATAATATTGTTTCAACAATCGGAAGTGACAAACGCAAAAGGAAAACGCGAGTTTAATTCCTCTATAAAACTGACTGAAGTGACGAGTGATGACAGATACGTGGGCGAATAGAAATGGTTCCACTACTGATGCCTTCCGTCATACTTCAGGCACAGTAGTGGCTTTTCCTACAGAGATCCTTCGCGCAAGTTTTGTAGTCAAATGACTACAAAAAGTTTACTGGTCTATAGCTCCCTTAATTTACACAGACACTAACCCAAAACTGTACTGCACATAGCTTAACATATAATAAATTAATTCCCCATTAAAATAAAGGTGAAGCCTTACCGCATAATTTATTAATTTGATGAAATCCATACCTTTCGTGAAATTTCTCAAGTTCTGAAATTATAATGGCCGCCCAGTCAAATAGAGCATGCGCAATCCAACTCACGTGATCATACGCCCCTTTCCATATATGGCATATGACCATAATTATATGCTAATGACCTTAGCGTGGGAAAAAATGTCTGAAACAATAATAGTATTTAAGCTGGTCAGCGATAGTGGGCATTGCCTTATATGGAAAGCGATGGGCGGAGTTAAGGCGTCGCGTTATTTGGCGAGATTTCAACTGGCCTGTGCCATGGCTGCCTGCACATTACAAGAAACACCGCTAAGAAAATGTAAAACGCATTACCACAAAGAAAAACTGTTCGGTAACTCTTTTAGTTGTTAAGACTTCATTATGTATGATAGGATTACTTATTTTAATACAAACTGTAATGACAATTGTGCGTTTTAACCTATTTGAACTTGCGTCAAAGGCCTTAGACTGTACCACTTGTAACGATAACCAGCTATAGTTATCGTTACATTATAGTAACTAGTGGGCGAACAGCAGATTCAAACCAGAAAAAAAAACGGACACAAAAGATGACATCGAGAGTTGATAATCGTCTTTTCATGTTAATAAATCTCTAAGTAATAGTTTATGTAACATTTACATGTAAGGCCTAAAGAAAGGCCTGCATTATGCAGATTTAGCTCTTACATAATGCATGTTTAATGAAATGAAATACAGCGGGGTTTAAACGTCCAACTTAGCTGAGACCCGCGTGGATGTGTTTGAGTCGCTTTTGTTTTTGTCCCAATTAACTATTTGTGATACGGATACCAAGATATACCATGTACACGTCATGATCCACGCCAAAGCAGACGTTAAATCATCGTCTATTACCCAACCAACTCCACCCCGAACGCCAATCTAAAACTATCTAATATGATGCCCGTTAAAATTTAAAGTAGGTAATTATAAGTCTCTAAATCAATATCATCCAAAGTCTTCGAAATTGAAAACGCATTTCAGCGCCGTTCGTAACAAGGGAATCGAAGGACGAGGCTAGATATACTCCACCACACTGATCAGCAGTGAATATTCGCTGTGCCGCTACAATCACTGATAAGGATGACATCGACGCGACTTAATATGAGTCCCCGGTATTAACTTTTTTCCTCCGACAAAATAAATTCTAAAAGATTTTTTTGAAGTATAAGAAAAATAAATAAAGACGTTTGAAGTATATGTAGTTAAAAAATATTTCCTATTTATTATAGTGTAAATGGATATCAAAATGAGTAAAAGGCATCATTTTGCCCGAAGCAGTTATGTCTTATGTAAACAATGCACGAGCCATTGAGCCAATGACTGAAGCCGCGTGATGTCATTGCACGTTTTCAAGACAGTCATCTATGACAGAGATAATTCGTAAGTAATTCTCTGTGAAACAGATTGATACTTCACAAGTCATGTCAAACGATGGCGTCATATTCTTGTCTGGACAGCATGCGCCAGTGATTGCCATTCGATTGAGACTTCTGGCGTATTAATCCGTCGAACATAATGATTAGAAATTACAGAAAAGATAGGCTGGCACTGCCAGGCAGGATACGCCCACATTTTCGAGAGATGGATAGAGAACAAGCAATACCGAAAGTGATTTTTCCTACATCATTAAGTCCTGTATTTCATACTGTATTGGGAGCAGCCATTTTGTTGGTCAGTTCCAGTCTGATATTCATGAAATTCGTAGCTGACAATGATTATGGTGTGACGGTACACAACCTAGAAATGTGTACAAACGGCGGCCATTTTGTCTGGCAATTATGGTCCGATTTTCTCGAAATTCGAACTCAACCTTCCGTAGGGTGTAACGGTGATAGAGTCAAACGTTTTATTAAATCGGATAATAACTGTGACCTCCAGAGGGACCATAGGCGATTTTTCGGACAATCAGGGGCCATAATTCAGGAAGTTACGATCCGATATGCGCAAATAACGAAAGGAACCAAGATCTTTGGGTTATAACCATGCATTTCAAGTTTCATCAAAATCGAATTAAAATTGTGACCTATACAGGGTCCACAACCATGATATACCATTTTTTAACAGTATTCGCATACAAACGGCGGCAATTTTGTATGGCAATTTTGGTCCGATTTTCCCGAAATTCGAACTCAACCTTCCTTACGGTGTAACGATAATATAATCAAACGTTTTTTTAAATCGGATAATAATTGTGACCTCCAGAGGGACCACAAGCTAAAAAAAGACGATTTTGCGTATAATCAGGGGCCATAATTCAAGAAGTTACGATCCGATATGCGCAAATATCGAAAGGAACTGTAACGTTTCCTTGAAGGGATAACCACGTTTGGGGTATGGGGAGCTTGATATCTCTGCCACCAGTGATCAATTCCTGGCTGATCACGAGCCACCGGTAAAACGGAACTTCGGAAGGGTGTGTAAGGACCAACTAAAAAGTGGTCATTAACGGTGTTTTGCTTAAATTAATGTTATAAGTTTCACCGTAGGAATAAGTCAGAGTCGTTCAGTTTTCAAACCTTTATGTAACAAAAACTTTCAAAATATATAATAAGTATTTACAGCTCCAAAATGATTATTTCTGTTAACTGTCCTTTTTCGGGTGAACAGCGTTCACCGTACTATGAAAAGGGTCTTTCCTTTTTCGGGCAAGTAGCATTTGCCGTACTGTCTTGAAATCTTTCCTTTTACGGGCGAATTCGCCGTACTTTTCTTGAAGCTTTCCTTTTTCGGGTGATCAGCATTCACCGTACTTGGATCTGCAACTTGTCTTTTTCGGGCAATTCTACATTGCCGTACTCTCTGAAAATGTAGGGAGGTACCTCTTTCGCGAGAGGAGGTTCTAAGCCTTCGGAACGTAGCTTGCCGTTATCAGCGATTTGATTGCTTACTATCGGCCGCAGTCCCGTTGACTAGCCTCCAGTGCAAGTTTCAGCCGTCTAAATGTATCTATAAGGGACATTTATTTCTACTGGCTGTTTACAAATTTTGCATTAGAAAGATCAAATCATAAGAATAGAAACACGATTAATACACAGTATTATATCGATTATAACAGTACAATGTATATATTGGTTACACAAAATATATGACAAAACATCAATCATTAGACAATAATAATTATTTACTAATTATATAAATCATTTTAAGAGGTAGGAGTTATCTATTACCCTAATCTAAAAATAATTACCCTGGTTAGAAAGGTATGGAATATTAAGGTATTTAAAGAAATGATTAAAAGAGAATATATTACTATAGACTTCTATAATAAGATATAAAATACGTGTTTAATATATATATAAATGACAATGTCCTACTCTAACAAAATAATGAAATATGATAGTATTAGTAAAAACAAACAAAGTAGTCGCGAATATCCTGGCACTTGACTGCTTCAGAACCAAGATCTTTGGGTTATAACCATGAATTTCAAGTTTCATTAAAATCGAATTAAAATTGTGACCTCTACAGGGTCCACAACACTGATATACCATTTTTTAACAGTATTCGCATACAAACGGCGGCCATTTTGTATGGCAATTTTGGTCCGATTTTCCCGAAATTCGAACTCAACCTTCCTTAGGGTGTAACAGTGATATAATCGAACGTTTTTTTTTAAATCGGATAATAATTGTGACCTCCAGAGGTACCACAAGCTAAAAAGGTGATTTTTCGGACAATCAGGGGCCATAATTCAGGAAATTACGTTCCGATAGGCGCAAATATCTAAAGGAACCAAGATCTTTTGGTTATAAACATGCATGTCAAGTTTCATCAAAATCGGTTCAAAATTGTGACCTCTATAGGGTCCACAAGCTAGAAACGTGATTTTTCGTACAATCAGGGGCCATAATCCATGAAGTTTTGATCCGATACATGCCAGTATTGAAAGCAGCCGAGATCTTTTGGGGATAAACCTATATTTCAAGTTTCGTCAAAAGCAGATAAGAATTGTGACCTGTAGAGAGTCCACAAACAAATTGTGGACGGACGGACGGACGGACGTCCGGACGGACGGACGTCCGGACGGACGGACAGGGGCGACGA
The DNA here is from genome assembly GCA_963678685.1 of Patella ulyssiponensis. Taxonomy (NCBI): domain Eukaryota; kingdom Metazoa; phylum Mollusca; class Gastropoda; family Patellidae; genus Patella; species Patella ulyssiponensis. The sequence continues at coordinate 92,595,595 of OY783225.1, forward strand.
CAATATACGTCCACATGAAAATGTGGGCGTGTAAAAACAGAAACGATTGAATGCAAATCAGTTTATATTCATCATGATATGCGTTGCGAGCCATTTGTGTTAATTTCTAGGTCTCAAGTATTAGCGACTTAGCTCCTTTTATTCCAGATACAACAAATCAAAACCGCAAAATTGTGGTTGAGTTCAGTGAACTACCTCGCTACACTGAGCAACTAAACACCTTCTGTACAGCGAAGTAAAAACACTTACGGATAGTCCACGGAACCAGGCCGTAACTAGCGGGCGAAGTCACCCCCCCCCTCCTGCAAAAAGTTTCGCCTCCCCCACCCCTGCTGTGAAAGAAATGTCTACCATAAAATCGTGAGGTACGGGTTAATAATGAAGGCCCGCCAGCGTCATCGTTATCGATTGATGAGGCTGCCCCCTCGTTACTCTGAGCTAGTTACGGCCATGTCCTAATCCTTTCACTTGATCTTATATATTGTTTATGATGTCAGTATGTTTGTCTTGGGTAATTATTTGTGTGTGGTGCGGTGCTACTGTACTTACTATACACACAAGCAAAATAAACCCCGTTCGGTAGCTAGACGACAGACGTATATAGTAGGCCTACTGTAGGGTAAAGAACCGACAAATAATTTATAAATACCTCAATTCCTTCCTTATTACTATACTGAAGCGGGTGGATGGCCGAATGTAAAGCACGTGCGTGCTCTATCATAAGTCAAATGGCGTGGTTGCGAATCCCCGGTTGTACGTACCAAGGATTGGGGTCGGCTGTCAAACCTCCGTTTTCCTCCCACTGCTAAAGACCCCTACGCGTGAATTATCGAAATGAAAAAATTAAACCACAAGTTTGTCCCGAAATGATCTAGTTTGTGTCGGGTGGACGTTAAACCCCATTTCTCTCTCTCTCGCTATTACTGAAACTGAATGACTCATATGTCGCAATAGACTCATTCTCACATAACCATGACAATTGGTGTCTCTTAAACATGGGGCTTTCCGGATAACAGTATACGTGTTTTAAAGTGTTTGTTTTATTTATTTGTTACATATATACCCATCAAGTATAAAATAAAACTAGTTGGAGCAATGGTGATCGTTTGTAAACAAAGATATCACCGTTATATCGAGAGTTACTAACAGAAATGAGCATGTCGCCGTGCAATACCGTCATTAATACACATCGATTACAGTGATTAATTCTATTGATATAAATCCTGCATGTTGCTGAAAAATACACTTCGATGTGTAATTTTCATTTAACAAAACCTCCGAGTAGTTTTTAAGACATCGGTGAAAAATTTGGACCGTTTTGTTGCTGTCTCCAGAAGCTCCTAATTTACGGGACTAAGCAACCGATTTCGTCTAGACATGCAGTCTTATCGGTAAAAAGGTCATTTATAGAATTCATGAAAAAGTTCACATCTAGCATATTCCAAAAAATATCAATTTAAGCAGGTAAATAGTCCCGTTATTAATCAGAAATAACTGCTGCAACAGGAAATAATTGTGAAAATCCAATTTCTAATCTACGGGACAATTGATCGTAAGCATCGCGGGATCTCCGACATCAAAATATGATAAAATATAACGGGCTATTTTATACATTAAAGACAAATACACTATTTTAAATACAATGTTTCCTAATAGAATCGGAAGTAAACAAAAAATCACATTTGAAATGTGCAGACGATGTTAGAAATATAATTTACGGGACCTAACTTACGAGACACACAGTGAGAAAAAATACAGATCCATAACGATTTACGGTATGTTTCGGTTGAATGCGGTACTTTCCGGTGTTTACACCTTCACCAGATGTGTGGACCACGTGGTTTGATGGTTTTTCGAAAAATATTCGTCTGCTAGATTTTGCTGTCTTCATGTGAGTATTTATAGCATGTATCAGTGACATGATGAAAGGATGATATACTTATTTCACATGTTTTCAAATGCATTAAGTCTAGGTTACAGAATTAAAACCTAACTTCCGTCAAATGTGTTTGTTTTCTGAATTTATTCTGGAATCAACGCAACGTCCCGTATATTAGAATGTCTGTCCCGTAGTTTATAAAGTTGCATAGCTTTATATTATGCCACAAAAATCAAACAATGAACACGTCTGGATCACAAAATCTCATCTGATTTTAATTTAGGAATATTATTATGATTTTTCTTTAAAAGATAATACTATAACTTCCTCAATTAGATGTCAGGTTAATCGCATGTTCGGCGGACAAAAACTAATACTTGATTAGGCCTACTTCCCATAGAAATATAATTAATCAAATGAAGTGAAGATTAATGAGAATCATTTGCAGCAGTGACGTATAATCACATGTCACCTTTCTAGTTTACATTTATTAAATACATTGTATGTATTTCATAAAATAAATGTATGTTAAAACAAAATGCATAATTTTGGTTGTCCCGTAGATTATTTCTAGCGTTCCTGTAGATTAGTATTACGTTTGTGTAATATTATGTTTGTAGCTCATCGAAAATAAACGAATTATAGAGGCCAGTAACACAGTTGTTTTAAGCAAACCAGTAAACTGCAAGAATACTAGTAACTTTTTCCCCTGCTTTCTGCAATAGTGTGATTAAGGTCCGCGATTGATAATGGTTCCTTTTACATTTTTAGTACCGGTATGGCAAAATCAAAACCAGAACAGATGAAAGAGTATCGGGCTAGGAAGAGTACGGGTGAACGGCGCCGATATTCTTCACGTAATTGAGGAACCTACTGCAACAGGAAAAGGTGGCCGAATGTTCACAGTTCCTCACGAGGTGCTTAATGCTATGGGCATGGCAGCTTATATAATACGTAACCTTAATCTACGGGACTAACGTTCGATATCGTTAAGAAATAAGAGATACAAATTGTTTTGTTAACAGTTCTTAAATATTGTTCGGATTGATTGTTTAATTAGTAAGAGAAAATTGAAATACATTTAACATACACGTGGTATATTTCTTACTCTTACACAGGTACTCAGTGACTGTAGATAGCTTTTTTTCGTTTTCATTTTCACTTGTACGAAAAGATTATTTTATGGTTAAATTGCCAATGGATTAAGTAATGTATTCCATTAAATGTGTGTCTAGTGTCTATTAAACATGAATTTCAAGTGTATCTAATATACGGGACAGTATCCGCTAATCTACGGGACAGAAGTAATTTATATGATTATACATGTAGCTCTCTAGTCAAATTTTTTGAAGACGAGCAATTGTCTCGTGAAAATGAAATGGTTTCCATTATTGATTCAGGTAGTGTTTTAAACATTTTGAATTGATATATTTAACTGAAGATATTGCAAAAGTGAGATATTGTAAGAAAATAGAATTTTATTGTGGTTCATTGTTTGAATAAAGTTGATATTCTGAGAACCTATCGAATTCAGCATTGTAATTTGAATTTATTCCAACAAGTTATCATGTTTAGCGAACATTAGAAACCAAAATTACATTATTAATCATAAAGACGACTCTGCACATAACGTTCTAATGACCACATGTTCAAATTATATGCAGCAAAAAATAATTCTATTGCTGAACTAATATATAAACGGAATAACATGAAAATCTCATCAAATGTTGAAAATATTTTGGATTTTACTCGCCACAATATACTTCTTGCTGATAACATTATCAAAATCTGTTTGTCTTATTGAAAATATTTTACTGTATTGTTGCTCCAATTGTCAGACTTCCCTGAGAATGAGTCAATAGTAATAAATTAAATAGGGCGTTCACATAAATAACCGACAATAATTTTATAAATATATCTCAATTCCTTCCGTATTATTACCGAAACTAAACGAATTTCCACTTTAGATAACACGTACGTTGACTCATTGATCTGACACATTGTAATAAATAGGTCATTCACTCCTCGCGTTCACAAGAGTTTAGGTCAACCGGAATTACAGATGCCACATTTCGCGCCCAAATATCTCCCCCGAAGCTTCCGGAATTTGGAAAGTTCTCTTTTGAAGCTGTTCGTCGATAAACGAGTAAGTTTACCGTAATGTACCCTATTTTGACAAAAGGACAAAACTAAATGGGCGATTCTGATCCCAATATATGAATGTAAAGCTAGGTGACCTAATTTTTGTCCGACGTCTTTCGTAGAATAAGCCAATCTGTTTCACAGAGAATTACTTACGAATTAACTCTGTAACAGATGAGTGTAAACAGCGTGTGCGCAACGGCCCGTGCAATGTTTACTTAACACCTAACTGCTTCGGGCAAAATGATGCATTTTACTCATTTTAATACCCATTTACACTAAATAGGAAATATATTTTATAACTACAAATACTTCAAACGTCTTTATTTATTTTTCTTTTACCTCAAAAAAATGTTTGAGAATTTAATTTGTCGGAGTAAAAAAGTAAATATGCTGTACTTATTAAGCCTCGTCGATGTCATGCTTATCAGTGATTGTAGCGGCCAAGCCAATATTCACTGCGGGATCAGTTTGAGAATAAGCATGGGAATATTAAAATGTGTCCGTCTATCTGTTCCAGTGCTGGATTAACCTTGTGGGGGGCGGGGACATACCAACTGTGCGGGGGCCCCATTGTTAATTGTTTGGTCAAATTGTTTGTACTGACCGCGGATCGTACTATAGTAGGTACTCCGCCCCATTCAATGTCTGGGATGTTATCCCCCAGGATTTTTTTTTTAAATTAGGATTAATTTCAGTGCATCTGAGACAATTTATGTAGGGATTTCATTGACGTTTAAAATTCGTTGACCTACCATGAGTCCCGAGACCCCCAATATCCCTTACTGTCCAGGGCCCCAATCCTTAGCAAAATGCATCTTTAAATAATTTAAATAGAAACTAACTTCTGAATAGATGACTTAATAAACAGTTACACTGCAGGTGGTTGTGTTAAGAAATGTAATGTCCCATTAGAGTTCATTTTATTCTTAATGAGTATAATATTATGTTACGCATCATGAAGATATTTGAGCCTGGTCTGTCCGCGACTATACCATGATGCATCCAGATTTCCGGTGGTGGCCATTAAAATAGACTCCAGATTTATTAGAAGTTTAAAACATAATTGAATCTATATATGAACATTGATATTGTATGTTTAAGGTATATTTAATGTCGTTCAACCAAGCATGAAATATCTCATCTTATGTTTATATACAGAGAATTTCTATAACATACGAAAACACCAATTTTATAACCCTGTGAAATAGAAACATTTGTAGGTGGACACACCCTTTCTAGGCCTATTGGGGGGGGGGGGGAGGAAGGGGGATTGACACTCCCATAAAGATAATTATGCTATTTTGGCCACATTTGTTGCACCGGGGGGGGGGAGGGGGGTGCATGGGGAGGGGCGGGGGGAGTACAGATCTGTTGTAACAGTATTAAAGGACACCAGTAAAGCACTGAAACCCCAACATACACAACCATTCCACATGAATAGACATGTATATGGTCGATGAAAATAAACATATAGTTAGTGTGTTGGTACTTGCATCAAAACCAGTGTTTAAGAAACTGTCAAATTTTCCCACAGATAAAAATTGCTGATTAGCATATTTACCAGAACAATATATGGAAGATATAGATTCGTGTAAATAATGTAATTATTACGGCTTTCATAAGTTGTCACAGATTCACAGTACATTATTCGTTCTAGCAAAATTCTTAATAAATAACATGATCTTCCATGCGTAATACGTCAGTTTTTATTAGCCTAATAGAAGTAGTAGGATGCTTAACACTATTTTGATTTTTTCAGAATCTTTCAAATGCCAATCAGTGGCTTTAAAATACAGGTCTTCGATTTATTTGAACCTTGTTTTATCATATATTTTTTTGAATGGGCCTAAATATTTTTTTTTGATTTGGCCTAGATATTTTTTGGGGGTTGAGACAAGATTTTTTCTTTTTGATTGGACCTAGATAATTTTTTTCATACGTCCGTATAGTGTCGTCGCCCCTGTCCGTCCGGACGTCCGTTCGTCCACAATTTGTTTGTGGACTCTCTACAGGTCACAATTCTTATCCGATTTTGACGAATCTTAAAATATAGGTTTATCCCCATAAGATCTCGGCTGCTTTCGATATTGGCATGTATCTGATCGAAACTTCGTGGATTATGGCCCCTGATTGTACGAAAAATCACGTTTTCAGCTTGTGGACCCTATAGAGGTCACAATGTTGAACCGATTTTGATGAAACTGGACATGTATGTTAATAACCCAAAGATCTTGGTTCCTTTTGATATTTGCGCTCATCGGATCTTAACTTCCTGAATTATGGCCCCTGATTGTCTGAAAAATCACCCTTTTTAGCTTGTGGTTCCTCTGTAGGTCAAAATTATTATCCGATTTCAAAAACCGTTTGATTATATCACCGTTACATGGTAATGAAGGTTGACTTCGAATTTCGTGAAAATTGGACCAAAATTGACGGACCAAATGGTCGCCGTTTCTACGCGAATAGTGTGAAAATATGTTATATCAAGGTTGTGGACTCTCTGCAGGTCACAATTCTTATCCGATTTTGACAAAACTTGAAATATAGGTTTATCCCCATAAGATCTCGGCTGTTTCAATATTGGAATGTATCGGATCGAAAATTCATAGATTATGGCCCTTGATTAGCTTGTGGACCCTATAGAGGTCACAATTTTAAACCCGATTTTGATGAAACTTGACATATATGTTAATAACCCAAAGATCTTGGTTCCTGTCGATATTTTTGCCCATCGGATCATTACTTCCTGAATTATGGCCCCTGATTGTCTGAAAAATCGCCCTTTTAAGCTTGTGGTCCTTCTGGAGGTCAAAATTATTATCCGATTTCAAAAACCGTTTGATCATATCACTGTTACATGGTAATGAAGGTTGAGTTAAAATTTCGTGAAAATCGGACGAAAATTGACAGACAAAATGGCCGCCGTTTGTATCTGAATTATGTGAGAATATGTTATATCAAGGTTGTAGACTCTCTACAGGTCACAATTCTTATCCGATTTTGACAAAACTTGAAATATAGCTTAATCCCCATAAGATCTCGGCTGCTTTCGATATTGGAATGTATCGGATCGAAACTTCACGGATTATGGCCCTTGATTGTACGAAATATCATGTTTTTAGCTTGTGGACCCTATAGAGGTCACAATTTTGAACCGATTTTGATGAAACTTGACATGTGTGTTGATAATCCAAAGATCTTGGTTCCTCTGGATATTTGCACCCATCGGATCGTAACTTCCTGAATTATGGCCCCTGATTGTCCGAAAAATCAGACTTTTTAGCTTGTGGTCCCTCTGGACGTCAAAATTATTATCCGATTTAAAAAAATGTTTGATTATATCACCGTTACATGGTAATTTAGCATGGGGCAGAACTTAATGAAAACCAAACAAATTCTAATGATTTTCTGATAATAACTTAATATGCGACAACTCTTGTTGACTGCCCGGACAATTTAACTGCTGTATGTTTCGTTGCCTGGCAACCTATTTTTTGATTAGGCCTAGATATTTTTTGGGTTGGGCCAAGATAATGTTTTTTGATTTGGCCTAGATATTTTTTTTGTAAGATTGGTCCTAAATGTTTATTTTGATTATAAGCCTAAACATTTTTTTGGATTAGGCCTAAATGTTTATTTTGATTAAGCCTTAACATTTTTTTTGGATTAGGCCTTGATATTGTTTTTGGATTTGGCCTAAATTTCTTTTTTTTTGTATTTGGTTTACTTTGATAATTTTTAGTCGCATTAAAAACATACATCAAATAGCCCTTTAAAAATCTTTCAGTTAGGCCTATTGTTATTGTACTTTTCATTTAATTCCGGTTAAATACATATATTGCGCAAGCGTATTACTATTACATGTAAGTGTCGTCGAATAATAACTTCCTGTTCATTGTGAAGCCCATGTGCAGGTAGAGGTTTTGTTGATTTGTATATCATACATCAGAATCAAAACTTAATACTTGTGTCTGATCTCTGTCTGGATTGAAGGGTTTTCATTCAGTTCAGTTCCATAAATGCTCTAAAATTAATTTGATTTGATGTAAATATTTTGTCTATTTAGGAAATGATTTATTTTCAATGTTTAAACAAAACAATGATGGCAACTGACCATATGATCACTGACAGGGCTGGAATAATTGGGGGGGGGGGGGGCTTGGGGGTAAGGGGCTTGATGCTTTAGAAAAAAATAAATGTGCAATAAATTGATATGTGTCATCTGTTTACTTTGGGATTTCAGCGGGGAACATCAGCCTCACTTTTGGCTTGTTAAACTTGATCCATCCAGTTAAGGTGCAATTTAGGTGATTTGCATACTCTGTGCAGTGTTTTGTTTGATTAGAGCTAATATCACTACTCACTGCTGTAAAGAGCGAACATTCTTGTTGTTAATTATGATTGGTCAATAGTACAATCAACAACCAGTAGCTGACAGCGTTACCAAGGCTTTACCTTGAAAAAAAGAGTCAAATTGGACCAAATATGTTTACATAACGTTACGTCATGGCTAAGGGTTATATTATGCCCAATTAACCAGTGCATAGCAGAATATTGCAGTAAAACTAATTGTGTGACAAACCAGCTAGGCTATCAAATTGATTAAAATGTAAACAATACTGTTTGGAAACGAACATACTTTCAACGTTTTTAATACCTTAAATCACTGTCCAAAGTTTTAGGGAAGACCTAGATTAAACTAAGGACTGTCATGTTGCTGTACTCACGTGATACCTTTGACTGAACGTGAGGAATAGACACACTCCCGCAAAAGTTCAAGAATCAGAAGCCAATCCAGCAATGGCCAGAGAGGGATTTCTCGGGCCATTGCTTCAGGAATATGGGTGATTTCGGGCCAGAAGTAGCCGGAAATGTCTTCTAAAATGGTGCCAAAATTGCTGGATTATTCTCTGTTAGACTTCATGTTTTCTATTTCAGTTGAGTTTATAGATACAGTGGTAATTATGCCTGAGACTGAGAGGGATCCCACTCAAGAATTTGGTCCCACTCAAATAAGGGATCCCACTCAAGAATTTGGTCCCACTCAAAAAAAGGATCCCACTCAAGAAAGCACAAGTGTTTTAATTGCACCAACATTAGTGGTAAATGGTGGAAACCAATCGACGATATCACCAGATAAAGGTAGGATATGTAATAGGATTTATCGGTCAGGAGATATCCTAGTCAGTGGTGTAGGACGGAGGTCTGTACAAGGAACAGTATCTAGTCGTGCATGTAACATATTGTCTCTTTCATGTCTGTAATGTTGGCTAAGAAAGTTCATACAGATTTTACGGTGTGGTTCTCTCTTGTCAGTGTTGCGGGTCGAAGGAACAATGCATAGTATCACTAGGGACCGGGTATCATTCAGATTTGATGAAAAAAGGAAAGAAACTGAGCTTACCATCTATAATCTAATACACATATTCATTTAATAGATTGCTGTCCAGAAAGTGTTAAATACCATCAAGATTCATCAAAAACCACCCAGTTTGTGCCACAGTTTAGTTTGACTTTGAGTGTCTAGTTTATGAAACTAAATGGTCATAAATTGGATGACCAATATCAAAACTAAACTATATGGATCCTAAACTATATGACCGATGTCAAAACTAAATGGTGTTTTTATACGCCCACATAGAAATGTGGACGTATATTGCCGTCGCCCCCGTCCGTCCGTCTGTCGGTCCGTCCGTCCGTCCGTCCGTCGGTCCGTCCGTCCATCGTCCACAATTTCTTGTGAACACACTAGAGGCCAGGGTTAATATCCGATTGACTTTAAATTTATACACAGTGTTTAAGGTCATGAGACGAAGAAGCCTATTGATTTTCAGCAATATCCGATAATTACTGCCAGAGTTATGACCCTTGATCACTTTGAAAAATCTTGTGAACGCTCTAGAGGCTAAAGTTAATATCCGATTGACCTTAAATTTATACACAGTGTTTTAGGTCATGAGACGAAGAAGCCTATTGATTTTCAGCAATATCCGATAATTACTGCCAGAGTTATGACCCTTGATCACTTTGAAAAATCTTGTGAACGCTCTAGAGGCTAAAGTTAATATCCGATTGACCTTAAATTTATACACAGTGTTTAAGGTCATGAGACGAAGAAGCCTATTGATTTTCAGCGATATCCAATAATTACTGCCAGAGTTATGACCCTTGATCACTTTGAAAAATCTTGTGAACGCTCTAGAGGCTAAAGTTAATATTGGATTGACTTTAAATTTATACACAGTGTTCAAGGTCATAATACGAAGAAGCCTATTTATTTTCAGCAATATCCGATAATTACTGCCAGAGTTATGACTCTTGATCACTTTGAAAAATCTTGTGAATGCTCGAGAGGCTAAAGTTAATATCCGATTGACTTTAAATTTATACACAGTGTTTAAGGTCATAAGACGAAGAAGCCTATTGATTTTCACGGATTTCCGATAATTAGTGCCAGAGTTATGGCCCTTGATCACTTCAAAAAATCTTGTGGATGCTCTAGAGGACAAAGATGATGTCCGATTGACTTCAAATTTATACACAGTGTTTAAGGTCATGAGACGAAGAATCCTATTGATTTTCAGCGATTTCTGGTACTTAGTGCCAGAGTTGTGTCCCTTGATCACTTCAGAAATTCTTGTGGATGCTCTAGAGGCCAAAGTTAATATCTGATTGACTTTAAATTTATACACAGTGTTTAAGGTCATGAGACGAAGACGCCTATTGATTTTCAGCGATCTCTGATAATTATTGCCAGAGTTATGGCCCTTGATCACATAAAAAAATCCTGTGGACGCTCTAGAGGCCAAAGTTAATATCCGATTGACTTTAAATTTACACACACTGTTTAAGGTCATGAGACAAAGAAGCCTACTGATTTTCAGCGATTTCAAATAATTACTTCCAGAGTTATCTCCCTTGATCACTTCAAAAAACCTTGTGACGCTATAGATGCCAAACTTATCATCCAATTGACTTCAGATTGATACACAGAGTTTAAGGTGTTGAAACGAACAAGTATTTTGATTTTCAATGAATTTTGATAACTGAACAGCTAAATCCATGATGTTAAATGTTTCCTATACTAATTGTTAGCGTGGGGCAAAACTTTATAAAAAGCAAACAAATTCTAATGATTTTCAGATAATTACAAAATGAGTTGTTACTCTTAATCAGATTTTAGTGTATAACAAATGTTTCATTCCCAAAAAAAGTAAAAATATGCGACAACCCTTGTTGACTGCCCGGACGATTTAGCTGCTGTGGGCGTATGTTTCGTTGCCTGGCAACCTATCTTTTAAACTAAACGGTAGCACAAACTGGGTGTTATTTGATGAATCTTGATGGTATTTAACACTTTCTGGAGGGCAATCTATTAACTGAATATGTGTATTAGATTATAGATGGTAAGCTCAGTTTCTTTCCTTTTTTCATCAAATCTGAATGATACCCGGTCCCTAGTGCGTAGTTGGGATGAGATAAAAACCTGAGTTCCAGTGTACACAATGTCATAATGTCGTGCGGTTGGAATTTGATAAAAGAGTAGGCAGAAACAATGCCATAATGGTGCCAAACAATAGGACGTTAAACTCCATTTCACTTCATTTCGTGCAGGCTTTATTATGTGTTTCAGTACCTTCAGTTTTCTTTGTTTTAGCCAATTTTAGTCAGAGTTGCATTCTGCCAATGTAGACATTACTGGCCTCCGAGGAACCATTTTCTGAAAATATAAATTGGGTAATTTTTGACAAACAGAAGTGTTTTACAGACAAAAAATAATCTCAGATTGATCATTCTTGGTTACTTCTCAACGGATATCGGTGAGGTTTTCATTGCGGTCACCCCCGTGAGACAGTTCATCAGGATTTTTGTATGAGGTGGGGTAGCCAAGGTGACTAAGTGGGTTAGACGCTGACTCGCTAGTCTGGAGGTCGCATGTTGATCCCTGCATTGGCTGAGAAGGTACATCATGATTTCTCGATATGGTTTCCACTTGTCAGTGGTGAAGAACGGAGGGCCTGATAAGGACAGCTGTCTAGTTGTTTCAATGAGACAAAAATACCAGGTCCTGTGTATACATTGGTGTGCAAGTAAAAGATCCCTTGGCAGTTAAAATTCCTTATCAGGGCAGGCCATAGTGCCGTTACCCAGCAAAATATCCCTCATAGCACACTGCATGGCACATGCTCATCTTCATTAGCCCAGTTGAAGCAAAACAGTAGTAGGTTGTAATTAAACCCCAAATCATTTCTGTAATATGGTGCTCTGTTTCAGGAAATGCAGTATATCAGGAAATCAAACTGCGCAAGAGATACAGAAGCCATGGAAAGTCACCATATTCTGTTAGTATCGGTGATCGGAAGAAGCAACCCAGGTGAGAGAGTACCAGTGGGAAGAAACCTACTCATGTCAGGTGCAAGCGGGGAATAAAAATGACAGACCTTACAATATAGAGCACTTGTGTTAAACCATTCAGATACCCAAATTTATCTTGAACCCTTGAGAGCATTATTCCCATTATTTTGCTACCATACACTACTCAATGTCACGTACAACCGGTAATTGCGAACTTTATTCCCCTTTTGTTCCTACCATACAGTGAAAAATTTAATTCTTTGTTCCTCATCACCAAATCATCAACGGACATTTAAGCTTTTATATTTCATGTGGACTAATATTGTCGTCGCCCCTGTCCGTCTGGACATCCATCGACGAGATGAAGAATAGAGCATTAAATTTAAATTTAGGCTTCAATGCGAGAGAGAGGGAGAGAAATTGGGTTTAACATCCACTTAACACAAACTAGGTCATTCTGGGACTAACATACGATTCAATTTTATTTCAATAATTCGGTTGCAGGTAGGGTTCTTTAGCATTCTGAGGAAACCGGGGCCTACAATGCACCGCTACATATGAAATATTGAAAAAAATAATGAAATAAGGATGTGTATAGTGTTTTGTTGTTTTTTCCGTAATTTACAGTGGAATGTCATCAGATTTATGTAAGCAAGTTAAGAGTGGACTGGTGTATAAAACGACTGTATGTAATCGGAGAACAGAAAAATCATGTACACTTCAGTAGGTCATTTATATACATCAACATTTTCATGTCGACATATATATCGTCCGTCGGTCTTTGTGTCAGTTAATTTGCCTCTTTACATTTACATGCCTTGATGGAGTTCGAAGATGAGCATTTTCTGCTTATGGTAAGCAGAGATAAGCAATTCGATTGGTTGATGCTTTTGGACACGTTAAATTTAGTTCTAATTAAGTGAGAGTGATGAAACTTGTTGTATAGTTTCATTACATCAATACCTTGACTAAGTGTGATAATGAATATTTTCTGCTCAGGGTAAGCGGAGTTTGGTTGAGACTTTATAACACAATAACTATCCTTCTAATTGGGTTAGAATGTTCAAACTTGGTGTAGGCTTCATTAGGTGAATGGCTTGACCGCATTCGATGATGAACATTGTCTGCTTATGGTAAGTAGAGATAAGCAATCTGATTGGTTGATACTTTGGGGCATGATAACTTTGGTTATAATTAGGTGAGAGCGATGTAACTCTGAGTATATCGATGATGAGAATGTCTGCTTACACTATAAACTTCAGAATGCCTCGTTCAGCATTTCTGTCCAAACGAGGTTTGTCTTGAGTTCCAAAACAAGTTTTTTTTAAATTGCCCTGTTTTGGAACAAGGTATTTGTTCAGAACGAGGCTTGGTAAAAATGCCTCGTTTACTAAACGTGTTTTTTTCAAGATAGGTAGGCTATTAGCGCTATTTGCTATCAGCGAATTTGTAAAAATTGAAATTTATGTTATTTAATACGAAAATAAAACCATTCCAAACTATGATATTGTAATCAGAGAAATAGACAAGACAAGAATATACGCGCCATACCATAAATTATTTTCGCATAATTAAAATCCATATGTCTTCTTAATTAAACGTTTTAATTAACTTTAAATGTATGAGGTGTGCTTTATTTCTGATTTAATTGACAATTGGTATAAGCCGACAAATTTATTATATAGCTTTGCTCCAATAATATTTTGTGCAATGTTATGGGGTTTCAACAGAAACAGTCAATGCTATAGTCAAGTTATTTTTTTACAATAAATATAAAAAAGAAACTGGCGTATTTGAAATATGAAATGAAATTTCATGCATTTTTTGATTAATAAGAATGGATTACTTGTTGTATTTAGATCAGATAAACACCAATTTGGTGTCTGCGATATCAGTTAGATGGAGGTGTTAAACTATTGCAGAAACAGTTGTACTTAACACCTACAGCTGATTGGGGTTAAAAATTAATCATGGTAACCTGTATACTTGTCTTGTCTATTTGTCTGATTATAATATCATAGTTTGGACTGGTTTTATTTTCGTATTAAATAACACAAATTTTAATTTTTACAAATTCGCTGATAGCAAATACCGCTAATAGCTATCTTGAAAAAACACGTTTAGTAAAGCCCTCCCAAAAATCGAATTAGCCCCCCCAAATATTTCGCCACCAATAATGATTTCTTAGTAGTGTTCTTAGCCAGCCACATCCTTAGCCCCTCCAAAAAGTTCCGTAGCCCCCCCCCAAATTTTATGAGCCGGCTACGGGGCCGAATATGTGTCATCTATTTAATTTGGGATTTTGGTGGGAGACATCAGCCTCAGTGTTGGTTTGTTTATTCTGTTGCAGGTTGACCCATGAAAGAGCTTTAGACGTGCTAGAGGACGCTGCAGACAACATTGATGAAGATAAACAGATCTTTTTAAATCTAGTAGGTGCAGACAACATTGATGAAGATAAACAGATCTTTTTAAATGTAGTAGGTATCAAGAATGAATATTAAATTAAATTGTTTGAAATATTACGCTATTCTTTAGTAACCCTCTCATGACCACTGGCACCAAGCTCTGGCTGGTCTTAGAATACCAGACAATTCCAAGATGGATGCCAAATTTTGGTATTTCTCATAAAAAACACCTGTCACTCAAAAACAATTGAATATTTACTATAATGTTTGTTTTATTTTGAAGAAAAATAACTTAGAAATCTCCATATGCAAATTTTGTTGTCTTTTAATGATAAGTGGATAGTTGGAGTGAAAGTAAAATTACAGCACAAACACAAAATTCAATAAGTCCCTCAATAAATCCATTTTATGTACAATTGTTCTTTTTTTTAAATTTTTTTTATTTTAATAAAGACTGTTCATGTACTCTGATAATTATTAATTTCTTGCAAGTTATTTATTCTCATCAAAATACTTATCCCAAGAAAAGTTTCAATGTCTTCTACCTCTACTGGCTTCTATGACGGGTCTGGATCTATTTGCTGTCCAAGACGGGCATATTTATAAATTAGTTTCATCTTTTATTTGAATAAGAAAATTTGGTTCCAAAATCAGTTGAAAAAACGAGAGGGGTTCAGCATCAACATTTATTTTATTTATTGGCCCATACTCGCATGTCTTTTTAAATTCATATGGAATTACTGGCTCGAAATCATCCTCTTGCCAAACCAAGTCATCGGTCTTACGAAAACGTCATCCACTTCATCAAAATCATCGCCACTTTCGGAAGAAATATCATCATCAGATTCCACATTTGAACTATTTTTACGTGGTCAAGTATTTTCAATGTCTGTCACTGTAAAAACCTTCAAATTCTTCATCACAATTTGTGAAATTATCAATAATATCCTCAATAGACTCATCGGTAATATAGGCAGCCATTACCAGAAAATCTTTGTCGAAGATCGCCAACTTTAAAATCAAAATATCTCGCTAAACTTCAATAGCAAATTAGTCAATGCTATGTGCCATTTTCTAGCTTGTAAACAAAGAAAGTTAGTTGAAGTCTCGTCTCGCCGACAAGAGAGCGTGATTTCCGATAAATGCGCGAAATATGAAGGCGACTCATATCGGGCGATTTCGGGCGGTTCAGAGTCATAAGGCAACCAAAATGGCGGGTGGTCATGAAAGGGTTAACAGTGTTGGGGGCGGGGGCGAATGGTTAGTATGCATGTGCATACTAAGTCCCGAAATGACCTAATTTGTGTCAAGTGGACGCTAAACCCCACCTCTCTCTCTCTATTAACAGTGTGCGTGACTATAAATAAACAGTAAACATCCATGCACGTTTGAAGGTATGGGGTGACAATTTTAGTTGCTCAACGGGATGGCAGCTGTTTTGTAACCTGGCTGTCTCATACTTAGTTCATTCATACCTCACTTTCGTCCTACTCTAAATTTGAAAGAAATTGAAATAAAGGTGAAACATGATTTAACGATTTGATCAAACCCAACGGCTGTGCTATATTTATAAAAACGGCCGCCAAATGAGAATTAGCTGCGATGATTTAATAACAAAAAGCAAATTTTATGCATTGATTATTAAATGAATACAACACATTTAAATCATATACAGTCTGTTAAAATATTAAAAAGAACATTTTTTTATATAAAATTTAGATCACATTTTTAAACTCTTTGTACAGATATCATCTGTATGGTTTTAATGGTATAATAGATTCTTAGACACATCAGTATACCATATTTTGATTTCAATTGTAAAAACAGGTGCCCCTAGAAGAGACTTTTGTTGCAGGTGGTTGTAAAAACGAGGAGCCATACCAGACAATTGATAGATCAAAAGCCAGATATGTAAGTATACAGCATCCCCACATTGAGTGGTCTAATGTGAGGATGCTTTTAGATCTTAAGGTCTGTCATTGAGTCTTTTTATATAATGATATAATTTCAAGAAAGGCTATTCCATATTCTATTTGAATGACATTTAGTAATTGAACACATTGTGCTTGACAACGACAAGAGAATAATTGTTGATACGTAGCCTTAATAGAAATATAGTAATTGTTATCCATATAACTATACCATATTATCACACAATAACATATTTGACAGTAGACATCGCTTGTATGATAAATTACATAATCTCCTTACATGAAATTTATTGGTCAATCAAAAAGGAACTACTTTCTTTTATTTTAAAGAAACCACTTATTTTAAATGAAAAAGTGACATTTTTTTTGTTAAAAAGAAACTGTTTTTATTTAATTGACCTTGAAGGAAATACTGGGTCAATAAATAGGACTTTGCAATAGCTAAACTGCTGTCAAAAAACTGATGTATCACTACGCTGTAATGTAACTAGATTCAGTAAAAGTGAAATCTATACCAAAGAATTATATTTATTTATTTGTGCATTTAAGAAAGGATTGGGTTATAAATAAAATCTCCAACTCTTTTTCACTTTATCAACTTGTTGATATTTTTTGATATCAAAAAACACTTAAAATTGTAGGAGATTCTCTATTTTTCTATAAATTTTCAGATATGAAACATGCAATTCCATAATCGACTTTGTTGGCCCTACGATTCCTTAATACACTTTGTGGGCCCTTCAATTCTATAATCCACTCAGTGGGCCCTACAATTCCTTAATCCACTGCTGATTGTTCATTTCTTATTTTTTTTTCAGTACTCAGAATGGAGGAATTTTTTTTATATGGTGCAACTACTTTTTAAACTCTTCCATCCAAACATCGTAAAAATTTCTCGTATATATATGGATATGAAAATTTTTAAACTTTATCCCAGTTATTGTGGTAAGTTTTTAAAATGCCCAGATTGAAAAGTTTTTAAAATGCCCAGATTGAAAGGTGGTTGTATATTGTCATCTTCCCTGTCTGTTCGTCCGGTGTCCACAAGAGGCTAAAGTTACTATCCATTTGACTCATTTTAAGGTCATCGGACGAAGAATCCTATTGTTTTTATATTTATCGACGTGTTGACTTAAGATTGATATACAGAGTTTAAGGTCTTGAGACGAACACGTATATTGATTTTCAATGATTTTCAATAACTTTTGAACAGCTGAATCCATGAAATTTAATGATTCGTATACTAAATGTTAGCATGGGCCAAACAAATTCTAATGATTTTCTGGTAATTACTTAATGAATTGTTAGTCTTAATCAGATTTTAATGTATTATAATTGTTTCATTACCGACAAAAGTAAAAATATGCAACAAATCTTGTTTTGTTGCCCGGCAACCTATCTTTATACAATATTTCCAGGGGGTCAGGCAATCTGTTTCACAGGGGTGGAAGCTTTATCTTAACTCTGGACAAGATGACGGACCTTCAAGTTGATGTACAATATAGTTCTATGTGTGACCTCACATCATATGGCGTCGATAACACGTACATTGTTTACATCGGACTTATAGTCCGTTCAGATGCTTATTTTTAAACCAGTTTATAATCGCTGGGGTTTTTAAGACAGCATCGTTTTGCATTCACACGTACTATAAGCCAAAACAGTTTAACTATTCTGACCTCTTCGGTCGGAGGTTAGAGTTATCTACGCATGGGCAGCTTCACCATCTTTATTCGGTTCTCGCAGGTTTTCGATAACATTGGCACTGTCTGACCCCGATATTTTCACAGGAATGTAACTTACTGCGAACTGCGCATGCTCAAAGCAAGCTGGAGCTGGGGTTTTTAAGTCAACCCGTTCAGACGGCTAAAATGAACCAGTTTAAAATAAAAAGCCTTCTCGAAGACAGGTCGCGAGCTGGGGTTTTTAAACTGGTTTATTTGCCCCACATGTGCGTTCAGGTGCTTAAGTTAAACTGGTTTAACGATCCAGTTCAAAATAAGCGTCTGAATGGGGTATTAGTAACACAAACTGGTGAAGCCAGAATTGGTGCCTTTTACTCATTTTACGCCTTCATGATGTATTCTTTTGATGTCATCCTTGATTCTCACAGCGTCAAATTTATCAGGGGCCCAAGATTTGCATTGTACCTGAATTCGCCAGGGGCTAAATTCACCAGGAGCTCAAATTTTCCTGGCCCTGATTCGTCCTGATCCCAAATTCAATAGGGCCCAAAATTCACCAGCGCCTTAATTCACTGTGTCTATGTATGTTCGTCTATCATGCTTCTTCTTGGCCCCAATTCACCATGGGCCCAAAAATGTCTCTGTGTATGTATGTGTGTGTGTTGGTCGGTCAGTCTGTCATTTCGCCCATCTTGCTTGCTTCACCTTGGAGCGGGGTTGGATGGCTAAATGGTCAGCGTAAGCACACTGTATCATACGGCCTGCCATTGAGTCAACTGGCATGATTTCGAATCCCCGGTTGTACGTGGCAAGGAGTAGGGTCGCCTGTCCAACCTTGTGGGTTTTCTCTGGGTATTCCGGTTTCCCTCACTGCTAAAGACGCGCTAGCGAATTATTGGAATTAAATTAAACCATATGTTAGTCCCGAAATGACCTGGTTTGTGTTTAGTGGACGTTAAACCCCATTTCTCTCTCTTTCTCTCTGTTTCACCTGGGGCACAAATTCGCATAGGGTCCAATTCACCAGGGGTCCAAATCAAGTACCTCAGACAAATGTACACAAACAACCAATTTAATATTATATACAAATCAGACAGGATGAATAATCCATGCATCGGTATAATCCGACATGGTTATAATCCTGAACTTGGATTGCAACTGTGGTATTCTTTGGACGTGAATGTCAAAGCCACTTATCTGGACACGTCACCCTTTAAAGATTTCTGGTCAATTTTTTTGTTGGGTGACCGAATAATCTATTGCCGTTCCTTGAGAGGTCTATACAGTGCATGACCGACCCACAAGCTGTACTTGATAACGAAAGGTAAATTTCACCTACACATTAATTATATTTATTATAAAGCTTGGGATACCAGTTTCGATTTCCAGATGAGGATTCACTGGTTTAAGTTATTTGAAAATGTTATCACATATATTGTGTTTGTTGCTCCACCCTAAGGTAGGGAATTTTAAAGCAGTTTTATTCTCCTAAATATAATCGAGATTGGCCCTTTAATAAAGAAATAAACCATGTTCACTTCAGGACCCAGTATATATGAGATAATATGTGCTAGAGGAGAGACATTTGGAGACCATTTCCTCATAAATCTTATCAGGACCTTATTTTCTGTCTTAGAATTTATTCACAACAAGGGATTTATACATCAGAACATCAGGCGTAAGTGAGCACTACACTTAATCTGTTTTAATATTATTGTCAGAGATTTGGATGGCGATCTACAGGGTGCAGTTGACATCATTTAATCTTTCATGGAGTCAACTGGCGGGGTTTCGACGATGCCACTCCTGTACATATGACAAGGAGTATATGGTCACATGTCCAAACTCATCGGTTTTCTCAGAGTCCTTCAGTTTCCACTACGCTCAAGCCAATAATAGAGATAAAACTGAAGCATATGACCTAGTTTGCATTGATTGGATGTAAAACCCCATTTCCCTCTCGCTCTATCTCAAATTATTGTGTCCTACCCACACGATCAGTGGACAGTAACTGCATAATCAGTCACATCTACAAATTACTGTTTATGTAGGCCTATATGTAATTGCTTTTAAAACTTGAAAATTTTCAGCAACAAATATTTGCCTGGATGATAATGGGAACCTGTTTTTGGTTGGTTTTGATTTCTGCATCAACTTAAAGGATTCCAACATCAACATGTTGGAAACAGATAATTATAGGTCTATTGATGATTCTCCAGAATATTTTAGTCCCGAGCTGTGTCAACAGATTGTCAATGCTGATGATAAAAGGTGTGGTTTCAAGCCCCGATACAAAGATGTACAAATAAGTGGAAAGTCTGATACTTATGCTGTTGGCCAGACGATATCTTTCATTAAAATGAAGAAAGAACTTTTACCACCTGGGTACTTGAATGCAGATGAAACTGAAGAAAGCCACAAAAAGTTTATATTGAAGGTAAAGTTGTTCTTTCTGAGCCAAGATATTGTCAATTGAACATTAGGCCTCGCCTCGATAATCATTACAAAATGACAATATGCAAACATAGTCTTGATTATCCATTTTTGGATTTGATCATCAATAAGCATTGAGCAGCAGATATGATTCTAATCCAGTCAATATCACAGGCTAGTGATGCCATCGAGAGTTGATCATGGTCTTGTTTTGTTAATTAATGTCTAATAAATAATTTAGATAACATTTCGAGCTTAAAAAGACTTGTAATAGGCAGATTGAACTCTTGCATAATGTATGTTTTAGTATGAATAAATCATCCTAGAATTAACCTGGCAGACCACAGTCATTAATGATATGTTTTTCTCTTATGTGAAAAATTACGATAGGTCAAAAAGGCAGTTTATTATAACTTCATAATAATAATGATTAATTAATTGTTGTGAATCCCCCACCCACAAAAAAAGTGTGTTAAATCATTTAACTTGAATGTAAAAAAAAAAATATCTGTATCACCTTTTTAGCTGTGTAATTTTTTTAAAACCTTATTCTTAGGACTACATAGTTAGGGTGTGTGTGAGAGAGATAGAGGGGGTGTGGGGTCTACGCAATACAAAAATATGGTTCAATATTATTTCAGTTAATCGTTAGAAGCTGGAGTGAAAGTTGACCCAATGACAAACCTAATGGCCGGTTCTCACGGTGCGACTTGTAGTATCTACGTGTAGGATCTACATGTAGTATCTACATGTAGATTACAAAATCGTATATAAATGTATTGATACGACTTGGAATCTCCGAATAATCTCGTCTTGTCTTAGCATAATGGCGTCATCAAGCGACGAAGAGACACTGGCTATTATTGCCCTACATTTGAGGACAAAAAGAAAAAGAGAAAACCCAAATCCGTCTTGGTTAGACAGTGGATACTGCGTAGACCCACTGCCGGCGCGTACAGTTCCCTATTACGTGAACTTGACGAAGATGGGTGCGCTTCGCGTCCATGTTTACAAACAACAAGGGGAGAGGACTCGTGTTTGTACTAATACTCGACGTCTCTGATTGGTCAATTTCATATGATCTGTTGACTGAAATAGAGAAGTTTCTATTTCACCCAACTCACTTTCAACTGGTTGGGAGCTCGTAAAAGTTGGTACGACTAAGGTGTTTTCACGCTGCAACTCGGGTCGATACTACAAGTAGTTACTACAAGTCGCACCGTGAGAATGGGCCTTAATGACAAATGTAACATGCGCATATTAGTTCATTCAGCCATCCAACCCACCCTACTTTAACAAGCATACATAAAGATGGTCATTAGGGCTGCAACGATAAGCCAGGCCAGAATACGATGCACATCACAATTCATAGTCTACGATATGATTAATATTTAAAAAATAGGCCTACTCTTAATACACTTCAAATGTCGAAAACGCCTTAACACTGGCTGTAAGTAAAAAAGTTATTTTGCTCATGGACTTATTTACACATTTAAAGGAATATAAGTCTATTTTTTTTAAGAAATTTTATATGGATATCGAATCGTGATATGAGCACTGATTGTATCGTGCCTCGTGGATTTTTAAAACATCACGATTTATTGATTTATCAATGAATCGTTGTACACGTGATTTTATAATAAAACAAAAACATGTTACTTGACAGATAGCTAAAGACCCAGGGTTCATGAAAAGGTGCAGACCTGATGACATGCCACAGGATTGGAAAAATGTTGCGGATCAGTGCTTAGAGGGAGATGCATCAAAAAGATACGATGTTTTAAAATTCATTGAATGCTTAAATGGTGAGAATTTAACACTGCAACCTCAGGTAACATTTAATCTTGTAACACCGATGGGAAATCTTCCTTTGTTCTTTTCGTTGAATAAGCAGATTGTCTTACCTCTGCTAAACTAACTGGAACGTAACTGTGCAATAACTAGATATTTTCAATGTTATTGCACACTTTCGCTGGCTTACGCTAATTTTAGTAGAAATCATATAGAGAAGTGGGGTGGGTTTTCTGTGCAATAACAACAAGCATGTTCAGCAGGTGTCAGTGTTACAAGTCATTTATAGCACGCTTCATTCGTGAACAGGTTTAACATATCGGTTTATGCCTTGATGTTTAAACCTGTTAAATCATGAAAAGCGTGCTATAAATTGTTTAATCTCAAAAGTTCGTAAAAATTGTTTAAAATCATCAAAAATCATCTAATTTCTACTTGTGTCCAGTTGAAGCTGACCGATTATTTTTCATAATGAGTGTACAATTTACAATTCAACAATCAATCATTATAGATCAATAATCAATTGTGTTGTTTATATTTTAACAGTGATCGAGAAATTAAACACTTGTAAATTAGACAGGGGGGGTTGGGATGGCCTAGTGGTCTTGAGTGCCTGTGGTTTCGATCCCTGGTGTGAGCGTATGTGGCATGGAGATAGGGGCGCCTTCTCAACCTCGTGGGCACTCCGGTTTCCTCCCACTGCTAAAGACTGCTACGCGCATGCGAATTATTGAAATAAAATTGAAACCATATGTTAGTCCCAAAATGACCTAGTTTGTGTTGAGTGGATGTTAAATCCCATTTCTATCTCTCTCTGTAAATTAGACACTCAATATCAAAATTGAATGGTCAGCTTTTTAAACTGGACACAAATAATGTTTTTCCAACATTATTTTGATGAATATGAAAGAAAAAAATATGCTAAAATTCTTGCTTTCATATAAAAGGGCCTTTACAACGCCTTTTTTTAGGGAGTACTCAATAACCTTTGAACGATTTTGCAAAATATTTTACTTGAACAAAAATGTTACCAGTTGTCGGGATTGTTTAACGTTAAATCCATTATTGGAAAGTAATTCTTGTTTTCATATTTTAACTACCAGACAAAAATGTTTCCATTCAAAATCCTGTCCAAATTTGTGGGTTTCCTACCACTGCTAAAGACCCCTACTTGCCAGCAACTTAATGCTATAGAATTGAACCTTATCTTAGTCTTGAAAAAAACCTTGTTTGTGTCGAGTGGATGTTTAGCTCTCTTGCTCTCTCTCCTTCTCTCTCTCTCCCCTTCTCTCTCTCTTCACAATGAATATGGACATACATATTTATTTATTATGCAGAAATGGAGAAAAATATAACAGTGGGCAACAAACTTGTAGCCATGGAATGCAAGCTTGAAAAACGTAGTTCAATAAATCAAAAACTGAAAGAAAAAATACAGCAGAAGTCTGATACAGCTCAGTCTGCCACTCAGCAAGAACACAACCTTCGAAATCTTAGTAACACTGGACAGAGTTCTGAACATTCCAAACAAAAATTTAACCCTCAAGATGGGGAAGAGCATCTTAAAGGTGAGTAAGTGAAACAAATATTTACGGTTGCCTATTACGAAATGTATGAAGACATAAATGAGGGGAGGGGATCAAATAAAGTAATAAAAAATTGACCCACCTTTTTAACAGCCAGTTCATGTAAATGTTGACAACCCCAATTACATTGAGTTTTGTTGTCCGATTTGGAAACCACCTGAACTACTGCCATCTAGTATGAAACATAAAGGGAGCTGTATTCCTGTGAGTCAAGCAGTTTATTGCACTAAAGGGAGCCAAAGCCCTGTGACTCAGGCAGCTTGTTGCACTACAGGGAGCCAAAGCCCAGTTTGTTACACTAATGAGAGCGGTAGTCTGTGATTCATGCGGCTTGTTGCACTAAAGAGAGCGATATTCCTTGACCCATGCGATTTGTTGCATGACTTATGCATTTTGTTGCACTTGCCAGCAACTTATGCATTTTGTTGCACTAAAGAAAGCTGTATTCCCATACAGTTCGTTGCACTCAAAGCAGCCATTATTAATGAAGCCTGGAAATAAGGTGTCTGTCACATACATTGTCGGACATAAATTTAGGTCTAGTCTGACACAATAGATGTCAGACCATCTGTCAGGTACAACTAAAATTTGCCGACATCTTAAGTTAAAGTAGCTAAGTCTCTAACTCAATATCATCCAAACTCTTCAAAATTGAAAACACAAATTATTTATCAATTTAAATCAACATTGATGCTGTGATCTCACCGGAAAAGGATGGGCTTCTGATATCCAATACCGGGTATTTAAAACAAAATAAACATTTTTCCATTGGTACACGAATCGTGTACCATAATGCGTTTCAGTCACAGCTCTATATTAAACTTGCATTATGCAAGAGCAAAATCTGCCTATTACGTCTCTTTCTTTAGGCCTGAAATGTTATCTAAATTATTAATTAGACATTAATTAACTTATCCAGACCATAGACTCTTGATGTCAAGGCTAGCCTTCGATGTAAGCTGGATTAGATTCAAATATGCCGCTGAACGGCCATTGTAATTAAATCACAACATTGGATAATCGAGACTACTCTGTTTTTATTAATGATTTTAGTAATGATGACAGAGGCTATTCAGGCATTTCACGCACTCCGTTCTCGGCCTATAGTGGATCAATTTGACTGAAATTTTCAGCGAATTACATTTACACTATATAGTTTTTAACTATTATAGTGAGAACTGCCAACTCTTTATCTTATCTCCCATAATGTATCTTTAAGAGACTCGAGGAACGAGGCTAGAAACACTGCACCAAATTAAACGGCGTATGTAGACTGGAATAACCAGGCGCTAGAAATCTGCATTCTAGACCGCAGTCTTATTTTGCTGAACATAACTGATTTGAAATTAGAGTAAAAACGGAAACCATTGATGTAAATCAGTTTATATACATTCATATTACAGTGTTATATGGGTTGCAACCCACTCGTGTCAATTTCTAGGTCCCAAAAGTTCGCGATTTAGCTCCTTTAATATTATCAAGACATTAAGTGAAATGTTTTTATTTACCAGATGAACAACAAACTGTACCGAGTAATAGCGCTAAAACAAACCACCAAGTTATTTGTCGAGGATTAAAAGAAAAAATAACGAATCGAAGAGCTGGTGCTACAGTTCCAGATCCTGGAATCCAATCTCTTCATGGAGATATTACCAATCACACTTTGGGCAGGCCACCACCAGAATCCAATAACATTCCAGAAGCAACTGTTCTTCCATTACCTTCCACTGAAGATGTTGCTGCCAGTGGACTAGAATCAGTATTTGCTTCCGATGACGACATTTCAATAAGCAGAATTCCAACTACAATCTATGACATGATTTGAAAACAAAGAATTGTTTAACGTCCTTTTTTTAAGATTAGATCAGAATCATACTTGTTGATGTTGCTATGTTTTCTATATTATAAGACGCTTTGATTTTAATATCTCACACTCTTTAGATAACTTAGATTATGTTAGAAAATAGAAAAAGACACCCAGTATACATACAGGCGCGAATCCAGAGGGGGGCGCACCCGGCGCACGCCCCCTCTATTTTTTGAGGTGGCGAACAATTTTTAGCTCCATATATTCTCGCGAGAAAGGAGAACAAAAATAGTTTAGGTTGGAAATCCTAATTTACAGTATTAGTATGAAATTAGTCCTTTTGGGCATTTTTTTCACTCAAAAATCACTGTTCCGGGATTCGCACTCCCAAGTAGGTGCGGCGCGCCCCCTCTTTCTGAAAATCCTGGATCCGCCTTTGACATATTCTTGTGACTGATAAAAATGTTTTTTCTTATATAGATGTATCTAAAGACAATTGAAAGCCTAAATACATACTCCTTGATTGAAATATAAATTTAAACTTCTGAGGAAAAAATATTTGTTCTTAAACCATTATATCTTACAAGCTATAAATATATAGAGTTGTATTCAGATAAAAATCTAAAAAGTGTGTGTGGTAGTTCTTACATATATGCTCCACTGAATACAATGTAGTTCATGTACTAAGGTACCAGTCAGACCGGGATGGCGTCCTTACTGCACTGCTGAGACCGTACGGTGCAAACGTGAACACAACGCGTGAAAATGACCCCCACCCCACCCACCCCAAAAAATTACAAACTTGAAAAAGTCGCGTTCTCACAGCTTTCCAGGTCAGATCGCAGAACCTTGTGTTTATGTTGCACATGCTCAAAACAAACGCCAAGATTCGGCGACCATAGAGACAACATCACTATAACTTGTGTTTCCGTCATGCTTTTACCACGCTTATGAAGATCTTGCCGCGCTCTTGAGACCAATTACCATTGCCGTAGCAGCGCAGTAATGATGCCACTCCGGTCTGACGGGGGTATAACAGACAACAGGGTTGACAATTGATATAGTTTCTTATTTTAATCATTATGAACCGACCAATCATTAAACTATTTTATTCATGATGAGCCAATTAATCAGTAATCTAATTTATTCATGATGAGCTAACTAATCACTTTCTGATTTTATTGTGAGCCGACTAATCACTTTCAGTTTGTAAGTCAAATATTTAGCCTCAAATATTGTTATATTATCAATTTTTAGCCGCAAAAATTGTTATTTTATCAAATTTTGAAATGCAAAAAATTGTTATTGATGCAAACATTGTTGTATTATCACATTTTTAGATGCAGACATGTATGTTAAATGTTTAATAGTTTCTGTGATTGGTCAAACAATCAATAATTCATATATTGTAAATGGGGCAGGTCCGCTTTCGTGTTCGTTCTGGCATGCAGAGGTTAGTTGATATCCTAAGGCAGAGAAAGAAATGGGTTTAACAACCACTCGACACAAACTAGGTCATATCATGACTAACTTATGGCTCAATTTTATTTGCATAATTCGCTTGCACGTTTGGGTCTTTAGCAGTGGAAGGAAACCCATGAGGTTGTACAGGCGATCCTACTCCTTGTCACGTACACCCAGGGACTCGAAACCACACCAGTTGACTCAATGACAGGCTTTATGATACAGCGTGCACGTGCTAACCATTCGGCCATCCAACCCCCCTTGATATCCTAGGGCTAAAACCTTGATTGTATGCGGTCAAGACTCAAGTATAGGGCCTAGCACTGAGAAATAAACCCTTTATTCATATTAATTAAAGCACAATATGGACACCAGAGGTCATCGCTCAACATTGTCTCCCTTACCCTCTGCACGCCAGTGATTTTAATTTTATAAGAGTACTGGACTGTCAGTCTGTTCACTTCTCATACTTTGTTTTTTACATGACAAATTAAATCTAGAAAGATATTTATATCATAAAGATTGAATTAAATCAACACCTTTATTTTTTGACCCCAGCTAATTAATTAAGGGATTTTTAAAAGGTTATATTTCTAGTAAATATTTATATTTATGGTACATACAGTATATTATAATTGCTACAAAGAGGAGCTTATCGCTCCCAAAAATTATTGCACCAAATTATGTTTTTGTCCAAAATATTTCTACACTATATGTTTTGGTTAGATTTCTCAATTTTAGATTTCTTTATTTTAGATTTTTGATTTTTTAAAGTTTAATTCTACATTGTTTGTAAATATCTATATATGATAATCAAATAACGTATGTGATATACATTAGAACTATTGATCGTTATACATGAGGAATTTTCGATCCTTGCAGAATACAATTTTATGTATTTAAGTTAAAATATGCTATATATGACCCATGCAGGCAAATTGATTCATTATTGTGAAAATCTCAATTTCGATTAGAATTGATTTGTCCGTAGCTCATTTAGACTTTGCATATTCTGACTCATTTTGCCAGCACAGGTAACATATGGTACCAGTTAATATTATGTAATTTTAACTGTAACCGTTACTACTTAAGTTTAAATGTCCATTTGTTTTTGTTAAAGTTATTAAGCTTTCATATTTCATATGGAAGCTTATTGTTTCTGTTAAGATTATTATTATTTTTTTGTGTAGTTTCTGCAAATCGGATTTTTCAGAATCTTATTATAGGATCTTTCTGAAACTTTGACCTACCCCCCCCCCCAAAAAAAAAATGGGGGGCGAACGTTGTTTAAATATATTTTCAAAACATTTTGCGAATCTTAATCACAGAATTTTACGAACGAAAAAACTGAGAATGTATAGTCGTAACTTTGCGGTGTTTTTTACCTATTTTACTAAAAAAAAATTTCTTTGATTACCTTGAAATATTTACTTCAAATCTGCTATTTCCGATTTTCGAAAATGACCTCATTGACATTTCGTCCTGGAGGTAAAACAGACTTGATAACTTTTTTTCATGAAATTTGGAATGTATGTAGTTATCATTTACCCAACATTAACGATACCATTAGATATACCATAAATCATCTCCCCTTGGTGAATTTAGGAATCAAAGTTTTAAAAAAAATCGACGAAATATAGGTCAGATCACCATGAATTTTTTTTTATGTACTAGCTGAGGAATTCCTGATGCGTACATAAAATATGAAGTCTATCGATTGAACCTGAGGTGCCACCATCTTGAAACGTGATAAGTCCCTAAGGCTTTTGCGATATTTTACTTACAGACATGGTTATATTTTCTGAATCCTTGAAGGAATGCCGAAAAAATGTTCATAGCAGAATTTAGATTTAGATCAACTGATGTACGCCATTTTGAAGTGAATATGAAAAATAGTAAAAAATCGACATTAACGGGCTTGTGAACTATATGTCTCCTATTTCTGAAATTAAAACATTTCAGGATAGCCTGACTCATGGTCGAATTTTTGGCATTTGATTATTTGAAAAATTTGAATTTCGTCTTTGACTTTTTTTGTGCCGACAAAGTTGTTTACGAGTGAAAATAGTTTAAAGAATACATCTCCGATTTCCAAAATGAATAGATTTCTAGATTGTTGGGATCAATGTCGAATTTTTGGTAGTTGAAAATGTCACAATTTCGAAATTGTCGTAAAACAAAGTTGTTTACGAGTGAAAAATCGAATTAACTTCACCAGATTTTGACCGATTTTAATGATTTTTTTTTCTTGTTTGGATGATTTATGTGACCCATGACATGTGACAGGAAGTGACTGTGAATATGAAAGCTTTAATATCTGCTTAGCAGATCTAGTTATTATTATTATTATTTTTTTTTTTGTGTGTAGTTTCTGCAAATCAAATTTCTCAGAATCTAACCATAGGTCGTTTCAGAATTTTGATATCGGTCAACTGATGGTCACCATTTTGAACTGAATACGAGAAAAAGTGAAAAATCGACAATAACGGATATGAAAGTGAAAACAATAGGCAGTAATTTGGAGAATATGTCTCCTATTTCCAACATGAATACATTTCTGGAGAGCCCGGATCAGGGTCGAAATATTGTTTTTTTGAAAATGTCACAATATCGAATTTTGCCTTTGATGTTTCTCGTGCTGATGAAGTTGTTTACGTGTGAAAAATCGCAGTAACTTCGCTGGATTTTAACCGATTTTAATGATTTTTTTGTTCAGACTATTTATTTGACCCATGACATGTGACAGGAAGTGATTGTGAATATGAAATCTTCAACATCTGCTTTTCAGATCTAATTTGTACTGTAACTGTTATACTTAAGTTTAAATGTCCATCTATTTGTACTGTAACTGTTACTACTTAAGTTAAGGTATTTAAATCTATTTGTACTGTAACTGTTACTACTTAAGTTAAGGTATTTAAATCTATTTGTACTGTAACTGTTACTACTTAATTATATAAGTTAAGGTATTTAAATCTATTTGTACTGTAACTGTTACTACTTAATTATATAAGTTAAGGTATTTAAATCTATTTGTACTGTAATTGTTACTACTTAAGTTAAGGTATTTAAATCTATTTGCACTGTAACTGTTACTACTTTAAGTAAAGATATTTAAGTCTTTTTTTTACTGTAACGTATGTAATGCAAGGTTCCCACTGTCATGCAATGTGTTATGATGAGATTGTCCCTATCTGGTACCTGTAGATATGTTCGGATACGTTTCGATACGATCAACACAATTACTACGACTGACTTCAATATATGATAAGATCCGATAGGATCCTCACGATTACTCCACGATTAAAACCATGACTTCAGCTGTAGCATGAATCATGATAGTGGGAACCTCGATCAAACTAAAATATCCGAACCTTTTCGCACTACATTTAGATGATATTCTTCCATTGAACTATGTTGTATGCAAATTTGTCCTTTAAAGCCCCAATAACACTCTTGTTGTAATTGAATAATATGTCCCAATCTTTATTCTGGTCAACAAATTGTATTATTTTACAATATTCAAATAAATTGATGATACAAATTTCATCGTAACACACCTTATTTAAAAAATTGGAAAAATTCAACTACATGATTTGAAAAGGTTAACGTAAACCTTTTCAAATGCGACTTGGATTTTAAAATATTTTCGAACCCTCTGGACAAGTAAAATATGATGTAATGGATAATTTACACAACAGGTAGGACACATAAACATCTGGTACTTAGAATAAGACTATTATTTATTTTCTAGAGTTGCCAAGCCAGCAAGAGTGTTATTGTCCCTTTAAGCAAATCTGTTCTCTATGCATAATAAATTCTTACTAGTTGATTGACGTATTTTAGACTTGTTTATAATCATGTTGATTAAACATGCATTATGTTCTCGTTGTTATAGTTTAAAAAAAATAGATAATGAAAAGAGAATATATTGAAAATTTCTTTCAATCAAATCTCTTCATTCTGAGCGACATTACGGCTGTTTGGATCAGAATCTCAATTGTCATTGCTACCGTGGTTACAGTAGTAAACAATGTCTTGATTAGCCATTTTTATACGCCCACATTAAAATGTGGTCGTATATTGCCGTCACCCACCGGCCGTCGGACCGGCCGTCGTCCACAAGCAATTGTGGACGCTCTAGAGGCTAAAGTTAATAACTGATTGCCTTTCAATTTATACACATTGTTTAAGGTCATGAGACGAAGAAGTCTATTGATTTTCGATAATTACTGCCAGAGTTATGGTCCTGGTTCACTTTGAAAACTCTTGTAGACGCTCTAGAGACTAAAGTTAATATCCAATTGACTTTAGATTACACACAGTGTTTAAGGTCATGTGATGAAGAATCCTATTGATTTTCAGTCACTCTGATAATTACTGCCAGAGTTATGGTCCTTGATCACTTTGAAAACTCTTGTGGACGCTCTAGAGGCTAAAGTTAATATCCGATATACTTTAAATTTATACACAGTGTTTAACTGTTTAAGGTCATGAGAAAATTTCCGGTATATTGATTTTCAATGAATTTTAATAAATTGAACAGCTAAATCCATGATATTAAATGTTTCGTATACTAAACGTTAGCATGGTGCAGAACTTTCTAAAATCCTAACAAATTCTAATGATTTTCTGATAATTATTGAATGAGTTGTTACTCTTACTTAATCAGATTTTAGTGTATTATAAATGTTTCATTACTGAAAAAATTAAAAATATGCGACAACTCTTGTTGACTGCCCAGACGATCTAGTTGCTGTGGATGTATGTTTCGTTGCCTGGCAACCTATCTTTTTATTAAATCATTAACAGCAAATCTGTTGAAAATTAAGAGCATCCAATGGCATTGTGAGTTGATTATGGTCTTAGCAAGATAATTTATATAAAATTTAAGGCCTAATGAAAGACCCGCAGTTGGTTGATTTAACTCTTGCATAATGTATGTTTAAACAAGATAAAAGTGATTTTCAAATTGGTTTGGGTCTAAGTCGTATGAAAGAGGAAAACAGGCTCCAATTGTCATTCAATGTCTAAGTATTAGTCACCTCTACAGTGCCAAAATTTTAGTATTTCACTTTCAATAATTTTCATCCTGCTCTTAGCTTGTATTTATATGCTCCACTTTTGTTGTGGACACATTGAAGTCCTCTCGAACCAGGAGGTCTTGGGTTCGCTTCTGCTGATGGCAGAAAAAGTTCCCTAAAGATTTTTCGATGTGGTTCTTTCTTGTCAATTGTGAAGTTGGAGGACCTGGCATGGGACAATTTGTTGTCATTTGGAGTTGGGAGGGGATGAAAGAGAAAGAGAGAAATGGGGTTTAACGTCCACTCGACACAAACTAGGTCATTTCGGGAATAACATATGGTTTCAATTTTATTTCAATAATTCGCTTGCGCATAGTGGTCTCTAGCAGTTGCAGGAAACCGGAGGACCCGGAGAAAACTCACGAGGTTGGACAGGCGACCTTACTCCTTGTCACATGAAACTGGGTATTCGAAACCACGCCAGTTGACTCAATGATAGGCTTCATGATACAGCACGAACGGAGGGGATGAAAAAACTGAGGTTCCATGTACACATAGGTGTACATATAAAAGATCCCTTGGCAGTTGTAATTTGAAATAAGTGTAGGCTGTAGCACACTTCATGGCATATGCCCGTCTTCATTAGCCCAGTCCGTGCAGATGAGTACGACCCTTGAACCCTGTTCCCTTTCGTTTCCTTTCTGTTGGGTCAGACTGTCTTATGTACAGGTTAGCACTAATATGTGAATCCAAATCAGAATAGAGAGATACAAATTTTTGTAGTTGTGTTCTCTGATAAGTAAATATTTACACTTACGGAACAAAAGGTTGGATGCTGTGAAAAAATAATCGTTGAAAAGCATTTAGTAATTTGAATATATTCAAAAACAGAGTAAAAATAACTGAGATAACACATTGATCTATCACACTGATGGTGTACGGTGTAGCCTCTGTATGGTAAAAGGTATAGGTCAACTGGATCATCTACTGATGCACCATTTCGTGCCAATATTTCACCCTGGAGGTTCGGGAATCAGGAAAGTCCTATTTTGAAGAAACCAGTCGATCAAACATGTAAGTTTTTACAGCCTAACTGTATTTTATTTTGACAAGATGATGAACATTAATCTTAGCAAAAAATATTAGATATAACTGTTTCAGATTAGATATTATATTGTTTAGATTTAAATGGGTGGTACTACTTTCAACAAAAAAACAGAATTAATAGATTTATAAGCCTTATACCCGTCTTCAATAATACACACGCATGTCATACACACTTTGATTTTATGATATATATTGTCATCACCCCTGTCCAACCGTCCACAATTGTATGTGAACACTCTACAGGTCACAATTTTTATCTGATTTTAATGAAACTTGAAATATAGCTTTACCTCTAAGAGCTTGGTTCCTTTCGATATTTGCATGTATCGGACTGTAATTTCATGGATTATGGCCCCTGATTGTACGAAAAATCACGTTTTTAGCTTGTGAACAATGTAGAGGTTACAATTTTTATTTGATTTGGTTTAAACTTAGAATTTATGTTAATAACCCACAGATCTCAGTTCCTTTTGATATTTGAGCATATCCAACCATATTTCCTGAATTATTGCCCCTGATTGTATGGAAAATCGTATTTTTAGCTTGTGGACCCAACAGAGGTCACAATTTTTATCCGATTTAAAAAAAAAGTTTGAATATATCACTGTTACACCCTAAGAACGGTTGAGTTCGAATTTTGTAAAAATGGGACCAAAACTGATGGACAAAATGGCCGTCCCACGTTCACAAATAGTGTCAAAATATTGTGTATCAGGATTGTGGAGTTTCTGGAGGTCACATTTTTTATCTGATTTTGATGAAATTTGAAATGAATGTTTGTAACCCAAATATCTTGATTCCTTTTGATTGTCTTACATATCGAATCGTAACTTCCTGAATTATGGCCCCTTAGTGTACGAAAAAATCACGTTTTTAGGTCCCTCTAGAGGTCACAATTATTATCTGATTTAAAAAAACGTTCTGATATATCACCGTTACACCATAATTTCATCTGAGTTCGAACTACTGAATAAAATGGCCGCCCCTTGTACGCAAATAGTGCAAACATCTGGTAAATGAAAGCTGTAGACCCTCTAGAGGTCACAATTTTGATCCGATTTCGATGAAGCTTGACATGCATGTTTATAACCTAAAGACATTGGTTCCTGTAAATTTTTGCATATCGGATTGTAACTTTCTGAGTTAAGACCCTTGATTGAACAAAAAAGTACGTTTTTAGCCTGTGGTCCATATAGATTTCACAAATTTTATCTAATTTAAAAAAACTGTGAACATATCACCGTTACATACTAAGATCTTGTTTCCTTTTGATGATCACAGATACCTGAACTTAACCTCACATTTTTAGCTTACAGATTCTCAAGATGTCACAATTTTTAACAGATTTTAAAAAGTGTTTGAATACATCACCATTCCACCATAGTGATGGTTGAATTCAAACTTCGGGAAAATCGAAATGAAAATGAGCGCTCTTTGTATGCAAATTGTGTAGAAGTGTGTAAAACGAAGGTTGTAGACCCTCAAGATATGAAAATTTTTATCTGATTTTGATGAAACTTAAAACATATCTTTAATTATATCCAAAGATCTATGTCCCTTTTGATAATTGCAAATTTCAGACCATAACTCTCTAGATTATCGCCCCCGACTGTTCAAAAAATCATGTTTGTTTTTACCTTGTTCTCTATCCATCTCTTGCAAAATGTGGGCGTTTCTTGACTGGCAGCCGCTGGTAAATATTTAAAGATACATTATGTCAAATTTAGATAAAGAGCTGGTCGGTTTTGCTATTATAGTTCAAAAAAAGATAATGCAAAATGAATATATTGAAAATTCCATTCAAATTACTTTATTCCGAGCGAAGTTATTACCATTTGAAGTTTTGTTCAAAAGTGGCATAGATTGCTTATGAACATAACAAAACAACTGTACCTGTTATTCAAGACTTAGCTTCACCTTGCCATTTTTGAATTAAACTATTAAATGTCGACTGTGTTTTAATCCATTTAAATCTCTGCCATTCGATGACCCAGAGGCTTGTCATGTTATTAAATATACAAATAATAGTTTATAAGCCAAAATAAAGATCTGCTATCGGCAAATTTAGCTCTTACATAATGCATCTTTAATTTAGTGTAACGATATTGAATAGTATAAATAGAAACTATAAATAAACAGCTTAAAATCAGTTACTCGAGGGGAAAAATTGTAATTCTGCTTTAGGAAGAGTTCATTTTTCAAACAGGGGAAGGCTTTTTACTCAATAAGCATTTTATGCACCATGAATATATATGAATAAGTCTAATCTGTGATATATGTATCTATATTGTCATGCGTAGACCATAGAGATAAATTATTTCTATTTTTAGCACCATGAGTATGAGTCTGGTCTGCCCGCAACTATTGATACCATAATGCATCCGCCATCCAGATAACTTTCTTTTATTTCCGGTGCTGGCCGTCTATATGGCTATTAAAATATTACTCAAGATTTCTTAGAAGTTTTAAACATAATTGAATCTATATGTGAACATTGATATTGTATGTTTAAGGTATATTTATTGTCGTTCAACCAAGCATGAAATATCTCATCTTATGTTTATATACAGAGAATTTCTATAATACACGAAAACTACAGAATTTACAACCCACTGAAATAAGGACTTATGTAGATTTAACAAAACTGGGCCTTTTGGGGGAGTAGATCAGTAAATATGATTCTGTTGTTTTGTCCACATTTGTTGTTTAAGGGCCAAGGGGTTAGGGGGTTGGGTGACAGGGCAGGGGGCATTGATAAAGACGAGAGTATTCCCCTAGAAACCTCACTTAGTATTAAACTCAGTAATTGTGTATCCATATAATTATACTACATTGTTTTAATATCTCTCTCTCTCACAAAGTAAATATCAATATATGCCGCCAGTGGCCCACATATTAAAGGTTGGGTAGCTAGGGGGCCTACATAAATCTATCTATCTGTCATACCGACATACAAATTGCATGTGTATGAATGTGACAGACAATGACCGGAATATGTCCCTGTTTCACTGTTGATGCAAGTACAGTAGAACTTGTATTAAGCAAGCACCCAAGGGAAATTTAAAAATGCTTGCTTAATGGAGGTGCTCTTTGACTAGATGTATCCAATATTGCCCCAACCCCTACCACAAAAAAATAAAGATATAGATTGCATATATTTTTTTAATCATGAAGTATAACAATAACAATACATGTACAATGTACTTTTTATCTAGTTTTCAATTCAAAGTAGTCGCGTATACAACCAATTCACTGTGATGTGCTCGTTTAGTGGGTGAAATAGCATGACTGGAGGCTAATATTGATGCCCGCTGCACGCGTTGAACAGGTGCGTGTTTAGTACAGGTTAAATTACTTAAAAATCGCTCCGGGGGATTTGTTGGTGCTCGTTGAAGCAAGTGTTCGCTGATTAGGAGTGCACGCCAGAGCAAGTTCTACTGTACCTCATAAACACTTTATTCAAAGATAATTTAACGTTTACCTTATTTTTACGTCATATTACGTTGTTTTCTGAAGTTGCTGGTGGGCCACAGGGTTTCAAGCAGCACAAATATCCTTAATTAGAAGACCTGCAGCCATCCTTGTTATGAGTACACTTTCATGTAATCACTTAATCCAGCTAGCTAATCCAGCCAGGTAGCCACAGTGGCTTGTGAGTAAGACTTTGGCTCGCTAGCCTTGAGTTCCTTTGTCCGATCCCTGCATTGTCCAAGAATGTTCATAGTGATTTCCCCTGTGTGGTAGCACATTGTCCATGGTGGAGGACGGGGAGCCTTGCTAGGGACAACATATAATCATTTGGATGGGAACAAAAAACATTAAGTGTACACAATAGAGGTCACAGTGTTTATCCAATTTTGATGGAACTTAAAATTTATGTTTTTTATAACCCAAACATATCTGACTAAAACTTTCTTGATTATGGTCCCCGATTGTACAAAAAATCGCTTCTTTAGCTTGATTTCTGTCAATCTCTTGCAAAATGTGGGGGTATGTTGCATAGCAACCGCTTGTTATTGTAAGCTGTTTTTATAATTACCAAATTGAGAATATTCACCAAAATCATTTGACTCTTTCAGTTGTCATTTTTGATCTCTTCAATCATTGAACATTAAAACTGAGGCCTTCTAGGCTTTAAAAGTACTTTAAGAACTGGGCTAAAAATTGGGTTAGTTGTGACGTCATAATAACAACATTAAGGTATTTCTGGAAGTGGATCCAAATCTTTAAAGGATCAACACATCGAACCATATAAACACGTCAAGTTTCATGATTTTAAGTAAAACAAAAGCTGAAAAACTGAAATGAAATGGGGTTTAACGTCTTACTGTTCTGCTCCGACTGGGCTAATGAAGACTGGGATATGCCATACAGTGTTTCTATGAGGGACATTTTGCCCGGGCAGCGATACTATGGCCTACTTTTATATCAAATTCCAACTGTCAAGGGATCTTTTACATGCACAAGACCTTTGTTTTTAATCCCATCAGTATGACTAGACAGCTGTCCTTCTCAGGCCATCTGTCCTTCGCCACAGATGAACTTTCTTGGCCTATGCAGGGATAGAACATGTGACCTTTAGGCTAGCGAGCCAATGTCTTACCCACTTACCTATTATGGCTCCCATATCCAACCGACTACATCACTTTAAGTATGTAACATGTAAGTTATATGATATTATTATACATGTGACTGATGAATAGATTAAGTTGTATTAGATACTTCCTATTCATGATACTAGGTCAACTATAACACACAACATACACAATTATTATCGAATTTATTGCTGTGTAACCTTATTTAGTTTTAAAGTAGCTAAGTCTCTAATTCAATATCATCTAAAATCTTCAACATTGAAAACACGAATTATTGGTCAATTTAAATAAACATCGATGTTGTGATCTTACTGGAAAAAGATGGGCTTCTGATATCCAATATTTAAGACAAAATAAACATTTTCTCATTGGTACACGAATCATGTACCATAATGCCCTTCAGCCCCAGTTCCAGCAAGAGACTTGAGGAACGAGGATAGAAACATTGCACCAAAACAAACAGCGTATGTAGACTGGAATAACCAGATGCTAGAAATTTGCATTCAATTTAGACTGCTGGGTTATTTTAAATTAGAGTAAAAACGGAAACCATTGAGTGTAAATCAGTTTATATACATTCATATTACAGTATTATATGCGTTGCGGCCCACGTGTGTCAATTTCTAGGTCCCAAATGTTAGCTATATCTCCTTTGAAATAGTTTTATATAGTGAATATATTGCCAAGACAATGTCAGACACAGATTCAGGATTTGTCGGACACAAAACCTCTGGTGGCACTGATTTGTCTTTTTTATTGATATTGTTAATAAATGTCCGGCACTAAGTTGAAAATGTCAGGCACTATTTCATTTGTTCTCGGCATTTTGTCAGGTACATCTAAAACCATTAATTCCAGGCCTTTACATTACTGAATATGCAAAAAGAATAACAATAAAATGCTGTATTGCTACCTGGCTTTTTTTTTACATTTCACAGATATGGCTACATGTATTGTTGATTTTTTTCCTTACATTCATATTTCATATGGCATATAGCAGATCTTGACTCATACTTTTATTACACAATGTTTTAAGGATAGATTCCACCTTATTAAGTCTGTATCGCTGCAGGCATGTACAACACAGTGGATGCTTGCGACTAACACTCCCCCCCCCCACCATTTGATTTGTTTAAGTAACTATGTGTGGTGCAGTCCCCATTTATCATTGATGCCAAAAAGAAGTTAACATTGTTTGAAGTTGCCCAATTGACCCTAAACTTACTTGTCTCAACGTTCCAGTATTTGAAATGACATGACAAAGTCTATATAATGCAACTTATTAAAAGATTAATTTATTAGTTTTCCTATCTCAGCACAATGAGAAGCACAATGCAGATTTTCCGACCTACTGTATTTAATTTGAACATGTATAAATATAGACGCACGAGTGAATGTCACTGATATACTACGCTTGGATATAAATAGATATTTTGTGATATAAATAGACTATTATTGTCATTGTGGTTTTTATTATCGTTGTTGCAAGCGACCCTGAATTTACCAATGGATATTGGGAACCGATCATACTTATTATCAAGAAATCTCAGCTTATTTATTCCCCAAACTATGTTTTATTTGACTAATTTTGTCTGAAGAAAACTTCTTTTTGAACACATTCAGGAGTCTGCAGCACCTCCTCAATAAGTCCTACTTATTGATATCTACGCCTACATTTCAAGTTCATTCAATTTCCGGGTTGTGGTTTTCTGAAGGTCATAGCTGCAATCATCAAGTTTAATTATTATTTTTTTATTAATGATTGTCTGAAAGTCATCAATCTTTTATTATATACAGTATTAATTACAGGTAAGATAAATGTACAGGTGCTAATGATATAATACCTGCATTAATCTAGTTCACTCAGACCGTTTGAATTGCACTTCAAAATATATGAGGAAGGTCATTGAAGCATGGTTGAAATGGGGTTAAATCTCCACTCGACACAAACTAGGTCATTTCGGGACTAACATGGTTTCAATTTTATTTCAATAATTCGCTTGCATGTAGGTGTCTTTAGCAGTGGGAGGAAACCGGAGTGCCCAAAGGAAACCCACGAGATTGAGAAGGCGCCCCTATCTCCATGCCACATACGCTCACACCAGGGATCTACATGTAGGATATTATTATAAAAATAAAAAACTAATAAAATATACTAATACATTTATGATTACGTTTTTATATTATTATTATTACGTTATGTATGACGTCATACCGGTAGCATATTCTGGTGTTTGTTTTGACCATAGTACTTTAGTGTAACACATGCCTCTGGTAATAAAGATGTCCCCGATCAAGTTTTGATGTGTCTGTGGTTTATCATTCTGTAGTGATTAATTCACATTGCATGTAATATGAGTATACTACAGTAATCTTGATAATAATTTTGATCGAGGATGGTAGAGATAGCTTGACATGACTCATGCTCTTAGGTTCATTACATGAAATACAAATGCACTTACTGATTTAACGACTGTTTTGGGTGGGTTAAATAGATTTTCTAGAGAATAGAGTTGATGATTATCTGTAAATGTATGGATGGTGTGTAAATCTTGGTATATTCTAGCCTTGTGCATTGACTAAAGTTGGGGTACATTGTTGTATCTGAAATGAAATGAAATGGAGTTTAACGTCCTCCTGTTCTTATCCGACTGGGCTAATGAAGATGGCCATAAGCCATACAGTGTGTTATGAGGGAAATTTTGCCAGGGTTTTGGAACTATGGCCATCTGTCAAGGGATCTTTTACGTGCACGCAAATGTGTACACGGGACCTTGGTTTTTCATCCAGTCCAAATGACTACAACTCTTATTGTCAGGCCCTCCGTCCTACACCACAAACAAGGGGAAATGACAACGGAAAATCTTGATGAACTTTCTCGGCCAATGCAGGGATCGAACAAGCGATCTCCAGGTTAGCAAGGCAGCATCTTACTCACTTAGCCACCATGGCTCCCATTTTGTATCTGCCCATTTCAAGTTGAAGTGTGTGCGAAGGAATGCTTATATAGTCAAGCAGATAATACTATCAAAATTCAGAGTTGAGTATTAGTTTTATCATGTCAGAGGTCCTGTGTACACACTGGCATGCCCTTGGCAGAATCGCAGCTTTTTGGACAAAATTCCCTTATCATATATAGCACACTGTATGCCCCTCGAGCTAAATCAGATGGATTACGCCAGGGTTATTGTTACCGATACGTTCTTATCTATTTGTAATGAATTCATATTTTATGTATTCAGGTTTATGGGTCATTGTAAGATTTGGAGTGGAATTTGAAACATCAACATTCTCAGATTTAGACAACTATCGAACAGGTAGAAATCGAAATAGTTCCAAATATGGAGATGTCTGGATCCGAAACAGCTAAAATGGATTTGGAGAAGCCTATACCCGAAACAGTTCAAACAAATTTAGTGATGTCTATACCTGAAACATCTCCAATGTCTGGAATGATCACAAAACAAGAATTAGAATCTAAAATGTATGGCAAAATGACAGATGAATTGTTGGTTGGAGCATCAACGTTCACAGGTATGTTGTTGGTTGTTTATTTACGTGTATTTTCTTGGGTCGTTTAAAATCTAAAATATTTAATTGGAATTGAGTTTGTTTCCTACCTTTTAAAGAAAGCAGGGGACTATTATAATGTCTGTATGTCTCTACTGGGATCAGATCAAGATCAACTGGTGTGGTTTCGAATCCCCGGTTGTACAACCCAGCCTCGTGGGTTTTCTCCTGGTACTCCGGCTTCCTCCCACTGCTAAAGACCCTTATGCGCAAGCAAATTATTGAAATACAAAATTAAACCGTATCTTAGTCCTGAAATGATCTAGTTTGTGTCGAGTGGACATTAAACCCCATTTCTCTCTCTCTCTCCAATCAGAACAAGACAGAGTGTGCTATAACATGAATTCTTAGGTTGACAGCATCCGAAAGTATTTAATGTCAATGCAAGGGTCATATTAAGACTCCTGGACCCCAGGCCGAGTTCACAAAGCATTCTCAGACTTAAGTTGAGAATTTGCTCAACAAGGGATCGATACCGAAACCGCAATCCAGAGGTGACCAGCCATCTAGAGGTTGAAGTGCAGCACTCTAGACCACTAGGTCATCCCAAAGCCCCCAACACTATTAGAGTGATTGACACACAATTTGTAGTGAAGTTGTCCAACATCCATTTGTACCACATTTGAAGCATT
The DNA here is from genome assembly GCA_963678685.1 of Patella ulyssiponensis. NCBI lineage: Eukaryota > Metazoa > Mollusca > Gastropoda > Patellidae > Patella > Patella ulyssiponensis. Next base: position 92,638,007 of record OY783225.1, read on the forward strand.
AATGATATTGATACAATACCCTGTTAATTATTCCACTTTAAATAGTGTACTCAATTGTTTTCTGGCCCACATATAATCAAGTTATGTAAAACTGAATATGAAATTTATTAATAGGAGATAAGAGGGCCAAGTTGTTGGACCTGTCAGTAAAGTCTACACCAGTATCAAGAGAAGAACTTCCATCTACTTCTCAGAGCAGGTTAAATATTTTATTATTTGATTATGCCACCAAATTCATTAAATATGAAATCTGTGTTTGGTAATTTGTAACAATTGTCCAAAATCCTCTAATTTTTACTTGTGTCCAAATAAAAGCTGACCGTTTAGTTTTGATAAAGCGTTAATTTCCAGGCATGATTTTTTATCGTTGTTTAACGTATTTCCGCTATTTTCATCGTCCGTGGGTCATTTTCATGAATCATCTAAATTCGCAATAAAAATTTGGGGCATGGTAGAGTCTTTTGACTTTGTCTGACTATCTTTATTTTTATATTATTATTATGTCCTTCACCATGTGTTAAAAACAGGACTGGTAATTTTGTTGTCAAGTCTTTTCATTAACCACAGTGCTAAGCATGGTCTGGCTAATGTAATAGGTATAATGGCCATAATATGTCCTCATATTCAGTGGCATGCAAAGAGGGAGATGAAATGGTGTTTAACGTCCTACTGTTCTGGTCCTAAACTGGGCTAATGAAGACGTGCATACGCCATACAGTGTGCTATGAGGAAAATATTGCCGGGACAGCGGCACTAAGGCCTACTCAATATTGAATTCCAACTGTCAAGGGATCTTTTACATGCACGCCAATATGTACAAGGGCACTTGGTTTTCTCGTCCCATCCGAATGACTAGATAAGGGGAACAACGCTGGGAAATCTAGATGGATTTCTCTGTCAATGCAGGATTGAACACCCGACCTCCAGGCTAGCGAGCCAGTGTCTTACTCACTTAGCCACCGTGACCCCCAGTAAGACAAAGAGGGTGTGATCTGGGGCATCCAGACAAAGTGTGAAATTAAAGTAAGGCTGAGGGGGGTGGGTGGCCAAATGGTTGATGCATACATGTCTGTCATGGAGTCAATGATGTTGTTTCGATTACCAACTTTGCAGGTTTTCTCGAGGTCCTCTGGTTTCCTCCCAAGTGCAATCAACCGATTGAAATAAAATTGACCCATAGGTTAGACTTAGTTTGTGTCAAGTGGATGTTAAACCCCATCCTCTCCCCCTCTTTCTCTAAAATTAAGCTTTTTTAAATTTGAAATTCCCTGGATACTTTGTCCTATTTAATTTGAACTTACGGTTTACGTCATATGTTTTCACCTTTTTGAGTACTACGCTCGATACTTGAGTCTTTGGAGGCGCATGGCATCAAAGTGTTGACCAAGGACATCACTTATATAATTTTATGTGTGCTTTTATTTGTAAACGGGGAAAAAAATGTCTATAATTTGTTTGATTTCAGTACTGCAGATGGTTTCATCAATCTTCACAAAGAAACTTACATCAAAAGACAAAAGTCCCAGAATCAAACTGGGTAAATTTTGATATTGATTTAAATCAAGTAATATATAAAATAGCATGAAAAAACCCAAATTAAATAGGCGGTGGTAAACAAGGTATGGTATATTATTAAAATATTTCAAGAACACCCGCTGTCACATCCTGTAGAGGTATTTATATGAATGATATTTTTGAATTGAGAGATAAAACACACCTGAGATCACATAGCTACCTGTACTTTATATATATAGTTTATTTTATATACCTGTGTCATGACTTGTTAATCACATGTACCTGTGTCATGACTAGATAATTACACCTGTGTCACGACTAGATAATCACCTGAACTTTATACCTGTGTTACGACTAGATAATCACCCGAATTTTACACCTGTGTCACAACTAGATAATCACTTGAACTTTATACCTCTGTCACGACTAGATAATCACCTGAACTTTATACCTCTGTCACGACTAGATAACCACCTGAACTTTATACCTGTGTCACAACTAGATAATCACTTGAACTTTATACCTGTGTCATGACTAGATAATCACCTGAACTTTATACCTGTGTCACGATTAGATAATCATATGTACTTTATACCTGTGTCATGACTTGATAATCACCAGTACTTTATAGTTATACCTGTGACACGATTAGATAATCACCTGTACTTTATACCTTTGTCATGACTTGATAATCACCAGTACTTTAATAGTTATACCTGTGTCATGATTAGATAATCACCTGTACTTTATACCTGTGTCACGACTTGATAATTACACCTGTGTCACGACTCCAATAATAAAACACCTATATACAAAATAATATTATACCTGTATCACAACCAAGTCTGCATTTAATGGTAACAACATCCATCTGTGGTATTTATACTACTAGTGTGAGATTGTCGGAACCATGGGGTCATCTGTCAATTAGTATTTACATTTTGTCGCAGAGGATTAATCAAGAATATACTCTGTAATTATATTGTGTAATTTTAATTAAAATTATAAATTATTATTTTATAATTATATATTGTGTAATTAATTATAATTATAGTGTAATTAATTATAATTTATATATTGTGTAATTAATTATAGATTATTATTTTTATACGCCCACATTTTCATGTGGACGTATTATGTCGTCGCCCCTGTCCGTCCGTCCACAATTGTTTGTGGACTCTCTACAGGTCACAATTCTTACCCGATTTTAACGAAACTTGAAATATATGTTTATCCCCAAAAGATCTCGGCTGCTTTCGATATTGGCATGTATCGGATCAAAACTTCATGGATTATGGCCCCTGATTGTACGAAAAATCACGTTTCTAGCTTGTGGACCCTATAGAGGTCACAATTTTGAACCGATTTTTATGAAACTTGACATGCATGTTTATAACCAAAAGATCTTGGTTCCTTTCGATATTTGCGCCTATCGGAACGTAATTTCCTGAATTATGGCCCCTGATTGTCCGAAAAATCACCTTTTTTAGCTTGTGGTACCTCTGGAGGTCACAATTATTATCCGATTTAAAAAACCGTTCGATTATATCACCGTTACACCCTAAGGAAGGTTGAGTTCGAATTTCGGGAAAATCGGACCAAAATTGCCATACAAAATGGCCGCCGTTTGTACGCGAATACTGTTAAAAAATGGTATATCAGTGTTGTGGACCCTGTATTCGATTTTGATGAAACTTGAAATTCATGGTTATAACCCAAAGATCTTGGTTCCTTTCGATATTTGCGCATATCGGATCGTAACTTCTTGAATTATGGCCCCTGATTATACGCAAAATCGCCTTTTTTTAGCTTGTGGTCCCTCTGGAGGTCACAATTATTATTCGATTTAAAAAAACGTTTGATTATATTACCGTTACACCGTAAGGAAGGTTGAGTTCGAATTTCGGGAAAATCGGACCAAAATTGCCATACAAAATGGCCGCCGTTTGCACACGAATACTGTTAAAAAATGGTATATCATGGTTGTGGACCCTGTATAGGTCACAATTTTAATTCGATTTTGATGAAACGTGAAATGCATGGTTATAACCCAAGATCTTGGTTCCTTTCGTTATTTGCGCACATCGGATCGTATCTTCCTGAATTATGGCCCCTGATTGTCCGAAAAATCGCCTATGGTCCCTCTGGAGGTCACAGTTATTATCCGATTTAAAAAAACGTTTGACTCTATCACCGTTACACCCTACGGAAGGTTGAGTTCGAATTTCGAGAAAATCAGACCATAATTGCCGCCGTTTGCACACGAATACTGTTAAAAAATGGTATATCATGGTTGTGGACCCTGTATAGGTCACAATTTTAATTCGATTTTGATGAAACGTGAAATGCATGGTTATAACCCAAAGATCTTGGTTCCTTTCGTTATTTGCGCACATCGGATCGTATCTTCCTGATTGTCCGAAAAATCGCCTATGGTCCCTCTGGAGGTCACAGTTATTATCCGATTTAAAAAAACGTTTGACTCTATCACCGTTACACCCTACGGAAGGTTGAGTTCGAATTTCGAGAAAATCAGACCATAATTGCCAGACAAAATGGCCGCCGTTTGTACACATTTCTAGGTTTTGTACCGTCACACCATAATCATTGTCAGCTTCGAATTTCATGAATATCAGACTGGAACTGACCAACAAAATGGCTGCTCCCAATACAGTATGAAATACAGGACTTAATGATGTAGGAAAAATCGCTTTCGGTATTGCTTGTTCTCTATCCATCTCTCGAAAATGTGGGCGTATCCTGCCTGGCAGTGCCAGCCTATCTTATAATTATATATTGTGTAATTAATTATCATTTCTGTATATGCTTGTTAAAGAGTTAAATTAAAAAATTAATTTCCAAAAAGTAATAATGAATAACCTTTTATTTATTCCAGACCTGAAACCAAACCCCAACCTGAAAAGGACTCTGAACGAGGAAGTGGTTATGCTTCTTTGTGTTTTAATCGGGTAAGTAGAATTAACAACTGTAACAATCTGCCCCACCATCTTCTACCTTCACCAGCATCGGTCAACTGCTCCACCATCTACAGTCTTCTCAAGAACTGTTAGCTTGACTAAAAATACCAATAACTTGTCGATCAACTTGCGGGGTTGGATGGTCGAATGGTTAGCATGTGCACCCTGTATCCATAAGGTCTCTTATTAAGTCAGTTGGCATAGTTTCTATTCCCTAGTTTTACCTGACAAGGAGTAGGGCCCCTGTCCAATCTTGTGGGTTTTCCCTGGGCCCTCCGGTTTCCTCTCACACACAAGTGAATTAATGAAAGAACATAGAACCATATGTTAGTCCCGAAATGACCGCAAACCCCATTTCTCTCTCTCTCTCCATCTTCTCATGAAACCCCATTTCTCTCTCTCCATCTTCTCATGAGAGAGGGAGAGAGAGAGAGGTCCAGTCAACACAACCCTACACCTTGACACTTGTCAATGAAGCTGGACAGAGGGCCTGACAACGGACAATGTATATTTCTTCACATGGGATGAAAAAGAGAGGACTATGTACACATTGGTGTGCATGTAAAAGATCCATTGGCAGTTGGAATTCGATGTAAGAGTAGGCAAGAACTTACCTCATAGGACTTAAACCCTATTTCATGTCAAATCTTATCGGACAAATAGGCTCTATTTGACAGTAGGATGCAGAGAGGATGCACAATAATAATGGTTTTAAAAGCGATTGTCTCACGACATATGACATGAAATACCTGTTATCACAGAATTGAAGAGCATCCAGAAACTCAACTGTCTGGACAAATTTTTAGTCAGAGCAGACTTCATAGTGTATGAATGAATATTAATAATTTTGTTATTTCAATAGAGGACTGAGAGAGGATACAGAGCTGTAGATGATCATGATTATGCTGCTTCTAACGCTGAGCAAGATACCTTTTGTTTTGACAGATTTGGTGGCAGTGTAACAGCCAGGACAGATACAGCAGGATCTTCAAATGTAAGGTTATCAATAGTTTTTCTTTATAAATACAAGCTACCTATATTTTTCAGTGTGATGTTGGGGTTTGTCTTTTAAACTCCTTGATTGTTATGTAAAGGTTTATGTAGGTTTTTACCTCTTTTGTAATAGGTTGAAGTCAAAGATAGCCATTCATATAAAACCACCCCAAGCTGTTCACCAAGCTGTGAAGACTCATCAAGCTGTTCATATGAAGTCACCTCAAGAGGGTCATTTGAAGACTCTTCAAGCTTTTCATCTAAAGCAACACCAGGCTCATTGCCCTATCCACCTAAAGCTGGAAATAAAAGTGAGTGATTTAGGTTTACATGTTATTTCAAGATACATTATGGGAGATGAAATAAAGAACTTGCAGTCCTCGCTGTAATAGTTAAAAACTACATAATGTAAAGGGATTTACTGAATATTTCAGTTAAATTGTTCCACTCTGAACTGAGATTTTAATGATTGAATTTTTCGGCCCAGCCTTGATCATCATTACTAAGTCAGTACGATAAAAAAACGTAGTCTTGATTATCCATTTTTTGATTTAATCATCGATGAGCATTAAGCAGCAAATCGGATCATAATCCAATAAATATCGTAGGATAGCGTTGACATCGAGAGTTGATTATGGTCTTGATAAGTTAAGTAATGTCTAATTATTAATTAATGTAACATTTCAAGCCTAAAGAAAGACCTGTAATAGGCAGATTTAGTTTAGCTCTTGCCTAATGTATGTTTAAATGATGAACACTTCCATAATTCAGGAAGTTACGATCCGATGGCCGCAAATATCGAAAGGAACCAAGATTTTGGGGTTATAAACATGCATGTCAAGTTTCATCACAATCGGTTCAAAATTGTGACCTCTATAGGGTCCACAAGCTAAAAACATGATATTTCGTAAAATCAGGGGCCATAATCCATGAAGTTCCGATCCGATACATGCCAATATCGAAAGCAGCCGAGATCTGATGGGGAGAGACCTATATTTCAAGTTTCGTCAAAATCAGATAAGAATTGTGACCTGTAGAGAGTCCACAAACAAATTGTGGACGGATGGACGGACAGGGGCGACGACAATATACGTCCACATAAAAATGTGGGCGTATAAAAAAGGCAATTTTGCGTACAATCAGGGGCCATAATTCAGGAAGTTACGATCCGATATGCGCAAATATCGAAAGGAACCAAGACCTTTGGGTTATAACCATGCATTTCAAGTTTGATCAAAATCGAATTAAAATTGTGACCTCTACAGGGTCCACACAACCATGATATACCATTTTTTCACAGTATTCGCGTACAAACGGCGGCCATTTTGTATGGCAATTTTGGTCCGATTTTCCCGAAATTCGAACTCAACTTTCCTTACGGTGTAACGGTAATACAATCAAACGTCTTTTTAAATCGGATAATAATTGTGACCTCCAGAGGGACCACAAGCTAAAAAGATAGGCTGGCACTGCCAGGCAGGATACGCCCACATTTTCGAGTGATGGATAGAGAACAAGCAATACCGAAAGTGATTTTTCCTACATCATTAAGTCCTGTATTTCATACTGTATTGGGAGCAGCCATTTTGTTGGTCAGTTCCAGTCTGATATTCATGAAATTCGAAGCCGACAATGATTATGGTGTGACGGTACACAACCTAGAAATGTGACTTTTCGGCAAAATCGGATAAGAATTGTGACCTGTAGAGAGTCCACAACCATGATATACCATATTTTTACACTATTCGCGTACAAACGGCGACCATTTTGTCCGGCAATTTTGGTATGATTTTCACGAAATTCGAACTCAATCTTCCTTACGGTGCAACAGTAATATAATCAGAGGTTTTTGATTATGGTCTTGATAAGTTAAGTAATGTCTAATTATTAATTAATGTGACATTTCAAGCCTAAAGAAAGACCTGTAATAGGCAGATTTAGTTTAGCTCTTGCATAATGTATGTTTAAATGATGAACACTTCCATAATTCAGGAAGTTACGATCCGATGGCCGCAAATATCGAAAGGAACCATAACCTCCTTTGACTCCTCCAAGCACATGTAGTCTGCACTAACTATCTCCATTGGTTGAGATGAATGGATGTTAACTAATGGAACTCTTGTATTGGTTGGAGACTTCCTCATTATGCAACATTGACAAGTCTTGATGTGATCTTCTACATCCGTTGTCATTCTTGGCCAATACACACGTTCCTTCAGCAACGAAACTGTTCTGTCTCTTCCAAGATGTCCAACATCATCATGACAACCTTGCAGCGCTAACTTCCTATCCAAACAAGGAATCACCAGTTGAAGAACGTCTTGTCCACTTACAACAGATTTTCGATACAAAACATCTGACTTCAGAGTGAGGTGGTTGAATTCTCGAAGAAAGATGGCTTCTTCCCGATTGCTGGGTGGTGACTGTGTTCTTTCGTTGTTCTTCACTGCTTGATGAAGGGGTCCAATGACAGGATCTTCTAGTTGTTTCTTCATCCAGTCTATTTCATGAGCAGGAAACATCTGTGTGTTGGTAACACCTGGGATGATCTGAGTTGCTAAACACTCCACGTAGCCACTATCATTCCTTAATTCACTGAGTGCTCTGAAAACATCGGGACTCATTTCCTTGTAAGTATCTTCTGGTGGATTGGGTATTTTTGACAGGCAGTCAGCATCGATGTTTCGTTTTCTTGGTTTGTACCTGATGTTAAAGTTGTAGTTCGCTAACTCCGCTAACCAACGGTGACCAGTTGCATCAAGTTTTGCTGTTGTAAGAACGTAAGTAAGTGGATTGTTATCTGTATAGATGGTAAAGGTGTTTCCGTAAAGATAATCTTTGAACTTGTCAGTCACTGCCCACTTCAACGCTAAAAATTCCAACTTGTGTGCAGGATAATTTTTCTCAGATTTCGACAATCCTCTGCTGGCATATGAAATTACACGTTCTCTTTGATCTTGCAATTGGTACAGAACAGCGCCTAATCCTCGTCCACTCGCATCCGTGTGTAAAACAAATGGTTTAGTAAAGTCAGGGTAAGCCAAAATAGGTGGTGACTGTAACCTTGTCTTCAGTTCTTCAAAAGAACTATCTTTCCAGTCCCTGACCTTTTCAATCTTTGCTGGATCGGTCTTTATGCCTTCTGCAGAAACTATATGGCCCAAATATTTAACTTCCTGTTGGTAAAAATGGCATTTCTTCGGTGCAAGCTTCAATCCGCACTCTTCCAGTCTTTTAAATACCAGCTGCAGTCGTTCTAGATGTTTTTCTTATGTTGATGAAAAGATAATCAGGTCGTCGAGGTAAATCATGCAGATCTTATAATTCAGTTCCCCCAAATACTCCTCCATCAGTCTCTGGTAGGTGGCTGGTGCGTTGGTTAATCCAAAGCTCATGCGCGTATACTCATAAAACCCAAGAGGACCTACTGTGAATGCTGTCTTTGCCTTGTCTGTTTCTTTCATCGCAATTTGATGGTATCCACTTTTCATATCCAAGATTGAAAAATACTTAGCTCCAACCATAGTGTCTAACATTTCTTCAATTCGGGGAAGTGCGTAAGCATCTTTGATGGTTCGTTGATTCAGTTGTCGATAATCAACACACAATCGAATGGAATTGTCTTTCTTCCGCACTATAACAATATTGGATGCCCAAGGACTCTGCGATTTCTGAATAATTCCTCCATTCAACAGTTCATTAAGATGTTCTCGTATTTCCTTGTACATAGCTGGTGGTATTCTTCTGTTCTTTTGCTTGAATGGCACTTCATCTGTAAGGTTAATAGCATGTTCAACCATGTGAGTACAACCTATATCTGTATCACTGTGAGAAAAAATGTGTGACCATTCATTGATGAGATCTTCAACACCTTCTAACTGACTGGCAGTAAGTCCTGATCCAAGATGAATTTTCTCTAAAATACTGCAATCACTTCCAACTTGAACAGAAGAACATTTACTATTGTTGATATTGTTCACGATGGTTACTGGTTGTAGTTCACAAAGAATGGAGTGTGGTTGAATTGAAACTGGATGAGTTGATAAATTTGCAATTGGTATCTTGAACTGCGTAGAACGTTGACACATCGCTTTACAGTGAACGCTTGATTTAGCAGTAACCACTCCTGCTATAACTGTAGATTTATTGCTGTGTAACAATATAGAATTTCGTTCTGCAGATTTCACAATACCCACACACTTATCTTGTTTGTACACATTTTGCTGAACTTTAAGACACTTAAAAGTTAGCAACCAGGGAGTTTCTACTTGAAGTTGACAATGAAAGTTGAGTCCATGTTTCTCGATAACTGTATCCAAAAGATGTTGTAGAATGTTAGTACCAAGCAGTACTGGTGTGAACTGATGGTATGATGTATCTGGTACTAATAAAAATATACATGGTATTGCAGCTGATGTCATCTTAGGAACTTTTATATCAATTTCAATCATACCTAAGTATGGAAGTTTATTTCCTCCAGCGTCTTCTAAGTTCACCAACGTATTTAATCCTTGCAGCTCACAAAAACCTTCAAGGTTATCTCTGAAAAACGATTCACAAATCGTTGATACTTGGGAACCACTGTCCAACAATGCTTGACAGTCTACATTACCAATTAATACTGGAGCTACATTACTCTTCCCTAATAAGCTAACAGGGCTCTTAGTTTCCAAGCCTATTGTCTGCCCTTCAACAAAGACTTCCTGGAGTTTAAATCTCTGTTTAGTCTAACACGACAGCCTGTACGGATGTGTCCCTTTTGACCACACCTAAAACATGTAGGTTCCTCATGTTCCTGCATACTCCTACTCTGATCAGGTCTATTAATCTTCAGATCTTTTACATCTTTCTGAAGTGCCTGACTAGTCTGTGTTAAAGATGATATTAAATTCTTGATGTCGTTGTCTTCTGTTACACAGCTTTAACATGAGATGCAGATGGTCTTTTTTTTCTCAGATGATGATAAATAAACTTCTGATTCGATCTTTCTAACTTCAACCATCAATTCTTCATAATCTTTAATACGATCGTATTTGTACTTGATAACGATAAGAGAATACTTGTCGAAACGTCGTGCTACATGTGTATAAACCAGTGATTGTTTTCCATATAAATTGTGTTGTGTTTTTTTTTAATTATATTTGTGAAATTATTTTTTTTTCCTTTGACTTTTTAGTACATACTTGTTTATAATCCTACTTAGGAAATATTGCATACATTTTCCACTTGTTTATAATCATACTTAGGACATATTGCATACTTTTTCGACTTTACTTTAAAACTTAATCATCATAGAGTGAAAGGGTGTGTACTTGTGTATTTGGGTTGGTTTATATTAGGTGGGATCGCGAGCGCACATACCTCAACTTAGGATTTTGTTAGGATTTGTTTATTCATTTTTTTTTCAGGACAGACTTCCTTCACTTTTCTTTCAGTCTTTCATTCCATTTTTTTTCAGTTTTCTCTCTCAATTATATAACATTGTTCACATACACACATATTCAGCACTAACATATTTTGCATTCACAACCCTTGTATATGGTATAAATATTTGTATATATTTATAATTTGTTTTATGATTGTCACTGATTGGAACTTTGTTTAATTCGTCTTCAGTGATACCCTTGGTGTTGATCATTTATTTTTCAGGTTTTGAATTTGAAATTGTGTTTTGGATTGATATATGTTTTCAATCTGATTTGTTTTTGTGTATTTCTAGTTTTACTTTGATTTTATATTGAGTTTGATTTTGTTTGATCTCTTGTTTTTGTATTGAGTTTTGGTACTGAGTTTAAGCTTGTCGCTTAAGTTGGAAGTTTGACTTAGACATTGACTTAACATTAGACTTGACTCTGACTTGAGACTTGACTTCAACTGTTTACTTGTACTTATTTAAGGGTTGTAGTTTTGACATTTGGTATTAGACATTTTCTTGGGTTTATGTTTGATTGTTTGATACTTGTACTGAATTGTGAATTTGATTATTTTCATTTTATGAGTTTTGTATTCTGGATTTGTTTTATGAACTTGTGATTTGGTGTTTGATTATTTTGGTCTAAAGTGTTGATTTTATTTCAGCTGTGCAATGGCAGAAACATTTTCACCCGAAGAAGCTGATAATCTTTTAAAAACTTTTCTAGCCATGGGTGTTAAACCTAAAGCTTCCAGTAAAGAAGATCTTGAGAAATGGATGAAAGATTATTTTACAACAAAGGAAGAACTTCATCATTCACAAGAAAATCTACCAGCGTCAACTCGAGATAAACCACGTGAAGACTTTAAGATGCTACCAGCTTTACCCAAGGTGAAATTTTTCTCTGGGGATCCAGCATCCAAGTCTGAAGTTTCCTTTGACGTTTGGAAGTTTGAAGTCGAGGAGTTGATTCAGTCAAGTTACAACAAAGAACAGATTTGACAAGCCATCTTTAAATCGTTACGTGGTGAAGCAGGTAAGATTGTGATGAGGTTGGGACACAGGGTGGAGTTAGATCGTTTGTTGAAGAAGCTGAACAGTGTTTTTGGACGTGTAGAGGAGACACAAGATCTTTTATCCGAGTTTTACTCTACAGTACAGACTCCGAAGGAATCAGTTGCGGAATGGGGTTGTTGACTCGAAGATATTCTCCAGAAAGCTGTTGATCGTGGTGATGTTTCACAGGATGCTACCAACGACATGTTACGAACAAGATTTTGGAGTGGACTAACAGCCAGTATTAAACAGCAAACTGCGCATAAATACGATCGTATTAAAGATTATGAAGAATTGATGGTTGAAGTTAGAAAGATCGAATCAGAAGTTTATTTATCATCATCTGAGAAAAAAAAGACCATCTGCATCTCATGTTAAAGCTGTAACAGAAGACAACGACATCAAGAATTTAATATCATCTTTAACACAGACTGTTCAGGCACTTCAGAAAGATGTAAAAGATCTGAAGATTAATAGACCTGATCAGAGTAGGAGTATGCAGGAACATGAGGAACCTACATGTTTTAGGTGTGGTCAAAAGGGACACATCCGTACAGGCTGTCGTGTTAGACTAAACAGAGATTTAAACTCCAGGAAGTCTTTGTCGAAGGGCAGACAATAGGCTTGGAAACTAAGAGCCCTGTTAGCTTATTAGGGAAGAGTAATGTAGCTCCAGTATTAATTGGTAATGTAGACTGTCAAGCATTGTTGGACAGTGGTTCCCAAGTATCAACGATTTGTGAATCGTTTTTCAGAGATAACCTTGAAGGTTTTTGTGAGCTGCAAGGATTAAATACGTTGGTGAACTTAGAAGACGCTGGAGGAAATAAACTTCCATACTTAGGTATGATTGAAATTGATATAAAAGTTCCTAAGATGACATCAGCTGCAATACCATGTATATTTTTATTAGTACCAGATACATCATACCATCAGTTCACACCAGTACTGCTTGGTACTAACATTCTACAACATCTTTTGGATACAGTTATCGAGAAACATGGACTCAACTTTCATTGTCAACTTCAAGTAGAAACTCCCTGGTTGCTAACTTTTAAGTGTCTTAAAGTTCAGCAAAATGTGTACAAACAAGATAAGTGTGTGGGTATTGTGAAATCTGCAGAACGAAATTCTATATTGTTACACAGCAATAAATCTACAGTTATAGCAGGAGTGGTTACTGCTAAATCAAGCGTTCACTGTAAAGCGATGTGTCAACGTTCTACGCAGTCCAAGATACCAATTGCAAATTTATCAACTCATCCAGTTTCAATTCAACCACACTCCATTCTTTGTGAACTACAACCAGTAACCATCGTGAACAATATCAACAATAGTAAATGTTCTTCTGTTCAAGTTGGAAGTGATTGCAGTATTTTAGAGAAAATTCATCTTGGATCAGGACTTACTGCCAGTCAGTTAGAAGGTGTTGAAGATCTCATCAATGAATGGTCACACATTTTTTCTCACAGTGATACAGATATAGGTTGTACTCACATGGTTGAACATGCTATTAACCTTACAGATGAAGTGCCATTCAAGCAAAAGAACAGAAGAATCAACCAGCTATGTAGAAGGAAATACGAGAACATCTTAATGAACTGTTGAATGGAGGAATTATTCAGAAATCGCAGAGTCCTTGGGCATCCAATATTGTTATAGTGCGGAAGAAAGACAATTCCATTCGATTGTGTGTTGATTATCGACAACTGAATCAACGAACCATCAAAGATGCTTACGCACTTCCCCGAATTGAAGAAATGTTAGACACTATGGTTGGAGCTAAGTATTTTTCAATCTTGGATATGAAAAGTGGATACCATCAAATTGCGATGAAAGAAACAGACAAGGCAAAGACAGCATTCACAGTAGGTCCTCTTGGGTTTTATGAGTATACGCGCATGAGCTTTGGATTAACCAACGCACCAGCCACCTACCAGAGACTTCCATCAAATTCCATCTGTTTATGATATATGCTTTGGTAGACCAAATAAGGCAATGCTCGCCCCCTGGTCTTGGGGAAATGGGGTGGTTTATTCCATTTGGCCTGGAAATGAAAGTCAAGGTCAGCCTACAGGACGTGCAGAAAAAAGGGGGTTATAAAAGAGGGTGTTGAGCGAGACTGATAAGAGCTCAACAGGTATTCCGAGCAGCTATCATTTATTGAGAACGAGGGTTCTTCGAATCCAATCCAGCTTAATAACATAGTTGTAGAAACGAACTGGCCTGTAGTTTTATATGTTACGATCACTAAGAAAACATAACCAGGAAATCCAATATTACTACGAAGCCTCGAAAAATGATCATGTGTCAACTCGGGCGTATGTGTTTCTTCTGTAATTGCATAAAAACGGCTATTGAAAGTTAGGAGTTCTGGAATGAGGATCGTTGGATTGATGCAATGTAAATTTAGTGAAAAGCTAAAATAATTTCAGTTTAAATACCATTTGCGTGGGAATTACCACTGTTCGGTTGGTTGTTGTGTCGTAATATTTATCAACAAGGAGATTTCTGTTTGATGGATGTTGCTATTGAAGGTAAGATGCACAATTTACGCATTGTGGCCCGTTTTTGCTGCATTTACTCTCTATTTCACGTTGATAGTCAATTTGAGCGCTGACTGCTTGGTATTTATAAATGACGACATTACATTCGCCTTTCCGTATACGATAGATTAATCCATATTTTTATTTCATAAAATGCAACTTTATATATATGATACGTCATAGGCCTACAATAGACATAAGAGTAACGTAGATCATAGCGAGCACACACGCCTATCTAAAGACCTCATTATTTTACAAAGACCTGCGTAAAACACACGGCCGAATGATTAATTGCACGGTTAAACAGTTTTACTTCTCAAATTTTGATTTAACTCGTACGTGTCGGTTAATTAACACACCTCTTCAAAAAACGCACCTAGCGTTAATTAGCCCACCTCTCGGACAGTTCTTCACCCTCGTTAATTAACACACCTTTTTACAGTTTTAAACCGGTAATACCGAGTAATAGTCCGAAAATTAATTATCTTCCGACATACGTACAAATAACAACGAGAATTAAGAATTCTATACGGGCTGTGCACCTTTTAACTCCTTAGCAGTTCTCAGTGTTAAACCCCAAATCATTTCTGTAATATGGTGCTCTGTTTCAGGAAATGCAGTTAATCCGGAAACCAAACTGCGCAAGGGAAACAGAGGCCATGGAAAGTCACCATATTCTGTTAGTATCAGGGATCGGAAGAAGCAACCCAGGTGAGAGAGTACCAGTGGGAAGAAACCTACTCATGAATAAACATGACAGACCTTACAATATAAAGCACTTGCGTTAAACTATTCAGATACCCAAATTTATCTTGAACCCTTGAGAGCATTATTCCCCTTATTTTGCTACCATACACAACTCAATGTCACGTACGACCAGTAATTGCGAACTTTATTCCCCTTTTGTTCCTACCATACAGTGAAAAATTTAGTTCTTTGTTCCTCATCACCAAATCATCAACGGACATTTAAGCTTTTATTTTTCATGTGGACTAATATTGTCGTCGCCCCTGTCCGTCTGGACATCCATCGACGAGATGAAAAATAGAGCATTAAATTTAAATTTAGGCTTCAATGCGAGAGAGAGGGAGAGAAATTGAGTTTAACATCCACTTAACACAAACTAGGTCATTCTGGGAAAAAAAAAAAAAATGATATTTCAATAATTCGGTTGCAGGCAGGGTTCTTTAGCATTCTGTGGAAACCGGGGCCTACAATGCACCGCTACCTATGAAATATTGAAAAAAATAATGAAATAAGAAGGTGTATATTGTTTTGTTGTTTTTTCCGTAATTTACAGTGGAATGTCATCAGATTTATGGAAGCAAGTTAAGAGTGGACCGGTGTATGAAATGACTGTATGTAATCGGAGAACAGAAAAATCATGTACACTTCAGTAGGTCATTTATATACATCAACATTTTTATGTCGACATATATATCGTCCGTCGGTCTTTGTGTCAGTTCATTTGCCTCTTTACATTTACCTGCCTTGATGGAGTTCGAAGATGAGCATTTTCTGCTTAAGGTAAGCAGAGATAAGCAATTCGATTGGTTGATGCTTTTGGACACGTTAAATTTAGTTCTAATTAAGTGAGAGTGATGAAACTAGGTGTATAGTTTCATTACATCAATACCTTGACTAAGTTTGATAATGAATATTTTCTACTCAGGGTAAGCAGAGTGATAAGCAATTTGTTTGGTTGAGACTTTATAACACAATAACTATCCTTCTAATTGGGTTAGAATGTTCAAACTTGGTGTAGGCTTCGTTAGATGAATGGCTTGACGGCGTTCGATGATGAATATTGTCTGCTTACAGTAAGTAGAGATAAGCCCTTTGGTTGTAATTAGGTGAGAGCGATGAAACTCTGAGTATATCGATGATGAGAACGTCTGCTTACACTATAAACTTCAGAATGCCTCGTTCAACATTTCTGTCCAAACGAGAATTGTTTTGAGTTCCAAAACAAGTTTTTTTTAAATTGCCCTGTTTTGGAACAAGGTATTTTGTTCAGAACGAGGCTTGGTAAAAATGCCTCGTTTACTTAACATGTTTTTTTCAAGATAGGTTGGCTATTAGCTGTATGCTATCAGCGAATTGGTAAAAATTAAAATTTATGTTATTTAATACGAAAATAAAACCAGTCCAAACTATGATATTGTAATCAGAGAAATAGACAAGACAAGAATATACGCGCCATACCATAAATTATTTTCGCATTATTAAAATCCATATGTCTTCTTAATTAAACGTTTTAATTAACTTTAAATGTATGAGGTGTGCTTTATTTCTGATTTAATTGACAATTGGTATAAGCCGACAAATTTATTATATAACTTTGCTCCAATAATATTTTGTGCAATGTTATGGGGTTTCAACAGAAACAGTCAATGCTATAGTCAAGTTATTTTTTTACAATAAATATAAAAAATAAACAGGCGTATTTGAAATATGAAATGAAATTTCATGCGTTTTTTGATTAGTAAGAATGGATTATTTGTTGTATTTAGATCAGATAAACATTAATTTGGTGTCTGCGATATCAGTTAGGTGGAGGTGTTAAACTATTGCAGAAACAGTTGTACTTAACACCTACAGCTGATTGGGGTTGAAAATTAATCATGGTAACCTGTATACTTGTCTTGTCTATTTCTCAGATTATAATATCATAGTTTGGACTGGTTTTATTTTCGTATTAAATAACACAAATTTTAATTTTTACAAATTCGCTGACTAGCAAATACCGCTAATAGCTATCTTGAAAAAACACGTTTAGTAAAGCCCTCCCAAAAATCGAATTAGCCCCTCATAATATTTCGCCAACAATAATGATTTCTTAGTAGTGTTCTTAGCCAGCCACATCCTTAGCCCCTCCAAAAAGTTCCGTAGCCCCCCCCCCCCAAATTTTATGAGCCGGCTACGGGGCCGAATATGTGTCATCTATTTAATTTGGGATTTTGGTGGGAGACATCAGCCTCAGTGTTGGTTTGTTTATTCTGTTGCAGGTTGACCCATGAAAGAGCTTTAGACATGCTAGAGGACGCTGCAGACAACATTGATGAAGATAAACAGATCTTTTTAAATCTAGTAGGTGCAGACAACATTGATGAAGATAAACAGATCTTTTTAAATGTAGTAGGTATCAAGAATGAATATTAAATTAAATTGTTTGAAATATTACGCTATTCTTTAGTAACCCTCTCATGACCACTGGCACCAAGCTCTGGCTGGTCTTAGAATACCAGACAATTCCAAGATGGACGCCAAATTTTGGTATTTCTCATAAAAAACACCTGTCACTCAAAAACAATTGAATATTTACTATAATGTTTGTTTTATTTTGAAGAAAAATAACTTAGAAATCTCCATATGCAAATTTTGTTGTCTTTTAATGATAAGTGGATAGTTGGAGTGAAAGTAAAATTACAGCACAAACACAAAATTCAATAAGTCCCTCAATAAATCCATTTTATGTACAATTGTTCTTTTTTTTAAATTTTTTTTATTTTAATAAAGACTGTTCATGTACTCTGATAATTATTAATTTCTGGCAAGTTATTTATTCTCATTGAAATACTTATCCCAAGAAAAGTTTCAATGTCTTCTACCTCTACTGGATTCCATGACGGGTCTGGATCTATTTGCTGTCCAAGACGGGCATATTTATAAATTAGTTTCATCTTTTATTTGAATAAGAAAATTTGGTTCCAAAATCAGTTGAAAAAACGAGAGGGGTTCAGCATCAACATTTATTTTATTTATTGGCCCATACTCGCATGTCTTTTTAAATTCATATGGAATTACTGGCTCGAAATCATCCTCTTGCCAAACCAAGTCATCGGTCTTACGAAAACGTCATCCACTTCATCAAAATCATTGCCTCTTTCTGAAGAAATATCATCATCAGATTCCACATTTGAACCATTTTACGTGGTCGAGTATTTTCAATGTCTGTCACTGTAAAAACCTTCAAATTCTTCATCACAATTTGTGAAATTATCAATAATATCCTCAATAGACTCATCGGTAATATAGGCAGCCATTACCAGAAAATCTTTGTCGAAGATCGCCAACTTTAAAATCAAAATATCTCGCTAAACTTCAATAGCAAATTAGTCAATGCTATGTGCCATTTTCTAGCTTGTAAACAAAGAAAGTTAGTTGAAGTCTCGTCTCGCCGACAAGAGAGCGTCATTTCCGATAAATGCGCGAAATATGAAGGCGACTCATATCGGGCGATTTCAGGCGGTTCAGAGTCATAAGGCAACCAAAATGGCGGGTGGTCATGAAAGGGTTAACAGTGTTGGGGGCGGGGGCGAATGGTTAGTATGCATGTGCATACTAAGTCCCGAAATGACCTAATTTGTGTCACGTGGACGCTAAACCCCACCTCTCTCTCTCTATTAACAGTGTGCGTGACTATAAATAAACAGTAAACATCCATGCACGTTTGAAGGTATGGGGTGACAATTTTAGTTGCTCAACGGGATGGCAGCTGTTTTGTAACCTGGCTGTCTCATACTTAGTTCATTCATACCTCACTTTCGTCCTACTCTAAATTTGAAAGAAATTGAAATAAAGGTGAAACATGATTTAACGATTTGATCAAACCCAACGGCTGTGCTATATTTATAAAAACGGCCGCCAAATGAGAATTAGCTGCGATGATTTAATAACAAAAAGCAAATTTTATGCATTCATTATTAAATGAATATAACACATTTAAATCATATACAGTCTGTAATCTGTTAAAATATTAAAAAGAACATTTTTTATACGTCCACATTCATAATGTGAACGTATTATGCCGTCACACATCTGAATACACACCTTCTAATCGCGGACCTCTGTCAAACCGAGGACGTCCTCGGTTCAACCGAGGACTTTTTGAACTGAAACCAGGACTGCCACGATGTTCAGAAGTCTGGATTTGATATCCCCTTTAATTTTAAGGTCGATCTGAGATGTTCCGCGTTAGGCAGTATTCTACAGTTAGGGTGTATCTGTCGTGTGTGTGATCTCAAAAGGCAAAAATATGATTGTGTGTATCAAGTCCGCAGTTAGTGTTTATTGTACAGCGAGTGTATCAAGTCCTCGGTTAACCGATTTCGGCCATACACATCATATATGGTCACGTGGGATAAATATGTTTTAATCCTGCTATATCTTAAATTTATAACCATTTTCAACCTGTGCGATATTTAAAAAATCTAGCCATCTAGTAGTCATTACATTATTTCTGTCTGAAATTTCGAAATTTGTATCTGGCTAAACATACAATAAGATTATTGCCGCAATAATAAGCGTAAATTTAAAAAAAAACAAAAAACAAGAGCAATTGAAATATTAGTAAGTCACTGAATTTGAAATAGTGACACCTGTTAGGACGTATTAAGACAGTCACAATTGTCTAATATAATGTGTAGATACCTCTGGACAATTTTTGCCTTGCGGATGTACTACGGAAAAAAAAATGGTGAACCTCGGGAGGCTCACTCAACGGGAGACCACAGGAGAACTGCCAGGAAAACAGGCCGGGAAGGCATCAACGGAGCTCTCCAGATCCACAAGGAAACTCCGGGGATGATTGCCTTGTTTCAGGAACAAGGTTAGGCATCGGGAACAGGTTTGTCGGTGTCCCAGGTGAGCTCCTGGGGCATAGCTAGCCTTGTGGAGAACTGCGAAATGTTTTAATGCTTGCATTGTCAGACCGGGGGCATTCCCGGATCCTTTCAGACCCACAAGGAAACTCCGGGGCATCAGCGAAGCATGTGAGATGTCTTGCCTAATGTGACAGTATTTCATTCTTTAATCGGGTTCTTGGATGACAACACTGGTATATACTTCTAATAATACTTTTATTCTGCTTCTTACAATAGGTACAAACATCGTGATGTAAACGACTGTAGAACTAACTATATGGAAGGAGTCATGACTTAATTAGCTTGGCTTAGCACGAGTGTGCTAACTCCAGAAGCTCTCGTCTCGTCTCGTCTCGTGCCAAGGCACCCATGGCCAAGGCACCCATGGCCCGCCTAGCATGGCCTCCTGGACCTGACTAAAGATTCGTTTCTGTTCTGAGTTTATAAACGTATTCCAGACAAAGGAGCTCATTAGACATCTGTCTAATGTATCAAGCATCATATGAAGGTTTAACATTCAATATAGTTTATCAGATAAAGAAAGCTAGATAAGACATGCCAACAACAAATTATAGTTACGCAATGACATAAGGAATACTACCAAGATCTCCAGCCGGGTATTGATAGCGACAGGTTTATGCCACAATCACTAACACGTATTTTAATATGGCAGGACGCCTCTATGACATATGTCATTATGTTATATACCTATCCCTCTTTTTAGAAAAAAATATGAAATATTTTTTTAAAGCCTTTACAAATTTGAATATAACTGGGATCGATAATATCTACCCTAATCTTAAAAGATAAAAATAACAATAAGAATGAAAAGACATATAAATACAAACAACACTTGTAAAATGTCGTATACAAAAATGTCTATAAACAAAAAGAAAAGGTAAATGAAACACACACGAATTTAAAAGTTATATATACTTGTAAAATGTCATAATATCCAAAAATGTCTTTAAACAAAATGAAAAGGTCAATGAAAAACACACGAACTTAAAAGTTATATACACACAATCGGTCACACACGCGAGTCAATAAAAAAAACAAACGAGATCCTGGAATCACAAACACAGACTACTCTTATTCATATAAATGGTGGAATCGCGAACACAAACTACTAGTACTATAATTATCTTCTTAGACCGATTATTTGGTGGAATCGCGAACACAAACTACTGTAATTATCTTCTTAGACCGCTACTGCACTGTCGTAGCCAACTGTAGGGGTGGGGTACATATGATGCCCTTCCTCGTTCCAGTAATGTTGAGGGGTCAGAATTTTCCCTGCTCCATTTAGTTCAACTATTGTTGTTGACCGGTAGTCTTTTCATTTTCCATACCGTCTGGCAAAACGGCGTGTTATGACGTGCTATGAAAAGTATTATAACTGCTCCCCGTGCCGAAGTTTGATCATCTGCGTATCATATCATGGAGTGAACTTAATTAATAGTTAATCAAATTAGCAAGTGGAACAGACTTGACTTTAGATAATGATCTAACGATATTTACAATTGAAATTAGGGAGTCATATTGTTTTATCTCAAGAATAATGAATGATCTGAACACATTTAACCAATCTTAAATAAGATATTTTTGAAAGAACTAACGGTTTATCTCTATAATTTTTAAACACAACACAAAACAAGACAATACGTTCGCTCTAAATCCGAGCACAACCCTCCTGGGGTTAAACCACTTAACATAAACTTCTCCCGTTACATATCGGGGCATTTCCCATTAAAACTTTGGGGTATTACAAATAAAAATCTTAATCCCGTAAATATCGGGTCTTTCCCATTAAATATTTGGGGTATTACAAATAAAAATCTCACCCGTAAATATCGGGGCCTTTGCCATTAACTATTTGGATAATATACACGTATAGACAAAACAAACGAAAAAAACTTAGAGATAAACCCGTTAATACTTTGTGAATGTAAAATTCCTAATTACGATATTGTTAACTCAATTCTAGTTAAACAATCACAAAACATTTTACTGCGCAATATAAACCTGTTAATACTAATTTTAAATGCCAAAATATGTGTTCAAAAACAAACAATTATAATTCATAATCTTTTAAAAACAACATGACGCATTTTAAAACAAATAATATATATACAATTTTGTTTTCGTCATTTTCCTGTTCCACTACTTGCTAATATTAAATTTAGTAACTACACCATGATATTTAACGACGCGTGATGATAAACTGCAGATTTCCAGTTAAATTATAATACATAGCACTAATGTCATTTTACCACCCTCGCCATGGTAGGATTAGAAAAGACTTACCCCGTTGGTGACCTGTGTTCTTCTAGTGGTTAGGACTTCAATCGTATCCTGGTCACGGCACCAATTAATATGTGACAGTATTTCATTCTTTAATCGGGTTCTTGGATGACAACACTGGTATATACTTCTAATAATACTTTTATTCTGCTTCTTACAATAGGTACAAACATCGTGATGTAAACGACTGTAGAACTAACTATATGGAAGGAGTCATGACTTAATTAGCTTGGCTTAGCACGAGTGTGCTAACTCCAGAAGCTCTCGTCTCGTCTCGTCTCGTGCCAAGGCACCCATGGCCAAGGCACCCATGGCCCGCCTAGCATGGCCTCCTGGACCTGACTAAAGATTCGTTTCTGTTCTGAGTTTATAAACGTATTCCAGACAAAGGAGCTCATTAGACATCTGTCTAATGTATCAAGCATCATATGAAGGTTTAACATTCAATATAGTTTATCAGATAAAGAAAGCTAGATAAGACATGCCAACAACAAATTATAGTTACGCAATGACATAAGGAATACTACCAAGATCTCCAGCCGGGTATTGATAGCGACAGGTTTATGCCACAATCACTAACACGTATTTTAATATGGCAGGACGCCTCTATGACATATGTCATTATGTTATACTAAGTGTCAGGGGACTTTTGAGGATATTTAAATCGGGTGCCTCTGGAATAGTATTTTGCGAAACACGTACCGACAAGAGAGAAGCCACAACCTAGCGTCTGAAGTAAAACAAGAGCGACCTGGTGAAACGGTAAAGTTTCGATGGTTAAGGTTCCGTCATCTCTCGCACAGAGGAGAAAGAGACCGAAGATACGGTATTGATGCTTCAGCAGGTTCACCTTCGGAAACCTTGTCACGACTTTTACTTCATCTAAATGATTTAAGCTCGAACGCCTTTCCGAGCCTGTCCGAAGACAGGTCCAGTCTAATGGCCTCGCTTAGTCATTCTATCGGAGGTAGCGACCCGCGGTGTGTACAAAAGGCAGAAACTTAATCGGCGCCGGCTGATGACGGACGCCTACTCGGAATTCCTACTTCACAGAGTTGCAAGCCCCGATCCCCAGCACGAAGACCATTGGCACTGTTAACCTGTTGTAGGCGAGACTGCCCCCGAAGGAACAATCCCAACCTCCCCTCTCGGGGCGGGTTCCTCGTCTGACCAAACCAAGACCATAGGTACTTGCGCTTTCCTCTTCTCCCCACCTGGTACGCTCGCCCCTCCGTTCCTCTCGAACCCTACGTAGCTCTCCGACGAAACTGAAAGCAAAAGCGACGTCACCAAGTCGACCGGACCACCCTCCACAAAAGAGCATGCCCACTTATTCCAACGACGAAATATTCAGGCTAAGGATTTTAGCCTGTCTTTAGCACTCTTAATGTTTTCATGGTAGACAGAAGGAGAAAAGGAGGTAGGACCGACACAGGCTATTGGAGCTGGAATTACTGCGGCTGCTCGCACAAGGCTTGCCCTCCAATAGCTCCTCGCACACTCTTTTAAATTGCGCTCATTTCTCCTGCGGCGATCACGAAATGGCCGCACCACGTTATTTTTCATAAGTGGCGCACTTGCTGCCCTCCTTGGAGGTGGTAGCCGTTTCGCAGACTTCCTCTCCGGATTCGAACCCTGATTCCGCGTTACCCGTCAACACCGTGGTAGGCAGGTCGCCGTCCATTACCAATTGATGGGACAGACACTTCATGACAAGGATGTCGGGGCCCGGAAAGAGCCCGCGATTTGCACAGTTATTCGGATTTCAACACTTGTCGCTTCCCCCGTCGCTACTTTTAAGGGTAGCTTCACAGGCTAGGGCGATCTGGTATAGAGAATAAATGCCGTTCCCCTCGTCGAGAAACGAAAATGAGCCGTGTACAGTTTCGGCTCGCTTCCCGAAAGGAACCAGCCTGAACGTAGACTTCCATGGCTTAAGCTTTGAGACAAGCATATGATCACTGGCAGGATCAACCATATAGCCTTCACGAGTTCAAGAGAGAACCACGAGTAAACGCCCCCAGTCGCAGGCACCCGTCTCCCTTTGCCCTACTCCCCCGAAAGGAAGGTGAGCGAGATGGGAGGGGGGCGGGCGAAAGAGCGGGAGGACAGTAGCCAGGACTGAACATCACCGTCCTCGTTCGCTGAGCAACCCCAGACGAAGAGGGAGACCAGAAGACCGCAAAGTCGTCCGGCAATTCGCTCGCTTGAGCTACGTTGAGACCAGACAACCTTACAACCTTGAATCGTACGAAGACAGAACGAGAGATGGGGGGGGCGCGAAAGAGCGGAAGGACAGTAGCCAGGACTGAACATCACCGGCCTCGTTCGCTGAGCAACCCCAGACGAAGAGGGAGACCAGAAGACCGCAAAGTCGTCCGGCGATTCGCTCGCGCGAGCTAGGTTGAGACGAGACAGGCTACGGGACGGGAGCACGCCGCGGGCCAAGAATCGGGGGTAGGTGTAAGCGAACACCGGGATGTTTCGGGTCTGCCAGGAGGAAGGGTGAAATCAATCTCCGCCGACCTCCGTGAGCTGTGACCGGGCGCCGACTGTCTCCTTACAACCTTGAATCGTACGAGGACGGGACGAGAGATCGGGCTAAACGATCCCCGCCTTCCGACCGCTTCGCTGCTTGCGAGAGGGAACCGGGTATATTTCAATGTATAAGGTTGACATTTGAAATGTCAACTTGCCTTTTCAAATGTCAACTTGACTTTTCAAATGTCAACTTGACTTTTCAAATGTCAACTTGACTTTTCAAATGTCAACTTGACTTTTCAAATGTCAACTTTTTCAAGAAAAATAAGTTTTACCTAACCTTTTACCCGAAGGGCGATCCTCAGACGTAAAGTGTTTCTTACAAATCAAGTTAGTGCCTTTGAAATTCATGATCATATCTTGAAAATTCACATTTATGTCTTTAAAAGTAAGTAACAGCTTGTTGTTAATTAAATGAGGATCCGTTTTGGGATTATCGTTTGTTGTAATATTACATTATACAACAAAGGAGCATTAGAGAGTTTGTACACACCGCATTGGTATACACTTCTAAAGTCCTCGTATGTGAGTGTGTGTGTACTCGGTTGTTAGTTTTCACCATACAAAGTCCCCATTTGTCGGTATTAAAACATAATGTGCGTCCTCGGTTGGTCACATTAATAAATAACTGTTATATCGCGGTATTATGCACCGAACATCAATTATAAAAGGTTAATTTGTCTTGTTATCCCATGTGTGGTCAAAGGTGGGACAAAAATTTAGTTATTTAAAGGTTTAAGACCACAGTGAGTTTCACGTCCAAAGTCCTCGATTGGTTACATACACTCTGTAAGACCTCAGTCAGATTAGTTTAGAAAATTACAAGTTTTAAATGGCTGAATCAATAAAAAATGTTTTTACATTGGGCTGCTCCTGTGGTCAAAGGGGGCCTGTTCTCGGATATAGAGTGTTGAACCAACTCAATTTATATTATTGGCATACACCTGTAACGTCCTCGGATGTGAGTGTGTATGTACTCGGTTGCTGGTGTTCACCATACACAAATCCCCATTTGACGGTATTAAGACATAATGTGCGTCCTCGGTTGATCACATTGATAAATAAATGACTATTCTACCGCGATATTGTGCCATACATCAAGTTTTAACAGTTATATTGAATTTCTCCCATGTGTGGTCAAAGGGGAGACGAAAATGTAGTTATTTACAGGTTAAAGACCACAATAAGTGTCAAGTCCACAGTATGGTAGTATAGAGCAAAATGACCTCGTTTGGCGGCGTTCCCAACACACACCATGTGTGTCCTCGATTAGGTGTATCTAGCATAGGGACTCGTTCGGCCGTATTTCCCCAAATATTCGCTAACTCCCGTGTGTCCGCATTTCTTCCGTAAAAAGTCAAATTCAAAAAATATATGAATTTATGTATAATTTATACCTTTTCATAATCCTTTGATGTAATAGAGTTCAGAAATAATGGTGTTTTTCAGCTACATGCAGTATTTATCAAGACCTCGATTAGGAGGATCCAGTCAAAGTCCTCGATTTACACCATATACATGTATGTGTGTGTGTGTGTGTCTGTGGTTCGCCTACAGGGCACAATTCTTCATGGATTTTCTTCAAACTTTGTATACTTATTCCTTATACCCTAAGGAAGATCCCTATTGTTTTTGGGGCATGCCCGACCCCCAGGGGCAGAGCCACGCCCATTTCTAGTATTTGTTTGTTTGTCGTCTACAGGCCACATTTCTTAACTTATAACCTTGAAACTTTGCATACATATTATTTGTACCCAAAGGACCATCCCTATCGTTTGGGGTGCATGCCCAACCCCCAGGGGCAGAGCAACGCCCTTTTTCTTTTCGCGTGTCTTTGTGTCCCCTACAGGGCGCAATTCTTACTGAATTTTCTTCAAACTTTGTATATTTACTCTTTACACCCTAAGGATGATCCCTATCGTTTGGGGTGCATGCCCGACCCCCAGGGACAGAGCCACGCCCATTTCTAGTATTTGATTGTTTGTCGTCTACAGGCCACATTTCTTAACTTATAACCTTGAAACTTTGCATACATATTCTTTGTACCCAAAGGAACATCCCTATCGTTTGGGGTGCATGCCCAACCCCCAGGGGCAGAGCCACGCCCATTTTCTTTTAGCTTGTCTTTTTGTGGCCTACAGGGCGCAATTCTTACTGAATTTTCTTCAAACTTTGTATATTTACTCTTTACACCCTAATGATGATCCCTATCGTTTGGGGTGCATGCCTGACCCCCAGGGGCAGAGCCACGCCCATTTTATTTTTGTGTATTACCTACAGGTCACAATTCTTAATCGATCATATTGAAACTTAAAATACTTATTCCTTATACCCTAATGATGATCCCTTTTGTTTTGGGTGCATGCCCGACCCCCTGGGACAGCAACGCCCATTTCTTGTATTTGTTTGTCTGTCATCTACAGGCTGCATTTCTTGTGTGTCGGTGTGTCACCTACAGGCCACAATTCTTAATCGATCGTCTTGAAAACCTTTTTATACTTATTCCTTATACCCTAAGGCTGACCACTATTATTTTTGGTGCATGCCAGACTGCCTGGGACTGAGCCACGCCCAATGTTTGTGTTCGCCTACAGGATGCAATTCTTAATAGATCCTTTTAAAACTTCGCAGTTCGCATACCTATTCCTTATACCCTAAGGATGACCCCAATTGTATTTGGTGATTTCCTATTCACATGGGGCAGAGCCATGTCTATTTTGTACTTCGTGTCTGTGTGTGTTGTCTACAGGCCATTATTCTAAATGGATCGTCTTTAAACTTGGGATATGTATTCCTTATAGCCTAAGGACGACAACTGCATGTCCCGACTCCCAGAGGCAAGCCACGCCCAATTTTTGTGTTTGTGGTTTACAGGCCGCAATTTTGAATGAATCAGCTTGGTACTTGGCATATATGTATTCCTTATAGCCTGAGGGCGTCCACTATTGATTTTGGTGAATGTTCCGATCCCCAGGGTCAGAGCCATGCCCACTTTTTGCCTTTAGCGTCTGAAAGCCACAATTCTGAATGGATTATCTTGATGTTGAAGCATGACCCTCAACGCTAAACAAAACAAACGCCTAGCCTTCTTGACAAAGTACCATATCAATCAAAGCGGGAATGTGGACGTATATTGTAGCGTTAGCGTTATGTTTTATATAAAATGTAGATCACATATTTAAACTCTTAGTACAGATATCATCTGTATGGTTTTAATGGTATGATAGATTCTTAGACACATCAGTATACCATATTTTTATTTCAATTGTAAAAACAGGTTCACCTAGAAGAGACGTTTGTTGCAAGTGGTTGTAAAAACGAGGAGTCATACCAGACAAAAGCCAGATACGTAAGTATAGGCCTACAGCATCCCGACATTGAGTGGTCTAATGTTAGGAAGCTTTTAGATCTTAAGGTCTGTCATTGAGTCTTTTTATATAAAGATATAATTTCAAGAAAGGCTATATCATATTCTATTTGAATGGCATTAAGTATTTGAACACATTGTGCTTGATAAGAGAATCATTGTTGAAACGTAGCCTTAATGGAAATATAGTAATTGTTATCCATATAACTATACCATATGATCACACAATAACACATTTGACAGTAGACATCGCTTGTATGATAAATTACATAATCTCCTTATGGGATATCGCTTTACATGCATAGGCGTAGGAGCCGGGGGGGGGCAGGGGGGGCATTTGCCCCCCAAAAAATTTATTTTCGGGCAATGAAAAATTCGACGACCTTTTTTTCTATTAACGTTTAGAGAAAAAATATAACTAACTTATTTCTATGAGATCCACACTGCCCGAAAAGTATTTTCCCGTCTTTTTCTTGTCCACTGCATGCCAGAAAATATGCCCGTGCCCGTGCTCTCTTATGATAGGTTATGCCCAAGAAAACGGTATTGCCCGAAAAACGGGCATCAGGCCGGAAAACGGCAGAGGAAACGAGCCAAATGGGAAAACTGCTAGGAAACCGCCAGTTGCCAGGGTGGATTCGCCTGTTTTCGGACGTCATTTTTGCTGGACGTCATGGCCGTGACGCTCACTTTTCTAAAAAGACTATTGGACTACTTGAGAAACTGTACGAAATTGTGAACATTCTGCTGGACGCCGTATGGACGTGCCTCTCATATTTCTAAAATGTTTTACTTTTGTTCCTGAGTCCTGATTTGTACGATCAATCTGGTGAGAGGATTATCTCTGAATATCAAAATATTGTTTAATTTGTTAGAATTATATTGATTTATATTATATTATATTGATTATATATAATCAATATAATATACTATATATTGATCATATTGATTTCGATATATATACTATATTAATTATATTATATTAATTTCGGGCAATTTTCTTTTATGCCCCCCTGAATTACTTTGAGCTCCTACATGTTTACATGAATTTGATTGGTCAATCAAAAAGAAACTACTTTCTTTTATTTTAAAGAAACCACTTATTTTAAATGAAAAAGTGACATTTTTTTTGTTAAAAAGAAACTGTTTTTATTTAATTGACCTTGAAGGAAATACTGGGTCAATAGGACTTTGCAATAGCTAAACTGCTGTCAAAAAACTGATGTATCACTATGCTGTAATGTAACTAGATTCAGTAAAAGTGAAATCTATACCAAAGAATTATATTTATTTATTTGTGCATTTAAGAAAGGATTGGGTGATAAATAATATCTCCAACTCTTTTTTACATTATCAACTTGTGTTGATATTTTTTGATATCAAAAAACACTTAAAATTGTAGGAGATTCTCTATTTCTCTATAAATCTTCAGATATGAAACAGATTATTTTTTCCAGGTAATCATAGGCCCTTCAATTCCATAATCGACTTTGTCGGCCCTACGATTCCTTAATACATTTTGTGGGCCCTTCAATTCTATAATCCACTCAGTGGGCCCTACGATTCCTTAATCCACTGCTGAATGTTCACTGCTTATTTTTTTTCAGTACTCAGAATGGAGGAAATTTTTTCATATGGTGCAACTACATTTTAAACTCTTCCATCCAAATATCGTCAAAATTTCGGATATATATATTGATATTAAATCTCTTACACTTTATCCCAGTTATTGTGGTAAGTTTTTAAAATGACCAGATTGAAAGGTGGTTGTATATTGTCGTCTCCCCTGTCTGTTCGTCCGGTGTCCACAAGAGGCTAAAGTTACTATCCATTTGACTTTGTTTAAGGTCATCGGACGAAGAATCCTATTGTTTTTATATTTATCGACGTGTTGACTTAAGATTGATATACAGAGTTTAAGGTCTTGAGACGAACACGTATATTGATTTTCAATGATTTTCAATAACTTTTGAACAGCTGAATCCATGAAATTTAATGTTTCGTATACTAAATGTTAGCATGGGCCAAACAAATTCTAATGACTTTCTGGTAATTACTTAATGAATTGTTAGTCTTAATCAGATTTTAATGTATTATAAATGTTTCATTACCGACAAAAGTAAAAATATGTGACAACTCTTGTTGACTCCCCCAGCAACTGTGGGCGTATATGTTTCGTTGCCCGGCAACTTATCTTTATACAATATTACCAGGAAAGTCAATCTGTTTCACAGAGCTGGAAGCTTTATCTTAACTCTGGACAAGATGACGGACCTTCAAGTTGATGTACAGTATAGTTCTATGTGTGACCTCACATCATATGGCGTCGATAAAACATACATTGTTTACATCGAACTTAGTAACACAAACTGGTGAAGCCAGAATTGGTGCCTTTTGCTCATTTTACGCCTTCATGATGTATTCTTTTGATGTCGTCCTTGATTCGCACAGCGTCAAATTCATCAGGGGCCCAAGATTTGCATTGTACCTAAATTCGCCAGGGGCTAAATTCACCAGGCGCTCAATTTTTCCTGGCCCTGATTCGTCCGGATCCCAAATGCAATAGGGCCCAAAATTCACCAGCGCCTTAATTCACTGTGTCTATGTATGTTCGTCTATCACGCTTCTCCTAGGTCCCAATTCACCATGGGTCCAAAAAATCAAAGATGTCTCTGTGTATGTATGTGTGTGTGTTGGTCGGTCAGTCTGTCATTTCGCCCATCTTGCTTGCTTCACCTGGGAGGGGGTTTGGATGGCCAAGTGGTTAGCGTGCGCGCGCTGTATCATACGGCCTGCCATTGAGTCAACTGGCGTGATTTCGAATCCCCGGATGTACGTGGCAAGGAGTAGGGTCGCCTGTCCAACCTTGTGGGTTTTCTCTGGGTACTCCGGTGTCCCCCACTGCAAAAGACGCGCAAGCGAATTATTGGAATTAAATTAAACCATATGTTAGTCCCGAAATGACCTGGTTTGTGTCGAGTGGACGTTAAACCCCATTTCTCTCTCTCTCTGTTTCACCTGGGGCACAAATTCGCATAGGGTCCAATTCACCAGGGACCCAAATCCAGTACCTCGATCAGACAAATCTACACAAACAACCAATTTAATATTATATACAAATCAGACAGGATGAATAATCCATGCATCGGTATAATCCGACATGGTTATAATCCTGAACTTGGATTGCAACTGTGGTATTCTTTGGACGTGAATGTCAAAGCCACTTATCTGGACACGTCACCCTTTAAAGATTTCTGGTCAATTTTTTTGTTGGGTGACCGAATAATCTATTGCCGTTCCTTGAGAGGTCTATACAGTGCATGACCCACAAGCTGTACTTGATAACGAAAGGTAAATTTCACCTACACATTAATTATATTGATTATAAAGCTTGGGATACCAGTTTCGATTTCCAGATGAGGATTCACTGGTTTAAGTTATTTGAAAATGTTATCACATATATTGTGTTTGTTGCTCCACCCTAAGGTAGGGAATTTTAAAGCAGTTTTATTCTCCTAAATATAATCGAGATTGGCCCTTTAATAATGAAATAAACCATGTTCACTTCAGGACCCAGTATATATGAGATAATATGTGCTAGAGGAGAGACATTTGGAAACCAATTCCTCATAAATCTTATCAGGACCTTATTTTCTGTCTTAGAATTTATTCACAACAAGGGATTTATACATCAGAACATCAGGCGTAAGTGAGCACTACACTTAATCTGTTTTAATATTATTGTCAGAGATTTGGATGGCGATCTACAGGGTGCAGTTGACATCATTTAATCTTTCATGGAGTCAGCTGGCGGGGTTTCGACGATGCCACTCCTGTACATATGACAAGGATAATATGGTCACCTGTCCAAACTCATCGGTTTTCTCAGAGTCCTTCAGTTTCCACTACGCTCAAGCCAATAATAGAAATAAAACTGAAGCATATGACCTAGTTTGCATTGATTGGATGTAAAACCCCATTTCCCTCTCGCTCTATCTCAAATTATTGTGTCCTACCCACACGATCAGTGGACAGTAACTGCATAATCAGTCACATCTACAAATTACTGTTTATGTAGGCCTATATGTAATTGCTTTTAAAACTTGAAAATTTTCAGCAACAAATATTTGCCTGGATGATAATGGGAACCTGTTTTTGGTTGGTTTTGATTTCTGCATCAACTTAAAGGATTCCAACATCAACATGTCTATTGATGATTCTCCAGAATATTTTAGTCCCGAGCTGTGTCAACAGATTGTCAATGCTGATGATAAAAGGTGTGGTTTCAAGCCCCAATACAAAGATGTACAAATAAGTGGAAAGTCTGATACTTATGCTGTTGGCCAGATGATATCTTTCATTTTCATGAAGAAAGAACTTTTAAATCCAGAAGAAACTAAAGAAAGCTACAAAAAGTTTATATTGGAGGTAAAGTTGATCTTTCTGAGCCAAGATATTGTCAATTGAACATTAGGCCTCACTTCGATAATCATTACAAAATAACAAACATAGTTTCTATTTCACCCAACTCGCTTTCAACTGGTTGGGAGCTTGTAAAAGTTGGTACGACTAAGGTGTTCTCACGCTGCAACTCGGGTCGATACTACAAGTAGTTACTACAAGTCGCACCGTGAGAATGGGCCTTAATGACAAATGAAACATGCGCATATTAGGTCATTCAGCCATCCAACCCACCCTACTTTAACAAGCATACATAAAGATGGTCATTAGGGCTGCAACGATAAGCCAGGCCAGAATACGATGCACATCACTATTCATAGTCTACGATATGATTAATATTTAAAAAATAGGCCTACTTTTAATACACTTTAAATGTCGAAAACGCCTTAGAGTTGGCTGTAAGTAAAAAAGTTATTTTGCTCATGGACTTATTTACACATTTAAAGGAATATAAGTCTATTTTTTTTAAGAAATTTCATATGGATATCGAATCGTGATATGAGCACTGATTGTATCGTGCATCGTGGATTTTTAAAACATTCACGATTCATTGATTTATCAATGAATCGTTGTACACGTGATTTTATAATAAAACAAAAACATGTTACTTGACAGATAGCTAAAGACCCAGGGTTCATGAAAAGGTGCAGACCCGATGACATGCCACAGGATTGGAAAAATGTTGCGGATCAGTGCTTAGAGGGAGATGCATCAAAAAGATACGATGTTTCAAAAGTCATTGAACTCTTAAATGGTGAGAATTTAACACTGCAACCTCGGGTAACATTTAATCTTATAACACCGATGGGAAATCTTCCTTTGTTCTTTTCGTTGAATAAGCAGATTGTCTTACCTCTGCTAAACTAACTGGAGCGTAACTGTGCAATAACTAGATATTTTCATTGTTATTGCACACTTTTGCTGGCTTACGCTAATTTTAGTAGAAATCATATAGAGAAGTGGGGTGGGTTTTCTGTGCAATAACAACAAGCATGTTGAGCAGGTGTCAGTGTTACAAGTCATTTATAGCACGCTTCATTCGTTTACAGGTTTAACATATTGGCTTATGCCTTGATGTTTAAACCTGTTAACTCATGAAAACCGTGCTATAAATATGACTTGATAATATTTCGTCAAATGTAATAAAAACTATGCAGCTAGTCTAGAATCTACAATTGTCTAATTATATAGGCCTGTATACATGTAGACCTATAGTCATGTTTTATCTTTACTTTAGGCCTACGGGTAGGCCTACGGGTTTTTTTTGGTGTATCAATATTCATTACTTCAAGGTGTCTTCATAGCCCCCCCCCCCTCAAAAAAAGTAAGTTAATAGCTAAAATTTCCCTTTTAGTTTTAGATTGTAAGAAAAACTGTTTTGATAATTAGATATACCGTATACGTCTTTACGTGTATAAATAAATAAAAAATCTGTCTTTATCAATTAAAGATGTAGGAAAAATCAAATAATATCCTAAGGAAATTTTCTATAAAATTTAGACTTTAATGAATGGTCTCAGCATTTTGTCAAATTCAAATGTGCTATCAGTATTTTAAAACAATATGTTTGCACACTGAAATTTCAAGGTAAACTTTTAATATTGAAAACATTATATGTGTAGGTGAAAAATATCGATCGCTATCAAGTACAGCACATAGGCCATTCACTGTATTATAGACCTTACAGAATCGATTTTCAGGTCACCCAACGAAAAAAAAATGACCCGAAATTTTAAAAGCGTTACGTGTCCGGATAAGCAACTTAGCCATTCTTAGTCAAAACAACTCAATTTTTTTAGCTTAAATTTTGAGACAAGGTATATACACCATTGCTCTATATTTTTACGTTGAAATTTCATAGGTACCCAGACCTTTATTTTTCCGACTATGTTCAAATTAGGATAATTTTTTTAAATATTGGTCGTATTGACATTATAAAATTTGCATGAATGTAAATCTAAATGTCAGATAGTGTCATGTTTTTTTCCATTCTTACACCATATTTATTTCATGATACATAATTATTGGATCTGAAAACTGTCAATTAGGATTATGTTGAAAATATTATTAATACCCCTTTAAACTCCTCTATTTCTTTATGAAAATGTTAATACCTGCTACCCTGTACTTTCTTTCTTTTGTAGGCCTCTGAATATAAGATAAGCTCTTCACTGCTACAACCTTCCATAAATAATAAAGTGTGAAAAATACTTTGTCAGTAATTTCGGAAGAGGGCCTGGCAAGGACATTGTCTATTTGATTCGTTGGAGTACATGTAAAAGAATCCTTGACAATTTTCGAAATAAGAGTATGCAGCCTCTATCGTGTTCAGAAAAAACTGATCCTCTATTGCTATTCAGAGGTTTTCAGGTTATTTTTTTTTTAATGTCTGTAATTGTTAAAATAAATAAAGGGGTTCTTTTTTTTATGTATCTTATTGTTGTTGAAATATTTGTTAGTAATATTCTTCTAAAAAGAAAAGACCCCTGT
Organism: Patella ulyssiponensis; assembly: GCA_963678685.1. Classification (NCBI taxonomy): domain Eukaryota; kingdom Metazoa; phylum Mollusca; class Gastropoda; family Patellidae; genus Patella; species Patella ulyssiponensis. The sequence continues at coordinate 92,673,316 of OY783225.1, forward strand.
ACATATGTACTTCAAAATTGGGGGGTTGGGATAGTATAGAGTGCTGTGCATCAACCTCTTCTGGCCGGTCACCTCTGGCTTGCTGTTGTGGTTTCGATCCCTGGTGTGAGCGTATGTGGCTTCGAGATAGGGGCGCCTTCTCAAATTCATGGTTTACTCCCACACGAAAGACACCTGCGCGTGTGCTTTGATAATAACAATGCAAAATAAGACTTGTCTACTATATCACCTTCGGTGGAAGTTGTCGTTTAACTCTTAAGAACAACAGTTCAAAATTGAAGAAGCATGGACAGGAAGATGCTGTCCGGGCAAAATTCTCCTTCCTTGGATTTTGCAAATAGTCATAGAATAAAGACTACCATATGTTATCGTAACGAAATACTGAAGGATTGCATTTGTTGACAAGATAATGTTAAAACCCAATTCCATATAGTTCAAAATTGAAGAAGCATGGACAGACAGATGTATCTTATTGTTGTTGAAATATTTGTTAGTAATATTCTTCTAAAAAGAAAAGACCCCTGTACATATGTACTTCAAAATTGGGGGGTTGGGATAGTATAGAGTGCTGTGCATCAACCTCTTCTGGCCGGTCACCTCTGGCTTGCTGTTGTGGTTTCGATCCCTGGTGTGAGCGTATGTGGCTTCGAGATAGGGGCGCCTTCTCAAATTCATGGTTTACTCCCACACGAAAGACACCTGCGCGTGTGCTTTGATAATAACAATGCAAAATAAGACTTGTCTACTATATCACCTTCGGTGGAAGTTGTCGTTTAACTCTTAAGAACAACAGTTCAAAATTGAAGAAGCATGGACAGGAAGATGCTGTCCGGGCAAAATTCTCCTTCCTTGGATTTTGCAAATAGTCATAGAATAAAGACTACCATATGTTATCGTAACGAAATACTGAAGGATTGCATTTGTTGACAAGATAATGTTAAAACCCAATTCCATATAGTTCAAAATTGAAGAAGCATGGACAGACAGATGCTGTCCAGGCAAAACTCTCCTTCCTTTTTTTCATTGAAAATTGTTTTGAAGAATCAGTTTGTTTACAAAATTATGATGCCAATGTGTACCAATGAGCTTGTGTTTTTTGTCCCATCTAAACAACTAGACACTGTTCTTTGCCATGTTGTCCCTCCTACACTACCGACTGGGAGAAACCATGCTGCAAAATGCTGGAAAACTTTATTGAATAACACCAGCATACATAATCCTTATATATTCAGATTGGTATTTTTTTTCTTTGGAAAAAATTATAATGAATCAATTTGAATTAAAAAGATCAAGTATGAAGACAATGATTCTAATATCAAGATTTTTATTTTTGCTACGAAAATATTTCAAGTGCATCTTTTCTTTTGTTTGAAAATAGATTTGAAGAATGAGTTTGGTTACAAAAATACACATGATATTTACATCCTTAAATAATGGACCCAAAACAAAAAAGTAGTTTTATTTTTACAAGAAATTCTGTAGATCGATAAAATCTAAAAAATTATTTATAAACGAAAATATTTTAAGTGCATCTTTTTTTTTCTCTGTGAAAATAAATTTAAAGAATCGGCTTGGTTACAAAAATACACATGATATTTACATCCTTAAATAATGGACCCAAAACAAAACAATTCAAGAAAATCTGTAGATCGATAAAATATAAAAAATGAAGTAAAAAAATACAGTATTCATGTTATAATTATTAACTTCATAAATACAGGAAAGTTGTCTCAAAATTTCCAGTCGCTATTTCAAAATTATTACAAAATGATAACAAAAACATCAAATATCAGTTCACGCATAGGCTTTGCAATCTACTGCTATATGGCCCATAGTATGGGATCTATATTTAAGTACTTTTTAAAAATATAAATACCGAAGTAAAAAATACGGTCTTCGGGTTATTATTAGCTTCATAAATATAGGAACGTTGTCTCAAAATTTCCAGTCGCTATCTCAATTACAATTATTACAAAATAATAACATTAATATCAGCTCACACGACTCCGCTTCATTATATTAATAGCAAAGCCTTCAACCGGAAGTAACTTAGGTTCTGTTGACTTCACGCATGCGATGAACAACATAATTCATCGTCCAATGACAGATACTGCAGGGTCAGTTATCCATATTATATACGATCTATGCCGAAATGACCTAGTTTGTGTCGAGTGGACGTTAAACCCCATTTCTCTCTTTCTCTTTCATCCCCTCCCAACTCCAAATGACTACACATTGTCCCTTGCCAGGTCCTCCAACTTCACAATTGACAAGAAAGAACCACATCGAAAAATCTTTAGGGAGCTTTTTCTGCCATCAGCAGAAGCGAACCCAAGACCTTCTGGTTCGAGAGGACTTCAATGTGTCCACAACAAAAGTGGAGCATATAAATACAAGCTAAGAGCAGGATGAAAATTATTGAAAGTGAAATACTAAAATTTTGGCACTGTAGAGGTGACTAATACTTAGACATTGAATGACAATTGGAGCCTGTTTTCCTCTTTCATACGACTTAGACCCAAACCAATTTGAAAATCACTTTTATCTTGTTTAAACATACATTATGCAAGAGTTAAATCTACCAACTGCGGGTCTTTCATTAGGCCTTAAATTTTATATAAATTATCTTGCTAAGACCATAATCAACTCACAATGCCATTGGATGCTCTTAATTGTCAACAGATTTGCTGTTAATGATTTAATAAAAAGATAGGTTGCCAGGCAACAAAACATACATCCACAGCAACTAAATCGTCTGGGCAGTCAACAAGAGTTGTCGAATATTTTTGATTTTTTCAGTAATGAAACATTCGTAATACACTAAAATCTGATGAAGTAAGAGTAACAACTCATTCAGTAATTATCAGAAAATCATTAGAATTTGTTAGGATTTTAGAAAGTTCTGCCCCATGCTAACGTTTAGTATACGAAACATTTAACATCATGGATTTAGCTGTTCAAGTTATCAAAATTCATTGAAAATCAATATACCTCTTCGTTTAAAGACCTAAAACTCTATGTATAAATTTAAAGTCAATCGGATATTAACTTTGCCCTCTAGGGCTCCCACAAGACATTTTGAAGTGATCAAGGGCCATAACTCCTGCAGTAATTACGGGAAATTTTCTCATGACCTTAAACAGTTAAACACTGTGTATAAATTTAAAGTCTATCGGATATTAACTTTAGCCTCTAGAGCGTCCACAAGAGTTTTCAAAGTGATCAAGGACCATAACTCTGGCAGTAAAACAGTTACAGTACAAATTAGATCTGCAAAGCAGATGTTGAAGCTTTCATATTCACAGTCACTTCCTGTCACATGTCATGGGTCAAATAAATAGTCTGAACAAAGAAAATAAAAATCGGTTAAAATCAAGGAAGTTACTTCGATTTTTCACACGTAAACAACTTCATCGGCCTGAGAAACATCAAAGGCAAAATTCGATATTGTGACATTTTCAAAAAACAATATTTCGACCCTGATCCGGGCTATCCAGAAATGTATTCATGTTGGAAATAGGAAACATATTCTCCAAATTACTGCCTATCGTTTTCACTTTCATATCCGTTATCGTCGATTTTTCCCTTTTTCTCGTATTCAGTTCAAAATGGTGACCATCATAGACATGTGCCATTTGGCAATAATGGAAATGTAGGTCAATATTGCACATGGTCAACATTACAAAATAATACTGATAGCAACCTACGTAATGTAGCTTTATTGATAAAGTTTAAAGCCAAGGTGCCAGTTGCGGATTCATCTAGTAGAGTCATACTTGTTAAGATAAAATTTGAAAGTTACTGTAATGTAGAATTTTAAAGCAGTAATTTCATATTTTTAAAATGTATTAAAATAAAGCCTTAAAATAGATGTGTCTATAAACAGTCTTCCCTTGTTAAAGAATAATCCTATTAATCCTATAATTCACATTGCCAGTTAAGAAATTGGCAAAAATGTCATTTTCAACTTTAAATTCAAACGTTTGAAGATAGCTCTTGCATGGGGGAAATAGAAAAACAAGGGAGTTAATTGTGTTATTATTTCCTGTCTTAATAATTTATAAGAGTGGGAAATAACGCTTATGATCGTATGATAATGAGTTGACAACCTATTGAGCAAAAGACATAGAAATAATTATGTTTTGATTTTCTTAGAAAATATGAAATTCTCGCTTTAAGTATATTTTATAATCAATAACTTGTGCTGCCATGTTTTAGTTAAGGGCCCTATTGTTGTTTCCAATGCAAGGAAAGCAGTTTGCAATCACAGCATCATTAGCATCATACAATTGTCGTATTTACAACTGTATATATAGCCTATATTTATCATTATCCAGTATTCCAGTGTCTTATTAGACCATTATCCAGTATTCCAGTGTCTTAAACCATTATCCAGTATTTCAGTGTCTCACACCATCATCAAGTATTTTGGTGTCTCACACCATTATCCATGCAGTATTTCGGTGCCTCACACCATTATTCAGTATTTTGGTGCCTCGCACCATTATCCAGTATTTCACTGTCTCACACCATCCAGTACTTCGGTGTCTCACACCTTTATCCAGTATTTTGGTGTCTCACACTATCCCGTATTTCATTGTCTCAGTGTATTTCAGTGGCACACCATCCAGTATTTTGGTGTCTCACATCATCCAGTATCTCAGTGTTTCAGTGTATTTCAGTGGCTCATACATTAAAGCAGTGGTTCTCAACCTTTTTTTGCCAACGGCACACCTTAGGACACATGACAAAATAGCGGCATACCTGGCCAAATAAATTTTGAAAATCAGACGGCAAGAAACGTAAATAGAGACTAGTCATAGATTGACTAATAATGGGAAAACACAGCTATATGAATTTGTTAGTAGTCCCCAGTGAATACGCAATTGGAATCACATGCATTTTCTTAGTGTGCCGTTCAAATTTTAGCGGCACACTCGTTGAGAAGCACTGCATTAGATGTCATTCAGTAACTTTGATGTATCAGAGATTCAGACCTTTAAGCAACAGTTTTACAGCATCTCAGAATTTGATAATAGATGTATCATTGTTTTTCTTGCTTTTTACTGCCAAATTTTGCCTATTTAAAAGACAAATAAAAAATAATAGGATAAGCTTTATTAATTAAAGGAGACAGTTGCTTTAAAGATTGATTAAAACATATAGTTTCAGAATTCAGATTATGCAATTAAGTACTGAACTGGTATGACGCCCTATAAAGCCTAGAAAAAACAGTTTACTACCTCCTACCTCAGCACTGACATCACTAGCTCCCTCATTCTGTTTGTTGTTAGCGTATACATTTATTTCTAATTGTTCTAGTGTCGTTACTATTTTTAAAATCCAACTTTTTAATGTATATATTGTGTATTTATTTTAATGTTGCTTTATATATCAATGCCATAGTTCTGAAAGATTGTATATTCTAACTGCATTATAAAGATTGGAATAGGTTTGGTTTTCTGACAATTTTTGAGACTTAACAACAGAACTATGATATCGATATGTGCAATTTATCTTTATTTTTTAACTTGCATCTTAAATTAATATCAAGTGTACACACTTTCCGAGCGAAAATTGACAAGACATCTTAGATTTCGTTTATTTGATGTCTAATAGTGAGGTGGGATGAAAAAGGTGTAAAAACCAAATTTCAGGCGAATCGACCCAAAAATGACGTTTTTGTGGCCGACCAAATTTTGGGCCAATCCGGTGGGCCAATAACCTTGCAACAGCTATAATTTTCCTCCTAATGGTCTGATTTTCATAACGTTGGTACATTTGATGTATTAAACGATGTTATCAGATAATGGTTTCAAGGGTTTTTTTTATTTGTTTGACCTTGACCTTTGACCCTGTCCGGGAAGAAAATCTGATGAATTCAATTTTTTCTCAAAATCATGTTCTATATATAACCCACCCGTATGCCAAAAATGAAAATGGGATCTCTATGGGATCATGCCTAAAAATGCTTTCAAAAATGCCACCTGGGTTGAGTCTGCATGGTTGAGCCTTTGGTCAAGTGTATGTTTGACTGGTATCCAGCATCTTCTGAGAAGCGAAAGTGAATATTTTCTGTTATTTCAAAAAAGGAAAATTTTGAATAATGGATTTAACTAGTAAAAAGGGGGAGTTTCGTAAGTTTTGTGCAGATCCTTTCAAATGCCATGGCAAACTGAAGCTGAAGGACCTGAGAGATGTGTCTAAAGTAATGATTGGGAAATACCCGTCAATGGTAAAAGAAGGTGACTCGGAAAAAGTGAAGCTGGCAGGTAGAACGGAAAAGGCCAGGACTATCGGCGGTATTCTCAAGCTGCACAATTTCGTGCCGTTGTCTGAAACGTGTCTCCGTGTCGCAGAATTCAATTCCTTGGTGAGTTGAAACTGTTGTAACTTCCGGTTCGGCACCGAGATTTAAAGGACCTTTGGCGGGATACGCCACGGTACTTTATGACGGACACTGGTGGCTATCCTACATAGAAGAAGCCTTTGACGACACACATGAAGTTAGAGTGAAATTACTTCACCCGAGCGGACCCGCAAAAAGCTTTGTGTATCCCCAGACGACAGAAAGATGTCTTCTCGACATCAGCGACATGCTCCTCAAAGTTGACCCCCGAACATCTACCGGCACAACGTATGAACTGTCAAAGAAAGAGATTGCCGATTCCAGCAAGGCTTTAGAAAAACGTCAGTGAATTTAAAGTTCCCTGAAATGAAAATTTCAATTGAAATGGTGAAATTTGACGTCAGTTTATCAGTTAGAAGTCATTAATCAAAGATTATGTACTTTACTGCTCACCACTCAACCATACTTGTATACTCAAGCTATCGCTATCGGATGATAGCCTACAGTCAGGGATGCCTATTATACCATGTGTGTTGCTTTGTTGCCTGAATGGCATTGTAATATTGAGCTCAAAAGTTGAAATTGCGAAACCCTATGACTTTGGCCTTCATTTTCCCCCTGATCCCATAGAGATCCCATTTTCATTTTTGGCATACAGGTGGATGATATATAGAACATGGTTTTGAGAAAAAATTGGGGTCATCGGATTTTCTGCCTGGACAGGGTCAAAGGTCAAGGTCAAACAAATAAAAAGAAAATATGAAAACATTATCTGATAACATCGTGTAATACACCAAATGAAAGGTCTGATTTCCTGATCATTTTGGTACCAAATTTATGACAATCGTGCGGTTAGGAGTAAAATGATTGCGATTGGAAGGTTCTTGGTCCACCGGATTACGCAAAAATTGGGTCGGCCCAAAAAACTAACACATTTGGTTTTAAAACCTGAAACTTCACATAAATTGTTCTATCGGTGGGGCTAACATTTGGAGAAAAATTGAAGAGAATCTGTTACCATGGTGTCAATGAGGTGTGTACACTTGACATGGAATGCCCCAGCTGTGGTGGCTCAGAGAGTAAGATGAAGGCTTGCTAACCAGGAGGTTTCAAGTTTGCTGCCAGTGTTTCACAGGATTTTATTGGCCAGTGCCAGGCAGGAACCCAAGATCTCGCGGTTAGCGAGCCAGCACCTTTCTTACTGTATTTTATGAATATTAAACTGAATATTACATATTCAAATATAAAACAAACCTACAGCAGTTGCTGTTCAATAATTATTATATTGCTGTTCAATTTGGTATAGAAGATTCTTGTGGGGATGCCTACATGGTAAGCTCCCCTCCTTCGCCTCTTGTAGAATATGGTGCTGCCGTCTGTAACCCGTAATTTTTGGTAGACATTTGGAGTTCTGCCCCTCCTATTAGTCATCGAGCCTACACGCCTACGACCACATCTCAAGATATCTTTATAAAAAACATTTCTCAAAGTTAGATCATTCATACATCTAGAACTGTTTCAGCTAGTATTTGGATTATACATGTCACAAGGCCGTTGAAACAGTTTTGTAATTGGTTGTGGAATACCAGAAATTGTCATTAGGCTACCCGTAACTTCCAAAATATGTCCAAGGGGTGCAGGATTTTGATGACAGAGTCTTCTTGTTACATTACAGTATTTTAATAATCATGTACGAGTAATTATTTTAATATTTATGAATGAGTAAGTATTTTGATATTCATGTATGATTAAATATTTTGATATTCATGTATGAGAAAGTAAAATATATTGTGTCCATTTCATATGAAAACTTGTTTTGTTCCATGATGCTTTGTTTTCATAACAAATTTATTATTAATTATTATTAGGTACCAGCACTAAGGCCAAAGCAAATTACGTTTTAGCTCATTAGAATCTTCATTGATATATACTTGTAACTAGGCACTTAATGTCAGTGAAGAAGTTTAATTTGTTTAAAATTTCAGAACTTAAAAAGTTGGCAATAACCCACAGTTGGAGGATTTTTGTCTGGTAAAAAGGACAGGACTTTATTTTGCAATCATTTAAGCTGTGAGTCGGGACATGATTTGTTCAACTAAATCCTGGGCAACTCGCTAGCCTGGAGGTCAAGTGTTCGATCCCTGCATTGGCCGAGAAAGTTCATCTTGATTTTCCAGCGTGGTTTCCCCTTGTCAGTGATGCAGAACGGAGGGCCTGACAAGGATAGCTGCCTAGTTGTTTGGATGGGACGAAAAACCGAGGTCCCGTGTACACATTGGATTGCACGTAAAAGATCCCTTGGTAGTTAGAATTCGATATAAGAGTAGGCCGCAGTGCCGCTGCCCGGGCAAAATTTCCCTCATAGCACACTGTATGGCACATGCTCGTCTTCCATTAGTCCAGGTTAGGTGCATAAGAGTAGGACGTTAAACCCCATTTCATTTCATTTCATTTTGTTTTATTTTGTTTATTTGTTTGCAAGCCCAAGATAATACATTTTTGTTGGGCTTGCCCTAATACTATGTTTTGGTGAGCTTCGTAAGATACATTTTTGCCAGTCATAAGTCCTTCCTTCTACAAAGGAAAATTTTAATCGAGTCACCAAAAAACAAAAGGTTAAATTGGTATGGAAAACAGTATAAAAATGGTTTAAGTTTTAGTCAAGTAAAGAGTAGTCAAGTTTATATTTTTAAGTCTGGGCAAGTCTGTGCAAAAAAAACTTTTATTATATTTCAATTGTAGCTATAATTTGATATTATCAATACTTTGATTGTATTAGTAAGCATATATCAACGTAAATAGTCATTTTATTTGTTAGTTTTAATGTATATCATTGATAAATAACAACTTGTGATATCTTGTTGATACTTTACAGTGTAATAAACTATAGTAATTGTTATCCTTATATAGTGTGTTATTTGAGTTTTTAATGATGGTACCGAAAATGCCTATAATGGATTTCAGCGATGACTCGTGATAACTTCCAGAGTTATTGACCTTGGTTACTACATAGAGAGAGAGAGAGAGAAAGAAAGAGAGAGGAAGGGGGTTTAACGTCCACTGGACACAAACTAGGTCGTTTAGAGACTAACACGTGGTTTCATTTTATTTCATATGGCTTGTGCGTAAGGGTCTTTCGCAGTGGGAAGAAACCGGAGGACCTGGAGAAAACCCACGAGGTTCGACAGGCGACACTACTCCTTGTCACCTACAATCGGGGATTTGCAACCACACCAGTTGACTCAATGACAGGCTTTATGATACAGAATGTATGTGCTAACCATTCGGCCATCCAATCCCCAGTTATTGTTATATACGTTGTTCAGATTAGTGAGATGAAGAATCCTATTGAATAATTGTTGTTTATTACATTTAGCACTACTTTCGAATAGACCATAAGTTTTAAACAAATTTTGCAAGGATGGGGTGTTTTTATGGGTGGGGGGGGGTGAATGTGTACACGTTAGATCATAAGGTCTGTCGCTTTGTACGTGATGAGTACAAATAAGCAATTGGTTTGTCTATGATTTGGGTGAATGTCTTGACTTTGATTAGATGTTACACATGTCTTAAAGGGCCATGGTGGTTCATTTGTGGGACCCTCACAGCTCAACTAGAATGTCACAGGATCAGTGGTAGGGCTAAACTAGAATGTCACAGAAATTCTGTTGGGTTTTTGCATGTCAGTTCTCACTTGTCAGGGGTGTTAATTGCCAAAGAACCCTTTGTGCAAGCAAATTATTGAAATTTGCCTGTCCCGCCTCGGGGGTTTTCACCGGGTCCCCCTGTTTCCTTTCCTCCCACTGCTAAAGACCCCTACGAGGAAGTTTATTATTGAAAGAAAAATAAACCATATGTTAGTCCCAAAATGACCTAGTTAATTGTGTTGAGTGAATGAGTAACAATCTTACCGGATCATCTAAAACAACGTAATCTTAAGAATAAACTGGCCCCTAAACCAAGTGTGAACATTAATATCAGTAGAGACCTCTGACAGGCTCAATTCTCAGTCTGCATCCATGGTCTCAGGTTTCTGAAGCGACACAAGTTAAAGTGAGATCAACCCTTCCATTGAGGATGCCATGATCCTGCTAGGAAGTCACCAAGCGTAAACATATAGATCAAGGTAAGATGGTTATTCAATACAGGCCCGGATCCAGGGGTGGGCGGGCCCAGAAGGCCGTGCCCCCCTCAGCCCCAGTGACACGATTTTCATTTTCGTTTGCTTTGTTACTGTTGTAGTTCACATATCTGCTCTTTAATAGATGATATAAATATGGTTTTCGCTTTGTCTTCGCCAAACAATCCAAGGTTGCAACGTACTACCCTTTTCTCCAATGTGTGCCCCCCCGCCCTCTTCAACAAAATCCTGGAAAGGGGCCCGCAAAATATTTCCCATTTATAACCAGCAGTAGTTATTATAGAGTGTATTTCAATTGGTGTGTAATTGAAATGGTTGAATTATGCACATAATAGCCTATTATTTACATAACTTCACCTTGACCTAGTTATTACAAGTATGTCTAGTCAAAGTAGGTCAAATGTCATAATTCTATCAAAGTACTTATGCGCAGCCGTGCATGACTTCCTTTTTCCGGTATATCGAAACCAAAGAATAAAATTAATTTTATAAGATAGGTGTGATTTACGATAATACTGTCACGGTTCTCATCCTTATAAGATAAGATAAGATTTTCCAGTATATCTAAAACACAGATTGAAATATATTTGATGGGATATTGAAGTTGAATATATGTGTGAGGTACAGTCTCATGTTGTTAAGATAAGATAAGATTAGATTTGTTGTATCAAAACACTCACTGGAGCACAGTGTACAATACAATTAATGTACGAGTATACACAAAAAAACAAGAATACATATTATCGATATAAACATAATAAGAAAGCCCCAAGTGTGAGTTACATGTATCATATTATTATTAAGGTATTAAACTATATAAAAACATGGAAGTTTTGATAATGCGTTCTTTACAGAAAGGTAGAGATAGATCTACATGATTTATGCTCGTGGGCTCACTGCATGAAATATAAACGCACATGAAAGAGCCATTGGCAGTTGGAATTCAAACAAAGGTAATCAGAAAGGCCACTTTTGGGGCAAAATTCCCGCAAAGCACACTGTATGCTTGAGTGGCTGCAGCAGTCTTTATCCATACCTAAATCAACTGGAATGTTGTTCGTCCAGCTTTAAATTGCCCTGTCTCTTGGTGGAGTACTTTATTTCGCCCTTAAATTACCTCTAGTGAGCCCTTAATTTTTATTGAGCAATTTGATACTTATATGTCCTACCTTTCTGGTTTAATTTTAAATCAACGGGTAATACGTGATGAACACACAGTAGATTATTTTAAGATTATGATACAATATACTGGTGTTCATGGTCTAAAGCCAAGCCCTTTGGTTGGCTATAATCAGCTGATTAGGATCTTCCTTACCACTTAATTAATTTCGGGGGGGGGGGGGGGGGTGAATGGCCGAATGGTTAGCATGTGCGCACTACTGTATCATAAGCCTGTCATTGAGGCAGCTGGTGTGGTTTGGAATCCCCGGTTTACATGTGACAAGCTAGGAGAAGTGTAGCCTGTCCAACCACGTGGGTTTTCTCTGGGTCCTCCCATTGCTAAAGACTACTACGGGCAAGCGAATTATTGAAATAGAATTAAACCATATGATAGTCCTGAAATGACTTAGTTTGTGTTGAGTGGACGTTAAACCCCATTTCTCTCTCTCTCACTTTATGAATTTATATTTTACATATTTATAGGTTTATCAAACTTGGCTGTATCTGTTATCGAAGATTTACTGTGGAATTTAAAACATCAGCATTCTCAGATGGACATAAGTATGGATCAGGCAAAAATTGAAATAGGTCCAAATATGGAAAGGTCTGAATCCGAAACAGTTCAAATAAATTTGGAGATGTCTGACTCTGCAATAGTTCAACTAGATATGAAGACGCCTGGATCCAATGAAGTTCGAACAGACTTGGAGATTCCTGGATTCAAAACAGTTCAACCAGATATGGTGATACCTAGACCTGCAACAGCTGAAACCAATTTAGAGATGCCAATAGTTCAAACAGCTCCAATGTCTGGAATGACGATGACCCAAGAATTAGGATCTAAAATGTTGATTGGAGCCTCAACATTCTCAGGTATTTTGCGGTTTATTTACTCGAATCCCCGAATGTACATGGCAAGGAGTAGGGTCGCCTATCCAGCCTCGTGGGTTTTTCTCCTGGTACTCCGGCTTCCTCCCACTGCTAAAGACCCTTACGCGCAAGCAAATTATTGAAATAAAGAATTAAACCATATGTTAGTCCCGAAATGACCTAGTTTGTATTGAGTGGACATTAAACCCCATTCCTCTCTCTCTCTCTCCAATCAGATCAAGACAGAATGTGCTATAACATGAATTCCTAAGTGTGACAGTGTCCGAAAGTATTTAATGTCAATGAAAGGGTCAGATTAAGACCCGTGGGCCCCTGATCGACAAGGACTGTGAGGCTCTGTTCAAAAGCAGCCACAGTGGCTCAGTGAGTAAGACAATGACTTGCTAACCTGCAGGTTCCGTGTTCGATCTCTGCTTTGGCTGAGAAAATTCATCAGGATTTTCCAAGGTGGTACCTCCTCGTCATTAGGACAATGTATAGTCATTTGGATCGGACATAAAAGATCCCTTCGCAGTTGGAATTTGATATAAGAGTAGGCCATAGGGCCACTGTCTGGTCAAAATGTCCCTCATAGCACACTGCATGACATGTGCACATCTTCATTAGTTGGAGTAGAAAGGTGGGATGTTAAATCCCATATCATTTCATTTCATTGATACTTATTTTATAATTCAGCATTTATAAATGTGTGGGAGTTTTCATTTTTTGAAAATCCCTTTATCACAAAACTATCACATGACATGCTTCAAAACTACTTGTAATATATTAAAAACACTCTCTACTTTCGTGTTTAGAGTCACTTGCGTATAGAACATTTGTTTGTTTACCATATTACGTGAATAATTGTCAATATTCATTATTTACCTGTCAAAAGTCGGCCATGCTTGATTCGCAACTTGAGCTTTTGCTATAACGTGTTCTATGATTGGCTACACGCGACCAATCAAATCAGCGTTTAATTGTCGACGTTCAGCGCTGATCGCACGAGCATTTCGCTGGTAAGAGGGTATATAAGCAGCCGAATTCATCACTTGCATTTGTACCGCGGCCCGGGATGAATATAGGTACGGGAATAGTAACTATTCCATCTATTAGCCGGGAAAAGTAACTTTTCCGCCATGCTAATAGACTATATTTAATTTTGGGATTTATTTGTCGATGATTTAAGAAGTATTTAAACGTCGTGATTTGGTTAGGTTTAAGTTAGGAATTTTTCACGCTCATATATACGTTTAGCATTTAAAGTGGCTTTCCGCATTTTCTAATATTACTGCGCCTTCGGTTCGAATTGTTCCGTATTTATACTCGTCGATCATTGGCGCGGGTTTCACTTTCTAGAGGTGATTCCGCGGAGCTTTTTTTAATTTTGTGGACTATTGTCTGCATTTAGCTGATTCGGTCTTGGTTTTTCGGGTCATTAGTTTTTTTTTGCGAAACTTTGTGCAAACCGGTACCTGCATTGTGTCGCGTTTAAATGACTGTGCCTGATCGTCTGAATTTTACTTTGCTCAGAGATAATTCTGGCATTTAGGACGTGGTCTTGAACGGGTGGAACCAGTATTAATATAAGCGGAAAGACGCGTAACATTTGTACTTGTTGAAAGTTACCGTGACATATTATCATGGAATCTCGAGATTGCATTTAAATTAGTTGTTTTAGTAAAAACGTACCTTGATATTCATCTGGATAAAGCTAAACCCTTATCTTGGAACGTGAGGTCCGTTTTTATTGGTTAGGGATAAACTCCTTCATTCATTCATTCATCTATTTATGTATTTACCTGTTACCCAATTGTCAGGAGTTACAATTGGTATAATAAAACTTTGTAATAATAAATATTGTTTTTTTTATCTGAGTTGATGTTTGGGGCAAACCATTGAGCATCCAGTATACGAATCCCTGTTTCTTCTGAACAAACCCACAGTTGGAGGTTTTGTGTCTGGTTAAAGGGGTGGGACTTATTTTGCCTGAATTTAATCTGAGGGTTGGGACGCGATTTGATCCCAGGGTACCTTTGGTTTTGGCGAGCTTGAACCTACGTTTGTGCTTATAAGTCCCTAGATGCTTCATTTTTGTCACGTTTGTCCTCGTATTACAAATTGGCGAGATTCGTGGAGTACTTTTTGCCAGTCATAAGCCCCTCCTACTACAAATGAAACAAACATTTTGAAATTATTTAATCTGAGGGTTGGGACGCGATTTGATCCCAGGGTACCTTTGGTTTTGGCGAGCTTGAACCTACGTTTGTGCTTATAAGTCCCTAGATGCTTCATTTTTGTCACGTTTGTCCTCGTATTACAAATTGGCGAGATTCGTGGAGTACTTTTTGCCAGTCATAAGCCCCTCCTACTACATTTTTGGCGAGCTTGCCAGGATGCTCACATAGGATTTGTGCCGACATCAGACAGAGTTATTGATTTCCAAATTGTTAATGTAGATTATATAGGTAAAAGGAAATAAGTTAAAACAGAAAGTCAAAATTTATTTATTCTTTATTTCTAAAATGAGTAATAAAGAGAAAGAAAGTGGTTATCCTTCCCATACTTATAGGCGTAGGGAGGACGAAGATCCGTCAGAAATCTATACAGATTCGGCGCACGTGCGTAGTTCTAGAGCATTTGATGCTTATAAGACATGTCTAACTCCAACTTTGAATAAACCAGAAGCTTCCTTTTCTAGCGGATACCGAACTGCTAGGTTTTCTGATTATCAGTCCCCACGCTTAGATCCATTATATGATGATAAAGATGAAACTTCGGATTCTGAGGAAGAATTCAAACCCAACCCGTCTTCCCATAAGTCTAGAGTAGGATTTTCTGACGATATAACCGAATCTCCAAGACGTTATGTGTCTGAAACGACATATGAGATAAGTAGGGATAAAAGTAATAGGTATCAGTTTAAAGAGCCTTACGAAGGAGACCAATCTCCTTATAGGGGCCCTTTTTTCCGAGCGGACATCGTCTTTATTCCCTAATGCTCCAAAATATAATAGCACCCCTACTCCATTAGATCTGATTACGTTTGCCCCGGTAAAAAAAAAAAAAATTCGGACCGATTTTGTCTCGAAGGTCACAATCTCCTATCGGAAATCATAAACTCAGGAAGTCGAATTCATATGAAAATAGCAGTAGAAATTTTAATCAAAATTATAGGTATATGAATAGGGATAATGTTGAGGGTGGCTCTTTCGGGAATAATAATCAATCAAATAGGAAAAGATTTGATGATGGTCAGACGCAAGATGCACGAGAAGATGCCCAATCATCTGCCGGAGCTCAGCGTCCACTCTGATCTTGTCATTATTGTAAAGGGGATCATGCAAAAACCAGCTGTCCTAAATTAAGGGATAGGGATTTAAACTAATGTGGACTGACATAAGAGCTGCAGTACCAGTCCTTGGAAATAAATAGCAGGGAACCATGCCTTTAATTAGTGCTTTCGAGAAATCAGAGAAACTAGTAACTGGTTATACTGATTTTTAATTTACATGGGGAAGATGGTGAGATTTTAATATTGGATTAACTGGGAAAGAGGACCATTGCTCTGGATTCTTTGGGATGAAGAACTGTGATGGGACCACCAAAACCTGAAAAGAAGAAATTACAGAACTATTTATTGATTGTAATATCTTGATTTGTACATCTTTAATTCAATTGTCTTGAGGGAGTTTATATGTGTTTTTTTTTTAATGTTCAGGAACTTGTTTCTCCTGTTCTCGTGTAAGAACAGTCGCGAATAAGAGGGGGGAAATGTGGGAGTTTTCATTTTTTGAAAATCCCTTTATCACAAAACTATCACATGACATGCTTCAAAACTACTTGTAATATATTAAAAACACTCTCTACTTTCGTGTTTAGAGTCACTTGCGTATAGAACATTTGTTTGTTTACCATATTACGTGAATAATTGTCAATATTCATTATTTACCTGTCAAAAGTCGGCCATGCTTGATTCGCAACTTGAGCTTTTGCTATAACGTGTTCTATGATTGGCTACACGCGACCAATCAAATCAGCGTTTAATTGTCGACGTTCAGCGCTGATCGCACGAGCATTTCGCTGGTAAGAGGGTATATAAGCAGCCGAATTCATCACTTGCATTTGTACCGCGGCCCGGGATGAATATAGGTACGGGAATAGTAACTATTCCATCTATTAGCCGGGAAAAGTAACTTTTCCGCCATGCTAATAGACTATATTTAATTTTGGGATTTATTTGTCGATGATTTAAGAAGTATTTAAACGTCGTGATTTGGTTAGGTTTAAGTTACGAATTTTTCACGCTCATATATACGTTTAGCATTTAAAGTGGCTTTCCGCATTTTCTAATATTACTGCGCCTTCGGTTCGAATTGTTCCGTATTTATACTCGTCGATCATTGGCGCGGGTTTCACTTTCTAGAGGTGATTCCGCGGAGCTTTTTTTAATTTTGTGGACTATTGTCTGCATTTAGCTGATTCGGTCTTGGTTTTTCGGGTCATTAGTTTTTTTTTGCGAAACTTTGTGCAAACCGGTACCTGCATTGTGTCGCGTTTAAATGACTGTGCCTGATCGTCTGAATTTTACTTTGCTCAGAGATAATTCTGGCATTTAGGACGTGGTCTTGAACGGGTGGAACCAGTATTAATATAAGCGGAAAGACGCGTAACATTTGTACTTGTTGAAAGTTACCGTGACATATTATCATGGAATCTCGAGATTGCATTTAAATTAGTTGTTTTAGTAAAAACGTACCTTGATATTCATCTGGATAAAGCTAAACCCTTATCTTGGAACGTGAGGTCCGTTTTTATTGGTTAGGGATAAACTCCTTCATTCATTCATTCATCTATTTATGTATTTACCTGTTACCCAATTGTCAGGAGTTACAATTGGTATAATAAAACTTTGTAATAATAAATATTGTTTTTTTTATCTGAGTTGATGTTTGGGGCAAACCATTGAGCATCCAGTATACGAATCCCTGTTTCTTCTGAACAAACCCACAGTTGGAGGTTTTGTGTCTGGTTAAAGGGGTGGGACTTATTTTGCCTGAATTTAATCTGAGGGTTGGGACGCGATTTGATCCCAGGGTACCTTTGGTTTTGGCGAGCTTGAACCTACGTTTGTGCTTATAAGTCCCTAGATGCTTCATTTTTGTCACGTTTGTCCTCGTATTACAAATTGGCGAGATTCGTGGAGTACTTTTTGCCAGTCATAAGCCCCTCCTACTACAAATGAAACAAACATTTTGAAATTATTGCTGAAGCAATACATGTCTCCCATCAAATATGACAAAGCATGATTCTACCAGGTATTGTGAACAGGGACGAATTGTCCATTAGTTTTTTTTAGATAAATTGATATTATTTTTTTTAAATTCGTAACTATGTTAACATTATTTGAGTGTGTGTTCTTAGTGTTTAACGAACGTTCCTTTCCATCGAAGGTGATATCACAGACAAGTCGTATTTGTCATTTTTATACGTCCACATTCATAATGTGAACGTATTATGCCGTCGCCCCTGTCTGTGTGTGTGTGTGTGTGTGTGTATGTATGTATGTATGTATGTATGTATGTATGTGTGTGTGTGTGTGTGTGTGTGTGTGTGTCTGTGGTTCGCCTACAGGGCGCAATTCTTCATGGATTTTCTTCAAACTTGGTATACTTATTCCTTATACCCCAAGGAAGATCCCTATTGTTTTGGGGGCATGCCCGACCCCCAGGGGCCGAGCCACGCCCATTTCTAGTATTTGTTTGTTTGTCGTCTACAGGCCACATTTTTTAACTTATAATCTTGAAACTTTGCATACACATTCTTTGTACCCTAAGGAGCATCCCTATCATTTGGGGTGCATGCCCGACCCCCAGGGGCAGAGCCACGCCCATTTTCTTTTCTTGTGTCTTTGTGTCGCCTACAGGGCGCAATTCTTACTGGATTTTCTTCAAACTTGGTATACTTATTCCTTATACTTCGTATACTTATTCCTTATACCCCAAGGAAGATCCCTATTGTTTTTGGTGCATGCCCGACCCCCAGGGGCATAGCCACGCCCATTTCTAGTATTTGTTTGTTTGTCGTCTACAAGCCACATTTGTTAACGTATAATCTTAAAACTTTGCATACACATTCTTTGTACCCTAAGAAACATCCCTATCGTTTGGGGTGCATGCCCAACTCCCAGGGGCAGAGCCACGCCCATTTTCTTTTCTTGTGTCTTTGTGTCGCCTACAGGGCGCAATTCTTACTGGATTTTCTTCAAACTTGGTATACTTATTCCTTACACTTGGTATACTTATTCCTTATACCCCAAGGAAGATCCCTATTGTTTTTGGTGCATGCCCGACCCCCAGGGGCATAGCCACGCCCATTTCTAGTATTTGTTTGTTTGTCGTCTACAGGCCACATTTCTTAACTTATAATCTTGAAACTTTGCATACACATTTTTTGTACCCTAAGGAACATCCCTATCGTTTGGGGTGCATGCCCAACCCCCAGGGGCAGAGCCACGCCCATTTTCTTTTCGTGTGTCTTTGTGTCGCCTACAGGGCGCAATTCTTACTGGATTTTCTTCAAACTTGGTATACTTAGTACTTACTCTTTATACTCTAAGGATGATCCCTATCGTTTGGGTGCATGCCCAACCCCCAGGGGCAGAGCCCGCCCATTTTTTTTTGTGTGTCTGTGTGTCGCCTACAGGCCGCAATTCTAACTGGATTTTCTTAAAACTTTGTATACTTACTCTTTACACCCTAAGGATGATCCCTATTGTTTTTTGGTGCATGCCCGACCCCCAATGGACAGAGCCACGCCCATTCCTTGTATTTATTTGTTTGTCGTCTGCAAGCCACATTTCTTAACGTATCATCTTGAAACTTATTCTTTGTACCCTAAGGAACATTCCTATCATTTGGGGTGCATGCCCAACCCCCAGGGGCAGAGTCACGTCCATTTTCTTTTTGTGTGTCGCCTACAGGCCACAATTCTTAATGGGTCATCTTGAAACTTAAAATACTTATTCCTTATACCCTAAGGATGATCCCTTTTGTTTTGGGTGCATGCCCGACCCCCGTGGGACAGCAACACCCATTTCTTGTATTTGTTTGTCTGTCGTCTACAGGCTGCATTTCTTAATGTATCATCTTGAAACTTTGAATGCTCATTCTTGGTACCTTAAGGAAGATCTCTATTGTTTTTGGTGCATGCCCGACCCCCAGGGACAGTGCCACGCCCATTTTCTTTTTGTCTGTCTGTGTGTCAGCTACAGGCCACAATTCTTAATCGATCGTCTTGAAAACTTTTTTTATACTTATTCCTTATACCCTAAGGCTGATCACTATTATTTTTGGTGCATGCCGGACCCCCTGGGACAGAGAAACGCCCAATGCTTTTGTGTCGTGTGTTAGCCTACAGGATGCAATTCTTAACAGATCCTTTTGAAACTTTACATACCTATTCCTTATACCCTAAAGATGATCCGTATTGTTTTTGGTGATTTCCTAACCCCCAGGGGCAGAGCCATGCCCATTTTTACTTCGTGTCTGTGTGTGTTGTCTACAGGCCACGATTCTTAATGGATCGTCTTTAAACTTGGGATATGTATTCCTTATAGCCTAAGGACGTCAACTGCATGTCCCGACTCCCACAGGCAAGACACGCCCAATTTTTGTGTTTGTCGTTTACAGGCCGCAATTCTGAATGAAACAGCTTGGTACTTGTATTCCTTATAGCCCGAGGGCGTCCACTATTGATTTTGATGAATGTCCCGACCCCCAGGGGCAGGGCCTCGCCCACTTTTTGCCTTTAGCGTTAGGAAGGCACAATTCTGAATGGATTATCTTGGAATACTTATTCCTTATACTCTAAGGACGGCAACTATTGATGTTGAGGCACGACCCTCAACGCTAAACAAACCAAACGCCTAGCCTTCTTGACAAAGTACCATATCAATCAAAGCAGGAATGTGGACGTATATTGTAGCGTTAGCGTTATGTTTATTAACTTAGAGTGCCCAGGGTCTTTCCTGTGGGAGGAAACCACAGTAAACCCACGAGGTTGTGACGGGGGCCCCTATCTCCAGGCCCCATACGCTCATACTAGGGATCAATACCGAAACCGCAATCCAGAGGTGACCAGCCAGCTAGAGGTTGAAGCGCAGCACTCTAGACCACTAGGTCATCCCAAAGCCCTCAACCCCCCAACACTATTAGAGTGATTGACACACAATTCGTAGTGAAGTTGTCCAACATCAATATTGTACCACATTTGAAGCATTAATGATATTGATACAATACCCTGTTAATTATTCCACTTTAAATAGTGTACTCAATTGTTTTCTGGCCCACATATAATCAAATTATATTATATCAAAATGGTCTGAAGAGGTTCAAGAGAACTGAAAACGTTAACCATAAACATGTGTTTATTTCTTTTTTCAAAATAATTTTTCATATATATATATATATATATATATATATATATATATATAATAAAAATATATGAAACTATCTAACTCTCAGTTAAACATATAAATAAAATTCAAATATTAGAGAAAAAACACTAAAAATTAAATTTTTGGCTAGTACTTTCATCGTTATCAAACGAATCGTCAGGCCATTTAATGCGTTACTATGCTGTTACATTACAATAACGTTGTAACGGGGGCCCCTATCTCCAGGCCACATACGCTCATACTAGGGATCAATACCGAAACCGCAATCCAGAGGTGACCAGCCAGCTAGAGGTTGAAGCGCAGCACTCTAGACCACTAGGTCATCCCAAAGCCCTCAACCCCCCAACACTATTAGAGTGATTGACACACAATTCGTAGTGAAGTTGTCCAACATCAATATTGTACCACATTTGAAGCATTAATGATATTGCTTAATTCGATGAACAAAAGTTTAAATTTCACGATCGAAAAAAGCACAACTAGTCTCAACTTTCTAGATGTGTCCGTAAGGCTTTTATCCACTGGAGAAATAAGAACCGACTTATTTTACAAAACCACGGACACACATCAATATTTAGACTTTCGTTCATGTCACCCAGCGCATACCAAAAGGAATATTCCTTATAATCTTGCAAGACGGATTTGTACAATAGTATCTTCGGAAGAAGATAAATCTAAACGTCTGAAAGAGCTATGGAAATTCCTTACAAAACAACATTACCCTTTAAAATTGATAAATATTGGTATCGAAAACGCCTCTAAACTTAACATTAGTGATCTAAGAAAACCCAAAATAAAAGAAAACGATTCTAATAATATAACACTTGTGACAACATTTAATCCTGCTCAAGAAAGAGGGTTGTACATTGTAGAACGGCGGTTAGATATTTTAAAGAACAATAGTCGTTAATTAAAATACATCCTAAATAATTCCAAAATTGTAAATAGTCTAAAACAACCTCAAAATCTTAGAAGAATATTAACATCATCAAAGTTCGATTCTGATATTTCGTTACCCCGTGTATCCAAGTGTGGGGACCTGCGATGTATGACATGTTCCCATATATTAGAAGGAACATATGTCCAAATTATTAAAGATGTTAAATTCTATGTAAAACAAAATATGAATTGCAAATCTAAATTTGTAATTTACTTATTAATATGTAATGGTTGTAATGGCAAGTACATTGGGAAAACTACTGATCAGTTGAATTTACGAGTCAACCAACATCGTTCTAATATAAAACTCGCAAGAAATAGAGTCTTGCCGGTGAGCGAACATTTGGATATTTGCGGTAAAGGTCAATTTAAGATTTTCCCAATGTACAAGCTCAATATTAACGATAATGATCTCTTGGAAACAAAAGAAAGCAATTTTATCGCTAAATATAATCCAATTTTGAATGCTAAGTGGTGATTATTTTAATTATAATGTTATTTCATTTTAGTTTGCATATTGTACATAGTCATTTTCCTCTGTTATGACGTAACGTTATTGTAATGTAACAGCATAGTAACGCATTAAATGGCCTGACGATTCGTTTGATAACGATGAAAGTACTAGCCAAAAATTTAATTTTTAGTGTTTTTTCTCTAATATTTGAATTTTATTTATATATATATATATATATATATATATATAGTTGGAATGAATTATGTAAAACTGAATATGAAATTTATTAATAGGAGATAAGAGGACCAAATTGTTGGACCTGTCAGTAAAGTCTACACCAGTATCAAGAGAAGAACTTCCATCTACTTCTCAGAGCAGGTTAAATATTTTATTATCTCATTATGCCACCAAATTCATTAAATATGAAATCTGTGTTTGGTAATTTGTAACAATTGTCCAAAATCATTGAATTTGTACTTGTGTCCAAATAAAAGCTGACCGTTTAGTTTTGATAAAGCGTTAATTTCCAGGCATGATTTTTTTTTTGTTATTTAACGGATTTCTGCTATTTTCATCGTCCGTGGGTCATTTTCTTGAATCATCAAAATTCGCAATAAAAATTTTGTGCATGGTAGAGTCTTTTGACTTTGTCTGACGATCTTTACTTTTATATTAATATGTCCTTCACCGTGTGCTAAAAACAGGACTGGTAATTTTGTTGTCAAGTCTTTTCGTTAACCACAGCGCTAAGCATGGTCTGGCTAATGTAATAGGTGTAATGGCCATAATATGTCCTCGTATTCAGTGGCATGCAAAGGGGGAGATGAAGTGGTGTTTAACGTCCTACTGTTCTGGTCCTAAACTGGGCTAATGAAGACGTGCATACGCCATACAGTGTGCTATGAGGAAAATATTGCTGGGACAGCGGCACTAAGGCCTACTCAATATTGAATTCCAACTGTCAAGGGATCCTTTACATGCACGCCAATATGTACAAGGGCACTTGTTTTTTTGTCCCATCCGAAGGACTAGATAGACGGATTTCTCTTGTCAATGCAGGGATTGAACACCCGACCTCCAGGCTAGCGAGCCAGTGTCTTACTCACTTAGCCACCGTGACCCCCAGTAAGACAAAGAGGTGTGATCTGGGGCATCCAGACAAAGTGTGAAATTAAAGTAAGGTTGAGGGGGGTGGTTGGCCAAATGGT
Organism: Patella ulyssiponensis; assembly: GCA_963678685.1. Taxonomy (NCBI): domain Eukaryota; kingdom Metazoa; phylum Mollusca; class Gastropoda; family Patellidae; genus Patella; species Patella ulyssiponensis. The sequence continues at coordinate 92,696,896 of OY783225.1, forward strand.
TGATGCATACACATTATAAGGTCTGTCATTGAGTCAATGATGTTGTTTCGATTACCAACTTTGCAGGTTTTCTCCATGTCCTCCGGTTTCCTCCCAAGTGCAATCAACCGATTGAAATAAAATCGACCCATAACTTAGTTTGTGTCAAGTGGATGTTAAACCCCATTCTCTCCCTCTCTTTCTCTAAAATTAAGCTTTTTTAAATTTGAAATTCCCTGGATACTTTGGTGTACAATTTGTCCTATTTCATTTGAACTTATGGTTTACGTCATATGTTTTCACCTTTTTGAGTACTACGCTCGATACTTTGGAGGCGCATGGCATCAAAGTGTTGACCAAGGACATCACTTATATAATTTTATGTCTGCTTTTATTTGTAAACGGGGAAAAAAATGTCTATAATTTGTTTGCTTTCAGTACTGTGGATGGTTTCATCAGTCTTCACAAAGAAACTTACCTCAAAAGACAAAAGTCCCAGAATCAAACTGGGTAAATTTTGCTATTGATTTAAATCAAGTAATATATAAAATAGCATGAAAAAACCCAAAGTAAATAGGCGTTGGTAAACAAGGTATGGTATATTATTAAAATCTTTCTAGAACACCCGGTGTCACATCCTGTAGAGGTAATTATATGAATGATATTTTTGAATTGAGAGATAAAACACACCTGAGATCACATAGCTACCTGTACTTTATATGTATAGTTTATTTTATATACCTGTGTCATGACTTGTTAATCACATGTACCTGTGTCATGACTAGATAATTACACCTGTGTCACGACTAGATAATCACCTGAACTTTATACCTGTGTTACAACTAGATAATCACCTGAATTTTACACCTGTGTCACTACTAGGTAATCACTTGAACTTTATATCTCTGTCACGACTAGATAATCACCTGAACTTTATACCTGTGTCACGATTAGATAATCATCTGTACTTTATACCTGTGTCATGACTTGATAATCACCAGTACTTTATTTTTATACCTGTGACACGATTAGATAATCACCTGTACTTTATACCTGTGTCATGCATGACTTGATAATCACCAGTAATTTATAGTTATACCTGTGACACGATTAGATAATCACCTGTACTTTATACCTTAGTCATGACTTGATAATCACCAGTACTTTATAGTTATACCTGTGTCATGATTAGATAATCACCTGTACTTTATACCTGTGTCACGACTTGATAATTACACCTGTGTCACGACTCCAATAATAACACCTTTACTATACAAAATAATATTATACCTGTATCACAACCAAGTCTGCATTTAATGGTAACGACATCCATCTGTCGTATTTATACTACTAGTGTCAGATTGTCGGAACCATGGGGTCTTCTGTCAATTAGTATTTACATTTCATTACAGCGACTCAATCAAGAATATACTCTGTAATTATATTGTGTGATTTTAATTAAAATTATAAATTATTATTTTATAATTATATATTGTGTAATTAATTATAATTATAGTGTAATTAATTATAATTATAGTGTAATTAATTATAATTATATATTGTGTAATTAATTATAAATTATTATTTTATAATTATATATTGTGTAATTAATTATCATTTCTGTATATGCTTGTTGAAGAGTTAAATTAAAAAATTAATTTCGAAAAAGTAATAATGAATAACATTTTATTTATTCCAGACCTGAAGCCAAACCCCAACCTGAAAAGGACTCTGAACGAGGAAGTGGTTATGCTTCTTCATGTTTTAATCCGGTAAGTAGAATTAACAACTGTAACAATCTGCCCCACCATCTTCTACCTTCACCAGCATCTGTCAACTGCTCCACCATCTACAGTCTTCTCAAGAACTGTTAGCTTGACTTATAATACCAATAACTTGTCCATCAACTTGTGGGGTTGGATGGCCGAATGGTTAGCATGTGCACCCTGTATCCATAAGGTCTCTTATTAAGTCAGTTGGCGTAGTTTCTATTCCCTAGTTTTACCTGACAAGGAGTAGGGCCCCTGTCCAATCTTGTGGGTTTTCCCTGGGCCCTCCGGTTTCCTCTCACACACAAGTGAAATAATGAAAGAAAATAGAACCATATGTTAGTCCCGAAATGACCGCAAACCCCATTTCTCTCTCTCTCTCTCAATCTTCTCATGAAACCCCATTTCTCTCTCTCCATCTTCTCATTAGAGAGGGAGAGAGAAGTCCAGTCAGCACAACTCTACTCCTTGTCACTTTTCAGTGAAGCTGGACAGAGGGCCTGACAACGGACAATGTATATTTCTTCACATGGGATGAAAAAGAGAGGACTATGTACACATTGGTGTGCATGTAAAAGATCCATTGGCAGTTGGAATTCGATGTAAGAGTAGGCAAGAATTTACCTCATAAGACTTAAACCCCATTTCATGTCAAATCTTATCGGACAAATAGACTCTATTTGACAGTAGGATGCAGAGAGGATGCACAATAATAATGGTTTTAAAAGCGATTGTCTCACGACATATGACATGAAATATCTGTTATCACAGAATTGAAGAGCATCCAGAAACTCAACTGTATGGACAAATTTTTACTCAGAGCAGACTTCATAGTGTATGAATGAATATTAATAATTTTGTTATTTCAATAGAGGACTGAGAGAGGATACAGAGCTTTAGGACCAGTAGCTGTAGATGATGATGATTATGCTGCTTCTAACGCTGAGCAAGATACCTTTTGTTTTAACATATTTGGTGGCAGTGAAACAGCCAGGACAGATACAGCAGGATCTTCAAATGTAAGGTTATCAATAGTTTTTCTTTATAAATACAAGCTACCTATATTTTTCAGTGTGATGTTGGGGTTTGTCTTTTAAACTCCTTGATTGTTATGTAAAGGTTTATGAAGGTTTTTACCTCTTTTGTAATAGGTTGAAGTCAAAGATAGCCATTCATATAAAACCACCCCAAGCTGTTCAGTTGAAGTCATACCAAACTTTTTGTCTGAACCCATACCAGACTGTTCATATGAAGCCAAAGCAAGACCTTCAATTGAATACATACCAAACATTCTGTCTGAAGACTCATCAAGCTGTTTAAATGAAGTCACATCAAACTGTTCAGTTGAAGTCATACCAAACTTTTTGTCTGAACCCATACCAGACTGTTCATATGAAGTAACACCAAGCTGTTCATATGAAGTCACCTCAAGATGGTTATTTGAAGACTCTTCAAGCTTTTCATCTGAAGCAACACCAGGCTCTTTGTTGAAAGAATTAAGTGTCAAGAAGAAATCCACTAAATCTAGATTCCTGCCCTATCCACCTAAAGCTGGAAATAAAAGTGAGTGATTTAGGTTTACATGTTATTTCAAGATACATTATGGGAGATGAAATAAAAAACTTGCAGTCCTCGCTGTAATAGTTAAAAACTACATAATGTGAAGGGATTTACTGAATATTTCAGTTAAATTGTTCCACTCTGAACTGAGATTTTAATGATTGAATTTTTCGGCCCAGCCTTGATCATCATTACTAAGTCAGTACGATAAAAAACGTAGTCTTGATTATCCATTTTTTGATTTAATCATCGATGAGCATTAAGCAGCAAATTGGATCATAATCCAATAAATATCGCAAGCTAGCTTTGACATCGAGAGTTGATTATGGTCTTGATAAGTTAAGTAATGTCTAATTATTAATTAATGTAACATTTCAAGCCTAAAGAAAGACCTGTAATAGGCAGATTTAGTTTAGCTCTTGCATAATGTATGTTTAAATGATGAACACTTCCTGTGTGTTATTTAGTGGGGTGTTGTTGTGCGATAGACATGTCAAGCGGCCATTGGGCACTGAAGGCAATTAAATCAAAGACAAGCCCTGTCCACATCCAGATATGTACTTTATATTTGGTTTATTTATGTCATCTGACTTATATTAGATTTATTTCTGTCATCTGACTTACATTAGGCCATATAATCTGTCATCTGACTTACACTAGGCCTACATTGTGGCATCTGACTTATATTAGTTCATATAAGTCATCTGACTTATATTCAGCCTACATTTGTCATCTGACATATAATAGGCCATATAATCTGTCATCTGATTTGTATTAGGCCTGTAATCTTGTCATCTGACTTATAATAGGCTATAGAGTCTGTCATCTGACTTATATTAGGCTATATAATCTGTCATCTGACAAATATTAGGCCTACAATTTGTCATATATCATAGTTGACTGTTTTTATAATGTTTTTTTTCTTTCAGCTGTACAAGACCCTGAAACTGCAAAAGAACGCTTTCAAAGACCAAAGAGAACAAAAGAAGTCAAAGAAAAATTAGGAAAAATGCTTAAAAAGAGGATGAAGAGTGAAGATCAGGATAATCGGGTTTCAGCCCCGAATATTCCTAATTTTGATCTTTTATTACCGTAACCACGACAACGTGACTGGTCTTGAGCAAACTTCCATCACAACCTTTCACAATCCAACTTTGACCATCTTATAGTCTTGATTCATATCGTAGTTGTATTGTTGTTGTATTTTGTTCAAAACAAACATAATTAAGTTATTATTTCGCTTTTCTAGAAAACTATAGTTGTCAACAGTTCTGGATTTAGATAGATAGGGGATGGGGTTGGGGGGTGGGGGTCGAACAAAGTCACACAAATGTCCCAGGCCCCATATTTGTGGCATTGTGTGGAGTTTTTGTGTGGAATTTTTCATAGTCACAGTTCCACAAGATAGTGAACTTGTAAAAATCTGATTAAAACACAGATCCTACTTCGTTTTTTATACTTCAAAATTTCGTTTAACTTTTGTTTACTACACTAGGATCTGGAAGAGTTGTTATATTATCTGCGTTCTGGTTGTTGTGAGGGATTAGCCAATAAAACGGTCTGTTGCCGCAAGTTCTTGGCTTGAAATGCACAGAACAGTGGGTATCCTACTAGAAAGATCAACGCCAATTGGTTAATCAAATGTCTTATGTCATAGGGTCACAAGTGGCTCATATGACCCGAGACATGCCCCCCCCCCACTATAACTGGTCACATCGTCATGTAATGTAGGCCATCGAAAGTATAAAAGAAACGAAAAGAAATATAGATCTGTATTTTAATCAGATTGCAAGAATAATTTTGATAGACTGTTTTGGTCCGTGGTGGTTTTTTTACCACAAGATATCCGGCATATATTAGAAAGGGGGTATGGTGCTTACAAATATACTGGACCAATGTCTGACTCATATATTGTTCTATTACTGCTTTTAAATTATGCTTAAATTTAAAGGAGCTAAATCGCTAATATCTGGGCCCTTGAAATTGACACAAATGGGTCGCAACAGATATAATAATGTATATATAAACTGATTTACACTCAATTGTTTCTGTTTTTACTCTAATTTCAAATCAGTTATGTTTGGTGAAATACGCAAGTAATCTCAATCAAATGGCAATCTCTAGCATCTGGTTTTTCCAGTCTATTGTGCATGCTTTCCAGATAAGAATATGAGGTCACCATTTGATATGACTTGTGGAATATCTCCAGCCTTGTTCTTTGAGTCCATTGTTACAAATAGCATTGAATCGCATTATGGTACACAATTCGTGTACTAATGATAAAATGTTTATTTTGTCTTAAATATTGGATATCAGAAGCCCATCTTTTCCCGGTTAGATCACAATGTCATTTTTGTAAGATCACCAATAATTTGTGTTTTCAATGTAAAAGACTTTGGATGATATTGAGTTAGAGACTCAGCTACTTTAAACTCTGTATTTGTGAAATCATCTGTTTTAATTAAGATATAGGCTAGCTATCTTTTTCCTTAAATTGTATTT